>CM042696.1:42182631-43432631 GCA_023614405.1 Avena insularis
ACCTCACCTCAGCGCATGCAAGGGGTAGAAGGAGCACAAGGCTCACCATCGCCTCTTGACGGTGATCGCCCACCCTGGGTGGGCGACCCGGAAGGAGGAGACAAGGCTCACGGAGAAGGAAGAGGGAGGGGCGCGCGGAAACCCGGCCTCCTCGCCTCGGACCTCCTTGCCGGAGAAGAGAAAGAGGGAGGGGCGCGCGGAAACGCGGCCTCCTCGCCTCGGTCGCTCTTTCGAGAGAGGAGAGCCTTGTGAGCGAGGGTCTGCTTACCCTTTTTGAAGTTTCTCTTAGGTGGTTGAATCTGTAAGGATTTGAAACATTCTGTCCAGATCCTCAAGATTTAGGTTTGGGTATTTCTTTTGAAGTTTTAGATACACACTTTCTTTTGCCCCGAAAAAGTATTTCTTCTTCTAGTGTCTCTGAGATGCCCGTCTGGAGTCGAGAGGCGGCCATCGGCTGCGCAGATCTGGTTCTTTCCTTTGTTCTTTGCGCCGAACAAACTGTACTGGTGGCTCTGCAGTACCAATCAAGACACTATTTGCATCCAGCTGGAGTCTCGTCTGTTGGGTGGCTCTTGTCTGCGTATCTGGGCAGTAATGGCTGAGAGAGATGTGAAGAACCACTGCTCCTGGCTACGGCGGAAGGGATCTCCGGTACATTTGGTCTTGAGGCTGGACCGCGTCGTTAGCCCGTAAAGAAAAAGTGACGAAGCGATGAAGCGATGAAGATGAATTTAAGGTCGGTGGTAGCCAGAGCTTCCGATCGGCCTGGTGCGAACCCTGTCGGGTCGTGTTGAGTGAAGGCTGTGGCGCCTGGTGAACCTCGTACCGGTCGTCGGTCCCCACCTATTTATCTCTGCTTTAGCGGCGAAATTTTTCTTGACGATAAAATTAAAGGCGCCCGATTAAAGCCTTGATGAAAGGCTACATTCGGTACGTTAGTAAAACGTGGAGAATGTCGACAACGCGGCGCTTACGAAACAAATTATTTAATTCGGAAATCCAGTTTAGCTCATCACTAATTGAATCGCTATGCACCGGTAATTTTCGGTCCACTTATAACTTGTTAACAGTGCACACAAGTAAAGATCCACGTATCGGCACAGAAATTTTAAAATTAATTACCCACGTCGCTTTCAGATCAATATACATGTATAATACCTTCTCTCTGAACAGCTGTTTTTTAGCATGCAGCATGAAGTAGCCTTTCTAGTCATTTGTGCTTGGCCAGGAGTTTATGTTAACCTTATTAACAACCAGTCTCCAGATACTATATCTATTTTCCCATCCAGAATATCGCATTGGCTCCTGCGTCTTCAGTAAGCTTTCCCCACCAAGGACAGCAAGGCCCTCAGCCCCTGATCCAGAGATAAGCAAGCCAACTCGCAAGGATATGGCGACCGGCTCACAGCCACGGCTGGCACCTTCCAGCAGACCACATGCGTTAGCGTTGGACACCACATGCACCCTGTTTCGATGCAGATCGCCGGGGAAAGAAGGATCTGACTCTCCATTTGTGGGCAGGCAGCGAAGCTAAAGCGCAACTCAGCCACGTAATCACTTGCCTGCCATTTTCCATGTTGAAACCTCAAAAGCATTTAAAGGGATCAATGTTCGTTTTCAACACTCCTGGTAGTGTTAATATCGTCAATCAGTAAAGAACAAAACAACCACTAAAGTGGAAATTGTCGTATATCCTGAGCTCCGTGTTGCTCCCGTCGCCGTGAAACGGCCGCATTTCTTCTGGGAGTACTGCGAGACAAGAAATCAAGTGCATTTGAACCGTAGTATGTTGCACGTGCTTGGGATGAACATGGATGCAGCAAGGCAGCAAGCACGGCAATCGGAAATAATAAAATAAAGAATTAAAATGGATGGTGCCTGATCACTTGATGTCGGCAATCAATGGAGAAGCAGCATCTAGAAAGGACGACCATTTGGGTATATCATCGTTGTCATTTTGTCGATGAAATCAAACAGCGTGAATGGAGTGGGCACCAGTACAGTAATGAAACTACTCTATCCCACGGGACGATTGTCATAAGCCGTTGAACGCGATACACAAGAATCCTTAGCAGAGCCAGGGCACGGAGGTTCTTGTCAAAGAATCATCTCGACTCAACCAGTAAGTGGGATTCAGAAATGCAAGAGCAAAAGCACTTAGTACAAGCCAACACGAGAATCGTTTCAACCCATAGAGTGTTGCTCAAAACTTACCAGTACCAGAGGAGAACACCTGAGTTTTTTTAGGACAACTTTTCTATTCAGCTGTTCTATCACATTTTTCTTCACCCGTAAGGCAGCAACAACATTGTCAGCCTTCAAGCATTTGCCTTGGCTGCATCGATCCAGCGGCCAGAGTCTAGAAGGCATCAGATGCTCGACCAAGGGGCAGTATAAACTTATACCTATGTCCTCCAATCATCCAAACATCAGCACGCATGTCTAAAATTAGCAGAAGGGCAACCTCACCCAAAATTGGTGTATTGCAGGAGAATCAGTACAGTGGTTGCTAACCGCCATTTTACTCCATTAGAAGCGGTCGTAGAGATAAGTGGATCAAAGTATATGTTAATCAACTCCTGCTCTCAGGAGATATCAAGTATCATTCCTTGAATTTTTTAAAGCTAACTTAGTGTAGATTGAACTAAGTGGTCTACACACAGTTTAACATCAAAATAAGCTCAACATACATGAAGTCATTGTTAGAAGTTGCATACTAACCAAGTACACAGAACCAAAAGCCTTGGAATTGATGGAGAGAAGGTGGGAAATCAACATATACTTTAACAGTCATCATGGCATTTTAGCGGCATGTAGTGGAAGAAAGCTCAAGTGTATTAATTATACCATTGCAGCACACTGAAAAACATGGAAAGTCCTCCAGGTATTGTTTGGTCCAACTTATTTGAAATTGAAGAAAGAGCATCACATAATGTATGGGTACAAATGAGGTAGTGCAATGGAGCAAGATTAGATTACCCCTCTGTCCTACGCATATAACGGCATGCCATTAGAGAGAGAATCCCTGTCTATCTTGTCCAACCCCGCATCCAACATCTAAGCAACATATTCCTCCAATCAGGCATTCCACACACATATCAGCATTTCAATACTTGCAGCTCTGTGTAGCGATTGTGCAGCCAAACTAACAAAATAGTAATTTCAATATTCCACAATTACATGTCTTAAGTTAACTCAAACTGTAATGCTGAGGAAAGATGTACCAAAGTAGAGTGCAGTAGTGGACAAAACATATTTTCCGCGAAGTGCTGAATTGGACCATTAACTTACTTATGCTGGGTGCTTGTTTTTTAGATATATAGATTAGGAGAAGATCATCTTCTATGCTCACAGAAACAGGATCAAGCGGTCAGAGATGCTTTGCAGAAAGTAAATGCTAATAAAAGAGTTATTCTGCTGTTAACCTTTCAGTTTTTTGTTTTGTCTTTTTATTGAGCCAACTAAAGCGTTAACATTCCACTCACTCTTTATAGGCAGCCATGAACACATGAGTTATAAGGCAAAACTCAGGAAAATTTGAAGTTTGCCCATGGTAATCCCTTCTATATCATTAAAGTTTACGTACCTTGTCTTTTTTGTTTGACATTTGCGCGACGAGCTATTAATGTTTCAGCAATGGTAGCGGCGTCCTTACTGCTAACAGTGTAATGAAGAGCAGTTAAATAGCATCAATGTAACCAAGTCAACATCAGCACTGGTGGTACGCATAAAACTTCGACGGTTAGGAAAGAGCGGTGGCGCAAATGACCGAAATTTGGAAGCAACTGTAGAGGTGTCCAATTTAGACAGATACAATGAAGAAGTTTATCTTTAAAGCTGAAGCCTCTTGGCTTTCCAAAAAAATTGGCTAAGCGGAAATTCTGGATTTAGAGATACATGCCTATGATTTGCCAATCATTGGGCATACTTAAAATTACAACAATATGGTGCAAAGACCAAAGAAACAAACAAAACAGACCTGTAATCGCCTTGTAACAAAACAGATCTACTGCAGATCTGCAGGTAGATTTTAGGAAGATAGAAATAGCAGGAGAACTACCTATTGCATTACACGTAGAGTTAGGCCAGTAATGATGTTATACAGTGCTTCACTGGACTGCAGCATAAGCTTTTTCAAAGGATGGGGAATTCACTGGGGAACTGAAGATTTCCAGAAGATATGTTTAATTAAGCCCGAAGTTATCAGAAGAAAAATCTAGTCAATCTTACTATCCTTGTCATCGCACTTGCTTGAATCTATTATTTCTTGCCAAAGATATCACAAACTAGAAGTGTGGCATATGATAGGAGTACTGAATATGAACCTAACAACAGGACATCAGTAACCTGTAGTGATATTCATGAGCCATGACAAATTTTGCCTGGAGAAAATAAAAACAACAAGAAATTTGAGCTCCCATACCACTGCAAGAACGGCGCCTTCTGTAATCACTATAGCAGTTTCAAGTATATTTATGCCAACCCTTTCGGCATAAATGGATCCTGATAATATGCAAAATCAACAGTTTCCTGTAAGCAGTCTAAAATTAAACTATCAGCTACAGAGGGAGGTTGAGCATATCCAACAAAAGAAAGCGAGGGAGCTAGCGTTCATCTAGCAACACCCAGTCTCTATGGCTGTAACAACAAAGGGAGCCAAATCGCGTTGTTAAGGACCACACATTTCAAGAACAATACCATGCTCTTCTTCAATCTCACAGAAAACATGCTGTCTGCATTGCTGTATCCTGCTAATTACCGCACTTGCTTGCAGAAATAGCCCACTTGCAACACTTTGTAGTGTGATCCGAAGATATCAACTCATCCCTACACCAACTTTCACCAACTAATCACTTAGGAGATCAGCAGCACAATTTCGTGCAACGGCAACGGCGTCTCATTACCGTGATCAGGCAGAATCTCGATGATCTTGGCGTTACCGCTGCTGTACCCACCGGAGTGAATCGGCGCCCACCCTCACCTCGTCCTTCCGTTCACGGCGCGCTCGCCGCAGCTTCCGTCCCCCGCCGCCAGAAGCGCGGTGACTACCTAAACGAGAAGATTTTCACAAAGCGTCAAAACCCTAAACCGGAGACTGAAGTGAATTCGAGACTAATTTTGGGCGAGAAGAGTGGTTTGCCTTGGGGTGGCCCGAGGCAGCTTGCGAAGCGTGGAGGAGAGGAGCAGCCGTCCTCATTTTGGCGGAGAGGCGGCCGCGGCGAGTCAGCGAGGGGCGAGGGAGGAGAACGCGTCGGCGTCAATCTTCCGGACTCCGCGGCGGAAGAGCTCCTTCTCCCTGGTGACAGCTTCTCTTCGCCGGCGTCGGCCTCCGCTGCACCATGTGGCCATCTGGTGCGTGCTGCTCCGGGGAAGTAAGCCAGAGAGGTAAAGCGCTTAATGATTTCTGAAGTTGGGTCGTCTCTCTCAGAGGTTCTGCGCCGCTTCAGGTTATTTCGCGTCAATCTGCTCTTACGCCTTTCACAAGAAAGAAAAAGCCGAGACTGGAGTCGAGGAGCCAAGGAGAACATGGACTGGCCTCGATTGGACAGTCACGGGCTTTCACAGCCTCCTAAAACTGGACGGTCTGGGCCTCGAAATGAGCAGCTCAAACGAGTTTTGTTTTTGAGACCTCAAAGCGAGATTTTGTTTTTGTTTTTGCGGGTAAGCTCAAACGAATTTCGATCACTGGAAAGTGGCGTAAAATGACACGACACCCATATGTATGCACAAAAAAATAAAATGACACGACATCCATCTTAGAATGTAATAATATTTGTATTTTAGAAGTAGATATTCAGATTTGGAATTGAATGGCCATGCGTATTTGTTTGAACCGAGAAAATGTGAGTATCGTTTCGAAGTAGTACTTGTATGCAAACAGCCACTCGTAAATCATGACCAGGGATTTCTGATCATTGGTCACATTAGTACCTTATTTTAAACATTTGTGATGATCAATGCGTCTAGTGATAATTTTTGGGATACTAAATTCACCGGGATTTCCTTGTGGCGAGGAGGAGGATGGGACATGACAAGAGCTCTGGCGATGGCGGACCTGCCCGCCCCTCCACTCCCACCTCTCCGCGATCCTTTGTCAATAGGCTATTGCCGTCCTCTATAAGGCACTGTTCTAAAGCGGGAGGCCAATGGCCCTCTTCTCCCTCTCACGCCTTTCCATCTCCGTCTCTTCGCTTCGCCACCTTTTACAGCTCCTTCATGGCTTCCCGCCGCCACGTGCTTGGCAACCACATCTCCGCCATTAGCAGCCACCTAAAAGCCAATTCCTTCTACAAGGAAGCTTGCACTAGCGATCGACCATGGAGATAAGATGAAGGCGTGCGGCCTTCAACGGCAGAAGGTCTCAATTGTACTCGGATCGAGGGGAAGCAGTTGGTCATTAGGGGACCTCAAAAGGAGATCAGCTGCTCCACGGATCACGTGCGTTGTTGTGAGGAAGCGAAGGACTCGGAGAAAGTACCAGCGTGCAGCGCTAGAGATTGCTTGTGGAAATTTTTTAGCGGAAAAGCTATAGTGGCAGAGGGAAGTTGCGGCTTAAGCACGAAGGAGAATCGAGACTCACCAAGCTTCGGCCTTGTCTCTGACCCCGTGCTCAAACTCGAAGATGAATTCCCCCTACAGCCCTTCAAAATTTCAGCAGCGATTGGGGATCACGACGCGTCTCGCCATGTGCATGCTCCCAAATCCCTGCTCGTTGATGATATGATTCCCTTACGCCTCACGTTAAGCTACAATCTGAGAAAGAAGCTCGGTGAAGTGCCCTACGCCGCCATGGGCTAAGGTCCAATTGCCAGAGGCTGTGAGATGCGAATACTGATGTGCGTTCGATGCGTTCGCGTTAGCGCAATGAAGAAGTTCGAAGTTGGGATACTCACGTTTTAGTCTCTACAGTGAGGCTAAGATCCTGCCAAGGCGATTCCGAGAATTCTCGAGTAGAGGCCCTGAGTACTTATAATGGCGATGTTGACCAAGCTACATCGAGATATCGGTTTAGTATTTGGATCAAGGTTAGAACCCGTCTTTGGGATTTCATGCGGCGATAGTTTTAATTATGGAAAAACTATTTGGAACCATCAATGATAGTAATCCGTCCTTATGCTGTCTGAAGCTATTCCCCGATCGAGGAGAAAAATTTTGGGTGAATGCGTGGCTTTGGCGTAGCCTCCGGACACATCAATGAAGACTCAAGCAGTAGCCCGCAGCGCTGTAGTAGGTATGGGCGTCCGATGCCAACATGTGGTTACTATGGGCGATTTCAGAAAATTTCCCCTTTCCCCTAAGGGTTTCGTGCAACCGCCCCAGCACCGCCTGCCCCAGCCGTTGTTTGCAGGGGTGAGAAGAAAAAGGATTGCGATAGATAAGAGAACCTTTGTGGTGGCGAGACACATCCAGTCACATCCGAGCCCGACAACACGCCATCACGATCCTCCAACGTCAAACTCATTAAGGAAGCTGTATGTGCTAGTCTCTACGACAGATTAGAGGCTGGGTGGAGATGGAGAGAGAAACAGATGGGCGAGGCCAGGGGAAGAACCTAGGAGGAGGAGAGGGAATGGAGTGGCAGCCAAAACAACAATAAGGCCTTGCCAAGGCCGGTTTGGTTACCTCAACACCTTTCCCCCCTTCCGATGGAGTATTTCAACTTCCAACTTCGATTCCACAGGTGATTCCACACAGGTAATGATAGGCTATGAAAATATCCATCTTTATTAGCATTTAAATATTATATTAAAGTTAAGCAATGGATAAAATATCTCTTTAGCCTTGCTACTGTAATGAACCAAATTATTGCAAAGATGTAGAAAATTCTTGTTTTAAATTGTGATGTAGCCATAAAATCACTCTTTATGGCCGCGAAATCTAGAGCAATCAAGGAGAGTCACATGTTGCCAACACCACCAAGATCGATCGGGACCTTTGAATGCCATCAATGGAAGGGTTAACGAGCATCGAAATCTGTTGGTAGAATTAACTTTCTGTACACTGTCTTACGTCACCTTAAGTTAACATGATTCCTTGATCAAGAACCGGGCGAGCAACTTTACTAGTGAAGAGAGCCCTATTAATATTGAGACTCCCAACTACCGCAAAGAGAGCATCCATTGCTGATTATATACGAAACCATCTTAGGGGAAGATTCATCACTTCACCATCACCATTGATCATTCTTGTCTATCTCCATCTTCATCCCTATAGACACGACCATAACTTGTATTCAAGGATCTCCTCGCGATTGGTGACTATTGTAGGATATTTGGTGATGATCTAAGTAATTCTACAATATTTTCTATCATGATCTTATTATGAGTGAGTGGTCCTAATGGGCTGCGGGTTGGGGAATATCCTCCACGATTATATGCATAACAAATTTGTATTTGTATGATTGTCTCTTACCTCAATCAGGACTTGTTAGGTACCCAAGACCGAGGATTGATCAAGGTTTAATTAAGATGTTTGATAGCAAGCCTCTGCGTGAAACCTAATGACAAAGGGAAGTACATTTAGTCGTTTAGTGATACATTTGGGATGAATATCAACATCACTAGTATTAATGCTTTAGATGCATGTATTTTACTAAATAATCATTCATAGCCCGGTGCTTCGTGGTATAACGTTTGGACCAAGAGACTTTATGTTATGCATGTGGCATGTAGGGGCTTTAGTTTTTAAGGATGTGCTGCCCATAAATACTATCTATATTAGATCATTTACCGCGAGAGAAATGTGCTTATTATTATCTTTATCCCATATGTATGCATTGCGCATGTGAAAACCTCAACCTGCCTATCTCCATCCATTGATACAACCACGATAACAAAAGCAAACTAGAAAGGTCCAGATAAACAAAATTGAAGCAAACTAACAAAGTATTCCAAATGTTCCTTTAACTACAAAAATTGTTTCCCAAGGTTCGATTAAAACCTATGTTTATTAGGTTAAAAGCTACTATGCTACACCCCTAATCCAGAACGAAGTTATCAGGCAATTCCCCCTCCATTGACAGGACAATTTCCTATGTAATAAGTTTCCACCGGAGACAGCGGCGGACCTAACCAATCAGTGAAACAACGATCGTAATCCTCGACTTTGGCAACAGCAGCGGTATCAAGCCAAAGAGGAGATCCATGGGGAGGTAGCAAGTTCTTCAGTCAGAGTTGTGGAGCAAGCTCAGAACAAAGCCATGAGTTACGTAGATTCTACTTGCTATAACTATGGGAATCCTGGACATCACAAGAAAGTGTGTACCTAGCCAAAAGCTTGTTTTACCTACAAGAACCCTAGGCATGAAGTGGATGTTTGCCTTGTTGATGTCTCGCACTTCTATTCTTGTAGACAGTTGTTGGGCCTCCAAGTGCAGCAAGTTTCCCTTAAGTGGATTACCCAAGGTTTATCGAACTGGGAGGAAGTGGTCAAGGTATCCCTCTCAAGCAACCTGCAATCAAGATACAAGAAGTCTCTTGTGTCCCCAACACACCCAATACACTTGTCGGTGTATAGGTGCACTAGTTCGTGAAGAGATAGTGAAATACAAGTGGTATGGATAATTATAAGTGGTAACAATGCGGAAAAGAGCTTGTGGTAGGAAGAGACTAAAGGCAATGAAATAAAGATGGAAGCAGCAAACATATAGCAGATCTAGTTGCAAGCAGTGTTTCAATGCTTAGAAACAAGGCCTAGGATCATACTTTCACTAAATGTGAACACTCTCATATAAATATCTTCTCTTTATGATACTATTGAACTACTCTCGGTTGGACGGTAGAGCTATAACATGACATCTCAAAGATCGCTTTCCCCATCTAGATAACCCCTCACTATCACCTTGAGTGCTAGATGGTTCCAACAAACACAACAATCTCATAGAGACATCAACTCAACTTATACTCATGACAAGTATTTATGTAACCTTAGCCAAAGTGCCACGATGTACTGCTGTCGACTTCACACGTGAGGATAGCGATTCATTAAAGCACTTGAGTAGTAGAATAGATCTATAGATTACAAAGCTCATGATCTCAATAAGATCACACCAGAGAGAGATGAACACATAGCTACGGTGAGGCCCTTAGCCTCGAGGAAGAACTACTCCTCCTCATCATGGGAGTTATAGCGATGATGGAGATGGTGGTGGAGTCAATGGAGATGGCTCGAGGGCACTTCCCGTCGGCGGGGTCTTTGGAACGAGAGACTTCTATCCCAGATCTTCTCTTTGGTGTGGCGATGATGTGGAGGTTTTGTGGCTTTCGGCGGATGATTTAGGGTTTTACATCGGAGGCTTCTTATATGAAAGGGGAGGCGAGGGTGCCGAGGCTGCACCAGTAGCGGGCGGGCCGAACCTTGGCTGGTATGCCACCTGAACCCTTCTCCGTCTAATCTTCTGGCTCGTGTTCCCCTCGGTGAAATATTGACTTTGGCTTTTGTCCTGTCCAGTATGAGAATATTCATTTTCTAGCTTTTGGAACAAAAGCGAGAAGAAAAGCAACTGGCCTTTATGGCATCTTGTTAATAGGTTAGTCGGAAAACATAAAAATACCTCAAAGTGTTGACAAAAGCAAATCAAAGTAGATACTAAATAAGCATGGAACATAAAATTATAGATACATTCACTGCGTATCACTGTTAAAAGTAACCACATCAGATGGCAACATATTTTGGTAGTGCCAGTGGATTGATTGGGTTTCTTACATATTTAGTTGCTTCTGAAGCTCATTCATAATGTGCTTGTGGTGTACTTGGGCATGAAAGCTCAATCTGAGAGTAGCTCACTCAAAGTTCACTACCATCTACAATACAAACTAGCCATGGCAGATTAGCAAATTAGATGGCTTCACTTTCCTTGTGAAATTTCCACCACACATCAAAGTGGAGAGTGTGGCAGGTTACCCCAGCTTCAGGTTGTTTAAAGAAGGTGTGCAGGTCTATGTTGCTGCTTGGGAAGGGGACTTAGACTACTTTGTAGACATGGAAGTCACCTGGATTGAGTTGGAAGGATTACACCATGAATGGTGTACTTGGCCTGCATTGTTTCAGTTTGCTTTAGCTTTTGGAATCTTAGTGGATGTGGGCAGCAAACAATGTTCCAAAGTCTGTATGGTTACGTAGGACTACATATTTGGTGCAAGGATAGATCCAATATACCACCTACTAGGATCCTATGATATTGTTGGAAGACATATCGGATCAATATTTTAGTTGATGGCCTTGTGATCCTAGTGGAAGATGAGACTATCAGCACTAAGCAAGGAGGATTAGGAGCTGATGGATACAAAGACAAGAGCAACAACACTTCTAAAAAGATGGATATTGACAAGAAAAAGGAACTTGCATCAAAAGAGGCCCTAGAATCAAGAGTAACCACGGTTACCACCACTCTAGGAAAACAACGAGATGCTTGGATTCCACACAGCGTCACTTACCTTTATTTTAAGATGCAAGAAATGGCCTTTTGCATATAAAGAGGCAAAACAAAATGGCTCCCCTTTGGGTGCAAGCAAGTTGAGTCCATAATGGAGAAGGAAACCCCAAGAGACATGGTGTTGGAATGGATCAATCAAGAAAAATATTTGAAGATAGGTGTGTCGATGCTGAGGACATGGAGCTTGCAATTGAAGAAAATAGTTTCTGCTATGAATCCCAAGAAAAAGGAGAGAGTGATGCTGATGAAGAAGCTACCCAAATTACACAAAGTGATCAGGACTCAGTGTGGAGAAGAAGAAGAAACAACAATGGAGGGTAGTCTTGCGAATGCAAGACAATGTGACAAGCACACAGGCTAGACCATGTCTATTTTGCAACATGTAACTAATTAAGAAGAAGAAGAATTTGGAAGTGCCTACATCATCATCCTCTACTCTCAAAGGTATTGAAAGTGCATGTGTGCCCCCATGTGTGGTTTTGGTAATTGATGACAATCTTTATGGACTTATGTTAGCATTGAGTTTTACCTGTAGGATTTGTCCATAGGCAATGCTTGAACCATATGTTGGCTTCAAGGTTGGGAGAAGAAGAAAGTGAAGAAAATTAAGTGTTAACCAAGGTTTCAATGAGTGATCGGAATTGGTCAAGTGAGAGTTGATCCTATAGCAAGTGTGTCTTGAAGACTAAAGTTGGGTGATATCTCTTATGTACCTTCAAGACACCAACATAATGAAGAAAGAATAAATGATGTGCAAGTTCAAGATGACCCTTCTCGAAGAGATCATTTGCTTGATGCTTGCCATCCTATGGTGATCATGTATATGGGAAGATGGTATGCCCAAAGAAGCTCTACCATAGTGGAGTATAGGGAGCAATTGCAAGTCTTCACCAAGCTAAGCGCAATCAAGAAAGGTGTTCTATCTTGGGGTGGACAAGATCGCTACCGTCAAGCTCAAGTGGAATATGCTCAAGGCAAAGTATGTTCTTGATAGGGTTTCTTTCTTACTGGTTTTATAGGATAGATGGCCGTACTATCGAGGGGCTCTCGGTGATAACGATCATATCCTTTGGAGAGCTCAAACCTTTGCATACTTGGCATCATCTTTCTTGGTTGTTATTTGGATCTTATCCATGTGAGGTTCTTGAGCTTGTAGTAATATTCATAACAAGCTCTAGTTCATCGAAAACAGATTTCATATGCATTCTCTATTGCGTTTTCGATATTGGAGGTTTTACAGTTTGTCTTTTAGAGTTAAGTAAAACCTTACATTATTTGGTTCTTATCCATGAGAGGATTTAGAGCTTGTGTTAACCTTCATGACAAGCCCAAGTTCATGAAGCAGTTTCGTATGCATTCTCTATTGCATTTTCGATGTTGGAGGTTTTATCGGTTTGTCTTTTGAGAGAGGTCAAACCTTTCGTCATTTGGTTCTATCCTTCATTTCTGGACTATGATGGTTCTCTGCATGATCTTGTATAGTTTGTTGTCCTCTTTAAAAGCCCAAGATCATCAAAATCGAATCGGATGCAAAAGATTATAGTTGTTTTCGTATTAGGTCTTTACTGCGGTTTTGTAAGACCGGAGATTCCGGACTAAATCTTGGTCCATCTCGGACCAGCGTCTTGATTGTCCCCAGTTTGACCCTGTTTGGCCTGGGTACAGGAGACTCAGGTCCCAGTCAGGAGACTAGGACAGGCGATTCACTGAGCCTAACGGTTGAATTTCTAGGGACCCTATTTAAGGGACCTTCTTCCCCAATGGTTCCTAACCTTCCTTGCAAGTTCTCCCTCCATTGCTGACCTTCTTGAGCTTGATGTCCCTCAATCCTCCATTGATTCTTGCATATTCTTGAGGATTTGAAAGAGATCTAGATCTACAACCCACCAATCAATCTCTCCTCTAAGTGAGGAACATCTTGAGATCTAGATCTTGGAGTCTTTTGTGGATTTCCTCCATTGTTCTTCCTCTTATTCCCCATAGCTTTATAGCTTTGGTGGAATTTGGGAGAAAGAACTTGAGCTCTTATGTTCTTGCCATTGCATTTGGTGCATCAGTTTGAGTTCTTGGTGAGGATTCGATTGGGTGAAAGGTGAGAAGCTTTTTACTCTTGGGTTCATTGGAACCCTAGACGGGTGGTTGTGCAGGTTTGTGGATTACTTGGGGCCTCCAATTAAGTTGTGGAGCTTTCCCCAAGCCTTTTTGTTGGGAGCCTCCAATTGAGTTGTGGAGAAGTGCCCCAACCTTGTGAGAGGTTCCGGATTGCCACCGACAAGTGCACTGATAGTGGAAGTGTGGATCGATCCCGTTGGAGTGAGATTCACAAGAGAACAAAGAAGGCCTTTTGTGGCATTGGTGGTTTGAAACCACTCCCTCTCCAAACGAGACGTACTCCATGTTGGGAGGAACTCGGTAAAATATCATAGATCTCCAGCGTGCCTCGGTTATCTCTATATCCGAGCTCTTACTTATGCACTTTACTTTGTGATAGCCTTCGTGCTTGAAGTATACATATATATCTTCCTATCACATAGTTGCTTGTCTTGCTTAGCATAAGTCATTGGTGCAAATAGGTGAACCCTAGTTGTTCTAGGTTTTGTGCTTAACAAAGTAAACGCTAGTTTAATTCCATCTTTGTTGAGCCACTCTCGGAAAAGTTTTTAACCGCCTATTCACCCCCCTCTAGGCGGCATTTGTATCCTTTCAGGTATAATCTATCAAAATCCCTTTTATGTTCTATCTAATGTTAAGTTAACTAGCATGGCCAACACTGTGGGTGTTTCCACACCCGTTTTAGATGTTTCTGATGATGCAAATGCCTTAGATGTAGATGATGTTTTCCTTTCTATTCATGACACTACTTTTTGCTCGCATCTAAGGATGTCAAGCTTTTCTTTTAATGATAATAACATTTCATCTCCTCTACAACACATCGAAAGATGATGGGATAATTAGATTTAGATGATGCCATGTGGACTTTGGTCACAAAGATAGGCGAAAAGCACCACAGGAAAAAGTTAATTAAATGATTTATTTATCCCTGTAACATCGAGGATTCTTGCTATAGGCAAGAAAACCTTCATTATAGGCGATGAGGGTAACCTCGGCAAAGACCATGGTTATGGACTTAGGGTTTCATGAAAAGTGAACTCTAAGATTTAAAGATCGGAGAACAATGGAGTCAAAATCGCTGAATATTTGGTGAATTGCACTATTACAGATCGCTTAGGATTGTTCGATTGTCTCACCTAGGCTTCTCTCGTCCTATATATAATAGGGATTGCCATGAATCGTGTGAAAGTCTGGTGTCCTAGGATCGTGTGATACTGCGATGGCCAGTCCATGACTTCGAACTCGAGCTTTTCCCGCCTAAAATTTTCTTTGGATCCAAAAACGACGTCAAGGAAAATTTTACCTAAAGGGATTTCGGCTTTACCTGGTACTATGCCGTGGAAGGATGTTTCTGTTGGTGCCAAACTTTCCAAGGGATAGTTCATTGCCCTTAGTGTTTTGGCGTAGATCAAGTTTATGCTGCTTCTTGTGTCATGAAAACCTTGCTCACGTCGAACCCGTAATTACGCTTCAACTATCAAGGCGGAATGACCCGGTCTTGGTACTCGATGTGGGTGATCAACTCTGATGAATGTGATTTCCTGTTCTGACAATGGAGATACTCGGGTGTGTGATGGCTCAATGCACCACGCCCAGAAAAGTGCTGGTGCATGGTTGATGTAGAGCTCGTTGGGAACCCCAAGAGGAAGGTATGATGAGCACAGCAGGAAGTTTCCCTCAGTTATGAAACCAAGGTTTAATCGAACCAGTAGGAGCAAGGAAACACCCCAAAGGTGTTACTAGTGAGCTTTGGCAGGCACTACCCGGTGCTAGTACCAACATGGACACATGCACAACACAACCACAGAACTTTGTTCCCAACTTGCGATGAGGTTGTCAATCTCACCGTGTTTTGCGGAAAACAAAGGAATAAACGTATCTAATGGAAAGAAGTAAAAGTTTGCGATAAACACAAAGCGATAAGCAGTTTATAGATTGTATGTAAAAGAAAAGGACTGGGATCCATAGTTCACTAGAGGTGGCTCTCCTTAGATAGATAACATCTTGGGTGAACAAATTACAACGGGCAATTGACAAACAACGAGAAAGCAATACATGCATATACTAATCATCTTGACTCCTTTGAGACTTGATTGGGCATTACAACATAATATATAGACCGCCATCCAAGCTGCATCTATGACTAATAATCCACCTTGGTTATCATCCGAACCCCTCGGTATTAAGTTGCAAGCAATAGATTATTGCTTTACTACGTATAAAGTAAACAATCTGATTGTTCTATGAACAAAGGATTGTTGTTTTCTCTAATGCAACAACACATCTAGTACCTTCTGATTTACATCACTTCCCAGTTACGGAGGCATGAACCCACTATCGGCATAAATACTAACTCTTGGAGTTGCTAGCATCTACTTGGCCAAGATAGCTACTAACAACGAGAAAGCATGCAAGATCACAAATAACAAAGACATGATAGAATCAATAATCAATCTGAAATAGCATCTCAATATTCATCGGATCCTGCAAACACAACATGTATGAATTACAAATAGATGATCTTGATCATGAGCAGACTCACAAGATCTAGACATGAAAGCAAAAAGGAGAACCAACCATCTAGCTACTACATGGATCCAAGTAGTCAGGATGAACTACTCACGCATCACACGAGGCTTGCATGGTGATGAAGAAGGCCTCTAGGGTGAATTCCCTCTCCGTGAGGAAGTCTTGAAGAGCTTCAGATCCCTCCGATCTAGGGATGGAGATGGCCAGTGACTCTGAGACTCTTTCGTGGATTTTGATGCAGGCACTTAGGGTTTCGTCGAGGCATCTTATAGTCGGAAGGAGGGAGGGGTGCAGGGGCCACCACACCACCCCAGTGCGGGCCCGGCCTAAGCCGTGCGGCCAGGTGGTGTGGCGACCTCGGCCCCTCTCCGTCTCGTGATACGGCATCGATGACTTCTGAAAAATAGGCACTTTGGCTTTGTCCGTCCAATTCGAGAATATTCATTTCGACTTTCCTGGAACCAAAAACAACGAGAAAATAGGCGGTTAGTGCTGTGGCTCTTGTTAATAAGTTAGTCAGAAATCATATGAAAAGTACTCCAAAGTTGGAACAAAACACAAGAAAGTGGATAAAACCAAGCATGGAACATCAAAATTATAGATACATTTGCAATGTATCAACATCCCAAGCTTAACTCCTGCTCGTCCTCGAGTAGGTAAGTGATAAAAAGAAAGAATATTTTTTGAGGTGACATGCACCATCAAAGACTTGATCAAAGTATTTGCAAAACATTTAAAGCTGGGATCATAGTACTTCAATCATAACATGAAAGACAAAGTTCTAGCAATAAGCAAAGAAACTATGATGCAACATGAAAAGCACAAACAAAAGATTCATGAATAACAATGCTTTGCAAGACGTTTGTTTGTTTCACATAAAGAAAACATGGCATAATAGTATTCAGCTTGTCCCTCAATAGAGTAGCAAATATAAATGCATAGGACACCTTCAAAGTTCATAAGAGTGACTAGATACAATAGTTTAAAACAAGCAATAACAAGTTATGCATCAATCAACTAGTCTTGGGACAATGCATAGAACTAAGAATGGCCACTATGCTCTCAAAGTAGGTGCATAAAGATAGAAGGTGTGGACTCAATATAATGGTGGAAGAAAGGCCTTTGTAAAAGGAAGTAGGGATTCAAGTCACATAAAGAGCTTCCAAAAATTATGGTACTTATAGCTTTCAGCTCTCATTGCCTATCATAAGCATCTTGAAGGTGATTAAGGTTAAAGTGACACAACTAAGAGGATATGCTTGACAAGTTATAAACCGAAATCTCATGCCCCTTACTTACGAAGACCGATCCTCATGCTACTCAACTTTAGTCACGAGTAAGCTCTTGTCATTGTAAGTACATGTGTATCATTAGAAGCATAGCAGGTACCCCTTGCACATGATGGGAGCTTTCCCATAATCAAAATGACAAAGGCAAGCGAATGAGCATCTCAGCGATCTTTTTATTTGCTACTTGCATAGGTTTTATTGAGGATGCTTCATAGAATGCTCATTATGGTGATCTGCAAGTTTCCACCATGATTAGGCATATGGCTTAGGCTAGCTGACCTAGGCGTTTCTCTAACACATACAAACTCCATGATCTTACAAGTTCCACTTTTTGTTTCACACATGGGATCCAGTAAGCAAAAGAACATGATATCAACAGGTACAAAGTACAAGTGCAATGTTGAAAGCGTTCCCCATGAAACATGGTTACGCTAATTTCAACTTATAAAGCGCAAGCATATCATAACAAAGAAGGACCAAGTGGTTCAAGTTTATTAAGGTGATGCACTCGGCGATCGGCGTAGAGCTCGTTAGAACCCCAAGAGGAAGGTATGATGAGCACGTGAAAGTTTTCCTCAATTATGAAACCAAGGTTTAATCAGACGATAGGAGCAAAGAAACACCCCAAAGGTGTTACTAGCTGAGCTTTGGCAGGGCGCACTACCGGTGCTAGTAGCAATGTGGAGACCTGCACAACACAACCACAGAACTTTGTCCCCAACTTGCGATGAGGTTGTCGATCTCATCGTGTTTTGGAAAACAAAAGGATTAAGCGTGTCGAATGGAAAGAAGTAAAAGTTTGCGTAAACACAAAGTAGAAATAGTTTATAGATTGTATGTAAAGACAAAGAGGATCCATAGTTCACTAGAGGTGGCTCTCCTTAGATAGATAACATCTTTGGGTAAACAAATTACAGCGGGCAATTGACAAATACCGAGAAAGCAATACATGCATATACTAATCATCTTGACTCCTTTGAGACTTGATTGGGAATTACAACATAATACATAGGCGCCACCCAATTGCATCTATGACTAATAATCCACCTTGAGTTATCATCATCCGAACCCCCTCGATGTTAAGTTGCAAGCAAGCAGTTATTGCTTTATGAGCTGCATGTAAAGTAAACAATACGATTGTTCTATGAACAAAGGATTGTTGTTTTCTCCTAGTAGCAACAGCACATCTAGTACCTTAGAGATTTACATCACTTCCCAGTTATCGAGAGGCATGCACCCACTATCGAGCATAAATACTAACTCTTGGAGTTGCTAGCATCTACTTGGCCAAGATAGCTACTAACAGCGGAAGCATGCAAGATCTCAAATATGAGCACATGATAGAATCAATAATCAATCTGAAATAGCATCTCTATATTCCCGGATCCCCATAAACACAACATGTATGAATTACAAATAGATGATCTTGATCATGAGCAGACTCACAAAGATCTAAACATGAAAGCACAAAGGAGGAGAAACCAGCCATCTAAGCTACTACATGGATCCGTAGTCAGGATGAACTACTCACGCATCACACGGAGGCTTGCATGGTGATGAAGAAGGCCTCGAGGTGAATTCCCTCTTGGTAGGGTGCGGGAAGATCTTGGATCCTCGATCTAGGGATGGAAATAATGACTATAGACTCTTTCGTGAATTTTGATCGGGTACTTAGGGTTTTTTTTAAGTCGAGGGCAATATATAGGCGGAAGGAGGCGTCGAGGGGTCTTGGGGCGGCTGACCACCCTTGGCGTGGACCAGGTGGCACTGGCCAGGTGTGTGGCTCCTGGCCCTTCTCCGTCTCGTACGGCACTTGATCCCTTTAGGAAAAATAGGCACTTTGGCTTTTGTCCCGTCCAATTCGAGAATATTCATTTCGACTTTCCTGGAACCAAAACAATGAGCGAGAAAAGCGAGCGGTGACATTGTGGCTCTTGTTAATAAGTTAGTCAAGAAATCATATGAAAAGTACTCCAAAGTTGGAACAAAACACAAGAAAGTGGATAAAACCAAGCATGGAACATCAAAATTATAGATACATTTGCAGTATCAACATCCCCAAGCTTAACTCCTGCTCGTCCTCGAGTAGGTAAGTGATAAAAAGAAAGAATATTTTTTGAGGTGACATGCACCATCAAAGACTTGATCAAAGTATTTGCAAAACATTCAAAGCTGGTATCATAGTACTTCAATCATAACATGAAAGACAAAGTTCTAGCAATAAGCAAAGAAACTATGATGCAACATGAAAAGGCACAAACAAAAGAATCATGAATAACATGATTTGCAAGACGTTTGTTTGTTTCACATAAAGAAAACATAGCATAATAGTATTAAAACTTGTCCCTCAATGGTAGCAAATATAAATGCATAGGACACCTTCAAAGTTTATAAGAGTGACTAGATACAATAGTTTAAAACAAGCAATAACAAGTTATGCATCAACCAACTAGTCTTGGGACAATTCACATAGAACTAAGAATGGCCACTATGCTCCCAAAGTAGGTGCATAAAGATAGAAGGTGGAGACTCAATATAATGGTGGCAGAAAGGCCTTTTGTAAAAGGAAGTAGGGATTCAAGTCTCGTAAAGAGCTTCCAAAAATTATGGTACTTATAGCTTTCAGCTCTCATTGCCCCTATCATAAGCATCTTTAAGGTGATTAAGGTTAAAGTGACACAACTAAGAGGATATGCTTGACAAGTTATAAACCGAAGTCTCATGCCCCTTACTTACGAAGACCGATCCTCATGCTACTCAACTTGATCACGGTAACCTCTTATCATTGTAAGTATATGTGTATCATTAAGAACCTTCAGCAGGTACCCTTGCACATGATCTGGGAGCTTTCCCATAATCAAAATGACAAGGCAAGCATACAATGAGCATCTCAGCGATCTTTTTATTTGCTATTTGCATATAAAATTCAATAAATTTTTAAATTTTATTTAAAGATATCTTCTAGTTAAGCATATCAAGGTAACTTTATCTTTAAGAAGTTTTAGTTTTTTTTATAAGATTAAGTACAACTTAAAATTTAGAATCTAGTTTTATTGAGGATGCTTCATAGAGTGCTCATTATGGTGATGCTGCAAGTTTCCGCCATGATTAGGCATGGCTTAGGCTAGCAACCGCGTTTCTCTAACACACATACATACTCCAGGATCTTACAAGTTCCACTTTTATTTCACCGCGGGATCCGTAAGCAAAAGAACATGATATCAATGGGGTACAAAGTACAAGTGCAATGTTGAAAGCGTTCCCCATGAAACATGGTTCTGCTAATTTCAACTTATAAAGCGCAAGCATATCATAACAAAGAAGGACCCAATGGTTCAAGTTTATTAGAAGCGATAAAGTAAAGTGTGCCATCAAGTTAAGTGAGAGCTTTAATCACTAGTTTTTCTCATAACAAGTGAAAGGTGAACAAAAGCATGAATATACTTGGAATAGCATAAGCTAGTAGGTAGGTATGGTGGACTCTTTGGAATAACTTGGTTTAGGGAGTTGGATGCATGAGTGGAACTCATACTTTGTTGTGGAGGCTAGCAAAAGGCTGGGAGGCGACAAACTAAGAGAGCAATAATGGCCATAATCATGCAGGCGACAAAACATCATTGATCAAAGCATAAAGTGATACTACAAGTTGAAAACTAAAGGATCATAAAGGCTATAGTGACTTTAGATAGTCATAAAATGGTGTGAGCATGCATCAAGTCAACCCAAATAAAGCATCAAAGGAGAATACCACTATACTATGCTTTAATATGCTAAAACAAGCATGATTCATCCAAGGAACATTAAGCAATATCAATTGTTTATAACAAGTCATGCTACATCAAAGAATATTAAGCATAAAGCCAAAACAATATCAAACGCGGCATGACAAAGCATAGCCATCGAAAACGAGCTCTTTTTACCACATAAGCATAAGCTTTACGAAGGGGTTGCAGCATAGTAAATCAAAATTTTCTCTGAGCGAACAGAGGAAAGCCAAGATCTAATCTAGGAGATGCAAACAACGAGAGAGATTGGATTAGATCTTCATACCCTTGAAGATTACCCGCAGTGAGCGTTAAATGAACGTGGGTGATGTATCGTACTCGCTTCTCCTCCTGATCGATCCGATCTAATCTAGCACCACAAGTGGCGGTGCCTCCGTGAGATGCACACATTCAGCACCTCGGCGTCTCCTCCTTCCTTGGACCAGCAAGTATGGTGGAGATGGATTGGATCTACAACACGGCGTGGTGTATTTGGTGGAGAATTTACGGTGAGCCGCTGCAAGCGATCGGGAGGAGAGGAAGGCGGCGGGGCTACTAGGGCTTGGAGGAGATGTAGGTTAGGGGAGGCGCGCAACCCTCTATATATAGAAGTGCGGCCAGCCCTACCCATCCTTCAAGCCTATCTCTAGTTAAGCGATTTAAACTCTCCCTTCTAGAAACCCTATCTTATCTCTAGTTTAAGCGATTTAAACTTATCTAGGATCATTTGGGCCCTATGGGGCCTTGTGCCCCTATTGTCTTGCCAGGACACTCCCTCATAGGCCCATGCCCCTCCCGGAAGGTGGGACCACGTTGGCCCCTTAGGAAGGTTCTAAGCTTAGGTACAATACCGATTAATGGAACAATTCGAACTCCAAAAACTGCTGCCTTATATGAATCTTATTCTCGGACCACTCCGGAACCTCTCGTGATGTCCGGATCCCATCCGAGACTCCGAACAAAAATTCATAAACCAAGTATCCAATCTATCCTAAGCGTGAGACCGTTAAGTGTGTGACCTGCAGTTCGAGAATATCGGAGACTTTATATTCTATCAATAATCAGCAGTAGTGCAGGCACCCATATTGACTTCCACACATTCATCGATGATCATATCGGATGAACCACGATGCGATTCAATCAATCCATATATATATTCCCTTCTCGCGATATTTTACTTGCAGAGATTCGATCGTCGGTATCGTCATACCTAGTTCAATCTAGTTCACGGCAAATGCTTTACTCGTTCCGTAATCGATATCACTTTGTGATTAACTCCTTAACCACATGCTTGCAAGCGGTGTTGATATCGATTACAGTGGGCCCAGTATATCTCTCGACTTGGGAGGACAAATCCATCTCGATACATCTGACCCAGATACTTTCCGATTACACGAGAGACACCTTTATGATCACCCTCTCATAGGATGACGTTTGATGACCTCAAAGCTTTCTTCCGATACCGGGGAGTTGTATTATCTCATGGTCTAAGGAATACAATATTTGACATAGGAAAAGCTTACATAAAGAACACAATGAAACGATCTAATAGCTTGGTTTGAGTGCATCCACCATATCATTCTCAATGATATGATCTCATTATCAATTGACAACTCATGTCTATGGTTAGGAAACCTTAACCATCATTGATCAATTAGCTAGTCCATAGAGGCGTACTAGGGACGGTGTTGTTCACAAACCACACAAGTATTAAAGTTTCCGCAATACAATTCTAGCATGGAATATAAACTTTATCATGAACAAAATTATAATAATAACATCTTTATTATTGCCTCTGGGGCATAATTCAACAGTCTCCCACTTGCACTAGAGTCAATAATCTAGTTTACATCTGGCAACAATCTCACACCCATGGCCTTTGAGGTGCTGATCATATTTTACGTGGAAGAGGTTTAGTCGATGGATCTGCGACATTCGGATGTATGTACTTTTGTAATCTTGAGATCTCCATACGCTATATAATCTCGGATTATATGAAACTTTAGTTGATATGCTTGGTCTTTGGATGATATCTTGGTTCCTTAGCGAGTGCTATGGCGCGGTGTTGTCACACAATATCTCCGTGGGTCAATGCACTTGGAACCACGCCAAGCTTCGATGATGAAGTTCTGATCCAAACTCCTTCACTTGGCGCTGCGGCAGCCATGTATTCCGCTTCTCTGTAGATCCCGCGATCACGCTTTGCTTGCAGCTTCTCTAGCTCACAGCTCCTCCATTCAAAATATACGTATCACATAAAGTTTACAATCATCCTTGTCGATTGTCGAAACTAACATCGGCGTAACCTTTTCTGACGAGTTCATCACCCCATAGACTAAGAACATTTCTTTAGTCCTATTTAGGTACCTTAGGATGTTCTTCACGGCTGTCCGGTGTTCCACTCTAGATCACTTTGATATGCTCGTCGAACTAAGAGCATTGGACACATCCGGTCTAGTACATAGCATGGCATACATGATGGAACCTATGGCGAGGCATAAGGCACTTTGCTCATAGCTTCCCTATCATTTACCGTAGCTGGACCTTTGAGCCTTGCTCAATATCTTACTGACAACATAGGCCTTGAACCTTTCAATGCACGATCCATTCGAATCTTTTGAACTTTGTCTAGAGTATGTACTTTGGCTTAAAGCTGTCGAGCGTCTTTGTCTATCTCTATAGATTTTGATGCCCAATATATAGCGACTTCACCTAGGTCTTTCATTGAAAACACTTGTTCAAATAACTCTTCACATCGTTAAGCATGTTGATGTCATTTCAATAATCAATATGTCATCCACATATAGTACAGAAGCGTCACGAGCTCCCACTCACTTTCTTGTAGATGCAAGCTTAGTAGCAATTTGGAACAAATCCAAAGCTCTTGATCACTTGATCAAAGCGAAGGTTCCAACTCGAGATACTTGCTTGATCCATAAATGGAGCGCTAAAGTTTGCATACTTTATCGGCATCCTTAGGATCGACAAAACCTTGGGTTGCATCATATACAACTCTTCATCAATGTTGCCATTGAGGAAGCGATCTTGACATCCATTTGTCATATTTCATAATCATGAAACGCAGCAATTGCTAATAAAATCCGAATGGATTTAAACATCGCTTCTGAGAGAAAGTCTCGCCGTAGTCGACACCTTGAACTTGTCAAAAACCTTTCGCAACAAGCCGTGCTTTATAGGCGGTAACATTACCATCCGTCCGTTTTCTTCTTGAGGATCCATTTGCACTCAATGGCCTTTGGTGCTAGGAGGGTCCACCAAAGTCCATACTTGGTTTTCGCTCATGGATCCCAATTGGTTCATGGCTTCTAGCCATTTCTCGAGTCTGGGCTCATCGCCGCTTCCTCGTAGTTCATGGGTTCCTTTGTCTTCTACTAACAAGGCAGTCAAAACAGGTTGCCGTACCACTCGGAGAGGCACGCGACCTTGTCGACCAGCGACGTTCGATGCGACATCGTCCGGCTTCATGATCCTTGTCATTAGCTTCCTCTATTGTTAGTGCGGTGACCTTTGGAACAATTTCAGGTCTTCTTCTCTCCAATTCAAGAGAAGGTTCAATAACCTCGTCTAGCTCTACTTTCCTCCCACTCACTTCTTTGAGAGAAACTCCTTCTCAAGAAAGGAACCGTTCTTCGACAAACACTTTGCCGGTTACGTGATAGAAGGTATACCCAATAGTTTCCTTAGGGTATCTATGAAGGCGCATTTCTCGCTTTGGGTTCGAGCTTGTTAAGCATCAACTTCTTGGCGTAAGCTTCGCATCCCCAAACTTTAAAGCGACAACTTAGGTTTAGCACCAAACCATAGTTCATACGGTGTCGTCTCAGCAGTTTAGATGGAGCCATATTTAAAGTAGATACAGCGGTTTCTAATGCATAACCCCAAAATGATAACGGCAAATTAGTAACATCATCGATCGGACCATATCTAATAGGGTTCGATTCCGGCGTTCAGACACACCATTGCGCTGTGGTGTTCGGGTGGCGTGAGTTGTGAAAGCGATTCCACTTGCTTTGAGATGCGTGAGAAAATCATAACTCAAATATTACGATCGGATCGTAGAAACTTAATCTTTACATTACGATGGTTCTCCACTTCATTCGGAAATCTTTGAACTTTTCAAACATTTCAGATTTATGTTTCATTAAATAGATATACCCATATCTACTTAAGTCATCGGTAAAAGTGAGAAAATAGCGATATCCACAGCGTCGAAACACTCATCGGTCGCATACAGCCGGTATGTATGATTTCCAACAAGTCCGTTGCTGCTCCATCATCTGGGAGAGCAGGTTTTGATCATCTTGCCCATGAGGCATGGTTAGCATGTGTCAAATGATTCAAAATCAAGAGACTCCAAAGTCCATCAGAATGGAGTTTCTTCATCGCTTTACACCAATATGACCTGAGCAGCGATTACCACAAATAAGTAGTATTATCACTATCTACTTTGCATCTCTTAACCTCAATGTTATGGGCGTGTGTTTCATCCCTTTCGAGATTTAGAAGAAATAAACCACTCACAAGAGGTGCATGACCATAAAAGATGTTACTCATATAAATAGAACAACCATTATTCTCCGATTTAAATGAATAACCGAATTGCAATAAACACGATCCAGAAATAATGTTCATGCTCAGCAGGGCACATAATAACATTTATTAAGGTTTAAAACTAATCCCGAAGGTAAAACTAAGGAGAAGCGTCTGCGGCCATCACATCAACTCTTGATCCGTTGCCAGCAGCGCCGTCACCTCATCCCTGCATAATTCATTACATGACGTCCTGTTTGAGTTACAAATATTAGCAACTGAACGGTATCAAATACCCAAGCACTAGCGAGGGCTAGTAAGGAAAACATCAATAACATGTATATCAAATATACCTTTGATGGTGCCGACCTTCTTGTCGCTAAGTACTTTGGACGATTCTTTCTTCGATGACCCTTGTCCTTGCAATAAAGCACTCGGTTTCCGGCTTGGGACGGACACAGGCTTCTTCTCGGCGGGGGCATTAAAACTGCCGCGCCCTTCTTGAAGGGCTTCTTTGCCTGCTACCTTTCTTAAGGAGGGCTTGTTGACCATCGACACATGATTATCCTTCTTGATGTCCACCTCGCGGCCTTGACTGCGAAGAGCTCGGTGATCGTGTCGATGGAACCAATCTGATTATGAGTCACTACAAAACTTTTGTAGCTGGGAGGAGTGATTGCGAACCACTGTCAATCTTGAGCTCCTCTGGAATCTTGCGATCCAGTTGCTCAAGGCGTTGAGTGTGGCAGACATCTTAATGGCGTGCTCACTAGCGAACTCCCTTCCTCCATCTTGCGATTAAAGAACTTCTCGGAGATCTCATATCTCTCGAGCAGGCTGAGTACGAAACATGGTTTTCAACTCTTGAGAATCTCAAAGGGCCGGGATAGTTTTCAAAAGCGATTTTGAAGTTCGGTTCCATAGCAAACAACATGGTGCTCTTAATCACACCATAATCATCTTTCTTGATGATAGACAGCTTTCTCATCAGGTGGCGCTTGATTCGGCGTCTCCTAACGCTTTCTCAAGGACATAGTCCTTTTGACCGCCGAGAGAATGATTCTCAAATTGCGAACCAATTGGTGAAGTTAGACCCATTGTTCTTAAGCTTTTCTTTCTCGGCAAAAAAGCGTTGAAGTTGAAGTTGGACTTAGCCATGTGATCTACAATATTTGCAAGTACAAATTAGACTATGTTCATGATAACTAGTTCAACTTTTAATCAAATTACTAGATGAACTCCCACTAAATTCAACATCCCTCAAGTTGTTTAGTGAACACGATCCAAATTCACCACACCTAATCCGATCTTCACGAGAAGAGATGTGGTTTCAATGGTGGACAACGAAGTGTCGATCATATCATTCATATGACTCATGCTTAACCTTCGGTTCTTGTGTTGGAGACCATGTATGCATACATGCTAGGCTCGTCAAGCTAGACCCAAGTATTTCAGCGTGTGCAAAACTGGTTTGCACCCGTTGTATGTGGCGTAGAGTCTATAGCACCCGATCATCACGTGATGCTTGGACACGACGAACTTCCATAGCAATTGCATACTTGGGAGAACACAGTTTTATCTTGATCTTTAAGTGAGGAATCATCTTATAATGCTACGTCGCGATCTAAGCATAATAAGATACATAAAGGATAAACATCACATGCATATAACTTTATGTGACATGGTATAGCCAATCTTGGCAATGATCTCCATCTTATGCGTTCGGCATGATCTCCATCACTTCACCATGATTGCCTCCACCACAGTAGCAACTACAACTATTGCTAACTACTTAGCGATAAAGTAAAGCTATTACATGGCGTATAAGAAGTTGACTCATGGTCATACACAATTATAAAGACAACCATATGGCTCCTGCGGTTGTGTACTCATCGACATGCAAGTCGTGAAACATTACAAAACATGATCATCGCATACATTATACACATCACATCTTGGGCCATACCATATCAGAAAACACTCCTGCAAAAACAAGTTAGGCGCCTCTACTTTGTTGTTGCATGTTTCGTGGCTTATGGGAGTAGATGCTAAAAGCGATTCTTACCTACGGAAAGCCACAGCGGTGATATTATGGTTGCCAAACTCGGTGTTAATCCCATGACAACTATAGTGAGAAACGGCATCCACCGGCCGCATGTGTGGAACAAGCCACCACGTCAAGTGCGGGCGGTCTCATGACGGCGTCGCGTAAGGTTGGCCTGGACGCTTCAATCTCACTATCTCGCGTCATAAGAAGAACACAAACAAGAGGCACAATAGAAAACATCAATGCCGCAACAACCATGTTGCGTTCTGCTCGTGAATCACATCTCGCATAGATCTGGCTCGATACCCTTTGAAGGGTTAGCGGCATAGTAAATCAAAATTTTCTCTGAGCGAACGGAGGAAAGCCAAGATCTAATCTAGGAGATGCAAACAACGAGAGATTGGATTAGATCTTCATACCCTTGAAGATTCGCGCAGTGAGCGTTAAATCGGAGCGTGGGTGATGTAATCGTACTCGCTTCTCCTCCTCGCGATCCGATCCGATCTAGCACCACAAGTGGCGGTGCCTCCATGAGATACTGCGTGCGGCACCTCGGCGTCTCCTCCTTCCTTGGACCAGCAAGTATGGTGGAGAGATGGATTGGATCTACAACACGGCGGCGTGGTGTATTTGGTGGAGAATTTCTGCGGGGCTTAGCTGCAAGCGATCGGGAGGGAGAGAGGAAGGCGGGGCTACTAGGGCTTGGAGGGAGATGTGGGTTAGGGAGGCGCACCAGCCCTCTATATAGAGGGGTGCGGCCAGCCTGCCATCCTCAAGCCTATCTCTAGTTTAAGCGATTTAAACTCTCCTTCTAGAAACCTATCTTATCTCTAGTTTAAGCGATTTAAACTTATCTAGGATCGGCTGGGCCCTATGGGGCCTTGTGCCTGGCCTAATGTCTGACCAGGACACTCCCTGATAGGCCCATGCCCCTCCGGAAGGTGGGACCACGTTGGCCCCTTAGGAAGGTTCTAAGCTTAGGTACAATACCGATTAACGGAACAATTCCGAACTCCAAAACTGCCTTTGCCTTATATGAATCTTATTCTCCGGACCACTCGGAACCTCTCATGATGTCCCGGATCCCATCCGAGACTCCAAACAAAAATTCATAAACCAAGTATCCAATCTATCCTAGCGTCGAGACACGTTAAGTGTGTGACCCTGCGGGTTCGAGAATATGCAGACTTTATATTCTATCAATAATCAACAGCGGTGCAGGCACCCATATTGACTCCACACATTCATCGATGATCATATCGGATGAACCACGATGCGAGATTCAATCAATCCCATATATATATTCCCTTAGTCTCGCGATATTTTACTTGCGAGATTGATCGTCGGTATCGTCATACCTAGTTCAATCTCGTTCACGGCAAATACTTTACTCGTTCCGTAATCCGATATCACTTTGTGATTAACTCATAACCACATGCTTGCAAGCGGTGTTGATATCGATTACCGAGTGGGCGAAGTATATCTCTCCGACTTGGGAGGGACAAATCCATCTCGATACATACAACCCAACATACTTTCCGATTACACGAGACACCTTTATGATCACCCTCTCATAGGATGACGTTTGATGACCTCAAAGCTTTCTTCCGATACCGGGGTTGTATTATCTCATGGTCTAAGAATACAATATTTGACATAGGAAAAGCTTAAAGAAGAACACAATGAAACGATCTAATAGCTTTGCTTAGTTTGGAGTCATCCACCATATCAATCTCCAATGATATGATCTCATTATCAATTGACAACTCATGTCTATGGTTAGGAAACCTTAACCATCATTGATCAATGAGCTAGTCCATAGAGGCGTACTAGGGACACGGTGTTGTTCTAAACCACACAAGTATTAAAGTTTCAGCAATACAATTCTAGCATGGAATATAAACTTTATCATGAACAAGAATTATAATAATAACATCTTTATTATTGCCTCTAGGGCATAATTCCAACAGTCTCCCACTTGCACTAGAGTCAATAATCTAGTTTACATCGGCAACAATCTCACACCCATGGCAGGTGCTGATCATATTTTACGTGGAAGAGGTTTAGTCAATGGATCTGCGACATTCAGATCTGTATGTACTTTGCTAATCTTGATCTCCATCTGCTATATAATCTCGGATTATATGAAACTTCAGATTGATATGCTTGGTCTTTGGATGATATCTTGGTTCCTTAGCGAGTGCTATGGCGCGGTGTTGTCACACAATATCTCGATGGGTCAATGCACTTGGAACCACGCCAAGCTCGATGATGAAGTTCTGATCCAAACTCCTTCACTTGGCCTGCAATGAGCCATGTATTCCGCTTCTCTGTAGATCCCGATCACGCTTTGCTTGCGGACTTCTCCATCTCACAGCTCCTCCATTCAAAATATACCGTATCACAATGAGATTTACAATCATCCTTGTCGATTATAAAACTAGCATCGGCGTAACCTTTTTGACATTTGTTCATCACCCATAGACTAAGAACATTTCTTTAGTCCTATTTAGGTACCTTAGGATGTTCTTCACGGCTGTCCGATGTTCCTCTCTGGATCACTTTGATATCTGCTCGTCAAACTAAGAGCATTGGACACATCGATCTAGTACGACATAGCATACATGATGGAACCTATGGCGAGCATAAGGCACTTTGCTCATAGCTTCCTATCATTTACCGTGGTGGACCTTTGAGCCTTGCTCAATATCTTACTGACAACATAGGCCTTTGAACCTTTCAATGCCTTATCCATTCTGAACCTTTTCGAACTTTGTCTAGGTATGTACTTTGGCTTAAAGCTATCGGCGTCTTTGTCTATCTCTATAGATTTTGATGCCCAATATATAAGCAGCTTCACCTAGGTCTTTCATTGAAAAACACTTGTTCAAATAACTCTTCACATCGTTAAGCATGTTGATGTCATTTCAATAATCAATATGTCATCCACATATAGTACCGAAATGTCACTGAGCTCCCACTCACTTTCTTGTAGATGCAAGCTTAGTAGCAATTTGGAACAAATCCAAAGCTCTTGATCACTTGATCAAAGCGAAGGTTCAACTCGAGATGCTTGCTTGATCCATAAATGGAACACTTTGAAGTTTGCATACTTTATCAGCATCCTTAGGATCGACAAAACCGGGTTGCATCATATACAACTCTTCATCAATGTTGCCATTGAGGAAAGCGATCTTGACATCCATTTGCCATATTTCATAATCATGAAGCGGCAATTGCTAATAAAATCCGAATGGATTTAAACATCTGAGAGAAAGTCTCATAGTCAACACCTTGAACTTGTCAAAACCTTTACGCAACAAGCCGTGCTTTATAGGCGGTAACATTACCATCGCGTCCGTTTTCTTCTTGAAGATCCATTTGCACTCAACGGCCTTTCGGTGCTAGGAGGTCCACCAAAGTCCATACTTGGTTTTCGCTCATGGATCCCAATTCGGTTCATGGCTTCTAGCCATTTCTCGAGTCTGGGCTCATCGCCGGCTTCCTCATAGTTCGTGGGTTCAACTTTGTCTTCTACTAACAAGGCAGTCAAGGCAGTTGCCGTACCACTCGGAGAGCACGCGACCTTGTCGACTGCGGCGTTCGATGCGACATCCAAAGCTTCATGATCCTTGTCATTAGCTTCCTCTATTGTTAGTGCGGTACCTTTGGAACAATTTTAGGTCTTCGCTACTCTCAATTCAAGAGAAGGTTCAATAACCTCGTCTAGCTCTACTTTCCTCCCACTCACTTCTTTGAGAGAAACTCCTTCTCAAGAAAGGAACCGTTCTTCGACAAACACTTTGCCTTGGTTACGTGATAGAAGGTATACCCAATAGTTTCCTTAGGGTATCCTATGAAGCGCATTTCTCCGCTTTGGGTTCGAGCTTGTCGGCATCAACTTCTTGGCGTAAGCCGCATCCCAAACTTTAAGAAAGCGACAACTTAGGTTTAGCACCAAACCATAGTTCATACGATGTCGTCTCAGCAGTTTAGATGGAGCCCTATTTAAAGTGAATGCAGCGGTTTCTAATGCATAACCCCAAAATGATAGCAGCAAATTAAGAGACATCATCAATCGGACCATATCTAATAGGGTTCGATTCCAATCGAACACACCATTCTTGTGTGGTGTTAGGGTGGCGTGAGTTGTGAAACGATTCCACTTGCTTTGAGATGCGTGAAAATCATAACTCAAATATTCGCCCCACGATCGGATCGTAGAAACTTAATCTTTTACATTATGATGGTTCTCCACTTCATTCTGAAATTCTTTGAACTTTTCAAACATTTCAGATTTATGTTTCATTAAATAGATATACCCATATCTACTTAAGTCATCGGTAAAAGTGAGAAAATAGCGATATCCACGGCGTCGAAACACTCATCGGTCCGCATACATCGGTATGTATGATTTCCAACAAGTCCGTTGCTCGCTCCATCATCTTAGGAGAGCGGGGTTTGATCATCTTGCCCATGAGGCATGGTTACGCATGTGTCAAATGATTCAAAATCAAGAGACTCAAAAGTCCATCGAATGGAGTTTCTTCATAAACTTTACACCAATATGACCCTGAGCAACGGTGCCACAAATAAGTAGTATTATCACTATCTACTTTGCATCTCTTAGCCTCAATGTTATGGGCGTGTGTTTCATCCCTTTCGAGATTTAGAAGAAATAAACCACTCACAAGAGGTGCATGACCATAAAAGATGTTACTCATATAAATAGAACAACCATTATTCTCGATTTAAATGAATAACCTTGCAATAAACACGATCCAGAAATAATGTTCATGCTCAGCGGGCACATAATAACATTTATTAAGGTTTAAAACTAATCGAAGGTAAAACTAAGGAGGCGTCAAGCGGCCATCACATCAACTCTTGATCCGTTGCCAGCGCGCCGTCACCTCATCCCTCATAGCGCCGTCTATTCCGCAGCTCGGTTTGAGTTACAAATATTAGCAACTGAACGGTATCAAATACCCGAGCACTACAACGAGGCTAGTAAGGAAAACATCAATAACATGTATATCAAATATACCTTTGATGGTGCCAGCCTTCTTGTCCGCTAAGTACTTGGAAAGTTAGCTTCTAGTGACCCTTGTGCTTGCAATAGAAGCACTCGATTTACGGCAGGACCGGACTGAGCTTCTTCTCGTGAGGGCATTAAGCTTGCCGCCCTTCTTGAAGGGCTTCTTTGCACCTTTACCTTTCTTAAAGGAGGGCTTGTTGACCATCAACACATGATTATCCTTCTTGATGTCCACCTGCGGCCTTGACTTTGCGAAGAGCTCGGTGATCGTGTCGATGGAACCAATCTGATTATGAGTCACTACAAAACTTTTGTAGCTGGGAGGGAGTGATTGCGAGAACCACTGTCAATCTTGAGCTCCTCTGGAATCTTGCAGTCCAGTTGCTCAAGGCGTTGAGTGTAGCCGACATCTTAATGGCGTGCTCACTAACGGAACTCCCTTCCTCCATCTTGCAGTTAAAGAACTTCTCGGAGATCTCATATCTCTCTGGCGGGCTGAGTGCGAAACATGGTTTTCAACTCTTGAGAATCTCAAAGGGCGGGATAGTTTTCAAAACGATTTTGAAGTTCGGTTCCATAGCAAACAACATGGTGCTCTTAATCACACCATAATCATCTTTGCTTGGTGATAGACAGCTTTCTCATCGGTAGGCGCTTGATTCTTGTTGACCTAACGCTTTCTCAAGGACATAGTCCTTTTGACCGCCAGAGAGAATGATTCTCAAATTGCAGAACCAATTGGTGAAGTTAGACCCATTGTTCTTAAGCTTTTCTTTCTCGCAAAAAGCGTTGAAGTTGAAGTTGGACTTAGCCATGTGATCTACAATATTTGCAAGTACAAATTAGACTATGTTCATGATAACTAGTTCAACTTTTAATCAAATTACTAGATGAACTCCACTAAATTCAACATCCCTCAAGTTGTTTAGTGAACACGATCCAAATTCACCACCTAATCCGATCTTCACGAGAAGAGATGTGGTTTCAATGGTGGACAACGAAGTGTCGATCATATCATTCATATGACTCATGCTTAACCTTTCGGTTCTTGTGTTCGAGGCCATGTCATACATACTAGGCTCGTCAAGCTAGACCCAAGTATTTCAGCGTGTGCAAAACTGGCTTGCACCCGTTGTATGTGGCGTAAGTCTATAGCACCCGATCGTTGTTATGCGGAGCGGTCTCATGACGGCGTCGCGTAAGGTTGGCCTGGACCGCTTCAATCTCACTATCCAGCGTCATAAGAAGAACACAAACAAGAGGCTTGCAGCAGAAAACATCAGCGCTCGCAACAACCATGTTGCGTTCTACTCGTGAATCACATCTACGCATAGATCTGGCTCGATACCTGAAGGGTTCGCAGCATAGTAAATCAAAATTTTCTCGAGCGAACAGAGGAAAGCCAAGATCTAATCTAGGAGATGCAAAAAGCGAGAGAGATTGGATTAGATCTTCATACCCTTGAAGATTACGCCGGAGCGTTCGTTAAATGAGCGTGGGTGATGTAGTCGTACTCGCTTCTCCTCCTCGCGATCCGATCCGATCTAGCACCACAAGTGGCGGTGCCTCCGTGAGATACTGCGTGCAGCACCTCGACGTCTCCTCCTTCCTTGGACCAGCAAGTATGGTGGAGAGATGGATTGGATCTACAACCGACGGCGTGGTGTATTTGGTGGAGAATTTCTGCAGAGGGCTTAAATCTGCAAACAGTCGGGAGGGAGAGAGGAAGGCAGCAGGGCTACTAGGGCTTGGAGGGAGATGTAGTTGGGGGGGGGAGGGGGCGCACCAGCCCTCTATATATAGAGGGGGGGTGCGGCCAGCCCTTGCCCATCCTCCAAGCCTATTTCTAGTTTAAACAATTTAAACTCTCCTTCTAGAAACCCTATCTTATCTCTAGTTTAAACGATTTAAACTTATCTAGGATCGGCTGGGCCCTATGGGGCCTTGTGCCCCTGGCCCAATGTGGCCAGGACACTCCCTCATAGGCCCATGCCCCCTCCCGGAAGGTGGGACCACGTTGGCCCCCTTCCGGAAGGTTCTAGAAGCTTCCGGTACAATACCGATTAATCCGGAACAATTCCAAACTCCAAAAACTGCACTGCCTTATATGAATCTTATTCTCCGGACCACTCCGGAACCTCTCGTGATGTCCCGGATCCCATCCGAGACTCCGAACAAAAATTCATAAACCAAGTATCCAATCTATCCTAAGCGTCGAGACCGCGTTAAGTGTGTGACCTGAGTTCGAGAATATGAGACATGATATTCTATCAATAATCAGCATGTATGCAGGCACCCATATTGACTCCCACATTCATCGATGATCATATCGGATGAACCACGATGCCAGGATTCAATCAATCCCATATATATATTCCCTTCGTCTCGCGATATTTTACTTGCCGAGATTGATCGTCGGTATCGTCATACCTAGTTCAATCTCTCGTTCACCAAAATACTTTACTCGTTCCGTAATCCGATATCACTTTGTGATTAACTCCTTAACCACATGCTTGCAAGCGGTGTTGATATCGATTACCGAGTGGGCCGAAGTATATCTCTCCGACTTGGGAGGGACAAATCCCATCTCGATACATACAACCAGATACTTTCCGATTACGAGAGACACCTTTATGATCACCCTCTCATAGGATGGCGTTTGATGACCTCAAAGCTTTCTTCGATACCGGGGTTGTATTATCTCATGGTCTAAGGAATACAATATTTGACATAGGAAAAGCTTGCAAAGAAGAACACAATGAAACGATCTAATAGCTTTGCTTGGTTTGATACATCCACCATATCATTCTCAATGATATGATCTCATTATCAATTGACAACTCATGTCTATGGTTTGGAAACCTTAACCATCATTGATCAATGAGCTAGTCCATAGAAGCGATACTAGGGACACGGTGTTGTTCACAAACCACACAAGTATTAAAGTTTCCACTTAATACAATTCTAGCATGGAATATAAACTTTATCATGAACAAGAATTATAATAATAACATCTTTATTATTGCCTCTAGGGCATAATTCCAACACTTTCCTACTCTTTTCTAAACCAAACCAAACTAATTGCAAACCAATGTATGAAAGAGGGGGTCCAACCAACTTATTCAGAAAACTAAGGAAACCAAGCAAACTAAAAACCAAAACAAAACGAAAAGAAGGCGGCTCCAAGAAAAACAATTGTGCATGAAACGATAAAAATGAAGCGTTTGGAAGAAACACGGAATTTTATTAATGAAGAAGGGATGCCTTGGGCATCCCCAAGCTTCAACAACTTGTACTTGGATATTTCTCGGTGTGACACACATGGCATCCCCAAGCTTGAGCTTTAGTTCATCCTTCATCTCATTACTCATTCCTTCCATACACCTGAAATTTTTCCTTCATACAAAACTTCACACAATCTTTATTAGCAACATTAGTGCACTCAAGATAAATAAGTCTTAAGGTTCAGTTCTAACACCAAATAAACTTCCATTAGAACACTAGCTACTGTAGCACTTCCCTCAAAAAGCTCAGTTCCCCAAAAGAACTCAAGAAGGAACTAACAAGAAGCAAATGCAGAAAATGGCAGAAATCTGTCAAAATAGACCAGCAGGTAAAGACGAATTTTTTCGAAGACATTCTGTTGCTCAAATAAAAAAGTGTTGAACTAACGAAAGTTAGATAACAACCTGGGGCAGAAGCACAGAAATCTCTTAGGAATTTTTACGGTGAAGCACAAAAATCTGTTTCGGGACAACAACTTTCCCAATCATTACTTCACTCTCATTAGAGGTTACTCTTGACACAAAAGGCAAATAAAAAGGATAAGGAGAGGTTATTACAAAGGTAATAACTTCCAAGACTCACCTAAAACTCTTATGTTATCTCCCAACAAGTACTTTTCTTTAACGCCTTTAAGTTAGGCATAAGAAGCAAAGAAAGAATCAAGTGTTCTCAAATGAAGAAGCATTAAGACCAAATTTTGTTTTCATAGGAGAAGCAAAAGAAATCGTTTCTCTCTTTTTAGGGAAGTGTTCTATACCTTTCTTGAGTGGGAGTTGATATTTAATGGTGCCTTCTTTCATATCAATGATGGCACCAACAGTTCTAAGAAAAGGTCTTCCCAAAGTAATAGGACAAGAAGCATTGTATTCAACATCCAAAACATAGAAATCAACAGGGACATAGGAATCGTTAACCATAATAAGAACATCATTAAGACTCCCCACGAGTTTCTTTTTAGCATTATCATCAAGTGGGACATTCAAACAATCTTCAAGAGGAGGCAAATCAAGCATATCATAAATCCTTCTAGGCATAATAGAAACACTACTATCAAGATCACACAAAGCTTTGATATCAAAGTCATTCACTTTCATATTAATGATGGGTTCCCAACCATCTTCTTGTTTTATAGGAATAGAAGCTTTATGTTTCATCTTTTCTTCTTTAATCTTTATGAGAGCATCAGTAATGTGTTTTGTAAAAGCCATGTTCATAGCACTAGCATTAGGACTTTTAGCAAGCTTTTGTAGGAACTTAATAACTTCAGAGATGTTGCAACCATCAAGATCAAAATCAAATTTATCATCTAAAGTAGTAGAACTATTGCTAGCCTCAACACTAGTGGTGGTGATAGTAGAAACACTAATGTTTCTAGCAATTTCATCTTCTCTTTCCCACTTAGCATGTAATTCAGCTAATAGTCTAACATTTTCATCAATTCTTACTTGTATAGCATTAGTAGCTGCAAAGGGATTCTCATTAGTTTCAGGTTTAGCAGCCATTTTATTAATCAATGAAGATTGAGCTTCAGACAAAGATGATATATTTCTTTCAGCATTAGAGAGTTTCAATTTTAAACTAGGAATTTCCCTATTTAGACTCTCAAGTTGATGACTAATGTTCTTCAAAATGATAGATTGTTCCTCCATAGTTTTAGTAAATAGTTTATTTTGCTCATATTGCATTTGCATGAAGTTTTTAGTGGCTCTTTCAACTTCTAAAATTCTTCCTTCACTAGGTAATTCAGGTTTTCCATTATAGCCATAAGTATTACTAGGAGGGTAGGGCCTATAATTGTTGTTACCAAAATTGTTCCTATTAGCATTATTACCATAAGCATTATTGCCAAAATTGTTATTTCTTATGAAGTTCACATCAACTTGCTCTTCTTGAGCAACCAAAGAGGCTAAAGGAACATTATTTGGATCAATATGGGCTTTCCCATTAACAAGCATAGACATAATAATATCAGTCTTATCACTCAAGGAGGAGGTTTCCTCAACATAATTTACCTTCCTACCTTGTGGAGCTCTCTCAGTATGCCATTCAGAATAATTAACCATCATATTGTCCAGAAGTTTTGTTGCAACACCCAAAGTGATGGTCATAAAGGTACCTCCAGCAGCATAATCCAATAGGTTCCTTGAAGAATAGTTCAATCCTGCATAAAAAGTTTGGATGATCATCCAAGCAGTCAGTCCATGAGTGGCACAATTCTTAACCAAAGATTTCATTCTTTCCCAAGCTTGAGCAACATTATCATTATCAAGTTGTTTAAACTTCATTATTTCACTTCTCATGGATATAATCTTAGTAGGAGGATAGTATTTTCCAATAAAAGCATCTTTGCACTTAGTCCAAGAATCAATACTATTCCTAGTTAAGTAATTCAACCATTCTTTAGCTTTTCCTCTCAAAGGAAATAATTTCAGCTTAATAATATCACCATCTATATCCCTATGCTTTTGCATCTCACAAAGTTCAACAAAGTTATTTAAATGGGAAGCAGCATCTTCATTACCAATACCAGAAAATTGTTCTCTCATAACAAGATTGAAAAAAGCAGGTTTCATCTCAAAGAAAGTATTTTCAGCCACAGGTGGAGCAATAGGTGTGCTCATAAAATCATTGTTGTTGGTGCTAGTGAAGTCACACAACTTAGTGTTTTCAAGAGTAGTCATTTTTTTGGGGTTTTCAAATAAGAAAGCAAACTAGTAAAACTATTTTTGTGTGTTTTTGATAAAGAAAACAAGCAAACAAAGCATAAAGAAACTAAGCAAAACAAAAATAACAAAGTAAAGAGATTGGTTATGAGGGACTCCCCTTGTGAAGATGTCCTTGACTCCGGCAGCGGCCGAAAAATGCTTGATGGCTCAATGCACGGCCTTGAGGAAAAGTCTTTGATGCGTGGTTGATGTAGAGCTCGTTGGGAACCCCAAGAGGAAGGTATGATGAGCACAACAGCAAGTTTCCCTCAGTTATGAAACCAAGGTTTAATCGAACCAGTAGGAGCAAGGAAACACCCCAAAGGTGTTACTAGCTGAGCTTTGGCAGGGCGCACTACCGGTGCTAGTAGCAACATGGAGACCTGCACAACACAACCACAGAACTTTGTCCCCAACTTGCGATGAGGTTGTCAATCTCACCGTGTTTTACGGAAAACAAAGGATTAAACGTATCTAATGGAAAGAAGTAAAAGTTTGCAGAAAGTAAACACAAAGCAGTAAACAGTTTATAGATTGTATGTAAAGAAAATGACCAGGATCCATAGTTCACTAGAGGTGGCTCTCCTTAGATAGATAACATGCTGGGTGAACAAATTACAGCGGGGCAATTGACAAACATCGAGAAAGCAATACATGCATATACTAATCATCTTGACTCCTTTGAGACTTGATTGGGCATTACAACATAATATATAGACCGCCATCCAAGCGCATCTATGACTAATAATCCACCTTGAGGTTATCATCCGAACCCCTCCGGTATTAAGTTGCAAGCAATAGATTATTGCTTCTGATAACGTATAAAGTAAACAATCTGATTGTTCTATGAACAAAAGGATTGTTGTTTTCTCCCTAGTAGCAACAACACATCTAGTACCTTAGAGATTTCTGTCACTTCCCAGTTACCGGAGGCATGAACCCACTATCGCATAAATACTAACTCTTGGAGTTGCTAGCATCTACTTGGCCAAGATAGCTACTAACAACAGAAAGCATGCAAGATCACAAATAACAAAGACATGATAGAATCAATAATCAATCTGAAATAGCATCTCAATATTCATCGGATCAATGCAAACACAACATGTATGAATTACAAATAGATGATCTTGATCATGAGCAGACTCACAAGATCTGAACATGAAAGCACAAAGGAGGAGAACCAACCATCTAGCTACTACATGGATCCGTAGTCAGGATGAACTACTCACGCATCACACGGAGGCTTGCATGGTGATGAAGAAGGCCTCGGGGTGAATTCCTCTCTCCGTGAGGTCTTGGGAAGAGCTTGAGTCCCTCGATCTAGGGATGGAGATGATGGTGGCTCTGAACTCTTTCGTGGATTTTTGATCAGGCACTTAGGGTTTACGTCCCGAGGGCATCTTATAGTCGGAAGGAGAGGCCGAGGGGGTGCTAGGGGCCACCACACCACCCCCTGGCGCGGGCCTAGCCTGGCCGCGCGGCCAGGTGGTGTGGCTAGCCTCTGGCCCCTCTCCATCTCGTATTCTGGCACTTGATCCCTTTCGGAAAAATAGGCACTTTGGCTTTTGTCCCGTCCAATTCGGAGAATATTCATTTTCTGACTTGCCTGGAACCAAAAACAGCAGAAAACAGGCAGCTGACACTGTGGCTCTTGTTAATAGGTTAGTCCAAGAAATCATATGAAAAGTACTCCAAAGTTGGAACAAAACACAAGAAAGTGGATAAAACCAAGCATGGAACATCAAAAATTATAGATACATTTGCAATGTATCAGTGTGGCTGGTGGAGCTACCTCTGCCATGTTGACTTGTCTTGTGATGAGCTTTTGAATTCTGTTGGATGGACGCCCTTTTTGAATCATTGACAAATGCCCTCTTTGACCTAGGGTATTCGTTGCTTTGATCGGTTGTGTTTTGCAGTTGCCCTATTGGCGGAGGTGGCGCACCGATGGCTAACGTGCCAGGCGTGGATGTGTATCCTTGTCCTGTTGCTTCGGTCGCTTTTGCATTGCATAGCTCTTGCATCTTTAAGAATGTTCGGCTGTCTTTCACAAGGTGGTTGGATTGTCTTTTCCCGCCGAGTCGATGTAAAAGTGCATATTACAGGGCCCTTCTAGTATTTGCATTGCGAACATGGGTGGGTCCCGAGCTCGTGGCTGATATCACTGCGTTGATTGGCTTCCCCCACTTTCATCCCTGTTGCGGCGATACCCGCTATTGTAGTCGCCATTCCTATTATTGCCTTCACCCAAAAACTGGTTGCGACATAACTTGGTCCTGTGTTTCCTTCATTATTTTGTCGCCTCCTGTCGTTGCCGCGTTTATCCCTGTCTTCTTCGTGTGACCGTGTTCGTTTGTTATGTAGCGCATCCTCTCCATCAGCCCAGCAATTTGCTATGTCCATTAACTATGAGATTGTCTTGGGTTTCACTCGCCCTAGTTCTTCTATGAATTCACGGTGACGGAGGCCGTCATTGAAGGCATCAATTACCCTTTCATCGGATATGGATTTAGCTGTATTTTCTATGATGTTCCATCGCTGGATGAATGCTCTTATTGACTCTCCGGGCTTCTGTTTGCATGCTCGCAATTGCTCTAAAGACGCGGTCGCTTGAATGTGGACTGAAAGTGTCGGATGAACTTGTCTTCGAGATTGTTACACCTACGAATAGATTCTTGGTGGTTATGCGATCCATGACCTTGAAGCGCCGGTAAGGTGCAATTGTAAACTTTGCATTGCGGTGGTTGTAGAGCCACCCTGTAACTTGACAGTGGCCAGGTAATCTGCTAGCCAAGCATCAGGTTCTTGGAGTCCATCGTATTTTTGACGGTCATGTGGAAGTTTAAAGTCCTTGGGTACTAAGGCTTTGCGAATCCATTGAGTGAAGCAGCTGGCATCGCATAAATCATAGTCGTCTTCATTATCACCGTCATGATTTCTTCGGTTACTGTTTTCGTCTCTTGTGTTGCTTCGTGGCTCCAGTCCTGAAAGACATTCCTGATGTGGCGATCGCGATCGCCAGGTGTGCCCCGCTTGCCAAGGGCTGCTGCGACAGCGTGGGGATCTATCGGGTTGATGCGTAATTCCTTGTTCTGCTTGTGCGAGAGTTGTTCCTACCATCTCGAGGTTCATTAGGGCAGAGCGGTGGAGAGCTGCACGAGGATCGTCAGGTGGACATGGACCCAAATTAGAAGCTTGAGCATCAAGATATAAGTTTTTCTCATCCTCACAAGATAGATTTTCGAAATCCATAGGAGGAGAAAAACCTATATCTACAATATGCTCCAAATTTGGGTCCATGTCCCGAAAATGAATAAGCATGCGATTTTTCCATATATCATAATTTGTGCCATCGAATATGAACATTTCATTGTGCACTAATCCCCTAGCCGACATCTTTACTCTCAAGGCGGTGAAGCCTAAAATGAGAGACCGGACTGTGATACCAATTGAAAGGACAAGGATTTCGCCTAGAGGGGGGGGTGAATAGGCGGTTTAAAACTTTTATGAGATGGGATTAACAAAGGCAGAATAAAACTAGCATTTACTTTATCAAGCACAAAACCTATATATACTATGGTTCACCTATGTGCACCAAAAACTTATGCTAAGCAAGACAAGCAACTATGTGATAGCAAGATATAGACTTCAATCACGAAGGCTATCACAAAATGCGATGCATAAGTAAAGCTCGGGTATAGAGATAACCGAGGCACCGGAGGCGATGATGTTTTGAGTTCCTCCCAACAATGGAGTACGTATTGTTTGGAGAGGGGTGGTATCAAACCACCAGCATACAAAAGGCCTCCCTTGTTCTCCTATGAATCTCACCCCAACGGGATCGATCCATACTCCCACTATCGGTGCACTTGTCGGTGGCAATCCGAAATCTCTCACAAGATTGGGGCACTTCTCCACAACTCAATTGGAGGATCCCAACAAACAAACTTGGGGGAAATCTCCACAACTTAATTGGAGGCCCCAAGTAATCCACAAACCTACAATACAACCAAACTGTCTAGGGTTCCAAGAACCCAAGAGTAAAAAGCTTCTCACCTTTCACCCAATCGAACCCTCACCGAGAACTCAAACCGATGCACCAAATGCAATGGCAAGAACACAAGAAGTGCTCAAGTTCTTCTCTCCCAAATTCCACCAAAGCTACAAAATCTTATGGGGGAATAAGAGAGGAAGAATAATGGAGGAAATCCATAAAAGACTCCAAGATCTAGATCCTAAGATGTTCCCCTCACTTAGAGGAGAGATTAATTGGTGGGATTGTAGATCTAGATATCCTCTTTCAAATCCCTCAAGAATATGCAAGAATCATAGGAGGGATTAAGGGATAGCAAGCTCAAGAAGGTCAGCAATGGAGGGGAAACTTGCAAGGAAGGTTAGGGAACCATTGGGGAAAAAGGGCCCCTTAAATAGGTCCCTAGAAATCCAACCGTTAGACCCAGGAATCGCCCGGTCCGGAGTCTCCGGACTGGGATCGGAGTCTCCGGTGTACCCAGGTCAAACGGGGACAAACTGGAGGACAATCAGGCAGCGGTCGGAGATGGAGCCGGAGATTTAGTCCGGAATCTCCGGTCCTACAAAAACTGGCAGAAAGACCAATGCGAAAGCAACCATAACCTTTGCATCAGGACTCCGATTTTGATGATCTTGGGCTTGTTTTAAAGAGGACAATAAGCTCTACAAGATTGTACAGAAAACCATCATATTTCAGAAAGGTAGGATAGAACCAAATGATGAAAGGTTTGACCTCTCAAAAATATGAACCGGTAAAACCTCCAACATCGAAAATGCAATAGAGAATGCATATGAAATCCGTTTTCGATGAACTAGAGCTTGTTATGAAGATTAAAACAATCTCTAAAACCTCACATGAGTAAGAACCAAATAATGGAAGGTTTTACCTATCTCTAAAAGACAAACCGGTAAAACCTCCAATATCGAAAACGCAATAGAGAATGCATATGAAATCCGTTTTCGATGAACTAGAGCTTGTTATAAATATCACCACAAGCTCTAGAACCTCACATGGATAAGATCCAAATAACAACCAAGAAAGATGATTCCAAGTATGCAAAGCTTTGATCTCTCTCCGAAGGATATGATCAAGTTACTCACTCGAGAGCCCCTCTTGATAGTACGTTTATCTATCCTATAAACCGGTCTCTCCAACTAACACCACGAGACCGGTAAGAAGGAAACCCTATCAAGAACATACCTTTGTCTTGCGCATATTCCACTTGAGCTTTATGGTGACGATCTTCTACCCCTCAAGATGGAACACCTTTCTTGATTGCGCTAGCTTGGTGAAGACTTGCAAATTGCTCCCCATACTCCACTATGGTAGAGCTTCTCTTTTGGGCATATCATCTTCCCATATCCATGATCACCATAGGATGGCAAGCTTCAAGCAAATGATCTCTTCGAGATGGATCATCTTGAACTTGCACATCATTTCTTCTTTCTTCATTATGTTGGTGTCTTGAAGGTAAACATGAGATATCAATCCAACTTTATTCTTCAAGACACACTTTCCATAGGCTCAACTCTCACATGACCAACCTTTGGATCTCTCCTTGAACACCTTGGTCATCACTTTATCTTCTTTACTTTCTTCTTCTCCCAACCTTGAAGCTAACATATGGTTCAAGCATTGGACAAATCCTACAAGTAAAGCTCAATGCACACATAAGTCCATAAAGATTGTCATTAATTACCAAAACCACACATGGGAGCACACATGCACTTTCAACTGTTGTCCAATGAAAACTAGTAGGAGAACGAAAATATTTAAATACTTTGTTGATAGAGAAAGAGATATCACATATTGTAAAGCACCAACTACACTTCTATAATTGGTTGCATCTTCAAAACTCAATGGTCCACCTTCAAATTTTGACAATTTTACTAATGTTGACAAAGGAGTACTTGATGGCTTACTATGTAGCATACGAGTACGTTTGAGAATATCATATGTATATTTCTCTTGAGTCAACTGAATTCTATTCGGTATCTTCTGAACCTCTATTCCCAAGAAGTATTGTAGATCTCCTAGATCCTTAAGAGCAAAGTCCATCTTCAAATCTTGAAGAAGTGTTTATGTTTCATCTTGTGATGAGCTAGCAACAATTATATCATGAACATAGATGATTACAAATATCGTAACATTCCTTTTACTATAGAAAAATAATGAGATGCCAGCTTTTGATGGAGTAAAGCCAAGCTTCTGCAACTTCATATGGCGAGAGTACCATGCTCTTGGAGCTTTTTAATCCATATAGGTGTTATCTAATTTGCACATGCATTCATTTCATCTCAAAACATGGTGGTTGTCTCATATAGACATATTCCTCCATAACACCGTGAAGAAACACGTTCTGCACATCTAGTTTTCCTAGACTCTAGCCCCTGGGCACTGCAATGGAGAGACCAAGCAGAATGTATGCAGATTTGACTATTGGACTAAATGTGTCCTCGTAGTCAATTCCATACAGGGTCGGTCCTAAGTTTTCGGGGGCCTGGGGCGAAACTAAAATTTTGGGCCCCTTAGTATAATTTTTTTATGCATATACGAGATGATAAAAAATAAATATTTTAAGTACACTTCCAAGTATAATAGTCATATAAAAATAACAATGTTTATATGATACCTTAAAATTTCCTTCGAAAGTTCCTAGAAGCAAAGTCCGTGACGATAGAATCAATATCAATCTCATCCATTGACTTCTTCTTGATGTATAGACTTGCCAAACCATTTAACTTCTCCTGAGACATTGAAGATCTCAAATAGTTCTTCAATAATTTCAACTTTGAAAAGCTTCTTTCAGCTGATGCAACAGTTACGGGCATAGTAAATAAGATTATTGATAGAAATATTAGGATAACAATCGTCATGATTACTCACATTGTCATCATTTGCGTTGATATGAACATCGTCCTCTTTACGACATTATCTTCTAGATCAATATTAGTCTATTCTCCCAGAAGAACTAGCGCCAACTCATCTAGATTCCTCGAAGTGCTCGTGTTACTCTTTAAAAACTTATGAAAAGATCATCTATGTGATTCTATTAGTTTATTCTCTTGTTCTCTCCTTTTTCTTTTCAGACGCCATAATCAGTTAAACTGGGACTCTGGAAGCAAGAACAATCAGATTGATTAATACACTAGTCACTACTCACTACTAAGCAGGGTACCAAGTTACCGAAAGAAAAAAACTATGTCTTCTATTGTGGTTTTGTACCTGGTGCTTACCTTGGTGGCGGCCGGATGGCGCGGGGCGCCGTGAGGATCGGCAATGGCTGAGCAGCCCCGTGGGGGCGAGTCTTCTTCCTTTGCTTGGGAGTTGGGAGTTGGTACGGCCTCGCGATGGCCGGGCGATGCTCGGCGCCTCGCTTGATCGCTTCTAGGGCGTGCGTGCGTGATCGTGTTGCCATCGGCTCCCGACTCCAGTCCGATCCGATCTAGGGAAAGCGGCGGCAATGGCGGAGGAATTATTACGGGAATTGATCGATGCCTAGGGCGTGTCGTGCATGAGTGCGACAGTGCATCGGTCGATCGATCAATACGTGGGGCAGAACCACAGAAGCGAAGCGTTGAAGCGAGGCGTCTTGCGTTGATCGATGCAGGTCGACGGTTCTGTGCCGTGTTGCCCGCTGACCCATTAATTTTTTACAATGTATACTAGGCCTGAAAATTTTTGGGCCCCTAGTTTTTTTGGGCCCGGAGCGGTTGTCCCGCTAGTCCCTCTCAGGGCCGGCCCTGATTCCATATATTTGTTTGAAACCCATAGCTACAAGTCTAGCCTTATATCTATCATGAATCCATCTGATTTTCTCTTAATTTTGTAAACCCACTTGCAATCTATCAAGTTTCTACCCTCTCTAGGTGGAACCAAATGCCATGTCTTATTTTTGATTAGTGCATCATATTCACTAATCATTGCGTCCTTCCAATTTTTATTTTTTAAAGCTTCAACTAAGTCCTCGGGTTTCCCTGAATTAGTAAGTAACTTATATTAAACCATGGCCTTGTATTTTCCCCCCTCCATTTTACTTGTTTGGAGACATGTGGCATGTTGCACGAGACAGGCAGCAGGGCAGCAGATCCATCCAGTGCAACAGATCCGTGCATCGGATCTAAGGTAGATGGTGTAGCAGTAGATCTCACAGGTAGATCCTCTTCTTATCTAGTGCCGGATCTTCTATGACCGTTGATGTTAGCGCGTCCATCATCAGTACGCGCAGATAATCCGGGAGGCGGCCCACGTGCGGTCCCACCCATGTGCAGTGAATCTTCGGTCGCTGTTTGTCTGGGTGTCGTGGCAGTTCGTGGAGACTGCGGATGCCTGGCGTTGGAGAATGTGGCATGAGCACCTGCAGGCACACAGTTTGATGTAGATACTCTTGACGTGTTCGGCGAACTGGCTGGCGACACATCGTGATGACCATTGGCTTCGGTGTCATTGATCACAACACGATCTGAGTGCATAAAATCTTGAATACTTTGGCTGTTTACTTCAGAATTTTCTTCTGAATTTTGCTCGCCATCAGTACCTTCTCATCGGAGCTGTAATTTTTCTTATTGAACACGATTAGTAGAATTAGCAGGAATAACATGGAAATTAATCACACTTGGTTCACCATTTTGTTCACCCCTTGATCTACGTGTGGAGAATTTGGAAGGAGTAAAATTTGAGAGTGAAGCAAAGCACCGATGTTAGGATTCAGTTTTGAGAAATGGAATGACGTTTCATCAAAGATGACGTCTCTGGAAACATAGATTCGGCTAGAGGATATGTCTAGACACCGAAAACCTTTATGCATGACATTATATCCATGAAAAGCACATCGTTTAGAATGGAATTCGAGCTTTCTAGTATTGCATGGTATAATATTCGGCCAACATGCACAACCAAAAGTACGAAGGGATAAATAATCAAGTGTTTCCTTAAAGAGGATTTCAAAAGGAGTGGAAAAATCTTGAGTTTTGGTGGGTGTGCAGTTGCTGAGATAAGTAGCCGTGATGAAAGCTTCATCCCAATACTTTAGTGGTATGGATGCATGTGTAAGGAGAGAAGGGTCAACTTCAACTATATAATGTTTTCTTTTAGCATATCCATTATTTTGATGGGAATGAGGACATGTCACATGATGTCTAATACCAATTTGTTTAAAAAAGGATTTGATTTTTTCTCACCTCTCCTGTCTATTTGCATAGTGATTATTTTATGTTCAAAGCATTTTTTAGAAGATAAATCCAGATGAATTTTCTGAAATCATCGATAAAACTGATATAATAATTCTTTCTTCCAACGAAATTAGGGACAGGGCCCCGTAATAAGAGAAAATAAGTTCTCAAGGGACACTTGACTTGCTAACAAACTTAGGATAAGGGAGTTGATGATGTTTGCCTTCTGACATGCATCACATCTGAGACTCTTTATTGAAACCACTCAAGCAAGGGAGGTTATTTCTACTAACAACTCTTTGAACCATGGGAAGAGATGGATGTCCTAAACCGTTGTGACATATTGAAGATGATGGCTTGACTGCAACAGAGGCTTGCTTAGTGAAACTAGGAAGAGGATAGAGGCTATTCCTGCATGACCTTCGAAGCAGAACCTTCTTCATGCCCCAATCCTTGATACAGAAGAAAGATGGATTAATTTGAAGGAAGGCATCATTATCAGGTACAAGCTTATGGGCAGAAACAAGATTTTTGTGGCTTGAGGAATGTAGAGTGTTCTGTTTAGATAAAGAGTTTTATCGGGTGTGTGAACAAAAGTATTCCCAATGTGGCTAATGTCCATACCTGAACCGTTGGTGGTGTGCACTTGGTCAGGTTGTCCAGCTCGCCTGCAATGTGGTCGGTAGCCAACGTGTCAATGATCCACTCATCATTTCCATTGTTGCTGTTGTTGTTGTTGTTGGCAGCGACATCAGTCCTCTCCCGTAGGACGAAGTTCTCGTCGTGGCAGTACCGACAATCTTTGACAACGTGCCTAGTGACATTGCAGAGTTGGCAGCGAGGGCGCTGCTCACCCCTTGTTGATTGCCGCCACGGCGACTACAACCCATGTTGTTGTAGCTGCCTTGATTTCTGCCTCGCCGCCGTAGTTTCCACCGTGCTGGCCACCGTAGTTGTCACTACCATGACCTGGGTTGTTGAATTTGCTGTGACGCCATACGTAAACCACCTCGCTTGTATGCAGTGTTGCCATGGATAAGATGCTATATGGTATCAGAGCAGGAGATCTTAGGATCAAATCCCGGCCAACACAAAAATTAAAAAGAAATATTGTGGCTCACCAAACACGCATCACAATAGGCCAAAGGGCAAAGACGTAGGGTGAGTGCTGAAATAAATTGTCTAGCCCTTTTCATCAGTTCGGACTGTTGGTTGCGTTGGCTAGTGCATGCAATTCAATAGCGACTCTCATAGTTGAGTAGTTGTGTGTAATGTTCACTCACGATGATGTGTTTTTCCTGGGTGAGATGGCGTCTGCCAGTGCATCATACTTGTCGTCGAGGTCGGCGAGTCCTTGTCGTCGAGGATCCTGCCGGCAGAGGCCATCTCATCTCCATAGCCCTTCCTCTTGGCCACGTACTCCACCATGGTCATGTCAGGGAGCTTCTTGGTGGTGGTGAGGGCGATGCAAGTGTTCATCATGCGCGAGTGTGTGCGGGCGCCATACATGGAGAAGATCACCTCCCAAAGCTCTTGTGCGGTGTGAGTGGTGAGCACATGAGCTCTCACTTCGCGCGTGAGCAAGTTGAAGATGAACCCATAGACTTGTTGGTCCTGGGCCGCTCGGGCACCTTCTTCGCGGCGTCCTCGGTGCCGACGATGAGCTCCAACTTGGGAGCCGCCCTAGAGCCATCGATGTAGCCCTCCATCAGTGCGCCGTGGATGGCCAGCAACACTTGAGCCTTCCAGAGCAGGAAGTTGCCCTTTCTGAGCTTCTCCGAGATGGATTGGGTGAAGGGAGAGGTCATGGTTGAGGATGAGGATGGGGAGGCCATGGCGGCGGAAATGGAATTGATCTAGATGTGTTAATGGAGGTTATGCTTTGATACCATGTAAGCTACCGGGGCGTAAGACATGTGTTACCCCTTTCAGGGCCGTCCTTCGTGTTTATATAGCCGATTGCCAACATGGGAGAAGATTACATCATATAGTACATCATATAGGTTGTTACAAGTAGATTTGATACCTATCTAAATAAACTACCGTGATCTTTATTAACACAACACACACGTACAACTTGGTACTACAGTTCGGTGCTGACCACTATTGCTAACATTTGCCATAATTATAGAAGGATTTTGCAATTCTCTATGTCCAAAGCAGCAAACCAAATGCAACGTTGTGATGGCGAGATCCGTTCCCTGTTTCTTCACGTAGGAACAAGACATCGACGTCCCATCTCTGCCTAGGAAAATCCCTTCAAAGTCGAACGGCAAAATCCACAAGATCATACCACCTCCATTATTGATCGATCATCTTTAAATGGCGAATGAATGGGCCCTATCAGAACAATGTCACAAATACACAATGTGTACAACCATACCACATACGGTCGGCACGAGTGACCTCCATGATTGGTGGTCACTCGGTGGCGCGCAGCTACATCGGTCACCACATCCAGCTGGATCATTCGCCCCCCAATCCTACTCGAGGTGGTCGTGCGGTCTGAGCGACATGAACATGGCCGCGTCATGGCGGAGCCTCCGGTCCCCGTCCTCGGTCCCCTCCGCGCCGGCCGGCGGGATCAACGCCGCCGTCGCCATCGTCCTGGCCCTGTACCTCCTCCACGCGAGCTGCACGTTGACGGCCGCCCACGTCCGCCAGTTGGACGAGTAGTACCGCGCGGTGCGCTTGAGCTTGTCGTTGGCGAACTTGTACCGGAAGTGCTCCGTGATGTACCGCAGGTCCGGCGCGTCTAGGCAGAACGCCTGCGCCGCCTCCACGCACTCGAACGTCGCCGACGACGCCGGGAGCCGGTCCAGGAACGGCCGACGCAGGCACCACGACAGCAGCTCGTCGCCCAGGAAGCTCCCGCCCCCCAGCACGCACGTCGCCACCACGCCCTTGGTCAGCGGCTGCGAGCTCCGGAGCTTCCCCTGCAGGATGAACACCATGCGCTGCACAGGGTCGCCCTCCCGGATCACCTTCTCGCCGCTGCAGAACACCAGCGGGCGCAGCCTGTCGCAGATGTTGTCCAGGATCAGCTCGTCCATGCCGTGGAACAGGGGAACCTGTTTCACGAGCTCCAGGCAGAGGTACCGCTTGATGTCCCGCCGGAGCCCCTCAGGCAGGTCCTTGATCATCTCCATCTCCTCGTCGCCGGTGATGGCCGCCCACCGCTCGCGCTCGTACTTCCGGACCCTCTGCCGCAGCCGGGACGGCAGCTGCCTCCTCCGCATCCACCATTCCATGTCCCGGAACCGCAGCTGCATCTTGCGCTTCCTCGCCAGGACAGCATGCAAGAACACCTGCAGCAGAAAGCACCATTGACTGTTACTCTCACTGCTCGCTTAGCTGCAGACTGCAGTAAAAACGAATGAACAAAAGGATGGCTAGCACTTCACACCTGTATGTTTCCGATCAGTAACGTGAAGAGCATCAGCCCACTGAGCACATTGATGATGCTGAATATCACCTCAAGCCAATTGCTTGTCGGCTCCAGATCATTGCCAAAAGTACTGCCGATTAATTCATGTGAATTGTATGAGATATAAGTGAGATGGTGGTAGATCAATCTATTAATGCAGAGACAAATAACCAACTGCTTTTGTTCCCATATGGAGATAATTAATAAGGCAACATGTGCATACAACAAGATATAGACCAATTTTTTCTGAACTAAGAAACCTTACAATTTCTTACGTATAAATCTGAGAGGAATATGCATATTCAAATAGAATGATAGCCTGAGCTGCAGAAGACTATCAATATTCAGATATTCAGGTTTCTGGGACGAGAACAATTCTCAGTGTCAGAATGGATGGTATAAATTTTCAGAAACTGAATTACCTGAGGGTCATGAGGCCCCAAAATATTGGGTAGAGAATTTTGACAGCTAGCGAATTGCTCGAGATAACAGGAAGGGCTCCCTTGTAGATTCCATAAGCAAAGTCGCCGTTGCCACTTAGACAGGCCGGCATGTTTGTTTGACTAAAAGAAGTTAAATTCGTATCACATGCCAATTCACTCATATCTGATGACCAAGGGAAGTGAAAACATATTTCCTTGGAGCAAGCCAGTGACATCAAATTGCAATTGTTGGTTTTCACACATTCCGCTCGGAGGCAGGAGGCAACACGCTGAATCGCAAGAACGTACCAACACCCACCTGCAATCTGGAAATGACAGAAACTTAATCAATAACCAACATTTTCTCCATATAATTTAGCATGCATTACCCCTTCAGTTAGCACAACTGTGGCTTCATATGAAATTCCAGAGAGGAATATGTTCTTATGTTGGCTGGGTCAGGAAATTCCATGTAAGCATTTTTAGGTAGGTCTATTCGAGGTAATTTCTTGCAAGAACTTTGTGTTGAAGCCATTGTGCTATTTACGCATCTTGGTATTTTGAGTTTTGATCAACAGCTGGCCTTTATCCAACCAACATTCCGCAGCAGCATGATACAGATGTGATTCCCCGCAAAAAAATAAAGAAAAAGAAACATAATAGATGTGGTTGTCTGGGACAGTTTAGCTGTTCAGGATAATATGAACAATGGCATTTTCTTTAATACAAAAACTACACCTACATATTTAAATTAAAATCATTAGCGTCACAACAGTTCATTGCCCTTCAAACAATCATTGCCGTACAAAAATTAAGCAGGACTGTTTACACATATTCTAGACCGATCTTTGATTTTCTGTGTCAATAATACTAGCATCGCTAGGTATGGTATAAATTCAAAACATCATTGACCAAACTAACAACCAGATATCCATGATTGCAGTATATTGCAGACAATGATACTGAGAGAGCGACTATAGGATTCTTTGTCTATGATTTTCTTATATATCCCCAAAAGTAATGGAAGTGGAAATACTCACATGAGATGCAATGAAATAGGCGAAAAGATTTAGACCAAATCCCCACCATACTGTTCCAAAGATGTAACCTGTGACCTTCTGCATCTTCCTCATGATATAAATACTATGATACACCTTGGGGAGAAATTGCAATATGAATATGAGCAACAATATTGTCATGATGACTTTAACTTCCTCTTCTCTGATTAACTTTGGTATGACCAGCCAGAAGATGATCTGCAGAATTTGATGGGTAGACTTGTTGAGTAAAAAGTAATTTAAGAGAATTGAAAAAAACTGCAGGATTTTTTTATTCATCGCTACTTTTCAGTACTAACCAACCTACATACTTCATGAAAGTTTACAGCACGAAAAAGACTATGTTAAAACTCTATCTTCTAAGAACTTATTTTCAACATATATTTCATAAGTTTCAATCCTTAAACTGAATTCATCATAACCATAAGGACGTTCTACTAACATCCCACTTCCAGAACGCTACGGGTCCATAGCAGTTAATCCATGTGAAAGCAAAGAGAATATGCTCAATTCCATCACAAAGATAATTGAGCAGTCCCTTCGGAAGAATAAACCCTCTTCAGTTTTCATATATATCATCACATAATAAATAATGAAAAGGACAGTGCTACCATTTTGTGGCCTTGGCTGGCCCAAATAGGCGACACTACACACATCAAATCCCCCACGTAAATATTACGGCACCAATAATGCACACTCAGCATTACGCGACAAAAAATAGGCCCTGCTTTAAACATGACCGAGCGATTTGAACGACTAAGACCGATAAATAATCAGCGAAAAAGAAATCAGTTGCGGGCACAGAAAACAGCCAAATTCACTGTAAAAACACCAGCCACATGAGAAGCAGAGGTGAAATGAGATACTCCTTCCGTCCCAAAAAAGATGTCGCGGATTTGTGTAGATTCATGGGTATCTAGACACATCTTTTTTGGACAAATAGATATCCTTTTTTTTTAAGAAATTGACATCCTTTTTGAAATGGATGGAGTATGTTTTTTAGAGCAATGCGAAATGAGATATCTGTTACTACACTACATGGCAAATCAGAATTTTACACTTAAATGCTCGTCACGCGATCCGGTGGGGGGCCCTGCCAACCTTAACAATGCAACAAGTCGCCCTACCATGAGCACATTGCATGCAGATATGCATAATTGAAGTGTCATTTTTCGTATTATTTTCCTGCATCAATGATGGTGGTTTCCCAATTGCATCCATGGTCATATTCTGAAACAACTACAGTACCAATCATTGCTCACTGGCCTCATTCCTCTAACCGTCCGTACTTATTCCGTAATCACATCATCAGTCTCCATCATCCATGCTAATTTCGATCAGAATTCTCTACTAGGGTGAGGGCCATTCCAGTAGGCTGGACCCTGACTGCGGACTGCCACTACACACATGGCCGGCCACGTGTATGCCACGCATCATTGGATAGGTGGCAGACTGCAATTTTGCACATGAGCTCGCTGGTGTAGAAACACTGTTGTGTACTATGCGATACATGTATCGTACCCTACTGTAACTGTTAGCATTTCCGACAAGGACGTTGTGGTGTTCTACAAACCAGACACGCCCCATAATTCAGGCGCATTTGATTGCTCACCTACTTGGAGAAGGCGTGTCTTTCTAGTGGTTGGTTTCGATCGATGCTCGAGTTCCATGGCCGAGAATGGAATGGTAGTAGTAATTCGAGCTAGCTAGCTAGCTAGGTCGGCGGTGAAAAGCACGAAGTGAAGTGTGGACTGACCTGAGGGATGGGGAGTATGACGAAGAGGTCGAACCAGAGGCCCTTGGCGGAGCGTGCGTAGTGCGCGGCGATGGCGCGCGGGTCCCAGACGAGCTTGCCGCAGCCGACGACGAGGGACTCGCGGGAGACGTATGCGAGGCGGAACTGGACGAGGACGTGTGCGAGGTGCGCCACGTCGGCGCAGGTGCGGAGCGCGGTGACCGCGGCGGCGAGGCCGGCGTCCATGTACATGCAGGGCGTGCCCGCGCGGCCGATGGAGAGCGCGTAGAAGAAGAGCGGGTCCACCGCCAGGGCCGCGGCGCGGCCCAGCAGGATCCACCGGTTCCAGCGCTGCACCCGCTTGCTCCGCGGGTCGAGCACCGGGCCGAACAGCCACCGCGCGGCGGCGACCCCTGCGGCAGCGGCGGGGGAGGAGGAGTGGGCCTGCTGCGCCTGCACGGGCACTAGCGAGGAGCCGGCGTCGGCGTCCCAGTCGGGCGAGTGCACCTGGTCGCACGTGGTGGAGTGGAACGCCGGCACCCCGGGCTGCGTGCACGCGTAGCACTCCCCCGGCGGCCCGGCCGCTGGGGCGGGCCGCCTGCTCCCGCCGCCGCCGCTCCCTCCGGCCTGCGACTCCTCATCCCCGCTCTGCGCCTCGCCGCCCAGGCCCAGCGTCCTCGTGACCCCGTCCCGCGCCTGCGCGAGCAACCTGCTTGGTGGTCCCGGCACGAAACAAAACGGGTTAATAACGGCACGAGATAGATGAATCGCAAAATCGAGCAATCAAGTCGTCACCATTGGCACGGAGCACTGCGAAGGTGTGGCTCACCTGGAGAGGGAGCGGAGGAAGGAGAGGGAAGGCATGTCCCATGAACGGCGGAGACCATGAACCGACACGACCGAGCTTGGTAGCGGCGAGCGAGGTGTGTGTGTGTGTGTACAGCTGAGAGTTTGGAGCCTGATGCCCCCCGATCGATCGATATGATGCGGCGAGGCGAGAGGGTTGCGCAGGTGGCTGTACAACTGTCTCTGGGCCCAATACGTGTCAGCGTGGGGCCGTACGCCGTCGACGTGTACACCGAGCCTGCCTGCCTGGCAAGCTACTGTCTCGCTCCACCTACCCTTGGGGATTGACGAGACGAGCCCTCCTTTGTATCATGGATCGGGGTGACAACGCCGTATAGCGACGGGATGAGTACTTTGTTCATGTCGTTTAGGGCATGGTTGGTTGCTTGGTTTGATGCCAATTTTCACTCGCCAAAATGCCATCATGTTTGTCTCGTGTGCCGTGTGCGCGTTTGTGGAGACTGGAACTGGAGAGCGCCAAAATTACCGGGCTTGTGCCGCCGCAACCGCAGGGCGATCGATGTCTTGCGCGCGCGGACGCGCCAGCCGCCAGCTCGCCGCGGAGAACAGCCGGGCGAGATCTTGGAACTTTGCGACGCAATGCGGTCTGCACTGTCAATTTTTTTTTTTTTTTTTGAGTTTCAGTCTGCACTCTGATGAACGTACGCTCGAACGTGCTCCGGCGCATGGACCGGGTCCGCGCGGTCGAGTGGACGTGGGGTGGGGGTGAGTTGTACTTGTACGAGACCACAGGGAAGGGTTGGGCCACCTATTTGCCCAACGTGGTCCGTGTCGTGGGCCTGGGCACAAAACCGTGGCAGGGCGGAAAAGGACGTTGCGAGCCCCGCTCCTTTTCCCGCTTTACACGCAGACTGTGTATTTTTTTTAAAGGAAGGTCTAGGATTTTGTTGCGGAATTTTTTGGTTGCAAAAAATAGTGACATCTTTTCTGATTTATCTAAAAGAGAGAACTAGAGTTCATCGATCCATTTTTTTTTTGAAAAAGAGTATTATTAATATCACGGGATACCAATTACACCTAGCCTGCAATGACGCATGCACTAGCCTACGAATGCCTGCGGTCGAAAGAAGAAAGAAGAATAAAAAAAAGAGTCCCGCTACAGAGAACTATTTCACAAAGCAACGGCACTGACACCACCAGAACAACACCAATAGTCCTCCACTCCAATAACAACGCCTTCAAGAAGGAAAGCGGTGCACAAGTGTAAATGGTTGTCGATCAAAGATCATAGGTTTTCACCCTGCAGAAAGTCCGTCCTCGCAAAATAATGCCTTCAACAAGGCCATTGTCAGGCACAACCACTTAAGGCCAGACCTTAGATTTACACCCAGCACGGTAAGACTAAAACTCCTCCTGTGTTGTCTTCCCCCGCTAAGCGATCATTGCTTGCAAGTCACAAATCACTTGACCGATTAAGCGTCACCACAAAGACTCAAATCGCGATCGCTGCCCTCATATTTCTGCTTTCCTGATATTCTCCACATCTGACTTCACCATTGCAATTGGTGGGAACAAACGATGAAACTTAGCGCTCCTTTGAAACCAAGCGGCCAAAAAAACAAAGTGCGCATAGAATACCTTAGATCCGACAATCTCTAGGCCTGATGCGCCTATGGGAGTTCGCCGGCGGAGCCTTTCGAAACTCGACACTTCAGCCAGATCAATGAGGGCAAGCATCAAGCAGATCTTCTTCTTCATGCGGGACGAACCCTAGGATCGCCTCCATTATTCGGGCCGAACCAGCAGTCTCCACACTGCTGGCGGCTACCAACAATCAGAACGAGCGAGTCAGCCATTAGCCCTCTCGAGCCCATGGCCAAACCCAGAGATTGAGAGGGACTCCGGGAGCAGCATCGCCGCAGTAGCCGCCACCGCCGCCAGATCCACACCAGACCCCCTTCTGCTCTTCCGCGCCTCCCACCCGAGCCGCCAGCCGGCGTCGTTGGAGCACCACCGCCCGCAACCCGGATCCACCGACGCAGCCCCAAGGTGCCTACCCCTTGCGCGAAGGAGATCGACGGAGGCCGCGCAAAACCGCCCGTCACCTTCACTGACCAAGGCGTGGCCACCACCGCCGACCGGGAAGAGCGTGCGGCGACAGCGGCAGAGGGAGAGTACCCGGCGGCGGCCTGCTAGGGGTTTGAGGTGGGTGCCCTGGAGCCGCCTCATGCGAGCGACCCGGGGGCGATGGCTCAGATGCATTTTCCCGTGTGCGTCAAATATCAAAGATACGGGACTCTAGTAGATTCTCATCAATCCAAATATAAGAATCGTTATTATGAAGCTAAACTTAGCTAACCCCTAAGGCACCTCGTTTGCTTCCCTCAGCAATAATTGAAAAGAACTTTGTTGATTCGATGAGGCCAAGTCCATGCAATTTGCATAAATGGCTAGGGTGAGTTTGGTAGCCCGTGTTTTCATTTCCTGACCCAACGCGCACAGATAAACCCGTTTGCTAGGCTGGACCGGGTTCGTTTCTCGCACAACATGGGTTTTAAATCAGGACAAAACTGATGGGTTCGTTGCATAGAAAACAAATTTTTTTCTACGATTGCAACTGTCAAGATCGAATGTAGGCGATATTTGTAACGGTTTGAGAAGGACTCGCCCTCGAAGACCGAAAACGGGATAACGTTCCCACAAATAAACGTGGTTGGTGTAGAATGTACCGTTCGTCCTCAAGGATGCGAAGATGATCAACGTCAAAAACAGGCAGTGCATCTGTAATCGGTCACACGTCCAGCATGACGACGACTTTCGTCCCTTGCTACAGTTGGGCAGTGGATGTAGTGTATCGTCGAGAACTCCAGCAGCACTATGATATGATAGTGATGGTAGAGGAGAAGGTCTTGACCAGGGCTTCACATAAGCACCGTACTCATGACAGTGGTCAAGCTAGCAATAGGGAGAAGATGCCAACCAAGGGCATATGAGAGGGAATGGAATGAGTGAGTGAGAGGGGTCTCCACCACCTCCTTATATAGGAGTGGGGGGAAGCACCCAAGGGGTGTCTGGCGCCCTATGTGGTGCCCCCACCTCTCCCGTCTTGATTTCTAGTGGAGTCTCCACTCACAAATAATTAAGGAGCACTTTCTCCCATTAAATATTCACTCAAAAATCAAAGGTATTCCATTAAAACACTTTTAGTTCACTTGGTTCAATGTCACCCAAATTAATGAACACTTCATTTAATGAACACTTTATTTAATAAACACATTAACAATTTATTCCCTTATAATATTTCGATACACCGAAACTATTCTGGTAGTTTTATCAAAAATAGTTTTTGCGTTGTCTAGTATTTTCTCCTATGTTCCATATCCACTCAAATGCGTCGACGAGTCTTAAGTGTGTCACCCTATGGTTCGTGAACTAAGTGGATATGATTGAGAGTCTCTCCGATCAATAATCATCAGCGGGATCTAGAGATCCATAACGACTCCCACTTCCTCAACGATGAACTAGTGATTGCGTGAACCTTTTTCGTAGTAAACAATTCCTTTTGTCTCGCGATATTTTACTTGTTCGTGATCCTATCATTTGGTATCATCCATACCTAGTTTGATCTTATTACAGACAAGTACTCTTTTCTCGTTCCTGTGATATAGCATTCTTAGTGATCTTATCATTTGCTTGCAAGCTATGTCAATGTGATATCACCAAGAGTGTCGTGAGTATATCTCTCTGTCATCGGGATGGAAAAATTCCGCTCTTGATACCGGAGTCTCAACTAACACTTTCTAAGTACCCAACGACATCTTTATAATCATCCTGTTATGGTATAACGTTTGATGGAATCAAAGCACCCTTCCAGTGTTAGTGATTGACGTGATCTCATGGTCTAAGGATTAGGGTTACTTCGCATGATGTTATAGTAATGTAAACATAATGAAATTTGATCATATTACTATACTTTGGGTGAATTTTTATCATATCATTCCACCAATGTTGTGACCTTGTTATTAAAAACATCCAATGTCATGATCAGGAAACCTTGATCATCTATTAATCAACAAGCTAGTGTAATGAGAGGCATTACTAAGGACCTTTTCTTTGTTTATTAAACACACATGTATTAATGTTTCCGGTTAACACAATTATAGCATGAGAAATAAACATGGAATAATATAATAACCACTTTATTAGTGCCTCTCACACATATTTCCTTAAAAAACTTGGTTTGCCGGGAATGCCCAAATCGAGCATTTCCACGAAGCCATGCCCTGGCGAGCGCTGCGTGCACCATGGTTGCATGCGTTGGGAAGCGAGGGAGACGGAGCATTTTGGTCTTATAACTCCCACTCCACTCCACTCACCGCCCAAGCCACTCCCTCACCCCCATTCGGCGTTACCCTCCATGGCTGATGCACCTCCTCCTCTCCCTCCACTTCGCTCCCTCACCATCGGATAGATGATGACCGAGGAAAAAAGGGCGGCCGTCGAACTGGACAAGCTCGCCTCTAGAGGCGAGAAGGCCTTCATGAGGGTGTTGAAGGCTTCCTCCCCCATCTGCACGATTCCTCGAGCAACTCGGGCAGCAACGATAGCGATAGCGGCGAGATCTTGTTTATTAGCGGCCACATCTTCTTCATCGGCGGCTGCATCTGAAGATAAGAAGGTCGGAAAGTCCCCTAAATTTGTCGAGCTAACCCTCTATGAATTGACTAGGGTTTTTCTGCTAGTGCGTGTGCCCCAACTACATACTGTTCTGTAGTCTCTGACAGCGCCATATGGAGCTGCTCCAATGTCGTCCACGCTGACTGCATTCTCCACTATAAGTTCTTGATCTTCCTAGATTCGATTAGCAGTTAGGGTTTGCGCGACTAGATTGTAGAAATCAAAGAGAAATTTAGGATTATGTTACGATTATGGGAATTTAGGATTCAATAGCGGCTGCAAATTGAAATTTGGTAGTTTCCATTCTGGATTTGGTTTTCTGCCATCAAAATTGGGGATTCAAAATAGCAAAATACCCCCAAAGAGGGATGTGTTTAGTACTTCATGTGCATGTTGCTATTTACTGAATTTGGGAATGTTAGTTGCCAACTACTAGTTCAGATGTGCTTTTATTCATGTCTATTGCCCGATTTGGTAAAATATAGTACGAACAACCTTTCCATGTGTATTTGTAGTACGTAACATGTACTTTTATTCATGTGCATTGCCCGATTTGGGAAAGTGTAGTTGCACTTCTTTGATCTCATTTCGCTTCTTGCCAAGGTTCTGAAGTTGGACTATGAGACAGTTGGGAGGGGTGGCATCCTCGGGTATCAGGACATGATCCCTGTCAACCATTGGGCTCGGGCGGTGAAGCCACTGGTGCCCGAGAGGCTGGAGGCAGCGCACCAACCGGCCAGCAAGCATGGCCGTCAGCCTAGGCTTGGACACCACCCGAGGGCCTAGGTCCCTCGCTGCTTCATCGTCCAATTGGAGCAGTCTGACCTCCACATGCTGCTGATACCGCCGATGTTCCAGAAGGGCCTGAGGGACTAGATCACGATCCCACTACCCTGGTCGTGTTGGTGTCAGCCTGCCGCTGGTGTGATGAATGGGTGCAGGTGGACTGGTTCGGTGGCCAGGTGGCGCTGAGGAAGAATTGGCCAGAGCTGGTCTACAAGTATGATCTGTAGTGCGACAATGTCCTAGAGTTCAAGCTCCAGGCATTCGTCGTGAAGATGACGATCTACAATGCCAGCTCCTCCAGCGCTAGGCAGTACACCTGCCCTGACCATGTCTAGATAGCGTCCTGGTGTTCTGCTCTGTGTTAGTTAGCTCTATGAGTACATAGTTGTAGTTGTGTTGATGAACCTATGATGGTGAACTACTGAGATGGCTTTTGATTAGGGGTATTAACTAGTTATGTCCTACTGTGTGTGATGTGTGTGTTATGTATGTTATGTGTAATGTGTGTGTTCATGTCAAATGTGGTGGTAAGATCATCCAATTTTAATTGGATAACCATAACCCATGTGATCAGGTGCAAACCAAAGCACCAAACAGCTGCAAAATTGCACAACCGGGAATTAAAACACAAATGCGTGCAATTAAACAACTGGTCTGAATTGCATGAAATGAAAATGCAGGAAGCCAAGCGAAATGCCAATCTTAGCCCAAGCCCAATCCCCGTGGATGCAGCATCCAGCGGGCCAACTCCCAAAACTGATAAATTTGAGCCCGACTAACCAAACACACCCTTGATGACTCGTTCCACCATGATTCTTCTCCTGTGCATGTCTCAATCGTCTCTATAGAATCTGATTCAGCTTGGACATTGTTGAATCCCACACTGATAGCTAGGGATAAAGCATCTTTCAACATCGCTTCTACCATAGCAGCTGGAGGCACATGAGGAAGGAAGCGTGTAATTGTAGCTATGAAGACTCGCAGATAACCTTGAAGAACCGCTCCAATAGCACATGCATGGACATCATCATGTAAGAGGTATCAATATTGACTTTTACATACCGAGAATCTGGTTCACCTATCTGAATTCACCAAGTGGTTTTTAAAGGCCACTTTTGGACAAAATAGATACCATGCATTTATATAGAGGTGGAACGTCCTTGTTGTGAGTCATTCACCGACTAATCCACCAATGGTACCATCACGCACCAATTGTCTCCTTCAGATCAATATGCTCAAAATCTTGAAGTGGGCAAACCTACCGCCGCAAAAGGTGTTGAAGAATAGCCGATCTAGCCTTGTCAATCATAGTATCTTCCTCTACGATTTCGAGTAGCTCTAGGGACACCCACATCTCCCGCACCATGGTGCATCAGAAAAGCAGGTTGAGTGTGTCCTCGGCTCCCTAAATTACAAATAGGGTAAGCACCACTAGTAACAATATGCCGATTAGCCAAAATACACTTCAGCGGAATAATTCCATGAAGAGTAGCTATATGAAGGTTTTAATCCCGCTCGGGAGTTTAAGTTTCTATAATATTTTCCATACAAGATTTGCAGCTGAACCTCCTGGCAATGCCAATTGCCCAACCCTTGGGCAGGTGCATACTTGAAGGTGATATCCGGAACAAATAGTGTCATGGTAGGAGCATACATAAATGTACAAGCTAGAAGTACATAATTATGAAATGAAAATGCAAACATTTAGGTTTAATTTTGAGTCATGTGCTTTTTTGGCATTCACCAACATATTGTTTGTAGACTTTTGGTATTTCTGAGGCAAAAGTTGATCTTCTGAATTTAGTTTGATTAATTAATCTCCGATTATGACCAAGGCGAGATCGAGCAAAGGTATCCATGGGATCAGAGGTGAGATTTAGGTGGGATCTCACTTACATCTCTAAATCACATGCACTTTCGTATTTTTGGAAAAAGCTCCATAGCAATAGCCACGATCGAGATTCTGAGTCGAGTTATAGATTTCAGTTTTTTGTGGTGCAAGCACAGGAGAAGGGGGAAATTTATTGACTCATATACGCCTCTATATCTAGTGGGTTGCTCAGTTATGGGCTTTCCCATTAGTATTATGACTAATGGGTTAAATGTAAATACCGTATGATAAAACAATTTTGCATTTGAGGAGGGAGTCGTAACAATAGGAGATACATGATGTCCGTCTGGGCAGTAAAGTCAAGTTAAGTTAAGTGATATGTACAGTTTTGGTGGTTGTGAGTGTTGTGTTGTTTGGGAGTTGGGCGAGGTGAGACGTGAGTCTGCGTGTACTGCCCGTTAGTGTCATGCTTGTCGGTATAACCGCTCTCCAAACTTTGTAAGCTATCAATGAAGTAAAATGCTATCTTCCTGTTGTCTTCTTCTATTCTCTATGGGCGTGTATGGTTTCCGTGCGAGTTTTTCCCCACGCATGTAACTTGCACGCGGGGACTACATGCGCGGATTAGGCTCTAGGCCAAAATCTTTCAGTTATTTGGTAGCCCGCATTGAAACTATTTAGGACTTGGTCAGTAATGAGGCCCTGCCGTTTGGTGGGTTGTATTAGTCCCGAAAGAAAGGATTGCGCGTGTTTGTTTTCAGCATTCTCGTGTGCTCTGGTAACCTTTTCCCCAGATAGTGAGCTTACCATACGTCACAAGTAAGGATAAACCAGAACAAACACACACCAATATGTACAAAATGAGCAAAATATATATCAACACAACATATTTAACGATGCTGCAATATATAGCAGCATGACATAAACATTTAGCAAGGCAATCACGCGATATAAAGAGAAAGTTCACAACAAACAAAGACAGACAAAGTTCATAGAAAATTTCACAAGATATAAGCTTCTGCTGGTCGATCATGGCAAGGGCTGGATCATGCTCCGGGCATTTCTTCATCACTTTAGTTATGGTGTAGTCGAAGATGGTGACCTTGAACAGGTCACTCTTCAGTATCTTGAAGGTCATGAAGTACCCGATCTTGATATGGTGGTCAATGGCAAAGCCAGGCCACCCCTGGTCAAAGCAAACCCTGTCGCTAGCTAACCACTCTGAGCTTCACCATCCAGCTGCATCCAGTGTTCGTCTTCAGCACGACCGTCCTCGGGATAGTGCCGAGGAACGGCTTGAAGCCATCTGGAATTGGGAGTAAGTGTTGGAGATATGCCCTAGAGGCAATAATAAATGTAGTTATTATTATATCTTTGTGTTTATGATAAATGTTTACATTCATGCTATAATAGTATTAACAAGGAAACCATTAATACTTGTGTGATTTGTAAACTTAATTTGAAGTCCCTAGTATAGCCTCTATACTTCACTAGCTTGTTGGTTGATTGATGATTGTGGTTTCCCTATCATGAACATTGAGATGTTATCAACAACAAGATCATATCGTTAGGAGAATGATATGGTGGACATACTCCTATAGATAAGCGTAGCATAAAGATCAAGTCATTTCAATAGTTCAATTGCTATATGCTTTCTGATACATAGTAACCTAATTCCTTCGACCATGAGATCATGCATATCACCTTTACTGGATGGATGCTTTGATGTCATCAAACACCACCGTATGAGGGGTGGCTATAAAGGTGGCATTGAGTGTTGGAAAGTATTGGTTGAAACCCATGGATCAAGAGTGGGATTTGTCCATCCACATAGCGGATAGATATTCTCTGGGCCCTCTCGGTGAAATGTCATCCAATTAGCTTGCAAGCATGTGACTTGGTCACAAGGGATCACATATCAGGAGCGAGAAAAGAGTACTTATCGATGCGAGGATGAACTAGGTATGCGGAGATACTGACGATCATAACCTCGGATAAGTAACATATCGTGAGACAAAGGAAATTGGTATCGTATGTAAGTGGTTCATTCGATCATAAAGTAATCGTAGAAATATGTAGAACCATATGAATTTCTAGATTCCTCTATTAGTTATTGTTGAAGTGTCTCGATCATGTCGCATAATTCACGAGCCGTAGGGAGACACATAAGGATTGACGTTGTTTGAGTAGTTATGGTATTATGAAAGAGGCCGAATGTTGTTGGTCTCGGATGGGATCCGGGATATCACGAGGTGATCCGGAATGGTGGGAGAATAAGATTCATATAAGGAAAGTCCCGTTTGAGTTAGGGAATGGTTAGGTGTTTTCATCGGGAACATTCTAGAAGGTCGGAATGTCGGCACTCCGGAGGGAAGGGTACATGAATGTGTCATTGCATATTGGAATGATTGCATCATGTACTAGAGTATTCTTGCTGTCCAAAATAAAGGGTTTATTTAAATCCTAAATTGAAAAGTCAAGCGGCAGTTTGAAAGTCAAGCGACAATTTTGGGAAGTGGGAAAAGAGGAGGATTGGTGGAGGCCGAGGTTGGAGGGATTCCTCCCTTGGCCGGCGCACCACCTAGGCCGAGTTGGGAGAACTCCTCCCTTGGCCGCCAGCCCTCCCACCTATATAAGGAGGCGGGGCTCCCTCCTGAACACACAAGTTTCCTATCCTCTAAACTAAACCCTAGATCTAAACCCCGATTTAGAGCTATTTCAGTTTAGAGCCTTCTAATTGGTTTAGAGCCCTCTAATTGGTGTGTCTAATTACTAGACCACTAATAGCCTCTCTCATAAGCTCCACCATACTACTTTTGGCTTAAGCTGAAGCCTGCGGGATTTCCCTCTACCTCGGTACCACGCCGTTGTCTTCTTAGGAATCACGAGAGAGTGCTACAACCTCCATTTTCTTTGGAACAAGGAGAGGAAGGTCTTCGTCAGTAGAAGCGTGTGAGCAGCTGCCAGGGGCGCTTCTTGAGGAGCAGGAGAGATCGTCTGCGATCTTGAGATCGGAAAAATGCGACTACATCACCCACGAGAATCTGCTCTCGTTAAACACTTTGGAATCTTCGGTGAGTTATTCCATCGACTCGTTGCTACAATCTAGTAGATAGATCTTGGCTTGTTTGTTTGTATCACGGTAGAAAATTTTTGTTTTCCATACTCACGAACCCCTACGATGGTATCGAGCCGTGTCTATATGTAGATCTGTTGCGAGTAGAACACAATAGTCATTAATGGGCGTTGATGCTTTATTATGAATTGCTTTTGTGTACTTTGCATCTTGCGGTATGTTGGGATGAAGCGGCCGGGCTAACCTTACATGACATCGTTCATGAGACTTGCTCCGCTTGACATGCAACTCGTTTTGCATAAGTGGCTTCTTGGTGCTGTTTCTCCTAGCATAGTAAAGATCCAATTTACAGCGGGTAATCAACAATGCTAGTATCAATGTTGTGGTTCTTGTTAAATGAGTTAGAGCGACACTTATGGAAAGCCCCAAACCACGTAAAATATGCAAAAGAAAGTAGGCGTCTAACTTTGTTTTGCGAGGGTGTCTTAAGTGATGTGATATGGCCATGATTGTGATTATATTTGATGTATGCAATGTTCCTTATTGTAAGTTGGCAATGGGAAACCATATGGTTGTCTTTAATTTACTGTTAAGACCTGCGTGTCTATTCAAAATAGTTGTAATAGTTGAAGCTGGGTGGCGACAACCATGAAGAAGCGTCATTGACCTTGATGCTATGCGGTGATGATGGAGATCATGTTAGGTGCTTGAAGATGGAGATCGGAAGCACAAAGAAAAACCATATCATATCACATATTATGAATTGCATGTGATGTTAATCCTTTATGCATCTTGTATTGCTTTGTAGGCAGCGGTAGCATTATAAGATGATCCCTCATACATAAATTTCAAGTTCTAAAGTGTTCACCCTTAGTATGCACCGTTGCCAAAGCTTCTGCTTGAAACACCGCGTGATGATCGGGTGTCTTTGATTCGCGGTGAATACAAGCGTAAAGCAAGCCAGATTTGCTTATCGGTAGCTAAGGTTTGATCTTGTGAGCCTAGCATGTACGAGACATGGCCTCGGGAACACGGATGGCGAAGGTAAAGCATGAATCATATAGTAGATATGATGAACATGATGATTGTTAGCCATTAAAACTATATCAACTCTCGTGATGATCGGTGTTGATGTAGTGGATTTAGTTAGATGTGATCACTAAAACAATGTGAGGGATATTGTTTTGGTGGGAGTTCACCTAGTTTAATTTCATTAATTAATTTGAACTCAATTTGTCATAAACTTAGTCTAAACTATTGCAAATATGTTGTAGATCAATGGCAGCCCTACCATCAATTTTAATGCGTTCCTAGAAAGAAAAGTTGAAAAACAATGGAAGCAACTTGGATTGGTTCCGCAATTTGAGATTGTCCTCACGTTGGTAATTTGACCTATGTCTGGATGCACCTAGGTGACCCACTGACTGATGCTACCGATGAAGTAAAGAATGTTTACCTCGCTCGGAAGAATCGGTACTCCATAGTTCATGTGCTATCTTGTATGGTTTAGAATCGGAGACTTGAGAAAAGGTTTGAAAAGTCAGATCCATATGATATTGTCGAGGATCTCAAATTAATCTTTGAGACTCATGCGGCAATTGAAAGTTATGAAGCTTACGAAAAGTTCTTTAAGCGCAAGATGGAAGAGGTAGCTCGTCGGTGAGCATGTGCTTAAGATGTGCAGACGCATAAATAAACTTCAAAGTTTGGGTATAGTGATTCCTAATACTTTGGGGTTTACCGCATCCTCAATCACTACCACCAAGTTACAAGAACTTTGTGATGAACTACAACATGCAGAACATGAACAAGAGTTGTCGAACTATTTGCTATGTTAAAATCTGAAGTGGAGATCAAGAAAGAGCACCAAGTGTTGATGGTCAATAAGACCACCAAATTCGAGAAAGGCAAGTCTAAGCAAAGGGACACTTCAAGAAGGGTGATAAGAAAGTTACCCATACGCCGAAGAAGACCAAGGCTGGACCTAAGCACGAAGCGAGTGCTTTTCTTGCAAGAGAGAAGGTCCTTTGAGCGGAATTGCCCAAAGTACTTGGCGGATTTGAAGAGCGGCAACATCAAGAAGAAAGGTATATCGATATACATGTTATTGATGTGTATCTCACTAGTATTAAGTAGTAGTGCTGGGTATTTGATCTGGTTCGGTTGCTCATATTTGTAACTTCGAAGCAGGGCTGCGAATAAGCGGAAGCTAGTGAAGAGCGAGGTGACGATGCGGCGTGGAAGCGGATCAAGGTTGATGTGATCGCGATTGACGCGCTACCTCTTCATCTACCATCGGGATTAGTTTTATACTTAAATAATTGTTATTTGGTGCTGCGTTAAGCATGAACATTATATCGGGATCTTGTTTATTGCGAGGCGGTTACTTGTTTAAATCCGAGAATAATGGTTGTTCGATTTATATGAGTAATATGTTTTATGCACATGCACCTTTGATAGATGGTCTATTCATATTGAATCTCGATAGTAGAAATACACATATTAATAACATTGAAGCTAAGCGATTGAAATCAGCGATAACTCGACCTATATGTGGCCTTTGTTGTCTTGGTCACATTGGGTGAAGCGTGTGAAGAAACTCCATTCGATGGACTTCTTGAATCACTTGATTTTGAATCACTTGAAAGATCGAGGCATGTCGATGGGTAAAATGACTAAGACTCCATTCTGCGGTATAATGGGCGAGCTACGGACTTATTGGAAATCATACATACCGATGTGTGTGGTCCAATGAGTGTAGCATCATGCGATGGTTATCGTTATGTTCTTACCTTCACGGATGACTTGAGTAGATATGGGTATATCTATTTCATGAAACATAAGTCCGAAACTTTCGAGAAGTTTAAGGAGTTTCAAAGTGAGTAGAGAATCAGCGTAACAAGAAGATTAAATTTCGTTACGATCGTGGAGGTGAATATCTAAGTTCTGAGTTTGGCGAGCATTTGAAGAAATGTGGAATACTTTCGCGATTGACACGCCGGGAACACCACAGTAATGGTGTGTACGAGCGTCGTGTCGAACTCTCTTAGATATGGTTAGTTCTATGATGTCACTTACAGATTTACCACTATCATTTTGGGGTTATGCATTAGAAACAGCGCATTCACTTTAAATAGGGCACCGTCTAAATCCGTTGAAGCGACACCATATGAATTATGGTTTGGGAAGAAACCTAAATTATGGTTCCTTAAAGTTTGGGGATCTGAAGCCTATGTAAAGAAATTCTGAGCGGACAAGCTTGAACCCAAAGCGGAAAAATCGTCTTCATAGGATACGAAGGAAACTATTGGGTATACCTTCTATAAAGATCCGAAGGCAAAATCTTCGTTGCCAGAATGGATCCTTTCTAGAAGAATTTCTCTCGAAAGAAGTATTTGGAAGGAAAGTAGAACTCGGCGAGGTTGTCGAACCTTCTCTCGAAATTGCGAGTAGCGCGACACGGAAGAAGTTCACAGTGGTGCACCAATAAGAGAGGAAGCTAATGATGGTGATCATGAAACTTGGTTGAAGTTGCTCTGAGCCTCGGAGGTCAGCGAGAACTTCGTACCACTCCAGTTGGTATGATTCCGTTATGAATGTCATGTTGGTGGACAACACCGATGACCCCGAGACATATGAGGAAGCGATGATGAGCCTAGATTCCAATAAATGGCAAGAAGCCATGAAATCCGAGATTGGATCCATGTCGAAAACCAAGTATGGACTTTGGTGGACTTACGGATGGCGGAAGAACATCGAGAACAAATGGATTTTCAAGAAGAAAGCAGATCTTGATGGTAATATTCTTTGTCTATAAAGCTCGACTTGTGCAAAGGGTTTCGACAAATTCAAGGAGTTGACTACGATGAGACTTTCTCACCGATGCGAAGCTAAAATCTGTGAGGATTATGTTGTAATGTGCATATTACGATTATGAGATATGGCGGATGGATGTCAAAACAGCATTCCTCAATGGAACATTGATGAAGAGTTGTATATGATGCAACCCAAAGGTTTTGTCGATCCTAAAGATGCTAACAAGGTATGCAAGCTTCAGCGGTCCATCTATGGATTGAAGCAAGCATCACAGTTGGAATCAACATTTTGATAAGGTAATCAAAAGTTTTGGTTTTATACAAACTTATGGAGAAGCTTGTATTTACAAGAAAGTGAGTGGGAGCTCTGTGGCATTCTTAATCTGTATGTGGATGACATATTGTTGATTGGGAATGATGTAGACCTTCTTAATAGTGTCAAGGAATATTTGAATAATAGTTTTTCAATGAAGGATCTTGGCGAAGCAGCTTACATATTAGGCATAAAGATTTATAGAGATGGTCGAAGCAAATATCATTGTCACAATGTACATATTTGGACAAAGTTCTAAAGAGGTTTGGAATGGAAGATAGCAAGAAAGGGTTCTTGCCCATGTTATATCGACCTTAAGTAAAACTCAAAGTCCGACATCGGCGGAAGATAGAGAAAGGATGAGTAAGACTCCTATGCCTCAGCCATAGGATCTCTAATGTATGCCATGCTATGTACTAGACCCGACATCGCATATCTTTGTTAGTTTAACTAGCGGATATCAAAGTGATCCAGAGTGGATCATTGGAATGATGATCAAAAACATCCTTAAGTACTTGAGAAGAACTAAGGATATGGTTCTTTCTTATGGAGGTGATGAGCAGCTCGTTGTTAATGGTTACACCGATGCTAGTTGGAACACCGATCCGGATGATTCTAAATCACAATCTGGATACGTATTTATTTTGAATGGTGCAGCGATTAGGCTGGAGGTGCAAAGCAAAGCGTTGTGGCGAGATCTTCAACTGAATGGAATACATGGCTGCTTGGAGGCTTCACAAGAAGCGATATGGATGAAAGAGTTCTTTCTGAGCTGGGTGTGGTTCCAAGTCGCTGGACCCAATGTCTATCTCTTGTGATAACATAGCGCCATAGCCAATCTTGCGCAGAACCAAGGTCACAAGAAGCTGAAGCATATCAAGCTACGTTTTCACGCTATTCGAGAACATATCCGGGATGGGGATATAAAGATTTGCAAAGTACACAGATCTGAATGTGGCGGATCCGTTGACTAAACCTCTCCAGGGCAAAACATGACCAACACCAAACTGCCATGGGTGTTGGTATATTACCATGTAATCTAGATTAGATGACTCTAGTGCAAGTGGGAGGCTGTTGGAGATATGCCTAGAGGCAATAATAAATGTAGTTATTATTATATCTTTGTGTTTATGATAAATGTTTACATTCATGCTATAATAGTATTAACAAGGAAACCATTAATACTTGTGTGATTTGTAAACTTAATTTGAAGTCCTAGTATAGCCTCTATACTTCACTAGCTTGTTGGTTGATTGATGATTGTGGTTTCCCTATCATGAACATTGAGATGTTATCAACAACAAGATCATATCGTTAGGAGAATGATATGGTGGACATACTCCTATAGATAAGCGTAGCATAAAGATCAAGTCATTTCAATAGTTCAATTGCTATATGCTTTACGATACATAGTAACCTAATTCCTTCGACCATGAGATCATGCATATCACCTTTCTTTGGATGGATGCTTTGATGTCATCAAACACCACACCGTAGCGAGGTGGCTATAAAGGTGGCATTGAGTGTTAGGAAAGTATTGGTTGAAACCCATGGATCAAGAGTGGGATTTGTCCATCCACATGGCGGATAGATATTCTCTGGGCCCTCTCGGTGAAATGTCATCCAATTAGCTTGCAAGCATGTGAATTGGTCACAAGGGATCACATATCACGGGAGCGAGAAAGAGTACTTATCGATGCGAGGATGAACTAGGTATGCGGAGATCTGCGATCATAACCTCGGATAAGTAACATATCGTGAGACAAAGGGAAATTGGTATCGTATGTAAGTGGTTCATTCGATCATAAGTAATCGTAGAAATATGTGGGAGCCATATGAATTTCCAGATTCCTCTATTGGTTATTGTTAGAAGTGTCTCGATCATGTCGCATAATTCACGAACCGTAGGGAGACACATAAGGATTGACGTTGTTTGAGTAGTTATGGTATTATGAAAGAGACCGAATGTTGTTGGTCTCGGATGGGATCCGGGATATCACGGTGATCCGGAATGGTCGAGAATAAGATTCATATAAGGAAAGTCCCGTTTGAGTTAGGGAATGGTTAGGTGTTTTCATCGGGAACATTCTAGAAGATCCCGGAATGTCGCACTCGGAGGGAAGGATACATGAATGTGTCATTGCATATTGGAATGATTGCATCATGTACTAGGTATTCTTGCTGTCCAAAATAAAGGGTTTATTTAAATCCTAAATTGAAAAGTCAAGCGGCAGTTTGAAAGTCAAGCAATTTTGGGAAGTGGGAAAAAGGAGGATTGGTGGAGGCCGAGTTGGAGGATTCCTCCCTTGGCGGCGCACCACCTAGGCCGAGTTGGGGAGGAACTCCTCCCCTTGGCCGGCCAGCCCTCCCACCTATATAAGGAGGCAGGCTCCCTCATGACACACAAGTTTCCTATCCTCTAAACTAAACCCTAGATCTAAACCCGGTTTAGAGCTATTTCAGTTAGAGCCTTCTAATTGGTTTAGAGCCCTCTAATTGGTGTGTCTAATTACTAGACCACTAATAGCCTCTCTCATAAGCTCCACCATACTACTTTTGCTTAAGGCGAAGCCCTGGGATTTCCCTCTACCTCCCGGTACCACGCCGTTGTCTTTGGGAATCACGAGGAGAGTGCTACAACCTCCATTTTCTTTGGAACAAGGAGAGGAAGGTCTTCGTCGAGTACCGAACGTGTGACCGACTGCGGGAGCGCTGCGGGAACGCGGCGCTGGAAGGATCGTCTACGCGATCTTGAGATCGGAAAGAGTACGACTACATCACCCACGAGAATCTGCTCTCGTTAAACACTTTGGAATCTTCGAGGGTGAGTTATTCCATCGACTCGTTGCTACAATCTAGTAGATAGATCTTGGCTTGTTTGTTTGTATGCGGTAGAAAATTTTTGTTTTCCATGCTACGAACCCCTACAGTAAGTCTAGCCCAGGTGCCAAGATGGGTTGGACCTATTTGATCATGGAAATGCCCCACCTTCACTGGCCTGCCCCTCGGCTTCTTGGAGGCACTGCCCTCACCACCATCGGTCGGCCTCTTGGAGACACTTTCCTCACCACAATCGTCCCTCGAGCATCCTCCTCCCTTGGGCAGGAGAGCACCTCTAGTCAGCATCTTGAAGCACGAAAAAAGCAAGTAAGCAAAACAAAATGATCATTCGCCAAAGCAAGCAAGCAAAACAGAATGATCTAAGCACATAGATTGAGATGATCACACATGAACGAGCAATGTGGTTAGGACAAATGATCAACCAATGTGGCCTCATATGTAAGGGCACAAATGCTGAGATTCATCGACCAAACCAAGCAAGCAAAACCAATCCTGAGCTTCAGAATAACTAGGACACAAATGTAGAGTTGGTGCTATGGGAACCTGGATGATATGCACAACCAATTTTGTACATATTGTCGGGTTCCAATATCACTAGCTCTAGGATCACAGTGTGCCTGAGATTCATCATTAGTTGGGTGACATTTTTAATCATCAACTGAAACTAAACAGCAAACACAAAATCCTACCTCATATTTCAGAGCACATACAATAGGAAGCGATGTTCCTACTGAACCAAATTCGACAATCGGGGATAGATGGAAGAACAAGGTTCGAAAGGGTCATCCCTTCTATTTCATTGTGTTGCACATTTAATCATCGGCACTAGCGCAGTTGTAGAACAAATATTAGTGCCTCATAGTAGGCATCGTGTGTCCAATATTAATCATAATAGGCATGCTTACATGCAACCCATTTAGATCTTGGACACATAATGCATGTAATCATCAGCCTAGAAAACGGAAGATGAACAGTGCAACATCCCCAATTTTTCCTATCGGTGGAACCCTAATCAGAACATCTGTCTAAATCTAGCCAGTTACAAGCATAGATAGAACAACTTATCTATAGATCTAGTGCTCAGGAAGGCACCACTAGTAGTACAAGGTCATCTAAGAAAAAACCCTATCAAATCAGCAAAAGAGTGAAAAATGGGCACAAATCTATCGTGCATGTCAATTATACGCTCGGATCTACAGGCTAACATTCAGATCTGCGGTGCAAAAACAAAGATAGGGTGGTTTGAGGCCTTATCACCATAGTTGAAGCTCGGGAGCACCGGATGTGCCGATGAAGAAGCTGCCGCAGCCGTTGCTCCACTACAGGTAATACGACCGCAATGCTTGCCCTTGATCCACTGCTGTCTGCTAGCCTTGTGGTGGTATTGGATCTGCCGACAGTAGATGAACCACTGACTGTGATAGGGAGAGAAGGAGCGGTTGCTAATGGGGAGAGTGAGAGTGGTGAGAGAGCGGTGAGGGGATTTATGGCGCGCGTTCTCGATGCGTCGTGCGTCTCCCGCTCTTCTCCCCCCGTGAAGCCGTGTGCCGCCTTCTTGGCTCCGCAGGGCCTGTCCCCGCAAAAACGTCTGATTTTGGCGTTTCTAGCGGGCCAAGTTTCCGGATGCTTTAAAATCCGTGTGGTGCGAGTTCGACCCACCGTGCGGTTCCCCAAACAGGCTTATTTCTGCCGGCCAGGTGCGGGAAACGGCCGTGCGGCCTATCAAACACCCCATATGTCTCCCCCGATCCACCAAATCCACTGATTGAAGATGTCTTTCTAGAACTTCGCATGCTGCCTCATAGGTAATTTGACTATCCAATCAATCTTCTGCCCACAGCTGAACTATTAAACACAAAACTATACTCCCTACGGTCCATATTAATGGTCTCAAATCTGTCGAGATACGAATATATCTAGTCTAAATAATTAACTAGATACATACAAATCTGGATAAAATTAAGGCCATTAATATAAACCGGATAGAGTACATGTATTCCCCTTTGCAAAATGCAAAGGAGGAAACGGAGAGGCATCTCTCTCGAAAGCTGAAGAAATGTACTAATTATCCCTAGCATGAGTCCTTTACATCATGGTGCTCTTAGTAAAAAACAAGTATGGACTTGGAGATTCTAGATTAACTATAGGACACTGGGAGCTATCACCATGAAAATCAAGTTTCACTGCTTGTACTTGGTGAGCTCGCTAGCAAAATGACTTTTTTCAAATTTCGACTTGAGAGCTCGATACCTTAGACGAGGATGATACCTAAAGATGAACTGAAAACTTCCTTTAAAACTGACAAATGTACAATATAATAGTGTCATTTGGTCTCACCAAGTACTGGCATATTTCAATGCGCAAGGTACATTTTTGCTGTTATGTCAAAAGAAATCTCCTAGTGTTCGTGGATGACTAATGACAACAAACTATGTGTACACCAACTCGTTAGAAGTCCTAGCGCAGACTCTTGTAGCAAGCACCATTTTTCTCACAAGTATGATTCGGGGGTTATTGTGGAACTTTTCGGCATAATGCCAGTTACATTTTCTTGTCTTGTCTAGCAATCTTGCAAAAGAAAAATAATTATTTTGTGTTCCCAGCTCCACAATGGTGGTTTTCAAGCAACACGGCGTAGTAAAATGAGTTGAAATTTTTAATAAAGTAAATAAAAATGCAACGGTGCCAGAAAAACTATAATTGACGAGGAATTAATATGCAACTATATATGAAATGTTTTTGTTTTGGGGATTAAATAGTTCTAAAAATGTAAATACAAGTAAATTAATGTAAACTAGACTCCTCTTTGTGTTTCTGGGGCGCGGTTAACCATAATGTTGAAACATGTATCGAAATAGGTAAAATCGTTGGTAATACGTAAGGACGCAACATATTTTTTCAGGCCTTGACCGTACGCATAGAGATCCCTTTTCAAGTCTTAATCGTACATGGAGAGCGGTGAACCCGAGCGTGCGCGAAAACGTTACCCTATTTCATTTGATAGAATGTTTGCTAAAGCGATTAGGTAGCTGAGCAATGTAAATGAAGAGGAGTCATCTAGACCCACCAGCTAGACAGGGAGAGTTTCTGCTGCCAACTGACCTATCAACCACGAGAAATCGTGTCCAGGCAGAGCTACCGATGGCACGCCCCGCTTTGAACTCCTGTCTTATTGGCGAGAACGTACGTACGACGTTGCTGAAAAAGCCGAAGAAAATCATGTGACCTAAAACGTGCGGGTTTTTTCGAAAAAGATACTTTAATTTTTTCAGCCAAATCATCGTACGATAGACGCTGAATTGATGCACAGGTTGACTGATTAAAAAAATGAATTTCAAAACGAATTAAATTAACTTACAGAATCTAAGAAACATAGTAAAGCAATAAACTCTAAGGTTGATGCCACTGCTTTCGTCCAACTGGACTTCTTCCCGACTAACACGTAGAGGTAGATGCACCGCTTCTGGGATCTTGATCAGCCAAATGCGCATGCTGCTAGTGGTAGGACGGGAGCTAGCACTATACATAGCCAACGGTAAGCGGAAGTTCAAAATCAAACACCTTCGCTAGCTGCAGATTTCTCGACCTCGGTCTCGAGCATGTCTTGACCGTAAGCAAGGGCGAGCAAATGATCGATAGGCTCGAGAGTATCGGACGCACCTAAGCTGGAGGCAGGTTCGTTGACCTCGGGCTCGAGGATGTCCTGAGTGTAAGTAAGGGGCGAGCAAAGGATCGATAGGATCAAGAGGACTTAGTACGACGACGCTCGACGACACCCTCCGAAGCCATCTCGCTAAGCCAAATGCTCGCTAACCGCTAATTACTAGCGGCAGAACTGACATGTATGCCTTATCGAGTTCCCGTAATTGGTATACCTGGTACATACTTAAGCTATAGCCCAAGCCCGACAAGAAAATAAGAAGTCCTGGAAGCATCCGAAGCCTAGAAACCAGGCGTGTTAATCAAGATAGAAATATGAACCTACATAGTCGAATAGCTGTAATCAAATTGGTAACCGATCAGTATTGGACTCTGAGACCTAGCCTCTCATATAAGGGCTAGGAGGAGCCGACAGACTGGGCACCGTAGCTTGGAGTAGACACAACCCGCCGTGAGTTAGATTGCATCTAGCGTTGTAATCATATCTTTGCAATAAAGCTCAAACATGATTCGACTCTCTTGTTTGTCTAACAGGCCGATGAAATTACAACGCTCTCGTTTCCATCAAACCCAAGTGCATAACTATGAATATTGTCGAGGTTACCCCTCGTCAATAACTGACCGTGAAGCGTGGAGTGCAGAATCAGTAGTCGAGAGGAGACCAAAAACCGCGTCGTCCGGTACGATCAATAGACGCTTACTGCGGTCAGACTTGTGCTATACAGAGCACCTTCCGCCGGACACGGGTTCAACATCCTCACTCTGCAAGAGGAGGACCCGGTTCAGTACCACCGATTCAGGCATAGCCCATTGAGGACTACGCGAACGATGGGACAAAGGAGACCGCCCGCGGGGCGACCGCGGAGCCACCTGGGTTCGTTGGAGAGGCAGAGGGACCATCTTTTTCTTGGACTAAGAATAAAACTATCTGGCCGAAGAATATCAGGAAGGAGAGGCTCGAGTACTTTTTGCATTGCGATTTCTTTTTTGTCAATGAGTTTCTTTTATAGGACGATGATGACATGTAGAGCTGGCGTCGCACACATATCAAGTCAGTCACCTCGAACTGAAGCATCCTATCAGGAAATGCAACATATAAAGAGATTTACTTTCTAAATTAACACACGCAAACACACTTACAATTTTCCATTACATGCAAACAATAAACACCGACACAGGAGAATTCCACGCAAACAATAAGTCGAAAAGTACACGCCACCACATCACATCAGATTTACTTTACAATAATACAATGAAGATAAAACCTAAACATATGTAAGAAATACAGGACAAATACACAATTTTTTCATTGCAGGTAAATAGCAAACGCCAACATAAGGGAACGTATTCTCATTCAACGTGAACAACGGATTTCTTTTCATGCATACAACGAAGTTACAACCAAGAGACACGAAAGAAATACATTACTAACACACACCTACATACACTAAAGCGGAAAGTCGGCCGCCGTAGAGAAACTATGGCGGCGTCTTCTAGCATTGCCTGCTGAGATCTTCTCATGAAAACACCATCTTCTGCCGGCGATCGTGGAGCTCTTCTCACCAAAACACCGTCTTCTGGCGTCACCCAATGATCTCTTCTCGCGGAAACACCGTCTTTTATCAGCTCACGTGGATCTCTTCTCGCCGAAACACCGTATTCTGCAGTCGCCCGTGGAGCTATTCTCGCTGAAACTCCAGCCTCCACGGAAGCGCAGACATAAATGTCGGAAAGCTCCAAGCCATGCCTATCGCGCTCCATCGATCATCGACGACACGGCATACGGAAAACCGCTTGTAAAAAGTGTTGGAATGACGTAGAGGGGCAGCAGAGCATGCTTAGGCATGTCTGGCAGCAGAGCATGCTTACGCACGTATGACGTGCCTAAGCATGCAATACTTCCAGTGGCCGGTGTATCCGCCTATAAAATCCGACGAAAGACGGAGAAACCTAAAATAAATAGAGAAAGATAGAAAGTAGACCTAAGGCTTTGCGAATGGGAGAGCTGTCGTGGCATTTTTTATAACCGAATGGGAGGGAAAGGTGGCGTGAGAGGAAAACTTTCAACCGCCTAAGCAAGTCTACGCTGCTAGCTAGGCTTCCGGCCATGAGAACTCGTGGTCGGCTAGGTTCTACGACAACACGTCAGCTATGAGCGGGTCTCACTTGTACGATCTTGGTGCGAGAACCCGCGTCACCTAACGTTTACGCTAATAGACGGCCCCACACCCGCGAGAAACCGTGGTCGGCATGGGCTTACGGTGCAATGTCGGTTCCCGTCGGGCCCTACGTCTGTGAGAAACTGCGGTCGACATGGGCTTACGGGGCCACGTCGGCTCCCATCGTGCACCATGTCCGCGAGGAACCGTGGTTGACATGGGCTTATGGTACCATGTCGTCTCTAGACGACCCCACGTCCGCGAGAAACCACGGACGACATGGGCTTACGGCGCCACGTCGGCTCTACGAGGACCCCATGGTCACGAGAAACCTCGACCAGCATGGCCTTACGGCGCCACGTCGACCCCGGGTGGGTCATGTTGCTGCCATAACCCGTGTTCGACCATGATGTGTGCTGCCACATCCGCTTTTCGTGGGCCCCGCCACCCCACGGGTGCGGAGGCGCGTCGCGCTGAAAATGCCTCTCACAAAGCGAGATCCTGCCCGCATACGCTGATGGCGGGTCTAGTTCACGCGCGCAGGCCATCGTCCTACGGCGGTGCGCACGACACCCGTCTATGGTCTGGAATCTTTCGCCCTAGCCCGCATCTAGTCCTGCCTCACGGGATAGCAGGGCTCTGTTGCAACGTCATTGCGTGTCCTTTTCGGCATCCATCCCACAACCAAAAATAATCGAGACAACGTGGATAGAAATTTGAGCCGAAACAATATAGCGCTATCATTTACTCATGATGGTGTTTCTTATGCTAAAAGTTGACCAGGGTTCATGGGTTCCCTTGAACTTTATCTCGTAAACATGGTGACACGGATATAGCTTTTCTAGACAAGATACTGTTGATGCATATCCTATATAACTAAGAAGATTACCCCCACTAACCTATTTCTCTAAGCATGCAAGTTGTCCACATCATCGGGTGGGCCTGCATGACTAACCTGCCACCTCAACTAGCCTTTCCACCTCACAAAACATGCCATTTCACGAAACCAAAAACTGCAGGCAATAATTCTATTCACTTCGTTGTTCCTTTCAGCTCCCAGAAAAATCTCGCATTGAACAGCCCGTCCGTCCAGTCCCTCAGCCCGGCCACTTGATTCCCCGAACAATTAATCGATCCGGTCAGCTTCCTCAAAAATCCTCCACGACCAGTGTACCCCTGGCCGCTCGCCTCCAAAGACAAGCATAAATCCATATGCGACGAAAGTCTCCTTCCCTCCCTCCCGTACCTTGGCAAGCATTGGCATGGTTAGAAGCTGCAACAAAGAGAGACTCGATCGAGGATTCTAGATACACGACGAGTCCCAAAATTTATATACCTTTGAGCACGGGCTAGCTCGACACGGCTCGACAGGGCCGGCGCAGAGCGGCTAGCGGACAACAGCTGCATGTTCAGAAGCGGCACGAGCAGCAGTTGCCGGCGAAGGGGCGTAGCGCTCGGCTTCACAAGCGGCGTACACAACCACAGGGCAAGGGACGTGCGGCGATGCCTCTCGGTATGCATCAAGCAGAGCGGTGCGTTGGCGTGGGAATCTAGACTCAATGTTCTATGTTTCGTTTTCTGCGGTCACCTGATATTGTCATGGTGGCAGACGATCTGTGCACACGGTAAAGATTATTGTTGTTTCTTAATATTCACATCCTTCCCGTCTACCATGAGCACCATGTAAAGATTCTTAGAGAAACGTGGCAAGCAGATTCCAGTAAAAAGCATGCGTCGTTTCTTGTGATCTTCTCATGGCAAGAAGGTCGCTGCACTTCACTCCTGCTTTATGTTCTGTCGTTTTATTTTTAATTTATGTGTATGAATCAGAAATTTAGACTCCATACTTATAGATCCATCTCTGGTTGGATAAAATCGTGATGTGAATTAGGGCACAACTTCCATTTTGATCAGGCGGCTAATTCACTTAGGATCATTAGTCCAGTGTGCGAAGAAGCAAGGTATGTAAGAGGATCTTACCATGATCCATGCATGGATATATTCTTGATGAAGGGTGTCATGTATATAATATCTCTCTGTATGTGCGCGCAACCGGAGCACCTAGCGCCACCGATGGAGCTTTGAAATGCAAGGCATCTCAGTCTCCAGCACCAGGTATTCAATTCTCTTCAAAAATGTGTGCCCATTAGTCCACAGTACTGACGATTAAACTTTTTTGCAATATTTTCAACTCCTTTGCAGTATAGGAGGTTGCTGGTCTAGAGTCGTGCATGGTTTGGTCAAGTGTAGTTCTGTACCGTGGTTTTCCTCACAGAACAATTATGCACCAGAACAATATGGGCGTCGATGTACTACAAAGATTTCTTACCATGCAGGCATGCAGCTGCACCGGACCGAGAGCATGTATTTTTTACTTAAAAATATCAGACATTGTATTCTACAGTTCTTCGCTATTTAATCTTCCGTCTATGCTATATTCTTCTCTTACTACTTTCAGGATTTACTACAATACAATTGCCGAGAAGGAAATTGCTACAACAAAAATCCAATCCAGGAAGGTAAGGTCAATTCTTTGAACCTTAGCGGCTGTGTTTTTCCCCCTTTTGATTTCTCACTTTCAGGTTTGTTCAGCTGCAGGCTGGTCTCACTAATCTCTTTTGTAGCAGAATTCTTCTGAGCGCCCTAACTCATGTATTGCATGTTAGCTTTCCATAAGGATGTAAGCATGTAAGATTATTTCTTCATGGGCAAGCGGATAAGGTTTTTAGAAGTTCTTAGCAATCACCCTGGTAGGGGTATGTGCAAGTGTATTTTGTTTGAAGTGTATACATGTGAATCAAACTAATTGATTCCTCTATATTTCGATAAGTGTATCAGTCGCTTCAAGGTTTTGATTTGTGTACGGAACCAAATAGGAAATACTTTAGATTTAAAACCTATGATTGGACTAATGATTTTGGTTCACATATATTAATATGAAAAAGAAGTACTATATGTACATAAAATATTTGGTTAATTTGGTCGAGGCCCCATATTAACTTTTTGATAAATCCAATGAATTGGCAACACTCGATTCGTTCATATTTCTGATTTATCTCATTACTTGCAGCAGTTCACATTCGATTTCTATTAAAATATCTGATATTTAAGCAAAACAATTCCGCAACAACGCGCGGGGAATTTTCTAGTTTTTGTAGTGTTTGAGTCACATTCATATGGACATCACATCCTAATGTAGAGATGATGAAACACATATATCTAATACTCCTCTAGTAAGAAAAAAACCCATACACTAGAATTTAAGTGTGTCGGAGATTGTCCCTACAGGGTACCTCTCGAAGTAGGATGAAAACAAACACTAGGGGATGAACACGATCTCCACAGACCCTTGATGATCTTGGCGAGAGAACAGCCGAAAACATGGCAGGGGGACATAGAGAGTTTACCCAGGTGAAAGATCACGAATGTCGCCTGGAGGGGGGGGGGGGTAAATAGGCGGTTTAAAACTTTTACGAGATGGACTTAATAAAGACAGAATAAAACTAGCAATTTCTTTTGTCAAGCACAAAGCCTAGACATACTAAGGTTCACCTATATGCACCAACAACTTATGCTAAGCAAGACAAGTAACAAACTGATAGAAAGATAGATTACTTCAAGCACGAAGGCCATCACAATGTAAAGAGCATAAGTAAAGAGCTCGGGTATAGAGATAACCGAGGCACGCAGGGACGGCGATATTTTACCGAGTTCCTCCCAACAAGGGGGTGTCTCGTTGGAGGGGTGGGAGGTACTAAGACCACCAATGCCACAAGAGGCCTCACCCTATTCTCCCGAGCACTCGGCGCACGGTAAGCACCCGTTCCACTATGGGACACTTGAGGGCGGTCACCAAATCTAGATAAGATTGGGGCAATCTCCACAACTTAATTGGAGGCTCCCAATAATTGCTACCAAGGCTTCAATCTTGGGGAGAGCTCCACAACTTAATTAAAGGCCCCAAGAACACCACAAAGGTCACACAACCGTCTATGATTCCAAGAACCCAAGACGTCTAGGGTTCCAAGAACCCAAGACGTCTAGGGTTCCAAGAACCCAAGACAAACTATCTTCTTGATTTCACCAACCAAATTCTCCGGGGAGAACTCAAACCGATGCACCTAATGCAAATGGCAAGAACACCACAAAGATGCTCCAATCCTTCACTCTCAAATTCCAACAAAGCTACTAAAACAATTGGGGGAATAAGAGAGGAATAACAAATATAGAACACAAAATCCCCCAAGATCTAGATCCTAGTGATTCACTCATAAAGAGGTGATATGGTTTGGTCAAATTGTAGATCTAGATCTCCTCAATCTTCCTCTCAAATATGTGCAAGAATCATTGGAGGGGAAGAAAGAAATCAAGTTCAAAGAGATTAGAACAATGGGGCAAAGGCTTGAGAAAAAGAGAGGAAGAAGCAGCTAAAAAGGAGGAGAGAGGAGGCTTAAATAAAGGGGCCATAAAAACTGCCCGTTGGGGCAACAGCCGGACTGGGCCGGTAGTACCGGATTGGGCCGGTACTATTGCTTAAGAGCAGGCAGCACACAGCGCAGGCGAGCGAACAAGTCAACACAGAGGAAGCGCTAGGCGAGCAACAGGGGATCAGGGCGAGTGCGTGCGAGGAGGGCCAGGAGCGAACATAGCGCTGCGGGGCGAGCGGCGGCTAGGGTCACGGCCCGCGAGAAAGTAGCAGAGGCAGAGCAGGCTGGGAGAGGGCCAAGCGACGGTGGGCCTGCCCGGTACTACCGGTCTGGGCCAGCTTCATAGCCGGGGCGAACAAAGGCCAGCGAAAACGGTTCAGTACCGCCCGGTAATGCACCCGGTAGTACCGGACGACCCAAAAACAACATTTTCCCTTTTTTCTTTTCAAATCAAATAAAGGGCCAACTTCAAACCTCAATAACTTGAGTTAGGAAACTCCGATTGACCGGAAAGAAATTTTATTGGAAAGAGGACGACAAGAGATACCCAACAAAATATTGGATACCACCAAGTGAGAGTGTATCAAGTATTATAATGTGAGATACCTCCCTTGGTGAGGATCCAGAAAACCTCCAAGATCAAAAACACAATAAGATATAAGGGGGGATCCATTTTTGATTAACTAGAGCTTGTAATGAACACAAGCTCTAGAACCAAGCATGGATAATATCCAACAAACAACCAAGAAAGATGATGCTAAGAATGAGATATCTCCGAAAGATATGATCGAGTTACTCACTCGAGAGCTCCTCTTGATAGTACAGTTATCTATCCTAAACCTGGTCGCCCAACTACCAACATGAGACCGACAAAAGGGAAAACCTATCAAGATTATACCTTTGCCTTGAGCATTCTACTTGATCTCGATGTAGACGATCTTTCCCTTCTCAAGATGGAACACCTTTCTTGATTCCTCTTCCTTGCGATTGCTAGATGATGACTTGCACTTTGCTCCCCCATACACCATGGGGAAACCTTTACTTTGACCTTGTATTCATTGATGCATGATCACCGAGGATGGCAATCATCAATCATGAGATCTTCTAGATATGGCGCATTTTGAGCTTGCACAACACATCTTCATTTCTTCTACCTTGAAGCCAACACATGCTCCAAGCGATGCCAATGGACAAATCCTACAAGTGCAACTCAATGCAAACATTAGTCCATAGAGATTGTCATTAATTACCAAAACCACACATGGGGGCCCACATGCTCTTTCACCGGGTTCAGGCCACCGCGCAGTGTAAAACCATACTGTTGCATGTATGGATTGCTTATATTGCTTGGCAAGGTTTACAACACAAGGTGTTGATCAGGCGATCAGATCTAGGGTTCCTAGCTAGGAGAAGTCTAGGGTTGTTGGTATCCGGAGATGGGATCTCCCTCTATGGTGCTATCCTACCCCTTTTATAGGTGCCCCGGTGTTGAGTCCGCAGCATAGAAAACAAAAAATTTCCTACGGTGTGAACTACATGCCAAGATTTATCTACTAGGTACAAAGCAACGGGTGGACACACATCCAACGAGAACTTACCCTCGAAGACAACGAGTTTTGTTAACGAGTAGGAACTCGTGGTTGATGTAGTCGTACACTTGCCGATCTCAAGATCGTGAGGAAGTCCGAGCACCACAACTCAGCAGCGCATCCGTACTCGCACACACGTTCAAGCCACCGGACAACCTCCACCTCCTCGCTCTAGCGATCCAGCGGAAGCAGCAACTCCTTCCATACGAAATGCCACTGGGAACATGTATCTCGCTAATCCGAGACCATGGGGGAATAATTCTAGAGGGGGAGAGAGATATTTCACAAGGAGGTGTGAGGATGAAGGAGGGAATGGGTGGCCTTTTATAGGAGGAGGGGGGGTGCCCTCCTCTCCATGGCTGGCGCATGGGGGGTGACCCCTCACCTCCCCCATTCATGTGGTGGTAACCCCTCCACATTAAAATGCCTCTTCACATTCCCTTTTAAAGTCTCTACTTTAAATGCATTAAAATTCTCCAAGTTTAGTGCTCTCTCATTTAATAAAACTCTTTTATTAAATTTATTCAGAATTTTGTTAATTACTTTAATTAACAAACATTCACATATAGCCCCTTGCAATATTTCAATATCACATGCAGAATCACTTTCTGCAATTTCACCCGAAATAATTTCCGGTTTCTATTGAAACAATTCCTGCGCTTTGCAATTCTTTTGTCTGAAACATATGTGCTCCAAAATGATGTCCGGTAACTCTTAAGTGTGTCACCCTATGGTTCGTGAATAATGCAGACATGATCGAGACCCTTCTCCGATCAATAATCAGCAGCGGGACCTGGAGATCCGTACTGACTTCTACACATTCAACGATGACTTCTATGATCGTGAGAACCTTTAACGCTTGTGACTAAATCCCTTTGTCTCGTGATATATTACATGTCCGAGATTCGATCATCGGTATATCCATACCTAGTTTGATCTTATTACCGACATGCACTCTTTTCTCGTTCCCGTGATATAACATTCTAGTGATCACATCACTTGCTTGCAAGCTATCTCAATGTGATATCACCGAGAGGGCCCAGAGTATATCTATCCGTCATCGGGATTGATAAATTCCACTCTTGATCCATGAGCCTCAACATAACACCTTCGTAGTACTGAACCCATCTTTATAGTCACCCTGTTACGGTGTGACGTTTGATGTTATCAAGATACTCTTCCGGTGTTAGCAATTAACATGATCTCATGGTCTAAGGAGAAAGATTACTTTGTATGATGTTATAGCAATATAAACATAATGACTTGATCATAATGCTATACTTCGGATGAATGTTCATCACATCATTCCACCAATGGTGTGACCTTGTTATTAACAACATCCAATGTCCATGATCAGGAAACCTTGATCATCTTGTTAATCAACAAGCTAGTCTATAAGAGAGGCATAACTAGGAACCCTTTTTGTTTATTAAACACACATGTATTTATGTTTCCGATCAATACAATTCTAGCATGCAAAATAAACAACTATCATATCTAAGGAATACATAATAACAACTTTATTATTGCCTCTCAGGGCATATTTCCTTCAGTCTCCCACTTGCACTAGAGGCAATAATCTAGTTCACATAGTGATAAATCTAACACCCATGGAGTTTTGGTGTTTATCATGTTTTTCCCTAGGGAGAGCTTTAGTCAACGGATCTGCTACATTTAGGTCTGTGTGTACTTTCCAAATCTTTATATGTCCATCCTTGACATGCTCGCGGATGGAGTGAAACCGGCGCTTAATATGCTTGGAATTCTTGTGAGACCTCGGTTCCTTTGTGTTGGCTATGGCTCCATTGTTGTCACAATAGATCACCATTGAGTCCAATGCACTAGGAACCACACCTAGTTCCGTAATGAACTCTTTCATCCAAACCGCTTCCTGCGCTGCTTCTGAAGCAGCAACATATTCCGCCTCCGTCGTTGATCCAGCCACCACAGGTTGTTTGGAACTCCTCCAACTAACTGCTGCTCCGTTCAAGAGAAATACGTATCCGGATTGAGACTTAGAGTCATCCGGATCGGTGTCAAGGCTAGCATCGACATAATACTTAGCAACTAGCTCTTCTTCACCTCCGTATATAAGAAACATATCTCTAGTTCTTCTCAAGTACTTGAGGATGTTCTTTACCGCTATCCACTGTTCCGAACCTGGATCAGATTGGTACCTACTAGTCAAACTAATAGCATGTGCCACATCCGGTCTTGTACATAGCATGGCATACATAATAGAGCCTATGGCTGAGGCATAGGGGATATTATCCATCATCTCTCTTTCTTCCGCCGTAGCCGGACTTTGAGTCTTACTCAATGTCTTGCCTTGCAACATAGGTAAGAACCCCTTCTTACTTTCGTCCATATTAAAATTCTTTAATATCTTATCAAGGTATGTACTCTGTGATAGCCCAATTAGGCGCCTTGATCTATCTCTATAGATTTTAATGCCTAATATGTATGACGCTTCACCAAGGTATTTCATCGAAAATTTGTTGTTTAGATAACTTTTAACACTGTTTAAAAGATCTATATCATTTCCAATCAATAATATGTCATCCACATATAATATCAGAAATGTCACATTGCTCCCACTCACTTTCTTGTAAATACAAGCCTCTCCATAAGTTTGGACAAATCCAAACTCTTTGATCACCTCATCAAAGCGGAGATTCCAACTCCGGGATGCTTGCTTTAGTCCATAGATAGATCGTTGAAGTTTGCATACCTTATTAGCATCCTTAGGATCGACAAAACCCTTAGGTTGTATCATATACAACTCTTCTTCGGTATTACCATTGAGGAACGCAGTTTTGACATCCATCTGCCATATTTCATAATCGAAATATGCAGCAATTGCTAACATAATCCTAACTGACTTAAGCATCGCTACGGGAGAGAATGTCTCATCGTAGTCAACTCCTTGAATTTGTCGAAACCCCTTTGCGACAAGTCGAGCCTTATAGATGGTCACATTACCATCAGCATCAGTTTTTCTTTTGAAAATCCATTTATTCTCAATGGCCTTTCGATCATGAGGTAAGTCCACCAAGGTCCAAACTTTGTTCTCGTACATGGATTCCATCTCGGATTTCATGGCTTCTAGCCATTTGTTGGAATCTGGGCTCATCATCGCTTCTTCATACGTCGCAGGGTCATCCATTTCACCAACCATGAAATTCACAACAGGATTGCCGTACAGTTCAGGAGCTGCACGTGTCCTACTTGACCTGCGAGGTTTGGTAGTTTCCTCTTTCGGAGTTTCATGATCAATATCATTAGCTCTCTCTTCATTAGGTGAAGTCAACTCCGAAACAACTTCCGGTGCTACGCCACTCGCCATTTCATGAAGAGAAGGTTCAATAACCTCTTCGAGTTCTACCTTCCGACTACTCACACCTTTCGCGAGAAACTCCTTCTCAAGAAAGGATCCATTCTTGGCAACAAAAACCTTGCCCTCGGATCTGTGATAGAAGGTATACCCAATCGTTTCATTAGGGTATCCTATGAAGACGCATTTTTCCGCTTTGGGTTCGAGTTTATCCGGTTAAAGTTTCTTCACATAAACATCGCATCCCCAAACTTTAAGAAATGACAACTTAGGTTTGTTTCCAAACCATAATTCATACGGTGTCGTTTCAACGGATTTAGATGGTGCCCGATTTAAAGTAAATGCAGCTGTTTCCAGTGCATAACCCCAAAATGACAGTGGCAAGTCAGTCAGAGACATCATAGATCAAACCATATCCAATAAGGTACGATTATGACGTTCCGACACACCATTACGTTGTGGTGTTCCGGCAGGCGTGAGTTGTGAAACTATTCCACACTCTTTCATGTGTGTGCTAAACTCGTAACTTAGATACTCTCCTCCATGGTCAAACCGTAGAAATTTGATCTTTCTATTATGATGATTTTCCACTTCATTCTGAAATTCCTTGAACTTTTCAAAAGTTTCAGACTTGTGTTTCATCAAATAGATATACCCGTATCTACTCAAATCATCCATGAAAGTAACAAAATAACGATATCCACCTCGTGCCGACACACTCATTGGTCCACACACATCAGTATGTATGATTTCCAATAGATCATGCCCGTTCCATTGAACCAGGAAAATGGCGTTCTAGTCATCTTGCCCATAAGGCATGGCTCACATGTATCAAATGATTCAAAATCAAGTGATTCCAAAGTCCATCGAATGGAGATTCTTCATCGTTTAACGCCAATATGACCTGAGCGGCGATTGCCACATATATGGATATATCATCATCAAGTTTAATCTTTTAGCATTAACATTATGAATATGCGTAATATTACTATCGAGATCCATCGAAATAAACCATTCAACATAGGTGCATGACCATAAAAGATATTATCCATATAAATCGAACAACCATTGTTTTCAGATTTAAACGAATAACCACTTTGCATCAAACATGATCCGGATACAATGTTCATGCTAAGTGCAAGCACCAAATAACAATTATTTAGGTTTATGACTAATGCCAATGGCATATGGAGAGGCAGCGTTCCGACAGCGATCACATCAACTCTTGATCCATTCTTGAGCCGCATTGTGACCTCATCCCTTGCTAGTTGTCGCTTGCTCGTAGCCTGAATCGAGTTACATATATTAGCAACTGATCATGTATCAAATACCCGGTGCTCTGCAGTACTAGTCAAGTACACATCAATAACATGTATATCACATATACCTTTGTTTGCCTTACGGACTTCTTGTCGCCAAATACTTAGGCGATTAAGCTTCAATGGCTAGTCCCCTTGCAATAGTAGCACTCGGTATCGGACTTAGGGCCAGCTCGGGGTTTCTTTTCAGGCGCGGCAACAGATTTGCCACCCTTCTTTCCCTTGTGCTTGCCTTTCTTGTCCTTCTTGAAACCGGTGGTCCTATTGATCATCAACACTTGATGTTCTTTCCTAATCTCCACTTCTGCAGTCTTAAGCATTGACAGAAGCTCGGGAAGAGTCTTCTTCATGCCCTGCATATTATAGTTCATCCTGAAGCTCTTGTAGCTAGGTGGCAGATATTGGAGAACACGATGTATGCCCAAGTCAATGGGAATCGTTATTCCCAAGGACACAAGCTTATCGGCGTACCCAGACATTTTGAGTACATGCTCACTAACGGAGCTATTCTCCTCCATCATGCAGCTAAAGAACTTTTCAGTAGCATTATAACTCTCTACGGCAGCATGGGTATCGAAAATCAATTTCAATTCTCCCATGGTATCAAAAGCATTGCCATTTTCGAAACACTTTCGAAGTTCTGGCTCTAGCCCATACAGTATACCGCAATGAACTAAGTTGTGGTCCTCCTGACAAGTCACATAGACATTCTTTTCTTTGTCAGGGGCATCAGGAGCTGGTGGGGGGCCTAGCGGCACATCTATCTTTTGTGCAGTAGTAAGGAGAATCCTCAAATTCATAGCCCAGTTGGTGAAGTTGCTACCATTCGCAGCAAGTTTCTCTTTCTCCATAAACACATTGAAATTAAAAGCAGGTGGTGCCATCTACAACAGAATTTGTAAAGTTTATTTAGACTAAGTTTATGATAGATTGAGTTCAACTAATCCAAATTACTAATGAACTCCCACTCAAAAACGACATCCCTCGTGCCTTTTTGGTGATTACATGAACCAAATCCACTACACCAAGTCCGATCATCACGTGAGTGATTGTAGCTTCAAAAGCGAGCATCTATATGGGCATCATATCAACCATATGACTCATGCTTAACCTTTCGGTCCGTGTTAGAGGCCATATGCATACATGCTAGGCTCGCCAAGTAAGAACCTTAGTACTCGCGTGTGTAAAATTATCTTACACCCGTTGTATGAAAGCGTAGAGTCGAGTACACCCGATCATCACGTGATGTCTCGAAATACGATCCATAGAACGGTGCATACTCAAGGAAGAACACATTTTATCTTGATATATAAATGAGGGATCATCTTACAATGCTACCAAAAGCGCCAAACTAGCAGTATAAGATGCTAACATCTAATGTGTAAAGTGAGATGATATGGTCCATGCATTTGATCTCTATCATTTGCATCGTTGTATGATCTCTATCATTCCTTTGTGTGTAAGGCCAAGGTCTATGGACCTTACGTTGAATGTGTTGTAGTATCTATCATACATCTACTTACAACAATACCATATCAATACACTAGCCCGACAACGATCTAAACTAGGCGCCTCTAATTTATCAATTGCAAGTTTTACATGGCTTAGGGCTTTAGGAGATAGAACCGTTCTCACCTACGAACATGAACCTGGAGGATAACTAAGTTATTAGCAACTCGTTGTAAATCAGATATTGACTATAGTAGGAGAGGCAGACACCACTTGACCACTTATGCAAAACAAGTTGCATGTCGATCGTGGAACGGTCTCATGTGCGATGACATGTAAGGTTGGTCGGCCCGCTTCATCCCACTATGCCACCAATATCCAAAATACAAAGAAGATGCAATAACATGATCATCATCGCCCACATATAAACATATGTGTACTACCCGTGGAAAGCACCTACGCATAGATCAGACTCTGACACCGCTGTTTGGTCCGCAACATAGAAAACAAAAATTTTCCTACGGTGTGAACTACACGCCAAGTCTATCTACTAGGTACAAAGCAACGGGTGGACATACATCCAATGAGAACTTACCCTCAAAGACAACGAGTTTTGTTAACGAGTAGGAACTCGTGGTTGATGTAGTCGTACACTTGCCGATCTCAAGATCGTGAGGAAGTCCGAGCTCCGCAACTCAGCAGTGCATCCGTACTCGCACACACGTTCAAGCCACCGGACAACCTCCACCTCCTCGCTCCAGCGATCCAGCGGAAGTAGCAACTCCTTCCATACGAAATGCCACTGGGAACATGTATCTCACTAATCCGAGACCATGGGGGAATAATTCTAGAGTGGGAGAGAGACCTTCATAAGGAGGTGTGAGGATGAAGGAGGGAATGGGTGGCCTTTTATAGGAGGAGGGGGGTGCCCCTCCTCTCCATGGACGGCGCATGGGGGGTGACCCCTCACCTCCCCCATTCATGTGGTGGTAACCCCTCCACATTAAAATGCCTCTTCACATTCCCTTTTAAAGTCTCCACTTTAAATGCATTAAAATTCTTCAAGTTTAATGCTCTCTCATTTAATAAAACTCTTTTATTAAATTTATTCAGAATTTTGTTAATTACTTTAATTAACAAACATTCACATATAGCCTCTTGCAATATTTCAATATCACATGCAGAACCACTTTCTGCAATTTCACCTGAAACAATTTCCGGTTTCTATTGAAACAATTCCTGCGCTTTGCAATTCTTTAAATTCAAACATATGTGCTCCAAAATGGTGTCCGGTAACTCTTAAGTGTGTCACCCTACGGTTCGCGAATAATGCAGACATGATCGAGACCCTTCTCCGATCAATAATCAGCAGCGGGACCTGGAGATCCGTACTGACTCCTACACATTCAACGATGACTTCTGTGATCATGAGAACCTTTAACGCTTGTAACTAAATCCCTTTGTCTCGCGATATATTACATGCCCGAGATTCGATCATCGGTATCTCCATACATTGTTTGATCTCGTTACCGACATGCACTCTTTTCTCGTTCCCGTGATATAACATTCTAGTGATCACATCACTTGCTTGCAAGCTGTCTCAATGTGATATCACCAAGAGGGCCCAGAGTATATATATCCGTCATCGGGATTGACAAATTCCACTCTTGATCCATGAGCCTCAACATAACACCTTCGTAGTAGTGAACCCATCTTTATAGTCACCCTGTTACGGTGTGACGTTTGATGTTATCAAGATACTCTTCCGGTGTTAGCAATTAACATGATCTCATGGTCTAAGGATAAAGATTACTTCATATGATGTTATAGCAATATAAACATAATGACTTGATCGTAATGCTATACTTGGGATGAATGTTCATCACATCATTCCACCAATGGTGTGACCTTGTTATTAACAACATCCAATGTCCATGATCAGGAAACCTGGATCATCTTGTTAATCAACAAGCTAGTCTATAAGAGAGGCATAACTAGGAACCCTTTTTGTTTATTAAACACACATGTATTGATGTTTCCGATTAATACAATTCTAGCATGCAAAATAAACATCTATCATATATAAGGAATACATAATAACAACTTTATTATTGCCTCTCAGGGCATATTTCCTTCACCCGGTCCTCTTCCCGTGATATTGGCGGGAAGGGTTACCACATGATGACAAGGGAGTGGGCAGGTAGGTTAAAGCTGCTTTTGGTGGGAGACCCGATCCATGGCAGGATGCCATGGACATCTTCTCCTCTGCTCCCTTCACGCTCTTCCTCCACCAGAGAGAGAGAGAGAGGTGGCCCCCTTTGGTGGTAGCCATTGTCGGCCACTCCTGGCTTGGTGAAGGGGAAGATGCTTTCCTTGCAGGAGGGGGCAGTTTCCTTGAAGGAATATGCCCTGAGAGGCAATAATAAAGTTGTTATTATACATATTCCAAGTATATGATAGATGTTTATTTTGCATGCTATAATTGTATTGATAGGAAACGTCAATACATGTGTGTTTAATAAACAAAAAGGTTCCTAGTTATGCCTCTCTTATAGACTAGCTCGTTGATTAACAAGATGATCAAAGTTTCCTGATCATGGACATTGGATGTTGTTAATAACAAGGTCACAACATTTATGAAATGATGTGATGAACATTCATCCGAAGTATAGCATTACAATCAAAGTCATTATGTTTATATTCCTATAACATCATACGAAGTAATCTTAGTCCTTAGACCATGAGATCATGTTAATTGCTAACACCAGAAGAGTATCTTGATAACATCAAACGTCACACCGTAACAGGGTGACTATAAAGGTGGGTTCAGTGCTATGAATGTGTTCTGTTGAGGCTCATGGATCAAGAGTGGAATTTGTCAATCCCGATGATGGATAGATATACTCTAGGCCCTCTTGGTGATATCACATTAAGATAGCTTGCAAGCAAGTGATGTGATCACTAGAATGTTATATCACGGGTAAGAGAAAAGAGTGCATGTCGGTAACGAGATCCAACTAGGTATTTAGATAATGATGATCGAATCTCGAACATGTATTATATCATGAGACAAAGATATTAAGTTACTAGCGTTAAAGGTTCTCACGATCACAGAAGACATCGTTGAATGTGCAGGAGTCAGTATGGATCTCCAGGTCCCGCTTCTGATTATTGATTTGAGAGGGGTCTCAATCATGTCTGCATTATTCGCGAACCGTAGGGTGACACACTTAAGGGTTGCCGAACACCATTTTGGAGCACATATGTATCATACGAAAGAACTGCAAAGCGCTGGAATTATTTCAATAGACATCGAAACTGTTTCGGGTGAAATTGCAGAAATTGGTTCTGCATGTAATATTGAAATGTTGCAGGGGGTTTTATGTGATTGTTTGTTAATTAAAGTAATTAACAAAATTCTGAATAATTTTAATAAAAGAGTTTTATTAAATGAGGGAGCATTAAATTTGGAGAAATTTAATGCATTTAAAGTGGAGACTTTAAAAGAGAATGTTAAGGGTCACTTTTATGTGGAGGGGGTTACCATCACATGAATGGGGGAGGTGAGGGGTCACCTCCATGGGGCGCCGAACATGGAGGGGGTACCCCCCTCCTCCTATAAAAGACCACCCCTCTCACCCTTCTTCCTCACACCTCCTCGTGAAGGATCTCTCTCCCCCTCTAGATATATTCCCCCATGGTCTCGGATTAGCGAGATACATGTTCCTGGTGGCCTTGTGTTTGGAAGGAGTTGCTGCTTCCGCTGATTCGCTGGAGCAAGGAGCTGGAGGTTGTTTGGTGGCTTGAACGTGTGTGCGAGGTCGGATGCGCTGTTGATTTGCGGTGCTCGGACTTCCACACGATCTTGAAATCGGCAAGTGTACGACTACATCATCCACGAGTTCCAACTTGTTAACAAAACTTTGTTATCTTTGAGGGTAAGTTCTCTATGGATGTATATCCACCCGTTGCTTTGTATCTAGCAGATAGATCTTGGCATATAGTTCTCATCATAGGAAATTTTTTGTTTTCTATGTTGCGAACCCAACAGTGGTATCAGAGCCTGATCTATGCGTAGGTGCTTTGCATGGGTAGTACACATATGTTTATATGTGGGCGATGATGATCATGTTATTGCATCTTCTATGTATTTTGGATATTGGGGCATAGTGGGATGAAGCGGCCCGGACCAACCTTACATGTCATCGCATATGAGACCGGTTCCACGACTGACATGCAACTTGTTTTGCATAAGTGGCTGGCGGGTGTCTATCTCTCCTACTATAGTCAATATCTGATTTACAACGAGTTGCTAATAACTTGGTTATCCTCGTTGTGGTTCCATGTACGTAGGTAAGACCGGTTCTATCTTCAAAAGCCCTAAGCCATGCAAAACTTGCAATTGATAAATTAGAGGCGTCTAGTTTAGATCGTTGCTGGGCTAGTGTCTTGATATGGTATTGTTGTAAGTAGATGTATGATAGATACTCTTACAACACACTCAACATGTAAGTTTCATAGATCTTGGCCTTACACACAAAGGAATGATAGAGATCATGCCACGATGCATATGATAGAGATCAAATGCATGGACCATATCATCTCACTTTACACATTAGATGTTTGCATCTTATATTGCTAGTTTGCACTTTTAGTAGCATTGTAAGATGATCCCTCATTTAAATATCAAGATAAAATGTGTTCTTCCTTAAGTATGCACCGTTTTATGGATCATGTTTCGAGACATCACGTGATGATCGGGTGTACTCGACTCTACGCTTTTATACAACGGGTGTAAGACAGTTTTACACACGCGAATACTAAGGTTCTTACTTGGCGAGCCTAGCATGTACATACATGGCCTCGGAACACGGACCGAAAGGTTAAGCATGAGTCATATAGTTGATATGATGCCCATATAGATGCTCGCCTTTGAAGCTACACCGACTCACGTGATGATCGGACTTGGTGTAGTGGAGGTTCATGTAATCACCAAAAGGACACGAGGGATGCCGTTTTTGAGTGGGAGTTCATTAGTAATTTGGATTAGTTGAACTCAATCTATCATAAACTTAGTCTAAATAAACTTTACAAATTCTGTTGTAGATGGCACCACCTGCTTTTAATTTCAATGTGTTCATGGAGAAAGAGAAACTTGCTGCGAATGGTAGCAACTTCACCAACTGGGCTATGAATTTGAGGATTCTCCTCACTGCTGCACAAAAGCAATATGTGCTAGAGGCGCCGCTAGGCCCCCCACCAGCTCCTGATGCCCCTGACGAGGAAAAGAATGTCTATGTGACTCGTCAGGAGGACCACAACTTAGTTTATTGCGGCATACTGTATGGGCTAGAGCCAGAACTTCGAAAGCGTTTCGAAAATGGCAATGCCTTTGATACCATGGGAGAATTGAAAATGATTTTCGATACCCATGTTGCCGTAGAGAGTTATAATGCTTCTGAAAAATTCTTTAGCTGCATGATGGAGGAGAATAGCTCCGTTAGTGAGCACGTACTCAAAATGTCTGGGTACACCGATAAGCTTGTGTCCTTGGGAATAACGATTCCCATGTACTTAGGCATACATCGTGTTCTCCAATCTCTGCCACCTAGCTACAAGAGCTTCATGATGAACTATAATATGCAGGGCATGAAGAAGTCTCTTCCCGAACTTCTGTCAATGCTTAAGACTACAGAAGTGGAAATAAGGAAAGAACATCAAGTGTTGATGATCAATAAGACCACCGGTTTCAAGAAGGACAAGAAAGGCAAGCAGAAGGGAAAGAAGGGCGGCAAATCTGTTGCCGCACCTGAAAAGAAATCTCGAGCTGGCCCTAAGTCTGATACCGAGTGCTACTATTGCAAAGGGACTGGCCATTGGAAGCGCAACTGCCCCAAGTATTTAGTAGACAAGAAGGCCGGCAAGGCAAACAAAGGTATATGTGATATACATGTTATTGATGTGTACTTGACTAGTACTCGCAGTAGCACCTGGGTATTTGATACGGGACCGGTTGCTAATATATGTAACTTGATTCAGGGGCTGCGGAACAAGCGACAGCTGACAAGGGATGAGGTCACGATGCGGGTCGGCAATGGATCAAGAGTTGATGTGATCGCCGTCAAAACGATGCCTCTCCATATACCGTCGGGATTAGTGATAAATCTAAATAATTGTTATTTGGTGCCTGCACTGAGCATAAACATTGTATCCGGATCGTGTTTGATGCGAAGTGGTTATTCCTTTAAATTTGAAATCATGCACCTGTGATGAATGGTTTATTTCTGTTGGATATCGATAGTAGTATTACGCATATTCATAATATTGATGCTAAAAGAATTAGACTTGATAATGATATATCTGCATATATGTGGCACTGCCGTCTAGGTCATATTGGCGTTAAACGTATGAATAAACTCCATTCCGATGGACTTTTGGAATCACTTGATTTTGAATGATTTGATACATGTGAGCCATGCCTTATGGGCAAGATGACTAGAACGCCGTTTTCCGGTTCAATGGAACGGGCGACAGATTTATTGGAAATCATACATACTGATGTGTGTGGACCAATGAGTGTGTCGGCGCAAGGTGGATATCGTTATTTTGTTACTTTCATGGATGATTTGAGTAGATACGGATATATCTATTTGATGAAACATAAGTCTGAAACCTTTGAAAAGTTCAAGGAATTTCAGAATGAAGTGGAAAATCATCGTAATAGAAAGATCAAATTTCTGCGGTCCGACCGTGGAGGAGAGTATCTTAGTTACGAGTTTAGCACACATATGAAAGACTGTGGAATAGTTTCACAACTCACGCCTGCCGGAACACCACAACGTAATGGTGTGTCCGAACGTCAATCGTACTTTATTGGATATGGTTCGATCTATGATGTCTCCGATCGACTTACCATCGCTATTTTGGGGTTATGCACTGGAAACCGCTGCATTTACTTTAAATCGGGCACCATCTAAATCCGTTGAAACGACACCGTATGAATTATGGTTTGGAAACAAACCTAAGTTGTCATTTCTTAAAGTTTGGGGATGCGATGTTTATGTGAAGAAACTTCAGCCGGATAAACTTGAACCCAAATGCGTCTTCATAGGATACCCTAAGGAAACGATTGGGTATACCTTCTATCACAGATCCGAGGGCAAGGTTTTTGTTGCCAAGAATGGATCCTTTCTTAAGAAGGAGTTTCTCGCGAAAGGTGTGAGTAGTCGGAAGGTAGAACTCGAAGAGGTTGTCGAACCTTCTCTTCATGAAATGGCGAGTGGCGCAGCACCGGAAGTTGTTCCAGAGTTGACTTCACCTGATGAAGAGAGAGCTAATGATAATGATCATGAAACTCCGAAAGAGGACACTACCGAACCTCGCAGGTCTAGCAGGACACGTGCAGCTCCTGAACTGTACGGTAATCCTGTTATGAATTTCATGATTGATGAAATGGATGACCCTGCAATGTATGAAGAAGCGATGATGAGCCCTGATTCCAACAAATGGCTAGAAGCCATGAAATCCGAGATGGAATCCATGTATGAAAACCAGGTTTGGACCTTGGTGGACTTACCTCACGATCAAAAGGCCATTGAGAATAAATGGATTTTAAAAAGAAAAACTAATGCTGATGGTAATGTGACCATCTATAAAGCTCGACTTGTCGCAAAGGGGTTTTGAAAAATTCAAGGAGTTGACTATGATGATACATTCTCTCCCGTAGCGATGCTAAAGTCGGTTAGGATTATGTTAGCAATTGCTGCATATTTCGATTATGAAATATGGCAGATGGATGTCAAAACTGCGTTCCTCAATGGTAATATTGAAGAAGAGTTGTATATGATACAATCCTAAGGGTTTTGTCGATCCTAAGGATGCTGATAAGGTATGCAAGCTTCAGCTATCCATCTATGGACTGAAGCATGCATCCTGGAGTTGGAATCTCCGCTTTGATGAGGTGATAAAAGAGTTTGGATTTGTCCAAACTTATGGAGAGGCTTGTATTTACAAGAAAGTGAGTGGGAGCAATGTGGCATTTCTGATATTATATGTGGATGACATATTATTGATTGGAAATGATATAGATCTTTTAAATAGTGTTAAAAGTTATCTAAACAACAAATTTTCGATGAAGGACCTTGGTGAAGCTTCATATATATTAGGCATTAAAATCTATAGAGATAGATCAAGGCGCCTAATTGGGCTATCGCAAAGTACATAGCTTGATAAGATATTAAAGAAGTTTAATATGGACGGAAGTAAGAAGGGGTTCTTACCTATGTTGCAAGGCAAGACATTGAGTAAGACTCAAAGTCCGCTACGAAGAAAGAGAGATAATGGATAAGATCCCTATGCCTCAGCCATAGGCTCTATAATGTACGCCATGCTATGTACAAGACCCATGTGGCACATGCTATTAGTTTGACTAGTAGGTACCAATCGATCCGTGTTCTAACACTGGATAGCGGTCAAGAATATCCTTAAGTACTTAAGAAGAACTAAGGATATGTTTCTTATATACGAAGGTGAAGAAGAGCTAGTCGCTAAGTGTTATGTCGATGCTAGCTTTGACATCGATCCGGATGACTCTAAGTCTCAATCCGGATATGTATTTCTCTTGAACGGAGTAGCGGTTAGTTGGAGGAGTTTCAAACAACCAGTGGTGGCTGGATCAACGACGGAGGCGAAATATGTTGCTGCTTCAGAAGCGGCGTAGGAAGCGGTTTGGATGAAGGAGTTGATAACTGAACTAGGTGTGGTTCCTAGTGCATTGGACCCAATGGTGATCTATTGTGACAACAATGGAGCCATAGCCAACGCCAAGGAACCAAGGTCTCACAAGAATTCCAAGCATATTAAGCGCCGATTTCACTCCATCCGCGAGCATGTCAAGGATGGAGATATAAAGATTTGTAAAGTACACACGGACATAAATGTAGCAGATCCGTTGACTAAAGTTCTCCCTAGGGCATAACATGATCAACACCAGAACTCCATGGGTGTTAGATTTATCACTATGTGAACTAGATTATTGTCTCTAGTGCAAGTGGGAGACTGAAGGAAATATGCCCTGAGAGGCAATAATAAAGTTGTTATTATACATATTCCAAGTATATGATAGATGTTTATTTTGCATGCTATAATTGTATTGATAGGAAACGTCAATACATGTGTGTTTAATAAACAAAAAGGTTCCTAGTTATGCCTCTCTTATAGACTAGCTCGTTGATTAACAAGATGATCAAAGTTTCCTGATCATGGACATTGGATGTTGCTAATAACGAGGTCACGGCATTTGTGAAATGATGTGATGAACATTCATCCGAAGTATAGCATTACGATCAAAGTCATTATGTTTATATTGCTATAACATCATACGAGGTAATCTTAGTCCTTAGACCATGAGATCATGTTAATTGCCAACACCAGAAGAGTATCTTGATAACATCATACGTCACACCGTAACAGGGTGACTATAAAGGTGGGTTCAGTGTTACGAATTTGTTATGTTGAGGCTCATGGATCAAGAGTGGAATCTGTCAATCCCGATGACAGATAAATATACTCTGGGCCCTGTCGATGATATCACATTAAGATAGCTTGCAAGCAAGTGATGTGATCACTAGAATGTTATATCACGGGAACGAGAAAAGAGTGCATGTCGGTAACGAGATCAAACTAGGTATTTAGATACTGATGATCGAATCTCGGACATGTATTATATCATGAGACAAAGAGATTAAGTTACTAGCGTTAAAGGTTCTCACGATCACAGAAGTCATCGTTGAATGTGCAGGAGTCGGTATGGATCTCTAGGTCCCGCTTCTGATTATTGATTTGAGAGGGGTCTCAATCATGTCTGCATTATTCGCGAACCGTAGGTTGACACACTTAAGGGTTTCCAAACACCATTTTGGAGCACATATGTTTCAGACGAAAGAACTGCAAAGCGCTGGAATTATTTCAATAGACATCGAAACTATTTCGGGTGAAATTGCAGAAATTGGTTCTGCATGTAATATTAAAATGTTGTAGGGGGTTTTATGTGAATGTTTGTTAATTAAAGTGATTAAAAAAATTCTGAATAATTTTAATAAAAGAGTTTTATTAAATGAGAGAGCATTAAATTTGGAGAAATTTAATGCATTTAAAGTGGAGACTTTAAAAGAGAATGTTAAGGGTCACTTTTATGTGGAGGGGGTTACCACCACATGAATCGGGGAGGTGAGGGGTCACCTCCATGGGGCGCCGGCGATGGAGGGGGTACCCCCTCCTCCTATAAAAGGCCACACCTCTCACCCTTCTTCCTCACACCTCCTCGTGAAGGATCTCTCTTCCCCTCTAGATATATTCCCCCATGGTCTCGGATTAGCGAGATACATGTTCCCGGTGGCCTTGCGTCTGGAAGGAGTTGCTGCTTCCGCTGATTCGCTGGAGCGAGGAGGTGGAGGTTGTTCGGTGGCTTGAACGTGTGTGCGAGGACGGATGCGCTGCTGATTTGCGGCGCTCGGACTTCCACACGATCTTGAGATCGGCAAGTGTACGACTACATCATCCACGAGTTCCAACTCGTTAACAAAACTTTGTTGTCTTCGAGGGTAAGTTCTCTATGGATGTATATCCACCCGTTGCTTTGTATCTAGTAGATAGATCTTGGCATATAGTTCTCATCGTAGGAAATTTTTTGTTTTCTATGCTGCGAACCCAACATTCCTATCCTACGCGGCATGTGCGGACCAGGACAGCTGTCCCAGCTGTGGTCTTCGTTGACTTTATCTTTATCGCTCGCGAGGTGCCGCGCAGCTCCCAAGACTTAGGCATTATGATGATGTATGCGCCGCATGATCCTTGACAAGGATGGACTTGCCGAGGGAACCTCCTCCTTGTGGGGGCTTCAGAAGGCACTACTTCGTGAGGGGGCCTCATGAGGGGTGTCTTTGATCCTTGCCGAGGGCTACTCCTCGGGATGCGATTGGTCACATGAGGGAGCTGGTGCAATGGTCACTTCTCCTGCCGAGGCCCAGCAGCAATGGGGTTGTGGTACCCTAGTTTCCACTAGCCTGATAGTAGCCCTCCGACGCTTGGGCCGCGCGCGCCTTGGAAGTGAAGGTCCAAGGGCCCTGAAGGATGTTGAGCCTGCTCGACCATGCTCGGAGGTTGCGCTTGGGAGTCCTATCGTCGCCGTGAAGACCGAACGACGAGGGCGCCCTGAGACGTTGGATCTGGCAACCACCGTACTATTGGATGCGTCTCGATAACTACTCAGGGGGTTCTTCAAAAGCAGAGCCTACGATAATGGGGTTTTCCCTTCTCATCTTCAGCGCCAGCATTTCTCCACCACGAGCTAGCTCTCGATCTGCCTCATATGCTAGGACATTTCCTTCCTTTCTCCCCCTCGAGCGATGGCTCCCAAAAAGGGGAAAGCTCCCCAAGAGGTCGAGGAAGAGGAGGAGGCGCTTGTGGAGCTTTCCCCACTCTCGGTGATTCGTGGGTCTGTGCCCTGAAGGACCTCGTCAAGTACCAACACTTGCTGGCTGGGGAATTCAACGAGCTGAATGAGATATGCCCTAGAGGCCAGTAATAAAGATGTTTTTATTAACATATCTCATTAGTTCGTAATAGTTTTGTATCATGCTGTAACTGTATTAAGTGGAAATATTAATACAGATGTAGTATATAAACAAACCAGGTTCCTAGTATCCTCTAGACTAGTTCGTTGGGCAGCTGATGATCGAGGTTTCCCGATCATGGACTTTACCACATCAACTGACAACAAGGTCACTTCATTAGATGAATAAAGTGATGGACACACACCCAATCCTAGTATTGCAATGTGATCCAGTCACAAAGTTTAACGTTGCGATATCTAGCAAATCGTAGTAACTCGGTCCTTCGACCGTGATATCATATTTAATCACTATCTCTCGTGGCTGCTTTGATCACATCAACCGTCTTTAACGTACAAGTTAGAGAAGGCACAATGTGAATTATGTGGAGTTGGAAGCCATCATGGAGCACAACTTGTGCAAGAAAGATAATGCGAGGCATTTGCACGTTACATGTGTTCTTCGTTGCCAGTCATTATCTATTTGGGAGTTGGGAGGACTATGATATGATTCAAACTCACTTTCCATCATCACTAGGATGGGGCAAGCTAATTCTCAGGGGCAGCAATATTAACACACGGAGATATAGTTGGTATAGTTGGTTTAGTTAGGCAGTAAGGTTCATGTTTTCCTTTTATGGAGAAATAAGGTTTCATTTTCAATTAAACTTAATAACATGTAGCTTTTCAGTTTGCGTCACTGTAAGCGTTGTTGCTGGTTTGGGCCATAGGACAAAGTGAGAAGTGAGCGTGCACGCTTCTTCGATGTTGTTACTATATCCAATCATTTCAAGCTATAAATAAAGTAAAATGCTATTTCACTCCTATTTTCTTCTTTATCGCCCCTCATCTCTTCCAATCCACTAACTCGCTCCCGTACAAACCTTAGCTGTGACGTGACGATCACGCGATGATCATAGCATCAATGACACTCCTATTTTCTTCTTTATCGCCGCTCATCTCTTCCGATCCACCAACTCACTCCCGTACAAACCTTTGCCGTGATCGTGACGATCACGCGATGATCAAAGCATCAACGACACTCCATTGGATTCGCCGTTGAAGAACACGATACAAAAGTTATAGCTTTGTCACTCCAGCACACAATGATAAAACTCCAAACCATTGTAGAAAAAACTTCACGAGAAAACAAAATTCAACAAAAATGGAAAAGCCATTTCCAGCCGTCCAGAAAAACAGAGCAATTCCCAGCCGTAGAAGTGCGCCGAACGGGACGAGCTGACACAGCGTCACATGAGCCACGCCTGACGCGGGCCCACCGTGTACCGGCGGCCACGATTGCACGGCACGGTCACGCAGATATATCTTAATAACACCTTCCTTTTTAGAAGTCCCCCCATCACTCGCTCGGATACAGAGGAGCGCGTCGCACCGCATCGCGCGGACTACTGCACATCACCAGTGGCACCACCGCCCGCACCAATGGTGACCGCCTCGCCGCCGCTGCCGCTCGCCACGGCCTCCCGACCTCTCGCCGCCGGCGGAGGAGGACTCGCCGTAGGGGCCGGAGGCGCGGTCAGGCGGCGGCGGCGGGGACTCGTGGTGCGGAGCGTCGCGAGCGATCGGGAGGTGCGGGGGTCCGCTTCGACCGAGGAAGGTAAGCGGCCGCGCGTGCCCGTTAACTGTGACCAGGTGGATGCTGGTCGGTAGTAATGTGCTTTGAATTGCTGTCGATGCCATGCGGATGTATGATCCTCCTGCGTGCCTTGTGCGGGCATTCCGGAACTGTGGTGGTGTGGGAGCTTTGACGGGCTATTGATTTTGTGTGCGAGCACTGCTAATTTATCGCTCTCGGATTCATTAGGGTTCGTGGTCTAGAAGAGCATTTAATTTTTTGAATGGTAACGCCATTTAATTTGCTAGTAATATACTTCAGCGAATGTATTCTGAATGACTGAATTTAGAACTGGCTGCTGGTAGTAGTTTGGGGCATCAGGTTAGCATGCTGTACTTAGAACTACAAATTCTGAGATATTCTTCTGTGTGGAGTGTCATGGGTCTATCTGGTCTTTGTTTGTCTGATTATGCAGCAAATGCTGCTGGACTATTTCTAGGAATTGTAGATGTCGTAAAAAAATCCTCAAATCTGCAGCAGTGAAATAAAATTTTCAAGATTTTGCAGTATCAGTATTTCTGACGGTGACTGGAACACTATATTTAAATTGGCAATCAAGCAGGATAGTTATTCCAAGGAATATCCTCTGAAGGCGGTTGGAACAACAGTGTGAATTTTAGAATCATTGAATCAAGGCATAAAATTTGTACCAAACACTAAATTTTGTGGGGATGGATGAAAAATGACACAACCCAACCTGATAGTTTTTTGACAAAAAGGCACTCTGAACTGCTTTTCATTGATTAATGGAGAAAAGAGATGCACATGGTTGTACTTGTAACATAGGAAAATGTTGATACAGTATATCTAGTCTTGCAGAAGAATTTTCATATGAGAACAACTATTTTATGTACTCCCTCCGTTTCAAAATATAAGATGTTTTATCCTTTTTCTGAAACAAATGTATTTAGACGTCTTTTAGTGTGTAGGTTCACTCATTTTACTCCGAACCTACACACTAAAGGCTCTAGATACATGCGTTTTAGAAAAAGTCTAAAACATCTTATATTTTGGAACGGAGGGAGTAGTTTTTAGTTTTGACTGTTTAATACCTATTCTTTATGTGATTTTCGAATACTAATGTTTTTCTTCTTGGAACTCAGAGCTTTCAAGTGTGCTAAGTTCCATTGATTCATCTGCCATCGCATCAAACATCACGCACCATGCAGAGTTCACACCCTTGTTCTCTCCAGAACACTCTTCACCCCTAAAGGCTTACCATGCAACTGCTAGAAGTGTTTTTGATGATCTGATAATGAATTGGAATGCGACATATGACTATTACAACAAAGTTAATGTAAAGCAGGCTTATTACCTGTCCATGGAGTTTTTGCAGGTCTCACAGTTTACTTCTTTTAGCCTTATCTCTTACCTCTTGGTAACCGTGTTATGACGTTATCTGGTATTTTTTGTACTGCAGGGAAGAGCTCTTACAAATGCTATAGGCAACCTAGAGCTAACAGGACAATATGCAGAAGCGTTAAAACAACTTGGACAGAGCCTAGAGGATGTTGCTAGTCAGGTAAGCAATTTTTGGCAGTGACTGGTTTTATTCCATATCAAATTATCTCATACTCATTATTTTAAACAACAAAAAATCTCATACTACCTCCGATCCATATTATTGTTCTCAGATTTGTCTAGATTCGAATGTATCTAGTCATGTTTTAGTGCCAGATACATCCGAACCTAGGCAAATCTGAGAACATTAATTTGGATTGGAGGGAGTATTATTATTTATCATTCATTTTCTTTTGTTTTTAAATTATTTGAAAAGGAAAAGTTTTATTCTGGGTATTCCACCATCTAACTTATATTCTTCATGCAATTTTTGTAGCGAGTAACTAAGAAATTGCACCCAAACACGACCTTTTTTATGTCTAGAGTACCGTGTGTTTTAGAAATCTCAAGATTGGATATGTTACTTTTTATTGCAATAAAACAGGAACCAGATCCTGCCCTTGGAAATGGTGGTCTAGGCCGTCTAGCGTCCTGTTTTCTGGATTCTCTGGCAACCCTAAATTATCCAGCATGGGGATATGGACTCCGGTACAGATATGGCCTCTTTAAGCAAATCATAACAAAGGATGGTCAGGAGGAGGTAGCTGAGAATTGGTTAGAGGTAGTGATATATCTTCATCTTTTTAATGTTTTTGATGTTGACAACTATTTTAATGACCTGCATGTTAGCTTTTTACGCCATCTATAACTGCATGCTATATCTCCAGATGGGAAATCCATGGGAGATTGTAAGAAATGATGTCTTTTATCCTGTGAAATTCTATGGAAAAGTTGTTGAAGGCACTGATGGGAGAAAGCACTGGATTGGAGGAGAGAATATCAAGGCTGTGGCGCATGATGTTCCTATTCCCGGCTACAAGACTAAAACTACTAATAATCTTCGTCTTTGGTCAACGACAGTACCATCACAAAATTTCGATTTGGGAGCTTTTAATGCTGGGGATCATGCCAAGGCCAATGAAGCTCATCTAAATGCTGAAAAGGTATTTTCTCTGAGTACATTTTATTTTTGAGTAGGCTAAACAATATCTAGTGAGTAGGCTAAACAATATCTTAGATACCGTTTAAAAATTTATACAGTCAAACGTTTGATAACTTTACGTATCAAAAACTCAAAATGACAAGTAAAAATGAACGGAGGTAGAGCATCCATAACCTCTTCATATGGTGTTTGCAATTGTTTAGGGCATATTTGTGTTTCTTTGCTTGTTCTGCTTTAATTAATGTCAGCATATGCATCATGCTACATTGTTCCTGTGTCAATAGAAAATAAGTCCGATTAGATATGGTTGCAGTACAGTAGTCTGTAGATGGGACAGCTTGGAAGAACTTTTGACATGGAAGCCTTAGCCTATAATTTCTATTATTACCTTTTGAGTGTGTGTATTGAGTAGATAGTCTATTAAGTATGATAATGTTTTCTCTCGAACCGTGCAAAACCTGCCACTGTTTGTATATTCATTTTTTTCAAATAGCTAAACAGCTCGACTAGACAAGATACCTGCAATTGTAATAGCATCTGGAGCTGCCTGGTTGGACCAGACAAGATCCCTGCCATTAAGCATGCATGGGATAAATTGTAGGCTTTTCCCCATGTGTTCATTGGCATATAATTATATTTTATATTCAAGTTTTCTTTCTGTGTTATGATATAGACCTTTAGTAATACTAGTTGCGACCACTCTGCACAAAAGTTATTACGTCTAACTTAAGTTTGATTGCTCGTCTTCTCATCATGCCAGATATGCCACGTGTTGTATCCAGGGGACGAATCATCAGAGGGGAAAGTTCTTCGCTTGAAGCAACAATACACATTATGCTCGGCCTCACTGCAGGACATTATTTCTCGTTTTGAGACAAGAGCTGGTGATTCTCTCAACTGGGAGGACTTCCCCTCTAAAGTTGCAGTTCAGATGAATGACACTCATCCAACACTGTGCATTCCTGAGTTAATGAGAATACTGATGGATGTGAAGGGATTGAGCTGGAATGTGGCTTGGAGTATCACAGAAAGGTATGACAGAAGGGGACTACAGTTTGATATCTTAAGCTGTTCCTCCGGTTCTAGTTAACTCATTGTTTATTTATTTGTCTTATATTCTGTTATGTACTGATTGTCTGATTTCCACATCGTTTCTAGAACTGTTGCATACACTAACCACACGGTGCTTCCTGAAGCTCTGGAGAAGTGGAGCTTGGACATTATGCAGAAACTTCTACCTCGACATGTTGAGATTATAGAACGAATTGATGAGGAGGTACCAAATGTGCAGAGAAAATTATACAATGAATTTCATGCTCTATAGTTCCACTTGTAGTTTACTTGTCTCCATCGTTCATTTAAAACAGCTGATGAATAGCATCATCTCAAAATATGGAACGGCGGATATTTCACTGTTAAAACAGAAGCTTCAGGAAATGAGGATCTTAGACAACATTGATCTTCCAGCCTCTATAGCCAAACTGTTTATTAAACCTAAAGAGAAAAAGGAATCTCCTGATGAATCGGAGAGGAATTTGCTTATGAAATCTTTGGAGTCTATTTGTGAAGTTGAGGACGAAACTGAGTCGGAAGAGGAGGAGAGCATTCTGTCCGAGACAATGGAGAAAAAGGCCGAATCTGAAGATGTTTCCGATGCAGAAAAGGAGGATTCTGAGGATGAATTAGATCCATTTGCAAAATACGATCCTAAGTTACCTAGAGTTGTTCGAATGGCAAACCTCAGTGTTGTTGGGGGACACTCAGTTAATGGTGTGGCTGAGATTCACAGTGAAATTGTTAAGCAAGATGTGTTCAATAGCTTTTATGAGGTATTTTCATGAGGATTTGGATACTGCGACCTTATTTTCTACTTGCTGCTATAATGATCAAGTGATAAGTGATATGATATTCAACCATCTGCCATTCTTGTGTTCTTTGCAGATGTGGCCTACTAAATTCCAAAATAAAACAAATGGAGTGACTCCCAGGCGTTGGATCCGGTTTTGTAATCCTGAATTAAGTACAATCATTACAAAATGGATAGGCTCTGATGACTGGATTCTGAACACTGAAAAACTTGCAGGACTAAAGAAGGTACTTCCAGTAATTTTATTACCCAAGAATCAGCAATCTAATGATTCCTTCACTTTCAGGTTAATATGGCTTTTTTTACATTGACATTGGTTCATCCTGTAACAGTTTGCTGATAACGAGGATCTGCAATCAGAATGGCGTACTGCTAAAAGGAATAGCAAGATGAAGGTAGTATCGCTGATAAGAGACAAGACCGGATACGTTGTCAGTCCAGATGCAATGTTTGATGTGCAGGTATATTTTGTACTACTATAAAATGTGTGTGTTCTCTTAACTATTGTTTAACTCAGTTCTTGTGAACTGGACACTTAGATAAAAAGGATACATGAATATAAGCGGCAACTGCTAAATATCCTTGGAATCGTTTACCGCTACAAGAAGATGAAAGAAATGGGTGCAGAAGAGAGAATCAAGAACTTTGTTCCAAGGGTATGCATATTTGGTGGGAAAGCATTTGCCACTTATGTACAGGCAAAAAGGATTGTGAAGTTTATCACAGATGTCGCAGCTACTGTAAATTATGATCCTGATATTGGAGATTTGCTGAAGGTAAATTTGTGCCTTTGATGTCACTGGTCATCTTTATTTTTATCTTCTGTCATTGGCAATATGCTCTGACTAAGGGTTACTGGAAAGCAGTAAATGTTCTGTGTTTCAGAAGAAAACAGAGCAGTAAATGTTCCGCGTGTTTCAAAAGAAAATAGAGCAGTAGATGTTCATTGTATGGGTGCTTGTAAAATTGAGAAATTAAATAGCCACAGTTTTTTCTGGCCCTTTTATTGTTATCAAACATCTGATGCTGATATTACTAACAACTAGATGAGGTAAATACATGGGAACAGGTTCAGATTCTGACGATTTTGGTTTGTTATGCAGGTTGTATTTGTCCCAGATTATAATGTTAGTGTTGCCGAGACTCTCATTCCTGGCAGTGAATTGTCTCAGCATATCAGGTAATATTCTGTCACTCTTTTATAGTAGTACATGAATTGACAAAAAAAGGAGTGTTACCTGGATTGGCTGAGTGGAGTTTTTCATGTTTTTTTTTGTTTATTGTAATACATATATACCTCTATCGGGATAGCACCATCCAGAAGCGGTACCCGTATTTTCCATTTCTATACAAGATGTGCATTGCTTAACACTCATATTATCCATTCAGTACTGCTGGAATGGAAGCTAGTGGAACCAGCAACATGAAGTTTGCGATGAATGGTTGTATGCTTATTGGAACTTTGGATGGTGCGAATGTGGAGATCAGAGAGGAGGTTGGAGAGGAAAACTTTTTCCTTTTCGGTGCACGCGCACCTGAAATTGCTGGTTTGAGGCAAGAGAGAGCTGAGGGGAAGGTACACACTTGTTTACATAGCTGTGCCTATTATTCATCTAGTCATATCTCTCGAAACTGTGTGTGGTCGAAGTAGTTTATCTCAAGAAAAATCACAACCTTACCCTTTTCCTTAATTTGCACTTGTAGTTTGTGCCTGACCCGAGATTTGAAGAGGTTAAGGGATATGTCCGCAGTGGTGTCTTTGGGACTAGCAACTATGATGAATTGATGGGTTCTTTGGAAGGAAACGAAGGTTATGGGCGTGCGGATTATTTTCTCGTTGGCAAAGATTTTCCCAGTTACATTGAATGCCAGGAAAAAGTTGACGAAGCATACCGAGATCAAAAGGTAAGTTGTCTGACTGAAGCCGTTTATTTTCTTGGTTGAAATGCTCGGTGATTATGCAAACTTCCTGGTACGTGATAACTAGTATCATAATGTTTGAACATGGACGACCTAAACTGAGTCGCAGGAAACATCGCTTAGTTTGTTGGAAGAACATCATAAATAATCAGAGGGAAAAAATAAAAAAATAAAAAAAATCAGAGAATGCAGTTGCGAGATGTGTTAATTCCAGTGTCGGCTGTTGATATATGAGCTTTGATGAACCCAGCTAGACCATTTTATCCTTAGTACGTACTACATTTGTTTTTCTTCTTTGGCAACAATTCATGGGACAGATCTGGTCATCATGAAATTTTTACACATTATTTTGTAGTAGATATTTCATTTGGTGTTAAAAATGTCAACATTGTTCAATCCTTCTAATCACGTATCTGCCTCTACTGCAGCTATGGACAAGAATGTCTATCCTCAACACAGCCGGTTCCCCCAAGTTCAGCAGTGACAGGACGATCCACGAGTACGCCAAGGACATCTGGGATATCAACCCCGTCATCTTGCCCTGAAAAATATACAAGCGGCACTTTCGCGAGTCTTGAGAGTCTATGAGTTTCGATTTGGTCACAGTTTGCCTCAACTCCTCAGCGAGAAGGTCCTGCTCGCCCCAGTTTTGTATAGGCTTATGCAAGTTCTGACATGGACCTGGGAGTACCCAGGGTAGCTTCATCTTTAGCAGTCATATGCATGTCAGTTAGCCAGTATTGTATCCTGTCTGAAACTGCTTATGCTGTCCGTACTTTTCGTAATAATGTTGGGGCAGAAACATCAAACAGCACACCTTGGTTATCTGCAATGTGCATTTCCGCTGCTCCCCGTTGTTCTGAAAAAACAAATCCATCGCACCCTAGGCTGCTAAGGTGACAGTTTCAGATTTTCAGCTAGCACTGTATGTGCGTGTATAAATAGATGATAAGTAAATCCCTGTCGTACTTGAGAGAGAACGTGGTCAGCCGAACCACACGGCGTCCGGTGCTCCTCCAAGCCTACCCGCTGCTGGCGACCGCGTTCGGTGCTCCTGCTGCCCATCACCATCAGTGTCGGGGTCGGCGGCGTAATGGTGCTTCTCCAAGCGGATGCTGTGACCCTTCGTCTATGTGAGGCCCTCCGATCAAGAGCCAATGGACACGGTTGATCCAAATTTAAAACTCAAAATTTAAACTGTTCAGAAAAAATGAAAAAATTCCGGTAAATCATACATGTTCCACTATGTGCTCCGAGAAAGTTTTGTATCATTTGGATAACTGGTTCATGATTAAATAGCTTTTATGTTTCGATCTCAAAACGCGGATAAATCACAAACCAACTATCCAAATCAGTATGAAACGAAACTTTCCCGGAATACTCAACTGAACTTTTTTTTCAAGGATACGTCCTGGAAAACGTATCGTTTTCATAGAAGAAGGGCCAAGAGGCCAAGTTTTACAATGTCCCGTGGTACAAACGCCACGGGTGCAAATCCACGCCGTCACGAAGACGGCACACACACATCCTACCCAACTACTCGCGGCACCTCCACCTATCTACCTCTCCTAGACAATCGCGGAAAAGCCGTGCAGTCCTCCAGAGGTCTGCCTCCGTGGTGATTCTATGGATGACCTCTCTGGGAGAAGGAGCGGCCCCTTCGAAGACCACGTCATTCCGGTGGCGTCAAAGCGTCCAGCAAACCAAAGCAATCCCTGTCCAGAGGTCGCGCATGGCCCTTGCCGCCGCCTATTTTGGAGCAAATCAACAAACTTTGAATCATGTTCCGTCATCCTGTTTCTCTTGTCCCACCAGTCCAGGCAGGCTGCCCAAACCTCGCGGGCCAGGACTCAACCCATGAAAAGATGATCGATGGTCTCTCCACTGGTCACGAAGGCGGGCGCCGGATGTTGGAGGCCACGCCGGCTGAGCCGATCGGCGGTCCAAGACTGTTCCTCACGGCTAACCAAAGGGTCACCTTGCAGCTAGGGCTCGGGACCGCCAGACCAAGTGCCCCCGCCATAGAAGTTCGCCCAAAAGAGTGCCCGGTAGCATGATCGTGCTGTAGCAGCTTGCTTGGGTCCCGCCCACTTGAGGACATCCTGGCCCTCCGCTGTGGTGATTTCTTCAATATGGTCTGCCACTTCGAGGAGCTCCCTGATGGCTGCCGCGCTAAGGTCCGGGGTGACATCATGCAGCCAACCCCCTGCAAGGCCTTCGCGCACACGGCGCATGGAGACTGCGCTCGGTGGGACCGCAGCGAAGAGGTTCGGTGCCACGTCACATAGCCGCCCGCACGGAAGCCACTTGTCCGTCCAGAAGAAAGTAGCCGCGCCATCCCCAATTACCGAGGTAGTCGCTGCATCGAAGAGACGCCTCGAGAGCTCCGGGACCCGGATGTCGAGGCCATGCCATGGCCTATCCACCTCCACGCGCTTCAACCACAACCATCTGGCCCTCAGCGCAATGTTCATGAGGCGTAGGTTGGGGATGCCAAGTCCCCCCAGCTCTTTGGGCATGCACACCCTGTCCCAAGCCACCAGGCAGTGCCCGCCGTGTACGTCCTTTCTCCCCTTCCAGAGGAAACCGCGGATGATCTTCTCGATGGTGGTGATGATCTCTATGGGAATATCGAGAGGACATCATGGCGAAGATGGGCATGGCGGATAAAGTTGTCTTAACGAGCCGCCTCTGTTGAGCATGGAGGCTTTCCACAATGGCAGTTTGGCCACCATATCTACTAGCGTTCGGAGCTGCCGATGGCTTCCGTGGGAGGCGGTAACCCGGATAGCGAAAGGGAACTGCGTGATAGGCAGTGTAGCTCCCGCTCCACCAGATCTCTAGCCTCATCCGAGCATCTAATCAGGTTGGCCGAGCATTTGTCAAGGTTGACACGGAGACCAGAAGCCTCCCCAAAGTCCTCGATGATCCCGGAGATCACCTGGAAATCCACCACTGACGGCCTCAGGAAGGTGACCACATCGTCTGCATAAATAGATGTGCGATGTTGGAGGCCTGAAGCTGCAAGCCGAGTGAGCAGTCCGTGTTCCTCTGCCTTTATGACCATCAGGTGGAAAATCTCCATGATCAGGATGAAAAGCTGCGAGAGCGGGTCTCCTTGCCAAGACCACGCCTATTGACCACCTTCGCCAGGAACCCATTCATCGTGACACGTGGAGGCCGTGGAGAGCGGTCTTGCGCAGATGCAAGCGAGGCGCCGAAGCCCAACTTCTTTAGCATTTCCAATGTAAAAGCCCACCACGGTCGAAAGCTTTGGTGATGTCCAGCTTGAGTAGCACCTTCTGGCGCCTTGCTGGTATGTAGCTTATGGCTGTCCCCTGCACCATCATGAAATTGTCGTGCAAACACCTTCCACGCACAAAAGCGCTCTGATGCACCCCCCACAAGTCGCGGGAGAATCGGGGCAACACGGTTGGCGATCACCTTTGCCACCCACTTAGCAATTCCGTGAATCAGACTGATCGGTCGGAAATCCCGCACTTCTTCAGCGCCCGGCTTCTTGGGTAGGAGTGTAACCAACGCCTGTTCACCGATCCAAATCCACTGTCTAGCCTAGAGAGTGGAAAAGCGTCCATGACATCCTCCTTGATAATGCTCCAGCAGGACACGTAGAAGCGGGAAGAGAAGCCATCAGGCCCAGGGCACTTGTCCAAGGGCATGCCTCTAATGGCTGCCAAAACTTCCTCCTCTGTGAATGCACCGTCAATGTGTTGGAGGTCAAGCGACTATACCCTCAAGAAGTCCAAGTCCACAGAGAACGGTATATCTCCTGCCACACCGAGCAGGCTCTCGAAGAAGGTGTCCACGGCTTCTGCCTTTCCTGCGTGGTCCGAGATCCGCATTGTCCACCAGGAGGTGATTAATGAAGTTCTTACGCCTCCGATGGCTGGCATGCGTGTGGAAGAAGCGAGTGCATGCGTCTCCCTCCCGAAGCCAGAGGATCCTCGATCGCTGCCGTGCCAGCATCCTCTCAAGGGAAGCTAGTCCTAGGAGCTTTTTCTTGAGAAGGCATCGCAGCCCACGCTCCTGAGGCGATAGCTGCCTACTTTCCATGGCAACATCCAAGCGGAGGATCAGCTGTGGCTGGGAGGATCTGTTGCTTGACATTCCCGATGAATTTGGAGCTCCAACAGGAAAGTCTCTTAGCGACAACTCGCAATTTTGCATCGAGTCTCTTGAAAGGGTTCAGCTCCCACTGTTGCGAGGTCCACGCTTCCTGCACCACTTCCAGGAAGCCATCGACTTTGGGCCAGAAGGACTGAAACTGGAAACGACGTCCACGTTGGAGATCCGGGGCAAGGCACAACAACAAAGGGCAATGGTCTGACGGGCCTGAGGACAGAGCCGAGAGGAAAGAGTCGGGGTAGCGTGCCTCCCAGTCCACTGTCACAAAGACCCTATCGAGTCTCTCCAAAGTGGGTCGTTCCCGTTCATTTGTCCAGGTGAATCTGCGACCGTTGAGGTAGAGCTCCTTGAGCTCAAGAATTGCAAGGGCCCGCCTGAACTTGGCCATCATGCGGCGATGTAGGCTTCCTTGGTTCTTATCCTCCGGATTGAGGATGAGGTTGAAATCACCAGCAATGATCCATGGACCGGCATGCAGGTCCCTAATGTCCTGTAGCTCTTGGAGGAAGGCACATTTTTCCACGTCGCTTTGGGGCCCGTATACTCCGGTGAACCACCAGCCGTGATCCGCACCCGTTGAAATACGAGCAGTGATCGCATTATCAGTGTAGTGGGGGTGGGTGACGGAGACCAGGCTGGACTGCCATGCAACAAGGATACCACCGCGGGTCCCCATCGCCGGCAAGAAGAAGAACTTGTCGTAGGAGGGGCCAAGGCATTCCCTCACCACGCGGTCTGAGATTACCGCCATCTTGGTTTCCTGCAAGCACACCACAGCGGCTCGAGATGGGGACAGAACTCGCGAAACTGCTAGGCGACGAGCCGGGGAGTTTAAACCACGTGCATTCCAAATCCCAATGGAGAAGTCCAGATCATCCATTATTACAGACAAGAGAAAGTGGGGAAGGATCGAGGTTGGGAGATCTCTACTCAAACTAGGCACTCCACGGGTGCATCGTCGAACAGGGGCAGGGCATCAGGCATCCATCCAAACAAGCGAAGTACCACGTCGATGTGTTGCTGGCGTAGGGGCCTCGCGAACAGGTCCAGGTAGGCGTCCAGAGCGTCGTCGCCAATCACCTCGCCCTCCCTAGCAATCCCTAGCCTGGTGATGAGTGCCGCTGCTGCGGATCGGGGTGCCCGGGCAAGCGACCACGGATCGCCCTCCTCCTCACCGTCCCGGTACTTTCGCTTGTTGCGGCGGTGCCAGCTACCGGCCTGCCAGACGGTGTTGATGGGCTGCTTGCAAGCTTCACGAAAGGCAGCAGGGCTACGTGCCCCGACAGATGTAGCGCTAGTGACCACGACATTGGGCCCCGCTGGCTGAGATGGATCCGCGTCCACGGAGGACAAACTGACTGAGAAAACGTACATCAGATCAAGCGATCAGCGGGAGTCCAGTCCGCTGCCAGCGACGTCATCCGCGGCGAGATTAGGCCAGGCGAGGACAGTTGGCGGTTTGAACCGATCTGAAAAGAGTCCCCGCGGTCCACGAGGCTTGCAGACACCGGTCCTGCCGAAAAGGAGTCAGTCGACGCAACTGCATCTTCCTCCTGATCCGCAAAAACAGCGACTGATCTCATGGGGATCAGCGGAGGACCCACAAAACCAAAAACATTGGACGCATGCAGACTGAGCTGGGTCCTGTCGCATGCAGACTGAGCCAGCTGCGGTTGAGGAAAAACAACTTTGGAGCTGGGTCCTGTCGCATGCAGACTGAGCCAGCTGTCCCGCTCCCCATCGATGCTGCTGGGAGCCCCACACGACGACAAACAGCCTGATCGCTCTCTCTCCACTTCGTTTGAATCCACAGGCAAGGAGGCGGACTCGGTTGAGGAGAAAAGTGGGCGTCGTGGCCCACACTTTTCCTTTTCCTGGTCAAAAGCTGAAGCGGTGACCAGAAACGGCACGCTTTGCGGCGTATCCGTACCGGACAGCTGATCCACGTGGGTCCCCTGCCCGTCCTTCCCCAAACCGCCACCGTCCTCCTCCTCCAGGCCTTCTTCGTCTACCTCCGGCCATGGCGAAACATCCACGGGGGCGTCAATGGCGACACGGCGGCTGCGACCCCAACCGTCGTCAGAAGGTTGCCGACGGCGTGGCGCATCCCCACGCCCATCACAACCATATCCATCGCGAGCCCCTCGGAGCGAATCATGGGTCCCTGGCCAAGGCTCGGCGCCTCGGTCTGGCCCACCACGCGGGTCACCTCCATCTCGCCCATCGCGTCTGCCACGCCTGCCCGCGAACTCCTCGTCACTGTCTCCTCCGTCTCCTGGCGGAGGGTCGAGCCCTGCCGCCGCCATGTCTTCAGCTCGGACTAGCCGAATTTTCACGATGTACCGAAGCATTAGCTTCTCCAAGGGGATGAGGGCGTCACCAGGGAGAACCAGGCCGTCGTCTTCCTCCATCAAGTCGTCAGGCTTTTCAATGAGGAGGGCCTTCTCCGGCGGAAGATGACTGTCGCAAAGAAAAGGGTATAAGTTCAGTTGACGGCGACACAGTTCTGATTCCGGTCGCAATGAAAAACGGTAGGAAAAGTGCTATAGCATCACACCTCCAGATTCTCCACTACCGTGCGTCGACGTGCCGGGTCGTGGAGTTGTGTAGCGACATATTCTATCTCCCAAGATAGATCACCCAGCCAGCCATGTTCTCCCCCGGATGACAAGGAACGGATATCGGAATGACGGACACGGTCAAGGATAAGATAACAAATGCGTTTCATATTATAAAACGATATACCAGTAAACAAGAAAAGCTTCGGACTGGAGATAGGACGGTGGACAACGAGATCGATCGACCGATCTCCACTCCCATGGACCACGCACACCACACCGGCCGATCGACAATCTACCGACGACGACGACGTCGTCCCTGCCTTTTTAGGGCGAAAAAGTGAAAAGGGAACGTTGGATTTGTCTGCTCTCGGCGCCCCACTCTATGCATCCTAGAGAAAATAGCATATGTGTAGTCGTCGTTTGCTATGCAGCTTTTCCCGTCTCCCCCACTGTCTCTGCTATTCATTATGGGTTTTTATCATTTCTGCCACTATGACCAACCTAAAACTCAGTTTTGTCATTTGACCGATCAAAATTCTAGCATTGCCACTGCTCCATTACAACACTACTCAGTTTTGCCATTCTGTCATCTTTTCACCGTTAGGCGATAATCAATTTTGCCATTTTGTCATATCTCTACCGTTAGATCTGTTATTTATTAGTCTGTAGCTTGCAAGAGTAGTAATAACTAACCGTCGCCACATTTGTTGCATTCGTACCAAATCTGCAGGGTTTTGCGGCCAGTTACTGTTGCAAGCTACTACCAATGATATTTGCCACAAATCTGCGTATTATGTATCTATTATATACTTAAAGCAATATACGAGATATAAAATATAGGCATCACGTTAATCCAATTTATTAAAATAATTTTGATATTCCAATCTAAAATTTGCAGCTAGATCTAACAAAAATTCATTAATCACAAAACTCTTTGACACGATTTAAGTTTGACGTACCCTCTCGAGAACTTCTCGGACCTAGACTTCTGTAATTAAGCAATAAGCATGCAATAGCTACCTCCGTAATATGCGTATAATTACTTAATCTCTAATACGGTTTACATCGAGATCTTTCGGATCTAGACTTACGTTCCACACTCACCTAAAAAATATTGATATTATCATGTAACCCATTTGACATGTACAGTTTCAGACCAGGACCTTCATTGGCATTTACGTTCTTAATAATAGTTGCGTCTGTATGGTGAAAAGATGGCAGAATGGCAAAAATGATTATAGGCTAACGGTAGAAAATGATGGAATGGCAAAACTGAGTAGTGTTGTAACGGAATAGTGGCAAAATAAGTTTCGATCAGTCAAATGGCAAAACTGAGTTTTGGGTTGGTCATAGTGACGGAAATGATAAAAACCCATTCATTATTGCCCCCAAATCTGAAACTCTACTGTGGATTGATACCATGATCGGTCACTGCAACAGGCCAACTACTGAAACTGAAAGCACGCCGGATCTACTCCATACGGCTAGTCGTAACGTGTTATTGAATCGACCAGCCAGCGATTTATCCCATTTTTTTTGTTAGAGAACTACTGGTAATTTAACACGCCATATACACAGACTTCGATAGATGCTACAACTATTTTAAATTGATAGTGCGTAAACTTGAAACCTATTGAGTCTGCTAGTTTAAGCCATAAACCGTTGGATAACAACGGGTAATCTGCTACGGTATATATTTCAACATCCGTCTAGACTCGGACGTCCATCACCGTACTAGGTAGCATCGCTAGCTAGCTAGCTAGCCCCGTCGGTAGCATTAGCAAGTTGCTGATAGATATAGCACCATGTGTGGCAAGAAGAACGAACAAACGGCTGGAAATTTGGCTCGTCAGGCATGCTACGGACGTGCTCCCGATCAATGTTTAATGGCTACACTACAAGGTTAATAATTGATTGCGTACAACACGCATCATGCATAGTATAAGCAGCAGGAGTACTTGTACGCAGTACCGCTCCTTGTTAATTTCTACTTGTACTTACTAGACAAGGCAGTAAAGGTCCACTGGACAAGGCAGTAAAGGTACTTAATAGTACTCCCTCCGACCCAAATTAGTTGACTTGGTTTTGTCTAGATTCGGAGGTATGTAGCTAAAACAAGTCTAGATACATTCGAATCTAGACAAATCTAAGTAAACTAATTTGGGTCGGAGAGAGTATATTATTTTAATGTCCGGATGTATATCCAAATATTTTCTCCGCACTTCTTGATAAAATTGATGGAGGGACTAACTTTGAGCAACATAAAGATGCATGGGATCGCTATGCTAATACTCACTCCGTTCAGAAATAAGTGACTTGGCTTTATCTAGATTCACATGTATCTAGACATGTTTTAGTGTATAAATACATATGAATTAGACAAATTCAAATCATTTATTTTAGGACGGAGGGAGTATTATTTTAGATGCTAGTAATTCTTTTATTATAGATGGTGATGCTTCAAAATGTTTCACCGGTAGAGAATCTAAAAACTAGAGGTTGCAAGTTATTAAAATTATGATATTATTTTTGTCGGTAATTGAGATTTAATGTAAGATTGCAATACTTCCTATCAACGAGATCAAGTCAAGCAAAGACACAATCTGAAATGAAATTACTTCTGTCTCATTGGTATGACTTGTAAAAATTAACTTTACATAAAGCCAACACAATGGGGACAGGAATGGTGGTTTCGTGCGGACCAAGTTAGGCGCAATAAGATTCTTGCCGGGCCCACGCGCATCAACCTTTTACTATCGTCCCTTCCAACACTACAGTCGAGTTGAGCGAGCCTAGCTTTCTAGTAGCAGTTGTTGATGATAATCTTATGATAATACTCCTACTAATACATTGATTAGCTAGATGGATGCAGATTCTCCGTGACTTGTGGGGATCAAGCAAAACTAACTTAATCAGTAATCACCAATGACGAAGATAAGTTTAATTAAGGCCGTTGCACGATGCTGCTTTCGGGGGAGGAGAGAAAACCCATTTAGCATTCCGCATTCCTCCCGGCGACGCCGCCGGTCTGCTCCGTCTACGGTGATCCTAGAGTCTTGGAGGTGTGGCGGACCACGGCTTCTCGCCGGCGAGAGGTTTTTCATTATTTGTTTCGTGTATTTTTACTGTCTTTTCGGATTTGAAACGACAACTATGTGCTAAAGTCAGAATAAGATCATCTGCGCTCTATCCACGCTCCTTTGGTGCATATAGCGCTAACGGTGGCCGCGCGGAGTCGTTTATCCGGCAGATCTCTTAGGATTATGTCCGTTTTCGTGTTCGTCGGTTTGTTTTCAGGTTATGTTTTTTGATCTACATATATTATCATTGGCTGATAGTTTGGCAGAGAAATAACTTGTATTGATTTAGATAATATTACAACGTTTATATAGAAGAGAGGGATAGTCGGGCCCTAAACCGACTTAGGCTAGAGTTCTACTCCAATATAAAAAAAAATATAATACCCCCCCCCCCCCCCCCCCGCGGTGTCAACGTCGGGTGCCACGATATTGAGACTGGAGCGAATATCGATGAAGGACGAAGGATGTAGTCCTTTGGTAAAAATATCCGCAAACTATGCACTCGTTGGAACATGTAGAACACGAACTTCTCCAAGAGCAACTTTTTCCCGAACAAAATGAATGTCGATCTCGATGTGCTTGGTACGACGATGTTGCACGGGGTTGGAGGCCATATAGACAGCTGATATGTTGCCACAGTAGACAATAGTGGCGTGCTGGACGGACGCTGAAGTTCCACAAGTAGTTGGCGAATCCAAACTGCTTCAGCAACAACATGCACAACCGCCCTGTATTCCACTTCAGCCAAAGACCGGGAGACCGTAACCTGCCTTTTCGATGACCAAGAAACAAGATTATCACCCAAATAAACACAAAAGCCGGATGTGGATCGTCGAGTATCTAGACATCACCTTGATCTGCATCAGAATAAACTGTCAAGCTTGTTGGAGAGGATGAATTAAGAAGTAGACCATGATCAAGAGTGATTTTTAAGTATCGAAGAATCTTTTTGACATGAGCTAGATGGGGTAAACGAGGATCATGCATATAGAGACATGCTTGCTGAACAGAATAAGAAATGTCAGGTCTGGTGAGAGTGGCGTATTGCAAAGCACCAACAAGACTACGGTGTAGAGTTGGATCAGGGACAGAATCACCTTCAGCTGAAAGTTTTGAGCCAACATCAGCTGGTGTACGACAAGGTTGACAGTCTATCATGCCTGCTCGGTTTAAGAGATCAAGAATGTATTGACGTTGAGAAAGAAATAGAGTAGAAGATGTTCTAGTGGCGGTAACACCGAGAAAATGATGAAGTGATCCTAAATCAGTCATAGAAAATTCTTTGTTGAGAAGAGTAATGATATGTTTAAGAAAAGAATCAGAAGAAGCTGTAAGAACAGTGTCGTCTACGTATAGAAGAAGATATGTTGTGTGAGAGGAAGAATGAAAGATAAAAAGAGATGTATCAGATTTGGAAGGAAGAAAGCCAATAGTTTGAATAAATGTAGCAAAACATTGAAACCATGCATAAGGAGCTTGTTTGAGACCATACAAAGATTTCTTGAGAAGACAGACAAGATTGGGATTAGAGGAATCTTCAAAACCGGATGGTTGTTGGCAATATACAGTTTCATTGAGAGTTCCATTAAGAAAAGCATTGTTTACATCAAGTTGATGAATAGACCAGGAAGAGGAGACTGCAAGACTAAGAATAATGCGAATAGTGCTGGGCTTAACAATAGGGGAGAAAGTGAAGGGAATATGCCCGAGAGGCAATAATAAAGTGGTTATTATCTTATTCCATGTTTATGATAAATGTTTATTTTACATGCTAGAATTGTATTGATTCGGAAACATCAATACATGAGTGTTTAATAAATAAAAAGGGTTCCTAGTCATGCCTATCTTATAGACTAGCTTGTTGATTAACAAGATGCTCAAGCTTTCCTGATCATGGACATTGGATGTTGTTAATAACAAGGTCACACCATTGGTGGAATGATGTGATGAACATTCATCTGAAGTATGGCATTACGTTCAAGTCATTATATTTATATTGCTATAACATCATACGAAGTAATCTTTATCCTTAGACCATGAGATCATGTTAATTGCTAACACCGGAAGAGTATCTTGATAACATCAAACGTCACACCGTAACAGGGTGACTATAAAGATGGGTTCAGTACTACGAAGGTGTTATGTTGAGGCTCATGGATCAAGAGTGGAATTTGTCAATCCAGATGATGGATAGATATTCTCTGGGCCCTCTCAGTGATATCACATTGAAATAGCTTGCAAGCAAGTGATGTGATCACTAGAATGTTATATCACGGGAACGAGAAAAGAGTATATGTCGGTAACGAGATCAAACTAGGTATGGAGATACCAATGATCGAATCTCGGACACATAATATATCGCGGGACAAAGGGATTTAGTTACTAGCGTTAAAGGTTCTCACGATCACAGAAGTCATTGTTGAATGTGTAGGAGTCAGTATGGATCTCCAGGTCCCGCTGCTGATTATTGATCGGAGAGGGGTTTCGATCATGTCTACATTATTCGCGAACCGTAGGGTGACACACTTAAGGGATACTGACACTATTTGGAGCAAATATATTTCAGATAAAGATTTAAGAAAGCGCTGAAATTATTTCAATAGACACCGAAATTGTTTCGGGTGAAATTGCTGAAATTGGTTCTGCATGTAATATTGAAATGTTGAAGGGGGTTTTATGTGAATGTTTGTTAATTAAAGTAATTAACAAAATTCTGAATAAAAATAATAAAGAGTTTTATTAAATGAGAGAGCATTAAATTTGGAGAAATTTAATGCATTTAAAGTGGAGACTTTAAAAGAGAATGTGAAGGGGCAAATTTATATGGAGGGAGTTACCACCACATGAATGAGAAGGTGAGGGGTCACCCCTTGGGGCGCCGGCCATGGGGAGGGGTACCCTCCCATCCTCCTATAAAAGGCCCCCCTCTCACACCTTCATACACACACCTCCTTGTGAAGGATCTCTCTCCCCCTCTAGTATTATTTCCCCATGGTCTCGGATTAGCGAGATACATGTTCCCGGTGGCTTTATCTGGAAAGGAGTTGCTGCTTCCGCTGCTTTGCTGGAGCGAGGGACGGAGGTTGTCGGGGTACCGGACGTGTGTGCGATCACGGATGCACCGCTGCTTTGCGGTGCTGGACTTGGTGGTGTTGGAGCTGGATCTGATGGACGTGTGGAGCCGGACTTGCTGGACTTCATCACGATCTTGAGATCGGCAAGTGTACGACTACATCAACCACGAGTTCCTACTCGTTAACAAAGCTCGTTGTCTACGAGGGTAAGTTCTCGTTGGATGTATGTCCACCCGTTGCTTTGTATCTAGTAGATAGATCTTGGCGTGTAGTTCACACCGTAGGAAATTTTTTGTTTTCTATGCTGCGGACCCAACAGTGGTATCAGAGGCTGATCTATGCGTAGGTGCTTTGCACGGGTAGTACACATATGTTTATATGTGGGTGATGATGATCATGTTATTGCATCTTCTATGTATTTTGGATATTGGTGGCATAGTGGGATGAAGCGGCCCGGACCAACCTTACATGTCATCGTACATGAGACCGGTTCCACGACTGACATGCAACTTGTTTTGCATAAGTGGCTGGCGGGTGTCTGTCTCTCCTACTATAGTCAATATCTGATTTACAACGAGTTGCTAATAACTTAGTTATCCTCGTTGTGGTTCATGTTCGTAGGTAAGACCAGTTCTATCTCCGAAAGCCCTAAGCCACGTAAAACTTGCAATTGATAAATTAGAGGCGTCTAGTTTAGATCGTTACTGGGCTAGTGTATTGATATGGTATTGTTGTAAGTAGATGTATGATATATAATCTTACAACACACTCAACATGTAAGTTCCATAGACCTTGGCCTTACACACAAAGGAATGATAGAGATCATACCACGATGCAAATGATAGAGATCAAATGCATGGACCATATCATCTCACTTTACACATTAGATGTTAGCATCTTATACTGCTAGTTTGGCGCTTTCTGTAGCATTGTAAGATGATCCCTCTTTTAGATGTCAAGATAAAAATGTGTTCTTCCTTAAGTATGCACCGTTCTATGGATCGTGTTTCGAGACATCACGTGATGATCGGGTGTTCTCAACTCTACGCTTTCATGCAACGGGTGTAAGACAGTTTTACACACGCGAATACTAAGGTTCTTACTTGGCGAGCCTAGCATGTACAGACATGGCCTCGGAACATGGACCGAAAGGTTAAGCATGAGTCACATAGTTGATGTGATGACCATATTGATGCTCGCCTTTGAAGCTACACCGACTCACGTGATGATCGGACTTGGTGTAGTGGATTTGGTTCATGTAATCACCAAAAAGGCACGAGGGATGTCGTTTTTGAGTGGGAGTTCATTTCTAATTTGGATTAGTCGAACTCAATTTGTCATAAACTAAATCGAAGTGAATTTGCATAATTTGTTATAGTCATTGGCATCTGTTCACTACCTTATGCTTAGTTTTAATTGAGATAATAGAACTATAGAATTCTGGATATTTACTTTATGAACTGGTATCGTATTGTTTTGTATGTCAATTTAAAGTTTATAAGTCCTATTGCAAACTTTCAGCAAACTCTATTTACTCCATGAAGTTTAATAAGTAGTATTAAATAGAGAGTAAGAATTCCAATGTTAGTATCTAAAGTATCATGTTTGCCTCCATAATTATTGAGATTCAAAAAGTTGTTTTAATATCAAGATTATATTGGAGCTGAAAATTGTTTCAGAAACCATCATGTGTGAAAGATATTGTGATATCTGAAACAATGTTTTTTGGTTGCATTATGATAGAGTATAATTTAGCAAGATACAGTTCTCATATTGTATGAGAATTTGTGAAGGATGGAGATGCTAGGCATCCGAATCTACCAAAAAGGTTTTGGGAACTGATATTATACTCGTGATTCTTCCTTATAAGCTATAGTAGCTTGATCATGAAAGTTGTCATGATAAGGATGAATAGAAGATGTAAGTAAAATGTTTACTACACTAATAGATTACTAAAGAATGGATTTTTGAAAGAACACCAAACATTTGATGATTGTGATCCACTTCAAAGTGCAAGTCCAAAGGTATTAGTATTTGACTATATACGCTTTGTACCATGTGTCATGTTGATGACACCACTATTGATGTTGATAGATTCTTTTAAAAGAAAAGGAATTGCTGAAAGAGAATCTATAAAATATTTGGCAGAAAATAAAAGGTTGGAGATGTCCAACTTAGGTATATAGAAGATATACATGTTATGGCTATATTCCTTGCTTGTTAAACAATGTGGTTCTTAGGTATTGGATACCGGTATTGGATACCGAATTGGTTGGTATGAAGTGTCATACAGGACAACACAATTCATGAACTACAATGGCTTAAGTAACCAGCAAGAGAATGAGTGATGATGTTCATCGAAAACAAATAAAGTGTTATCGTGTTTTTCGTTGTCATCAAACCAAGCCTTCAAGATTTGTTTAAATAATTGTTATTTTGTTCCGGTATTATGAGAACAATGGCTGTTCAAATAATTACCGTATTCCATAAAGGATGGATGAACTTTTACAAGTCTAGTTGGAGAAATCACATCCATAAACACTATGGCTAAAATGTCGCAAGACAAATGATTGAAAGGTCACTTATGAAGTGACATCGCTGTTTGAATTATATTTGAAAGAAAACATGAAGAAACTCCATGTTGATGGATTTTTGGAGTCTTTGATTTTGATCAATTGACGCATGTGAGACTTTCCTTGAGATAATTGAAACTCCGTCCATAGGCCACAGAGGAACAGATGACTAGCTTATTGGAAATTGTGCATGCTGATGTGCATAGTCCATTATGTGTAGCCATATGCGATGGATCTTTTTGCTTCATAAGCTTTCTCCGAAAATTTGAGTGAATATATCTGTATATTTACTTAATAAGGAGGAAGTATGAAACATTTGAAAGTTGTTCAAAGACTTTTAAGATGAAGTGAAAAATCATTGTAACAAGAAAATAAAGAGTTTATGATTCGATCATAAAGGAAGATATTTGAGTTACATGTTTAGCAAAAACACCTAAGACTTGAGGAATTGTTCCATGATTTGTGTTCCCCGATAAACCATAGGAGTATGGCATATTCGAGAGATAAAATCAAACCATGTTTGACATGGTAAGATCAAGGGTGTCATTTATAAAACTGCCATTATGTTTTAAGGATTGAAGCTTTAGAGACTACCGCTTTTACACTGAAAAGAGCACCATCGTGATCCGTTGAAATGACACCATATGAGTTATGGTTTGGGATAAAACCCGAATTGTCTTTTCTTAAATTTTGGTATGCTATGCATAAGTAAAATGTTTACAACCAAAGTCGTATAAGCACGTCTTTGTAGGTTATCCCAAATAATTTGTTGGGAATTTCTCCATAACACCAAGGACAAAAGAGTTTGTTGCTTGGAACGTCAAGTTTCTTGAGAAGGAACTTTTCGTGAAAAGTTAAGTGGGAGGACAATAGAACTTTGATAAGGTTGTTGAACCTTATCTATATGTGCTAAGTAGCGCAGCGCCGGAAAGAGTCCCGGTGGCGGCCACAATGCTCATGGCTCTCGTGATTACAAAAGGTGTGATCTCGGAGATTAGAGTTCCTATAGAACCGTGTGGGTCAGTAAGAATCAAATAGTAAGATTTGATAAGCAAGTCGTTATTGTTTTGAAAATGATGAACCGACTACATACAAAGAAGCGATGATGGGCCCTGACTCCATAAAATGACTAGAAGTCATAGAATCCGTGATAGTATCTATACACGAGAAATCAAGTTTCTGAACTTGGAAGACCCTCCGGAAAGGCGTGAAGCCTGTCGGTCATGTTTGGATCTATAAAGAAATAGACATGGATGTTTGACATCTATGAAATAGTCGACATGTCGGAAAGAAGTTTACGGCAATGTTCAAGGAGTTGACTATGACAAGATATGATCTTTCATAGCGATATATAGTCTTGACGGATTAATATAGCAACCACTACATATAATTTGGTATATGGTAGTTGAATAAACAAAACAAGGTTCTTCTAATAGAACGGTAACCTAGGCCATGTACATGACATGGTCCGAAGGGTTTTGTTAATTTAAAGGGTGCTAAAAGGGCATGTAAACTTCAATAGTTGAAGTAAGCATAGCGGAGTTGGAATCTTCACCATGATGAAACTGTTAAAAGAGTTTTAATTCATCGGAGATGATGAAGATGCTTGCATTTGCAAGAAATTAAGTGGGAGCGCTGAGACATATTTCTAATACATTATGTAGAGGACATATTGTTGATTGGAAATGATGTATCTTGAATTGACACAAGTTAAGGATTTCATTAAAATAAGATTTCGATGAAAGACTTGGGCAAACCCAGAATATTAGGCATCAATATCTATATGGATGGATTAAGGCGCTAATATGGTTGTGCCAGACATACATATATAATATATTGAAAGGGTTCAATATGAGATATTGAAAGGATTCAATATGGAAACAACAAGAAAGGTTCTTGCTGCATGGAAAGAATTGTATTCAGATTCAAGTGTTTCAACACTTGGTGAGTAAAATCACATGAAGATTCTGATCGATTATACCATGATATGTATATATCCAGAATGTCCTATGCTCTAAATGTTATGAGCATATACCAGAATGATTCATAAGATGATCATTGGACAATAGTAACGATATTCTTATGAGCTTTGGAAGAACTAAGAATATATCATGTATAAGTGACAAATAGTTAAAGGTAGTTCATTGTAAAGTGTTACATTGATACTAGTTTTGTCACAAGATACAAATTAAATTTATCTCAATTTAGACTATGGGTGGCACAATACAATGGAAAGGATGTTCCATGATGGATTTGGATGAGTTCCAAAGTTGAGATATTGTGGATACTACAACAAAAGGCTAAGTATATAGCTGCTATAGTAGCGACAAGGAGGCATTTGTGTTAAGTAGTTTGTTATCAAACTAGGTGTGGTTCAAAGTGGGCTAATACTATGAAGATATATTGTGTGACAATAATATCAACATATTTTGAGCGAACGAACTAAAGGTCTCACCAGAGGACCAAATTTATACAATGCCATCTCATTTGAGAATGAGTGATGCGTAGAGACGCAAAGACATGCAAATACACGGATCTGAAAGCTGTCACATCCGGAGATTATGTTAACCACTAGCAATAGCGTATATGCAACACCGTAAAGCCATAGGTGTTCAATGCAAAGTTTTTCAAACTAGATTATTGACTCTAGTGCAAGTGGAGGATGAAGGAATATGCCCGAAAGGCAATAATAAAGTGGTTATTATCTTATTCCATGTTTATGATAAATGTTTATTTTACATGCTAGAATTGTATTGATTCGGAAACATCAATACATGTGTGTTTAATAAACAAAAAGGGTTCCTAGTCATGCCTCTCTTATAGACTAGCTTGTTGATTAACAAGATGATCAAGGTTTCCTGATCATGGACATTGGATGTTGTTAATAACAAGGTCACACCATTGGTGGAATGATGTGATGAACATTCATCCGAAGTATAGCATTACGATCAAGTCATTATGTTTATATTGCTATAACATCATACGAAGTAATCTTTATCCTTAGACCATGAGATCATGTTAATTGCTAACACCGGAAGAGTATCTTGATAACATCAAACGTCACACCGTAACGGTGACTATAAAGATGGGTTCAAGATTACGAAGGTGTTATGTTGAGGCTCATGGATCAAGAGTGGAATTTGTCAATCCAGATGACGGATAGATATTCTCTGGGCCCTCTCGGTGATATCACATTGAAATAGCTTGCAAGAAAGTGATGTGATCACTAGAATGTTATATCATGGGAACGAGAAAAGAGTACATGTCGGTAACGAGATCAAACTAGGTATGGAGATACCAATGATCGAATCTCGGACATGTAATATATCGCGGGACAAAGGGATTTAGTTACTAACATTAAAGGTTCTCACGATCACAGAAGTCATCGTTGAATGTGTAGGAGTCAAGATGGATCTCCAGTCCCATTGATTATTGATCGGAGAGGGTCTCGATCATGTACGCATTATTCATGAACCATAGGGTGACACACTTAAGGGATACCGACACCATTTGGAGCAAATATGTTTTGAGATAAAGATTTAAGAAAGCGCTAGAATTATTTCAATAGACAATCAAGCTGTTTGGGTGAAATTGCTGAAATTGATTCTGCATGTAATATTGAAATGTTACAGGGGTTTTTATGTGAATGTTTGTTAATTAAAGTAATTAACAAAATTCTGAATAAAAATAATAAAAGAGTTTTATTAAATGAGAGAGCATTAAATTTGGAGAAATTTAATGCATTTAAAGTGGAGACTTTAAAAGAGAATGTGAATGGGCAAATATATGTGGAGGGAGTTACCACCACATGAATGAGAAGGTGAGGTCACCCTTGGGCGCTGCCATGGGGAGGGTACCTCCCTCCTCCTATAAAAGGCCCCCTCTCACACCTTCATACACAGACCTCCTTGTGAAGGATCTCTCTCCCCCTCTAGTATTATTCCCCCATGGTCTCGGATTAGCGAGATACATGTTCCCAGTGGATTTATATGGAAAGGAGTTGCTGCTTCCGCTGCTTTCTTTGGAGCGAGGGACGGAGGTTGTCGGTGCAGGGCGTGTGTACGATCACGGATGCGCTACTTTGTGGTGCTGGACTTGGTGGTGCTTTGGAGCTGGATCGATGGGACGTCTTTGGGCCGGACCTGCTGGACTTCATCATGATCTTGAGATCGGCAAGTGTACGACTACATCAACCACGAGTTCCTACTCGTTAACAAAGCTCGTTGTCTACGAGGGTAAGTTCTCGTTGGATGTATGTCCACCCGTTGCTTTGTATCTAGTAGATAGATCTTGGCATGTAGTTCACACCGTAGGAAATTTTTTATTTTCTATGCTGCGGACCCAACAGAAAGTTTCATCAAAGTCAATTCCTTGTTGTTGAGAAAAACCTCTGCAAACCCAACGAGCCTTGTACCGAGCCAAAGACCCATCGGAGTTATACTTATGACGAAAATCCACTTTCCCGAGACAATATTGGCGCCAGATGGTTTAGGAACAAGAGTCCATGTATTATTTTGAATAAGAGCATTGAACTCATCTCGCATGGCAGAGTGCCATAATGGATCGAGAAGGGCTCGTTTGTAGGAACTTGGGATAGGAGAAATCGAAGGAGTAGCCGAAAGATTGAGAAAACGTCGGGGAATATGGAAGCCCCGTTTGCCACGAGTACACATAATATGATCATTTGTAGGAATGGGTATTGGAACGGCATGAGAAGGAATGTGAGTAGTTGGGGAAGGGGATGATTGAGTAGGGGGTGTGTTTGAGGCGGGAGAGACGGAGTTGGATGATGTGCTAACGAGAGACTCTGCCGCGGCAGGAGAAGGAGACGCGGCAGGAGGTGAGGCTGCCACGGCAGGGGTTTGGGCAGATTCAGCTACCGAGGCAGGGTTTTGGGGGGTTTTGGCTACATGGCGGGGTTTTGGGGTTTTGGCCACGCTGACAGGATCGGCAGAACAAAACATGGCCGATATAGGGCGATAGATGTGGATAAAGGGGTAGGGACCGTCAGTGACTGAATGGTCGAAAAGGGAAAAGTATTTTCATCAAAAGTGACGTGACGAGATATAAGAACACGACCAGAGGAGGGATCAAAACATCGTGATCCTTTGTGATCATCGGATGGACCTAAATATATACATGGCAATGATCTTGGAGTGAGTTTATTGGCAGCAGTAGATGAAGTGTTAGGAAAGCAAAGGCAGCCAAAAACACGTAAGTCATAATAATCGAGGTGAGATAGAAAAAGAGATTGAAAGGGGGAATAAAGAGGACATGTTTTGGTTGGTCGTATATTTAGAAGATAGGTGGCGGTCCGGAGAGCCTTAGCCCAAAAACGCGATGGAAGAGATGCATGAATGAGGAGAGTGCGTAAGATGTCGTTGATAGAACGAAGAGAGCGTCCAGCCTTGCCGTTTTGAGGAGAAGTGTAAGGACACAAAAAACGAAATAGGATGCCTTGGGAGAGAAAGAAAGTTCTGTTTTGGTTGTTATCAAATTCTTTTCCGTTGTCACATTGGATGAAACGAATAGGGAGGCCAAAGTGTGTTAGAACATATTGTCGAAAATTAAGAAAAAATTGATGAACATCAGATTTAGCACGAAGAGGAAAGGTCCAAACATAATGAGAATAATCATCCAAAATAACGAGATAATATTTGAAACCAGAAACAGTTGGTATTGGAGAGGTCCATAGATCACAATGTAACAATTCAAACGGAAAAGAACTATAGGTTGAAGAAGTGTCGAAAGATAATCTAATATGTTTGCCGCATTGACATGCATTACAAACTGAGGAATCATGTGAAAAACTATCACTAGATATGCGAAACTCTTGAAGCAGGGAGGACATGGTATGTTTATTGGGGTGACCAAGACGACGGTGCCAAAGGGTGACGGAGACAATCATGGCTTGAGGTGTGGAGGTGGGTGCGCCATGGAGAGGATAGAGATCGCCCGAACTATTGTAACAAGCGAGGACCGCCGCCGTTTTCAGATCCTTCACAGACAAACCAAAGGGATTAAATTCGATGGAAACATTATTATCATTAGTAAATTGTCGAACAGATATTAGATTTTTAATTAATGAGGGAGCAACTAGGATATTTCGTAGAATAAAATTGGTGTTTGGATTAATGATGTAAGATTGGCCGGTGCAAGAGATGGGGATAGAAGATCCATCGCCAATGGTGATAGAAGAAAAAGGAGAGGAAGAACAAGCTGACAGAAAATCCATATTTAAAGACATATGCGAGGAAGCACCATAATTAAAAATCCAATCCGTACCTTCGTGATTGTTGAGTGTAAAATTGTTCATGGCAGCGATGAAGGCGGCTTGGTCCCAGCTTGGTGGAGCGGTTGACGGAGCGGGAGACGCAGGCATGTACTGAGGAGCTGGAGTAGCATTGTACATGTAGGCCAGCGACGTCGGCGAGGCCACGCATTGAGGTGGCGCCATCTGGGCCATGTAGGGAGGGGGTGGCGCCTGCGCGGTGTAGACTTGCTGAGGATGTCGTCGAAGGAGCCCTGGGGAACCGATTGCAGGACGGAGCCCGGGACTCCAGGTTCTGGTGTAGGCGGGAGGGGCCCCGTAGCGAGACAGAGCGGACCAAGGCATGGACCACGCCTGAACAAGTCCAGTCCACGGGTCGTGCGGAGGTTGCCATGTCGGAGCCGATGGTGGTGCTGTCGGGGGCGTCGTAGGTGGAGCAGGAGCAGGTGGTCGAGGTTGAGGCGGTCTGTACGTGGGATTCTTCCCGCGATAATTTGGACTTGGACGCCATCCAGGTGGGGGCTGCGGGGCAGCGTGGGGAGGGCCAGCGGATGGGGCCGGAGGGGGAGGCCGAGCCGCCGTGTGGAACACCTGAGCTTGAGTGGGGCGCAATGCTTTGCGAGCTTGTGTCGTGGCCTCCAGTTGGAGGAGAGATCGGACTTCAGCGAAAGTGGGACGCGGGCGCATCATCGGAATAAAGGCCACCTGCTTGTCGAATTGCTCGCCGAGGCTGACGAGGAGAGCATTGATGAGTGTGCGATCTTCAACAGGGTCGCCGAGCTCTCGTAATTCATCGCTGATAGCCTTGATCTTCTGGCATAGAACGGTGACAGCGGCGTCTCCTTGAGACATGGTGCGGAGCTCGGTATGTAGGACATTGATGCGGGCGTCGCTATTATCCGGGAAAAGCTGTTGAAGAGAGGCCCATAGATGCGCGGCGATGGCATCGTCGTTGGAGACGAGATTGAAAAGTTCGGTGGATATGCGGGTGTAGATCCATTGTATAATTGCTAGATCATCTTGGACTCAGCGAGGATCGGCAGGACGAGGCACCGTGTTCAGATCGACGTGATCACGAAGACCACATCGGCCGAGATGAACATGAAATAAGTGGCGCCAATGGTAGTAGTTGTGGAGTGCAAGATCTAGGATAATAGGTATGAACGGAGAGACGTCGGAGATTGTATCGGATAAAGAAATTAGGGCTATTTGGATAGGATTTTGTTGGGTAATAGGGGTAGAGGTGGAGATAGAGGAGGTGGAGGAGGAGGGTTTCACGCCGGCGGCACGAGCTTCTGCCGCGGTCCAGAGAGGACCTTTCGGCGGCGGCGGTGGAGTAGGCGGAGCCATCTAAGTGCGGAAAAACCTAGGCGTCTGATACCATGATAGTTTGGGAGAGAAATAATTTGTATTGATTTAGACAATATTACAACGTTTATATAGAAGAGAGGGAGAGTCGGGCCCTAAACCGACTTAGGCTAGAGTTCTACTCCAATACAAAACAAACTCTAATATTGGCAATGGTTGCTGTTCTAGTGTGCTGATCTAGTATGACCTTAGCATGATGACTTCCCTTCTGTCTATTACAACAAGTTCTACTACGATAAACTTTGCTCAGTTTTGATGATGCAGCGGCGAGGATGGCGGCGCGCTAGTGTTTGTAGTCGTCGCTACGTGGTCCAATGATCTATTTGTAATTTTTATTACTTTTGGGCCTCTTTGTAATTATTAATAGATCGGTGAAATTTTGCAAGAAAAATAAGGCCGTTATCCACCGCTAATAAAATTGCTAGGAAAGTTACTAGGATCAACATACTTTTTGCTTTTTGAGATGTATAAGTTTGTGGAATTAGTTTTCGTGTTTGATGTATCGGAATACCTAGAAGAAGATGCGTGTGCTGATAACTGATCCGAAAGGAGCTATTTTTTTAAATAATATGTTTTATTTATTTATTTCGAAATGTAATACGCGAATTTAGAAATTTGCAAGAATAGTGTATTGTCGGTGTGGCTAAAACCAAATGGACCAATCGGTGTGGCCAAAACCGAGTGGGCTAGTCGGTGTGGCTGAAAGAGTGAGCGACCATCGCATGGTCAAAACCGAGTGGGCCAGTTGGTGTGGCCGAAACTGAGTGAGCGACCATCACAAGCAGGCCACTGCATGTCAGCGTGGCTATTAGGTGTGGCCGACACCGACTGACCCAGTCGGTTTAGGCCACATCGACTGGCTAATTCGGTTTGGCCAAAACCGACAATGTGCTAGATTTGTTAATTTTTGAATTCGCGCATTATATTTCAAAATCAATAAAAAATTATTATTTAAAAATAGCTCCGAAAGGACGTCAGTGTGGGTCCTAGCTAGCCAATGAACCTTTCAATTCATCAAGAGTGTTAGTAGCATTTTTTAAGAAGTAAAAGCCTATATTCCTTGTGTTAAAATAAAAGGCATGTATCCTTTTCACCGAACAGGTAGGTAAGGCATCCGCCAGGGAAGCGACCAACAAAATCTATCTAGGGCTCCATCCCCTCGCTGGCGACGCCGCCGGTCCGCTCCGCCTCCGGTGGCCTTAGGATCTTGGAGGCGTGGAGGACCACGGCCTCTCGTCGGCGGGAGGGTTTTCGTTTTTGTTAAGGCTTTTTTAGTGTCTTCTTCGAGATGTTGAGGCGGCGGCTGCATCCTGAAGTTAGAATAAGGTCCTCCCCGCCCTATCCTCGTTCCGGTGGTGCGTTTAGCACCGACGGAGGGCGCATGGAGACGTGCGTCCAGCGGATCTCTTGGGATCTGATCGTTTTCAGTATTCGTTAGTGTGGTTTGAGGCCAGTCTCTTTCGATCTACGGTTGTCATCTTCGGCGATGATTGCTGCTCTGATCCGCTAGTCATATGGGGCCTTAGCACGACGAGTTTTTGTCTGTCTACTAAAACAAGCTCAACTACGACAAGCTTTGCCCGACTCCGATGATGGAGGGGCGAGGACGGCGGCGCGACTTCGGCTCGTGCTAGTGCTGTAGTCGTCGCTAGGTGGTCCAATGACCTTTTATAATTTCTATTGCTTTTAAGGCTCTTTGTACTGTTGTTGATGATTATTAATAGATCGGTGGAATTTCGAAAAAAAAAACCTATATTCCTTTGGCCTAGGCCAACTCAAATTTAAACCTTCACCTAAACTCAAATCTCTCGATCAATCTCACTATCACTGGGTCGCACATTTGTTGTTTGCCTATCCTTCGCACGGGCCTGCATCATCTGGGTGATTAGAGATGGCCCTATTGCCAGTGAAACGATGTTGATATCAAAGGTGCCTCCCGCAATTGGCCGGCCGATCACCTCAAGTCCACTCCGGGTCCTCCACGATGACACACATATGTGCCCTGGCGGGCTGCTCTATTTCGTCCCTCCATCCACCCAAGAAGTCCCTCCGGCGCCAAAAATAAAGTGAAGATGCATTGAAGATGCAGCATTATAGACCATAATATTCTTAGTCATCTTATACGGAGTAGAGTAGCAATTAAACAAGTTTGGTGATTTGCTTGTGTTTTTCAGCATGGTTCAAGGGGTATCGTAGTTCCTGTAAACATTCTATTTCATGTCGGTGCACTCACCATATTGGTTTCGTATTCAATTCCAACGGTATCTGTTTTTGTATTTGTTTTCAGGGCATGTTTATTTGTTTTCTCTTCCAAAAAATGAGAACAAATGTGGTAGCATTTAGTGTCGTTTGTTTTTCGTCCGTTTCCATCTCTAGATAAACCATCCAAATTCTAGAAGTATTTTGAGAATCGAAGTACCAATATACCAGTATTTCATAATTTCAAGGCACTGGGACAATACAAAATACAAAATTCACCTCAACTTTGTTCGAATTAACATGTAATATCCTTCCGATATGCACAACCCCGGGTTCTAGGACTCCGGCACTCCACGAAGCTAGGTCTGGGCGTCAGGCCGTTCAGCCGACCAGAAGATGAGCCTTGGCTACGGCAATCCCTAAAGCCCGCCCATTACATGCTGCAATGCGACCCGCTCAGGTCGGTTATCTTTGTGGGCCAGCCAATTGGTCGATGTAGGTTGTAGGGCAGGGACGATTTTTCTTCTTTCTTTTTGAGTTTCCGCTGTTTTTCCTAGGGTTTTCCGTGTTCGGTTTATTGTCTGGTTTTATTTTTTGTTTTCTTCTTGTTGTTCTTTTCTATTTCCTTTTCTTTTTGGTTTTTATTTAAATCTAAGCAATTTCAAACTTGGTTTTTAAATTTTGAACAAATTTAAATTTGAACATATTTCAAATACTCCCTCCGATTCATAATAAGTGTCACTCATCTAGCTTTGTAGTAGATGAGCGACACTTATTATGGATAGATGAGCGACACTTACTATGGATCGGAGGGAGTACAAACCATTTTTTTGAAAAGGCAATTTTCAAAATATGGATATTTTAATTTAAATCTTTTCCAATTTAAACTTTTTAAATGTGAACATATTTCGAATATGAACATTGTTCAAATTTAAACATGTTTTTGCAATTTGAACCTTTTCAAAATCAGATGTTTGAAAAAAATGAATATTCTTCAGATCTAGACTTTTTTGCAAATCTGAAATTTTTTCAATAAGAACATTTTTCAAATTTAACTGTAAAAAGGAAAAAAAAAACAAAACCATATCTATTGATTGGGCTGCGTTGGAGAGCGGCCCACCGGAATTTTACAATACCACTGCTTAACTTGCAGTCAGGCACTCCGAGGAGCTGGTCCGGGCGTCAGGCCCGTTCCGTCGACCAGAAACGGAGCCTTGGCTAGTTCACCACCGATGAATCACACCGGAATTTTACAGTTGCCACGTAGGCTAGAGCAATCGCTTAACTCCCAAGTAACTCTAGTACTAGTCGCTCTGTCTCGGCACTGTCACCCACCAGCAAGACCGACGACGGAGACCGAGACCGCGAGAGCGAACGCCCGAGAAAGTTCCGAAAATCCCCCTAGCTCAGCTCAGCTCCCGACGCGTCTGCTCCGGGCACCAATGAAAAACCACGACAGCTACCTCTGGCGTTAATTAATCCACCGGTCCACCCTCCCCGGCCGCACCGGCCCAGATGGAATGATGCGCGCGCGCGACCCCACCCAGCACAGTCCCTCGCTCCCAGCGCAAGCACAGCGCGCCCACGCTAATACTCCGCCAGGCCAGTCCTACTCTCCCGGCCCCCAGCAGTACGCTGCTGCACCACCGGCAGACGCGGTAGAACTAGAAGCGAACGCAAGCCGAGCAGCGGCGGTGCAGTGCGCAGCCAGACAGAGAGATAATTGAGCGGGCAGCTGGAGGCTCTGATCGGCCAGATCGATCGGGTGTCGTGTCGGGGCGGTGGCAGACATGGCCGGCGCGGCGGGCGACGGGCCGGAGGGGGCGGGCGGAGGCGGCGGGGAGTGGCCGTTCGCGGGCGACGCCTTCGCGGAGTACTCGTCGGCGGTGTTCGCGGAGCTCGGCGGATGGCCTGGCGGCCTGGGCGCGGGCGCCGGGGACCTGCCGGCGCTGGATCTGCCGGGGGCCACGCTGGTGCCGGCAGCATCGGTGGCGTTTACGTCGGAAGAAGGGACGCCGTCCAGGTCCAGGTCGGTTGATGCTGGCGGAGCGTCGTCCAGCTCGAGCGGCGACGGCGCTGCCCCCGCCCCGGAGGACGCCGACACCGGCAACGGCAAGCTCGCCGCCGAGGCCGCAGCGTGAGTCAAGCGGTCCACCTCTCTCTTTGCTTGCGACATGGTTACGTGGATTGCGCGTCCGCCAGGGGCAAATCCGGTAAAGCGGGTGGGAAGAAGGTGATGTCGTCCGCGGCGCCGATCTGCGTGCCGCGTCGCTTCTTCGCCGCGATTCGCGATTCGTACGTACAGTAGATCGCTCCACGTTTCACGCGGTTTCCTTTGCAAATTTTTTCTTCTCTCCTCCCTTTGTTTATTCCTGGTTCCTTTTTCTCTGCTGCCCGGTATTCGTACACCATTCGTATATATGTATTGCCTTCATAGCTGCACGTACTGGTCAATTCGATCCATGCATATCATCATTGCTAGTTCGAGTTGTTCAACGTCGTAATTTCCCGATCTGATTGGCAGTTAGTCTTTCACACTGCATCTAAATTTTCTTTCTGAAACATGCCCATGCTAGATTATAGATAAATAAAACCTACTCCGTCTCCATGAACACCCTCTGCGGCATCCTGCATGTCAGCGACGTTGGCAGCGAGATAGGCAGCAGGAGAGCAGGTGCACTGATCGTGGGGTGGTCACGTACTTACCGCCCCTTGCCCTGCTCTGCACTGACGAGGTGAAGATATACGACCGGCCAATAATTTCTTTTGTCTTGCCTCCAAGTTCATTGCACATTAAAATTCACTGCTGCTCACTGATCTCCGGCCCTACAAACAAGCCCCTAGCTAGCTTCGCATTAACTGATCGCTAACTAGCTGCTATGTGTTTCACACTTCGCGAATTAAGTTTGAAATTTGATCGTTATTTAGTTCTTACAGTTTGGGAGCATAACTAGTCACATACATGTACATCTGTGTGTGCAGGAGCACGAAGCCAGCTGCGAAGAAGGGACAGAAGCGGGCACGGCAGCAGCGGTTCGCGTTCATGACCAAGAGCGAGATTGATCACCTCGAGGATGGGTACAGATGGAGGAAGTATGGCCAGAAGGCCGTCAAGAACAGCCCTTTCCCAAGGTATACATCACCTACTATATGTGCATATGTGTTGCTTAATTTAGTTCATTGTCTGCAGACATGGGCAAGACAAGGATCTTGTCTATTTATTTCGAGTCTTCTTTCTCCCATTGAAATTTCTATAATTACTAATGAGCTGTACTCACCAGATTGTTTAGCTAATTTACGTTCTCTCTTACACGAAGAGCTACCTATATCGCATAGTTCTCACCGACGACCCCGTGGCTTTCGATCTTGAGCAGGAGCTACTACAGATGTACCAACAGCAAGTGCACCGTGAAGAAGCGCGTGGAGCGGTCGTCGGACGACCCATCCGTGGTGATCACCACCTACGAGGGCCAGCACTGCCACCACACCACCTCCTTCCAGCGCGGCGTCGGGGCTGCGGCGATGCACTTCCACGGTGCCGCCGCCACGGTCGCACTCGCGGAGCAGATGTCCTTCGCCTCGGCGCAGCAGCTGTACAACCTGCCGCCCTTGCGCCCACAGATGACGAACCTTACGTCGTCCGAGTCCGTCCTTAGCTCGCCGTCGGTGTCATTCGGCCAGCAGCTCAACGGCAGCGACGAGCCACGGCGGTCGACTGCTTATAGTCCAACGGTGTCCATGGTGCAGACACCGTCGTCATCGTTGGTGCCTCCGGCTGTTTCGTTTGACGTGGGACTGCTTGGCGACATCGTGCCTCCTGGAGTAAGAAATGGATGACCATCTATCAATGGTAAATAACTAAATATAGAGGTTGTCAAAACCTTAGCATATGTTGTGCTTTAGTACTACATGATGTCTACATGTGTACTGCTAATTCATTCAAAGATCGTCCATTCATAAGTTTTTTATAAATATTTGAATCAATATCCAACCCCACTTCCAGACTAAAATTTATGCCAGTAACTTCAAATTCGTTATAACCATATACTTTCAGCAATGCAATTTTCGGCTAAAAAATATTTAATTTTAAGGAGACCAAGGTTTAAGACAATTTCATATCTTAAGGCATTTATCCCACTTTTGCTACGCATTCAATGCATGTCTTCTATTGCATGCAGTATTTTACTGTTATCTTTCAAACTTTAAACCAATTTTTCTATGCAACAATTGAATTTTCGAGAATATAGCAGTGTCGCCAGCGCAACACAATAGCAATGTGATATATATACTCTCTCTGTTCCATAATAGTATAAGACTTTTTAGCAAGCTAAAATAGCGCACATTCTAAAAAAAGCTTATATTGCGAAATGGAGGTATTACTTGTTAGTTGGATACATAATTATATTATATGCGAACATGTATGTACTATAGACTAGTAGGCTTTGATTACTTGCTGTTGCATATGGACATACACTAGCTGGGGCCAGCTATATGCATGCATATTCTCAGATCAATATGGCATGTCATATATTTATCGATGATTCGTACATATGGACAGTGCAACTGCAACCAAGATACACGGAGATCTGGATGTATAGTACATGTGAATTAATTGATTAGACGATAAGTTCGTATAATTTGTGCATGTCTAGTACGATACTACATACATGTATCCATTCCTTGCACTAGGTAGTAGTGTTGTACTACCATGTACTAAAGCACAGCATATGCTGTCCCAAGTTTTGACCAATTCTTTCTCTTGTGTTTACATCCTTTTCACACAATATTCTTCTGTTTATTTTTTATGTACCGCTTCTGGCATGCTGATATCTGTCACTGCCTCTTCTATATATCTTACAGAAATGCATCTTGCAATTTTTTTCGACCCGACGGCATATGTATGCAATGTTAGTTCTGCATATTCTGATTAAATTGTACTCCGGTTTATGCAGACTATTTCTGAAGCCATGTCATGTCTCTACAGAGGAAGACGGAAAGGAAGACCAATCAGCTAGCTAGGACTTTCCGCTGATCCTCTTTCTCTACAGAATCCAACAATATAAACTACCAACCATCCTTTCGTCCAATCTCTATGTGGCGTAAGAGTATAGCTATTCAGATTCCTAGACCATCTCTAGCATATCCCACAAAATTATAGCTATTCAGTCTCCTACATCGGGCTTAATTTGATAGAAGGAGTACCGGACCGGTAGCCTTCTCCAGTTCTCCTGATGTCTAGATTTGCTAGTGATTTTGCACGCCGCATTATTGGACTGGCCAGTGCAAATATTCGATGGCATAGCAAATTTGTATGCCAAATTTAACCTTCATCCTATCTGCTGCTTCTACTTGGCCCTCAGCATAAAACACTGATTTGTATAGCTTGAGTTCCTAGTTGTTGTTCTTGCAGGAAAATTAATTAATACTGTACTATAACCAAAGTTTTTAGGCACTTCGTAGCTAGCTAGCAGGTTAAGTTTTTCGTGTGTGGATGTACTATCTGTTCGATGAAGTCTGCATATGCAATTTAGAGTATCGAAGTAGTACTACATCTAGATCATTCCACTCTTTGTTCTATTTTATTCCTATTTAACTCCCTATTGTTTTTACTGGGATCTTAAATTTCTGTCTCTCGTGCATGCATGGAGTACAGGGAATACACTGTACACTTTCAGCTGCCAGTAGAGATAGATAGCTTTGCTAAAGTAAAGTCGCTCCGTGCGCCACATGCTAGGTCTGCTATCAACTTGTGGTTAATTTGGTGCGGATGGAATGTTCCCTTCGGTTCGACCATACCATATGCCCTCTACATTCCATCCATGTAGTGTCCACATGCAGTGCAGTGTGTAGGCCACTGCCAGAGTGCCAGGCCCCTTTAATGGCGACATGTCGATGTGTGCATGCACCTCCGATCCGAGGCTCTTCTTATCCGTGTCTCAGCGTCTTCTTGTTTATCGCCGCAATAGCCATCGTTTTTTCTATCATCGTGTCCTACGTGAGCTGAATTCATTTCATTTTGTTCTCACTATAGTTGGTACTCCGGTTGATCGTCGGCGGCACATAGCTGGATTTATTTTGAAATTTCAGCATATATTTGTAGACCTACGTGGTCTATATGTAGAAGAAGGGTTAACCGAATTGATCCAATACACTCGAGTGATTCCAGTCAATTCGCCATACCACGCAACATATACAGTCACATGATGGGTAGACAGACAGAATTAGCAAACTCAGTATAATCTAGTTATGACCGCGATAAGGGGAGTGTTCGGTTACCTAGGGTTCCCAGTGCAGCAGGCACAAGGGAGCCTGGTTTGTCTTATGCAGGCTTGGACCATGTTGTGCAACTTGTTTCGTTGCCCACATTATCTTATCTTGGCTAAGAACATCTCCACTCGTTTGCGTTTTCAGGCCAAAATCCAGAGATAAAAATTGCTAGATAGTTATATATTTTTGTTTGGGAATTGACTTTTTTTTAGCCGTGTTCCCACCTAGTTGGCCGATGCATGGAGAAGAGGAGAGAGATTTGGTGAGGAAAAGGAAGAGAGAGAATGGCCGGTGGGTGAGGAGAAAAGTAGAAGGGAGAGTGGCTGACAGTGGCCTGATGCATCCAAAAGTTACATCTTGTGTTCCCAGGTGATTCCGGGTGCGCTGGGTTCGGCCTGGGATCGCCGGATGAAAAAACACCAAATCCAAACAAAATTGACATCCTGAAAACGCGACGGGCCAAAATTCGTCCATCTAAATTAAAAAGTCGCCAAAAAGTGTACTCAGGAAGTTAGTGGAGATGCTCTAAGAGGTGCGTGATGTTTGGTTACGAGTGCTCTCCTGATGCGAAGTTCATGGTTGCGTGTGCAATGGCGGTTGTTCTCACCTCTTCTCCACACACGACAAATGGATGCCAACACCGATTTATACCATAGACAGAGGCAAACAAGACACTCTTCAGGTTAGCCAATATATTTGTTTTGAGGAGACGTTACTATACCTGATAATTATTTATTCACATGGGTCTTTTCTAGATATGGTTATCTGATGAATAGCCATGTAGCTTTGTGATATGACATAATATGATCCATACTGTACGTGCCCACTGATTTGACCACATGCCTCATCTTATAACATATAGCTATATGACTGATTTGACCATATGCCACATGATCCATACTGTACGAGCGCCAATGAAGTTCTCCCAGCCGCCGCCTCTCCTAGACCTAGCCGCCGCAACACCTTCTCCTCCTCCATAGACGGTTTCCCCTCCTTCAGCCGGTTTCGCCGGTCGTGAGCGGTGGAGAATCCGATCTATGGGTGAAGTTTCTGTAAAAATAGTGTTTTTAGAAAATTAGATTAGGATTTTGGTAGACATCTTATTGACGTCTACATCAATGGAGATGTCATTGTTCGCAATAAGTGATCTTCGATCCTTCGTTCGACGACGAGATCTTCTCGGCGTCAATGGTGGTGTTCTAAGATTAAAGTTCTATAGGTATAGTCTTTCAGATCTTGTTTCGCCAGATCGATCTTGGATTTTTTCTGATGGTTGCTGCGAAGAGGATTATCCTCGCAATATTCGTCCCGGCTGCTACGTCCTCGACAATGGAGAATCGTACTCTCGATTCTCCTGCGACGTCGATCTGGCTGTTCGGTTTCTTTTCCCTGAAATACGGGTGGTGGTGCTCTTGCCGATGTTGTCTGATTACTCTAATGGTTGCGCGCGTGCACGTAGCCTTGGCATTGTGGCTCAAATTAAAACTATGGGAGAACCCTTATTAGTATTTACAGGTCTATGGTTTGACATCTATGTGATGTTTATTGGGCTGCTTTCAGACAAGTGCAAGATTGTGTCATGGAAGAAGAAGATTTTGAAGACCTTCGAGATTTATTCGTTTTCTTTTAGACTTTATTTTGTAGTCGTTGAAGATAGTTTATCTATCTCTACCATGTACTATTTATTGCTATGAATATATGTGGTATTGATTGTAAAAAAAACATATAGCTATATGACTCTATTTGATACCAGAGGAGCACCGGTAGAAGCAGGTTCTCGCGTCTCTCACGACCCCTGCGTTGCCCGACCCAGGCGACACGGGGGGAGAACCCCGCCGCCGTCCCTAGCTCCTCCTCCCTCGTTCCCCCGCCTCCTCGCCACCGCCAGAGGTCCCGCCGGCAAAGCCCGGACAGCGACGGCGATGGCGGGGCTCTCTCCGAGCACGCGGGCGGCTCCTGATCTAGCGGCGGCGACGCGTGTTCCGGCAAGGATGCGGCGGCGAGGCGCCGCGGGATCCCGGCTGCGCACGCGGGTTCGGCGACGGCGGAGCAACGCGGCCTCCCAGGCGGCGGAGGCGCCCTTGCTGTCACAGGTGGGAGCCGCGGGCTCGTCCGGGCCTAGATGGGCTTAGGCGGGACTGCAGTAGGCGCGGTGGCGCCTGGTGGCGCTGGCTGCTAGGCACCGAGGCAGTGCTACCGGCCGGCCGGGCGGCGGTGGGCTGGATCTCCTCCGTCCAGCCCCCCTTTTCTTCGAGTGATCGAGGTGGGACGGTGGTAGACACAACCTGCCCCACTGGCGGCATCTCCGGCTCGCCTCTCGTCGGCTATGGTTCCAAAAGGTGGCTCCTTGCTGCACGTGCTTCAGGCGTTGGGATCGGATGCAGGGCCGGGAGAAATGTTTGCGTGATGCACGACAGCGACGTCCGCGGGCGTCGTCACCTTCTTGGAGGCGTCGTCATGGCGCTGCTTGAGCCTCCCCATGTCGATCACCGGGGGAAACCTTGATTCGGTCTACGGATCAGGAGGCAGCGATGCATCTGTGTCGTTCCCTTGTTGGAGGCGCTGCTCAGGTAGTTCGATGAGTCCTCGGTGCACCAGTTGAGTCGTTGATGGCCACTGCCAGCTTGGGCTTCCGGGGCGCTATGTACACCATCGACGATGCTTCTTGGTCGACGCCTCCTCCGATCTGGTCCGGCCCTGCCGTTCTACCTCGCCGACTCCTGGCATCTTTGGCTGATCGGTGCGTTAGCTTCTATCATCTTGGAGTTGGAGTTGGCCTCCTGGAGTTCTGCTCTTCGGTCGTGACGCGACCTTGTAGCTTAGTGTGTCGTCCCCTCGCCTTCTTGGCTGGAGAAGATGCAAGGTAAGCCCTTGTCGGTCGGCGGGTGTAGGTTGTGTTGTACACCGTGTGGTGTTGTGTTTGTATCTGCCTTCGGACGTTGTGCCGGCTGTCTTGGTTTTAAGCCGTGTATCGTGTGGTGTCGAGTTGTAGCCATTCTTGCGTTGTTTCAGCAGTCTAGGCCTTTCTTCTATGTGTTTGGTACACCTCACAGGGTGTATCCTAGAAAAATTTAATAGGACCAATAATTCTATACGACTATCCACCGGATAAAAGAAAATCAAAGAATCCAAAGCTACTCGTTAAGAGATTGTGAGAGCCAATATTATCCTTTAAGTAGATTTTGCAAGATCCACCAAGGATACAGATTCTATTAGATACATCAATGGTTCTTACTTTTCAAGAGATCATGAAGACACCGATCGACAAAGCATTAAGTAAATGGCAAGGTGAGAAAAGAGAGGGGAAGGAAAAAAATACAGTACCTTATTGTGACACAGACATAAATAAAATAATGAGAAACAAAAAAAATTATAGTAATATTTATTTTCCGGTAGCAACGAAGGGTATTATGCTAGTATATACTATAATATACATAATGACTCAATGACTGGAGTTCTAGCAGCCTTTCGTCTTAAACTTGACCTAGATCCCCATGCTGAAGAGTTCCTGGTAAAGCAAGAGTTCCTGGTAAGGCAGCTTTGCGCCATAGGGCCAATAGGGGCTCAGATCTTATTCCCTCATGTGATGGGCCTTATGACAATATTCGCCACCCGTTCACATGTCTGACAAACGTGCATATCTGATAAGTCACTAAGCATGAAGAGCCATTCGTGAAGGTAAACTAGATAAGGGGGTTATTATTTTTCTCATGTGTTGGTGACTGGGTTAGTCATCAAATGTCAATTTGGTAATCTAGATAGCTACTGGGTTGAACTTGCTCTACTACACTAATGATACTAGCACATATGATCCTTGACATGAAGGTTTTCCAAAGATATTAGTAAACACACTTGGCCTCGTGTTAAACTACATATGAAAACTAAATTTTGAACTAGTCATTTTGTAGAACATTTATTTATTCTAGGATACACCTAACATTATTTTATTTAGAAGCTTCTAAAATCAGATTCAGTCCTCGACAATTTCAGCAGTCAATGGTGGTTCAGCTTTCATACAGTATATAATTCTCATCACGATGATGTCATTCTAAGGATGCTTTCATACAGTATATAACTATCACCACGATTATGTCATTATACTATAGCTTAAGCCTGGTTACATGCATGAGCAATGAGAGCACTTGCACATCCAGTGTCTCTAGAGCACGGGCCCATCTATCACTACTCGGAGGCTATGTGTCATGTCCGTTGATTGCTGCATGCTGGCCATGCCTGCCGCTTCTCTATACTTGTGTTGTAGGCTTGGAGCTGGGAGTGAGTCACGATTGGTAGGACGGACTTCATAAAGGACATTTTTTGAAAACCTCAAATTTAAAGATTCATAAAATCCAATAAAAATACACACTTGTAGATAATGATTTATAATAAACACGTGCAAAATCTTATTGAAAATACTTTGTATTCTGATTTAAACAAATAGAAAATACGTAAACAATACAATTTTGAATAGGTCTCTGTTTTTCGAAAGTTTGTCATATTTGCCTTTTTTGCTGCGCCCGAAATACAAATTATTTTCCATTAAAATTTGCACATGTGTATTTTATATTGTTGGCAACGCGTAGGTTTTTTTTGAAAATATTTGATGAATTTTAAAAAATTCAAAAATGGCTTCATGGAGCCTGTGCTCTAAAGCGATTTTCCGTGGAGCTGACCCTCTCTTTCCCTCATCTCTCTATTCGTCTTGCTCAAAAGCTCCAGGCTAGGGTTTCTGTCTGCCACTTACAATTCTCTGGCTGCCGCCTATGATTCTTCGGTGACCACCACACTAAGCCCGCTCAGCCGTAACTTCTTTAGGCTGCCTCGCCGGTCTCATCTCAGCTACCGCGCGACCAGGAGCGGGGAGGTGTCGCGCAGGAGGACGAACCAATGGTGATGAGACGATGCGGGATGCACTGGTCAGGCGGGGCCTTGTGCGCATTAATCTTAATGGGACATTGTAACTTGTTTATGTTATACTCACCAATTGCCTCCCTGATCTTGGGTCATGTTTTTTCTCTCAATCTTTCGATTTATGTTGTGTTACTACTTTTGATTAGAGCGTCCCTAATATTGGAATTTTCCAAGAATTAACATGAGGCATTAAATAATCGAGTGATATTAAAGGAGATATGTACGAAAGAACCAACACTGTAATTCTTTTCATTATTCTACGAAGTATGTATGATGGAAAGGTGAACATGAGTAGTAGGTATCTGTTTGGTTTCTATGCCCGTGTTTTCTTAGTTTTGTTGGTTATATAAAAAAATTCACTGGCAAATTTCTTGATTGTATTATGCCCATTTGTGGTAGTCCTAGTAGCATGATGTACATAATTAACTATATACATCAAATTCATGAGTGACCCAAGTTTGCTATGTGTACTGGTTTCAGTTTCAAAACTTAATCATATGCTTTGAGAAAGGAAATAAACATTTTTTGATGGAAATAATCATTTATATTCAAAATAATAAGATTAGGCATAAGTGCTAACAACACTCCGCCAATTAATCGTGTGTACGCACTGTTAGTATATTAAAAGAACTGGATAAAAAAGAGAAATAAGGGCGTGGCCGAAAACTCGTGTGCTTGCCCGCGATATCTAACACGATATGCCCGGAGAGGCGAAGCTCGCATGCCGACCTAGTATATAAGATTTATGAACAACATTGCAGTACCCGAAATGGATTCTTATTGAATAACACATTTAATTTAGGCTGATGTGATTAACTCCTTGTTGGGGTACTGATCACATGAATTTTATATAAAAATTCAAGTAAATACAATACGGTAGAGAACCGTAAGTTCAACAAAAAAATATGAACCACTTCTACACAATGAGTACACAACTTTTTCGCGAAAACCAACGAGTACAGAACTAGAAGACCCTTGTGATAGTATACAAGAGAACATTTACTCCAAGCACATATGAGCCTTGACATGAAGATGTACCAAAGATATATACAGTAACACACATGCATGTTTAACTACATATAAGAGCTAATTTCAGTAGATATAGAGACTATCACTGATTTAATGTCATTGGCAATATTCTTAGCATCTTCACCAATACCATCCAATCCTCTCCTTGCCAACCCAGCATAGTAGAGCCCATTTTCACCTTTCCAATGATTCGGGTATTCTATGATTGGCAATCCATTGTCATTTATCATGCTCTCACCATTCTATGCTCATAAATAACATATAACCTGGTTAGAATATTTAACAATTGTTGCACCAAAAATAATATGGCTTATGCAAATACCTTGAGCCACATATTTGTTGTGCTCTTGTATCCAGTTGCAAACACAACCGCGTCAAATGATATTTCATCCCCACATTGAAATTTAACTATATTGCCCATTATCTTAGTAATGCTTCCTTGAACCTATAAGCGGTACCACAAATATAAATAAACTAGTATAGTAAATCAACATATGGTACATATAAGGTTTATATATATCTCAGGATATACTTACTTGGATGATGCCTCTTTTTACTAACCCAACAGTGCCAACATCTATCACAGCGGATCGGCCTATTTTTGACTTGAGGATCATTGGACCCATTTTTGCATTCTAATGCCATACCTTGATAGGTCTCCGAATATGAATTTTGTCACCATAACAAGGAGGTTATCCACTAGATTCAGGGGAAGATGGTGGGATAGTGTCATCCCCAACCGGATTAGTTCCTTTGTCATTACATGAATCTACAGCCACAAAATGGGTCACACATCTATCAAAACATGAGAAAAAATATAATTCGAGTAGTAATAATACTACGAAACCTTATTCCATTACTAGATAAAATTATATACTGCACATACCGGGCTTCGTATAACAATCGAAGTATTGGCACCATGGATCGCAAGGTCATAAGCGATTTCCATCCCAGAGTTGCCAGATCCAATGACCAACACGCTCTTCCCCGAGAAGCTCTTGCCTGACTTATATCTTGACGAGTGGATGGCCTCACCCGGAAAACTGTGAAGTCCAGGGATCATAGGAATATTCTCTGCACTATTCTCACCACTTGCCACAACAAGGAACTTTGCGATGAAATTTGTTGTTATTCCCTCCACCATGTCACGAGCCACAATTGACCAACACTTCTTATCATTGTCATATTTTGATGACTCCACCCTGTTGAGATACTTCGGTTGAATATTGAAAAGCTCCATATAGTCATCCAGGTACTTGACAAATAGAGATTTTGGTATATATGTTGGTGCATCTTCTGGATATGACATATGTGGTAACTCACAGAACTCCTTCGCAAGATGTAGCTTTAAGCGGTCGTATGCGCGTTTGCGCCAAAGTGAAGCACTATAGTCCTCACGCTCAACGATGACATAAGGAATGGAGAACTGGGTAAGGCATGCTGCTGTCGCGAGGCCTGCTGGACCAGCACCGACAATCAACACCACAACATTCTCCATTGCAAGGCCAAGATTCGATGAACTTGGGATAGGGTTGAGGTGGTAGGTTAGGAGACTTGGAGTAAGAAGAGGTGTTCGTTTACTTGTTGGTTGGATGAATCTTTGGAAGAGACAGTTGCATATGAGACATATATATATATGCACGCAAATTCCACGTACCTAGTCAAATTCCACGTACCTAGTCTGTTTTCTAATTAGGTTCAGAATAAGAGACGCTGAAAAAGGTAAAGATCAATTAACACATATAACATGCTCTATTTAGTTTCTCTAGAAAATGGGATGCTATAAATACCATTGTTGGCGGATAGGTAGGAAACACAATATAGACCATGTACATTATTTTGGAAACTTACAACATATATTTCATATATTTGATTAGTGTTTCCTTCCTTTTCTATCATCGTCAATGTAAATTCATCTAGGACAAAGATATGATCAGAGTATATATTATCTAAATGTTTCCTACCTTTTCTGAACTTGATAGGATAAAGATGGTTCAACGTTTCTAAATATTCTGTAGCACTACGTAGACCATTTTTTTTATTAAGGGTGTACTATGCAGTGTTACAAGAATATCACAAAGGTGATGAGAAGATTACACTAAAGGTTCTGAACAAATGGGCTACTACCAGCTGTGGTGTGGAATATCATGCCAGAAGAATCTGTTATGGCGATAATGATAGCCACCAAAATTTGTTTTTGCAGCTCTCTTGTTATATAGCTAGCCATTGAATCTATCTTGGAATACATGTATGGATGTGGTGTATGAAATATAAAATCAAATCCAATTGAATTTTGCTAATGAATTTGCATGAAATCTTGAGTTGCTCCTTGCTAGGTACAGCTGGGTATACATCTTCTATATGGTTCTACTGGTAATATTGCTGCATAGCTAAAATGTATGATGCTTGCAGTAAGCATATGATTGGCTAAAATAAACATGCTATTCCATCTGAGTTGAACACATACAACTAGTTTAATAGTCCTAGTTTGCGATCTTCCAATCCACTGATGGTCGATCAAAACAAGTTGTGTGTGAAGGCTCTCCCTATCGCAAATGGTTTGAAAAATGTGAACATGTGTGAATGTTCATCCCTTTCCACATGGTTCAGAAAACCGTGTGCACTGCAGAGGCACATTGTCTACCATGGATAGTGACAATTCGATTAGCCGTGTGTATTGGGTAATTTCAGCCATGTGTGAAGGCATGTTTTGTACTCCCTCGGTTTCAAAATATAAGATGTTTATATTTTGTGAAAGTAATGCATCTAGGTGCATTTTAATGTGTAGGTTTACTCTGAACCTACACACTAAAATACGCCATCTACATCTTATATTTTGGAGCGGAGGGATACTAATTAAAGCACTTTCTTGCACCAAGTGGGTCTGGTTGGGTTGCATGTGGTAAACCAACATGCCCTAAGTGGATCAGCAAGGTAGACTATTTCAAAAATCTATGTTGAAATTCTGAAATTGTATATGCTTTAGTCCTGCTCCTGCATTGGTATGGCGAGACCAACTGATAAGGTGGATGTTTGATTTTGTTCTACTTTCTCCGTTTCAAATTATAAGTTGTTTTAGCTTCTTCTGAAACACATCTATCTAGACGTCTTTTATTGTGTGGGTTCGAAGCAAAATGAGTGAACCTACACGCTAAAAGACATCAAGATACATGTATTTTAGAAAAATCCTAAAACATCTTATGTTTTAAAACTGAGGAAGTAAGATATTAGAAACACATAATATCTTGCATCACACACATAGTGCATGCTCCCTCAATATATAAGTGGGGATGGGTTGTCCACGGCGCCGCCAGCCCATCCCACTTATTTTCCTTAGGTGGACACCCATGGGCCAGCTAAGAGATATCATAGACGCACAAGACATGCTCGCTACTGCCGCCACGCAGCCATGACTGGGGAAATTTCGCCCCCTCCGCTCTCCCCGTCGCATCGGGCTCCATGGCACTAGCGTCGGGATCCTCCCCTCCACCCCTCCCCCGTTCCTCTTCTACGGTCAGGTACATCCAATCACTCGAGTAGCAAAGGTTCGGCAAGATCTATGGGGAGCCGCTGGTGGCCGGCGGGGTCGGTGGGGAGTCACACGCCTCCAGCGAGATCCGTGTGAAGCAACAGATTCCTAGCGATGTCCACGGGGAGACGCAGGGCAACAGCGATGTCCAACAAAATAAGACCGCAAGAAGGTACGTTGATAGATTTCTAATACAAAATGTCACCATGTTTGCTAACAAAATTTCACTCAATTAACTTGGTAAATTTCGTAGTTGTTAGCATATGATGACATCTATGCATCAGTTTGCGGTTATCTGGTATTTTGACTGTAATGCAAACCGTACTTGCCAACAACCCTACTCTATGATGGAACTATTGTAGGATTTATCTGTATTTTGACTATAATGCAAATGATCTGCATGTAACAACTTGAGATTCAGTTACTCTCAGCTTAGTACATAAGGCCCAAACATAAATTAGGTGTCCTGCTAATGGAATGTTACAGTTGCTGTTTACAGAAGACTATACCACCAGTTCGAAGAGTACGTTCTGAACTTGTACTGATGCACCCACATCCTTTTTGGATGGCGCTAATCATTGTGGCATAAGAATGCACAGAAACCAGTTCATGTGAAGAGTCTCCTTTAATAACTTCGGAAACATTTTCTCTCAAATTACATAAATTAAGCGCTACTTGGAGTGACCAAAAAATGTCTTGTCAAGTAGTTTAGTTAAGCCACTCAAAGCTTGGCGTTGATGGCTTGCTCGAGCTTCATCCCTAGAGTGTAGGCAAGGGGAGGTGGTACAACACTCCCGATTTGCCTGTGCATGCTCTGGATATATTTGGGCATGAGTTCCTATTGTGGTATATCTTTAAGTGTCTTCCAATTTAATTTGCTTGATTGCAATGGCTTGTCTAATATTTCTAATGGTTGATACCCTGTTACACTATTTGATGCTATACTTAGTTATTCGATTATTCCTAGATGACTTGCAGGTGTACAAGGTTTATAAAATTTCCGTGTGACTGTATTTTTACATAGGTATGTATCTTAAGCAAAACAGGTCCATCAGCTCTTGATATATATATGCATTCTAGCATAACTTTAACCATATAAGCTCTAGTACTGTAAGTAACATGCTAGAGTGTTAATTGGTTCCTTCTAGTTGCACACATCATGGCCTTGTTTTCCTCTCTGCACACATGAATCGTGTAGAAGTGTCACCTTGCTAGCTCATCAATATCAGATCAAAAAATGGGACTGGATATTATTTTTGGACTATTTTGGATATTAGTATGACTGTGGGCTAGAGATCATCACATGTTTTAATTGGAATAACATGTTTCATGGTTGCATATCTAATGACATTCTTTTTCTTGCTCTCGTGGATGATCACTTGATTTTTATTTTCCTGATTCATCTGGGTTTATATTGGTCAAGACCTTGAAGCAAAATGGATGATGTCTACACTGTACCATTTTGGAATTGGGAGTGGTGAAGGGTACTCGTTTTATGGAGCAATTCTATACCTCTAATATATCAAGATCTACAGTTAACTGGATTTGTAATACTCCTAACTTTCTAGTGTATTCTGGAGATCCTCTTAGTGTGTAGTACTACTCTATCTGTTCTAACTCATTTCGTTTCAGATTAGATTTTGGGGATTTGTCTAAATTATGATGTATCTATACACTAAAATACGTCTGGATACATGCAAATTTTAAACAAATCTATGTCATCTATTAGAGACAGAGGGAGATATTATTCGTGTGCTCTTTCTTATTGGTTAAGCTGGAGGCAATAGGAGGATAAGCGACTAGCGGTAATAAATGGGCAAGCGGAGAGGGCGACCGGAGGGGAGGGGGTAAACAAGAGCGTATTCTATGGATAATTAGCGGTGTTCCATTTACATTAAACAACCATAGGTGGTCACTTGGTGGGCCACTTACACTTCCTCTGAGTATCGGCGTGACTTGCAAGCCATGCAACTCATAGTGTGATTTTAACAAACAAATACCGATTATATTTCGCTAAATCATGTAATAATCTTACTAATGCAGAGAGCGAATGTAAAGACACACCTCGTGGAAAACACTTTTGCTTCGGTGCCCCCCTCTTTTCTAAACTTTGACAAAAAAGAAACTCGTGGATGGACAGAATCGCATGATACTGACTCATTTTGAAGACCGTACGAACGACCCGAAGCCTATATGGTCCGCTTAGACGTAAAAACACCATACACGTATTCTCACGTGTCTGCGGGAGGCAGAAAGTCTGGAGGTATATAGTATCAGCAGCAAAATTTTAAAACACAACATGCAAGGGCATGGATCGCGATAAGGGGAAGTGGGATCAACAGGTGGGGACGTGGAGTATACCCTGCCCGAACGAGTATACCTATACGAAGGTACACGGGGCCACAATATGGGTTTTCGATGGGTCAAAAAAACTGCATGATGCAACTTAAGTTTGAGGGGGGGGGGGGGGGTTGAAAGGGAATTTTGGCCCTTCATATGTTTTGATGTTTGTTGAAAACACTAGGAAAGTTTAATCGTGTGCTAAGTGTTTCAGGTAATAACTAACTTGTCAGCATACTGTTATTTTGTTGCTCTCTCAAAGGGAAAAGAGGGTTCTAATTGGATTGATATAAGAGGATTCCAGGAATTCTAAGTGTGTAGAACTGAGTTTGCCCGGACTATCCGACACATGCTGGACGGAGTATCCGTCCAAGCTGTTGTGTCTGGCCTTGGAATTCCTCAGACTTTCGCCAAGAAGTGGTTTCCATTCTGTATCCCATTTCGGAATCCACCCGGATTCTGGCTGGATTCTTTGAAGACTCTTTGCTAGACCGGAATGTCCGGGGTTGCTCGGCCGGAGTGTCCGGCCTGGGCCGGAATGTTCGGTGAGTTTAGGCCAAACACTCTGGGTTAAGTGGGTGCCATGGCTATATTTTCTGGGTCCCTATATAAAGGCCCTTTCTTCTACCTTGGATTGCTGCTCGTCCCCAACCTCAAGAATCCTAGAAGCTGAGCCACCAAATCTTCAAGATCTCCTCTCTCAACTATCCAAAGTCATTGATCTTTGGAGAATCGAAGGAGAAGACATCGATCTACATCTCCACCAAAGTGATTTATATTTCCCCCTCATTCACTTGAGGGACCCCTTGTTCTAGTGTTTCCTAGGAAACCCTAGGTGGTGTTTTCAATTCTAATTTGCTTCTTGTCATTGTGGCAGCTAGCCTTGTACTTGTAAACCTCCATTCCATTGTGGAAGTTTGCTCCAAGCTTGTTGTAAAGGCGCCGGTTCCCGCCTCGAAGGGTGCCGATAGTGGAAAAGTGGACTAGGCCATTTGTGGCGGCAGTTCACCGGAGAATAGGGTGAGGCCTTTGTGGCGTGGTGGTCTTAGTACCGCCCACCCCTCCAGCGCAAACGTACTTACCCTAAAAATGAAGGAACTGCGGTGAATCAAATCTCGTGTCCCCGTGTGCTTCACTCTTGGTTACCTATTTCCTCTTACTGTTCATTTACTTGCGTTGTGCTTATCGATAGGTTGTCATATAGGTAAATTCACCTTAGTTGCATATCTAAAGAATTTACCTTCGTGTCAAGCCTAAATTGAAAAACAAGTAAAATTTAGAGTAGAACCTATTCACCCCCCTCTAGGTGCCCATACGATCCATTTCAGGGGGCACCAAAGCACACCTCCAGAAAAAATGCCATGATAAAGATCCACGGTTAAATGCATTTGCGTGTGGCCAATGAGGCCTTCTAGGAATGGGCCGTAGCCAGGCTATATACTTGGTGATAGAAATTTACTAGTCTGCACCCATTATATTGAAAACGGTCAGACGTATATGCATGTTTCTGATTTTGTACTCTATGCAACAACCTCTGGTGTCAACGCATTTGTAATCTGAACATGTTCGACAAGCTCGAGAAATCTCATGGTAAAAAGTTTATAATTAGGCCAATTATCTTCAGTACTGGAAGTGTGTTGGCTGAATGTGGTTGGTTTTATGAGAAATTGGAATTTCCCTCTACTGCCAATATAAATCGCTTCCCTATCTCTTCCATGACAATTCGCCATAGCCACTGCACCAATCGACCTTTCTCTCTCTCGCTTTGTGCCATCCGGTTCTAGCAATTAGCCAACAAGCCTTAAAGATGGGAATCCCAGGGTTCACTCTGTCGGTGCCCAACAGTCCTTGCCACATCGATGGGTATGTGGGTGGGCCAAAGGACCATCTTTTTTTGGGCCAACCAGCAGGAGCTCTACCTTTTCATAAAGAAGAAAAGAGTTGGCCAGTTTGGAAGGGAAACCGGCCGAAAACCGATAGAGATGTTACACGCACGGGTCTGGTTAAAAGGGGAATCTGACCAAAAAAACCAAGCGGCACAGTTTTTAGGAAAAAGTGGCAAAAACCACACGAGGCCACACTACCTAGCTCGACTAGGTCTAGAGCACCACCAAACGACACCAGCACAACGGCAACAACAGGCACTACGAAGGAAACATCTAGGCCTCTTAGGCTTCAGAGGCAGGACACATGGAACTCGCTAGCGGTACTCGCACGCCGATAGGGCCCGGAGACAATGACTCAACCGACATCACTAGAATCGCAAGAAAGGCTCCCCTCACTCCGAAAAATGACGCCTCCAAGGAGGTAACGATGTCCAAAAGACGCCACCGTCATCCAATCCGGCAAGCCAGATTTGGGTTTTCACCCTGAAATGATGGATAGAGGGGTGTCGGGCTCCATGACAACGCCCCCAAGAGGGAGAATGATGCCCTCAAGCGCCACCACTGTTAGCACCAACCAAGTCGGGCTAGACTTTCGTCCGGAGACCTCGAGCACTACCTCTAATGGAATACCAAGGCGGTCCATGACACCCGACGAGAAAGATCAAATGCGAGAGAGACGAAGCCCACGCCCACGGAGCCATGCCATGCTACCCGCGCAGCCAAAGGAAGAGCATCACCAACAACTCGATCCGGAGCCGCCGCTTTGGCCTCCTCGCATAGCAGGGGAGCTTGTCACGCCTACCTGCCACCGATCGCGAGACACTGAGAACTAGCGCCTCGCCCACCAAATCGGCACCGCCACAACACCATCCACAGTCCATGGCACACCTCCGCCACAGACCTGCACAGCTAGCCAGGGCCACCGCGCCCTAGCCAGTCCTCCACCCACGGCGACCCTACATAGCCGCCAAGACACCGACGGAGCTGGCGCTGCCCCCACGAGACCACCACACCGAGGCACCCACATACCCACCGTCCTCCACGCCACCGCAACGTTGAGGAAGAATCTGGTCGCCGATCACCCAATCGCCAATGCGTCCCCGGGCCAACCACCTCGGCATCCACAACTCCGGCCAACAGATGTCTCCAGCACCGGATCAGCAACACAGCCACCCTTGATGCCCGCCCATGGTCGAGGGCCACCGTCCTGACTTCTTCCATGCCCGAGCTCGCCGGCTCAGCTTCCTCCATGGCCGTAGGAGAGGCGCCATGGCTGTGGCCTGACCGGCCCGTCTAGGGCCTAGATCGGGCTTGGGCAACCACTCCCACCCATGCAGCATCCTCTGGCCAGCGCACCGCCACCGCCTATGTGCCGCCCACATCCCAACGCCGCCATGCCCACCGACGGCACCACCGCTAGCTCGTGCCACCAGCAGAGCACCCTCGCACCGTAGGAGAGCAGAAACGCCTCGCCGCCTCCATCCCTGAGCCACGCACGGCTTTGTCAGTGGTCCCTCTGGCGGCAGCGATGTGGGAGAGGGTGGAGGAAGGTGATAGCTATGAGATTCGACATATTTTTGATGGTTTTTATTGATAGTTTTCTTCTGGATTTGATCGTTTCTAGCTTTACCTAACGCTAATACTTCGGTAGCAAAGAAAACTTGGTTTTTAATGTGTGTTTCAGGTTCTGAACATCAACGGAAGGTTTTAATAAGGAAAACACAATATTCAGGTGAAAACAAGAAAGTCTCTCTTTGCAAGCAATCAAAGGAGGCAAACAGACGCTTTAATGAGCAACTATATGGCGAGAACATTTTTTCCGACCGTATAGCTGCTGCCACCTCCGTCTTGTCAAAAGGGAAAAGTTCTATGAAGAGGCCAGACGCGAAATCATAACCCAACAGCCAGCAAAGAAGAGATCTGGAGAAGAAGGGGAAGACGTTCTTCATCTTGCTCCATGATCTTCGGCCTCCTAGCCATCACACCCTCATAGCCATTACTTGTACTTGAGAGAGAGAGAGATCTTCACCTTGAAAGATTAGGGTTTGAGATTGTTTCTTCATATTTTGAATTGTGTTGGATTACTTTTCTATTCCTATTGTGGATCTCTACGGTAACATCGAGAAGAAATTCCTTTATTTAATTATATTGATGATGCTTTCTTCTCTCATGTGTGAGTAAGTTCCTTGGGCGTTGGAGATGTAAGGGATTGGTGAGATGTGATGTTCCTCCATATATTTTCCATTAGTTTGTGATTGATTTTAGTTACTATATTATGTGTGCTTGACTATCTGTGAGATGCCTAATGCTTGTTGTCCAATTAAGGGCCCAGACAACATGATGCTTTGTTCTACATAGATAGGATCTTGCTCGCTAGCAGACCGGCGACCCCCGAGTGACACAGGGATATCAATGGAAAACTAGTAGACTCGAGGATAACGAGGAACCACCATGCTCATTGCATTAGTCCGATCCAAGGAGCTTAATTGCTAAGCAACCTGAAGGGTCTTAATCATCTAGTGTCTGACCATGGTTTTGGTAACAGACTAGTAGGATTATTGAAGTTTGGATGAAATCTACCAAGAGGAGATCCGGCTAATTATGGGTTGCTCGCCTATACATATACTTATAAGATTACAATTGTTACACTTACCACTCGTCCACCGAGCATAGTCACTATCACCATGAACTGTATCTTCCCGCGCCTTCTTTGTCATCTGTAGAAAACAAGAAACAATCAAATTGTTCTTTACTTTTATGCTTTTTAATTCTGAAGTTTACATTTTAGTTTTATTTAAAAACATCCAGTTTAAACCAAATTCTATTCTTATTTCCACACTTGCAGTCAATTCACTCAAAGACCTGTGACAACTTTAGGTGTGATAGAGACTCTAATCATAAACACTTACCTTTGGACTCCCTGTGGGATCGATATCTATACTTCGAAACTAGCTACAAATGATCTGTACACTTGCAAACATCAAGCTATTTTCTGGCACCATTGCTAGGGCGCTAAGCACTAAGTGTTTGTCTCTTGACATTTCAGGTGTTACTACTACAAAATGGTCTTCCTAGGAGACAAATGGTCTACACGCTCTGGTAGGACCTATTTACCAGATTATTTTGAGCGCGTGCCTATTCAAAGGCGTGAAGAAATTATTGAAAAACTTTTAAGATCAGTCAAAGTTGAAGTGGAAAACCTGAGTGATTTTATGGAAATCATGTCCATTTACATGACAACTCTCAAGAAACCTGAGAAAACTCTCAGGGAATATAGTGCTCCAAACGCTGGTTTCCTTAAACAACCAATAGAATTTCCTAACCATGGAGTTAGAGAATATCGATTTGATGGTGGAATTATTAAAATCTTGCAGGAAAAAGCCTTCAGTGGAAGGGAAGATGAAGAACCATGAAGACATATTAGAGAGTTTGACAATTTGATGACAACACTTGGACCAAAAGGTTTGCCAAGAGATTTCTCTCATCTAAATTTTTTCGTTGGTCTCTAAAAGGTAAAGCTCTAGACTGGTTATATTCTCTCACTCGTCATTACATTAAATGTTGGGAAAACTATATTGTCAAATTCATAAATAGGTTTAATCCTTTTAAAAAGGTAACTGAAACTAGAAAGAATATAGGCAACTTTAGTCAGAACGTGGGAGAAAACTACCCACAAGACTAGGATAGATTCTTTGGAATGATCAATAGAATTCCTAATCATGTCTATTATGAATTAACTATTTGCCATTTATTTTACCATGGTCTTAATACTCAAAGCAGAGAGTTGCTCGACTTATCAGCAGGAAGATCGATTAATACTTTAACTGTTAAAGCATGTTTGGAATTAATGTCTACTAGGGCTATGAATAATTCTATATACAATCCTGATTTCGACACTAAGCCGTAAAAAGGGATGCTTCGTATAAATCCTGATCTTATGTCTGAAGTATGCAAAACAATGAAAGAAAAAGGTATACCTTCTGAACTTGTTAAGGAAAACAAAGTAGACTTGTTACAAGTTTTTACTGAAGGAGATGAAACTAGAAAAGTTTTTCAAGAATTAAAACATTGACAAGCAAAATCTCATAATAACCTGCATAAGCATTTTCAAAAAACATAAAAAGATTTTTGTGGAACTCACGGAAAATTATGATGAGATTGGCCAAGAAATAAAATTATTTCACAAGTATCTTAGTATGATTGAAATCCAAGTGAACAAATAGCATCTAGTTATCAGATTTTTCTTCGAGATGATATAGATATTCCTGTTTCTACTAATGTTGTCACAAGAAGAGGTGCAATTGTGACAAGACCATCAGGACCACCAGAATATGAAGCTGAAAAAGAGCAAAAGGAAAAAGCCTTGCTCGAAGCAAGCCAAGAAGATGATACACTGGTGGATCCTCAAGATGAAACTTCTCAAGAAACACAAGATCAAACCAAGGAGGACCAAAATGATGCACATGATGACCGATATGACTCTGATGCAGAGACAGTTGATCTAAGAGAAGAAAAAGATACAAGCAATGAAGATGAAGTTGTTGTAGTAGAAAAGAAGAAAATCGATAAGCAACAACAAAAGAAAGCAACAAGAGAGCCTGACCCCCCACAAAAGGTAAAAAGACAAGAATAAGAAAGGTGAGCAAAAGCTTCCTTATCTAGATCGAAAAAAGAAAGCACCGGATCAGGTAATCTATGATTCTTTCAGAAAGGCACTTGGTGATCTTCGTCTAGAAATTCTATTTGCGGATGCAATAAAAGTTCCCACATATTCTAAATTCCTCCAGGATATTCTTAGTACAAAGAAAGAAATAACTGAAACCGTTGCCATGGTGACTAGTTATCCTGCTAATGGGAATCTATTGTCTAAATCGGGAGATCCCGGAATACCAACTATTTCATGCTTAATTGGCAAAACTGATATTCACAATGCCTTGTGTGATTTAGGTGCAGGAGTTAGTGTAATGCCATATTCTATCTATAAAAAGTTAGGATTAGGAGAGTATTCCCCTACTACTATCACTTTACAGATGGCTGGCAAGTCCACTAAACAACCCATTGGTATGATTCAGGATGTTCTACTTAGAATAGACGAGCATGTTATTCCTACTGATTTTATTATTCTTGAGATGCCAGAGGATGAAAAATTATCCATAATACTTGGAAGACCTTTCCTTAGTACTCTAGGAGCATCAGTTGATTGCGTTGAGGGAAAAATAATTTTCAATGTCTATGATGCTGAAATCATCCGGTATTTCCCAAAGAAACTAGAAGCGGGAGAAAGATACATTCCACCAGCAAAACGAGTTCATGTGGTAAGTGCCTTTGATAAAGGGCAACCCAAGGTAAGAATTCGAGAACAGAGAAGGGGTTGAGTTATTCAACCATTCTTAATAAAACGCTTAAGTCAACCCATCACATCAATAAAATAAAATAAAGAATAAAATGTTCATCAAATTCCTACAACTTTTTCATAGACATTCTTGCGGAAGCGCGACCGTGAAGATGCAGTTGTCAAAAAGTAGTAGAAACATCGATTGAACAAGTGTAGGATAAGTATAAAAAAAAAAGTTTGAGTTTTATCTACAAAAACTAGCTTAATTATTTAAGTTCATACTAAAAAGTAAATCTCCAATTGAGGAGAACAAGTTAGGTTGTACTAAAAAAATTCTGCTCTTTATATGCTGATGTTGGTCGATAGTTTCTACTGTCATTTTTCTGTCAAAAACAAGGTGTTTCGCTAAGTTTCCAGATAAGAAGGTATTCTCGAAGAAATAGAATTTTTTCATGGATACTAATGATTTAACAATCAACTATACAACGAGAATAAAAAGTCTGGTCGTATAGTTTGGCCATATAGATATCTTTGCCATCAACAAATTTTCTTTCGAAGGTAGAGAGGATTTAACGACCAACTATACGGCGGGAATAAAAATTCCGGTCGTATAGATATCGATGCCTTCGTTAATTTTTTTTCAAAGATACAGAGGATTTAACGACCAACTATATGGCGGGAATAAAAATTCCGGTCGTATAGTTCCGGTCGTATAGATATCGATGCCTTCATCGAATTTCTTCTCAAAGGTACCGACGGTTTAACGACCAACTATACGGCAGGAATAAAAATTCCGGCCATATAGTTCTGGTCATATAGATATTGATGCATGTTTTAGAAAATTTATCTCGAGGGTACAAAGGGTTTGACGACCAACTATACAGCGGGATCATTGTGACCCGGCCATATAGTTGCGTCCGTATAGTTGTGTTCTGGCATAAAGAAACCCTAGTTGGCGGTGCCGCTGCAACTATATGGCGGGAACTACATATCCTGCCCGTATAGTTCGGCGCGACCTCATAATCACGCCGAGGCGGCTAGGTTTCTTCTCCCTCCTCACTTTTTCTCTCATATTCTCTCTCCAAATCTCTCAAAACCCACCTAGAACTCTTGATTCTTCGCGGATTTCATTCGTTTGAGTGGGGGAATCAACAGATCGGTATGTTTCTCTCCCTATCCATGCTTTATTTTCGGATTTCCATGGTTGAAACTCTCACATTGATCTAGTGGATGAACTCAAGATTATTTTGTTTTTCCTATTGATTTCTCACGTTAGAATTAAAATTTTCCACATATAATCGTTCGTATATCATGTACAAACTATATCCCGAAGGTTTTATGGTGAAATTCTTTAGTGCATCAAGATGAACAAAATTGGTACCATTTTTCGCAAGGGCAAGCGCCAACGTGGAGAGAGCTCGGGTCTCTGGGCCGGGCTCAACAGTAGGTTGGCCATTGTTTCATCAAGGAGGGTGTTGCCCACACGTTGGGCCGATCACAACTTTCTCACCGCGGCAGGGTTGAGGGCGGTGTCATGGTATTGGCACGGCAGATGCTACAGGGGTAGCTTACGTAGAGGAGACAAGGCGACGTAGGAGAATCCGGGAGCGAGATTGGCACACGATGTACCCAGGTTCACGTCCTCTCGGTGGAGGATCGCTACGTCCTACTGTCAATCTAGTATATGATCATATATTGGTTACATGGGAGCCGCCGTAGGCGGAGGAAGAGACTAGATCTAATATGACGTGAGCGAGATCCCCCCAAAGGGGTGCTCCTAGTGGCTTTATATATGCAGCCAGTTAGGGTTTACAAGTGTTAATGGGCTTTTTATTGGAGTCGCTATCTTGGGCCTCCAGTTGGCGAGTCATTTGGGTCCATTCGCCGGTTTCTGCGAGTCCACTCGCCATGGGCGACTCTGCTCCGTTGGTATACCCCGATTCGTATTTCCCCATCAATAGTCCCCGAGCGCGTCAGGGACTCGGCGATGACTTCAAGCCGTCGAATCAGCGCAGGCGATTCTAGGGTGGAGTTGATGGCGAGTCATTAGCGAGCTCCTGAAATAGAGAAATAACTCATGAAATAGTTCATTCGCCTGGGCGAGTCGACGCGCCGGGCAAATCGCCATCGGACGGAATCGCCCTTTGGAGAAGTTTGGCTGGTGCCATGTCAACTTGTTGTCATAGAGGTTGATGAATAGAAGACGTGGAAGCTGCCAAGTTGTCGATGATGAAGTCGCCAAGTTAGCGGAGGTGGTTCCGTGATGGGCGGCCGAGGCGAGTCCCGGCGTGTTTGAGTATCGAGGTGAGTCGGTGGCGAGTCCCGAGCATGCTGAGTACTGACGAGTCCGTGGTGGTGAGTCCCGGCGTGGCAATCTGTGGCGAGTCCACGATTTAGTCTGCAGGGATGAGTCCCCGAGCGTGTTGAGTTCGCGAGGGTGAGTCCGTGGTGGCGAGTCCTCGAGCGTGTTGAGTACGTGAGGGTGAGTCCACGGTGGCGAGTCCCCAAGAGTGTTGAGTACGCGAGGGCGAGTCCGTGGTAGCGAGTCCCCGAGCGTGTTGAGTACGTGAGGGCGAGTCTATGGTGGCGAGTCCCCGAGCGTGGCAAGTACGAGAGGGCAAGTCCGCGGTGGCGAGTCCCCGAGCGTGTTGAGTAATGGCGAGTCGCGGTGGCGATCCGAAGCATGTTGAGTACGCAGGTGAATCCTGTGGCGAGTCCCCGGCGTGTTAATCTGTGGTGAGTCCACGGTGGCGAGTCCCCGGCGTGTTAGTCTGTGACGAGTCCGTGGTGGCGAGTCCCCAGGCGTGGTAATCTGTGACGAGTCCACGGTGGCAAGTCCCCGAACATGTTGAGTACGCGAGGGTGAGTCCGTGGTGGCGAGTCCCCGAGCGTGGCGAACCGCCGTCGTGGAACCACGCGCACACACGGTATGCCTTGGAGTAGTCCCCGAGGCTCGACTTGGCTTGTAGAGGCGACTTGAGGCTCTTTAGAGATGCATATTCTAAAAATAGTAGTGGTTGTTGCCGACCATGGCGAGTCCGTGTGGGGAGAGTTCACGGTGAGCGAGTCTGCGAGGGAAGAGTCCCCGAGTGTGGCAAGTCCGCGATGATTGCAAGTCCGCAAGGGGAGAGTCCCCGAGTGTGGCGAGTCCGCGGTGATTGAGAGTCCGCAAGGACAGAGTCCCAGAGTGTAGCGAGTCCGCAAGGGGAGAGTCCCCGAGTGTGGCGAGTCCCTGATGATTGTAAGTCTGCGAGGGAAGAGTCCCCGAGTGTGGCGAGTTCGCGATGATTGCGAATTTGCGAGGGGAGAGTCCCCCAGCATGGCGAGTCCGTGATGATTCCGAGTCCGTGATGACGTTCATTGCGCTGTTTTTATTAGCGAGTCTCTCATCTTGGCCCGGGAGGCCAGTCACATGGCGACTCCAAAGATGGCTCTCGGCTTAGCGTTCTTCCTGGACGATCCGAGGCTCGGTTTGCGAGTCCTCGTCCACAGTAAACGTCGATCGCCTTTATCTAAGGTTGAGGAGGACATGGTGCTGTTTGTGTAGCACTGCCATTTGTCTTGGCCCGGAAGGCCAGTCAAGCAAGGCGACTCCAATGATGGCTCTCGGTTTGCGTTTTTCGTGGATGATCCGAGGCTTGGTTTACGAGTCCTCGTCCGCACTACTTGGCCATTGCGAGTCGCTCTTTCAAAGGTTGACAAAGGCGAATTGATTTTTCCCAGAGGGAAGAGATGCCCAGTGGTGAGTCCATACATCATGGCATGCGACCCTCTCTGGCGACTAGTATGATGAGGGGCCCTTAGCAGGCCAGCGTACGCGTTTGGCGTAGCGTAAGTATATGCGTGCTTTGGCGGAGTCAACGCGGCGGACAAATAGTCGACGCAGCGGACGGAGGTCGCGCTATGGCGAAGCCGGCGCGACGGATACCGGGTCGATGCGGTTGATGTAGGCGTGTGATCAGAGCCATGTGGCGTTTAGCCGGTGGCATGGCGAGTCCACGATAGGAAGTCGCGAAATGTTGTGAGTCCATGGAGGGAGGATCCACAAGCGTGGCAAGTCCGTGATGGCGACTTTGCGAGGGCGAGTCTCTGAACGCGATGGAGAATCCCCAAGTGTGGAGATTCGGCGAGGGCGTCGAGTCTGCAACAGGCGAAGCGAGTCCCCGAGTACAACGTTTAGCTAGAAGGGAGTCAACGCAGTGGACATGGTCGGGTAAGCGCTCCACATGCATCCGGACCACGAGTGCGCAATTTGCTTGTTCCTATACACATCAACACGCATTCTATAACAAAATTATCAGTTTATGAATGAAATATTTCAAATAAGATCGAGTGGGAGAGACTTATCCTCCATAGCCGAGTCATCGTAGGCGAAGCTGTAGACAACCACGACGGCGAAAAGTTAAAGAAGTTTGCGGTAGGACAGCTATTCGACCCTTCGGACGAGGTCACAACAACACATCCGACTGGACCTTCGCAGAGTAGAGTCAGCCAGGCATGTTTCATCGGCGTGTTGCTGCCGAGGTGCTCGCGTGCGCTGCTTAAATCGCCAAGCCTTAATTTCTAGTCGTCTCCTGCCGACGTGCAGCGACTAATTTGTTCCTTGTGCATAAACCAAATAAAACGAGGGATTAGTATATGTGTCTGATTATATGATCCCACTTAATTTAACTGAGAATAAAACCCGATCGTGCAAACTGGGGATACAAAGTAGGCAAGGATATTTTTCACCCGATCTACATATGCTTTACCAATAGATCTAATCGATATCATCACAACCCAAAGCAATTCATACATACTAATAATTAAAGAGAAGAGGAAAGGTGTCACCGATTATGGGTTGGGCAGATTGCTTTCTCTTCCTTGGACGACTGCAGTTTTTGTTGCTTGGTGCATGGCCACTCCAAGTCGATCGGGACTCCGATGCAGTACGTGTCCAGTTTGAGTCAGCTGGTCAGTCGGGTGGCCTTGCCCTTGATACGGTGAATTTTAGATGGCGACTTAATACACAGATCACGTGCATCCACGATCGCCCCATGGCCAATCAATTGAACTAGATTTGGTGTCACACGATTCGTGTCGATGAAGATCAAGTCTGGCGTCGTGAGTTGACGAAGATGGATGCAGTGAAGCGGATTAATCGGCCAGATGCGATCTGGCCGAGGTCGATGGTGAGGGATCCTGCCCGGATCATCTCCTCTAAGCACCGCTTGCCCCACGGTGGGCGCCAACTGTCGTGGTTTTGGGACAGCAGATGTTGCAAGGGTAGCTTACGTAGAGGAGGCAATGCGGCATAGGAGAATCCGGGAGCGAGATTGGCACACGATGTACCCAGGTTCACGTCCTCTCGCTGAAGGATCGCTACGTCATGCTGTCAATCCAGTATATGATCATAGATTGGTTACATGGGATCCGCCGTAGGTGGAGGGAGAGACTAGATCTAATATGACGTGAGCGAGCTCCCCCAAAGGGGTGCCCCTAGTGGCTTTATATATGCAGTCAGTTAGGGTTTACAAGTGCCAATGGGCTTTTTATTAGAGTCGCTATCTTGGGCCTCTAGTCGGCGAGTCGTCTGGGTCCATTCGCCGGTTCCCGCGAGTCCACTTTCCATGGGCGACTCCGCTCCGTTGGTATACCCCGGTTCGTATTCCCCCATCAGGCGGACTTTGACCTCATGTGTAATAAGGCTGGGCTAACACTACTCGGCTACGCAGCTACAACACCTACACCGATATCACCCATGAGTTCCTCGCCTCCTTCTACGAGGACCACAGGGAGAAAGGTACTGCGTGCACGGTAAGCTTCACCATAAACCGGCAGCCGTATGAAATAACTTTCGAACAATTTTGCAATGCTTTTGGCCTCCCTCACGGTGGGGAGGCAACTGTTACAAATTTGTATAACCTCACAAGTGGAGAAACTTGGGAGGTTGTTTCTGTTAACGGTGGCAGGGAATTCTACCAGAAGAAGATGCCCACCATTCAGAATCCAACAATTCGCTACTATGCCTTATTCCTCGCCAATACACTAATGGGAAGAGGAGATACCGGTTCTATGGCCAATGCGGACATGGCAATGATCACCAAGGCACTCTTCCCCAATGCACCGCAAAGCCCCAATCTCGCGGCTCTACTCATCCAGCACTTTCATCACCAGAGCAACAAGACGAAAGGTGACATTCACATTGGTGGATTGGTAACCCACCTTGCCTATGCATTAAATATTACATTACCTGTTATGCAACCTATTGACGGCTCCAAACTTATGAACGTCAAGTATTTAACTACTTGTGGTTTCCTTGGTGTTTACCAAGCTAACAAGAGGCTTTGAGCATATTAGTTTGGTTATCTTGGTGATGCACAAGGTGAGCAGGTTTGGTTGCCCTATCCACAAGACTTCTCGATTGTGGAGAAGGACACTTAGATCCTCACCAAGGATCAAGTGATGGAGATCATGGTTGAACTGCAGCCTGATCAAGAGGAAGATGAAGAAGGAGAGCAGCAGGATGAGGATGAGCAGGAGAAGGAGCATGAGGATGAGCATGAATACAACCCTGATTGGGAGGGATAGCAGCAGCAACAACAAGGAGGATCCTGGGACCCATGGCCCAATCAACCGCAACAAGGGTTCAACTACATCCCCTATCTGGAATTTTAGCAGCTCAACCAGCGTGTTGGGGAGATTGACCACACTCTACAAGGAGTGGATGAAGATGTGAGTTCCTTGACTTAAAACTTCAGTCACTTTATGACTCACTTCCTTGACTACTACCAAGCAGTAAGATCCGCAGCCAGTAACTTTTGAGCGACAATAGCCTAAGCTTGGGGGAGGTCTAAAAACCTCCAAACCTTGCATTCATATTTTCATTTCTTCTTTTGATATATTTTACTTCTTCAAAATTGCATCTTTACTTTCAGTTTGCATTCCTAAACCAAAAACACAAAAAATTAGTTGTAACTTTTATTGCAAATTCGTTTCTTTGTTTCTCTCGAAAATTACTCAATTTCAGGTGACTTGGCAATAGGGAAATATAGAGGGGATTCGACTCAAGTACGAGAACGAAGCAAGAAAGAGGAGGTATCACATTCCTTTCATCATATTTTCTGCAATTTTAAATTGATCCTACAATTATTTACTCGCTTGCATTGGAGTCACTCCCCACTTAGCTTGCTATCCTATAAATTCTATTCCTTTGCTAGTGTCTCCTTTTTAGCTTTGAAACAATAAGCAATGAACTTGGTTAAAAATATTTCCTACACTTCTATAACAAGAAAAAGCATCCAAAAGATGACTTGAGTCAATGTTTAGCCTAAAGGATTTGATTTTAGAACTACTCCATCCCATTTGAGCTTAATGTAAATAGACTCGATAGTACCCTTGAATGAAATTGTTTGATAAAATGGATGCTTCGAAGTAGTAGAGATTATGCCACTGCTTTTTTGAATAATTACCATAAGATATTGCTTTACGCGTGTCATTACAACACTGTTGTGCTCCATGGGGAACTATTAACTCCGCTTGTCAACGAACGATCTAAATGTGGGAAACCACTTGATTTCGGCTATTGAGTTATTAAATGTCCGTAGCAGTAGTGCTATGACGGGTATAATTTTAGTCTCCTCGTGGTTTCACGTTCCAAGTGAAGTCGTAGTACTCCTCTGACCGACTATTGCTCAACAATTATTTATTGGCATGGTCACGAGTGCACAACACAATCCCAATAACATGTTAAAAAAAGTGGCATGATTTCTCTATAAAAAAGCTGAAGTTCTTGAAAGGCAAGGAAAGGAAAAAGGTGCTTTGAGAGTCTTGAAATTTTGACATGGGCATAGATGAGTTGTTCTTAAATTGAATATTTTTGGTGTCAACTTGAGTACTCTCAATTGATTAAAGAAACAAGAGCAAAAGTTTTCATCTCTCAACAAAGAGAGACACCAAAAGAATTTGTTTCACTTTCCTAGCTAAAATTTGGACACTTGCTCAGGCATATGATTTATATTCTTGCAAGATATACGTGGTTAGAAAGTGGACTTAGTGCAATCTTGTGAATACTTGTATGATCATGTTTAAGATTGCAGGAATTGTGAAGAAAAGAATTTGACACCAATTTGAGCTTGTAAGTTCTTTTATTTTAGTCCTGAATCTCCGCTATTCTTCCTTATTTAATTGTCACTCAAGGGCGAGGAACATCTAAGCTTGGGGGAGTTGATAGCTGTGAGATTCGACATATTTTTGATGATTTTTATTGATAGTTTTCTTCCGGATTTGATCATTTTCTAGCTTTACCTAACGCTAATACTTCGGTAGCAAAGAAAACTTGGTTTTTAATGTGTGTGTTTTAGGTTCTGAACATCTATAGAAGGTTTTAACAAGGAAAACCTAAGATTCAGGCAAAAACAAGCAAGTCTCTCTTCGGAAGCAATCAAGGGAGGCAAACAAACGCTTTAACGAGCAACTATACGGCGGGAACATTTTTTCTGGCTGTATAGTGCCCACCGTATAACTGTTGCCGCCTCCATCTTGTCAAAAGGGACAACTTCCATGAAGAGGCCAAATGTGAACTCATAACGCAGCAGCCTCCATCCCATCCAGAAAGGAGGAAGAAGAGATCTGGAGAAGAAGGGGAAGACGTTCTTCATCTTGCTCCACGATCTTCGACCTCCTAGCCATCACACCCTCATAGCCATTACTTGTACTTGAGAGAGAGAGAGAGAGATCTTCACCTTGCAAGATTAGGGTTTGAGATTGTTTATTCCTATCTTGAATTGTGTTGGATTACTTTTCTATTCCTATTGTGGATCTCCACGGTAACATCGAGAAGAACTCCCTTTATTTAATTATATTGATGATGCTTTCTTCTCTCATGTGTGAGTAAGTTCCTTGGGCGTGGGAGATATAAGGGATTGGTGAGATGTGATGTGCCTCCATATATTTTCCATTAGTTTGTGATTGATTTTAATTACTATATTATGTGTGCTTGACTATCTATGGGATGCCTAATGCTTGTTGTCCAATTAAGGGTCCAGACAACATGATGCTTTGTTCTACATAGATAGGATCTTGCTCGCTAGCATACCGTCGACCCCTAGTGACACGGGGATATCAATGGAAAACTAGTAGACTCGAGGATAACGAGTAACCACCGTGCTTATTGCATTAGTCCGATCCAAGAAGCTTAATTGCTAGACAACCTGAAGGGTCTTGATCGTCTAGTGTCTGACCATGGTTTTGGTAACAGACTAGTAGGATTATTAAAGTTGGGATGAAATCTACCAAGAGGAGTTCTAGCTAATTATGGGTTTCTCACCTACACATATACTTATAAGATTACAATTATTACACTTACCACTCGTCCACCGGGCACAGCCACTATCACCATGAACTGTATCTCCCCGCATTCTTCTTTGTCATCTGTAGAAAACAACAAACAATCAAATCTTTCTTTACTTTTATGCTTTTTATTTTTAAAGTTTACATTTTAGTTTTATTTAAATACATCCAGTTTAAACCAAAATCCATTCTTATTTCCACACTTGCAGTCAATTAACTCAAAGACCTGTGACAACTTTGGGTGTGATAAAGACTTCAATTATAAACACTTACCTTTGGGCTCCCTGTGGGCTCGATATCTATACTTCGAAACTAGCTACAAACAATCTGTGCACTTGCAGACATCAGAAGGTCACCTCTAGCGGCGGCGACTAGGGTTTCCCTTGTGTCGCCGGGGGAGGGCGACGCGGGGGTGGGAGGGTGGGTGGTATGTTTGCATATGGACCAAAGGACTATCTCGTCATGAAGGATGGCAATTTTACCCATAGGCACAGGTACCCACGAGTATCTTATCCGCACGGGCAGGGTATGGTCACACTTTTATACCCACGTGTACTACCCATACCCTACTCGTTAAATCACGGGTACATGCACAGGTATAGCTTGTTCCCATGGGTATACCCATACCCTGCCGTTTAAACTGACATGTCAAACTTAAATATAGAGTTTCAACCTATGTGGCCGAGTAGTCTAGGGATGAGTATGAGATTGCGACTTCTAAACTTTGATATTGTCATCTCCTCGTCTACCTATTAGTAAGTTGCGATAATTATCTTTTTTGAAATATGATATTTGATATATGTTATTGATGAAAGTAAAATTGTGAATAACTTGTGTACTATTGGATCTACCCGCCAGGTACCCAATGGGTACGGGTACCCATCGGGTATGGGTATGTGTAAAGTTTTATACCCACGGGTATGGGTATGGGTAAACTTTTTTGTACCAATTGACTACATAGGTATGGGTATGATATTGCTCTACCCTTCCCATTGCCATCCTTAGATGACGTCATCCAGCCCTGATATGATCCCTACTTCATTGAGGCCCAAGGAGAAGACGAAGTGCGACTCAGGTGAGGTGTGTACCAAGGAGGATAAGAAGGCGCCACATGCAGAGAAAAAACAAAGGTTGAGGATAATGCGAATGCCGAAGATGAGGATGATGATGATGATGAGCCGCTACCATTGACATGCAAAAAGCGACGCCATGCAAAGGATGAGGATGGCAAGAAAGAAGGGAAATAAGAAGAAGAACTAGGAGAGCAGCGAAAGTAGTAGTAAATTTTTAATTCACCGGAAAGGAGCCATCATGATACAGCTTGACCTACGGACATTTTCATATCAAGCACTTCAACTTATTCCAAGTCGTCATGAACTTCAATGGTTAATCACACCGTATATAGGAGTCCACTTCATAGCATACTCAATGGTATACTAATTCATAATCCATCATATGACCATGCTAGGTTCACAACTATAAGTACGGAGATAAGGGAGGAAGCTCGGAGACTCAAGATCGATAAAATGGTGGCTTGGAAGATAAGAAGGAAGAAGAACTAGACAAATCGGCGCCAGCTCCGGCACCGCCGATCTCTTTGCTGATCAGTCCGGTGCCAGCTTCAGAGTAGACTAGTGCCACATCGATCCGTCCTACGCCAGCGCTAACATTGTTGATGCCCACTAGGATGACTAACAAGGACAAACCGGTGCTAGAATTGGCACACCGCTGACCAATATTGCACCAGCTCTAGCACCCATTCCAGCGCTAGAACCGACAACGCCGGTCTCCTTGCTAATCAGTCTAGCGCTAGAACCAACGCAACCCGACACCATGCCGAAACATCCTATTGATGATTTCAGGTGCACAATTTGTATGTAGTTAGTTTTGAAATAAGAGTACCAAACCACAAAGAGCTATTGGCAGAGGTTTTAATGCACCTCGTTACTATTTATCAAAGAGTGCTTGGGAGTTATCTTTGGTTTCAAGTAGGGGTGTTTGAGAGTGTGTGTGTGTGTGAACAAAGCAGTATTAAACAAATGAATGTAGACATAGATACAAGTGTGATGTAAATAGTATGAAACTACAAGAGGGCTAAAGCATTCTTAGAGAGTGTTTGATCCAACACTAGTAAATAGGTTCATCGTGATTAGGATATATCTATATCTTCCTTAATATGTATGTATGGGAGAAGCTCCAGATAAGATGATCATAGACTAACCATCTATTATTTCATCCCTCACAACCACGGCTATGATCATAGGCTAGTCACCCTGATCCCTAGTAATTGAGGGTTAACCCCATGGCCATGGATGTAGTTTTGTGAGTCCCCTCTTATCCTGCTTGACCACATGAATGATGATCATGTGTGACATGTCACTTTACACCTTCACCACCACCACATCCGAAAGGTAGTTCCCTCTCTAGTCCCAAAAAAATATATTACGTGGTCGACATTCACATAACATCAAGAGAGTAAACTAATACATACTCATAAATCAAAATTATAGATCATCTTTATTTCAATACATAATGTTGTTAGGATTTCTCCATCTACCCCCAAACAAGGGAAACTACTCACACATGAAGTTAATCAAAATCATCATAATAGTATAAATGGAATTAGGCTCAGCCCTGAGCCGGTGTAACCGGTGCGGCCGCATGGGCCCCTGGATCGCTAGGGTCCCTCACCTAGGTACATTACCTATAGGTGCTACACCCTTCTCTATGAAAAAACTTATCTCTAAAGAAAAAATCCGCCGCATTAAATCCTTCGGTAACCGCTTCTCATCTCGCCAAGGCCATTCATCTCGCCTTATCGTTCTCTTTCCTGTTTCCCTCAATCACTGCCAACGATGGGCCAACACTCTCCCGCCGATATTTTTAGCCATTTTCAATGAATTAATGGAGGAAGAGATCATGATTTGTTGATTCCCCAAGAAATCCCTCCCAGATTTGTGACTGTCAGTACAATCCCATCTATATATTCTTGTAGGTTAGTATGTTCTTGTTCATCCACATCGATTCAATTTGTCCTCCACTTATCCTTCATTCCCCAATTCACATAGGCTTGAGAGAGACAAAACATTGATGAAAGGGCAGACTGGCAGGGCTGAGGAATAGGCGATCGGGAGTGGCAGCAGCCCCTGGCAGCAACCAACAGTGCAAGGGCCGGCGTGGCGGCTGCAAGCGGTGGGGCCCCATATTTTTCTTGCACCGCCCCCCTGACATGTTAGGGCCGACCCTATTGAAACATAAGGTGATAGCTGAGTACTTGTGCGAATCAACTTAGGAATTACAACAAGATCAGGGTCGGCGCTGCCCTAGGGGTGGGCAGGGTATGCGGCTGCCCAGGGCCCCAAAAATCCTACGGCCCCACCCTCGGTATTTGTATTACTGGTATATATACGTAGTATCTACCTTGATAGGCCAACACGAGGAAAAAATAAGCATAATGGGCCATGTAGCGGTCGTGTACTAAGAAAAGGGATCAAAGGACAAGGCCGCACCGCCGCACACGTAGGAAAATAAGAGCATCTCCACTCGCCCTCATACGTCGTCCAACGGTTGGCCTTATGGGGGTTGCCGACACAGAAACCTCCTATCGGGGGTCACTGGATCCTACCCCCCCAACAATTTGATAAATTCAAACATTCAAAGCCACCGGAAATTAAACAGACAAAGTTTTACCGCGACCGGATACATCATAGTCTTGACGAATAATCACCACAAGTCGCTGCAATGCAAGTCTAGTGATCAAAATAAACATGCGAATGAAAATCAAACGACCAGATCATCCGCCGCGGTAGGAGGAATCTCCGGGGTAGCCAACGGCGGAACAATGGTGCTGGACTGGGTGTCGATCAGGGTCGGGGCCGCAGTCGCTGGAGTGGGGGTGTTGGTCTGGGTGCCGACTGATGACCCACAAGTATAGGGGGTGTATCGCAGTATTTTCGATAAGTAAGAGTGTCGAACCCAACAAGGAGCAGAAGGTGCTGGCTAGTGGTATGGATCAGGAATTCTCTGCAAATACTTAGCAAATGGATTTTTAGGGGTTTTCGATAAAGCAAGTAAACAAAGTACGAGTAAATGAAAGACAGTAGGAATAAATGCAGCAAGTGGCCCAATCCTTTATGCAGCAAAGGACAAGCCGGGTGTATTACTTAAGATGACCAAACGTTCTCGAGGACACATGGAAAGATTGTCAAGTGCTTTTGCTTCATATAGTTGATTAAACTTCTTTAGCTTGCTAAGTGTTGTGTGGGTGAACCTGTGCTAATGTACCAACCCATCCAGGACTAATACATACTTGTGATTATACTCCTTGCAAACATCCATAAGTACAAGAAAGTAATTAAGGTACAAACCTAACCACAGCTTTAAACTCTAAGACCCTTACGTCCCTTGTGCAATGGTTTCCTAACGGGGGTTCAGGTTTCTGTCACTCCGGCAACCCCTACGATTAGTAGCCAAATACACAATGCATTCCCCTAGGCCCATAAAGATAAAGTGTCATGTAGTCGACGTTCACATGACACCACTAGAAGAAGTACACCACAACTTAAATAACAATCTATTGAATCTTTCTCAACACAACTCCACTACTAACAACATGACTTCTCCCATGTCCTCAAGAACAAAACGAACTACTCACAAGACATCACATGGATCATGATCAGAGATGGAATAATGATGTATAACAATCTGAACATAAACAATAATTCAATGGTTCACTCAATAGCATCAACTACAAAGAGTAATCAACATCGGGAAAGTTTCCCCTATGAACTATGCAAGATTCAACGCAATTGTTACAGCAATATGGAGATGGTGATGAGGGTGCTGATGATGATGATGGTGGTGATGATGATGATGATGATCCCGATGAAGTCCAGCTTGATGGTGGCGTTGATGGCGACAATCTCCCCTCTCCAGGAAGGAATTCCCCGGCAGAAATCTGTCTGCCGGAGAGATCTTTCCCTCTCGGTGTTTTCCGCCCCGCAGAGGTAGCGGAATCTTTCTGTGGTCGCTCCACGAGTCTTAGGGTTTCAGGAGGATGATATACGCCAGAGGGGAGACGCTAGAGTGGGCCAGGGTGGCCACACCACCTGCTGGCGCGGCCTAGGGCTGCCCGCGCCAGGGGGTGGTGTGGGCCCCCTGTGGCCCATCTCCACTCCGTCTTCTGGCATCCTTAGTCTTCTGGAAAAATAGGACTTTCCGTATATTTTCCTGGATTTTCTGATCTTCACGAATTTTGCCTCCAAACAGCACCTTTTCCATCGAATCGACATTGCGGTCCATGCTCCAAAAGTCATCAACCATGCAAAAACAGATGAAATAACATAAGTATCACCTCTCAATACGGAATATATCAATAAATAACAGTGAATTATGATATAGAATAGTGATGCAAAATGGACGTATCAACTCCCCCCAAGCTTAGACTTCGCTTGTCCCCAAGTGAAGCTGAGCTCAATAAACATGGCCTCAGGTTTATGGAGTGAAGAGTCGATAAAAGAATACGGATAAGAAGCATCACATTCATCAATACATAGATCATAATAGAAGACAACTCACTAATATATAACTCAACTTGCAATAAGTAAAGGAAACACAATAAAGATACATAAAGTGAATCATAATTGGTAGTGGCAAACTTAGCTCTTGGTCGAAGAATAGTTGATAATTTGCTGGAGTTCACAAATAACTGGTTTTTCAATGATAGCTTTCAAAGTAGTAAACATCAAGATAAGAGCAATGTGCAAACAAGGAACATAAGAAACATGATTAAATAAATCATCATATGAATGAATGAAACACATCAAATCAAAATACTTGCTGAGATAGAGAGGAAGTAGGTTTACTGACTCAACTACAAAGTAAAAGAAAGGGTCCTTCGCAGAGGGAAGCAGGGATTGCAAGTCTCATAAAGAGCTCCCAAAAATTATGATACTTACTAGCTTTCAGCTCTCATTGCCCCTATCATAGGCATATTTTGGTGATTAAGGTTAAAGTGACACAACTAAGAGGATATGCTTGACAAGTTATAAATTGAAGTCCCATGCCCCTTACTTATGAGTACCGAACCTCATGCTACTCAACTTCAGTCACGAGCAAGCTCTTGTCATTGTAAATACATGTGTATCATTAAGAACCGCCATCGGGGTACCCCTTGCACATGGCACAGGAGATATCCCATAATCAAAATGACAAGGCAAGCAGACAGTGAGCATCTCAGCGATCTTTTTATTTGCTATTTGCATAGGTTTTTATTGAGGATGCTTCATAGAATGCTCACTACAGTTATGCTGCAAGTTTCTACCATGATTAGGCATGGCTTAGGCTAGCGGCCCAGGCATTTCTCTAACACATATATAAACTCCATGATCTTACAAGTTCCACTTTTATTTCACACCGTCGGGATCCATAAGCAAAAGAACATGATATCAACTAGGTACAAAGTACCATGACAGTGTTGAAAGTGTTCCCCATGATACATGGTTCTGCTAACTATTGGAGATATGCCCAAGAGGCAATAATAAAAGTGGTTATTATTATATCTTTGTGTTTATGATGAATGTTTACATCCCATGCTATAATTGTATTATAAGGAAACACTGATACATGTGTGTTTTGTAAACATAAAAGAGTCCCTAGTAAGCCTCTTGTGGAACTAGCTTGTTGATTAAATGATGATCATGGTTTCCTGATCATGGACATTGGATGTCATTAATAACAAGGTTATATCATTAGGAGAATGATGTGATGGACACACACTCATAGTAAGCGTAGCATAAGATCAAGTCATTAAGTTCGTATTGTTGTAAGCTTTCAAATGCATAGTAACCTAATCCTTCGACCATTAGGTTATGTTAATCACCATCACCGGATGGGTACTTTGATGACATCAAACACCGCTTAAATCGGGTGGTTATAAAGGTGTCATTCGGTATTCTGAAAGTATGTGTTGAAGCGCATGGACCAAGATTGGGATTTGTCCATCCATATGACGGATAGATATGCTCTGGGCCCTCTCGGTGGAATGTCATCTAGTTAGCTTGCAAGCATGTGACTAGGTCACAAGGGATGACATAACATGGAATGAGTAAAGAGTACTTATCGATGTGAGGTAGAACTAGGTATGGAGATACCGATGATCAAACCTCGGATAAGTAGAATATCGCGTGACAAAGGGAATTGGTTTCGTATGTTAATGGTTCTATCGATCATGAAGTCATCGTTGAGTATGTGGGAGACGTTATGGATCTCCAGATCCCGCTGATGGTTATTGATCGGAGAGGTGTCTTCATCATGTCTGCATATTCACGAATCGTAGGGTGACACACTTAAGGTTCGAAGTTGTTTTAAGTAGATATGGAATATGCGTTGGAGACCGAATGTTGTTCGGAGTCTCGGATTGGATCCGGGACATCACGAGGAGATCCGGAATTTCCGGAGAATAAGATTCATATATTGGGGATCATTTTCTAAGTTAGGAAATGTTCCGGAGTGTTTGTATGGAGATTCTAGAAGGTTTCGGAATGTTCTGGAAGGTTCTATAAAGATTTCTTGGAGTTTACTTGAAAACCAAGAAAGGGTCAAGGAAACCTTGTGGGGGCTAGACACGGATTCATGGGGGAGGAGGACTCCTCCCCCCTTTCCTAACCCGCCGGCCAAGAAGGGGAGTCCTACTAGGACTCCCCCTCCCATGGCGCGCCTCCCTCCTTTAAATAGAGGGGAGGGGGCGCCCCCTCCTAGACCTCTCCCATAACAAGCCCTAGCCGCCGCCTCTCTCCTCTTCCTTCGCTCTGCTCCGGCTTAGGCGAAGCCCTGCAGAATTCTCTCCTCCACCACCACCACCACACCGTCGTGCTGCTGAGATTCCGTGGAGAAGATCTACTACCTCTGCTGCTCGCTGGAACGGGGAGAGGAAGGTCTGCTTCGACTCCGCACGTGTGACCGACTGCGGAAGCACTGCCGGAACGCGGCGTCGGAAGGATCGTCCACACGATCTTGAGATCGGCAAGTGATCGACTACATCAACCCCGAGATCTAATCTCGTAATGCTTTCGGTTCTACGAGGGTTAGTACAGATCTATCTCGTTGCTCATGTCTAATAGATTAGATCTTGGCTTTTATCTAGATTAGATCTGGGTTTTGTTCGTTCTTGCGGTAGAATTTTTTGTTTTCCATGCTACGAACCCATCAGTGGTATCAGAGCCTTGTCTATGCATAGATCTGTTGCACGAGTAGAACACAATGATGTTGTGGATGTTGGTGCTCGTGCCGTCTTTTGCTTTGTGTACTTTGCATCTTGCGGTATGGTGGGATGAAGCGGCTCAGGCTAACCTTACATGTCATCGCACGTGAAACTTGCTCCACGCTTGACGTGTAACTTGCTTTGCACAAGTGGCTTTGCGGGTGTCTGTCTCTCCCATCATAGTATATATCTAATCTACACTTTGCACTTGATAGCACTTGTATCAACGTTGTGGTTCAGTTTCGTAGGTAAGATCCGTTCTTATTCGAAAGCCCAAACCACGTAAAACTTGCAAAGAAAATTAGAGGCGTCTAACTTGTTTTTGCAGGGGTTTTGTGATGTGATATGGCCATCATGTGATTGTGATTATATTTGATGTATGCAATGATCCTTGTTGTAATATGGCAGCAACGGCGGAGCCTAATGGTTGTCTTTAATTCTGTTAAGACTTGCGTGTCTATTCATCTTGTAATAGCTTTATTCCAAGTAGTTGTAATAGTTCTGGTGATGATGGACAACCATGAAGCGGCATAATCGACCTTGACGCAATGCTGGTGATGATGGAGATCATGTCCGTGCTTTGGAGATGGAGATCAAAGGCATAAGAAGAAAGGGCCATATCATATCACACTAATTATGAATTGCCTGTGATGTTAATCCTTTATGCATCTTGTATTGCTTAGATCGCGACGGTAGCATTATAAGATGATCCCTCTCACTAAATTTCAAGTAATAAAGTGTTCGTCCTTAGTTGGCACCGTTGCTAAGACTCGTCGTCTCGAAGCATCTCGTGATGATCGGATGTGATAGATTCTACGTGTGCATACAACGGGTGCAAGCCAGATTTGCACATGCGGAAACTAAGGTTAATCTTGATGAGCCTAGCATGTACAGACATGGTCTCGGAACACGGAATACCGAAAGGTAGAGCATGAATCATATAAGTGATATGATGAACATGAAGATTGTTCGCCGATGAAACTACATCTTCTCGTGAAGATCGGACTTGGTGTAGTGGACTTGGTTAGGTGTAATCACTAAGACAATGTGAGGGATGTTGTTTTGAGTGGGAGTTCACCTAGTTAATTTAAGAATTAAAGTAGAACTCAATTTATCATAAACTTAGTCTAAACTACTTGCAAATTTGTTGTAGATTATGGCGAATCTCTCCATCAATTTCAATGCGTTCCTAGAGAAAGAAAAGCTTAAGAACAATGGAAGCAACTTCACGATGGCTCCGTGGTCCGAAGATTGTCCTCGTGGCTGGTCGATGACCTATGTGCTCGAAGCACCGCTAGGTGACCTACTGCAGATGATGGCACCGATGACGTAAAGAATGTTTACGCCACTGGAAAAACCATTACTCCACAGATTCGATGTGCCATCACATGCGGTTTAGCAGAGCTCGAGCGTTTTGAGCACCACGACCCGTTCGAGAACATTAAGGAGCTCAAGCTCAATTTAGAGACTCACGCGGCCATGGAGAGCTAAGAGGCCTCCGAAGTTCTTTACGCAAGATGGAAGAGGAAGCTCATTGGCGAGCACGTGCTCACCATGTCCGGCACGCAAACAAGCTCCAAGAGTTGGGGATAACGATTCCTAACGAGTTAGGGATTCACCGTGTCCTCAATCACCACCGAGTTATAAGAACTTTGTGATGAACTACAATATACCTTTGCATGAACAAGACGTTGCCTGAACTATCGTCCATGCTGAAAACTGCTGAAGTGGAGATCAAGAAGGAGCACCAAGTGTTGATGGTCAATAAGACCACCAATTTCAAGAAACAAGGCAAGCCTAAGAAAAAGGGCAACTTCAAGAAGGACGGCAAGAAAGTTGCCGCACCTGCTAAGAAGCCCAAGGCTGGTCCTAAGCCTGAAACTGAGTGCTTCTACTGCAAGGGTGCTGGTCCTTTGAGCGTAATCGCCCCAAGTACCTGGCAGATCTGAAGAACGGCAACATCAAGAAGAAAGGTATATTCGATATACATGTTATTGATGTGTATCTTACTAGTAGTCGTAGTAGTGCCTGGGTATTTGATACTGGTTCAGTTGCTCATATATGTAACTCGAAACAGGAGCTGCGGAATAAACGAAGACTAGCAAGAGACGAGGTGATGATGCGCGTTGAAAATGGCTCCAAGGTTGATGTGATCGCCGTCGGCATGCTCCCTCTACATCTACCTTCGGGATTAGTTTTAAATTTAAATAATTGTTATTTGGTGCCTGCGTTAAGCATGAACATTATATCTGGATCTTGTTTATTGCGAGACGGTTACTCTTTTAAGTCTGAGAATAAAGGTTGTTCGATTTACATGAGTAATATCTTTTATGGTAATGCACCTGAGATGAATGGTTTATTCTTATTGAATATCGATAGTAGTGATACACATGTTCATAACATAGATGCTAAACAAATAAAATTGAATGATAATTCTACATACATGTGGCACTGTCGTCTTGGTCACATTGGAGTGAAGCATATGAAGAAACTCCATTCTGATGGACTTCTTGAATCACTTGATTTTGAATCACTTGAAAGATGCGAAGCATGTCTAATGGGAAAAATGACTAAGACTCCATTCTCTGGAATAATGGAGCGAGCTCTGAACTTATTGGAAATAATACATACCGATGTGTGCGGTCCAATGAGTGTAGCATCGCGTGGTGGATATCGTTATGTTCTCACTTTCACGGATGACTTAAGTAGATATGGGTATGTCTACTTTATGAAACATAAGTCCGAAACTTTCGAGAAGTTTAAGGAATTTCAAAGTGAAGTGGAAAATCATCATAACAAGAAGATTAAGTTTCTGCGTTCTGACCGCGGAGGTGAATATCTGAGTTATGAGTTTGGCATGCATTTAAAGAAATGTGGAATACTTTCGCAGTTGACACCGCCAGGAACACCACAGCGTAATGGTGTGTCTGAACGTCGTAATCGAACTCTCTTAGATATGGTTCGGTCGATGTCTCTTACAGATTTACCGCTATCATTTTGGGGCTATGCATTAGAGACAGCCGCATTCACTTTAAATAGGGCACCATCTAAATCCGTTGAAACGACACCGTACGAATTGTGGTTTGGTAAGAAACCTAAGTTGTCGTTCCTTAAAGTTTGGGGTTGCGAAGCGTATGTAAAGAAGTTACAACCTGATAAGCTTGAACCCAAAGCGGAGAAATGCGTCTTCATAGGATACCCGAAAGAAACAATTGGGTATACCTTCTATCATAGATCCAAAGGCAAAGTTTTCAAGGTTGCCAGAATGGATCCTTTCTTGAGAAGGAGTTTCTCTCGAAAGAAGTGACCTGGAAGGAAAGTAGAACTTCGACGAGGTTATTGAACCTTCTCTCGGAGTTGAGAGTAGCGCACCGGAAGATGTTTTGTGCCGCCTTTGCACCAACCGGAGAGGAAGCTAATGATGTTGATCATGAAACTTGAACGGTTCTTGCTAAACCTCGCAGTCAACGAGGGTTCGTACCACTCTGATTGGTATGACTCGCCTTGAACGTCATGTTGGTGGACAACACTGATGACCCTGCGACGTATGAAGAAGCTATGGTGAGCCCAGATTCCGACAAATGGCTAGAAGCCATGAAATCCGAAATGGGATCCATGTACGAAAACCAAGTATGGACTTTGGTGGACTTACCGGATGGCCGTAAGGCTGTCGAGAACAAATGGATTTTCAAAAGAAAAACAGATGCTGATGGTAATGTTACCATCTATAAAGCTCGACTTGTCGCGAAAGGGTTCCGACAAATTCAAGGAGTTGACTACGATGAGACTTTCTCACCAGTAGCGAAGCTAAAGTCTGTGAGGATTTTGTTAGCAATCGTTGCATATTTCGATTATGAGATTTGGCAGATGGATGTCAAAACGGCATTCCTTAATGGAGACATTGAGGAAGAGTTGTATATGGTACAACCCAAGGGTTTTGTCGATCCTAAAGATGCTGACAAGGTATGCAAACTTCAGCGCGCCATTTATGGACTGAAGCAAGCATCCCGGAGTTGGAATCAACGTTTTGATAAAGTAATCAAAAACTTTGGATTTATACAAACTTATGGAGAAGCTTGTATTTACAAGGAAGTGAGTGGGAACTCTGTAGCATTCCTAGTACTATATGTAGATGACATATTGTTGATTGGGAATGATATAGAACTTCTTAATAGCGTCAAAACCTATTTGAATAATAGTTTTTCAATGAAGGATCTTGGCGAAGCGGCATATATTCTAGGCATCAAGATTTATAGAGATAGATCAAGACGCCTAATAGCGCTTTCACAAAGTACATACTTAGACAAAGTTCTAAAGAAGTTTAGAATGGAAGAGAGCAAGAAAGGGTTTGTGCCCATGTTGTCAGGTAAGACCTTGAGTAAGACTCAAAGTCCGGCTACGGCAGAAGATAGAGAAAAGATGAATAATATTCCCTATGCCTCGGCCATAGGTTCTATCATGTATGTCATGCTGTGTACAAGACCGGATATAGCACATGTTGTTAGTTTGACTAGCAGATATCAAAGTGATCCTGGAATGGAACACTGGACAGCGGTCAAGAATATCCTAAAGTACCTGAATAGGACTAAGGATATGGTTCTTTCTTATGGAGGTGATGAACAACTTGTTGTAAACGGTTACACTGATGCTAGTTGGAACACCGATCCAGATGACTCGAAGTCACAGTCTGGATGCGTATTTATTTTGAATGGTGCTGCAGTGAGCTGTAGGAGTGCCAAGCAAAGCGTTGTGGCGAAATCTTCAACTGAATCGGAATACATAGCTGCTTCGGAGGCTGCACAAGAAGCCATATGGATGAAGGAGTTCATTACTGAACTTGGCGTGGTTCCCAGTGCGTTGGACCCGATGGCCATCTACTGTGACAACACAGGTGCCATAGCTAATGCACAGGAGCCAAGGTCACATAGCAAGCTGAAGCACATCAAGCCAGGGGCGAAGGACCCCTCTGGGCAAGGTATGGCAGCTGCCCTACCTTAATTTCTGCAAAAAATCGCATATATATACACTTCTATTCGACATACATACAATTCCCTGCAAAGTACGATAAATTCTGAAGAAAAAACTACTTTCTCTGACCCATATTAGTTGACTCAAATTTGTCTAGATTTAAATGAATCTAGACACTATTTAATATATAGGTTCATCCAAATTTTGACAAATCCAAGTCAGGTAATATGGTTCGGAGGGAATACTAGAAAATGACTACGTAAGAGAGGATTCGGCCGTACTGGACCTTTGCTGGGCCACGCACTAAGCAGCAGTAGCCCCTGATCCGTGTGTGGGCGTGTGGCTGGTGCCCTTCGTGTCTTGGCCCCTGTGGAGTATCCGAAGCCAACAAGTCTAGGACTCGGCGATGAAAGCGAGCAGGTCTTGCCGCCGTCTTCTACTGATCTACTCCCCGCCAGCAAACCTGCCCGCCGATCCGGCCCCCCTCTCCCTGGTCCTCCTCCAACCTTCTCGTCTTCTCAAATTCTCAATTCTCGGTCTCATGGTGCACGGTTTTACCAGCTAGGGCTTCTTCTCATCTCAATTATAATTTCTGATCCTCCTTCAAAATATAGGTTGCGCTTCTTCCCATTAATGGCCTCTAGGCTCAATGTATTTGTGGTAGAGATGGACAAGAAGGGGAAGAAACCTGCAGTTTCAAAGGGGATAGGTATAATTTGTGATTTTATGGTCAATTGAACTATTGAATCAAATTTGAATCTGTGGTCAATTGATTATTCTATTACCATTGTAAAATCGATACAATTTTGATTTTTTGCATCAATTTTTTTTGATGCTTTAGAATTTGCCCGACCTTAAATTTTTTTCGTCCTTCGCCACTGCATCAAGCTACGTTTCCATGCTATTCGCGAGTATGTCCGAGATGGTAACATAAAGATTTGCAAAGTACACACTGATCTGAATGTGGCAGATCCGTTGACTAAACCTCTCCCTAGAGCAAAGCATGACCAACACCAGAACGCCATGGGTGTTAGGTATATTACCATGTAATCTAGATTTAAAGACTCTAGTGCAAGAGGAAGACTGTTGGAGATATGCCCAAGAGGCAATAATAAAAGTGGTTATTATTATATCTTTGTGTTTATGATGAATGTTTACATCCCATGCTATAATTGTATTATAAGGAAACACTGATACATGTGTGTTTTGTAAACATAAAAGAGTCCCTAGTAAGCCTCTTGTGGAACTAGCTTGTTGATTAAATGATGATCATGGTTTCCTGATCAGGGACATTGGATGTCATTAATAACAAGGTTATATCATTAGGAGAATGATATGATGGACACACACCCATACTAAGCATAGCATAAGATCAAGTCATTAAGTTCGTATTGCTGTAAGCTTTCAAATGCATAGTAACCTAATCCTTCGACCATGAGGTTATGTTAATCACCATCACCGGATGGGTACTTTGATGACATCAAACACCGCTTCGTAACTGGGTGGTTATAAAGGTGTCATTGGGTATTCTGAAAGTATGTGTTGAAGCGCATGAACCAAGATTGGGATTTGTCCATCCATATGACAGATAGATATGCTCTGGGCCCTCTCGGTGGAATGTCATCTAGTTAGCTTGCAAGCATGTGACTAGGTCACAAGGGATGACATAACATGGAACGAGTAAAGAGTACTTATCAGTAATGAGGTAGAACTAGGTATGGAGATACCGACGATCAAACCTCGGATAAGTAGAATATCGCGTGACAAAGGGATTTGGTTTCGTATGTTAATGGTTCTATCGATCACGAAGTCATCGTTGAGTATGTGGGAGCCGTTATGGATCTCCAGATCCCGCTGATGGTTATTGATCGGAGAGGTGTCTTCATCATGTCTGCATATTCACAAACCGTAGGGTGACACACTTAAGGTTCGAAGTTGTTTTAAGTAGATATGGAATATGCGTTGGAGACCGAATGTTGTTCGGAGTCTCGGATTGGATCCGGGACATCACGAGGAGATCCGGAATTGTCCGGAGAATAAGATTCATATATTGGGGATCATTTTCTAAGTTAGGAAATGTTCCGGAGTGTTTGTATGGAGATTCTAGAAGGTTTCAGAATGTTCTGGAAGGTTCTAGAAAGATTTCTTGGAGTTTACTTGAAAACCAAGAAAGGGTCAAGGAAACCTTGTGGGGGCTAGACACGGATTCGTGGGGGAGAAGGACACCTCCCCCCTTTCCCAACCCGCCGGCCAAGGAGGGGAGTCCTACTAGGACTCCCCCTCCCATGGCGCACCTCCCTCCTTTAAATAGAGGGGAGGGGGCGCCCCCTCCTAGACCTCTCCCATAACAAGCCCTAGCCGCCGCCTCTCTCCTCTTCCTTCGCTCTGCTCCGGCTTAGGCGAAGCCCTGCAGAATTCTCTCCTCCACCACCACCACCACACCGTCGTGCTGCTGGGATTCCGTGGAGAAGATCTACTACCTCCGCTGCTCGCTGGAATAAGGAGAGGAAGGTCTGCTTCGACTCATGCGTGTGACCGATCATGAAGCGCTGCCGGAACGCGGCGCCGGAAGGATCGTCCACACGATCTTGAGATCGGCAAGTGATCGACTACATCAACCCCGAGATCTAATCTCGTAATGCTTTCGGTTCTATGAGGTTTAGTACAGATCTATCTCGTTGCTCATGTCTAATAGATTAGATCTTGGCTTTTATATAGATTAGATCTGGGTTTTGTTCGTTCTTGCGGTAGAAATTTTTTGTTTTCCATGCTACGAACCCATCACTAACTTCAACTCGTAAAGCGCAGGCATATACGCAACAAAGAAGGACCCAATGGTTCAAGTTTATTAAATGCAAGAAAGTACAGTGTGCCATCAAGTTCGTGAGAGCTTTAATCACTAATTTTCACATAACAAGTTTAATTTGGGAGATAGATAAAACAAGAATTTACTTGGAATAGCAATAATGCTACTAGGTAGGTATGGTGGACACAAATGGCAAAGGTTTTGGTTTAAAGGAGGTGGATGCACGAGAAGAATTCCCTCTTAGTACAGGTTTTTGGCTAGCAAGGCTGGGTAGCAAGTATAAGAGTTGAAGGAAACAAACAAACATACAAGTGATAAAGACAAACATGCAATCTTCCTTGGAAGCACAAAAGATCTTAACTAGAGAATACTAGACTTATGAGCAAATCAAGAAAGAAAGATGATGAAATTATATTTCTTTAGAGTACTTCTATCTTTTTCATTCAACTCTCAAAAATACTGTTGCTACTGACCGAGCCAGGTTTGCCAAAACCAACTAAATTAACTCAATGATCCCAAAGTGATACCAATACTAACAACAAGATCAATCATATAACCACGAATTGAAAACTAAGATAAGCTATGCAAAAGAGTGAATGATAGAACTTCTCATTAATATTCAATAACGGCAACTCACACCAAGCGATACATATCTAACGAGAGAGGGGACACTTCCATAATGCAAACCATACTAAATAATAACTTCTCTATTCATGATATGACTCTACTAGAAAGGTAAAAAGATAGAAGATAGTGATGTGATATCGTGGTACTCCCCCAAGCCTGGAGCAAACCAAGGGGATGCCAAACCTGATGACGAATTACTCCTTCGGTGGTGGTGGTAATATTTTCTTAGTTGACGTGAGGAAATCTTCCAGCATCTTGTGAAGCCTATTATTCTCCCATTGAAGCATGTACACCTTCCTCCTCAAGTCTCGGTACTTATCACAGAACTCCTTAGTGACTCGTAGGGCTTTCATTGATGAAGGGCAAGTGACTAAAGGTACCAGCCCCTGCTTGGGGATCTTCCTCCATAGGCACCTTCCCTTTATCATTGGCGGACACCATTGTGCTTCTAAACCTTCAAAGGGTATGTCTTGGCAGAAACAGATCGAAACAAAAACACGAAGAAAACACGATATATGAACCTCGGGAGATCCGGGGGGGTATATATTACGAAGTTTCATGACAAAAGGAAGGTACTAGGAGAAAACGAGTTGGAGACGGAGTCTGGGGTGGCCTCACCACCTGGTGGCGCGGATAGGGGTGGGCCCGTGCCACAGGGTGGTGTGAGCCACCCTGGCTCCATTTCCGTCCCTCTTTCTCTTTGTAGCTTTCCTTATTGACTAAAAACTGCAAAAATATAGTTGGATAGTATTTTCGCGGAATAGTTCTTACCAGAACTGTTACCTATTTGAAAACGGACTCTGCAGGTCTCTGAATTTAGTATCTAGTGGATTCTTCCGGAGTCACCACTTGAATAACATCAATATCTTCATCTTCCTACACTTATTACTTGAGTCATAAAACCTTTCACTTACTCATTACACCATTATCTCCACTACCTAGAAATTTCTTTCACACAAAACTTCACACAGTTCTCATTAGCAACATTAGTAAAAGTGAAGTGATAAAACCTTTTGAGTCCAACTTCAACTGGAAACCATCAAAACATAAGCTACTGTAGCAACTCCTTCCGAAAACCCAAAAAGAATTCAAAAAGGAAATCGAATAAAGAAGCAAATGCAAGAGTGGCAAAATCTGTCAAAACAGACCAGCAGGTAAAGATCATTTTTTTCGGAAATCTTCTGTTGCTCAAATCAAAAAGTTCAAAACTAACGAAAGTTGAATAACAACCTGGGGCAGAAGCACAAGAAATTACATCTCAAACCGACAGACAGATATCTCTCACGAATTTTTACGGTGAAGCACAAAAATCTGTTTCGGGATAGCAACTTCCCCAAATCTTACTTCTCTCTCATTAGAGGTTGATCTTGACACAAAACCTAAACAAAACAGATAAGGAGCAGTTATTACCGAAGTAATAACTTCCAAGACTCAAAGAAACAAAAACAAACTGAAAGCAAAAACAAATTGGGCTGTCTCCCAAGCTCTTTCTTTATAGCCATTAAGATGGGCATGATGATTGTGAAGATGCTCACTCAGGAATATGAATTGAGGTGAAAGAGAGTATTAAGAAGCAAAAACACACACGTTTAAGTCTAACCCACTTCCTATGCAAGGGGATTTTGTAAACAAACAAGTTGTTGAAACCAGAGGCTACATGCATAAAAAGGCAAAACAAGTGCAACATAAAAACTTTCAGCATAAAACAAGGAAACTTGATATTATTGAGATGCATAAGAACACTTTCCCCTCTCTCATAGTAACTTTCAGTATCATCCATAAACTTAACAATATAACTATCACAAGGGCCATCATAGCAATGATCACTTATCCTAACAGAAAACACAGGAATACTAGCTCTCATAACACTACTTTGTGAAACAATATTAGAGGTATCCTTACAAAGGATAGTGTGTCCCTCTTTTTCATATTTAGTGACAAAGTCTTTCACATTTGCTATTATAGGTTCACCGACCATTTGTTTATCAAGTTCAATAGCTTTACTTGTACTTTCATTAACCATACTAGCTATCATTGAATGTTCCTTTACCTTGACTGGGAAAGGCATTTTCTCAATGTAAGGTTTAGGTAAAACATGATTAGCAGTATAAACTTCAGTATTTCTTGCAGGAACACTCTTAGCAACATCTTTATAAGGCTCATGATACTTATTCCACTTATTTTTAGGCACTTCAATATAGGAAGCAAAAGCCTTAAAATAAGAAGCAATAGCTTGAGAGTCTAGACCATAAGCATTTTTAATATTTTGAAAGTCATCAGTTCCCATAAAAGATTCAATGCATTCATAATCATAATTTATACCTGAGTTTCTACCTTTGTCATTCTCCCAAGCTTCAGCATTGTCTTGAATACGGTCCAGAAGATCCCATTTAGCTTCTTCTTCCATACGAGTGAATGATCCAGCACAAGAAGCATCCAATAAATCCTTGTCATGTAGAGGGAGCCTTGCATAAAAGTTATTGATAATAAAGGGGAGCTCATGAATGGGAAATTTGAGCATTAGTAACTTCAATCTCCCCCAAGCTTGGGTTGTACTCTCTCCATCAAGAGGCCAAAAGTTGTATATTTGATTCCGATCTTTATGAATCTCACTAGGAGGATAAAACTTTGAATAAAAGAGAGGCACTATTTCCTCCCATTCCAGAGCTTGACCATTCTTTAGCAGCTTATACCATTCCTCAGCTCTTCCTTTCAGCGATAATGAGAATAACTTCTTCTTAACTTGATCTGTAGTAATACCTGCACACTTGAACAACCCACATAATTCGTGTATAAAGAGTAAATGATCACCGGGATGGAAAGTTCCATCCCCAACATAGTAGTTATCCATAACACGATCAATAATTCTTGTAGGTATTTTAAACACATCATTCTCAGGAGGTGGTGGCTTATCTACTACCTTAGCAGTGGTAGTAGCATTACCAAATAACAAACTCAGCGAATTATCCATAACAAAAATAAAGAAACTAACAGAAGTAAACAATACTCACAGTAGAAGTTTCCTTTACCAGTTCCGCTCTCCAATAGCGCTTCACTCTCCGGCAATGGCGCCAGAAAATAGTCTTGATGACCCACAAGTATAGGGGGTGTATCGTAGTATTTTCAATAAGTAAGAGTGTCGAACCAACGAGGAGCAGAAGGTGCTGGCTAGTGGTATGGATCAGGAATTCTCTGCAAATACTTAGCAAACGGATTTTTAGGGGTTTTCAATAAAGCAAGTAAACAAAGTACGAGTAAATGAAAGACAGTAGGAATAAATGCAGCAAGTGGCCCAATCCTTTATGCAGCAAAGGACAAGCCGGGTGTATTACTTAAGATGACCAAATGTTCTCAAGGACACATGGGAAGACTGTCAAGTGCTTTTGCTTCATATAGTTGATTAATCTTCTTTAGCTTGCTAAGTGTTGTGTGGGTGAACCTGTGCTAATGTACCGACCCATCCAGGACTAATACATACTTGTGATTATACCCCATGCAAACATCCGTAAGTACAAGAAAGTAATTAAGGTAGAAACCTAACCACAGCTTTAAACTCTAAGACCCTTACGTACCTTGTGCAATGGTTTCCTAACGGGGGTTCAGGTTTCTGTCACTCCGGCAACCCCTACGATTAGTAGCCAAATACACAATGCATTCCCCTAGGCCCATAAAGGTGAAGTGTCATGTAGTCGACGTTCACATGACACCACTAGAAGAAGTACACCACAACTTAAATAACAATCTATTGAATCTTTCTCAACACAACTCCACTACTAACAACATGACTTCTCCCATGTCCTCAAGAACAAAACGAACTACTCATAAGACATCACATGGATCATGATCAGAGATGGAATAATGATGTATAAAAATCTGAACATAAACAATAATTCAATGGTTCACTTAATAGCATCAACTATAAAGAGTAATCAACACCAGGAAAGTTTCCCCTATGAACTATGCAAGATTCAACGCAATTGTTACAGCAATATGGAGATGGTGATGAGGGTGCTGATGATGATGATGGTGGTGATGATGATGATGATGATCCCGATGAAGTCTAGCTTGATGGTGGTGTTGATGGCGACGATCTCCCCTCTTCGAGAAGGAATTCCCCCGGCAGAAATCTGTCTGCCAGAGAGATCTTTCTCTCTCGGTGTTTTCCGCCCCGCAGAGGCGGTGGAATCTTTCTGTAGTCGCTCCCCGAGTCTTAGGGTTTCGGGAGAATGATATACGCCAGAGGGGAGAGGCTGGAGTGGGCCAGAGTGGCCACACCACCTGCTGGCGCGGCCTAGGGTTGCCCGCACCAGGGGTGATGTGGGACCCCTGTGGCCCATCTCCACTCCATCTTCTGGCATCCTTAGTCTTCTGTAAAAATAGGATTTTCCGTATATTTTCCCGGATTTTTTGATCTTCATGAATTTTGCCTCCAAACAGCACCTTTTCCATCAGAATCCTGACTGCAGCGGTCCATACTCCAAAAGTCATCAACCATGCAAAAACAGATGAAATAACATAAGTATCACCACTCAATATGAAATATATCAATGAATAATAGTGAATTATGATATAGAATAGTGATGCAAAATGGACGTATCACCGACATGGTCGGGGTCGCAGTAGCCAGAGTCAGGGTGTTGTCTTGGTTGGCGGTTGTTGTCACCCGGCTCTCGGACAGGTGATACATTGCAAATGTATCTATAATTTTGATGTTCCATGCTTGGTTTTATCTACTTTCTTGTGTTTTGTTCCAAGTTTGGAGTACTTTTCATATGATTTCTTAGACTAACCTATTAACAAGATGCCACAGTGCCAGTTGCCTATTTTCTGCTGTTTTCGGTTCCAAGAAGTCAGAAAATGAATATTCTCGGAATTGGACGGGACAAAAGCCAAAGTTACTATTTTCCCGGAACACTCACGGAGCCAGAAGGAGAGCCAGAGAGGGGCCACAGGGTGGCCAGACCACCCCTAGGCGTGGGTCCACCTAGGCCGCGCCAGGGCATGGTGTGGGCCCCCTGGCCGGCCACCGACCTTGCCTCTTTCGCCTATAAGAGCCTCCCGAGGAAGAAACCCTAAATAGTCAATCAGAAATCCATGAAAAGTTCCAAGATGCCACCACCGAAGGGAGATTCGGGGAGAAAGTCCTGTTCAAGCACCTCATTGACGGGAAGTGCCCCCGGAGCCATCTCCATCGATCTCCACTGCCATCTCCATCACCATTGCTGATTCCCATGATGAGGAGGGAGTAGTTCTCTCTCGAGGCTAAGGGTTCTACCGGTAGCTATGTGTTCATCTCTCTTTCTATGCATGATCATATTGTGATCATGAGCTTGTAATCTATAGATCTACCTTGCTACTCAAGTGCTTTAATAGATCTCTGCTCTCCCCATGTGTGTGAAGTTGACAGTGTGCACACCATGGTGGCACTTAGGCTAGAGTTCTCAAATACTTATTATGAGTTATATTTGGAGTTGGATGTCTTTATGAAATTGTGGTGTTTGTTGGACTCATCTAGTACTCAAGGTGATAGTGTGGGGTTTTCTAGATGGGAAAGGCTTACTTTGAGGTGTGCTGTTATAGCCCTACCGTTGATTAGAGTGTCCAACCGGAGAGTAGTTCAGCGTAGTATCATGAAGATGATATATTTTTATGAGAGAGTGTTTACTAGTGAAAGTATGATCCCTAGGCCTTGTTTCTAAGCATTGATACACCGTTTGCAATTAGATCTGTTACATGTTTGCTTGCTTCCTTCTTTATTTCAGTTTGCCTTTAGTCTCTTCCACGCCATCAAAGTATTTTCTAGCACCGTTGTCTTATATCCATACCACTTGTATTTCACTATCTCTTCACCGAACTAGTGCACCTATACACCTGACAGGTGTATTAGGTGTGTTGGGGACACAAGAGACTTCTTGTATCTTGATTGCAGGGTTGCTTGAGAGGGGATACCTTTGACCACTTCCTTCCTGAGTTCGATAAACCTTGGGTAATCCACTTAAGGGAAAACTTACTGCTGTTCTACAAACCTCTGCACTTAGAGGCCCAACAACTGTCTACAAGAATAGAAGTGCGTAGACATCAAGCTATTTTCTAGCGTTGTTGCCGAGGAGGTAAGGTAAAAGGTATTCACACCGTAGGATTAAAGAAGAAGAACCTCCCACGGCAAACGCCTATTTTCTGGCGCCGTTGCCGGGGAGGTAAGGTAAAAGGTACTCACATCCTCCGGTGTGAGTGCTCGAAGTTATTTCCTTTAGATTCTGCAATTTTGTCTTTTTGTTTCTTGTTTTCACTAGTTAGGCTTAATGGAAAACAACAACAAAAATTAGAGAGCTTTATAGTATTTATCTTGAGTTAGGACATGAAGTGTTTGAAGATAAAATTAAAAAACCTATGGAACTTTATTTACATGCTAATAGAAATGTTGTTAGTATGAATTCTTTGGACACTATTATTGCTAATGCTATGGAAAAGTCTAAGCTTGGGGAAGCTAGTTTTTATGAAAATGATCTTTTTAGTTCCCCAGCTTTGGAAGATAGCTATTCTATTGCTTATGATGATACCAAACCTCCAATATATGATGATTACAATGATGAATATAATATTTTCAGTCCACCTACTATTGAGGAGAAAATCAATTATGATTACAATATGCCTCCTATATTTGATGATTATGGTGATGAAAATAATAATGATAGCTATTTTGTTGAATTTGCTCCCACTATAATTAATAAGAATGACTATGTTTATGTGGAGAGTATTAATTCTTTTATGCATATGGCTCATGATAAGAATGTTTCTTGTGATAGTTATATTGTTACTTTTATTCATGATGCTACTGAAAGTTATTATGAGAGAGGGAAACATGGTTTTATGTGTCTCAACAATATTAAGTTTCCCCTATTTATGTTGAAAATTTTGAAGCTGCACTTGTTTTGCTTTCCTATGCTTGTTGCTTTGTGCTTTCATGACTTGTTTCTTTACAAGATTCCTATGCATAGGAAGTGGGTTAGACTTAAATGTGTTTTGAATTTGCTTCTTGATGCTCTCTTTTACTTCAATTCATATTTCCTATGTGAGCATCTTCTCAAACTATCATGCCTAACTTAAAGGCATTAAACAAAAGTACTTGTTGGGAGATAACCAAGAGTTTTAGATGAGTCTTGATGATCTCTTTTACTTCAGTAATAACCGCTCCTTATCCTTTTTATTTGCTTTTTGTGCCAAGAGTAACCTCTAATGAGAGAGAAGTAATGCTTTTTGTCCCGAAACAGATTTTTGTGCTTCACCGTAAAAATTCGTGTAAAATCTCTGAACGTCTTTCTGAGGCGTGAATGTTTGTGCTTCTGCCCCAGGTTGTTATATAACTTTCGTTAGTTCAACACTTTTCGATTTGAGCAACAGAAGGTCTTCGAAAAAATTCGTCTTTACCTGCTGGTCTGTTTTGATAGATTTCTGCCATTTTCTGCATTTGCTTCTTGTTGGTTCCTTCTTGAGTTCTTTTGAGGAATTGAGCTTTTTGAGGGAAGTGCTACAGTAGCTGGTGTTCTAATGTAAGTTTATTTGATGTTAGAACTGAACCTTAAGACTTATTTATCTTGAGTGCACTAATGTTGCTAATAAAGATTGTGTGAAGTTTTTGTATGAAGGAAAAATTTCAGGTGTACGGAAGGAATGAGTAATGAGATGAAGGATGGACTAAAGCTCAAGCTTGGGGATGCCACGCGTGTCACCCCAAGAAATATCCAAGAAGTACAAGCGTCAAAGCTTGGGGATGCCCAAGGCATCCCTTCTTCATCAATAAAAATCCCAGGTTTCTTCCAAACGCTTCATTTTTATTGTTTCATGCAAAGTTGTGTTGTTCTTGGAGCGTCTTCTTTTTTGTTTTCGTTTTGGTTTTTAGTTTGCTTGGTTTGCTTAGTTTTCTGAATAAATTGGTTGGACCCCCTCTTTCATACATTGGTTTGCAAATAGTTTGGTTTGGTTTGGAAAAGAGTAGGAAAATTCATACTTATATGGTAAAAAGAGCTCGTTTTTTACTGTGGTTTATGCTTTGTTATGCCATGCTTGATATTGTTTTGGCTTTATGCTTAGTATTATTTGCTGTAGCTTGACTTGTTATAAACAATTGAGATTGCTTAATGTGCCTTGGATGAATCATGCGTTGTTTTAGCATATTAAAGCATAGTATAGTGGTATTCTCCTTTGATGCTTTATTTGGGTTGACTTGGCGCATGCTCACACCATGTTATGACTATCTCAAGTCACCATAGCCTTTATGATCATTTAGTTTTCAACTTGTAGTATCACTTTATGCTTTGATCAATGATGTTTTGTCGCTCTGCATGATTATGGCCATTATTGCTCTCTTAGTTTGTCGCTCCCAGTCTTTTGCTAGCCTCCACAACAAAGTATGAGTTCCACTCATGCATCCAACTCCCTAAACCAAGTTATTCCAAAGAGTCCACCATACCTACCTACTAGCTTATCTATTCCAAGTATATTCATGTTTTTGTTTACCTTCCGAATTAAACTTGTTATGAGAAAACTAGTGATTAAAGCTCTCACGAACTTGATGGCACACTTTACTTTTCTTGCCCTTAATAAACTTGAACCATTGTGTCGTCTATGTTGTATATGCTTGCACTTATTTGTTGGGGATTAGCAGAACCGTGCTGTCATGGGGAACGCTTTCAACATTGCACTTGGTACTTGTACCTAGTTGATATCATGCTCTTTTGTATATGGATGTCGTCGGTGTGAAATGAAAGGGGAGCTTGTAAGTCCATGGAGTTATGTATATGTGTTAGAGAAACGCCTGGGCCGCTGGTCTAATCCATGCTGACATGGTGAAAACCTGCAGCGTAACCATAATGAGCTGTCTATGAAGCATTCTTCTTATAAAAAAAGAGTCCTATATTGAAAAAAAAAGATTATGAAAAGAGGAAAGAGAGGAAAAAGCACCATATTCCCATGGTAAATAAGAAGATTGCTGAGATACTTGTTGTTTACTTGCCTTGTCATTTTGATATGTGGATTCTTCCATATCATCGGGCAAGGGGTACCCCGTTGGCGGTTCTCTATGATACACATGTACTTACAATGACAAGAACTTACCGGTGACTAAACTTGAGTAGCATTAGGAGCGGCCCTCGTATACAAGGGACATGAGATTTCTAACTTATACTTCGTCAAGCATGTACACCATAGTTTGTTTGCTTTAACCTTAATCACTTCAAGATGCTTACGATAGGGGCAATGAGAGCTGAAAGCTATAAGTACCATAATTTTTGGAAGCTCTTTATGAGACTTGAATCCCTACTTCCTTTTATAAAAAGGCCTTTCTTCCACCATTATATTGAGTCTCCACCTTCTACCTTTATGCACCTACTTTGAGAGCATAGTGTCCATTCTTAGTTCTATGTGCATGGTCCCAAGACTTGTTGATTGATGCATAGCTTTGATATTGCTTGTTTTAAACTATTTGTATATAGTCACTCTTATGAACTTTGAAGGTGTCCTATGCATTTATATTTGCTACTCTATGAGGGACAAGCTGAATACTATTATGCTATGTTTTCTTTATGGGAAACAAACAAACGTCTTGCAAAGCATTGTTATTCATGAATCTTTTGTTTGTGCCTTTTCATGTTGCATCATAGTTTCTTTGTCTTATTGCTAGAACTTTGTCTTTCATGTTATGATTGAAGTACTATGATCCCAGCTTTGAATGTTTTACAAATACTTTGGTCAAGTCTTTGATGGTGCATGTCACTTCAAAAATTATTCTTTCTTTTTATCACTTACCTACTCGAGGACAAGCAGGAGTTAAGCTTGGGGATGTTGATACATTGCAAATGTATCTATAATTTTTGATGTTCCATGCTTGGTTTTATCTACTTTCTTGTGTTTTGTTCCAAGTTTGGAGTACTTTTCATATGATTTCTTGGACTAACCTATTAACAAGATGCCATAGTGCCAGTTGCCTGTTTTCTGCTGTTTTTGGTTCCAGGAAGTCAGAAAATGAATATTCTCGGAATTGGACGGGACAAAAGCCAAAGTTACTATTTTCCCGGAACACTCACGGAGCCAGAAGGAGAGCCAGAGAGGGGCCACAGGGTGGCCAGACCACCCCTAGGCGTGGGTCCACCTAGGCCACGCCAGGGCATGGTGTGGGCCCCCTGGCCGGCCACCGACCTTGCCTCTTTCGCCTATAAGAGCCTCCCGAGGAAGAAACCCTAAATAGTCAATCAGAAATCCATGAAAAGTTCCGCAGTGCCGCCACCACCGAAGGGGAGATTCGGGGGACAGAAAGTCTGTGTTCCGGCACCCTGCTGGGACGGGGAAGTGCCCCCGGAGCCATCTCCATCGATCTCCACTGCCATCTCCATCACCATTGCTGATTCCCATGATGAGGAGGGAGTAGTTCTCTCTCGAGGCTAAGGGTTCTACCGATAGCTATGTGTTCATCTCTCTTTCTATGCATGATCATATTGTGATCATGAGCTTGTAATCTATAGATCTACCTTGCTACTCAAGTGCTTTAATAGATCTCTGCTCTCCCCATGTGTGTGAAGTTGACAGTGTGCACACCATGGTGGCACTTAGGCTAGAGTTCTCAAATACTTGTTATGAGTTATATTTGGAGTTGGATGTCTTTATGAAATTGTGGTGTTTGTTGGACTCATCTAGTACTCAAGGTGACAGTGTGGGGTTTTCTAGATGGGAAAGGCTTACTTTGAGGTGTGCTGTTATAGCCCTACCGTTGATTAGAGTGTCCAACCGGAGAGTAGTTCAGCGTAGTATCATGAAGATGATATATTTTTATGAGAGAGTGTTCACTAGTGAAAATATGATCCCTAGGCCTTGTTTCTAAGCATTGATACACCGTTTGCAATTAGATCTGTTACATGTTTGCTTGCTTCCTTCTTTATTTCAGTTTGCCTTTAGTCTCTTCCATGCCATCAAAGTATTTTCTAGCACCGTTGTCTTATATCCATACCACTTGTATTTCACTATCTCTTCGCCGAACTAGTGCACCTATACACCTAACAAGTGTATTGGGTGTGTTGGGGACACAAGAGACTTCTTGTATCTTGATTGCAGGGTTGCTTGAGAGGGAATACCTTTGACCACTTCCTCCTTGAGTTTGATAAACCTTGGGTAATCCACTTAAGGGAAAACTTGCTGCTGTTCTACAAACCCTGCACTTGGAGGCCCAAAAACTGTCTACAAGAATAGAAGTGCGTAGACATCAACAGGATCAGGGCGCGCTGATCAACACACCACGCCTTCACTGAAGGGAATATGCCCAAGAGGCAATAATAAAGTTATTATTATCTTATTCCAAGTATATGATAAATGTTTATTTTTCATGTTATAGTTGTGTTAATTGGAAACGTTAATACATGTGTGTTTATAAACAAATATAGAGTTTCTAGTTATGCCTCTCATGTAAACTAGATCGTTGATTAACAAGATGATCAAGGTTTCCTGATCATGGACATTGGATGTTGTTAATAACGAGGTAACAACATTGGTGGAATGATGTGACGAACATTCAACCAAAGTATAGTAATACGATCAAAGTCATTATGTTTACATTGCTATAACATCATACGATGTAAGCCTAATCCTTATACCATGAGATCAAGTTATGCTGAGGCTCATGGATCAAGAGTGGGATTTTCCATCCCGATGATGGAGAGATATACACATGTCCCTCTCAGTGATATCACATTGACACAACTTGCAAGCAAGTGATAAGATCACAAAGAATGTTATATCACAGGAACGAGAAAATATTACTTGTCGGTAACAAGATCAAACTAGGCATGGGGATACCGATGATCGAATCTTGAGCATGTAATATATCGTGAGACAAAGGGAAATAGTTATGACGCCAAAGGTTCTCACGATCACTAGAGTCATCATTGAATATGTGGGAGTCAATACGGATCTTCAGGTCCCGCTGCTGATTATTAATAGGAGAGGAGTCTCGGTCATGTCTGCATTATTCGCGAACCATAGGGTGACACACTTAAGGTATACTGACACCAAATGGAGCAAATATAATACTAGAGAGGATTTGAAAGTGTTGGATTATTTAGATAGACACCATAATTGTTTCGGGTCAAATTGTTGAAAAAATGGTTTCATATGTAATATCGAAGTATTGTAAGGAGTTTTATGCAGATGTTTATTAATTAAAGTAATTAAAAAATTCTGAATAAAATAATATTATTAGATGAGAAATGGCCAGAATTAATGCATGTGAGTGGAGATGAGTTTGTGTGACTGGAGCTTCCACCCACATGAATGAGGGAGAGGTGGGGCCACCCAGCTTGGCTGTCGGCCATGGCATGGGGCTGCCCCTCCCCTATAAAAGGGGCCCTCCTCTCCTCTCACACTCACACCTCCTCGTGAAGGATCTATCTCCCCCTCTAGAATATTTCCCATGGCTTCATATTAGCAAAGTTTATGTTCTCGTTGGTTTCTCTGAAACAATTTGTTGCTTCCGCTGCTTTGTTGGAGCAAGGTCTCGGAGGTTTTCGGGGTACTAGACGTGCATGCGATCACAGATGGGCTTCTTCTTTGCGGCACTGGACTTCCACACAATCTTGAGATCGGCAAGTGTACAACTATATCATCCATGAGAATAAATCATGTAACATTATTTTTTCTTCGAGGGTAAGTTCTCTATGGATGTATATCCACCCGTTGATTGTATCTAGGTATATAGATCTTGGTGCTTAGTTGTTCATATCATAGGAATTTTTTGTTTTCTATGCTGCGAACCCAATAGTGGTATCAGAGCCTAATCAATGCGTATATACTTTGCATGGGTAGAACACATATGAATATGTGGGCGCTAATGATCATGTTATCGCATCCTTTATGTATTTTGGATATTGGTGGCATAGTAGGATGAAGCGGCCCGGACTAACTTTACATGTCCTCGCACATTAGACCTATTCCATGCTTGACATGCAATTAGTTTTGCATAAGTGGCTTATGGGTGTATGTTTGTCCTACTATAGTCAATATATGATTTATTTATATCGGGTTGGTAATAATTTGATTATCATTATTGTTGTTTCATGTTCGTAGATAAGAACGGTTCTATCTCAAAAAGCCCTAAGCCACGTAAAAACATGCAAATGACAAAATTAGAAGCGTCTAGTTTTTGTTTTTCCTGGGCAAGTGTTATGATATGGTAATGTTATAATTTGAAGTATAGTTTGATACTCTTGGAAATTATAACAAACCAAAGTGTAAACACCATAGACCTTGGTATTACATGAATGGAATGATGGAGATCATACAATAGATAGTGATCAAATGCAAGAACTATAACATACCACTTTTTGCATATGATGTTTGTTTACATCTTATTTTGCTTGTGTGGCGCTTAGTAGCATTCTAAGATGATCCTTTATTTTAGTATCAAGATAAAAATGTGTTCTTAATTTAGTATGCACCATTAAGAAAGTTCCTTGTTTCGAGACACCACGTGATGATCGGGTGTGTTAGAGTCTACCTTTGCATACAACGGGTAAGACAGTTTTACACACACGGATACTAAGGGTCTTACTTGGAGAGCCTAGCATGTATAGACATGGCCTCAGAACACGAACCAAAAGGTAAATCACGAGACATATAGTTGATATGATGACCATATAGATGCTTGCCTTTGCAGCTGCACCAATTCACGTGATGATCTTTCTTTGTGTAGTGAATCTGGTTCATGTAATCACCAAAAAGACATGAGGGGTGTTGTTTTTGAGTGGGAGTTCATTTGTAATTTGTATTAGTTGAACTCAATCTATCATAAACTTAGTCTAAATAAACTTTGCAAATTCTATTGTAGATGACACCACCTACTTTTAATTTGAATGTGTTCATGGAGAAACAGAAACCTGCAATGAATGGTAGCAACTTTACCAACTAGGAACTGAACATGAGGATTCTCCTCACCGCTGCACAAAAGCAATATGTGGTAGAAGCACTGCCAGGCCCCCCACCACCTAATGATGCTCTTGGTGATGTAAAGAATGTTTACTTAAGTCGCCAGGAGGACTACAATATCGTTCATTGCGGCACACTGTATGGGCTAGATCTAGAACTCCGAAAGAATTTTGAGAATGGCAATGCCTTTGATACCATGGGTGAATTGAAAGTGATTTTTGATACCCATGCTGCTATGGAGAGTTATGAAGCTTCTAAAAAATTCTTTAGCTACATGATCGAGGGGAACAACTCCGTTAGTGAGCACGTACTCAAAAATGTCTGGGTACGCCGATAAGCTTGTAGCCTTGGGAATAACGATTCCAATTGACTTAGACTTATATAATGTTATCCAATCTCTCCCACCAAGATATAAGAGCTTTGTGATGAACTATAACATGCAGGGCATGAAGAAGTCTCTCCCCGAGCTTTTGTCAATGCTTAAGACTGCTGAAGTGGATATAAGGAAAGAACATCAAGTGTTGATGATCAATAATAATAACGGTTTCAAGAAGGACAAGAAGGGTAAACAAAAGGGTAACTTCAAGAAGGGCAGCAAAGTTGTTGCTATGCTAGAGAAGAATACCCAGGCTGACCCTAAGCCTAATACCGAGTGCTACTATTGTAAGGGGAATGGCCACTGGAAGCGCAACCGCCCACATATCTGGCAGACAAGAAGGCTGGCAAGATGAACAAAGGTATACTTGATATACATATTATTGATGTGTACTTGACTAGTACTCGTAGTAGCACCTGGGTAATTGATATTGGCTCGGTTGCTAATATGTGTAACTCGAATCTGAAGGAGATATGCCCTAGAGCCCAATAAATAAAGTTGTTTTATTGTTATATCTCTAAATGTTCATAATATTTTTGTAACATGCTATAATTGTATTAAGAGGAAATGTTAATACAAGTGTGGTATATAAACAACCAGGTCCCTAGTATCATCTAGTACTAGTTCGTTGGGCAGATGATGATCAAGGTTTCTTGATCATGGACTTGACATAAAACAGTCACCTGACAACAAGGTCACTTAATGAAGTGATGGACACACCCGGACATAGAATTTCAATGTGATCCAGTCAAAAAGTTCAATGTTGCGATATCTAGCAGAGCAAAGTGACTTAATCCTTCGACTGTGAGATCATGTTTAATCACTATCTCCTGCGGCTGCTTTGATCACATCAACTGTCATGACCGTCACTGGGTGACCATAAAGGTGTGTTTCAGGTATTCCATAGGAATGGTTGAGGCGTATGATCGAGATCGGGATTTGCCTATTCAAGTGACAGATAGATACTCTGGGCCCACTCGGTGAGACCACATCAATGAAGCTTGCAAGCATGTGACTAGGTCATAGGGATGTGATATCACAGGAACAAGTAAATGTTTTTTGTCGGTAATAAGATTGAACTATATGGGATACATGAGATCAGGTCTTGGACAAACCAGGCATTCTCTTCCCAACACTCGCCGCCTTCGTCATCTTTGTCGGTGTAGGAATTGGCTTCTTCTTGCGTGTAGGCGTGGTTAGAGGCACCGTTGATGATGTCAGCCATGATGGAGTCGTCGTTGGCTATTCTGCCGAACAGGCCGGGGGCACTCTGGCTGCTGCTTCCTACGAAGAACTAGTTGAAACCAGCGCGTAGTGGCGGCATGCCACCGTTGAAGGACTGGCGACGGTGGGCCGGCGAGCAGTCCTTGGTGAAAGAGTTGGGGTCGAAACGTCCAAGCGGGTCAAAGTCGCTGCAGCCTAGCGTGAAGCGCGAGAGATGCGGTGTCGTGTTCCCATGGCTTTCGTGGAACATCTCCTTGGCGGACTACGACGTGTTGGATGGCGATGGGGAAGAAGACGTTGCTTTGGCTCCCAGGGATGTGCATGCCGCGTTGTAAGTCGGTGATACGTCCATTTTGCATCACTATTCTATGTCATAATTCACTGTTATTTATTGATATATTTCATATTGAGAGGTGATACTTATGTTATTTCATCTATTTTTACATGGTTGATGACTTTTGGAGCACGGACCGCTGCAGTCAGGATTCTGATGGAAAAGGTGCTGTTTGGAGGCAAAATTCGCGAAGATCAGAAAATCCGGGAAAATATACGGAAAATCCTATTTTTCCAGAAGACGAAGGAAGCCAGAAGGGGGGCTAGAGATGGGGCACAAGGGGCCCACACCACCACCCGGCGTGGGCCAGCCTAGGTTGCGCCACCAGGTGGTGTGGCCACCCTAGTCCACCCCTGGCACTCCTCTCTGGCGTATATTATCCTCCCGAAACCCTAAGACTCGGGGAGCAACGACAGAAAGATTCCGCCACCTCTACGGGGTGGAAAACACCGAGAGAGAAAGATCTCTCCGGCAGACAGATTTATGCCGGGGGAATTCCTTCCCGAAGAGGGGATATCGTTGCTATCAACGCCACCATCAAGCTGGACTTCATCGGGATCATCATCATCATCACCACCATCATCATCATCAGCACCCTCATCACCATCTCCATATTGCTGTAACAATTGCGTTGAATCTTGCATAGTTCATAGGGGAAACTTTCCCGGTGTTGATTACTCTTTGTAGTTGATGCTATTGAGTGAACCATTGAATTATTGTTTATGTTCAGATTGTTATACATCATTATTCCATCTCCGATCATGATCCATATGATGTCTTGTGAGTAGTTCGTTTTGTTCTTGAGGACATGGGAGAAGTCATGTTGTTAGTAGTGGAATTGTGTTGAGAAAGATTCAATAGTTTGATATTTAAGTTGTGGTGTACTTCTTCTAGTGGTGTCATGTGAATGTCGACTACATGATACTTCACCTCTATGGGCCTAGAGGAATGCATTGTGTATTTGGCTACTAATCGTAGGGGTTGCCGGAGTGACAGAAACCTGAGCCCCCGTTAGGAAACCATTGCACAAGGGATGTAAGGGTCTTAGAGTTTAAAGTTGTGGTTAGGTTTCTACCTTAATTACTTTCTTGTACTTACGGATGTTTGCAAGGGGTATAATCACAAGTATGTATTAGTCCTAGGAAGGTCGGTACATTAGCACAGGTTCACCCACACAACACTTAGCAAGCTAAAGAAGATTAATCAACTATATAAAGCGAAAGCACTTGACAGTCTTCCATGTGTCCTCGAGAACGTTTGGTCATCTTAAGTAATACAACCGGCTTGTCCTTTGTTGCATAAAGGATTGGGCCACTTGCTGCATTTATTTCTACTGTCTTTTATTTACTCTTACTTTGTTCACTTGCTTTATCAAAAACCTTTATCCGTTTGCTAAGTATTTGCAGAGAATTCCTGATCCATACCACTAGCCAGCACCTTCTGCTCCTCGTTGGGTTCGTCACTCTTACTTATCGAAAATACTGCGATACACCCCCTATACTTGTGGGTCATCAGTCGGTGCCGCCATCCCCACCATGGATGTTGACCCTCTATGCCACCGCGCGTACGTCGTAGCTTCCTAAGCCTCTGATGCCCTGTGCAGCCTCGAGTTCTTCTCCCTTAGCTGGCGGCTTGCGTTCTGCACCTACCAGTGTTGGATGTCAAAATCCCTCTCCGCCTTCGAAATCCCCTCCGGCCGCTCCTTGTCGGCTTTCCCCTTCTTCCCGGAGGCTGACACGCGGGGAGCTTGGTACTTCTTCGGTGACATGGTGGCGGCGGTGTGAGTTGGATCTGGTTCGCTGGGGAGGGGCGGGGGGAATTGGTGGGAGTGGGTGGAGAGGAGGGGGAAATGGAGATATGGAGCGGAAAAAGGAGAAAAATTTTTGGTGTCCCATCGACAGGGCTGGCCTGCCAACCGACGCCTTTTCAATTTGGGTGGGGGGGGAGGGTGAACTGGGAGGGTTTTTGTGCGTCGGCGCACCCATAACACGCTTAGGGGGCCTTTAGGGGGGCGAGTGGAGATGCTCTAAGCCAATCGATTTGCTTCTCGCGTGCAGCAAGCACGAGTGCGACCCTGCAACCCCTTCCTCTGCTCGACTACCTTGCTGCGCTAGGCGCCGAGGCTAGCTCCGACTGAACACCGGACCAATCAGCCACGTCTGTGTGATGCGCGCATGGCAGGCCTTCTTTAGTTTTTCTTCGACAAAGCCATCATCCAATTAGTGATCTTCTAGCCTCATGGTAACACTAACAGTAACAATTCATTACTTCGCGATTTAGGGTTTCGTTTTCTCCTAAATTTCTCCTAGTTCTGATTACCGATGATTAGTTCATTGTCTCATCGTCTCGCCAATATTATTTTTGGGGTCCCCGGTCGTGAGAAAACACTATGCATGCACATCGTCGATCTGACCAATCTAAGGTATATGGAATATTGTATATTTGTATTACTATTCCCTAATATCTACCTTCAGAAATTTTCTCTGCGGGGACAACCTTCACAAGTTGAGATACATGATGCACAGATTGTACCATTCAATTTTCTATGTAAATTTGTTTTTCAGCATTTTGTGTTATCATGCCGTCCTCGTCGAGAAAGTGTCCATCTTATTTATTGTTTCGGTGACTGTCGTATCGGCTGAAAGAAGCTTTTCAAAGTTGAACTAAGTGAAAAAGTATTTGAGGTAAACAATGACGCAAAAGAGGTTAAATGGTTTGGAAATTATTGGATCGATCCTAATATAAGCGATTTTGCATCGAGAAATTCTAGAAGAGTTTTTTAGGGTAATATGTATAATAATTTTTAATATGTACTGCTTGTGGATGCATTTAAATGTTATTGACAACATATGCAGTACACGCATAATATTCATTATTATTATGATGGTGTTTATAACAAGGGCCTCAAGTTTTAGTCTTGCCGGATCCCAAAATTCGCAGGACCGGCTCTTAACAAGATGAATGTAAATGAGATGTGAGGAAGATGCAGCGGTTGATGATGAAGCGATTCCTATGTCTCTAAGGATCTGTTCGCAACGATGAGGATCGAAGCCAATAGAAGCAAAATTTTAAAACTAAAGTTTTGTGTGAATTTCTATTCACCCAAAGATGGCACTACTCAACATGAATTCTGTTTTTTTATTTCTTTTTATTTTTTTCTGCCCGTAGATGGAGTTTTTGAGCTGAAATTTGGTGCACGCAGCAAAGTCCGAAGGTGACGCTAGAGACGTGGCGCAAACGAACAAATTGGGTGTCGGTGAGGAAAAAGTGCGAGGAAAGCCGATCCACCGACACGGTCTGGTGGTATTGGCGTCGACGGACACATGCACGCCCCTGGCTGCAGCCACCACTTGGCGGTCAACCAAACCTTGGCATGAGATTCTGGTAACGCTGTTTTGACACGATCAGCGGCTACTCGTGTTCGGTGGGAAGGCCACGCGGCTTCGTGCCTTCGTCCCGACAGGCCCGGCAAGCCACCGCCGGTTTCTTTTTGGAGATGGGCCTGCTGCCGCCCGTCAGGGCGTCACGTGGACAGACAGCGCTGAGCAAAGTTGACGCAGCCGCTCCTTTGATGGGGATACTGGGCCGCGGCTGTCTTGGCATGTGTAGCCTCGTGGCCTCTCTGCCTGCGCCGGCAGAGGAGACTGAACTGGGTCCTTTGATTCAGTCACTCAGTGAGGACGTGACCGGTGCACGTACGAGTTACGATAGAAACTAATTAACTGAAACAGAACGCATGAACAAGAGCAAACACGATAGTCACAGAGAGAGAATAACACATGGATTCTGTAATGATTTCAGAAAAACAGTTGAAGGATCAACCGGCTACAAAGTACACTGGACGGATACAAGAAAAGCTTCCTCACATAGAGGATTTGATTGTAAGATCTACAGACGGGTGGTGGCGAAAACATGTAGTGAAGCAACTTAACACAAACGTTTACTAACGGAACCCAATTCTTATGCCCGATAATCGAAAATGTGTAGTAGCGTCTCCCTGCAAAAAGCAAACTATAAAGAATGGTGGTCAAACCGCTCCTCTTCCTCTTCCTCTTCCCCTGCAGCTCCGATCCGGCTGTGGGAGAATTAGGCCACGGCGGGCATGTCCTTGAGCCACGCGTCGAGCGGCTTGCCGATGGAGTAGACGATGAAGCCGATCTCCCTCAGCTTCTCGGCGTCGACCACGTTGCGGCCATCGAAGACGAAGGCGGGCTTCTGCATGTTGTCGAAGATCTTCTGGTAGTCCAGGGCCTTGAACTCGTTCCACTCGGTCAGGATGCACACGCCGTGGGCCCCCTTGGTGGCCTCGTACGCGTCCCACACAACGCTCACCTGCTTCACGGCCGTGGGGCTGGTCGGCTGCAGGTGCATCGGGTGGTCCCAGTCGAACTTGTTCATGGCCAGGTCGCGCTGGATCTGGTCCTCCGTCACCTGGGGGTCGTAGATGCTGACCTGAGCCTTGTCGCCCAGCAGGCCCTTGCAGACGTCGATGGCCGGGGTCTCCCTGGTGTCGCCCGTGTCCTTCTTGAAGGCGAAGCCCAGGACGGCGATCTTCTTGCCGGAGACGGTGTTGAACATGGACGACACCACGCGGTTCACGAACCGGCTCTTCTGGTAGTCGTTGATCTTGATCACCTGCTTCCAGTAGTTGGCCACCTCGGGGAGGCCGTTGCACTCGCAGATGTACACCAGGTTCAGGATGTCCTTCTGGAAGCACGACCCGCCGAACCCAACGCTGGCGTTCAGGAACTTGGGGCCGATCCTGGAGTCCTTGCCGATGGCGTAGGACACCTCCGACACGTCGGCGCCGGTGGCCTCGCACAGCGCCGACATGGCGTTCACGGAGGAGATCCTCTGGGCCAAGAAGGCGTTGGCAGCGAGCTTGGAGAGCTCAGCGGACCACAGGTTGGTGGTGATGATGTTCTCCTCGGGAACCCAGTGGGCGTACACCTCCTTCAGTGCCTGAACGGCCTTCCTGCCCTCGGGAGTCTCCCGGCCACCGATGAGCACTCTGTCAGGCTTGAACAGGTCATCGATGGCAGTGCCCTCGGCAAGGAACTCCGGGTTGGAGAGGATCTGGTAGTTGATGCCCTTGCTGTTGTGGGTCAGGATCTTCTCAATGGCCTCTGCGGTCTTCACAGGGACGGTGGACTTCTCAACGACGATCTTGTCGGACTTGGAGACATCGGCGATCATACGGGCAGCGCTTTCCCAGTAGGTGAGATCAGCAGCCTTGCCCGCTCCAAGACCACGGGTCTTGGTGGGGGTGTTCACCGAGACGAAGATGATGTCGGCCTCAGCGACGTGCTTCTCGACGTCGGTGCTGAAGAAGAGGTTCTTGCCCCTGCACGCCTTGACAACATCATCGAGGCCAGGCTCGTAGATCGGGAGGGTGTCGCTGTTCCAGGCGTCGATGCGAGGCTTGGAGATATCGACGACAACAACCTCAATTGATGGGCACTTGATGGCAATGACAGCCATTGTTGGGCCACCGACGTAACCAGCTCCGATGCAGCAGATCTTCACCATCTTGCCTGCTTACGATCTGCGAAAGCAAACAATGGGATTCAGAGGATTGAAATGATAAACAGGACACCGACTGCTCTCACTGCACATCTCTCTAATTTAACAAATAGGGCCAATCGAGATTCAGATCTTGAAAAGACAATATGTGACAGAAACGAAGAGTTGAAGCAACCGAGCAGTTCTACAAATTCTATCCAATTAATTTAGCATGAAAGCATGAACACTTCTGAATAATCATATATTGGTGCGATTTCACAGCATGAGATAACTTGAGGTGAAAAAAGTGTGCCTACTTCTGCAGACTGCATACAAGGAGTATGACAGACTGAAACGAAATCACACCAATCATGCAATTTACGGGCAGTGGCAACTGGCAACAGACAGTAAAAGCAAAATTCATGGCCTAGAGTACCAGCAAAGTTACTAAATCAAGACAATGGATCTCAAATGAGCAGTCGGTCAGATCTGAAGACGGTAAGCACCTTCAGAGAAATCAAGAAAGAAACAACTACAGCAGAGAAACCATGCTTCTTGCAAGATCAGACACCAAACTACAGACTAAACCGAAGGGGATGCATGAGATCAGGGAAGACTCTCACCAGATCTCAGGAACTGGAAGAAGATCTTGAGAAGGGAGCTGCGACGGGGACAGAACAGGGGAGACTTCTTGTATGCAGAGAAGAAGCTGCCCACGAGTTGTATGCAGAGAGAAGGCCACAACTCCTTATATACCCTTTTCCCCGAAGCCACCGGACTGGATCTACCCCCTCTCCCCTCTGGAAAATTAACCGTGTAAAGGCCGGTCAGGAAAAAAAGCAGAATAAATGAGTAGGTGTGAGTTGGTCATACAAGGCAGAGTGCTGCTCTCATGCCCTCCATGAGCCCACCGAACTTGCATTAATCAAAAAGGTTCCCATGAGTCCATGACACACCACCAACCTCTTTACTTTAACCAATCAGAAAAGAGGGAAAAAATACTAGACAAATCAACCAGAGGTGCTACGCTGTTATGGAATAATCAAATAGTATGTGTTCAGATCTGAAAGTTCCAGCCCCAATTTTTTCTCTTATCTCATGTTCAGTGTATACAAAATGGAGACGAGGTGGCTGTGGACATGTAGCCCATGAACAATAACATGCATGGTAATGAAGAATAACTGGGAGCAAGCACACGAAATATTTTAATCCATAGTCAACTATAACAGCAAGCAAGCAATTGAGGCCAGGGCCATGGAACAAGATTACCAAGATTGCAAAAGTTACAGTGTTTGATTGAGATGTAAGAAATGGCAAGCTGTATCCAACCAATGGGAGCGTGCTGCGTGCAATGGAAATCTTCAAAGTCTAGACACAGTCAAAATTAGGAAGCTGATGATGTTGACACCGTTGCTTGTGCCAACGATACTCTAGCCTCGAGTGGTCACCAATCGGAGGTTCAGAACATGTGTATTATTGCGGTGTTCACAGTTGTTTACTGATTAGGATACTGTGGTTGAACCTTCCACATGAAAGCTCCAGTATCCGTAGTAAAAAGAAACTAAAAAAGACCTGGAAAAAAATTGTGAGCACGAAAATACATAATTGTCGCTGTCTTACTCTTAAGTCACTGTCATTTATTATTGCAACCAGTAGACTGAGGAAGACTCCTTTTTTTTCATCTTTATTAAGGCCTCATTTTAGAAAAGGGTAGTACTAGTGTTGTTGTAGGGAACCTCTTTAACACAGTCCTAAGTCATGGACTGTCACACGTTTCAGGCTAACAAGTCAACACAAAGCAGAACTTGCTTTTCTTATACTGTATGGAAATTTTGTCAAGTAGAATGCATTATTTATGCAGAGCACACAGAAGAAAAACATATATATTCAGCACACAAAAATTCAAATCATTACATTTTCTGTTCTTTGATGAACACAAGATTGTATCAGCGTCTTCAAGACCAAGCAAGTCATAAGAAAACAGATCAAACAGACCATGATTAAAAACCACGAGTACCAGCATCAGCAACCATCACAGCAGCAACAGCAAAATAAAGCGAGAACCTCCCTAGTAGACATTTTAACAAACACCGGATCTGCATCTCAAATCACCCGCCCTCTCTTCCCCCCCAACCATAATCTAATCGCAGATCGAGCACCGACATAGTAGCAACGGGACGCACGAGCACCATCTTCCCCCCCACCACCCGATTCGGTTGTAACCGCTACGTACAACGGGGAGAAAAGCTGCTCGCCTTTGAGTGCGTCTGAAGCGAGCGAAGTAACGCCATAAACCCTACCGTGTACCGCCCAAGCGCTGGAAAATTAGGGGGGGGGGGGGGGGGGGGCATCCTGGCCTGCCGGCGTCTCCAGCACGCAAAGAGAGCGACGATGAGTGCGGATGGGAGCAGGGAGAACGTTACCTTCAACCTCGGGACGGCTTTGCTTGATGTGACGGAGAACGACGACGCTGATTTTTGCCCTGCGTTTTCTGTCGTTTTTCCCTCCTGTTGTTCCTGGATCTGGTTTTCCTGGCAGTTTTTTTGTAGTCAGGCGAAACGGTTACAGGAAATACGCATTGATTTGCCATTTAATAGCGGAGATTTTCTTGTAGGATTACACGCATAATATTCGTCTGGTGCCACGATACACTTCCGGTAATCCAGCGTCCCTTTCCAATTATGTTGAGGCACATCACGAATTTTCACACAACGTTGCATTGCATCCCGATTCACGAAGTGCGAAGGATTGCCATCGACCGTGCATCGGCATCCAGCCAGAATAAATGAGTTGTTGACAATGGCCGCCCCTGCACTGTCGTCGTACTCTGACTTCTATGAATACACACCGACGCGTCCGGAGTCCAGACTCTCTCCAAAGGAATCAATTCCTACCAAACTGCGCCTACCTCGTAAAGATGTCCATATGTGCGCACACACAGATGACAGACACACGAGTACGATGGAATCGTCGACCTGCCTAAAGTTTGGACTCCCGGCGCGACTGACGCCGAGAATCGCTGGGGTCTCGTCTCAGCAGGTCAATAGCCGGGAGATACGGACGCGTAGCTGTCACGTGGTTTTGGCAAGTCAGCTGGCCTTGACGCTTGCGGCTCGGCCAAGCCACACCGCCGTGTGGGTTCGGCAGAGTTAGGAGGAGAAGTCGTCGCCGGTTCGGCTGGGAAGAACAGCTTTGGTTAGGCCAGGGTTGCGAATGGAAGCAGAGGAACTACTAGTAAATGGCATGCATCAACGGCTCTCATGATGATGATTGAGCGAGCCCAACATGCCGGGTCTCAAGAATGGAGCCCAACGTGGCATGTGTCTGCTTTGGTATGCGCAGTACTATGTGTGGTGCGTAACATGTGGGCAGTCGTGCTCACCTAACACGGCGTGGTGAAAGAATCAAATCATTGCCGGTGCCCAAAGTGCCGCCTATTTTTCCCCCCACCTCGTGGTCTCCATTCGAGCAGCCACGACGATACTGTGCTTGCACCGACAGAGATGTGATGTTCCTGTTTTGATGTTTTGCTATCTGATGATGATCAACGTGTTTTTTGCACCGTCGTGCTCTGCAGTCCGTACCAGTAGTAATAAGGCAGCGACATGGGTTCCGGGTTGGCGTCAGCCGTCAGCACTGCGGTAGCCCGTAGCCGTAGCCACACTTTGATCGTTCATGGAGTATTTCGCATCGGATCAGGCCTCCGGCTTCGTCACCGGAAAATAACACCTCTGTGTTTCTCTGTTCCAGCCAAGCATTAACCAATCTTTTTTAGCAAACACTACTGACGACTGTGGAAGGAAGAGTGGGCAGTGGGGCCGGACAGTGACGGCAATCAGTCAGTTAGCCGGCCGACACACGTACGTACGTTGGTACGCGTGCAGCACGGTAGGAATACAGTACTACTAGTACCACTACCAGAGCTGCGTTTTTGCGCATGTGAGAAACGAGAAGGTTCGGCGAGGTCAGCAGAGGCCGACGCACAGGTGCAGACAGGTCACCGGAAGCTGCCGCGCATCCGCCTCGCAAAACTCCAACCGATCGCTCGCTCCCGGCCAGCCGTGCCGTGCATAGCATAGGTGCGGTGCCCACGGCGACCGATCAAGGCCGCGTCTTCGCTTCCCGTCTTACTTCCTCTCTCCTTCCGAGGGTCGCGCGGCGACAAAAGCAGTCGACCTCGCTGTACTAGTACTACAGTGGCAGCAGTAACATGCTGCATGGGACGGGCTGCAGGAATATGCTGCGACCCAACGAAGGAGGATTATTTTGACTTCCCGGTCAGTGTGCGCTCCCACTCCACACGTCTTCCTGTCTGTACGCGCTTTCGTATTTGTTTGCACCCATCTGCTCGCCCCTCGCGTGCGGCGGTGACCACCGACTGGCCGACACCGCCGACGGACCGTGTTGGAGATCCATCTTGCCGCGCCGACGCTGCCGATCAAGACAGCTTCGCGCGCGGCACCATGTTTTTCCACTGTTCGACTCTGGTTGGACACGGGGAAACAAAGGGTACCAACGAATCGGCAAAACAAATCCTTTGAAACATGGGGATCAGGAATAATGCGACACGAGGCTTGTGATACGCAGCGTGCATGAGCCCGCGACGTGCCAGAAACAACATATACAGCATAAAATGTCATAAAATGGACAACCATTTTACACCAAACATTGTAGGAGCAAGTACAATAAGTCTAATCAGTAGGATATAAGAGTTGTCACCAGGGGCGGAGCCAGGGGGGCCAGCAGGGGTCAGACCCCCCCTAATGGTTCGTCCCCCCCAACAAAAACTACACGTAATACTATACATATACGTATATATACTGCACTCTGTTGGCCATTGTTTTTTTAGCGTTCTGGTGGCCATTGCTAATCACGTCTAGTTTACTAGGTCTAGAGTCCAACCGTTGGTAGAAATCAGTGATCCATCAAGATCTGTATTTCCCGGAGCCCAATAGGCAATAGCCCATTTGCCTGTCTACCCATGTTTAATCGGCTAGGCATCGATCGTGTAGTATTGCCCAGTTCAGGGCGCGTGTCTCGCCTTCGAAATCAGGTCCAATATCGATTCATCCATCTGTCGCTGCCAAGAATTCTTAGGGTTCCTGGCACCGCTCGCTGCTTCCGCTTGCAAGCCGGCAAGACGCTGACCCTAGACGGCTTGTTCCTGCAGCCGTAGTAGCGGACGGCGGTCGCCCCTGGTCATAGATCGTCGCCCGCTTGTCAGATGTTCACGCACGGTTATTTATCAAGGTATACAACTATGCATATTTTTATATACTACCTAATCCGATCTAGCTCTATTTTTTAGTTTAAATAAACTTCGTCAATGGCAAACAAACATAAGCCACATAATATATATTTTTCCCCGCCTATTCCTTCACTCTCGAATCTGGTCTCGAATGAAAATATTAAATCTGATTGTTGGTGGCCACTTAGACTTGTAAAGTGGTACCAGCATCCTTTTGTCGCGGTTTGTTAATTATATATCTATGTTAATATAAGAATAGTTTTATATTCATATAGTAATATTATTGCTAAGTATGCTATTTTTTGGACTTAAATCTTGATAAACTATATATCAATTGCTATCGTCATGGTTTCGCCCCCCTATACCTAAATCATGGCTCCGCCCCTGGTTGTCACGTCATTCAAAAGCCTGGAGAAGAGAGAAAACAGGAGATAGAGGAAAGCCAGCGCTCCATCTAGCGCCGGCTGTAGCACAGCGATGCAAAAAAAGAAGATTGCATGCAGTCTAGGCCCAATATCATGCATGCATTATATAATTAAATCTTAATTAAAGCCCATCTAGTAGCTATTTAATAGCTAGTCTATTGTATGAATGAGCTTTATGCTAGCTTTAGGTTGACATGGCACGACTATAGAGCCGGTTGCGGGCTCTCTTATTAATCTTGCTCTAAGGGAGAGTCTCAGTCCCCCCTTTGACGGATGGGCACTACCTTCTGGCTGATGGAACTCGAGGTGGCATTCTACTTGCTTGGCAGTCAACGCTAGTATCAGTCTCCCACCCTCATCTTACAACAAACACGATCACAGCACGCATCTCGATTGGGGGAGACCAAAGTTGGTGGTTCACTAGGGTCTACGGGCCTCAAAGTGATGTGAGCAAACGCTAGTGTCTCCGAGAGCTGCAAGACATCGGGGGTTTGCACGCAGGACCGTGGATTGTTGCCCGAGACTTTAATCCGATTATGCATAGGGTAGACAAGAACCAAGGATTGCCCACCTACGGTGACCCAGGTACACCACTGCATGATGTAGTGTACACACGTTGGCATAACACTTACGAAAGTCTTGTTCCGTAAATATTAGACCCTCGGAATGGTAAAATAGAACCATTGTGGGTCCAACTATTTATCTATTCCTCGTTCACAACAACTGAGAAATACAAGTTTTGAAATCCTCCTCGGTCCAATGAGGATTCACAAAAGCAAACAAATTTAAAAGCGCTAGCTTGAGGGGGAAAAGCTAAGTACCATTGGGGCTTTGCATCTTTATTAGTACAAATATATATTGTTTAGCCCGAGTATCATATGCGTGTAATATCTATTGTTGGGGATATACTTTTCGGGTATCCTCACAGTTCTTCACTGACCAGGGTGGCCTACTTCGGGTTAGAGTTTTGCTTCACGGGCGGTCCAGTCAGGGAGAAGAGACGGAGTTCAGTCCGGCTACGGGAAGGCCCAGAAGACTTACCGACTTAGGCCCATAGTGTTACTTGTAGTTCAAGATGTACTCTGTAACCGAATCTTAGTCGTAGCCGGATAGATCTCTCCTGTAAATCCTAGGCCAGATATCTATATAAGCCGTCCTAGGGAAAGCCTTTACGGCACCCTCAATAGTCTACAATCTCAACTCGCACAGGCGAATCCTTGTAACCCATATTCCGGCTCTGCCGTATTACTGGATTGCTAGCAAGAGTAGGATCCGTCTAAAGCCGGCGAATTCGAACCTGGGTAAACTTGTGTGCTCAACGTCCCGGAACACCGTACGTCTCACACCCCTCTCTTTAGCACGCCTCAAGGACCCCCTCATGGCGTACTTGTCATCAATCCGACGACAGTTGGCGCCCATCTGCAAGAATCGGAATCGGCGAGACCATCGCCGTCGGTCGCGTCCTCTACGCCAGCGACGTCCCTCTCATCGTTCTCGACGAGACCTGGATTCCGGCTAGGGAGGCCGTGACTGCCTACACAATCATGGTGACGACAGTTTGTGATTCAAGGATCCTTGGCTCCATTGAAGGAGCCGTATCTTCTGCGATAGCCGGAGAAGGAGTGATCACCGGCGTTGCGGAAGGTTGAGGGGTAGGAGTCGGAGGAGCCAGGGCGGGAGAAGCTATGGTAAGCTTCGTCTATCGCAGGGGCTTTGAAGAAGTTCCCTTCCCCTTACCCTTGATGAGCTGCTTAGCTCTGAGAATGTAATAGAGTCGAAAACATTACATCTCGAAAGAAAATTCGAGTAAAGTACAAAGGCGGAAGTTGTGTTGAAAGTTACCTCTTCACGACAGTCACCTCCTTTGTGCCAACAGCCACTGTCGGAGCCCTGCGCTTCTTGGGCACAGTGTCCGGCAATGGGACCAGTTCTGCCTCCTGAGAAAACTCTGGAGGATATCCTTCGAGTGGAGCAAATTCCGACTCGGGGAGGTCAGCAAGCTGAAAAGAAGAAAACATATCAGTATTGTGATATAACCTAAAAGAATGAAACACCTAAAAAGGTTTACTGTTAGAAGCTTACCGGCACCACGGGGTTTTCCGCTGTATGCATATCCAGAGAAACCTCCGGGATCTTCCTCTCGATCCGCTCCCGTATCAGCCATTTGATCTGGCTTATGTAACCTTGCGAGGTACAGGCTCTGGGGCTGATGCGGAGGGAATATTTCTTGGACGATGTGATGGAGTGCATCATTCGGTCTTCGTGGTACTGAAGGGGTTGGATCCGGCGTGACACCCAACATTGGACCAAGTCGGATCCCTTCAGTCCTTTGTGTTTAATCAGATATTCGATCCGCCTCTTGGCGAGGATTAGATCGTCACTGAGAGCCGGAGGAGCCTCGTCCCAAGACGGTTGGGCCGTGGCAGCTCTGTCGATGAAAGCCGGCAAAGCAGTGGCTTTGCCGGGAGCCGGAATATCCTTGTGATGAAAGAAGGTGACTGGCCATTGTTTGACCGAGTCACTGGCAAGAATTTTGGGATATGCGCGCTCACGTCTAAGTGAAAAACTAATTGTATCGGTAATATACGGATTACCGACAGTGATAGAATTTCTCTGGACATGGAAGTAGTACCGGAATAAGGTAAGACTCGGCCTAATGCCGAGAAATCCCTCGCACAAAGCCGCATAGGCGCTCATCTCTAGGAGGGAGTTGGGAGGAAGATGGTGGAGTTGAACACTATAATGGTCTATCACCTCGGAAAAGAATTCTGAGGGAGGAAACGACAAATCTCTGTCGAGGTGGGTGCCGAAGTGGACCCGCCACGGCCATGGATTGGGATGGTCTCCCTGCCGGCCGCCCGCCATGGCCGAGGAGCCCTTCTGTCTCCACACCATGGAGCTTCTCGTCATCGAGCATGCAGGGGATCCAGACCCCCGCGGAAGCTTTCCTTTTCTGCCGCCGTCGCTGCCGTCACCAAACCGGAAGATGAAGACGAAGCCATTTCTCCGGTGCACCGGTGACCTAAGATGCGCGGCGCTGGGAGTTTTTGGGGAAAGCAGAGGAGCTCTATGCGCGGGGGAGATTTGGAGGAGAAGAAACGGCAAAGGAACAGGTGAAGAAAGGAGGAGGAGAATCCTTACCCCTTATATCCACCTAACCGCGCCAAGATTCATGCAAATGCTACAGTGTAACCGCCACGCGTCGTGGAAGGAACTGGGAAGGACCCACGCGATGATTACGTCGCCTCGATCTCCGCGTACGCATTGAAACGGCGCCTCGGTTCCGCAAACTGTGGACCCACCAACGGTCATGCTGACAGGATGTCTATTAGATGACGTGACTTGACCATGTTTGGTGTCAGGTGGCGTTAGAGACCAAGTTCCGGCTTAGTTTGAAATCAAGCTGGAAAATCCGAGTAACTTGTTGATAGGTCCGACTTATTTAAGACCCAGATCGTATTTTTTGTTGCGAAGTTTCAGGAACCCTTCAAGATTCTGCAAGCCGAAGATCAAGTTGGACGATGATGAATCTGACTTTGGATCTTGGAGACTTCCGGGAGCTGCTGTTGGGGATATACTTTCCTGGTATCCTCACAGTTCCTCACTGACCAGGATGGCCCACTTCGGGTTAGAGCTTTGCTTCACGGGCGGCCCAGTCAGGGAGAAGAGACGGAGTTCAGTCCGGCTACGGGAAGACCCAGAAGACTTACCGACTTAGGCCCATAGTGTTACTTGTAGTTCAAGATGTACTCTGTAACCGACTCTTAGTCGTAGCTGGATAGATCTCTCCTGTAAACCCTAGGCCGGATATCTATATAAGCCGTCCTAGGGAGAGCCTTTAGGGCACCCTCAATAGTCTACAATCTCAACTCGCACATGCGAACCCTTGTAACCCATATTCGACTGCCAGACATCGATTGCTAGCAGGAGTAGGATCCGTCCAAAGCCGGCGGATTTGAACCTGGGTAAACTTGTGTGCTCACCGTCCCGGAACACCGTACGTCTCACATCCCTCTCTTCCGCACGCCTCGAGGACCCCCTCATGGCGTACTTGTCATCAATCCGACGACATCTATTCCTCTAGTTCTATGTCTTTCTCCCCTATTCCAAACTCTCTTCTATAATATACACATTCAGTGTCTCCTGAGAGATCTGGTTCCTCATAGTAAACATCTCCCTCCATTGATTCTTCTGAAATGGATGAGTCTTTTGTTTTTTGATGTACCTAAGCAAAGGGTTTTAAAAAGGTACGGTTGAGTATAAGCATACTCGGTAAGTTCTAAGGTGGTTATTTGATGCACTAACTACAGCTATGGATACAAATCCAAATCTTATGAGTTTTTTTCAAAATGGGTTTCTTAAAAAGGTAAGTTTTAGTTTGAGAATACCTATGTTCATCAGTTTTCATGGGTTGTATAATACTACACGGAGTCCCTTTCCTGCTGCGTTCGCAATCCTTTTCCATGTTTCATACACTCTCAAGTGGGGCACTACTTTTCTCACAAATGATTTTAAGCCTGAGTGCATAATAGGATATGTGTTTCCATTCAAACTTCTATGGTTCGAGACCCAGTTAAAGATCTAAGTCAAACACTAGCATTTGTCATGATCCCGCAGTCCACCCTTTGTAACGAGTTTATGTTATGGGACCTACGCTCAATTACCATCCCTTCAAATATCCTAAGTTGTTATTCCGCAACATGAAATAGGGATGTTACATACTCCTGTTCGATGATCTCCCCTTTGGATCACCGCCTGACTTACAACACGAGGACATGCGGAAGGAAAAATGTACAACTAACTTTCTCGTCCCATTTGGTCAGCGCGTTTTATATGGTGCAAGAATTACTAACTAAATTGGTTGTTAATCCTATAGTATCTTTCACGTACAATAGAATCTCCATCACACGATCTTTCAATCATGTAAACTGTCCATGATTTTATTATCCACCATTTGGGATTATACCCGACTACCCTGAGCCGGTAAACCATAATTCATAATTATTATGAAAATATTTTTTTCTTTTAGGTGTAACAGATAAGTGATACTTTTTAAAGTACTTTGCTAGAAAATACTTAAAAGACACGTGAGCTTGCTTTTGCAAAAGATATGCAATTGTGGTCTCACAAGATACATACAAGTATGAACTTGTCTGGTGATTTTGAATTATGGTAATTCAAAGATTTTATAATATCCTAAACCTCGGATTCTAAAAAGAAGCATTATTGTTCCATAATTACAATGTTTAAAATTCAAATGCATGCTCTAATGCTCTAGGTAATGCTTTATTTATGTTGGTTGTTCCCTCCACCTAATTATTAGAAGTTTTATGTTTATTTAATGTGGATTTTGGAATTTGAACATATTTCACTTTACAATTTTTATTTTCAGGATTTTCATTTAAATTTCACCTTAGCATTATATATTACTCAAATGATTTAAGATTTACATTTTGGGCTTGCTCGGCAAACGTACAGAGTATCAATGATTCCTTTATAACTCTAATTCCCAAAATTCTTTTTCTGAGGAACCCAATGATTACCGACCCATTTAGCTGCTAGCCGTCTGTAGGACAAGATACTTGCTCTTGTGCACATTAATCAGTATGGTTATTTCAAGTCAGAAAATATTTAGGATTGCATAGCATGGCAGTACATTTATCAATGCAAACAAGTGGGCACTAAATAGTTATTCTCACAAAAGCGTTCGATATAGTTGAGCATACGACAATTTTGAAAGTGTTTGAATGCTTAGGCTCTGGTCAAAGATGGTTATATTGGCTTAAGATGCTTATGTCCACGAACACTTCTACTGTACTTCTCAATGACATTCTGGGTAAAAAAAAATCTTCCATCGTCACGATGTCGACAAGGTGACCCACTTCCACCCTCCTTTTGTGGGTGTTTCTGAACCACGACAGGCCATGGAAAATAATTTATTGCATCCTGGTCTGTTGCATGCTCCGCTAAATATTCCCAATAGTTACTTTCTTGTTGTCCAGTACGTCGACGTCACCCTTCTTATACCGCAAGCATCTAGACTTCGATTTTGATGATCATGGACTCGCTTTAAAGAGTACAATAAGCTCTACAATACCATACAGAAAAACATCATAGTCCATAAAGAGTGGATAGAACAAAATGACGAAAGGTTTGACCTCTCTCAAAATACGGATCGGTAAAACCTCCAACATCGAAAACGCAATAGAGAATGCATATGAAATCCGTTTTTGATGAACTAGAACTTGTTATGAATATTACCACAAGATATAGAACCTCACATGGATAAGATCCAAATAACAACCAAGAAAGATGATGCTAAGTATGCAAAGGTTTGAGCTCTCTTCGAATGATATGATCAAGTTACTCACTCGAGAGCCCCTCTTGATAGTACGGCTATCTAGCCTATAAACCGGTCTCTCCAACTAACACCAGGAGACTGAAAGGAAGGAAACCCTATCAGGAAGTTAACTTTGCCTTGCACATATTTCACTTGAGCTTGATGGTGACGATCTTCTCCACCTCAAGGTGGAACACCTTTATTGATTACGCTAGCTTGGTGAAGGCTTGCAAATTGCTCCCCCATGCTCCACTATGGTAGAGCTTCTCTTTTGGGCATATCATCTTATCATATCCATGATCACCATAGGATGGCAAGCTTCAAGCAAATGATCTCTTTGAGATGGCTCATCTTGAACTTGCACATTATTTCTTCATTCTTCATTATGTTGGTGTATTGAAGGTACATACGAGATATCACTCCAACTTTATTCTTCAAGACACACTTGCTATTGGCTTAACTCTTTACACACCGTTTTCTGCCCATTGGGAAATATCACACCGGAGACTCCGACTTGGAGACCGGAGATTCCGGTCGGAAATTATCTCACACCGGAGATTCTGGTCCATCTCCGGACAATCTAGGGACCCCTATACAAACTAGCTTGGACTTGGTTTCAAGGAACACACCGAAGACTCATGTTGAAACTCTGGTTGGGACATCGGAGACTCCAATCCTTACATACCAGAGATTCTGGTCCATCTCTGGACAATCTCCAGATTACTCATTGAAACCTTGGTCAACACTTGATCTTCTTCACTTTCATATTCTCCCAACCTTGAAGCCAACATATGGTTCAAGCATTTCCTATGGACAAATCCTACAAGTAAAACTCAATGCAAACATAAGTCCATAAAGATTGTCATTAATTACCAAAACCACACATGGGGGCACACATGCACTTTCAATCTCCCCCTTTTTGGTAATTGATGACAATCCCTTTGAGAGGGTTTATATAAGGAATTAACTGAATAAATTGTTGTGCTAACATCAAATACTACACAAGTATTTGATTTTAGTACAACCACAATATAAAGCAAACTCCCTCACAATCTATGCACGTGTGGATGAACTTGAATTTTATTGCATATATTGCCAACCATTACCGGTGGTGGAGTTTTATCGATATATACAACATTCAAAGAACAAGAGGCAAATGTTTAAGTACAAAACTCAAAGCACAAAACCAAATTCCCTTAAACCCTCTAAAACTTCTCCCTCATTGGCATCGATTGCCAAAATGGGTGGAAAATTTTAGAAGACCAATTTAGTAAGAGTTCCTCCATATGGTGTGCATTTCTCATAATATGAGTGGAATCAAATACACGTATAAATTACGAATACCTAGATGGAATCAAACTAAATTGAGGATCCAATGATTGCAAAGAAATAAAATGGTGAAGAAGTATCAACGAATGAAGCAAGCAATCAAAAGATCCAAAGAACCACTTCACAAAACAAAGATGCAAAAAGAAGGATATGTATTATGATAAGATCGACATGAGAGTGATTTAAATAATATGAGAACGCTCCCCAAAGTTTGTGCACAAATTATAATTTGCATTTGAATACAATATGCATAACATGGCATCCCCGTTCCCTCTATATCATTTAAACCACGAGCACGAGCAAGAGAGAAGATATTATGATAAGAGCAAATGAGTGTTTAGATGAAAATAGGAAGCTCCCCAAGGTTCATGCACAACAAAGTGCACAATTATGAAATCCTAACTCCCCATAATCAAACAAAATACCAAACAATAACAAGAAAGCAAATGTGTGTTCGTAGGTAAATTAGGAAAGCTCCCCAAAGTTTATGCACCAAATATAATAATTTATTTGAATGCAAAGTGCATAAACATGGTGTCCTTGCTCCCCCAAACTTACATAACAACACAGAGGCATGAGATATCAACTTTCTTAACACCAATGAGCTCCAAAATATGCAAATGAAAAGGTCAAGCACTCAAAGCAAAACTTTTGGAGCCACCACAGGATAAAAAGGAGCACAAGGTGGACTCCAAAGAAAAAAGGATACCAACTAGAGATTTAGCCATAATCATGTGTATAAGTTTCTAGGTAGACAACAATCACCAAGATATACATCCACAAAAAAACATGTATACAGAATAATGGATACTCAAGAATGAGCAAGATATCCAAACGAAAGTCATAGATAATGCCAATAAGATTTTTGCTAGAAAGCATGGTCAAAGGCTCAAATTTATCTTATTGAACATCAATAACCCTCAAACACCAACAAATACATCACAACTATCACAAGGGAACAAGAGATAGTTGGAATGAATTGGGAAAGACAACAAGTATCATAAAGAACAAATAAACCTTGCAAATTCATCCAAATTACACATAAGAGAAATTCAGGAAATGATTAGCGATAGAATTGCTAGATTGGCATATGTGGGATTGGTGAATCATAAACATGTTTTTTATATACTCTCCAAAATATGCATTCATATCAACTTACTCATATAAAATAAGGATGATACAAAAAAATCTTGCAAGAACCGCAATAAAAGTAACCAAAGGAAATCATGCCATGATGCAACCACAAAGGTTGGATACTAGAAAAGTATGCATGAGAGGGTTACTTGTTACCAAGATACCATTGCTAGGATGAAGTAGATATGAGTTTGTTAATCATCTTAGCTTGCCTCCAATTATAATTTAGTCACCACATCTTATTATTATTGAGACAAGCATCCAATGAATCTCCAATGTACCTAAGACACATTCAAGTACACAATGGTCTCCAAACTCATTGGGTACAAAGTAGTTAGATACACTATAATACATAGGACAAACTCCACAAAAACATATGCATATTGATATAAAATGGAATTTCATGCACATCTTAGGCAAAATAGGATTTGGTGGAGTTCCCCTTATATATTGGATCAAAGAAAGCAAGCATACCATAAAATATACATTTAGTAAATATGCATGCACAAGACTTTCAAGAACCAAAAAGACATATAGTTTGAACAATAACACTAATAAAGATCCGCCCGCCATCCTGGTACCAAATCGCATCGCACTTCCTGGTACCAAATTGATGGCCCAAAATATATCGAGCTCGTTGGGTAACCCCAAGAGGAGGTATGATGAGCACAACAATAAGTTTTCCCTCAGTATGAAACCAAGGTCATCAATCCAGTAGGAGCAAGGAAACACCCCAAAGGTGTTGCTAGCTGAGCCTTGGCAGGGCGCACTACCGGTGCTAGTAGCAACGTGGATACCTGCACAACACAACCACAGAACTTTGCCCCCAACTTACGATGAGGTTGTCAATCTCACCTGTTTTGCTGAAAACAAAGGATTAAACGTATCGAATGGAAGAAAGTAGTAGTTTACAGAAAGTAAACACAAAGCAGTAAACAGTTTGTAGATTGAATGTAAAAGAAAGGACCGGGGTCCATAGTTCACTAGAGGTGGCTCTCCTTAAGATAGATAACATGTTGTATGAACAAATTACAACGGGGCAATTGACAAACATCGAGAAACCATACAAGCATATACTAATCATCTTGACTCCTTTGAGATTAGATTAGGAATTACAACATTATACATAGACCGCCATCCAACTGCATCTATGACTAATAATCCACCTTTAGGTTATTATCCGAACCCCCTCCAGTATTAAGTTGCAAGCAACAGATTATTGCTTTACGAATTGCGTGTAAAGTAAACAATACGATTGTTCTATGAACAAAAGATTGTTGTTTTCTCCCTAGTAGCAACAACACATCTAGTATCTTAGAGATTTCTGTGACTTCCCCAGATTATCAGAGGCATGAAACCGCTATCGATCATAAATACTAACTCTTGGAGTTGCTAGCATCTACTTGGCCAAGATAGCTACTAACAACGAAAAGCATGCAAGATCACAAATAACAAAGACATGATAGAATCAATAATCAATCTGAAATAGCATCTCAATATCCATCGGATCCCCGCAAACACAACATGCAGAATTACAAATAGATGATCTTGATCATGAACGGAGCTCACAAGATCTAAACATGATAGCACAAAGGAGGAGAACCAGCCATCTAGCTACTACATGGACCCGTAGTCCAGAGATGAACTACTCACGCATCACACCGGAGGCTTGCATGATGATGAAGAAGGCCTCCAGAGTGAATTCTCCTCTCCGGCAGGGTGCCAGGAAGAGTTTCAGATCCCTCCCGATCTAGGGATGGATATGACAGCGGCTACAAACTCTTTCGTGGAATTTTGATCGGGTCCTTAGGGTTTCCGTATCAGAGGCAATATATAGGCGGAAGGAGAGGCCGAGGGGGTGCCTGGGCTGGCCACACCACCCCTTGGCACGGGCCAAGCCTGGCCGCGCGGCCAGGTGGTGTGGCCGCCCTCTGGCCCTTCTCTGTCTCGTATTCTGGCTCCAAGTGTCCCCCGGTAAAATAATAACTTTGGCTTTCTGACTTCCTGGAACCAAAAACAACAGAAAACAGGCAGCTGACACTGTGGCTGTTGTTAATAGGTTAGTCCAAGAAATCATACGAAAAGTACTCTAAAGTATGGACAAAACATAAGAAAGTAGATAAAATCAAGTATGGAACATCAAAATTATAGATACATTTGCAATGTATCACAAATCGCCCGCCATGAGAGATCCAGGGGATCTCGCTGTCCGGCCTCGATGGAGCACGCCGCCGACTCCATCCCCCATGATGGTCGCCCACCCAGGTCCTCCTCCCGCGATTCGGTCCGGAGCGTCGGCTCCTCCCCATGCCTCGTCGGGGAGCCCTCCTCCAGTGCCGTGGATGCATGCGTGCATCGCCAGCCGCCGCCTAGCGAACCTACAAAGCTGCGCTCCCGTGCATCGACCACCGGAGTGGCGGCTCCCACATCGTCCCCAACCTCCCGAAATCTCGCAGGATGCTGTCCTGGGATTTCGCCACTGCGCTGCGGTGGACATGCACAGCCGCGCCTTCAACGAGGTTTTGCTGCCGCTAGTGGTTTCCCGGTCGCCGGCGTGCCCCGAAGTTGGATGCCCCAAGGATGGGGGCGGCGGTGCTGCAAGTGTTGGGCCCCGTTGCTACCGGCAGTAGTTAGGATTGCTGCCAGTGGTGCTCGACTTTGCTACCAAACAAGGTCGATGATGCTACCATCGGGGACGGCGATTTTACTTGTAATTTTTTTTTGCTATGACTGTTCTGTCTTTTTGCTATAATTGTACATATTTTATGCTCCGGGCAAAGTCAAATTTGCAACAATAGAACAACTTCTTTTACTCCATTTGTTACGTGAATTTGCATCATTCGAAGAATTTTTTTGCTACGAGGTCTCTGGCGAGATCTCAGACGAGTTTCCAATGAAGTCGGATCTGCTACAATACTACGACCGTTTTTGCTCCATTCGTTCTACGAGTTTACATCATTAGAATAACTTTTTTGCTATGAGATCTCTGACAGTTTCTCCGGCGAATTCGTGGAAGTCTGATTTGCTACAGCACAATCTTTTTGCTCCATTCGTTTTGTGAATTTGCATCATTAGAAAAAAAATTCTACGAGGTTTCCGGCGTTGAGGTCATTTTTTATGGCAAACTTTTTTTCTATATGCAGCAAATTCGGGATATTTCTTTTGCTACACGCAAGTTTCCGGCATTGAGGTCATTTTTTTATGACAATTTTTTTTACTGTATGCCGCAAATTCGGGACTTTTTTGCTACACGCAACAAAAGCGAAATAGGCGTCCATCTGGACACGTGTCAAGCCAAGGAGCAGTAGGCTGGGAAATTTCCCAATCTCCGGAGGACGCTCAGTCCCATCCTTTATGTTTTGCATGTAGGTATAAGTCATCATTATCTACATCAACTTTTTTTCAGATTTTTTTGAAACTTCAAAATGTGAATTGTTTGAAATTTCAAAAACGTCCTCCATAGAGGACGAACTCCATATTGAGGCACTCCGCATCTCAGCCCTTTTATGGCCCATATTTTCTCCTACAGTTGGGGTCGAAAATATGAAGCTGCCACGAACTGGAGGTAGAACGGGAATGGAGACGATGAGAAGAGGCCCGCGCGTGCTGCCCGCGTGCTGCCCCGGTGCGCGTCCTCGCTGCCGAAGGGGATCTTGTTCTCTCGGTAGGCACGCGGGCGCCGTCCTCGACAGCTTCAGAGCTACTCCATGCCGCGGTGGCCGGTACCGGAGACCGGCCATGTGTACCGAGAGCCGATCTGAATACATCAATCTCGTGAGATTCCTTTTGCATGTGAAGGATAACCAATGCTTTTATTTTGTCCTGGCCGGCCGTCGTGCCGAGTTTCCTGCTCCCAGTACTGTACTCCACTACTCTTTTTTTTATACGAATGGTATCCTAGTATCCTACTTTACTAATCATCTGAAATCTGAACACCAAGAATTCCTCAAGCAACCGTGTTTCGCTCTAACGACACACGGTTCGAGTTGTACACTACTTCGTGAACTTGATAAAACATCTTGGAGGATAACAATCTGTATGCGCCTCTAATAAAGATCACTGCTGCCTTAGCAAGTTGACAAGCTTGAGCAGGCTCTGATGTGAAGACCCTCCCTCTGCAATGCTCGCGCACGCCTTGTCCTTCCACATGGCCGCCCTCGCCTTGATCTCCTCGTCGCCCAGCAGCTGCTCGACCTTCTTCTTCACCTCTTCCTTGGTGACGACCCCTCGCTCGTCCGCGCAGAGCTTGACGCCGGTGCCCCACACGTTGCAGACGTAGCTTTGGTTGCAGAACTGGTCCGCGAAGTAGGGCCAGCACAGGAACGGCACGCCGTGCAGCAGGCCCTCCATGGTGGAGTTCCACCCGCAGTGCGACACGAAGCAGGCGACGGAAGGGTGCGTGAGCACGCGCTGCTGCGGCGCCCAGCCCACGACAAGCCCCCTCCCCTCGACGCGGCTCTTGAACGCGTCGAACCAATCTCGTCCGACCCCGACGCCGGTGGTGAATTTCGGGCGGACCACCCACAGGAACGGTCGTCCTGAGAGGGCGAGCCCGTCGGCGAGCTCCTGGAACTGCGTCGCGTCCAGGAAGCCCGAGCTGCCGAAGGCGACGTAGACGACGGAGCCGTGGGCCTGTGCATCGAGCCAGGTGAGGCAGGCGAGGTCTTCCGGCAAGAAATGTCCGGCCGGCCCCGACGTGGGCGCCACCAGCGGGCCGAGCGGCAGCGCGTTTGGGAGGAGAGCCAGCGCGTCGGGCTCCATCTCCACGGAAGTGTTGCAGATGATCACCTCGGCGAGAGGCATCCATAGGTTGGTCTTGAGGACGTTCTGGATGTTGTTTCGACGCCTCTCGGGGGCGCTGGTGCTGGCCAGGCTGACCCAGGGGATCTCCGCCGCGTCGATGGGTGGCACCATTTTAATCCTCGTCTGCCTGTTTACATTCCCTGAGTATGCTCCATGTTCTTAATCGATCCTAACCATACGAAAGAAGTAAAGTGGAAATTTTGATTTGTTCTTACCATTTTCATCAAGAACACCATCGTCTATCAGTTTGGGGAGGTTCACCCTGAGCGCAAACACAGCTGCAGAGTAAGTCGAGAACGAGGCAGCACGGGCGGCCGCCTTGGTGGCCAGCTCCAGTGCCCAGCTCATGGATACATCTACTATCACCCACTTGATCTTGTTGGATCTGATCATCTCCTCGAGCCGGCCGGACATGGCGGCCGGTAAGTCCCTGACAAACTTGCCGATGTCTGCGTGGTCGTCCTCAGGGCCCAGGCCATCCGGAATGGAGATCATGCGAATTCCATCAGGAATTGCTCGCTCATCTGCCATGGCTCCGAGGATGAGGTCGTGGTTGTACTCGGTGTTCACGAAGTCGACCTCGATGCCGTGCTCGGCGAGTTTGCAGGAGAGCTCCATGAGCGGGATGACATGGCCCTGTGCCGGGAAAGGTAGCACCATGACACGAGGTTGTGTAGTACCAGCAGCCATGGAAAGTGTCTACGTTAGAATGGTGTATGAGCTCAACAAGTTTGTAAGATCGAATCTTGACACCCAGTGGATAGAGATTAGCTTGACACTGTGTGGATCAATAATGCGCATGCATGTCTCAAGGGATGCACCATATATCATTGATTTTGCGTCAGCGATTACATCAGCAGATTTCTAGTCTGTTGACTGCATGTTGTGTGTTTGGAAGTAAATGCTACCTCAGTCTCGTAGTTCAAGGCTTAGAACATCTTTAACCGCCCGATCCCCTTTCGGCCGTTAGCGGAAAATATTTTTAGTCCCACCCCCCCTCCAAAAACTCCTCCGCGACTCTCATATTTTCTCGGCGCCAACCTTGGTGACTAAAACTCTCTCTCCCGCAGAAAACCCGATCCTCCCGTCCAATTCCACCGCCAGTCGTCGCTGGCGCCACAGGTCTCCCTTCCCCCAGGCCGAAATGGCACCGGAGTTCCATCCTGCATGCCCGCCGAGCTTTCCACCGGCGAAACCGCGCCGGATTCGACCCCGACGACGCATCCGATGCCGATGAAGCGGTTGGGCAACACCGCCGTGGTGCGACCGACGGGAAGGGCTACCACGACCACCGGGAAGGCGCCAACGGCTGGCAAGCCACCCCTTGTGCCGGTGCTGAGTGGCCCGCGTTCCCGGAAGTCGTCGGCGGCGATGCAAGCGATGTCACAGGCGACGGAGGAGAAGAAGAAGAGGAAGGTCGCGGCGACGATGGGATCGACTTCTACACGCAAGGCAAAGCCATCACCGGCGTCCTCATCGCCCATGCCTTCTTCCTCTATGAGGGCGGTTGTCACAGCTCGCCCCCAAAGGGCCACTCACGAGGTGATCGACAAAATGACCGTGCCTCAGCCAACTCCTACCGAGGTTGGGGTGGCCGATTTCTTGTCGCACTTGGATAGTTCTCACCATGTTAGGATAGACGACCTCCACTTAGGTGATGGATATTCATACGAAGGCATGAAGGAGAGCCAAGTTGATGTTGATTACGACGAGACCCAAGATGAAGACGTCGAAGAAGAAGAGGGGATGGAAGATGAAGAGGAAATGGTGACCGAGGTGGAGCCGCCAAGAGGAAGAGGCAATGTCAAAGTAAATCCTCCATGCCTTGGGAAGTGGGCGACTTCGCTGGACATTCTGTTTGCCTGTTCGAACACTGCCTGGACGCTGTCCGGAAACTTGGCCAGGCCGGAGTGTCCGACTGGTCTCGCCCGGAGTGTCCGGCTGGGCCGAACTGTCCGGCTGGTGTTGGCCGGACTGTCTGGGGTAAGTGGCTCCCGACGGCTCTAATTCCAGGGGGGGCCTATATAAAGGCCCCTTCTTCTACCTTGGAAGCTGCTCGTCCACCTCAAGAACTCCAGCACCATTTGAGCCACCAAATCCACAACATCTCCTCACTCAACCATCCAAAGTCATTGATCTTTGGAGAATCGAAGGAGGAGGCCTTGATCTACATCTTCACCAAGAGAGATCTTCATTTTCCTCTCATTCACTTGAGGGCCTCTTGCTCTAGTGTTTCATTGGAAACCCTAACTTGTGATTTGGTTCTTACTAGCTTGTCTTTGATTGTTTGACAGCTAGCTTGTACTTGGGAGCCTCCAATTAAGTTGTGGATGTGTTCCCCGAACTCATTGTAAAGGTGTCGGCTTCCATATCGAAGGTTGACGTACAGTGGAAGAGGTGAATCGAAACCATTGGGGTGAGGTTCATCGAAGAACAAGGGGCCTCTCGTGGCGTTGGTGGTTTGAAACCACCCCCTCTCCAAATGTAGACGTACTTTCCCTCAAAAGATAGGAACTACGGGAAACAAATCCTTGTCTCTCCGTGTGCTCCACTTTGGTTACTTCTATCCTTTACCGCACTTTACTTATCTAGTTATTGTTTAGTATATGTACTAGTTTGACATATAGGTAAATTCATCATAGTTGATAATCTAGAGAATTTACCTTTCATGTCAAACCCTAATTTGAAACAGAGTAAAATTTGAAATAGCACCTATTCACCCCCCCTCTAGGTGCCCATACGATCCTTTCACTTTGCCTCCTCTTTAACTTCACTCTCGATCTCCTCCTCCTGCTCAAGGTCTTGGAGATCCTCTTCTGCAGGCTCCATCCCTTATCGTTGGCGGAGATCATTGTGCCTCTAAACTTTAAGAATAGTTCCTGGCAGAAACAGATCGAAACGAAAACACGACAAGAACACGATATACGAACCTCGGGAGATCCGGGGATTATATATTACGAATTTTTACAACAAAAGGAAAGTACTAAGAGAAAACGGGTCGGAGACGGGCTTCGAGCCGGCCACACCCCTGGTGGTGCGGCCAGGTGGGCCCTGTTGGGTCCGCAGCATAGAAAACAAAAAATTTCCTACGATGAGAACTATACGCCAAGATCTATCTACTAGATACAGAGCAACGGGTGGACATACATCCATGGAGAACTTACCCTCGAAGACAACGAGTTTTGTTAACGAGTAGGAACTCGTGGTTGATATAGTCGTACGCTTGCCGATCTCAAGATCGTGTGGAAGTCTGAGCGCCGCAAATCAGCAGCGCATCCGTCCTCGCACACACGTTCAAGCCACCGGACAACCTCCACCTCCTCGCTCTAGCGAATCAGCGGAAGTAGCAACTCCTTTCAGACGCAAGGCCACTGGGAACATGTATCTCGCTAATCCGAGACCATGGGGGAATATCTAGAGGGGAAGAGAGATCCTTCACGAGGAGGTGTGGTTTGTGAGAGGGAAGAGGGGGGCTTTATATAGGAGGGAGGGAGACCCCTCCCCTCCCATAGCCGGCGCATGAGGGGGGGACTCCTCCCCTCCTTCATTTATGTGGTGAACCTCCACTCACATAAACATGGCCTCCACCCAAAATCCCACTCACATGTATTTAATTTCCACCAAATTAAATGCAACTCTCAATTAATAAAACTCTTTTATTTATTTTATTCAGAATTTTGTTAATTACTTTAATTAACAAACATTCACATAAAACCCCTTGCAACATTTCAATATCACATGCAGAACCACTTTCTGCAATTTCACCCGAAACAATTCCTATTTCTATCGAAACATTTCCTGCGCTTTGCAAACCTTTTGTCTGGAACATATGTGCTCCTAAATGGTGACCGGCAACCCTTAAGTGTGTCACCCTAGGTTCGCGAATAATGCAGACATGATTGAGACTCCTCTCAGATCAATAATCAGAAGCGGGACCTGGAGATCCATACCGACTCCTGCATATTCAACGATGACTTCTGTGATCGTGAGAACCTTTAACGTCAGCAATTTAATCCCTTTGTCTCATGATATAATACATGTCTGAGATTCGATCATCGGTATCCAAATACCTAGTTTGATCTCGTTACCGACATGCACTCTTTTCTCGTTCCCGTGATATAACATTCTAGTGATCACATCACTTGCTTGCAAGCTATCTTAATGTGATATCACCGAGAGGGCCCAGAGTATATCTATCCGTCATCGGGATTGACAAATTCCACTCTTGATCCATGAGCCTCAACATAACACCTTCATAGCACTGAACCCACCTTTATAGTCACCCTGTTACGGTGTGACGTTTGATGTTATCAAGATACTCTTCCGGTGTTAGCAATTAACATGATCTCATGGTCTAAGGACTAAGACTACTTTGTATGATGTTATAGCAATATAAACATAATGACTTGATCGTAATGCTATACTTCGGATGAATGTTCATCACATCATTTCACAAATGTTGTGACCTTGTTATTAACAACATCCAATGTCCATGATCAGGAAGCCTTGATCATCTTGTTAATCAATAAGCTAGTCTATAAGAGAGGCATAACTAGGAACCCTTTTTGTTTATTAAACACACATGTATTGATGTTTCCTATCAATACAATTATAGCATGCAAAATAAACATCTATCATATACAAGGAATACATAATAACAATTTTATTATTGCCTCTCAGGGCATAATTCCTTCAGTCTCCCACTTGCACTAGAGACAATAATCTAGTTTATATAGTGATAAATCTAACACCCATGGAGTTCTGGTGTTGATCATGTTTTGCCCTAGGGAGTACTTTAGTCAACGGATCTGCTACATTCAGGTCCGTGTGCACTTTACAAATCTTTATATCTCCATCCTTGACATGCTCGCGGATGGAGTGAAACCGGCGCTTAATATGCTTGGAATTCTTGTGAGACCTTGGTTCCTTTGCGTTGGCTATGGCTCCATTGTTGTCACAATAGATCACCATCGGGTCCAACGCACTGGGAACCACACCCAGTTCCGTAATGAACTCCTTCATCCAAACTGATTCCTGCGCCGCTTCAGAAGCAGCAACATATTCCGCCTCCGTTGTTGATCTAGCCACCACAGGTTGTTTGTGTTGGAGATATGCCCTAGAGGTAATAATAAATGTAGTTATTATTATATATCTTTGTGTTTATGATAAATGTTTACATTCATGCTATAATAGTATTAACAAGGAAACCATTAATACTTGTGTGATTTGTAAACCTAATTTGAAGTCCCTAGTATAGCCTCTATACTTCACTAGCTTGTTGGTTGATTGATGATGTGGTTTCTTTGTCATGAACATTGAGATGTTATCAACAACAAGATCATATCGTTAGGAGAATGATATGGTGGACATACTCCTATAGACAAGCGTAGCATAAAGATCAAGTCATTTCAATAGTTCAATTGCTATATGCTTTCTGATACATAGTAACCTAATTCCTTCGACCATGAGATCATGCAATGCTTTGAAAAGTCAAACGGCTAGTTTGAAAGTCAAACGGCAGTTTTGGGAAGTGGGAAAAGAGGAGGAGAGGTGGAGGCCGAGTTGGAGGAGGGTTCCTCCCCTTGGCCGGCGCACCTCCCTAGGCCGAGTTGGGAGGAACTCCTCCCTTGGCGGCCAGCCCTCCCACCTATATAAGGAGGCAGGGCTCCTCCCAGACACACAAGTTTCCTATCCTCTAAACTAAACCCTAGATCTAGACCCCGGTTTAGAGCTATTCGGTTTAGAGCCTTCTAATTGGTTTAGAGCCCTCTAATTGGTGTGTCTAATTACTAGACCACTAATAGCCTCTCTCATAAGCTCCACCATACTACAGCTTAAGGCGAAGCCTGCGATTTCCCCTCTACCTCCGGTACCACGCCGTTGTCTTTCGGAATCGCGAGGAGAGTGCTACAACCTCCACGCCTACTGGAACAAGGAGAGGAAGGTCTTCGTCGAGTACCGAACGTGTGACCGATCAGGGAGCGCCATGGAACGCAGCCTTGAAGGATCGTCTGTGATCTTGAGATCGGAAGAGTACGACTACATCACCCACGAGAATCTGCTCTCGTTAAACACTTTGGAATCTTCGAGGGTGAGTTATTCCATCGACTCGTTGCTACAATCTAGTAGATAGATCTTGGCTTGTTTGTTTGTATGCGATAGAATTTTTTTTGTTTTCCATGCTACGAACCCCTACAGTGGTATCAGAGCCGTGTCTATATGTAGATCTGTTGCACGAGTAGAACACAATGGTCATTGTGGGCGTTGATGCTTTTATTGTAGATTGCTTTTTGTGTACTTTGCATATTGCGGTATGTTGGGATGAAGCGGCCGCTAACCTTACATGACATCGTTCATGAGACTTGCTCCACGCTTGACATGCAACTCGTTTTGCATAAGTGGCTTTGCGGGTGCCTGTTTCTCCTAGCATAGTAAAGATCCAATTTACAACGGGTAATCAACAATTCTAGTATCAATGTTGTGGTTCTTGTTCGTAGGTTAGAACGACACCTATGGAAAGCCCCAAACCACGTAAAATATGCAAAGAAAGTAGAAGCGTCTAACTTTGTTTTGCAGGGGTGTGCCGTGATGTGATATGGCCATGATTGTGATTATATTTGATGTATGCAATGTTCCTTATTGTAAGTTGGCAACGGCGTGAGCCATATGGTTGTCTTTAATTTCATTAAGACCTGCGTGTCTATTCAAAATAGTTGTAATAGTTGAAGCTGGTGGACTACAACCATGAAGAAGCGTCATTGACCTTGATGCTATGCGGTGATGATGGTGATCATGTTCGTGATTGAAGATGGAGATCGGAAGCACAAAGAAGAAAGGCCATATCATATCACATATTATGAATTGCATGTGATGTTAATCCTTTATGCATCTTGTATTGCTTAGTAGACGACGGTAGCATTATAAGATGATCCCTCATGCACATAAATTTCAAGTTCTAAAGTGTTCACCCTTAGTATGCACGCTGCCAAAGCTTGTCGCTTCAAGCACCACGTGATGATCGGGTGTCTTTGATTCCGGGTGAATACAACGTAAGCAAGCCAGATTTGCTTATGCGAAGCTAAGGTTTGATCTTGACGAGCCTAGCATGTATGCAGACATGGCCTCAGAACACGGATCGCCGAAGGCAAAGCATGAATCATATAGTAGATATGATGAACATGATGATTGTTCGCCATTAAAACTATATCAGCTCTCGTGATGATCGGTGTTGATGTAGTGGATTTGGTTCGTGTGATCACTAAAACAATGTGAGGATGTTGTTTTGAGTGGGAGTTCACCTAGTTTAATTTCATTAATTAATTTGAACTCAATTTGTCATAAACTTAGTCTAAACTGCTGCAAATATGTTGTAGATCAATGGCAGCCCTACCATCAATTTTAATGCGTTCCTAGAAAGAAAAGTTGAAAAACAATGGAAGCAACTTCGGATTGGTTCCGCAATTTGAGGATTGTCCTCACAAATGGTAATTTGACCTATGTGCCGGATGCACCGCTAGGTGACCCACTGCAGGTGATGCTACCGATGAAGTAAAGAATGTTTACCTCGCTCGGAAGAATCAAGACTCCATAGTTCAGTGTGCTATCTTGTATGGTTTAGAATCGAGCTTGTAAAAGATTTGAAGAGTCGATCCATATGATATTGTCGAGGATCTCAAATTAATCTTTGAGACTCATGCGGCAATTGAAAGTTATGAAGCTTCAAAAGTTCTTTAACTGCAAGATGGAAGAGGGTAGTCTGGCTGGTGAGCATGTGCTTAAGATGTCCGGCACGCAAATAAACTTCAAAGTTTGGGTATAGTGATTCCTAATACTTTGGGGGTTTACCGCATCCTCCAATCACTACCACCAAGTTACAAGAACTTTGTGATGAACTACAACATGCGTAACATGAACAAAGAGTTGCGAACTTTTGCTATGTTAAAATCTGCAAGTGGAGATCAAGAAAGAGCACCAAGTGTTGATGGTCAATAAGACCACCAAATTCAAGAAAGGCAAGTCTAAGCAAAGGGACACTTCAAGAAGGGTGGTAAGAAAGTTACCATACCGACGAAGAAGACCAAGGCTGGACCTAAGCCTGAAACCGAAAGTGCTTTTTGCAAGGGAGAAGGTCATCGAAGCGGAATTGCCCAAGGTACTTGGCGGATTTGAAGAACGGCAACATCAAGAAGAAAGGTATATCTGATATACATGTTATTGATGTGTATCTCACTAGTACTGTAGTAGTGCCTGGTATTTGATCTGGTTCGTTGCTCATATTTGTAACTCAAACAGAGCTGCAGAATAAACGGAAGCTAGTGAAGAACGAGGTGACGATGCGCGTGAAACGGATCAAAGGTTGATGTGATCGCGGTTACGCTACCTCTTCATCTACCATCGGGATTAGTTTTATACTTAAATAATTGTTATTTGGTGCCTGCGTTAAGCATGAACATTATATCGTGATCTTGTTTATTGCAGACGCTTACTTGTTTAAATCCGAGAATAATGGTTGTTCGATTTATATGAGTAATGTGTTTTATGCACATGCACCTTTGATAGATGGTCTATTCATGTTGAATCTCGATAGTAGAAATACACATATTAATAACATTGAAGCTAAACGATTGAAATCAAGCGATAACTCGACCTATATGTGGCAATGTCGTCTTGGTCACATTGGAGTGAAACGTATGAAGAAACTCCATTCGATGGACTTCTTGAATCACTTGATTTTGAATCACTTGAAAGATGCGAGGCATGTCCGATGGGTAAAATGACTAAGACTCCATTTTCAGTATGATGGAGCGAACTACGGACTTATTGGAAATCATACATACCGATGTGTGTGGTCCAATGAGTGTAGCATCATGTGATGGTTATCGTTATGCTCTTACCTTCACGGATGACTTGAGTAGATATGGGTATATCTATTTCATGAAACATAAATCCAAACTTTCGAGAAGTTTAAGGAGTTTCAAAGTGAGGTAGAGAATCAACGTAACAAGAAGATTAAATTTCTACGCTCGATCGTGGAGGTGAATATCTAAGTTACGAGTTTGGCGAACATTTAAGGAAATGTGGAATACTTTTCAGATTGACACCGCCGAACACCACAACAGAATGGTGTGTCTGAACGTCATCGAACTCTCTTAGATATGGTTCGTTCTATGATGTCTCTTACAGATTTACCACTATCATTTTGGGGTTATGCATTAGAAACAGCCGCATTCACTTTAAATAGGGCACCGCCTAAATCCGTTGAAACGACACCGTATGAATTATGGTTTGGGAAGAAACCTAAATTGTCGCTCCTTAAAGTTTGGGGATTGAAGCCTATGTAAAGAAGTTACAAACGGACAAGCTTGAACCCAAAGCGGAAAATGCGTCTTCATAGGATACCAAGGAAACTATTGGGTATACCTTCTATCATAGATCCGAAGGCAAAATCTTCGTTGCTAAGAATGGATCCTTTCTAGAGAAGGAATTTCTCTCGAAAGAAGTGATCGAAGGAAAGTAGAACTCGACGAGGTTGTCGAACCTTCTCTCGAAATTGCGAGTAGCGCACCGGAAGAAGTTCCTGTGGTGCTGCACCAATAAGAGAAGCTAATGATAGTGATCATGAAACTTCGGTTGAAGTTGCTCTGAGCCTCGGAGGTCAACGAGAACTCGTACCACTCCGGATTGGTATGATTCCGTTATGAATGTCATATTGGTGGACAACCGATGACCCCGAGACATATGAGGAAGCGATGATGAGCCCAGATTCCAATAAATGGCAAGAAGCCATGAAATCCGAGATTGGATCCATGTATACGAAAACCAAGTATGGACTTTGGTGGACTTACGGATGGCCTAAGGCTGTCGAGAACAAATGGATTTTCAAGAAGAAAACAGATGTCGATGGTAATGTTCATCTATAAAGCTCGACTTGTCGCAAAAGGGTTTCGACAAATTCAAGGAGTTGACTACGATGAGACTTTCTCACCGGTAGCGAAGCTAAAGTCCGTGGAGGATTATGTTAGCAATCGCTGCATATTATGATTATGAGATATGGCAGATGGATGTCAAAACAGCATTCCTCAATGGAGACATTGATGAAGAGTTGTATATGATGCAACCCAAAGGTTTTGTCGATCCTAAAGATGCTAACAAGGTATGCAAGCTTCAACGGTCCATCTATGGATTGAAGCAAGCATCCGAAGTTGGAATCAACGTTTGATAAGGTAATCAAAAGTTTTGGTTTTATACAAACTTATGGAGAAGCTTGTATTTACAAGAAAGTGAGTGGGAGCTCAGAGCATTCTTAATACTGTATGTGGATGACATATTGTTGATTGGGAATGATGTAGACCTTCTTAATAGTGTCAAAGAGTATTTGAATAATAGTTTTTCAATGAAGGATCTTGGCGAAGCAGCTTACATATTAGGCATAAAGATTTATAGAGATAGATCGAACGCCAAATATCATTGTCACAAAGTACATATTTGGACAAAGTTCTAAAGAGGTTTGGAATGGAAGATAGCAAGAAAGGGTTCTTGCCCATGTTGTCCAATACGACCTTGAGTAAAACTCAAAGTCCGACATCGGCAGAAGATAGAGAAAAGATGAGTAAGACTCCCTATGCCTCAGCCATAGGATCTCTAATGTATGCCATGCTATGTACTAGACCCGACATCGCATATGTCGTTAGTCTAACTAGCAGATATCAAAGTGATCCGAGTGGATCATTGGAATGATCAAAAACATCCTTAAGTACTTGAGAAGAACTAAGGATATGGTTCTTTCTTATGGAGGTGATGAACATTTCGTTGTTAATGGTTACACCGATGCTAGTTGGAACACCGATCCGGATGATTCTAAATCACAACTGGATACGATTTATTTTGAATGGTGCAGCAATTAGCTGGAGGAGTGCGAAGCAAAGCGTTGTGGCGAGATCTTCAACTGAATCGAATACATGGTTGCTTCGAGGCTTCACAAGAAGCGATATGGATGAAAGAGTTCATTACAGAGTGGGTGTGGTTCCAAGTGCTGGACCCAATGTCTATCTATTGTGATAACATGGGCGCCATAGCCAATGCGCAAGAACCAAGGTCACACAAGAAGTCAAGCATATCAAGCTACGTTTTCACGCTATTCGAGAACATATCCAGATGGGGATATAAAGATTTGCAAAGTACACACAGATCTGAATGTGGCGGATCCGTTGACTAAACCTCTCCCGAGGGCAAAACATGACCAACACCAAACTGCCATGGGTGTTCGTATATTACCATGTAATCTAGATTAGATGACTCTAGTGCAAGTGGAGGATTGGAGATATGCCCTAGAGGTAATAATAAATGTAGTTATTATTATATATCTTTGTGTTTATGATAAATGTTTACATTCATGCTATAATAGTATTAACAAGGAAACCATTAATACTTGTGTGATTTGTAAACCTAATTTGAAGTCCCTAGTATAGCCTCTATACTTCACTAGCTTGTTGGTTGATTGATGATGTGGTTTCTTTGTCATGAACATTGAGATGTTATCAACAACAAGATCATATCGTTAGGAGAATGATATGGTGGACATACTCCTATAGACAAGCGTAGCATAAAGATCAAGTCATTTCAATAGTTCAATTGCTATATGCTTTCGATACATAGTAACCTAATTCCTTCGACCATGAGATCATGCATATTGCCTTTCTTTGGATGGATGCTTTGATGTCATCAAACACCACACCGTAATGTGGCTATAAAGGTGGCATTGAGTGTTCGGAAAGTATTGGTTGAAACACATGGATCAAGAGTGGGATTTGTCCATCCACATGACGGATAGATATTCTCTGGGCCCTCTCGGTGAAATGTCATCCAATTAGCTTGCAAGCATGTGACTTGGTCACAAGGGATCACATATCACGGGAACGAGAAAAGAGTACTTATCGAACGAGGATGAACTAGGTATGCGAGAGATACCGATCATAACCTCGGATAAGTAACATATCGTGAGACAAAGGGAAATTGGTATCGTATGTAAGTGGTTCATTCGATCGCAAAGTAATCGTAGAAATATGTGGGAGCCATATGAATTTCCAGATTCCTCTATTGGTTATTGTTCGGAGAAGTGTCTCGATCATGTCCGCATAATTCACGAACCGTAGGAGACACACTTAAGGATTCGACGTTGTTTGAGTAGTTATGGTATTATGAGAAAGAGACCGAATGTTGTTCGAGTCTCGATGGGATCCGGATATCACGAGGTGATCCTAATGGTCCGGAGAATAAGATTCATATAAGGAAAGTCCCGTTTCGGAGTAGCGGAATGATTCCGGTGTTTTCATCGGGAACATTCTAGAAGGTCCCGGAATGTCCGGCACTCCGGAGGGGGAAGGGTACATGAGTGTGTCATTACATATTGGAATGATTGCATCATGTACTAAGTATTCTTGCTGTCCCAAATAAAGGATTTATTTAAATCCTAAATTGAAAAGTCAAGCTAGTTTGAAAGTCAAACAGCGATTTGGGAAGTGGGAAAAGGAGGAGAGGTGGAGGCCGAGTTGGAGGAGGTTCCTCCCTTGGCCGGCGCACCTCCCTAGGCCGAGTTGGGGAGGAACTCCTCCCCTTGGCCGGCCAGCCCTCCCACCTATATAAGGAGGGGCAGGGCTCCCCTCCTAGACACACAAGTTTCCTATCCTCTAAACTAAACCCTAGATCTAGACCCCGGTTTAGAGCTATTTGGTTTAGAGCCTTCTAATTGGTTTAGAGCCCTCTAATTGGTGTGTCTAATTACTAGACCACTAATAGCCTCTCTCATAAGCTCCACCATACTCGCACCGGCTTAAGGCGAAGCCTGCATGATTTCCCTCTACCTCCGGTACCACGCCGTTGTCACGGAATCGCGAGGAGAGTGCTACAACCTCTGCCTTCTTTGGAACAAGGAGAGGAAGGTCTTCGTCGAGTACGAACGATGTGTGACCAAGGGAGCGCCAAGGAACGCCGAAGGATCGCTCACGCGATCTTGAGATCGGAAGAAATCGACTACATCACCCACGAGAATCTGCTCTCGTTAAACACTTTGGAATCTTCGAGGGTGATTTATTCCATCGACTCGTTGCTACAATCTAGTAGATAGATCTTGGCTTGTTTGTTTGTATGCGATAGAAAATTTTTGTTTTCCATGCTACGAACCCCTACAGTTTGGAGCTCCTCCAACTAACTGCTGCTCCGTTCAAGAGAAATACGTATCCGGATTGAGACTTAGAGTCATCCGGATCAGTGTTAAAGCTAGCATCGACATAACACTTAGCGACTAGCTCTTCTTCACCTCCCAGATAAGAAACATATCCTTAGTTCTTCTCAAGTACTTAAGGATATTCTTGACCGCTATCCAGTGTTCAACTCGATCGATTGGTACCTACTAGTCAAACTAATAGCATGTGCCACATCCGGTCTTGTACATAGCATGGCATACATTATAGAGCCTATGGCTGAGGCATAGGGGATCTTATCCATTATCTCTCTTTCTTCCGCCGTAGCTGGACTTTGAGTCTTACTCAATGTCTTGACTTGCAACATAGGTAAGTACCCCTTCTTACTTCCGTCCATATTAAACTTCTTTAATATCTTATCAAGGTATGTACTCTGCGATAGCCCAATTAGGCGTCTTGATCTATCTCTATAGATTTTAATGCCTAATATATATGAAGCTTCACCAAGGTCCTTCATCGAAAATTTGCTGCTTAGATAACTTTTAACATTGTTTAAAAGATCTATATCATTTCCAATCAATAATATGTCATCCACATATAATATCAGAAATGCCACATTGCTCCCACTCACTTTCTTGTAAATACAAGCCTCTCCATAAGTTTGGACAAATCCAAACTCTTTGATCACCTCATCAAAGCGGAGATTCCAACTCCGGGATGCTTGCTTCAGTCCATAGATGGATCGCTGAAGTTTGCACACCTTATCAGCATCCTTAGGATCGACAAAACCCTTAGGTTGTATCATATACAACTCTTCTTCAATATTACCATTGAGGAATACAGTTTTGACATCCATCTGCCATATTTCATAATCGAAATATGCAGCAATTGCTAACATAATCCTAACCGACTTAAGCATCGCTACGGAAGAGAATGTATCATCGTAGTCAACTCCTTGAATTTGTCGAAACCCCTTTGCGACAAGTCGAGCCTTATAGATGGTTACATTACCATTAGCATCAGTTTTTCTTTTGAAAATCCATGTATTCTCAACGACCTTTCGATCGTGAGGTAAGTCCACCAAGGTCCAAACCTGGTTTTCGTACATGGATTCCATCTCGGATTTCATGGCTTCTAGCCATTTGTTGGAATCAGGGCTCATCATCGCTTCTTCATATGTCGCAGGGTCATCTATTTCATCAATCATGAAATTCATAATGTGATTGCCGTGCAGATTCGGGAGCTGACGTGTCCCCTTGACCGCGAGGTTTGGTAGTGTCCTCTTTCGGAGTTTCATGATCAATATCATTAGCTCTCTCTTCATTAGGTGAAGTCAACTCCGAAACAACTTCCGGTGCTGCGCTACTCGCCATTTCATGAAGAGAAGGTTCAATAACCTCTTCGAGTTCCACCTTCCGACTACTCACACCTTTCGCGAGAAACTCCTTCTCAAGAAAGGATCCATTCTTGGCAACAAAGACCTTGCCCTCGGATCTGTGATAGAAGGTATACCCAATCGTTTCCTTAGGGTATCCTATGAAGACGATTTTCCGCTTTGGGTTCGAGTTTATCCGGTTGAAGTTTCTTCACATAAACATCGCATCCCCAAACTTTAAGAATGATGACTTAGGTTTGTTTCCAAACCATAATTCATACGGTGTCTTTTCAACGGATTTAGATGGTGCCCTATTTAAAGTGAATGCAGCGGTTTCCAGTGCATAACCCCAAAATGACAGTGGCAAGTCAGTCAGAGACATCATAGATCGAACCATATCCAATAAAGTATGATTACGACATTCTGACACACCATTACGTTGTGGTGTTCCGGCAGGCGTGAGTTGTGAAACTATTCCACAGTCTTTCATACGTGTGCTAAACTCGTAATTCAAGATACTCTCCCCACGGTCGGACCGTAGAAATTTGATCTTTCCATTACGATGATTTTCCACTTCATTCTGAAATTCTTTGAACTTTTCAAAGGTTTCAGACTTATGTTTCATCAAATAGATATACCCGTATCTACTCAAATCATCCGTGAAAGTAACAAAATAACGATATCCACCTCGCACTGACACACTCATTGGTCCACACATATCAGTATGTATGATTTCCAATAAATCATCCTGCTCCATTGAACCGAAAACGGCGTTCTAGTCATCTTGCCCATAAGGCATGGCTCACATGTATCAAATGATTCAAAATCAAGTGATTCCAAAAGTCCATCGGAATGGAGTTTCTTCATGCGTTTAATGCCAATATGACCTAGACGACAGGGCCACATATATGCAGATATATCATTATCAAGTTTAATCCTTTTAGCATCAACATTATGAATATGCGTAATACTACTATCGAGATCCAATGTAAATAAACCATTCAACACAGTGCATGACCATAAAAGATATTATTCATATAAATCGAACAACCATTGTTTTCAGACTTAAACGAATAACCACTTTGCATCAAACACGATCCGGATCCAATGTTCATGCTCAGTGCAGGCACCAAATAACAATTATTCAGGTTTATAACTAATCCCGACAGCATATGGAGAGGCAGTGTTCCGACGGCGATCACATCAACTCTTGATCCATTGCCGATTCGCATCGTAACCTCATCCCTTGCTAGTTGTCGCTTGTTCCGCAGCCTAACCGAGCTACATATATTAGCAACCGATCCCGTATCAAATACCCAGTGCTCTGCGAGTACTAGTCAAGTACACATCAATAACATGTATATCATATATACCTTTGTTTGCCTTGCCTTCTTGTCCGCCAAATACTTGGGGCGATTATGCCCAATGGCCAGTCCCCTTGCAATAGTAGCACTCGGTGTCGACTTAGGCTAGCTCGGGTTTTTCAACAAGGCAATGATTTGCCGCCCTTCTTTCCCTTCGCTTGCCTTTCTTGTCCTTCTTGAACTGGTGGTCTTATTGATCATCAACACTTGATGTTCTTTCCTAATCTCCACTTCATAGCCTTAAGCATTCGAAGCTCGGAAGAGACTTCTTCATGCCCCGCATATTATAGTTCATCACGAAGCTCTTGTAGCTAGGTGGCGTAGATTGAAGAACACGATGTATGCCTAAGTCAATGGGGATCATTATTCCCAAGGACACAAGCTTATCGGCGTGCGGACATTTTGAGTACGTGCTCACTAACTGAGCTGTTTTCTTCCATCATGCAATAAAGAACTTTTCGTAGCATTATAACTCTCTCACGGAGATGGGTATCGAAATCATTTTCAATTCTCCCATGGTATCAAAGGCATTGCCATTTTCAAACGTGAAGTTCGCTCTACCCCATACAATATGCCGCAATGAACTAAGTTGTGGTCCTCCGACGAGTTATATAGACGTTCTTTTCCTCGTCAGGCATCAGAGTTGGTGGGGCCTAGGCGCCTCTAGCACATATTGCTTTTTGCGCGGTGAGGAGAATCCTCAAATTCATAGCCTAGTTGGTGAAGTTGCTACCATTCGCACCAAGTTTCTCTTTCTCCATGAACACATTGAAATTAAAAGCGGTGGTGCCATCTACAACAATTTGTAAAGTTTATTTAGACTAAGTTTATGATAGATTGAGTTCAACTAATCCAAATTACTAATGAACTCCCACTCAAAACGACATCCCTCGTGTCCTTTTGGTGATTACATGAACCAAATCCACTACACCAAGTCCGATCATCACGTGAGTCGTGTAGCTTCAAAGGCGAGCATCTATATGGGCATCATATAACTATATGACTCATGCTTAACCTTTCGTCCGTGTTCGAGGCCATGTCTGTACATGCTAGGCTCGTCAAGTAAGAACCTTAGTATTCAAGCGTGTAAAAGCTGTCTTACACCTGTATGAAAGCGTGAAGTCGAGAACACCCGATCATCACGTGATGCCTCAAAACACAATCCACAAAATGGTGCATACTTAAGGAAGAACACATTTTATCTTGATATCTAAATGAGGATCATCTTATAATGCTACCAAAAGCGCCAAACTAGCAATATAAGATGCTAACATCTAATGTGTGAAGTGAGGTGATATGGTCCATGCATTTGATCTCTATCATTTGCATCGTGGTATGATCTCTATAATTCCATTGTGTGTAAGGACAAGGTCTATGGAACTTACATGTTAAGTGAGTTGTCGGTATCTATCATACATCTACTTACAACAATACCATATCAAGACACTAGCCCGAACGATCTAAACTAGACGCCTCTAATTTATCAATTGCAAGTTTTACGTGGCTTAGGGCTTTGGAGATAGAACCGGTCTTACCTACGAACATGAACCACAACGAGGATAACCAAGTTATTAGCAACTTGTTGTAAATCAGATATTGACTATAGTAGGAGAGAGACACCGCTAGCCACTTATGCAAAACAAGTTGCATGTCAGTCGTGGAACCGGTCTAATGTATGATGACATGTAAGGTTGGTCCAGGCCGCTTCATCCCACTATGCCACCAATATCCAAAGTACATAGAAGATGCAATAACATGATCATCATCGCCACATATAAACATATGTGTACTACCCGCAAAGCATCTACGCATAGATCAGGCTCGATACCCTGGGTCCGACATAGAAAACAAAAAATTTCCTCGATGAGAACTATACGCCAAGATCTATCTACTAGATACGAACAACGGGTGGACATACATCCATGGAGAACTTACCCTCAAGACAACGAGTTTTGTTAACGGTAGGAACTCGTGGTTGATGTAGTACGCTTGCCGATCTCAAGATCGTGTGTGGAAGTTCGAGCCCGCCGCCAGCCAGATCCGCCCTCGCACACGCGTTCAAGCCACCGACAACCTCCACCTCGCCGCCCAAATAATCAGCGAGCAAGAACTCCTTCCAGACGCAAGGCCACCGGGAACATGTATCTCGCTAATCCGAGACCATGGGAAAATATCTAGAGGGGGAGAGAGATCCTTCACGAGGAGGTGTGGTTTGTGAGAGGGAAGAGGGGGGCTTTATATAGAAGGGAGGGAGACCCCTCCCCTCCCATAGCCGGCGCATGAGGGGGGGGGACTCCTCCCCTCCTTCATTTATGTGGTGAACCTCCACTCACATAAACATGGCCTCCACCCAAAATCCCACTCACATGTATTTAATTTCCACCAAATTAAATGCAACTCTCAATTAATAAAACTCTTTTATTTATTTTATTCAGAATTTTGTTAATTACTTTAATGAACAAACATTCACCTAAAACCCTTGCAACATTTCAATATCACATGCGTAACCACTTTCGCACTTCACCAAACAATTCGTTTCTATCGAACAATTCTGCTTCTATCGAAACATTTCGCGCTTGCAAACCTTTTGTCCGGAACATATGTGCTCCTAAATGGTGACCGCAACCCTTAAGTGTGTCACCCTACGCTCATGAATAATGCGTACATGATTGAGACTCCTCGGATCAATAATCGAAGCGGACTCGAGATCCATCGACTCGTGATATTCAACGATGACTTCTGTGATCGTGAGAACCTTTAACGTCAGCAATTTAATCCCTTTGTCTCATGATATAATACATGTCCGAGATTCGATCATCGGTATCCAAATACCTAGTTTGATCTCGTTACCGACATGCACTCATTTCTCGTTCCCGTGATATAACATTCTAGTGATCACATCACTTGCTTGCAAGCTATCTTAATGTGATATCACCGAGAGGGCCCAGAGTATATCTATCCGTCATCGGGATCGACAAATTCCACTCTTGATCCATGAGCCTCAACATAACACCTTCATAGCACTGAACCCACCTTTATAGTCACCCTGTTACGGTGTGACGTTTGATGTTATCAAGATACTCTTCCGGTATTAGCAATTAATATGATCTCATGGTCTAAGGACTAAGACTACTTTGTATGATGTTATAGCAATATAAACATAATGACTTGATCGTAATGCTATTCTTCGGATGAATGTTCATCACATCATTTCACAAATGCTGTGACATTGTTATTAACAACATCCAATGTCCATGATCAGGAAACCTTGATCATCTTGTTAATCAACAAGCTAGTCTATAAGAGAGGCATAACTAGGAACCCTTTTTGTTTATTAAACACACATGTATTGATGTTTCCTATCAATATAATTATAGCATGCAAAATAAACATCTATCATATACAAGAAATACATATAACAACTTTATTATTGCCTCTCAGGGCATAATTCCTTCAGGCCCATGCCACGGGGTGGTGTGAGCCACTCGGGCTCCATTTCCGTCCCTTTTTCGACTCATTGCTTTCCATGTTAGATAAAAACTGCAAAAATATAAATTGACAGATTTTTCGCGGACCTTTTCTTACCGTAATCGTTACTATTTCAAAGCGTACTCTCTGTGTCTCTCGAGCTTTGGCATTTAATAAATTCTTTCGGAGTCACCGCTTGAATAACATCAATATCTTCATCTTTATAAACACTAGTTGTATACCCGTGCGTTGCTATGGTTAGAACAAATACATTTACATTTCTTCAAGACACAACACAGATCGACGGATGAGCAAACAGTAGATGCACCACATGAGTTTTCTCGATAGGGAGGCATCACCGTATCAGTCCTCACTTTATTAGGGACCAGTTTTCATTTCTAGTCGGTAGGAGGTTACTCTATTGGTATTCATTTTCCATCTAATTCGATTTTTTATACAGAGTGTAGGCTTTTAGTTTCCCAGGTAAATGGTAAAAATAGCAAGTTTTAGTGCATTCAGGGTGCTTCGGGGTCAGCTGTGTCATCCATTGCCTGTGCCAGCCATTTCAGCTGGTCAACCATATATGTGCGCTAGCAATTACAGAGCCATATGCTGCTATCGCCACTTCACTCCACTATGTGAAGTGCTTGGCCTTTCTCGGAGACGATCTATATTCTTGAAATAAGCATGATATAACCTAATATGATAATAATAATATACATTTGAACATAGCCAGAGAAAAAAGTTCAGCCTAAATTTCTCTTTGCATTTTGAGGTGGCGATATAACTATAAGAATGTAGAAACATATGTAATCACAAAAGTCTAGTAAACTGTTTTCACTACTGAAGTAGCATCATACTAACCTGGAACCAAAAAATATACCATGGAATCTGATAGCTTGTGATTGGGTATTTATCGTCATTTCCATCCTAGAGGTATCAGCATGGCATCAGAGCTCATAAGAGATGAATCCATGGCCGCAATGGCGATCGCGACGACTCCACTGATGTCGGCGAGGTCAGGCCATAAATCCTAGGTTGCTAGGCGTGTTCCGTTACCCACTTCGCCTCACTCCACAAGCAGATGTCACCGCCCGCTCTAGCTTCGTGGATGAATCCCTGGCCGTATAAATTGAACTACAATGTAAAACAGAATTGCATAATCTAATTTTGCAATCCCCATTAGTAATCATCTTGATTTAGTCAAGGCTCCACAACCATACGTCGCTGCCCACTCCGCCTTCGTGGATGAATCCCTGGCCATATAGATTGAACTACAATGTAAAACAGAATTGCATCATCTAATTTCGCAACCCCCATTAGTAATCATCTCGATTTACTCAAGGCCCATATACTTTTCTAAGCAATGAAGAACGATTGATAGCAACTAAATGCACACCAGGTGGCAGTGGTCTCTATCCTGCAATTAAAGCTTTAATTCTGCTACTTCCTTCAACACTAAGGCCTCGAAGACATCAAGGACGTTCTTGCGGGTACGAACTAAGCCAACCTTGTTCAATCAATTAAGATCAAAACCCTAATTATAGAATTCACATGGCACCCAGTAATCGGTTCTAGATCGCAAATCATCCAACACCTTCCTTGCATAAGTAATATCATCCATCTTTCCCAAGAAATCAATCAAGACAGTATAAGTCACAACATCAATAAATCATGATAGTATAAGTCACAGCATCTGGACTATACAGGGTCAAAATATCCTACCATGGCATCTGGAAAGTGCTCCCCAATCTCTGGTAGTCACTGCCATGGCGACCACCAATGACTCGACTGCCGCCGGCCAGGTCATGCGCCTCCTCGACCACCTCGAATCCCAGCAACAGCTTCGGCCACCTGCCACGGATCTTGGGCGCTTTGGCTTGCCCGCTTAACCCCGCTCGACGACGAGGTCGTTGCCCTCTCCGCCTCCATAGACAGGGCCCTGGCCGCTGATGACGCATCCACCTCTGAATCCCTTGCGGAGACAGAGCGTATATGGTAGGATGAGAGAAAAAGATGCGCGGGAGGCGGCTAGTGTGCAGATGGTGCCCGGCCACCGTAGTGCCAGCACATAGTGATCGAACTCGGCCCTACCTCCTCTCCATGGCTATTCCAGCGCGGGAGGGTTGGATCTAGTCAGCGGTGGAGCGCTCAGGCTGTGCGGAGGCCACTGGTGTCGGAGGATGCGATGGTGGGGCCGAACCCTAGGCCGCGGAGACGCTCTGTCGAGGGAGAGGACAGGGATCTCAATACGTGCATGCCGGTGGAGTCGAAGGATGCTGCGGCGGGGCTGGACCCTAGGCGGCGGCGCTCTATTGCGGGAGAGGATGGGAGGGTCGGGAGCAACGATGGGAGTTGTCGGTCTGGCCAAATAACACCGTCACGGATCCAGGGTCTGGCCAAACAACGACCTGCATCTCTCTCCACCAAAGTGTAAAATTTGAATTTTTGTTAGCAGTGTGCGCTAGCTTCTGTTGTAGAGAACAACAAATTTGAATTCTTGTTACATATATAAGATAATGTTTGTTAACCGTGCGTGCTAGCTTCCGGGAATAGCAACTTTGCATTCTTGTTCAGATAAGTTTGTTACCGATGGTTTTTAGTAGACGTGGAGTTTGTTGAGGAGTGGCATTTTCTATGTAATTTTTGCATGTGTAACACCAGGCATTCACCACGTTTTTGAAATTAATAGTAAAGATATTGTTTGAGTCATTTAACCATTCACCATCTTATTACACCATTTTCTCGTACAACCTAGAAATTTCTTTCACACAAAACTTCACACAATTCTCATTAGCAACATTAGTGCGTGCGAGGTGATAAACCTTTTAAGTTCAATTTCAACTGAAATCCATCAAAACATAAACTACTGAAACAACTCCTTCTGAAAGCCCAAAAGAAATTCAAAAAGGAAATCGATTTAAGAGGCAAATGCAAGAGTGGCAAAAATATGTCAAAACAGACCAGCAGGTAAAGATCAACTTTTTAGAAAATCTTCTGATGCTCAAATCAAAAAGTGCAAAACTAACGAAAGTTTAATAATAACCTGGATCATGCGCAAAAAAATTATAGATCAGTACGACGTTCTAGGATTTTTAACGATTTTTTATAATGAAGCACAAAAATCTGTTTTGAGACAGCAACTTCCCAAATATTACTTCTCTCTCATTAGAGGCCGATCTTGACACAAAAATATAAACAAAAGGATAAGAAGAGATTATTACAAAAGCAATACCTTCCAAGACTCAAATAAACAAAAACAAACTGAAAGCAAAAATATATTGGGTTGTCTCCTAGAAAGCTCTTTCTTTATAGCCATTAAGATGGGCATGATAATTTCAATGATGCTCACATAAGAATATGAATTGAAGCAAAAGAGGGCATCAAGAAGCAAAAATACACATGTTTAAGTCTAACCCACTTTGTATGCAAGGGAATTTTGTAAGAAAATAAATTGTTGAAACCAGAGGCTACTAGCAGAGGAAGGCAAAACAAGTGCAACATAAAAACTTTCAGCATAAAGCGAGGAAACTTAATATTATTGAGATGCATAAGAACAATTTCCCTCTCTCATAGTAACTTTCAGTATTGTGCATAAATTTAACGATATAACTATCACATGAACCATTGTAGCAATGATCACTTATTCTAACAGAAAAAACAGGGATACTAGCTCTCCTAACTTTACTTTGTGAAACACTATTAGAAGTATCCTTACAGAGGATAGTGTGTCCATCTTCTACATATTTAGTGACAAAGTCTTTCACATTTGCTATTATAGGTTCAACAGCTATTTGTTCATCAGGTTCAACAACTTTATTTGTACTTTCATTAACCATACTAGCTATTATAGAATGTTCCTTCATCTTAACTGGGAAAGGCATTTTCTCAATGTAAGGTTCAGGTAAAACATGATTAGCAGTATAAACTTCAGTATTTCTTGCAGGAACACAATCAACAATATCCCTATATGGTGCATGATACTTATTCCATTTCTTTTTAGGAATTTCAATATAAGAAGCAAAGCCTTAAAATAACTTGAAATAACTTGAGAGTCTAGACCATAAGCATTACTAATATTCTGAAAGTCATAAGTTCCCATAAAAGATTCAATGCATTCATAATCATAATTTATACCTGACTTTCTTCCTTTATCATTCTCCCATGCTTCAGCATTGTCTTGAATACGGTCTAAAAGATTCCATTTAGCTTCTTCTTCCATGTGTATAAATGATCCAGCACAAGAAGCATCCAATAGATCCTTATCATGAAGAGAAAGTGTTGCATAAAAGTTATTGATAATAATATTATTGGGGAGCTCATGAATAGTACATTTGAGCATTAGTAACTTCAATCATCCCCAAGCTTGAGCTATACTCTCTCCATCAAGAGGCCAAAAGTTGTATATTTGATTCCGATCTTTGTGAATCTCACTAGGAGGATAAACTTTGGAATAAAAGGGAGATACTACTTCCTCCCATTCAAGAGCTTGACCATTCTTCAGCAGCTTATACCATTCCTCAGCTCTTCCTTTCAGTGATAATGAGAATAACTTCTTCTTGACTTGATCTATTGTAATACCTGCACACTTGAATAACCCACATAATTCGTGTATAAAGAGCAAATGATCACCGGGATGGACAGTTCCATCTCCAAAATAGTAGTTATCCATAACACGATCAATAATTCTTGTAGGTATTTTAAAAGTATCATTTTCAGCAGGTGGTGGTTCATCTACTACCTTAGCTGTGGTAGTAACATTACGAAATAAGAAACTAAGTGAATTATCCATATTGAAATAAAGTAACTAACATAAGTAAATAATACTCATAGTAGAAGTTTCCTTTACCAGTTCCACTCTCCAATAGCGCTTCACTCCCCGGCAACGGCGCCCGAAAATAGTCTTGATGACCCACAAGTATAGGGGGTGTACCGCAGTATTTTCGATAAGTAAGAGTGTCGAACCCAACGAGGAGCAGAAGGTGTTGACGAGTGGCTTGGAGCAGGAATTCTCTGTAAATACTTAGCAAACGGATTTTTAGGTATTTTTGATAATGGAGATAAATAAAGTACGAGTAAATAAAAGACAATGATAATAATTGCAGCAAGTGGCCCAATCCTTTCTTTAGCAAAGGACAAGCGGTTGATGACCAAACGTTCTCGAGGACACATGGGAATATCGTCAAGTGCTTTCGCTTCATATTAGTTGATTAATCTTCTTTAGTTTGACAAGTGTTGTGTGGGTGAACCCGTGCTAATGTACCGACCTTCCTAGGACTAATACATACTTATGATTATACCCCTTGCAAGCATCCGCAAGTACAAGAAAGGAATTAAGATAGAAACCTAACCACAACTTAAAACTCTAAGATCCTACGCTCCCTTGTGCAAAGGTTTCCTAACGGGGGTTCAGGTTTCTGTCACTCCGGCAACCTCTACGATTAGTAGCCAAAATACACAATGCATTCCCCTAGGCCCATAAAGGTGAAGTGTCATGTAGTCGACGTTCACATGACACCACTAGAAGAATATCACCACAACTTAAATAACAAACTATTGAATCTTTCTCAACACAATTCCACTACTAACAACATGACTTCTCCCATGTCCTCAAGAACTAAACGAACTACTCACAAGACATCATATGGATCAAGATCAGAGATGAAATAATGATAAGTAACAATCTGAACATGAACAATAATTCAATGGTTCACTCAATAACATCAACTATAACAAATAATCAATACCGGGAAAGTTTCTCCTAAGAACTATGCAAGATTTAACCCAATTGTTATAGCGGTATGAAGTGGTGATGATGGTGCTGGTGGGGATGATGATGGAGATGATGATGATGATGATCCCGATGAAGTCCAGCTTGATGGAGGTGTTGATGGCGACGATCTTCCCTCTCCGGGAAGGAATTTCCCCGGCAGATTTCTGCCTGCCGGAGAGCTCTTTCTCTCTCTGTAGTTTTCTGCCCCGCAGAGGTGGCGGAATCTTTCTGTGGCTGCTCCCCGAGTCTTAGGGTTTCGTGGGGAGTATATACGCCAAAGAGCAGAGCCAGAGGTGGGCCAGGGTTGGCCCGCGCCAGGGGTGATACGTCCATTTTGCATCACTATTCTATGTCATAATTCACTGTTATTCATTGATATATTTCGTATTGAGAGGTGATACTTATGTTATTTCATCTGTTTTTACATGGTTGATGACTTTTGAAGCATGGACCGCTGCAGTCAGGATTCTGATAGAAAAGGTGATGTTTGGAGGCAAAATTCGCGAAGATCAGAAAATCCGGGAAAATATACGGAAAATCCTATTTTTCGGAAAGCGAAGGAAGCGGAAGAAGTGGAGATGGGCCACAGGGGGCCCACACCATCCCCTGGCGCGGGTCAGCCTAGGTCGCGCCACCAGGTGGTGTGGCCGCCCTAGTCCACCCCTGGCACTCCCCTCTAGCGTATATTATCCTCCCGAAACCCTAAGACTCGGGGAGCGACCACAGAAAGATTTCGCCGCCTCTACGAGGCGGAAAACACCGAGAGAGAAAGATCTCTCCGGCAGACAGATTTCTACCAGGGAATTCCTTCCCGGAGAGGGGAGATCGTCCCCATCAACACCACCATCAAGCTGGACTTTATCAGGATCATCATCATCACCATCAGCACCCTCGTCACCATCTCCATATTGCTGTAACAATTGGGTTGAATCTTGCATAGTTCATAGGGGAAACTTTCCCGGTGTTGATTACTCTTTGTAGTTGATGCTATTGAGTGAACCATTGAATTATTGTTTATGTTCAGATTGTTATACATCATTATTCCATCTCTGATCATGATCCATATGATGTCTTGTGAGTAGTTCGTTTTGTTCTTGAGGACATGGGAGAAGTCATGTTGTTAGTAGTAGAATTGTGTTGAGAGAGATTCAATAGTTTGATATTTAAGTTGTGGTGTACTTCTTCTAGTGGTGTCATGTGAACGTCGACTACATGACACTTCACCTATATGGGCCTAGGGGAATGCATTGTGTATTTGGCTACTAATCGTAGGGGTTGCCAGAGTGATAGAAACCTGAACCCCCGTTAGGAAACCATTGCACAAGGGACGTAAGGGTCTTGGAGTTTAAAGCTATGGTTAGGTTTCTACCTTAATTACTTTCTTGTACTTACGGATGTTTGCAAGGGTTATAATCACAAGTATGTATTAGTCCTAGGAAGGTCGGTACATTAGCACAGGTTCACCCACACAACACTTAGCAAGCTAAAGAAGATTAATCAACTATATGAAGCGAAAGCACTTGACAGTCTTCCCATGTGTCCTCAAGAACGTTTGGTCATCTTAAGTAATACAACCGGCTTGTCTTTTGCTGCATAAAGGATTGGGCCACTTGCTGCATTTATTTCTACTGTCTTTTATTTACTCGTACTTTGTTTACTTGCTTTATCAAAAATCCCTAAAAATCCGTTTGCTAAGTATTTGCAGAGAATTTCTAATCCATACCACTAGCTGGCACCTTCTGCTCCTCGTTGGGTTCGACACTCTTACTTATCGAAAATACTGCGATAGACCCCCTATACTTGTGGGTCATCAAGACTGTTTTCTAGCGCCGTTGCCGGGGAGTGAAGCGCTATTGGAGAGTGGAACTGGTAAATGAAACTTCTACTGTGAGTATTGTTTACTTCTGTTAGTTGCTTTATTTTTGTTATGGATAATTCGCTGAGTTTCTTATTTGGTAATGCTACTACCACTGCTAAGGTAGTAGATAAGCCACCACCTGCTGAGAATGATGTTTTTAAAATACCTACAAGAATTATTGATCGTGTTATGGATAACTACTATGTTGGGGATGGAACTGTCCATCCCGGTGATCATTTACTCTTTATACAAGAATTATGCGGGTTGTTCAAGTGTGCAGGTATTACTACAGATCAAGTTAAGAAGAAGTTATTCTCTTTATCGCTGAAAGGAAGAGCTGAGGAATGGTATAAGCTACTGAAGTATGGTTAAGCTCTGGAATGGGAGGAAATAGTGCCTCTCTTTTATTCGAAGTTTTATCCTCCTAGTGAGATTCATAAAGATCGGAATCAAATATACAACTTTTGGCCTCTTGATGGAGAGAGTACAACCCAAGCTTGGGGGAGATTGGAGTTACTAATGCTAAAATGTCCATTCATGAGCTCGCCAATAATATTATTATCAATAACCTTTATGCAAGGCTCCCTCTACATGATACGGATTTATTGGATGCTTCTTGTGCTAGATCATTCACTCGCATGGAAGAAGAAGCTAAATGGGATCTTCTGGACCGTATTCAAGATAATGCTGAAGCTTGGGAGAATGACAAAGGTAGAAAGTCAGGTATAAATTATGATTATGAATGCATTGAATCTTTTATGGGAACTGATGACTTTCAAAATATTAAAAATGCTTATGGTCTAGACTCTCAAGCTATTGCTTCTTATTTTAAGGCTTTTGCTTCCTACATTGAAGTGCCTAAAAAGAAGTGGAATAAGTATCACGAACCTTATAAAGATATTGCTAAGAGTGTTCCTACAAGAAATACTGAAGTTTATACTGCTAATCATGTTTTACCTAAACCTTACATTGAGAAAATGCCTTTCCCAGTTAAGATAAAGGAACATTCTATGATACCTAGTATGGTTAATGAAAGTACGAATGAAGCTGTTGAACCTGATAAACAAAAGGTTGATAAACCTATTATAGCAAATGTGAAAGACTTTGTCACTAAGTATGAAGAAGAGGGACACACTATCCTTTGTAAGGATACCTCTAATATTATCTCATAAAGTAGTGTTATGAGAGCTAGTATTCCTGTGTTTTCCGTTAGAATAAGTGATCATTGCTACGATGGTCCTTGTGATAGTTATATTGTTAAATTTATGCATGATACTGAAAGTTATTATGAGGGAGGAAAAAGTGTTCTTATGCATCTCAATAATATCAAGTTTCCTCGTTTTATGCTGAAAGTTTTTATGTTGCACTTCTTTTGCCTTCTTATGCAAGTAGCCTTTGGTTTCAACAACTTGTTTGTTTACAAGATTACCTTGCATAGGAAGTGGGTTAGACTTAAATGCGTATATTTTTGCTTCTTAATGCTTCCTTTCACTTCAATTTATATTCCTGAGTGAGCATCTTCAAAATTATCACGCCTATCTTAATGGCTATAAAAGAAAGAGCTTTTTGGGAGACAACCCAATTTATTTTTGCTTTTAGTTTGTTTTTGTTTCTTTAAGTCTTGGAAGTTATTACTTCGGTAATAACCGCTCCTTATCCGTTTTGTTTGGTTTTTGTATCAAGATCAACCTCTAATGAGAGAGAAGTAAGATTTGGGAAAGTTGCTGTCCCAAAACAGATTTTTGTGCTTCAGCATAAAAATTCGTGAGAGATCTCTGTATGTCGGATTGAGATGTAATTTTTTGTGCTTCTGCCCCAGGTTGTTATTTAACTTTTGTTAGTTTTGCACTTTTTGATTTGAGCAACAGAAGATTTTCTAAAAAATTGATCTTTACCTGCTGGTCTGTTTTGATAGATTTTGCCACTCTTGCATTTGCTTCTTTACTCGATTTCCGTTTTGAATTCTTTTTGGGTTTTCAGAAGGAGTTGCTACATTAGCTTATGTTTTGATGGTTTTCAGTTTAAGATTGGACTCAAAAGGTTTTATTACTCCACTTATATTAATGTTGCTAATAAGAACTGTGTGAAGTTTTGAGTGAAAGAAATTTCCAAGAAGTGGAGATAATGGTGTAATAAGGAAGAGAAAGGTTTTATGACTCAAGTAATAAGTGTATGAAGATGAAGATATTGATGTTATTCAAGTGGTGACTCTAGAAGAATCTACTAGATACCAAATTCAGAGACCTGTAGAGTCCGTTTTCAAATAGGTAAATTACGGTAAGAAAAGTTCATGAAAATACTATCCAACTATATTTTGCAGTTTTCAGTCAATAAGGAAAGCTACGGGTTTAAAGAGGGACGAAAATGGAGCAAGGTGGCTCACACCACCCTCCGGCGGGCCCTCCTCAGCCGCGCCACCGGTGGTGAGTCCACCTGACTCCGCCCCACTGCTTTCTCCCAAAGAACTTCCTTTTGTTATGAAACTTTGTAATATATAATCCCCCAGAGCCCCCGAGGTTCGTATATCGTGTTCTCGTCGTGTTTTTGTTTCGATCTGTTTCTGCCAGGACATACTCTTTGAAGGTTTAGAAGCACAATGGTGTTCGCCAAGGATAAAGGAAAGGAGCCTATGGAGGAAGATCTCCAAGACCCCAAGCAGATGTTGGTACCTTTAGTCTCTTGTCCTGCATCAATGGAAGCCCTACGAGTCACTAAGGAGTTCTGCGATAAGTACCGAGACTTGAGGAGGAAGGTGGACATGCTTCAATGGAAGAATAATAGGCTTCGCAAGATGCTGGAAGATTTCCTCACGTCAACTAAGAAAATAATACCACCACCACTGAAGGAGTAATTCGTCATCAGGTTTGGCATCCCCTTGGTTTGTTCCAAGCTTGGGGGAGTGCCGTGGTATCACATCACTATCTTCTATCTTTTTACCTTTTTAGTAGAGTCATATCATGAATAAAGAAGTTATCATGTAGGATGGTTTGCATTATGGAAGTGTCCCCTCTCTCGTTAGATATGTATCCCTTGGTGTGGGTTGCCGTTATGGAATATTAATGAGAAGTTATATCATTCACTCTTTTTCATAGCTTATATTAGTTTTCAATTCGTGGTTATATGATTGATCTTGTTGTTAGTATTGGTATCACTTTGGGATCATTGAGTTAATTTAGTTGGTTTTGGCAAACCTGGCTCGGTAAGTAGCAACACTATTTTTGAGAGTTGAATAAAAAAGATAGAAGTACTCTAAAGAAAAATAATTTCATCATCTTTCTTTCTTGATTTGCTCATAAGTTTAGTATTCTCTAGTTAAGATTTTTTGTGCTTCCAAGGAAGATTGCATGTTTGTCTTTATCGCTTGTATGTTTGTTTGTTTCCTTCAACTCTTGTACTTGCTACCCAGCCTTGCTAGCCAAAAACCTGTACTGAGAGGGAATTCTTCTCGTGCATCCACTCCTTTAAACCAAAACCTTTGCCATTTGTGTCCACCATACCTACCTAGTAGCATTATTGCTATTCCAAGTAAATTCTTGTTTTATCTACCTCCCAAATTAAACTTGTTATGTGAGCATTAGTGATTAAAGCTCTCACAAACTTGATGGCACACTTTACTTTCTTGCATTTAATAAACTTGAACCATTGGGTCCTTCTTTGTTGCGTATATGCTTTTGCTTTATGAGTTGAAGTTAGCAGAACCACGTGATGACCCACAAGTATAGGGGGTGTATCGCAGTATTTTCGAGGGAAGTGAAACCCAATTTATTGATTCGATACAAGGGGAGCCAAAGAATATTTATAGGCCTTAACAACTGAGTTGTCAATTCAGCTGCACTTGGAAACAATCTTGCTCACACCGTATTTATCAAGAGTACAGTTTGTAGTAGGAATAGTAAAGCAGTAGTAAAGCAAAGACAATAGTAACAAAAGCGAAGAAAAGGGATTCGAAAAGGTAGGCATAGGGATGGATGGACGGGCGTTGCATGGACAAGACAATTCACATAGCAATCAGAACATAGGGCAATTGCAGATAAATAAGATAAAGCATCCAAGTACTAGACAATCCTAGGCATGTGTTCCATATATAGTCATACGTGCTCGCAATGAGAACTTGCACAACATCTTTTGTCCTGCCAGCCCGTTTGCAATGGAGCCTCTAGGGAACTACTGGCAATTAAGGTGATCCTTTTAATAGAGCACCGGAGCAATGCATTAATACTCCGTGAACACATGTGATCCTCACATCAAAGCCTTTTCCTTCCGGTTATCCCGATTTCTGTCACTTCGGGGCCATAGGTTCCAGACAACGACGTGTGTATACAACTTGTAGATAAGACCAAGAACAATACTATCATAATGAATCAATAACATGTCAGATCTGAAATCATGGCACTCGGGCCCTAGTGACAAGCATTAAGCACAATCAAGTCGCAACAAAGTCATAAAGCACTAATAAAAGATACTAGGCACCATGCCCTAACAATCTGATGCCATTACATGAACGATCTCATCCAATCCCTACCATCCCCATAGCCTACAGCGGGGGATTACTCACTCATAGATGGAGGAAACATGGATGGTCGATGGAGATGATGGTGGAGATCGATGTAGATGGCTCTAGGGGCACTTCCCCGTCCCGGAAGGGTGCCGAAACAGAGACTTTCTATCCCCCGAATCTCCCCTTCGGTGGTGGCGGCGTAGCGGAACTTTTCGTGGAAAAAGTCGACCCCCCCCGAAGTTTTTAGGTCAGAAGGCTTCTTATAGGCGAAGAGGGAGACCGAGAGGGTGCCTAGGGCCACCACACCATGCCCTGGCGTGGCCAGTCCCAGCCCGCGCCTGGGGGTGGTGTGGCCAGCCCTTGGCCCTCCTCTCGCCTCAGATTCGCTCTGAGTCTTCTGGAAAAATAGGCACTTTGGCTTTTGTCCCGTCCAATTCCGATAATATTCATTTTCTGACTTTCTTGGAACCAAAAACAGCAGAAAACAGGCAGCTGGCACTGTGGCTCTTGTTAATAGGTTAGTCCAAGAAATCATATGAAAATTACTCCAAAGTGTGGACAAAACACAAGAAAGTGGATAAAACCAAGCATGGAGCATCAAAAATTATAGATACATTTGCAATGTATCACCATGTATCATGGGGAACGCTTTCAACACTGCATTGGTACTTTGTACCTAGTTGATATCATATTCTTTTGCTTATGGATCCCGGCGGTGTGAAATAAAAGTGTAACTTGTAAGATCATGGAGTTTATATGTGTGTTAGAGAAACGCCTGGGCCACTAGCCTAAGCCATGCCTAATCATGATGGAAACTTGCAACATAACTATAGTGAGCATTCTATGAAGCATTCTCAATAAAAACCTATGCAAGTAGCAAATAAAAAGATCGCCGAGATGCTCACTGTCTGCTTGCCTTGTCATTTTGATTATGGAATAGCTCCTGTGTCATGTGCAAGAGGTACCCCGTTGGCGGTTCTCAATGATATACATGTATTTACAATGACAAGAGCTTGCTCGTGACTGAAGTTGAGTAGCATGACGTTCGGTACTCATAAGTAAGGGGCATGAGACTTCAATTTATAACTTGTCAAGCATATCCTCTTAGTTGTGTCACTTTAACCTTAACCACCAAAAGATGCCTATGATAGGGGCAATGAGAGCTGAAAGCTAGTAAGTAACATAATTTTTGGGAGCTCTTTATGAGACTTGCAGCCCCTGCTTCCCTCTGTGAAGGGCCTTTCTTTTACTTTGTAGTTGAGTCAGTAAACCTATTCCTCTCTATGTCAGCAAGTATTTTGAGTTGTTGTGTTTCATTCATTCATATGATGATTTATTCAAATCATGTTTCTTATGTTCCTTGTTTTGAACATTGCTCTTATCTTGATGTTTATTACTTTGAAAGCTATCATTGAAAATCAGTTATTTGTGAACTCCAGAAAATTATCAACTATTCTTCGACCAAGAGCTAAGTTTGCCATTACCAATTATGATTTACTTTATGTATCTTTATTGTGTTTCCTTTACTTATTGCAAGTTAAGTTATATAATAGTGAGTTGTATTCTATTATGATCTATGTATTGATGAATGTGATGCTTCTTGTCCGTATTCTTTTATCGACTCTTCACTCCATAAACTTGAGGCCATGTTTATTGAGCTCAGTTTCGGTTGGGAACGAGCGAAGTCTAAGCTTGGGGGGAGTTGATACGTCCATTTTTCATCACTATTCTATGTCATAATTCACTGTTATTTATTGATATATTTCGTATTGAGAGGTGATACTTATGTTATTTCATCTGTTTTTGCATGGTTGATGACTTTTGGAGCATGGACCGCAATGCGATCGGGATTCGATGGAAAAGTGCTGTTTGGAGGCAAAATTCGCGAAGATCGAATATCCGGGAAAATATACGGAAAATCCTATTTTTCCGTAAGACAAAGGAAGCCGAGGGAGATGGGCCACAGGGGGCCCACACCACCCCCTGGCACGGGCCAGCCTAGGCTGCGCCACCAGGTGGTGTGGTCGCCCTGCTCCACCCCTGGCACTCCCCTCTGGCGTATATTATCCTTCCGAAACCCTAAGGCTCGGGGAGCGACCACAGAAACATTCCGCCGCCTCTGCGGGGCGGAAAACACCGAGAGAGAAAGATCTCTCCGGCAGACAGATTTCTGCCGCGGGAATTCCTTCACGGAGAGGGGAGATCATCGCCATCAACACCACCATCAAGCTGGACTTCATCGAGATCATCATCATCATCATCATCATCACCATTAGCACCCTCATCACCATCTCCATATTGCTGTAACAATTGGGTTGAATCTTGCATAGTTCATAGGGGAAACTTTCCCGGTGTTGATTACTCTGTGTAGTTGATGCTATTGAGTGAACCGTTGAATTATTGTTTATGTTTAGATTGTTATACATCATTATTCCATCTTTGATCATGATCCATATGATGTCTTGTGAGTAGTTCGTTTTGTTCTTGAGGACATGGGAGAAGTCATGTTGTTAGTAGTGGAATTGTGTTGAGAGAGATTCAATAGTTTGATATTTAAGTTGTGGTGTACTTCTTCTAGTGGTGTCATGTGAACGTCGACTACATGACACTTCACCTATATGGGCCTAGGGGAATGCATTGTGTATTTGGCTACTAATCGTAGGGGTTATCGGAGTGATAGAAACCTGAACCCCGTTAGAAAACCATTGCACAAGGGACGTAAGGGTCTTAGAGTTTAAAGCTGTGGTTAGATTTTTACCTTAATTACTTTCTTGTACTTACGGATATTTGCAAGGGGTATAATCACAAGTATGTATTAGTCCTAGGAAGGTCGGTACATTAGCACAGGTTCACCCACACAACATTTAGCAAGCTAAAGAAGATTAATCAACTATATGAAGCGAAAGCACTTGACATTCTTCTCACGTGTTCTCAAGAATGTTTGGTCATCTTAAGTAATACAATCGGCTTGTCCTTTGCTGCATAAAGGATTGGGCCACTTGCTGCGTTTATTCCTACTGTCTTTTATTTACTCGTACTTTGTTTACTTGCTTTATCAAAACCCCCTAAAAATCCGTTTGCTAAGTATTTGCAGAGAATTTCTGATCCATACCACTAGCCAGCACCTTCTGCTCCTCATTGGGTTCGACACTCTTACTTATCGAAAATACCGCGATACACCCCCTATACTTGTGGGTCATCAGGGGGTGGTGTGGGCCCCCTTTGGCCCATCTCTGCTCCCCCTTCTGGCATCCTTTGTCTTCTGAAAAAATATGATTTTCCATATATTTTTCGGGATTTTCTGTTCTTCGCGAATTTTGCCTCCAAACGGTGCCTTTTCCATCAGAATCCTGACTTCAGCGGTCCATCCTCCAAAAGTCATCAACCATACAAAAACAGATGAAATAACATAAGTATCATCTCTTAATATGAAATATATCAATGAATAACAGTAAATTATGATATAGAATAGTAATGCAAAATGGACATATCAGCATCACATGCTCATAGATGCCAGGTCGAACAATGTATCCTGTGCTTTAGCAATTGTCGGACTAGGTGTCTATTCGGTGTGCTTTCCACTAGTTCTTTATAGACCACTTAACTTATAATCACACCTATATTGCTTGTCCAACTGCATTTGTTTCAATGTGCTTATCATTTTGGCAAAAATAAGAAGAGTAAGTAAGTTTGTGTTTGCTTTATGTCAAATTTGAAAACAAAGACCTCATGTTTCAATAAAACTAGGGAAAATACTTAGAAGAGATGCACCTACCAGGGTATTGTCTTCATCTAAGACACACCTACCACTACGGGAAACGAGAATTTTGCCGAGTGGTAGAAATACTCAGCAAAGAGCGAAATCGACAAGCAAATGTCTTCGCCATGTATAACGTACAGCAAAAGGTACACGGCAAAAACGTTCCGAAAAAGCCTATTTGTCGTGTGCCAAAACACGACAAAGATCATTGTCGCGTGCATTTTCTTAGACACGGCAAAAAAAATGTTGTTTGACAGCCGGTCGAGGTAACGGCCACGCCACGTGTCACGTTCTGTTGGCATATGCAGTTTGAGACACATGACAATTTTTTTGATTTTGTACCGTGTGCATCGTTTGAATTCACAGTAAAAGTTTGTACATTATGAAATTTTAATGTGTTCAAAACTTTGTCATGTGCATTTTATAACTTTATCATGTAGGATTCTTTGTCGTGTGCATTATCTTTTTCCATGGCCGAAATATTCAGAAATCTTTGATGTGTGCATTCTTGAAATGGCACATGACAAAGTCTGCGGTACACGACAAACACGTGTATTGCACACGGCAAAGAGGCCACGTTTTCTCACATTTTATTTTGTTTTTTGAATATCCTGCATATTTAAAACAATACACAATATGCTTTTCCTTTTCTTAGTTCCCTATTACCGAACACAACATAATTCAAAATGAATATCGCAAACATAAATAGAAAATAGAGAATTGCACACAATTGGATCAAGTTCACATAAAACAAGTGCGTAACATGTACATAATCATCAAACATGGTAACATAGTCCTCGACGATAAAGTGCACATCAAACACAAGCACGAGCTATCCACAAGGGGACCATCCGTCATCGGTTTGCAAGGCAATGATCTCCTTCATCGAAAGCATCCGCGATGCATGAGCTACAACTCAAAGAAACACTAGCATGAGTTCAAACTTCTATATTTGCCAAGTTTTGTCTAACATGGAGAAATTTGGAGCATTTTGATGCAATATGCAAAGTGTAGCGAAAAGAGGTGTCATAGGTGCCATCAAGTGGTTTGGATGCCAGTCTTTACACAACTAAGGGGGAGATGCAGGACCTTATATATGATTATTACCAAGAACTTTCTAATCAGGACAATATGTTTTAATCCAACACATTGTTACTAAGTTGTTCATTTATATTGTTACGCTCAATTTTTGTTGCCCAACTATTGTTTCTTAAATTTTGCATAGTACATCCCATGTTGTGTAAGACTTGAAATTTTGGCGAAAATCAACATTGGTGAAGATGAGGACGCCTTAGAAATGCTGACATAATCATAGGGAACGACCAAGTCTATAGTGTTCTTATCACAAATGAAGTGGGCAGAAACTTTCTAGGTTGCCTTGCTTGGGCAGAACTTGCCCAAGTGTGCGGCCTTTGCGTTGGTGGGGCGATGTGGATGAGTCCTTGGAAAGTAATCATGGAAGGGTCAAATTGTACTACAATGATCTTGCCTCTCCTAGATGTTATGATTATTAGTACTAGTAAATTGAAATCCAAGGATCTTGCCCCTCCTAGATGAAACTATCTAGTCGAACTTCAGTTGGCTATCTAGAAGAACTTCAATTAAATTCAGTAATGGATGCCTCCGGATGATATTATCTCTGGTTTACCGTTACAATGTATAAATATATAGGTATTAATATAAAATTGCTATCAAATATAATAATAGAGCGACATTAATAAAAAAGCGGCAACAATACTCTTCTGCACGGGGCCAACATACGTGCTCATCTCCTCGATGTACATGCTCGAACATGTTAGAGATGCAAACCTTGTACGTAATACTTAGATCTTGTACAAGATCTGCACCTTGTACGTTAATACTGAATTTTTTGTTGTTTGCAATTCACAAAGCAAAGATGGAACAATTGTTTGCCATGTATGAAAGCACACAACAAAGATGAGGATCCATCAGCCACCGCGCCGGGAATTTGAGCGGGAAAGGACGAAATCTTTGCCGTGCATGGGATCCCCCTAACTTGACCATTGGCGGGAAAATCTTTCCCGAGTGTCCGTTAGATGGCACTCGACGAAGATTTATTCCGGCACGGCGCCGCTAGACACGCGGGAGAAGCCAGGTGGCCTCGTTTTTTGCCGTGCACATTCTTTGTCGAGTGCATTTTCTGATCTTTGTGCGTGTGCAATTTCTGTACTTTACCTGTTCGTAATATTTGTCGTGTATCTTTCCAAACTTTGTCGTGTTATGTTTTTTGCCAAGTGCTAGGGAAAAAGCACTCAGAAAAAATCCATATACTCACCAAAATGAATTTTCCGGTAGTGTACCAAGGAGTACCTGCTATTTCGCAGTCACGGAGAGAAAATGATTTCAGGTCGACCAAGCTGCACAGTACATGATACATAGAGCTGCACTTGATAAAAAATCATGTGCAATTTTGATGTAAAATAAGGAGCTAGTAACAAATTGTGGACTTTTCAAACTAAAAAATGCACATGATTCAAAAAATGCATAACAGGGTAAGCCAACTCCACAAGACTAAACATAAATTTCACTGAATTTTGACAGTGCATAACCGCCCTATTGTCTAAATGAAGACTCAACACTCAGAATCATCGTCCTTGAAGGAATTTCAGTGAAGTTTGAAATGGGGACACTCCCGAAGAAACATATCATGTCCCAACAAGAAGATTATTGTTCGCTTAACAAGTTGACAAGCTTAAGCAGGTTCTGATACGAGGAACCTCCCTCCGTGATGCTTGCGCACGCCTTGTGCTTCCACGTCGCGGCCCTGGCCTTGATCTCATCGTCCCCGAGCAGCCGCGCGACCTTGCTCTCGATCTCCTCCTTGGTGACCACCCCACGCTCGTCGGCGCAGAGCTTGACGCCCGTGCCCCACACGTTGCAGACGTAGCTCTGGTTGCAGAACTGGTCGGCGAAGTAAGGCCAGCACACGAACGGCACGCCTTGCAGCATGGCTTCCATGGTGGAGTTCCACCCGCAGTGCGACACGAAGCAGGCGACGGAAGGGTGCGAGAGCACGCGCTGCTGGGGAGCCCAGCCGACGACCAGCCCCTTGCCATCGACTCTCCGCTTGAACGCGTCGAACCAAACTTCCTCCACGCCGGTGGTGAAGTTTAGCCGGACAACCCACAGGAACGGCCGGCCGGAGAGCGCGAGCCCGTCGGCGAGCTCTTGGAACTGTGTCACGTCCAAGACACCGGAGCTGCCGAAGGCGACGTAGACGACGGAGCCAGGGGCATGCGTGTCGAGCCAGGTCAGGCATGCCAGGTCTTGGGGCAAGAAATGTCCGGCCGGCCTCGACGTCAGCGCTACCAGCGGGCCGAGCGGCAGCGCGTTGTGGAGGAGAGCCAGCGCTTCGGGTTCCATCTCCATGAAAGTGTTGCAGATGATCGTCTCAGCCAGTGGCATCAGCCGGTTGGTCTTGAGGACGTTCTGGATGTTGGTTCTGCGCCTCTCAGGGGTGCTGCCAAGGTTGACCCAAGGGATCTCTGCCGCGTTAACGGGCGGCATCAGTTGGACCCTCTCATTCCTCATTACATTCCCTGTGCAGATTCCATATGATCAGTCTTAACCATACCAACTGACAAGGGAATTACTTTGTTGAAATAGATGTGAGACAATAATATGTTTTTACCGTTTTCATCCAGAACACCATCTTCTATCAGTTTGGGGAGGTTCATCCTGAGCTTAAACGCGGCCGCAGAGTAAGTGCAGAACAGGGCGACACGGACACCCGCCGCCGTGGCCAGCTGCAGTGCCCAGCTCATGGACACGTCCGCGATCATCCACTTAGTCTTCCTCGATCTGATCATCTCCTCGAGGCGGCCGGACATGGCGGCCGGTAGGCCCTTGACCAACGCGCCGATGTCGGAGTGGTCGTCGGCAGGTCCTAGGCCGTCTGGAACGGAGAGCATGTGAAGTCCACCGGGGATCGCTCCCTTCTCCGCTAAGGCTCCGAGGACGCGGCCGTGGTTGAACTCCGTGTTTACGAAGTCGATCTCGAAGCCGTGCTCGACGAGCTTGTGGGACAGCTCCATGAGCGGGATGACATGGCCCTGTGCAGGGAACGGTAGCACCATGACACGAGGTTGAGCAGCAGCAGCCATTGAGTCTGTTTGCGCTAGAATGGTGTATGGCCTCCACAAATTTAGCGAGATCAAAGGTTGTCACTCCCTGCGGACGACAGGGATGGTCTGCATATATATATAGCTCATCGGACGCGTGTGCATATCAAGGGACTGCCAGCCCAACTGATGTTGCATCAGGTATTGCGTCAGCAGATTTATAGTGTGTTGACAGTATGTCTATCTTTTTGCAGAGGAGAAGTTATCTTGGTGACGATTCATGTCATCCTATGCATTTATTTATCCGAAATTGTAGACCACGTGGTTTCTTTATTCGAGTAAGCTTGGGGACAACGTTGTTGACTGTTGGGACAAGCAAAATAGACAACGTATGCCAGGGAATGGACATGTCACCTTATGCACTTGTTACAGAACTTGTAAGGCAAGACATCTACCAAAATTACAATATTAAGAAAGGGAGCATCTAGAGTGCCTAAGAACTTACTATGCATCCTACTAATTGTGTTAATTTTCAGTTGCAAGGTTGCAACTCATTAATTTCAAAGTTACAACCTAGTTGTAACTCATGTTTAACTCCCACGTTGCACGAATAGTGAGGTAAATACAATACTGAGACTCAGAGAGGTGACCGAGACATAAGAAGTTTTCAGACGCATGAGCACTAGCAAATCCGATTAGAAAAATAACGTTTGCAAACAAATCAACACATTCCTTTAAAAATCGACAAATATATTTATACATGTTTCTAGAAAACAGTTTAAAAAGTTTACCCTACACCGATCCTGCCCACTTTCCCTTGTCGTGTGCATGACAACTTCAAAAATCGAGTCAAGTTAATGAAGTCCGTGTCGAAGTATGAATTATTGCGACCACGCATATGGCGACATACATAGTCGAAAATGTAGAGGTCCAGCCATAGGGCGGTGCTAGAAATTTAAGATAGAGAGGATAAAATGGACCAAATAATGTTAGAAGGCAAAACTAGGCACTAGTTAATTTTCTCTCATTTACAAGGGATTATCGAGCATATATTCTCTTTATCCCAAATTAATTAATTCTGATTTGTCTATATACACATATCTCTAGACATATTTTAGTACATAGATATATGCGAATCTAAACAAACCTACGTTGGTAAATTTGGGACGAAGGACGGAGAAAATCCGAGGTAAGGCGAACTAAAAAAATAATGTAAATACCAAAATAGTCTGAAGACACTACTACATATGATCCAAACATAATCACTTAATGCAATAGAAATGTAACATATTTGAGTATAAATAAAACCAAAAACATACCAATGTGAAACTTTAATCATGTATATAAGTCCCAGGGAATGGCAAACGCTTTACCCTTTTGTCAAAATCTTCTATAATTTTATCCATGAATACTTTTATCTCTTGTTCGATGTAGAATTCATCAAGTCATGAAGAAGTAATCATGGTAATCTTGTTGCTGAACTCGGTCTTTATGATCATTGCCACCGAGAAAGCCCCTTCAACTGTTTTTATCCCCACCATGTTTTTATCCCCACCAGTAAAACAAATGCCAGCTCAAGGATACGACAAACCGTACGGAACATTATGTGTCATTCAAATATTAAGATAATCTTTGAAGTCTTTAATTCTTCGCATATGAATAACAAATGTATCAAGGTTATAAGATATAGGCTCATGCTCATAATAAGATAAAATCCTATGATAAATCTCTGTAATCCAAGAAATCTTATTCAAATTGAACCTATAAAATGAGCCACTTGAGTCAACACAAAAAATTCTGAAGCAACTCTAACAATAATTAATCAAAGTGATGGTCAAAATTGGTTGTAATAGAATCTATAGAAAAACATAAGCTGTCCATACTCTGAAAATAATCAATTGTGACCTGTTGTATTTTCTCCCATTTAATGATTTTCACTCATTTTGTTACCAATTCATCCATACTTTGCTTGTGATATCATTTTCTGCGCGCAAATTCACAATTTTCAGGAGGGCTTTAAATCATTATTTCTCTAATTGAGCAAGCATGTCTTCACATCCTTAACCAAAGATATTAACTAAAACAATACACATTACAATTTTAGATTAATAGTATATACAAAGCCATAGTAGAACCATAAAACATAACCTGTAACATAATTAGAGTCGGTTTCGGACACACGCCATAAGGTGGCCAAAATATGCTCAATTCCTCCTCATATACCCCATCTAGAACATTGTTTAGAGTTAGATTTTATTAGACTGAGAATTAGCTATTGCAAAGAGAAAGAGTTGATTTAAAACTAGACAACACATTCTTATTTCACTTAGGAATCAGTTTTGTGCAGTGTTTACTAAAATAAACATAAACTTTTCATATGATGTCTATTTTCAATCGTATGACCACTAAGATTGTTCAAAAAAAACATGTCTAAAGATTTAAAAATAATAATCAAGGTAGGCGGCTTCCCTACCTTGCCCTACTGGGAGTTCCTCCCCTGCACATGTGAGAGCATGGAAGAGTCGTGGCCCCTGCTAGTCCCCTACCCCTTCCACTGTCCAGCACCACAAGGATCCGACAACCAAAGTTCATCGATGATGAAGAAACGAGAGGCATGATTTTTTCCACTTTGAGGCCCTTGATGCGGATACGGATGACTTCCTTCTTGCCGGTATGTTTTTTTAATATCGAAAAAGAGTACAAAGATATTTGAGGCTAAAACTAAATTTAGTATTTTTTTTAGAAACACAGTACAGATGCAGGCGCATGTACATATACTCATCCCTATAAACACTCATGCACACCCTATCTATACGAGCACCTCTGAGAGACTGAACGACTGGTCATGAAATTGCCGAAGTCACCATAGTCGTCTCGATGTCAACGGAAGCGTCCCCTCCTATGGAAATAATATTCTGCCTTTATGTGACTAGATCTTCTAGAGGACTTTGGTGGTTCCTGTATGGATCAAAGTAGTGTGTTTTGTCGAGGCCTCTAGTTGAATATACGCCTTGTCATGCCTTCGGTTTGAGATCCAATCTAACTTCCCTTTCATGATAGTACCATGTTGAAACACGATTTAATTGCTTCTATCATGTATACAATGTTATACATAGTAGAGATTATACGTGAGTGTGACGAACGAAGAATTTTAGAGAAAAACCGAAGTAAGTGAAAACAGAGAGACATGATGCACCAAGGATCAGTGCTTGTGACGAGTAAAACCATGCTTCATGACCTTTTTATAGTAACTCCACGATTACACTAACGGTTTCTTGACATAAGACTAGAAATCTTGAGCTATTATAGTTTATTGGCAGACACCTCACAGAAATAGTGCTTCTAGTGGGTTTCATATATAGCCTACTGATGTCTCCTAAGTGCATGAAATCTATTTAGTACCTTTCAATAAGAAAAGGTTGTCAAAACCATGAGTAGCTAAAGATATTGGTTAGTAAGTCTGATAGGTAAAAGAATAAAAGATGCAAAGGTTTGGTGTTTTTGGATTTATAGTTTGCATAAAAGTAAATTGTTGTAAACTAAATTGCAAGTAAAGTAAATGCTCTTCTCAGAGAAAGCCCAATACTGTATGGAGAAAGAGGACAAGCTCAAGTTTGTATTCTTATATGTGACAAATCGTTCCTGAGGGTGGCATTTACTTAGCATAGAGATTTCTACATCAGCATATAAGTATCTTGTTAAGTTTTATTCTCTTTTGACGGAGTCTAAAATAGGTGTAGCCATACACATGAGCAAGTACACCCCTTATGGTTGGTCCTAGGGCCACTTTCATGAGCAAACAAATGATTCATTAAGAAATAAAGTCCAACCACAACATAAAGTTCTAAGGTTCCCACTATACAACTCCTTACTACAACTTCAAGACCCAGGATACTGTTTCTGTCATTCTGTCCCTCCTTACTCTCTCCATTACACTAAGGTGCAGCCCTATGAGATAATGTAGGTTAAGTAATATGCACTCGAAGTTTGCATAATACCATCATAGAACCACATAAAAGATTAGAACTTAACCAAATACTCATTACATACTATATGAAAACCACAGCCAATTCATCCTATGCCCTCAAGAACATGGGGAACTACTTACAATGGTGAAACATGATATAGATTAGAGGCATATGGGATACAACACAATATGAAATTATAACTTCACCACAAAATAATGACAAGTTACCTAGCACAATCATACACAAGGCACTAAAACAATATCCAGAGTTCAATCTGATCACAAACTATAATAAGAACGAGATGGATCTTCGAGATGGAGATGGTGCGGCTGTTGGGGATGATGTAGATGGTGATGAAGATGCCTCCCCCTATTCCAAGGAGGAGTGGTGATGATGATTGCTTCAATTTCTCCTTCCCCAGAGGCCTCGGAGCAGAAGGATCTGCCCTCTCCCAGAGTAGGAGAAGACTTTCGCCTCCGCCGCCTCCTCTGTAAATCGTGGGAAAAATATGGCGTAGGTTTTCGGGCGACACGATGTCATTTGTAAAAGGGGGAGTCGATGTGACGTTCGAGGCCCGAATGGGCCTAGGTGGCGCGGCCTGCATGTGGGCTCGCACCACCTAGCTTCGTTTAGCCCTCGTGGCTCCCCTCGCGTGCTTCTAGGGCCCATTGCCCTTTTTGTGATGAAAAACTTCCGTTGTATTTTTAATTGGTCCCATAAATCATGTAAAAATTGTAGGAAAGTCCCGGAAATTAAATACCAAAAACAAGGGACTTTGTAGGAAAGTCCCATAAATCATCTAAAATTGCATAAACAATTATATGTAAATACCAATAACAGTATAAATTAGTCATATAAGGTGATATTATGATGATACAAAATTCAAGTATCACCTAACTCAACGTGCTTGGGACAAAAGAGTGTTGTTGTTGCCTCTGCTTTTGCATCAAGGGAAATTCCCCCCCCCATGGTTAAATTAGTACAACCTTTGTAGAGTGAAACATATTCAAATAGTCACATCCCTGGTTATGAATAGCTGTTAGGTGATGGCTCACTATGGGTCTGTTGTATCACATGATAAAAGAAAAGATATTGAAAGTAACATTGTTCCATATTTGTTATTGATGTTGATTTTGTTGTTTTATATTGGATCTTCGATGACTCATCGTCCTAGTATGAATGCCTCAACCCCTTGATTTCTCATTGCGAGAAAACAATTTTACAAACATGATCTCTCTTGCTTGGATCTTTATGTTGGTTGGTTTGGTTGCGCTTGATGTTGTTGCCTCTTGTTTGTGTCCCTTTATTTTGGATGTTTAAATTTTCTATTGTGCTTGAATATTATATTTTTATATGCATGTAGTTGTTCGATGTCATGCCAGGGACATCAACATATTCATGTTATTCGTTACATTATATGTACACGACTTTTTTTTGGCAATGAGAAATCAAGTGGTTGGCGCATTCTGTATGTTCACGACATTTATCATGCCAACATGATTATCTATGAGTAAATTTGTAGCTAACTGTTATTCTATGGTAGCTGGGTTAATTGTTAGAAGTAGAAATTTACCTTTTCTTGAGTATTAGGTGCTTGCAAGTGTATAACCTCAATTGTTGATTTGGGAAGATTCACAAGATGTTAAATCATCCCAAATCGTCATGTTAGTGCCCATGTGAAAGATCACGGATGCCGCCTAGAGGGGGGTGAATACGCGGTTAAAAACTTTTAAAAGATGGGCTTAACCAAGGCGGAATAAAACTAGTGTTTTCTTTTGTCAAGCACAAAGTCTATATATACTATGGTTCACCTATGTGCACCAACAACTTATGCTAAGAAAGACAAGAAACAATGAGATAGCAAGATAGATTACTTCAAGCATGAAGGTTATCACAAAGTAAAGTGCATAAGTAAAGAGCTCGGGTATAGAGATAATCGAGGCACACGGGGTCCCAACAAGGGAGTACGTCTCGTTGGAGAGGTGGGTGGTACTAAGACCACCAACGCCACAAGAATCCTCACCCTATTCTCCCAAGAACCCACCGCATGGCAAGAACGCAATCCACTATCGAACACTTGAGGGCGGTCACCAAACCTGTACAAGATTGGAGAAATCTCCACAACTTAATTGGAGGCCCCCAATAATCACCACCAAGGCCACAAACTTGGGAAGAGCTCCACAACTTAATTGGAGGCCCCAATAACTCGCCATAAAGGCCACACAACCGTCCAGGGTTCCAAGAACCCAAGAGTAACAAGTCTTGATTTCACCAACCAAATCCTCCGAGGAGAACTCAAACCGATGCACCTAATGCAAATGGGAAGAACACCACAAAGATGCTCCAATTCTTCAATCTCAAATTCCAACAAAGCTAATAAACCTATTGGGGAATAAGAGAGGAAGAACCAAAGGAGAACACCACATCCTCCAAGATCTAGATCCCAAAGATTTACTCACCAAGATATGATTTGGTTTGGTCAAAATGTAGATCTAGATCTCCTCAATCTTTCTCTCAAAAAGATGCAAGAATCAATGGATGGGGAGAAAGAAATCAAGCTCAAAAGAGGTTAACAACAATGGTGGAGCTTGTGAGGAAGAGAGAGAAGCAGCCAAAAGAGAGAGAGGCTTAAAAATGAGGGCTGAGAATTTTTGCCCGTTGGGGGCCAAATCTGGCCACGGGCCGGTAGTACCGCCCAGTGGGCCTGTACTACCACCCAGATGTTGGAGATATGCCCAAGAGGCCATAATAAAGTGGTTATTATTATATCTTTGTGTTTATGATAAATGTTTACATCCCATGCTATAATTGTATTAATTGGAAACAATAATACTTGTCTGTTTTGTAAACATAAAAGAGTTCCTAGCAAGCCTCTTGTTGGACTAGCTTGTTGATTGATAGATGATCATGGTTTCCTAATCATGGACATTGGGTGTTATTAATAACAAGATCATATAATTAGGAGAATGATGTGATGGATACACACCCATAGTAAACATAGCATAAGATCAAGTCATTAAGTTTGGTTTGCTACAAGATTTCAAATACATAGTAACCTAATACTTTGAACATTAGATCATTTTAATCACCATCACCGGATGAGTGCTTTGATGAAATCAAATGCCACTTCATAATTGGGTGGTTATAAAGGTGGCATTAGGTATTCTGAAAGTATGTGTTGAAGCGCATGGATCAAAAATGGGATTTGTCCATCCTAATGACAGATAGATATACTCTAGGCCCTCTCGATGGAATGTCATCCAATTGGCTTGCAAGCATGTGACTAGGTCACAAGGGATGGCATATCATGGTACGAGTTAAGAGTACTTATTGGTAACGAGATTGAACTATGTATGGAGATACCGATGATCGAACCTCAGATAAGTAGAGTATCGCGCAACAAAGGGAATCGGTATCATATGTTAATGCTTCTTTCGATCACGAAGTCATCGTTGAATATGTGGGAGCCATTATGGATCTCTAGGTACCTCTATTGGTTATTGATCAGAGAGGTGTCTCGATCATGTCTGCATAGTTCACGAACCGTAGGATGACACACTTAAGGTTCGATGTTGTTTAAGTAGATATGGAATATGAGTTGGAGACCGAATGTTGTTCGGAGTCTCGGATTGGATCCAGGACATGACGAGGAGATCCGGACTAGTCCGGAGAATAAGATTCATATAATGGAAGTCATTTTCTGGGGTTTGGAAAAGTTCCACTATTTTTGTTTAGAGCTTCTAGAAGGTTTCAGAAAGTTCCAGAAGGTTCTAAAGGAGATAAACTTGAATCCCAAGAAAATAGGGGATAAGACTTGGGGGGAAGAAAACTTCCCCATCCCCATGCGCCGGCCCTAAGGGTAAGTGGGCCAAGAGGGGAACCCTAGGCCGCAACCCCCTTTATATAAAGATGGGAGGGATGGCGCCTCCCCCTTGCCCCTTTCACCCTAAACCCTAGCCGCCACTCTCCTCCTCCTTCCTCCTGTTATGGCTTAGGCGAAGCCCTGTAGGATGTCTCCTCCACCGGCACCACCACGATGTCGTGATGCTGGGATTCCGTGGGGATCTACTACCTCTGTTGTCTGCTGGAACATGGAGAGGAAGGTCTACATCGACTCCGTAAGTGTGATCGAGTGCGGAAGTGCTGTCGGAACACGGCGCCGGAAGGATCGTCTACTCGATCTTGAGATCAGCAAGTGATCAATTACATCAACCAGGAGATCCGATCACGCTAAAGGCTTTGGATCTTCGAGGGTTAGTTCTCATCTATCTCGAAGCACTTATCTCGTAGATTAGATCTTGGCTTTTCCATAGATTGGATCTTGGTTTCATTCATTCTTGCGGTAGAATTTTTTTGTTTTCCATGCTACAAACCCTACAGTGGTATCAGATCCATGCCTATGCGTAGATCTGTTGCACGAGTAGAACATAATGGTTTTATGGGTGTTGATGCTTTTGTTGTTGTTTGCTTCGTGTGTACTTTGCATCTTGCGGGATGGTGGGATGAAGCAGAGTGGGCTAACCTTACATCTCATCGCACATGAGACTTGCTCCATGCTCGGCGTGCAACTTGCATTGCATAAGTGGCTTTGCGGGTGTCTGTCTCTCTCACCATAGTTAAGATCCAATTTACAATTTGCATATGACAAAACTTGTATCAGCATTGTGGTTCTTATTTGTAGGTAAGAATGGTTCTTATTTGAAAGCCCCAAGCCACATAAAATATGCAAAGAAAATTAGAGGTGTCTAACTTGTTTTTGCAAGGGCATGTGATGTGATATGGCCATGATGAGATTGTGATTATATTCGATGTATGATATGATCTTTATTGTACTATGGCAACCGGCAGGAGACTAATGGTTGTCTTTAAATTTGTTGAGACATGGGTGTCTATTCATCTTGTAATAGCTTTATTCCAAGTAGTTGTAATAATTGCTGTTAGTGATAGACAACCATGAAGCGGCGCCACTGACCTTGACGCTACGCTGGTGATGGAGATCATGTCCGTGCTTTGGAGATGGAGATCAAAGGCACAAGAAGAAAGGCCATAGCATGTCACATATTATGAATTGCATGTGATGTTAATCATTTATGCATCTTGTATTGCTTAGATCATGATGGTAGCATGATAAGATGATCCCTCTCACTAAATATCAAGTAATAAAGTGTTCGTCCTTAGTAGGCACCGTTTCTAAGACTCGTCGTTTCGAAGCATCTCGTGATGATCGGGTGTTATAGATTCTATGTGTGCATACAACGGGTGCAAGCCAGATTTGCACATGTGGATACTAAGGTTAACCTTGACGAGCCTAGCATGTATACACATGGTCTCGGAACACCGAATACCGGAAGGTAAAGCACGAGTCATATGAATGATATGATGAACATGTTGATTGTTCGCCTTTGAAACTACATCTTCTCTCGTGAAGATCGGACTTGGTGTACTAGATTTGGTTCGTGTAATCACTAAGGCAACATATGGGATGTTGTTTTGAGTGAGAGTTCACCTAATTAATTTAAGAATTAAATTTGAACTCAATTTGTCATAAACTTAGTCTAAACTCTTTGCAAATATGTTGTAGATCATGGTGACCCCCTCCATCAATTTTAATGCGTTCCTAGAGAAAGAAAAGCTGAAAAACAATGGAAGGAACTTCACAGACTGGTTCCATGGCTTGAGGATTATCCTCAGTGCTGATCAGTTGATTTATGTGCTCGATGCACCGCTAGGTGAACCCACCTACAGAGAATGCTCCTGATGATGTTAAAAATGTTTTCCTCACTCGAAAGAATTACTACTCCATAGTTCAGTGTGGCATCCTGTACGGTTTAGAATCGGAGCTTCGGAAGCGCTTTAAGCATCGCGACCCTTTTGACATTATCAATGAGCTCAAAATGATATTTGAAACTCATGCGACCGTGGAAAGCTATGAGGCCTCCGAGAAGTTCTTTAACTGTAAAATGGAAGATGGCAGCTCTATTAGCGAGCACGTGCTCAAAATGTCTAGGCACACGAACAAGATCCAAGATTTGGGGATAACGATTCCTAATGCCTAGTGGATTCATCGTGTCCTCCAATCACTGCCACCTAGTTACAAGAACTTTGTGATGAACTGCAATATGCATTGCATGAACAAGAGGTTGCTTGAACTCTTCTCCATGCTGAAAACTGCTGAAGTGGAGATTAAGAAAGAGCACCACGTGTTGATGGTCAATAAGACCACCAATTTCAAGAAGCAGGGCAAGCCTAAGAACAAGGGCAACTTCAAGAAGGACAGCAAGAAGGCTGCCGTGCCTAAGAAGCCCAAGGATGGTCCTAAGCCTGATACTGAGTGCTTTTACTGCAAGGGTGAAGGTCACTCGAAGCGCAACTTCCCCAAGTACCTTGCAGATATGAAGAACGGCAACATCAAGAAGAAAGGTATATTTGATATACATGTTATTGATGTGTATCTTACTAGTAATCGTAGTAGTTCATGGGTATTTGATACTGGTTCGGTTGCTCATATTTGTAACTCGAAACAAGAACTATGGAATAAACGAAGACTAGCGTGAGACGAGGTGACGATGCACGGAAATGGATCCAAGGTTGATGTGATCGCCATCGGCACGCTCCCTCTTCATCTACCTTCGGGATTAGTTCTAAATTTTAATAATTGTTATTTGGTGCCTACGTTAAGCATGAACATTATATTTGGATCTTGTTTATTGCGATACTGTTATTCGTTTAAGTCGGAGAATATTGGTTGTTTCATTTATATGAGTAATATCCTTTATGGTCATGCACCTGAGATGAATGGTTTATTCTAATTGAATCTTGATAGTAGTGATACACATGTTCATAACATAGACAAAATTGAATGATAATTCCACATACATGTGGCACTGTCGTGTTGGTCACATTGGAGTGAAGCGCACGAAGAAACTCCATTCCGATTGACTTCTTGAATCACTTGATTTTGAATCACTTGAAAGATGCAAAGCATGTATAATGGGAAAAACGACTAAGACTCCATTCTCTGGTATAATGGAGCGAGCTATGGACTTATTGGAAATAATACATACCGATGTGTGCGGTCCAATGAGTGTAGCATCGCGTGGTGGATATCGTTATATTCTTACTTTGACGGATGATTTGAGTAGATATGGGTATATCTACTTTATGAAACATAAGTCCAAAACTTTCGAGAAGTTTAAGGAATTCCAAAGTGAAGTAGACAATCAGCATAACAAGAAGATTAAGTTTCTACGTTCTAACCACGGAGGTGAATATCTGAGTTACGAGTTTGGCATGCATTTAAAGAAATGCGGAATACTTTCACAATTGACACCGCCGGGAACACCATAGCGCAATGGTGTGTCCAAACATCGTAATCAAACTCTCTTAGATATGGTTCGGTCTATGATGTCTCTTAGAGATTTATCGTTATCATTTTGGGGTTATACATTAGAGACAGACGCATTCACTTTAAATAGGGAACCATCTAAATCTGTTGAAACGACACCGTACGAATTATGGTTTGGTAAGAAACCTAAGTTGTCATTCCTTAAAGTTTGGGGATGCGAAGCTTATGTAAAGAAGTTACAGCCCGACAAGCTTGAACCCAAAGCAGAAAAATGCGCCTTCATAGGATACCCTAAAGAAACAACTGGGTATACCTTCTATCATAGATCCGAAGGCAAAGTTTTTGTTGCCAAGAATGGATCCTTTCTTGAAAAGGAGTTTCTCTCGAAAGAAGTGACTGGAAGGAAAGTAAAACTCGACAAGGTTGTTGAACCTTCTCTCGGATTTGCGAGTAGCGTAGCACCAGAAGATGTTTCTGTGCCGCATGCACAAATAAGAGAGGAAGCTAATGATGATGATCATGAAACTTCGAACGAAGTTGCTACTGAACCTCGCAGGTCGATGAGGGTTCGTACCACTCCTGATTGGTATGACCCTATCTTAAATGTCATGTTGGTGGACAACACCAATGACCCAGCGACGTATGAGGAAGCAGTGATGAGTCCAGATTCCAACAAATGGCAATAAGCTATGAAATCTGAAATTGGATCCATGTACGAAAATCAAGTGTGGACTTTGGTGGACCTACCAGATGGCCGTAAGGCTGTCGAGAACAAATGGATCTTTAAAAAGAAAACAGACGTTGATGGTAATGTTACTGTATATAAAGCTCGACTTGTCGCGAAAGGGTTCTGACAAATTCAAGGAGTTTGACTACGATGAGACTTTCTCACATGTAGTGATGGTAAAGTCTATGAGGATTTTGTTAGGGATCGCTGCATTTTTCGATTATGAAATTTGGCAGATGGATGTCAAAATGGCGTTCCTTAATGGTGACATTGTGGAAGAGTTGTACACGGACAACCTAAAGGTTTTGTCAATCCTAAAGATGCTGACAATGTATGCAAACTTCAGTGCTCCATTTATGGACTGAAGCAAGCATCCCGGAGCTAGAATCAACGTTTTGATAAGGTGATCAAAAACTTTGGTTTTATACAAACTTTTGGAGAAGCTTGTTTTTACAAGAAAGTGAGTGGGAGCTCTATAGAATTCCTAGTACTATATGTGGATGACATATTATTGATTGGGAATGCTATAGAACTTCTTGAAAGTGTCAAAGCCTATCTGAATAACAATTTTTCAATGAAGGATCTTGGTGAAGCAACATACATTTTAGGCATCAAGATTTATAGAGATAGATCAAGACACTTAATAGCGCTTTCACAAAGTACATACCTAGACAAGGTTCTAAAGAGGTTTAGAATGGAAGAAAGCAAGAAAGGGTTCTTGCCCATGTTGCTAGGTAAGACATTGAGTAAGACTCAAAGTCCAGCTACGACAGAAGAAAGAGAAAAGATGAACAATATCCCCTATGCCTCGGCCATAGGCTCTATCATGTATGCCATGCTGTGTACGATACCGGATATCGCACATGCTGTTAGTTTGACCAGCAGATATCAAAGTGATCCTGGAATGGAACACTAGACAACGGTAAAAAATATCCTAAAGTACCTGAAAAGGACTAAGGATATGGTTCTTTATTATGGAGGTGACGAGGAGCTTATTGTAAACAGTTACACCGATGCTAGTTGGAACACCGATCCGGATGACTCTAAGTCACAGTCTAGATACACATTTATTTTAAATGGAGCAGCAGTGAGCTGGAGGAGTGCCTAGCAAAGCGTTGCGGCGAAATCTTCAACTGAATCAGAACACATAGCTGCTTCGAAGGCTGCACACGAAGCGATATGGATGAAGGAGTTCATTACTGAGCTTGGTGTGGTTCCTAGTGCGTTGGACCCGATGGGATCTATTGTGACAACATGGGTGCCATAGCAAATGCACAAGAGCCAAGGTCACACAAGAAGCTAAAGCACATCAAGCTACATTTTCATGCTGTTCACGAGTATGTCAAAGATGATGACATAAAGATTTGCAAAGTACACACTAAGCTGAATGTGGCAGATCCATTGACTAAACCTCTCCCTAGAGCAAAACATGACCAACACCAGAACGCCATGGGTGTTAGGTATATTACCATGTAATCTAGATTATTGACTCTAGTGCAAGTGGGAGACTGTTTGAGATATGCCCAAGAGGCAATAATAAAGTGGTTATTATTATATCTTTGTGTTTATGATAAATGTTTACATCCCATGCTATAATTGTATTAATAGGAAACACTAATAGTTGTGTGTTTTGTAAACATAAAAGAGTCCCTAGTAAGCCTCTTGTTGGACTAGCTTGTTGATTGATAGATGATTATGGTTTCCTGATCATGGACATTGGATGTTATTAATAACAAGATCATATCATTAGGAGAATGATGTGATGGACACACACCCATAGTAAGCATAGCATAAGATCAAGTCATTAAGTTTGTTTTGCTACAAGCTTTCAAATACATAGTAACCTAATCCTTCGATCATGAGATCATGTTAATCACCATCACCGGATGCGCTTTGATGACATCAAATGCCACTTCACAACTGGGTGGTTATAAAGGTGGCATTAGGTATTCTGAAAGTATGTGTTGAAGCGCATGGATCAAGAATGGGATTTGTCCATCCTAATGATGGATAGATATACTCTAGGCACTCTCGATGAAATGTCATCCAATTGGCTTGCAAGCATGTGACTAGGTCACAAGGGATGACATATCACGGTACGAGTAAAGAGTACTTATCGGTAACGAGGTTGAACTAGGTATGGAGATATCGATGATCGAACCTCGGATGAGTAGAGTATTGCACGACAAAGGGAATCAGTATCATATGTTAATGGTTCTTTCGATTATGAAGTCATCGTTGAATATGTGGGAGCCATTATGGATCTCTAGGTCCCGCTATAGGTTATTGATCGGAGAGGTGTCTTGATCATGTCTACATAGTTCGCGAACCGTAATATGACACACTTAAGGTTCGATGTTATTTAAGTAGATATGGAATATGAGTTGGAGACCGAATGTTGTTTGGAGTCTCGGATTGGATCCAGGACATCACGGGGAGATCTAGAATAGTCCGTAGAATAAGATTCATATAATGGAAGTCGTTTTTGGGGGGTTTTGAAAAGTTCTGGAGTTTTTGTTTAGAGCTTCTAGAAGGTTTCGGAAAGTTCTAGAAGGTTCTAAAGGAGAAAAACTTGAATCCCAAGAAAATAGGGGATAAGACTTGGGGGAAGAAAACTTCCCCCCTCCCCATGCGCCCTAAGGGGAAGTGGGCCAAGGGGGGAACCCTAGGCCGCACCCCTTTCTATATGAAGAGGGGAGGGGTGGAGCCTCCCCCTTGCCCCTTCCACTCCAAACACTAGCCGCCACTCTCGTCCTCCTTCCTCCTGCTCTGGCTTAGGCGAAGCCCTGTAGGATTTCCTCCACCACCACCACCACGCTGTCGTGCTGCTGGGATTCTGAGGGGGTCTACTACCTCCGCTGCCTGCTGGAATGGGGAGAGGAAGGTCTACATCGACTCCGTACGTGTGACCGAGTGCGGAAGCGCTACCGGAACACGGCACCAGAAGGATCGTCTACTCAATCTTGAGATCAGCAAGTGATCGACTACATCAACCACGAGATGTGATCTCGCTAAAGGCTTTGGATCTTCGAGGGTTAGTTCTCATCTATCTCGTTACACTTATCTCGTAGATTAGATCTTGGCTTTTCCATATATTAGATCTTGGTTTCTTTCATTCTTGCAGTAGAATTTTTTTGTTTTCCATGCTACGAACCCTACACTAGAGACCTGACGACGCAAGGAGGAAAGTGAGTGGGCGTTATGCACTGGAAGCAACACGCAGAAAGGAGCGGCGAGGGATCGGCGCGCGATGGCGACGGCGAGGGGCGAGGCCTACGAGTGGGCAGTGGCGGAAGGAGTGGGCCATGCAAGGTTGGGCCGGCCCGGTAGTACCGGCCAGGCCGGCGGTACTACCGCCTTGGCCCGGTACAACCAGCCTGGAAAAGCTTCACAGCCGGGCCGAATAGAGAGCGGAGCAGCGCTCAGGGGCGTCCGGTAGTGCATGCGGTAGTCCCGCCTGGCCCAGTAGAAGATTACCTTTTTCCTTTTTTTTCATTTCAAACCAAATATAAGGCAAACTTCAAACCGCAATAACTAGAGTTTGGAAACTTTGATCGAGCCAAAACCAATTTTGTTGAAAATATTGGGTACCAATGGACAATTCCTCCAAGTGCAACTTAATGCAAGCATTAGTCCATAGAGATTGTTATTAATTACCAAAACCACACATGGAGGCCCACATGCTCTTTCACCATGTGAACCACCGGTACTATTGGTTAGGTGTCCTGGTGGAATGGAGCATATCGAGCTTAGAGTTCAGTTCATGCTTTTGTTGCCCGCTATCATAAAATAGTGATATAAACTCCCAGACCTTAGGCCATGAAAATGAACAATTTATGCTATGTATGGAAATACTTAATGTGTTCACAAGGTTTGAACAATCTTAAGAACAAGTGACGAAAACTGGTAGTATACTGGGTGCAAAATCCAAGCGCCATGGCATTACACCTACATATAGTTCATTTTATATTTACGCTAGATGTGTTTTTCTAAAATTTATTGAGCTTCCTAGACCTAAATTTTGGATTTCTAAAACAATAGGGAGCACAATCCTTCTCCGCTATTTTCTTGCATGTATGCATGTGAGTAGCCATTGCCGAGGTTAAGTCCACATATATTGCTAGCTCATAATAATGCTAATGCCATTATTTATTAAAAATATAATGGTGATTAACGTTAAGGTTGAGTTATGAAAGTAAATTAAAATTACGAGAGAAGGAATATATGGCATGAATAATTTCCAAGTTACGCCATAGAAAAAGAAAAAGCGAGTAACCATCACAACCGTTATGTGCAACTGTCAATATTACTCATGTACTCTAATGTTTTTCCGTTGTACTGCTCCTAAATTGGATATCTAAAAATTCTAGAACTTTTTGTTGAGATGTTTGATAGACAATAGTGCTTTTAAAACTATCTATCACAATGTCTACCACACATATAAATGGGCTCTATGCATAAATCATTACATAAGAAACATGCATCCGGCGAGTGTGTACTTACTTATGCTTATTACTTTCAAAGATATATTCCTCTTAGTCAAATCCTCATCCCAAACTAAAAATATGTAATCTTTGAGAAAAGTGCTAGTTCATTTTAACAATCATGCATACATACTAAAGTAGTATAGCAAAAAACTTGTAATGCTCAATTACACACTCAATTCAAGGTCAAATCTGCTAGTGTCACACGCCTATTAACCCTTGGACCATGGTGTCACAGACCTTTATTTTTTAAATTTTTAAAAATTTATGTAAGTAAAAAAAATGAATAAGTAATAATAATCTTGAATTCAAATAAAAATAAATGAATATTTTTTTGCCTTCTTAATTTAATATGGAATAATTCATATCTCTAAATCCGTAAATCGACAAATAATATGTCAAATCGATATGAAAAATGAGAAGAATATAAACATGACATCCCTATCATATTTTTAATCATGCATCATGTTTTTTAAATAAAATTCATTTAATAGTGTTCAAATCTTCAAAAATCATATCAAAATTTTCCTCTTGAATTTGAGGATTCTAAAAAAATCCTTAGCTCAGTGCTGAGACTCGCTAAACTTGCAAGGGATCTCTGATGAAATATCATATTGTGAACCAAAAAATGATTTTTTCGAAAAATCATGAGCATCGGATCATGTAACTATAGTTCAAATCTGACCCACTTCCTACCGATTTGGTAGGAATTTGTCTTTTTCACGAGGGCTGTACGGAAAGGTTTAAGATATCCCGGTTGAGACATTGTCCATTCAAGATGGCCTACTATTTTTAAAAATAGAGTGGTACTATTTTGAAACTTTCATTTGGTGGTTGCTTCACAAAACACCCCATTTTTGACACTAGGAAAACAGAAAATTGCTTTTTGGTGCGACAAAAAGGAAACCTTCCTCCTGAAATATTGTCCGCCGTCCCATGATGTACATGTGTGAACAATATGAGCATATTATCACAAACTATGCCGTGATTCTGATAATAACATTTGTCGTTTGGCCTGAAAGTCATGAAACCTCGAACATGATAGCTCATTTCTGAGAAGGTTTTTTTAAGATGCAATCAATATATCAAGTTTGATATTTTTTCTTGTAACTATGTCACATAATATGACACCACGTGAAGGTTTTATATTATTTGAATCTTTTTGAATTTCTTATGCCTATTCCAAACTATTGTCAAAATAGCAGGCATGAAGATTCTTAGCTTGAGGCTGAGTTTCGCTAAACTTGAAATAGATCTCTGATGAAATATCATATTGTGAATCTAAAAATAATTTTTCCAAAAATCATGAGCATCATATCATGTACCTGTAGTTCAAATTTGACCCACTTTCTACAGATTCGACAGAAATTTGTCTTTTTCACAAGGGGTGGACGAAAATGTTTAAGATATCCCGGTTGGGATATTGTCCATGAAAGGTGGCCTAGTATTTTGGAAAAATGGGGTGGTACCATTTTGAAACTTTCATTTGGTGGTTACTTTACAAAACTCCCTATTTTGACACTTGGAAAATAGAAAATGGCTTATTTGTGCGACAAAAAGGAAAACCTCCTCTTGCAACATTGTTGGCCATCCCATTATGCACATGTGTGGATAATATGGAAACATTATCACAAACTATGTCGCGATTCTGGCCATAACATTGGTCGTTTGGCCTGAAAGCCATGAAACCTCGAACATGATAACTCATTTCTGAGAAGGTTTTTTGAGATGCAACCAATATATCAAGTTTGGTATTTTTCCTTATAACTATGTCACATAATATGACACCATGTGAATGTTTAATATTGTTTGGATCTTTTTTGAATTTCTTATGCCCATTTAAAACTATGATCAAAACGACGGGCATGAAGATTTTTAGCTTGGGGCTAAGCCTCACTAAACTTACAATGGATCTCTGATGAAATGGCATATTGCGAATAGAGAAATGATTTTGCAAAAAATCATGAGCATAAGATCATGTACCTGTAGTTCAAATCTGACTCACTTCCTACTGATTCGCTAGCAATTTGTGTTTTTCACGAGGGGTGGAAAGAAAGGTTTAAGATACCCCGGTTGGGACATTTGCAATGCAAGGTGGCCTAGTATTTGTAAAAATAGGGTGGTATCATTTTAAAATTTTCATTTGGTGGTTGCTTCATAAAAACCCCCGTTTTTGATACTCGAAAAATGGAAAATGGCGTTTTGGTGCGACAAAAAGGAAAACTTCCTACTGCAATATTGTTCTCATCCCATGATGTACATGTGTGCATAATATGGACATATTATCACAAACTATGCTGTGATTCTATCCATAACATTGGTCATTTGGCCTTAAAATCATGAAACCTCGAACATGATAGCTCATTTCCGAGGAGGTATTTTTTGAGATACAATCAATACACCAAGTTTGATATTTTTTCTTGTAACTATGTCACATAATATGACACCATGCAAAGGTTTTATATTGTTTGGATCGTTTTTGAATTTCTTATGCCCGTTTCAAATTATGGTCAAAATAACGCGCATGAAGATTCATAGCTCGGGGCTAAGCCTTGCTAAACTTGAAATGGCTCTCTGATGAAATAGCATATTGTGAACCTAAAAATGATTTTTCCAAAAACTCTCATGAGCATCATATCATGTACCTGTATTTCAAATCTGACCCACTTCCTACCGATTCGGCATGAATTTGTCTTTTTTCACGAGGGGTGCAAGGAAAGGTTTAGGATACCCCAGTTGAGACATTGTCCATGCAAGGTGTCCCAGTATTTTGTAAAATGTGGTGGTACCATTTTGAAACTTTCATTTGGTGGTTGCTTCACAAAACACCATGTTTTAACACTTGGAAAATAGAAAAATGGTTTTTGGTGTGAAAAAGGAAAACTTACTCCTGCAATATTGTTCACCATCCCATGATACACATGTGTGTACAATATAGACACATTATCACAAACTATGCCACGATTCTAGGCATAACATTGGTTGTTTGGTCTAAAAATTATGAAACCTCGAACACGATAGCTCATTTCTAAGAATTTTTTTGAGATACAATCAATATACCAAGTTTGTTATTTTTCCTTTAACTATGTCACATAATATGACACCACGCAAAGGTTTTACATTGTTTAGATTGTTTTTGAATGCCTGTTTTAAATTATGGTCAAAACAATGGGCATGAAGATTCTTAGCTCAGGGCCGAGCCTCGCTAAACTTACAATGGATCTTTGACGAAATATCATATTGTGAACCTAAAAATGATATTTTTCAAAAAACAATGAGCATCAGATCATGTATCTGTACTTCAATCTGGCCCACTTCCTACTGATTCAGCAGGAATTTGTCTTTTTCACGAGGGGTGGAAGAAAAGGTTTAAGATACCCCGGTTAAGACATTGTCCATCCAAGGTGGTCTAGTATTTTAGAAAAATGGGATGGTACCATTCTGAAACTTTCATTTGGTGGTTATTTCACAAAACACCCCGGTTTTGACACTCGAAAAATAGAAAATGTGTTATACAAAAGTATATGTAATGTTTTTATATTTTTTCAATAAAAATATGTAATATTTGAGTTTAGATATATAGATATTATTTTTATTCAATTTTTCGTATATTATATGTACTTTTAAATTAGAATGATTTAGTTATGAATTTTTCTAAGATTAATGTGGAAAAAAAATAGAAAATAGCTACGCCGGCGGCTAAACCTAGGCCGACGGCTAAGCCGTCGGCGTAGACTTGACACCGTCGCATCACCATCATGTCCGATACTTACGCCGACGGCTATCGTCAATCTATCTTATTCTACGTCGACGACAAACCTTGCCTGACGACAAGTTTGCTCGGCTGCCCGCCTCTGGGCATACGCCGACGGCCCCAACAAATAGCCGTCAGCGTAGCCTTTGACCGTCAGCGTCTTTCGCTTCTCCCATAGTGTTGCATCAGAGCTCTAACCTCTCCTAGCCTATCTGTACCGTATCAACAACATATCACTGTCCAATTTGCAAATTCCACTGTTCTGCAACCCCAAGGATTTGACTTCAAATAATTCAATCTATAAGGATATCACGAGCCATCATCCACGAGAATGAAGAACTTACAAATTAAGAACCGGTAATTCAGAGATGGATTAAAGACGTCCAAAGAAAAATGACCTTCACGGTGGTGTAGCACCTCGGCGGGGATGAGAAGAAGGGCTTCGACCCTGCTCTTGGTCAGGAGGACATGATAGGGCACCTGAAGAGGACAGGGCAAGCAGCTCCTAGGCGGCATCTGCATGGATGAGGCGAATACCGTTGCCGGCCGTGGAGACACGAAGGGCAGCAATCCAGGGAGGCATGCGGGGACTGACGGATGGGGATGGGATCTCACCAACAGGGGACGGCAGGGGTGGCATCTACGAGCGGCACACGGGGGCAGCACTCGTCCATTTGGGCTCGTCGATTTGGCGACCGTGGCGTCGATCTGCTCCCAAAGACGGGAGGAAACGCGGGCGAGCCCGAGTGCAGCCAGCGCGGGGCGCGTCTTCGGGCGTTCCGCCCTCGGGACAGGCATCAGCGTGGCCCGTCTGGCTCATACAAGGAGCATCCCCCATGCAGCCGCCTCCCTCTCTGCTCCCGCTTGTAGCCCTCCTCCCATAACGGACGCCTCGTCGACCTCCGAGACGGACCCGGCTGGCGTCGCCGGGGCCGGGCAACCCCCCACCTCCCCCGTGTAGACCTCCTTCTAGCAGACGGCCTCCTCGCCTCCGGAACGGACCCGGTTGCCGGCGCGCGAAGGAGGAAGAGATGAGGATAGGATTCGTTAGGGAAATAACAAGCAAACAGTTTGAATCAACTTGGCGGTGGCATTGTTAGTAAAATCCTTGAACAACGAAGGGTAAAATCGCCCTAAAAAATCGAACGGAATTTGAGATCAGACGAACCTATCTCCACATAAATTATAGATAGATAGATAAATAGATAAATAGATAGATAGATAGATAGATAGATAGATATGTCTTTGTGAAGATTACGCTTCTCTTAGCAAATTGACAAGCTTGAGCAAGTTCTGGTGTGAGGATCCTCCCTCCGCAATGCTTGTGCACGCTTTGTCCTTCCACATGGCTGCCCTCGCCCTGATCTCCTCGTCGCCCAGCAGCTGCGTGACCTTCCCATTGATCTCCTCCTTGGTGACCACCCCACGCTCGTCGGCGCAGAGCTTGACGCCCGTGCCCCACACGTTGCAGACGTAGCTCTGGTTGCAGAACTGGTCGGCGAAGTAAGGCCAGCACAGGATCGGCACGCCGTTCCGAAGCCCTTCCATGGTTGAGTTCCACCCGCAGTGAGACAGGAAGCAGGCGACCGAGGGGTGCGAGAGCACGCGCTGCTGTGGCGCCCAGCCGACGACCAGCCCCTTGCCCTCGACTCGGCGCTTGAACGCGTCGAGCCAGCCTTCGCCGACCACCCCGTCGGTAAAGTTCGGCCGGACGGCCCACAGGAAGGGCCTGCCAGTGAGCTCCAGCCCGTCGGCGAGCTCCTGGAACCGTGCCGCGTCGAAAACGGTGAAACTCCCGAACGCCACGTAGATGACCGAGCTGCGAGCCCGAGCGTCGAGCCACGCGAGACAAGTCATGTCCTCGGGCCAGAACTGCCCTGCCGCCGACGAACTGGACCCTCGCGGCGCTTCCAGTGGGCCGACGGGTAGCGCGTTGGGGACCAGATCGAGCGCCTCCGACTCGATCTCCTCGAACGTGTTGCAGATCACGGCGGCGGCCTGCGATATGGCCGGGTTGGTCTTGAGCAAGCTCCTGATGATCATGCTGACTCTGTCCGGCGAGCTGCCCAGGCTGGCCCAGGGGATCTCGGCCGCCTCGATAGGCGGCATCTTGGGACTCAGCTGGATCGTCTCGTTCCTCGTCACTTTCCCTGCGTCGCTTGCACATACCTCACCTCAGTCCAATATTTCTTATCAACGTGTCGACCACGCCGTACGTGCACAAAGTTGTTTAGTTTAGGGGGGATGAATTTGACTTGAATTTTTCCTCTTACCACATTCGTCGATGATGCCGTCCTTGATCAGCTTGGGAACGTGCAGCCGGAGCGCGAACACGGCGGCAGAGAAGGTCGAGAACAAGGCGACACGAACACCCGCCGTGGCGGCCAGCTCCAGCGCCCAGCACATGGACACATCAGCGATCACCCACCTGATCTTCGTGGACCTGATCATCTCCTCGAGGGGGCCGAGCATGGCGGCCGGCAAGCCGCTGCCCAGCATGGCGACGTCGTTACGGTCGCCGTCGGGGCCCATGCCGTCCGGGAACGAGACCATGTGGATGCCCTCCGGGACAGCACCCGTCTCGGCGGCCAAGGCCTTGAGGACGCGGTCGTGGTTGAAGTCCGTGTTCACGAAGTCGACCTCGAGCCCCTGGTCGACGAGCCGGTGGGAGAGCTCCATGAGAGGCATGACGTGGCCCTGTGCGGGGAAGGGAAGCACCATGACGTGAGGCTGGGGACTAGGAGCAGGAGCAGCCATGGATGCACCCTCAGCTCTAAGCTAAGCCTGATCTAGCTAGTGCCTCGCATGTACGGAATATATAATTGTGCTATTGGCTACTAAAGAGTATGTGGGATTTGGAAGCTCGGTAGTATGTAGAAGATAGATACGGATAGTAGATAGAGATAGCCGCCCCGCCGATCGAGTTGGCCGACCGGGGTCTATCGCTGCATGTTGCATCAGACCATGCATCACCAAAATTGTACCACTCTGTTGGCCCCAAGCCAACAAGGCATTTTGAACGTGATGGGATGTGAATAGTCCGGTACTACTCCCTCCGTTAAAATATAAGATGTTTTAGCTTTGTGAATAGAGTGTATCTAGATCTCTATATAGTTTATCTAGATTTGAAGTGAACCTACATACTAAAAAGAGTCTAGATACACTTATTTTACAAAGCTAAAACATTTTATATTTTGAAGGGAGTACTAGTTACCGTTTGCAGTTAATTTAACCGAAAATGCGGTTGGTTTGACGTGATGGATAAATACTCCAGCTAGCGGGTTGATGAGTAGGGACATCGATTTTAAATCTTGGCATGTGACGACATTTGGATCGGTCGCACGCTAGACGTAGCGACGTGAACGTAGGTGATGCACGTTATTGTTTGCTTCCATTCGAATCGGAGATGTCTGCTCACGAGCTGGAGCATTCAACGAATCTTGACTTGATTCCAAAGTGCAAAATTTCATTTTTCTGCCTGGTAGTTATCCTCAAGTTTCATGATTTATTACTGTACGTAATCTTTTTTATAATTTACAGAGATTCAAAGTTGGTGTCGAGTTCTCTTTTCTCGTTCAACTATTCACTATTCACTAGTACAGTTCGGGTCTATTAAGACCTCCGGTCGCACATGGTATACCCTTTTCATGTGTGGTATGGAGGATCGTTAGCGCCGTGAAATTTCGACCATCTGCCCATGGTCTAGGCAGACTCTTTGGTGGTACGCGCATGACGTTTTCTTGGACCATAATAAATACAACGCACACGGCTATCCAAGGTGAAACATTATGCTTAGTGGGTAAACATGCCCCACGATACATTTTACGCAAATTGTGTGCCTCCTATTTGCGATAGTTTGTCAAGTTTACATTGTTTTTTCTGTGCCATTTTTCAAACAGCGTCTTATAACTCATCGTATGTTTTTATTCTCGAATTCCGTAAGACGCGTCGCTCCGTGTTGGGGACGATACAACTTCGCCATAAAACCCCGCACCGCCGTGCCCTATTGGAACACACCATCTCTACGGTAGACACACTTTGATATTGATATGACTCACAGTAAGAACACTGCCCGCCTTTCTTGCATCTGGCAGCGCCGCCGTGTTGAGCAGACATCTCCTGTGGTGAAGGAGGAGTAAACATTTTCGGGTGGGGAGGAGGTGCACCCCGTCCTACCACCGGACCACGACGGAGGCTACTCCCCCTCGCACTCGTACAACTGGTCCTCCTCCGCGGAATCAATTTGGAGGACGACGAGGACGCAGAGACTGCGACACCGAAAGATGTTTCGCGGCAGCTCAAATGGTGGAGGAGGCTGAGCGGCAGACCGAGGAGGAGCACGAGATGCTCGAGCAGCTGCGGCGCTGCTGGAGTACTACACGAAGAAACACGAGGAAGATATAGAGCGGCGAAGGATATCATCTACATCTCCTCCGATGAGAAGTAGTAGCAACTTGCATATATTTGTAACTTTTTTCACAGTTTATCATATATTCATACTGTCTGCGATGCTTTTCTACATTCCCATGTTTATCCATGTTTCAACTTGCCTATAAAATGCCTTGCATAATCTTCTAGTCGACTGCCTCTCTCATTAACACCATGCCTCCCTGTGAATCCACCCTCGGGTACATCGACCTGGCATAGTGCTGCGGGGGGGGGGGGGGGGGGGGATGTTGGGGATATGCATAATAGGTTAACCATAGAATGGCCTTAATCTGGCTAACCCGGGTGTCCCACAGGTGGTAGCAAGGCATCCAGAAGAGAGGTCTGGCCGAATCCAGGAAAGCTACACGCACCGTCTAAGACGAAACTGGAGCCTTGGAGTACACGACATATAAAAGTATCCGAGTAGGTGTAGAACTCCTGTCCGACTAGTAGTACTCCCTAGAAATCTAGGTTTTGGCAGCTTTATAAGCCGCACCTACTCGAGCCTTTAGGGCACAATATAGCCAACCGTAGAACAATCTCTATAACCTGGCTAATTGCAGATATAGTAATTGACAACAGGAGTAGGGTTTTGCCATGATCGTGAGATATGAACCTAGGTAACTCATGTTACACACCCTTGCCGGGCGCTCGCCGCATCTCACCTCCGGCTCTCTAAACTCGCCGTTCGGACCCCCTCATGACGTACTCCTTGACAATACCACGAAAGTTGGTGCCCACTGTGGGGCAAGAAGCGCTTGGAGCACGGATCTGGGAGGGATCCGCCTTCGTGGGCATCAAAGACACCATCACCATCGATCGCCTTCTCTATGTTGGCAATGTTCAGATCAATCCCAACGATCACCTCTGAACTCCAACTAGGGAGAATGTCACCTGCCATCACATCGCCCCCTTCGGCGGTATCCATATCTTCATTGACCAAGTCGGCTCGGGATCCTTTGCCCAGGAAGCCACCTTCAACCCATGACCCACAGGGACCATCTTAGGGCTAGAGAATATTGTGGAAGATAGACCAGAGCAGTTTCTCTCCCAAGAATTTTCTGCTTTAGATACAGAAAAAACAACGCCCACCCAAACTGCCCTAGGGCAGGAAATAATAGTGGAAGACCAAAGCAAATTTGCCTAGGTCTCCCAAGTATTAGAGATGCAGATGTATAACTTTGTTGGCTACATGAACGCATTAGATATGGCTCGGTGCATACAAAAGAAGGACAAAACCCTAGGCACCTTCCTTGCTAAATGACTTGAGATGAAGGATTCCTGACAAGGAATCACAGATGAGATCACTGTCCAATCCTTCATGACGGAGTATAGCAGGGCTCACTTCTCAAACACAAGTTGTTACATTTGATGGACAAGCACAAGCTTGACCTCAATGACATGATCAAGATCGCTAGACGGTACGCCGAAGCTATCGATGAGGATCATGACACAACAGCCCAGCTCTCTGAAAAGCCAAAAAGCCACTCCATTGGCTACGTGTATATGGATTCAAGCTCTGCCTCCAAGGACAACGAAGGTGAATCTAAATCCATCATGGAGGCTCTCAATTCCGAGATTGGTTACCTTGATTGTGAATCTGGTAACTCCGGAGAATATGATGCTATGATGAAGGAATATGAGGCTAAACTTGCTCACAAGAAGATCGTAGACCAACCTCCCAATGTCTAGCACATCTACATGACCAACTCATACAATGTAGCTAATGATAGAGTCATCACTGAAGCCAAAGCTATGGTGAAAGGGTTCCACAATAGAAAACACAAAAATTCCTAGCAACGAGAACACCCAAGCCAAGATCCAACTATGCAGATGTAAGATAACAAGAGGGATTTGGTGTTCATACCCTTGAAGACCAAAAGTGGTTAACGTTCCACGGGAACGTGGATGATGTAGTCGCACTCGCCTGACATCAAGTTCATGAAGCTCCTCGCAAGTCATCCCTGGTCTGACGTAGCTGACTCAAGGTCATGTCAACACCTAAGCTCCAAGATCCAAGCGAATAGCACCACAAGTGGCGGTGCCTCGTGGCTTTACATGCATTCAGTGTAGAGACGTCTCCCGGGCTCTGGTCCAGCAAAGTAGCATAAGAAGATTGATCCAGACCGAGTCCAGCAACACGATAGTGTGTGTATGGTTTAGAAATACCTATCCCCGTATGCAATTCCAAACTTGGGAACCACATGTGAGATAGAGAGAGGGAGAGAGAAATAGGCAAAGGCCAATTGATGGGATGGATTTGGGGTGAGGGGTGCCCCTCTTTATATAGGTGGAAGGGAGGCACCACCTTCCTTAAAGTCCCGAGGTGGGACTAATCAAGAGGGAGGCGGTGGCGGCAAGCCCCCACATGGGTCCCACATGGTGGGAGAGCCTATTAGGGCCATAGGGCACCTTGGCCTTCCTAAGGGCATGCGGCCCCCTCTCGGGCCTCCTCCGGTGAGGCACAATTATGTGGGTTGTCCCATAATCCATTTAAGAATATATTTTTAATATTAATTCATTTAATTAATATTAAATACATATTATTTACTACATATCACTCTGAAACACCTTTTGGACCACTCCGACCATCATCGGATATCCCTAAAACACTTTCGGTATCTCCTAGGAACAATTCCGGAGTTCACTCCATTTTCACCTACGATATTGGATTAATCCCTAAGCATCTCTACCCTTAAGCGGGACACCCTACAGTTTGGGAATACAAAGACATGATCGAGACACTCTCAGATCAATGACTAATATTGGTGTCTAGAAACTCATCATGGCCCCCAGGCATTCCACGAATAACTTGATCTCTTGAACCTTGAAGGTCGAGTCTCATTCCCTTTTCTCTAAGATACCTGGTTTGTCCAAGACCCGATCTTGGGTATCGATATACCTGGTGAAAGGATCATATGGGCACCTAGAGGGGGGGTGAATAGGTGCTAGTTCAATTTTTTACTATTTTTAATTTAAGGTTTGACACAAAAGGTAAATTCGCTAGATATGCAACTAAGGTGAATTTAAATATATGTCACACTAGCACAACTAACTAAGCAAGAGCAAGATATAAGTAAAGTGCGGTAAAGGATAGAGGTAACCAAAATGGAGCACGCGGAGACACAAGGATGATTTTCCGCAGTTCCTTCCTTTTGAAGGGAAGTATGTATGCGTTTGGAGAGGGGGTGGTTTCAAACCACCAACGCCACAAAAGTCCTCCCTTGTTCTCCGGTGAACCTCACCCCAAAGGGATCGATTCACGCTTCCACTATATATCTGTAACCTTCGAGGTGGAAACCGACACCTTTACAACAAATTCGAGCAACACATCCACAACTGAATTGGATGCTCCGGAATGCAAGCAAGCTATCACAACAATCAAAAGACAAGCTTGTAAGAACCAAATCAAGGCCTAGGGTTTCCAATGAAACCATAGAGCAAGGGCTCCTCAAGTGAATGGGGGGGGGGTAAATGAAGATCTCTTTTAGTGAATATGTAGATCAAGGCCTCCTCCTTCGATTCTCCAAAGATCAAGGACTTTGGATGGGTGGAGGGGGAGATATTGTTGATTTGGTGGCTCAGCTGTAGGTGTTCTTCTTTTCTGAAACGAGCAGCTTGAGGTAGGGGATGAAGTCCCCTATTTATAGCCCCACCCTTTTCAGACTGTTTTTTGCCCATTGGGGGAAAAACCACATCGGAGACTCCGGTCTAGAGGCTGGAGATTCCGGTCTGTAATCATTTCACACCAGAGATTTCGGGCCATCTTTGGACAATCTCCAGACCCCTATTCAGAATGACCCGGGCATGGTTTTGAGGATCACTCTGGAGACTTGTGTTGAAACTCCGGTTGGGAACACCGGATATTTCCGGTCTTTGCACACTAGAGATTCTAGCCTGTGACTTCACACCGGAGATTCTGGTCTATCTCCGGACAATCTCCGTACCCCCATACTGGCTGACTCAGACTTGGTCTTGATGTTGACGCCAGAGACTTGTGCCGAAACTCCGGTTTGGGTACACCGGAGACTCCGGTCTATCCAGACCAGAGATTCTGGTCTGAACCTTCCATGAACACTTTGTTTCAGCTAGGGATACTTCCAATTGCTGCAGATTTTTCTCTTTTTAGTAGATCAACCTGACATTATTAGCACACAGTAAAATGGGTCCTCAAGTTGTTAACGAACACCAAAACTAATTAAGACAATAAATTTCCTATCAGTAGTTCGTTGTTATTATATTTTTCCTTTGCTTGGTATAGTTCTCAGTGCCCGTCATCCGCAGGATGAGAAGGATCGTATTGCCATTCGCGTGAATGACCTGACCCAAGAGCAGCTTCAGGCGAGTGGGTACTTCTGGGTAGATCATGATCATGCAATCGCGTTGGTGACCCTGCAGGATCGTGCGTCGTGGGTGCTTCACTTCTTGAAGAAGTCGCTGTCATGCTTGAAGAATATTTACCAAACGATATTCCCTTTGGACGTCGTTCCGTCGAGCCTGCTGGACCTTCTCGCTACATTCCATGACTTGAGTGCGGTCCGCGAGTGTGTACGACAACAGTTAGTGGCTGGTGCCAAGGCTGCTCACATCGATGCGATGCATAGGCCTGATGTGGGCGTTGGCTGGACCACTGCCGCCAAACTTGCTTGGAACATGGTGCCGCACTACCAGGCAGTGGATCGCCCAGCAGAGGAGATCGTCGATTTCTTCGAGGAGCAGACCAATGTTCTTTTGCTGCAACAGTAATTTAATTTGTATCCTACACATAGTTGTACCAATGTTGTAAAGTTCGTATATATGCTGTGTATAATTGGTTAACGATGATGTGTAAAAGAGCTTGTTAGCGTGTATGTTTTGTGAGTGCGTTGCACTATGCGACTCCTTTTCGTTAGCCTGGCTTTATGTTTATCTCAGTCCCTTGTCAACCTGTCAGGTGCGTTGCAACTGGGTTGATGTTTGTCAAGGGTTTCGATTGGTGTGTCAGCTACTTCAGGATATCGCGTTTTAGTTCGTAGAACAGATGTGTATAGGGTGGCGCAGTCCCCGAGTGGATAATTTGCGAAAAATTAAAGGAAAACACAGAGTTTTGGGGCACTTAGCTTTATTTATTCGTGGGATAGTACGAAGTACAATGTGTGGCTAAGTAGCCTTGGCTGAGTAGCCTTATTTGCAATGTAAAAGTAAAAAGCGACTAAGGGTAGAAGCGTCGCAGCTACGCGACATTCCAGGGGTTGGAGTATGCGACTCCTGTCTCTAAATCTTGAAGGCGATAGGCGCCACCTGGGATTACTTCTGTAATCATTTATGGTCCCTCCCAGGGGGACTCGAGCTTGGGATGCCCTTGCTGCTTCAGTCGTAGGACCAGGTCGCCTTCGACGAAGGACCTGGGGCGTAGCCTCCTGCTGTGGTAGTTGCGCAGGTTCTGCTGGTAGATCGTTGATCTTTCTGCGGCGATTTCCCTTGCCTCGTCAAGGAGGTTGACGGAGTCTTCGAGTGCCAGAGTTGACTCCCGCTCGCTGTAGTTCGTTGTTCTTATATTTTTCCTTTGCTTGGTATAGTTGTCAGTGCCCGTCATCCGCAGGATGAGAAGGATCGTATTGCCATTCGCATGAATTACCTGACGCAAGAGCAGCTTCAGGCGAGTGAGTACTTCTGGGTAGATCATGATCGCGCAATCGCGTTGGCGATCCTGCAGGATCGTGCGTCGCGGGTGCTTCACTTCTTGAAGAAGTCGTAGTCATGCTTGAAGAATATTTACCAGACGATGTTCCCTTTGGATGTCGTTCCATCGAGCCTGCTGGCCCTTCTCGCTAAATTCCATGACTTGAGTGTGGTCCGCGAGTGTGTACGGCAACAGTTAGTGGCTGGTGCCAAGGCTGCTCTGTAACTGGTGCGACTGCATAGGCCTGATGTGGACGTTGCGGCTGGACCACCTGTGCCACCAGCGGGCTCTGCTTGGAACATGGTGCCGCACTACCAGGCAGTGAATCGCCCAGCAGAGGAGATCGTCGATTTCTTCGAGGAGCAGACCAATGTTCTTTTGCTGCAACAGTAATTTAATTTGTATCCTGCACATAGTTGTACCAATGTTGTAAAGTTCGTATATATGCTGTGTATAATTGGTTAACGATGATGTGTAAAAGAGCTTGTTAGCATGTATGTTTTGTGAGTGCGTTGCACTATGCGACTCCTTTTCGTTAGCCTGGCTTTGTGTTTATCTCAGTCCCTTGTCAACCTGTCAGGTGCGTTGCCACTGGGTTGATGTTTGCCAAGGGTTTCGATTGGTGTGCCAGCTACTTCAGGATATCGCGTTTTAGTTCGTAGAATAGATGTGTATAGGGTGGCGCAACCCCCGAGTGGATAATTTGCGAAAAATTAAAGGAAAACATAGTGTTTTGGGGCACTTAGCTTTATTTATTCGCGGGATAGTACGAAGTACAATGTGTGGCTAAGTAGCCTTGACTGAGTAGCCTTATTTGCAATGTAAAAGTAAAAAAGCAACTATGGGTAGAAGCATCGCAGCTGCGCGACGTCCCAGGGGTTGGAGTATGTGACTCCTGTCTCTAAATCTTGAAGGTGATAGGCGCCACCTGGGATTACTTCTGTAATCATGTATGGTCCCTCCCAGGGGGACTCGAGCTTGGGATGCCCTTGCTGCTTCAGTCGCAGGACCAAGTCGCCTTCGACGAAGGACCTGGGGCGTAGCCTCCTACTATGGTAGTTGCACAGGTTCCGCTGGTAGATCGTTGATCTTTCCGTGGCGATTTCCCTTGCGTCGTCAAAGAGGTCGACGGAGTCTTCGAGTGCCAGAGTTGACTCCTGCTCGCTGTAAGCGACCACGCGTGATGCTTTGTATCGTACTTCGGCGGGTAGCACCGCTTCATCCCCGTGCACCATGAAGAACGGGGTGTACCCTCTAGCACTGTTTGGAGTTATGTGTAGGCTCCAGAGTACTGATTGTAGTTCGTCTGGCTAGCAACCCGCGGCCTGTTCGAGTGGCCGGAGGAGTCGCTTCTTGATGCCGCCGCAAACGAGCCCGTTAGCTTTTTCGACCTGACCGTTGGTCTGTGGGTGTGCCACTAAGGCATAGCTGACGTTGATTCCTAGATTCTCGTAGAATTCTTGGAACTCCTTGGATGTGAAGTTCGTCCCATTGTCCGTGATGATGCTGTGTGGCACTCCGAAGCGGTAGACGATGGACTCGAAGAACTTGACTGCGCTGTGTCCTGATTGATTGGTCACTGGCATGGCCTCTATCCACTTGGTGAATTTGTCGACTGCGACCAGGAGGTAGACGTAGCGTCCTCGTGAGGACTTTGGGAGCTTGCCAACCATGTCGAGTCCCCATTACACAAAGGGCCAAGCCAATGGAATTGGCCGGAGCTCTGCGCCCGGTGCGTGCGGCTTGTCCGCGAATCACTGGCACGCGTTGCATTTCTGGACGATGTCCTTGGCGTCGTGCATGGCCGTAGGCCAGTAGAATCCAGCTCGTAGAGCTTTGGCAACGAGGGCGCGACTGCCGGCGTGGTGCCCGTAGGTCCTCTCATGGATGTCGAGGAGAACAGCTCTTCCATCGGCCGTGGAGACGCATCGTTGGAGCACTCCTGTGATGCTGCGCTTGTATAGTTCGCCGTTGATACCAACGAATGCATTGGATCGCCGCGCGATGTGCCGTGCATCAGTCGGATCGTCCGGTAGCCTCTTGCTGAGAAGGTACGTGATGTACGGTTGAATCCAGGATGGCTCGATCAACATGATGCTCATTGGTCCTTGGATTCCTGTATCCAGCTCCAAGTCATCGAGTGCCATTGGCTCATTGGGCGGCGTAGCCCCCGAGTCCGTTGTTGCGCTTGTTTTCTTCTCTGTGGCCTTTGGCTTGATGGAGCACTCGCAGATGCGCTCGAGAAATACCCTAGGTGGTATGGGGGCGTAGGTAGAGCCTATGTTGGCAAGTGCGTCCACCTCTTCATTGCTTTCGCGACCTATGTGCCGCAGCTTGCAGCCGTCGAAATCCCCTTCGAGTGTGTCATAGAGGTTGCGGTAGGCGATCATGTTGTCGTTTAGTGCGTCGCACTCGTGCATTGTCTGATTGACGACCAGCTTGGAGTCGCCATATATTATGAGCCTTTTGGCGCTGCAGGCTTTTGCCATCCTCATCCCGTGTAGCAGGGCCTCGTATTCAGCTTCGTTATTGGAGGCGGTGAACTGCATTCATAGGATATATTTCAGCTTGTCTCCCCGAGGAGATGTCAGTATGACACCTGCACCTGCTCCGTCTTTCCGCTTGGATCCGTCGAAGTGCATTGTCTAGAGATAGGACATATCTAGTTTTTCAGGGAGCTGGTTCTCCATCCAGTGCACGAGGAAGTCAGGGAGGACTTGCGACTTGATGGCGTCGCGTTTTTCATATGTGATGTCTCGTGGAGACAGTTCTATTCCCCAAAGTGCGACTCGTCCGGTGGCGTTGGGATTGTTGAGGATGTGCCCAAGCGGGGCGTCGTTGACTACCACGATTGGGTGTTCCTGGAAGTAGTGGCGCAGTCACCGAGCCGTCATGAAGATGCCGTACGCCAGTTTCTGGTAGTACGGGTACCGCTGTTTTGTTGGCGTAAGTACCTCGCTGAGGTAGTAGACTGGGCGCTGTACCCTGTGGACCTTGTTTTCTTTGGCTCGTTCGACTACAAGCATTGTGCTGACCACCTGGTTGGTGGCGGAGATGTATAGCAACAATGGTTCCCTTTCATGTGGGGTCACCAGTACTAGCGAGGTGGATAGCAGGCGCTTGAGGTCTTCGAATGCTTCCTGCGCCTCATTGGTCCACTCGAACTTGTCAGCTTTGCGGAGGAGTTGGTAGAAGGGCAGTGCCTTTTCACCCATCCGACTGATAAATCGACTGAGAGCCGCGATTCGCCCAGCTAGCTGTTGGACACCCCTTATGTTTTTCGGCTTCTCCATGGCCAGTATAGCTTTTATTTTCTTCGGGTTTGCTTCGATCCCCCTCGTGGAGATAATATACCCGAGTAGTGTTGGGTCCGCAACATAGAAAACAAAAAATTTCCTATGGTGTGAACTACACGCCAAGATCTATCTACTAGGTACAAAGCAACGGGTGGACATACATCCAACGAGAACTTACCCTCGTAGACAACAAGCTTTGTTAACGAGTAGGAACTCGTGGTTGATGTAGTCATACACTTGCCGATCTCAAGATCGTGATGAAGTCCAGCAGGTCCGGCTCCAGCACGTCCATCAGATCCAGCTCCAGCACCACCAAGTCCGGCCATAAGCAGCGGGTGCATCCGTGATCGCACACACGTCCGGTACCCCGACAACCTCCATCCCTCGCTCCAGCAAAGCAGCGGAAGCAGCAACTCCTTTCCAGATAAAGCCACCGGGAACATGTATCTCGCTAATCCGAGACCATGGGGAAATAATACTAGAGGTGGAGAGAGATCCTTCACAAGGAGGTGTGAGTGAGAAGTGAGGAGGGGCTGGCCTTTTATAGGAGGAGGGGGGTGCCCCTCCTTCATGGCCGGCGCATGGAGGGGGTGACCCTTCACCTCCTCCATTCATGTGGTGGTAACCCCTCCACATTAAAATGCCCCTTCACATTCTCTTTTAAAGTCTCCACTTTAAATGCATTAAATTTCTCCAAATTTAATGCTCTCTCATTTAATAAAACTCTTTTATTATTTTTTATTCAGAATTTTGTTAATTACTTTAATTAACAAACATTCACATAAAACCCCCTGCAACATTTCAATATTACATGCAGAACCAATTTCAGCATTTTCACCCGAAACAGTTTCGGTGTCTATTGAAATAATTCCAGCGCTTTCTTAAATCTTTATCTAAAACATATTTGATCCAAATGGTGTCGGTATCCCTTAAGTGTGTCATCCTACGGTTTGCGAATAATGCAGACATGATCGAGACCCCTCTCCGATCAATAATCAGCAGCGGGACCTGGAGATCCATACTGACTCCTACACATTCAACGATGACTTCTGTGATCGTGAGAACCTTTAATGCTAGTAACTAAATCCCTTTGTCCCGCGATATATTACATGTCCGAGATTTGATCATCGGTATCTCCATACCTAGTTTGATCTCATTACCGACATGCACTCTTTTCTCGTTCCCGTGATATAACATGCTAGTGATCACATCACTTGCTTGCAAGCTATTTCAATGTGATATCACCGAGAGGGCCCAGAGTATATCTATCCGTCATCGGGATGGACAAATCCCACTCTTGATCCATGAGCCTCAACATAACACCTTCGTAGCACTGAACCCACCTTTATAGTCACCCTATTACGGTGTGACATTTGATGTTATCAAGATACTCTTCCGGTGTTAGCAATTAACATGATCTCATGGTCTAAGGATAAAGATTACTTCGTATGATATTATAGCAATATAAACATAATGACTTTGATCGTAATGCTATACTTCGGATGAATGTTCATCACATCATTCCACCAATGGTGTGACCTTGTTGTTAACAACATCCAATGTCCATGATCAGGAAACCTTGATCATCTTGTTAATCAACAAGCTAGTCTATAAGAGAGGCATAATTAGGAACCCTTTTTGTTTATTAAACACACATGTATTGATGTTTCTGATCAATACAATTCTAGCATGTAAAATAAAAATTTATCATAAACATGGAATAAGATAATAACCACTTTATTATTGCCTCTCGGGCATATTCCCTTCAAGTAGTTGCCCAGATGGTACGCCGAAGGTGCACTTGTCCGGATTGAGCTTGATCTGGTAGCGATCGAGGTTGGCGAAGGTTTCGCGCAAATCGTCAATTAGTGAGGCTTCCTCTTTGGTCTTGATTACTATCTTGTCGACATAGACTTGAATGTTGCGACCAAGCTGGTTTTTGAGGCAAGCCTGCATGCACCATTGGTAGGTGGCCCCTGCGTTCTTTAGCCCGAAGGGCATTGTGTTGTAGCAGAACACACCAAAAGGCGTTGTAAACGCTGTTTTTTCTTGGTCTTCCTCCTTCATTCGAATATGATTATAGCCTGAGTAGGCATCAAGGAAACAGAGGCGCTCGCATCCTGCGTTGGAGTCGATGATCTGGTCCATTCGTGGTAGCGGGAAGTGGTCCTTCAAACAGTGCTTATTCAAAGAGGTGAAGTCCACGCACATCCGCAGGATATCCGTGTCCTTTTTTGGCACTAGCACCGTGTTGGCGAGCCAAGTGCTTTCCTTGATCTCGCATATGAATTTGGCATCAAGGAGTTTGTTGATCTCCATTCCGACTGCCTTTGCTCTTGGTTTAGATAGTCGCCGAATTGTTTGCTTGACTAGCCTTGCATCTGGGTTGATGTTGAGTGCGTGCTCGGCAAATTCCCTAGGAACTCCTGGCATGTCCGCTGGACACCAGGCAAAGATTTCCCAGTGCTCACGGAGGAATTCGACGAGTGCGAGTTCCTATGCGGGACTCAATTTGTTGGCGATGAGGGTCGTCTTGGCGGGATCCGATGGGTGGACCTAGACTTTCTTTGTGTGCACCAATGAGTGGAAAGATAGGTTGGGTGAACTTGGCCGACTCAGGGGAGGCAGACTATTGTCTGTCAACTCATTTAATCTCGCGAGCTCTTCCTGCATGCCGAAGGACTGGGAAATTCTGTTGAATTCCCTGTCACAACTGTCAGATCTCTCGAAGCTCCCGTTGATTGTGATGATGCCGTTAGGTCCTGGCATTTTCATCTGCAGGTAGGCGTAGTGTGGCACTGCCATGAACCTATCGAACGCGACATGTCCGAGGATGCAATGGTACTGCGAGGGCCAGTCGATGACCTCGAAATCGATGCGCTCACGCCGAAAGTTTTTCGGTGTGCCGAAGATGACGTCGAGGTTGATTTTGCCAAGGGGATATACACCCTTGCCGGGGACGATGCCGTGGAATGTTGTGTCTGAGGCCTCAAGGCAGGTGAGAGGGATCCTCATTGCTCGCAAGGTACTCGCGAACATAAGGTTAATGCCGCTTCCTCCGTCCATAAAGACGCGACTCATGTCGAAGCCTCCAATTTGTGCCTCGAGGATGTGGGGACAATGGCTTGGACGAGGTACTTGGCACGGGTGGTCGCGCTTGTTGAAGGTGATGCAGGACTTGCTTCCGCTGAGGTACTCAGTAGTAGATGGTGGCGAGTTTGTAGCCAAGTTGACTTGGCGAGTGATGGCCTTCTGCACCCTATTCGAGGGGCATCCCTTTGGGATCATCATGGTACCCATGGCCCGTGGGTATGGTTCGCCTCCCTGGTGCTGGTCCGGCGCAGCTGCATTTGGGGGTAGTCAAGGTGGTGGTGGCGGAGCGCCATGTGCCACGGCGCCTGGAGCGGCTCCGTAGCCCCTTTCGACTGTGCTACGATTCATCCGAGCCAGTCCCTCATGTAGTTTGACGAACTCACGACAGTCCTTGAGGAGGTGGCTGGACTTCTTCTTTCCGTCATGCTTGTCGATGTAGAAGTGCACAGTGCATGGCCCGGACAGCTTGTCTTTAATGGATGGTTCGGGTGCCTCATCACGATTGCGGCGCTGCCACACTTGCGTGGTTTTTCCGGAGTCACGGTATCCACCGCTGCGGTAGCCGCTGTTGCGGTTGTGGTCGCGTCTGTCGGCGTAGCCAGCCGCGACCATGTTGACGTCGTCGCGGTCATCGTAGATGCACATGCGGCATTTTCTTCGGCGGTCGCGTCTGCGCTCGAGTTCTGCCTCATCGTCAGAGTGAACACAATTTTTCACCGAATCTTCTCCATCTGCCCAGTGATTCGCGATTTCCATCAGGTGGTCGATGGTTTTGGGCTTCGAGCGGCCCAACTCCTCCCTGAGCTCTATGCGGCGTACACCGTCGTTGAATGCATCAATCGCGCGATCCTCCAAGATGTTCTCTATGGAGTTCTTGATGATGGACCACCTCTGGATGTAGGAGCGTAGAGATTCACCCGATCTTTGCTGGAAGCATCTCAACTCTTCGATTGATGCAGGCCGTTTGTATGTGCTCTTGAAGTTGCGCACGAAGCTGTATACCAGCTCTTCCCAACTGCGAATGGATCTGCGTGGGAGGTTATTGAGCCAGGCTCAGGCGGCGCCCTGCATCTATAGCTGTAGGCATTGCATGGCCGTGCTTCGACTTCCGCCTTGAACCCTGACGGAGGAGATGTGGTCCTCCAACCAGATCTTCGGGTCCTGTAGGCCATCAAACTTCGGGTTCTCTGACAGGATCTTAAACCCTTTGGGCATTCGCTTTTGCCTAATGGCCCTGCTGAAGCATCTAGCGCCACAGAGCTCCACATCTTCGTCTTCTGAGTCAGTCAACCGAGCACGTCGCGCCCTTGATTTGTCGATCTTGCACTGCGTGAGGTCATCGTGCGCATCATAGTCGTGGTTGTGTCGCCGTGAGCGGCGACGTCGAGACAGATCGTGACTATCGTCACTGGATGAGGGCGAGGAGTAGCGTTTTGCCAAAGCCTTGCCTTTCTTCGGTTCTAACGCTGACTCTTTGTCGAGGGTAGCCTCGATTAACCCCAAGCTTGCAATCGTAGATTAGTGCATGGCAGCTCGAGGGTCTCCAGCTGGCGGCTGGTTGTTGAGGAGGTACATGGTGGCCGCTGTTACCGCGGCCTGCGGCGTTTTCGGGAGCACATTGCCACGCGTATCCACCGTCATGGAGCCGAAGTCGAGGACTTTGGCGGCTTCGACACGTTATTGTTCAGTGAGGTGGGTGAGTCGAGATCGTCTCTTGTTGGTGATGTACTCGTTGCACTTGGAGGAGGATCCTCTGTGGGAGGAGAGCCCAGCTCGTCGGAGGCTTGACCCATCAGCCGCCTTTTTTCGCGCCTTGAGCTGCGCGATTGTTTGTAGCTGGCGCTTGTATTCCTCTTTCAGGAGCCATTGGTAGCCCATCAGCAGTTCTTGCGGGGAGCCAAAGGGTAGAGGATGGCCTCGTAGGGCTTCGCGGCAACGAGCCCACTCGAGATCGTTGAGCCTAATCACGACGCATTTGCCAGTTTGCTCGTTGATCATGGTTGGAGGTTCGACTGCTCCTCCATTGTTGACGGGGGCACCGTTGGTGGGGCCGCCGTTTGTTGGTGGTCCGCCATTGGGTATGCCGCCATTGGTTGGTCTGCCGTTTGGCGGGTCGGCTTCATGGCCACCGTTGCCCGTGTTGTCGCGATTGGTGGAGGTGTCACCCGCGTTGATGACGGCGTACATGAAGTGGTTAGGGAAGCTGCTTCTCCCACAACTTTTAGATCCGGAACCATGGGCTCCGTCTTCAGTGGCCAGATCGCCCAGATCGGATTCGCGACAGCTGTCGCTGACCGTATTCTCGACTGTTGCCGAGGTATGGGGCTCACTGAGGGTGTCGATCGGCGGAGGGAACCATGACGTTGGAGCAATCGATGGTACCGTCGGCTGGTCAGGCAGGCGAAGCGTGCCCATCTGACCAACTTGGAAGCGGAAGCTCCCGATCGCCAGGCTGATTCCGTCGCCCACAGATTCGAAGGCGGGGCGAGTGGCTGGCGTGTGGACGGTGAAGTGGAACGCGCCGAAGAGCTGGCGAATCTCCGCTGTTGCAGAGTTGTAGATCGCGGTTGATGGGGCTGAAGAAGCCGCAACATCAGCACTCCCAATTCCCACAAACGGCGCCAATTAACGAGGGTTTAACTCATCAATGCCCATTGTTATGGACTTGGGTTTTGGAGAAGGAGGGAGCGCTGGAGATATCGGCTAGCAAACAAGCACACAAGGGACTCGAAGATTTACCCAGGTTCAGGCCTCGCAGAGGTCCCTACTCCTGCTTGTCTGCTCGTGGAATTATCAAAGGAATCGAGGATTACAATGGTGCACAGATGCAATCTGGCAAGGGTTATGGAAACTAGGGTTGCGTGCGTCCTCCTCACCACCCCTCCTAGCATTTATATAGATAGGCTAGGTCTCGGGTAGCAGGTCGAGTCGGTTACAGGTTAGGGTTTTCCCCTTTGAACTTTCTATCTTTAGCTTCTTCTTGTTATTCAAGCAATCGAGAGTCCGTAGGTTACTCGAGTTCTTCATTTGGGCCTTGGCGACACCGTGGGCCTCTACTATATTCATGTCGTATATACCAAGCTTGAGTACCTGTAGGGTATACCCATGTCAGACTCAGACTTGGTCTTGATGTTGATGCCAGAGACTTGTGCCGAAACTCCGGTTTGGGTACACCAGAGACTCCGGTCTATCCAGACCAGAGATTCTGGTCTGAACCTTTCATGAACACTTTGTTTCAGCCAGGGATACTTCTAATTGCTGTAGATTTTTCTCTTTTCAGTAGATTAACCTGACATTATTAGCACATAGTAAAACGGGTCCTCAAGTTGTTAACGAACACCAAAACTAATTAAGACAATAAATTTCCTGTCAATCTCTCCCTTTTTGGTGTTCGATGACAACAAGAGGTTTTGCATGAAATTCTTAAAATAAGTAACATAACTATGATCCCCTTGAGGATGTGCAGCAAGATACAAAGCATATCAGGGAATAGAAAGTAAAGGCTCACATAGAGTAGAGAGATTACCACTTGAGTCTTTACCATTATAATAATGAACCGGGCATAGCATGTCCATATGCAAAGGAGATAGTTTCACATAAGAAGCAACTAAGAAGCAAATGTTAGAAATTTAAGACAAAAATGGCATTAGCAAATAAGAAGCAACCTAATGCCCAACCCATGCAAATCCTGGATGATCCTAATAGACATCTTCTCCCCCTTTGGCATCGAGACGCTAAAAAGGGAAAAGACCAAGCTAGCGCCCAAAAGGAGTCACTCGTTGTCGTCGTCATTGTCATCCTCTTCATCCTCCCCATAGTCATTATCACCACCTGGAGCCTTGGGACCTTTGCCGTGAGGGCGGGAGGAGGATGCATCCTGAGAAATAAAGAAAGATGTGACCTCAGAGAAGGTCCTCCAACCAACTAGGTTGTTGTTCTTTGCATTCCATGCACCAAAGGAGAGAGTGTGATCCGATTCCTCGGATGGTTCATCCCCATGCTCATCATTGTACTCCTCCTCTTTTTCCTCTTCACCTTGAGCCTTGATCTCCTTAAGAAGCTTCTCAATTCTGTAGCTGCTCTTGTAAGATGCATGTTGTTCTTTGTGAATATCCACATTCATGCAACATTGTGTCTTCTCCCAAAAGGATGCCTTCTTGGCCTTTTCCTGGACATAATCGCGAGTGACAGGTGGCATAGGAATATTAGAGGCAGTATTCCTCCTAGAGCCCCTTGGAGCAGTGGGAGCCCGCTCAGCCTCAGAATTTTCTTCATCCTCACTAGCATAGTGATGTCTAGGAGTTGGACCCATCCTCCCTTTGTTTTGGAGGGCCATAGAAACATGTTCTTCAAGATTAGGAGGAAGGGCAAGAGGTGAACCATTAGGCTGAGTGTTGATGAGCCTCATCACAAGAGCTGCATATGGAGGAGATTTTCTGAAAATTACAGCATGATGCATCTCCTAAAAAATGAAGTCCATGACATCCATGGTGTATCCTTCAGCAATAAGCCCAACACAAACCACCTTGTGAGCATGATGGAGCAAGTTGACAAGTCCACCCCGAATAGCATCATGATTTCCAGCACTAGGAGCAATGGTGTGGCGAAAGATCCTCTAGAACAAATTGCAGAGGGGCTTGAGTCCCTTGGACTCCCCAAACGTGGCATTACTCCCATAGAGAGGTGCAAGCTTGCCTTTGTCTTCACCAAGAGCGGCATCATGCATGCAGTGACCAATAGGAACAGACACGCCATTGAAGGTCTGGTGAATGGATCTGGCAAAATCATAGAAGTTTGCAGTGCAGTGGATGTTACCAGTCATCCATGTCATGGTCCTTGCCTCATCATGATCAAATACAATGGCGGCATAAAATTGTTGGACAAGGGTAATGTTGTAGTCCTCATGGAGCTCCATAAGATTGTGCAGCCTAAGCTTCTCAGTGATCCAAAGAGCCTCCGTGAAGTAGTCATTTGATCGCATGTAGGCAAAATCCATATACCTCTGTGGACAAACCGGGGACTTGGTGACTTTGCGATAGATATCCATCATGAACACCTTTTGCTCCTTCCTCCAATAGCATGGTTTATCGCTAGTTCTTTGCATGTTAAAGAACCTTATATTGCGCAGCTCATGATATTCTTTCTTGGACATGTGGGATAAGGACTGCAAGTTGTCATACTTGGCTCTCTTGGCACGGGCCTCATTCTCAATCCGCTCAGTTTCCTTTCGTATATGGGCAGCATCTCTGGCCTGCTTCCTCCGATTAGAGGGCGGAATCACATACTGGCCAGCCACTTCATCATATTGAGGCTCCCCCTTTTGGATTTGGCCTTGGTGCGAGGTGCACGATGAGAACCCGAGCCACCTGTGAATACAGAGGAAGGGGAAAATCATGTAGATAAGCATATATGTCCATGATTCAAGACAAAAGCTTCAAACCCTTGCTTGATGTGCCAGAAGTAAAACACAACGGAGTTCTGGCGTGCAACACCGAAATCTCCGGTCTATGTGAAAAGCACGTCGGAGTCTCCGGTTTGAGAGACCGAAACTCCGGTCCGAAGATGGAGTTGCATAAAGGAGACTGTGGGAGGCTTATTTCGAGCAGATCGAGCTAGGGAACTTAGCCAATGTGAGAGGAGTGCCCGCAAACATGAGTTTCCAGTGAAAGAAAGTGGTACATTGCTTAAAAGAATCAAAGGGGATGAACCCTAGGTTTATGGTGAGAGAATAATGTACTAGATTCGTCCATGGAGGGAATCCACCCGTGGGGAATGGCCAAGGATGGAGAAGGTGGGGGACACCGGCGGATCCCAGTGGCACCAGGGCCACGGGGCGACAGTTTTGGAGGAGGAGGCGGTGGGGGAGTTGGGGAGGTCGGGGGTGGAAGAAACAAAACTGAGTGTTTCTTGCACCCCGGCCTCTCTTTACTCAGTGCCCAGAACCGTCTCAGACCGGAGACTCCGGTCCATGGGACCGAAAACTCCGGACTGACCAGAGACTCCGGTGTGAAAACACCGGAAACTCCGGTCCTCTTCGACCAAAACTGCCAGGTTTAAGTGTATGAGGACATATATGATAGAAATCATGTTTTTAGGGGAGGAAATGAGGCTTGGGATAAGATGCCATTCTGTGAAGATCATAAAATGCAAGAGGATTGAAAACAAAGCCATGGAACAAACAACTAAGAGTATATGCAAGCAAATGCGATAAAGTCCCCAAACAAATTATCAATGAGATGCAACCTCTCCATGAGAGGGTCGGTGGACACAGCCACCATGTTTGAGTATATGTGTCATGCCACCATCAGGATATATCCTGAGTTCATAGACACTACTCATCATTGAAGCCCACTTATCATAAAAATGATATAACTAGTATGACATTGTTACTTTTGGCATTATGTGGGGAGTGATAGCCCAATGGATTAGGACCGCATTCCCCCTATCTCCATGCCCACACCTAAACCAAATAAGGATCAAGATATAGGTGAGTATGTGATGACTACAAGTGCACAGATCAATTGTAGCTAGTTTTGAAGTAAAAGTATCGAACCCACAGAGAGCTATTTGGTTAAGGTCTTGATGCCCCTCGTTACTGTTCACTAGAGAGTACTTGTAGGTTATCTCTAATTCCAAGTAATAGTGTATAAAGAGTGTATTTGAATAAGTGCTCAAGTAAACAAGAACAAAGTAAATAACAAAAGTAAATTAAAGCAAGAGAGTGTTTATGAAGTGTTGTGTAATATGATTGAGGGGTTCTCAAGGAGTGTAGGATTCACCACTAGCATGGAATAATTATGAATGATTAGGATAACCTATTTCTTATGTCATGATATGTGTGGAGAGAGCTCCATAATAAGATGTTCACTAAAAGGCTCGTAGGAGGCAACTTTGTTGAGCCAAGAGTGAGGTCACCTCTAAATAACCACTGCGATGTCTGAGAGCAGTCACCATACAAACCACTGCAGATAAGGGTTTCCCCGTGGATATCATAATTAGCTTAGGGAGTCCCTCTTTACCCTCCTTTGACCATGTAGGTTACGAGCTGGTGCCAATCTATCACGGGGCGATTCCGGGTATGATCCCAAACATTCCAAAGGATTTCTCCCTCCCTATAGTCCTGAGGGCAAATGATATGTGGACAACTACACATACCATCTAAAGAGAGAGATCAAACACAAATCATAGATCAATGGATCTTTGTACACAAGTAATAGATCATCTTTATTTCAATGCATAATAATACTAGGGTTTCACCATCTCTCCCCAAGAACAAGGAAACTACTAATACATGAAGGGGATTAACATCATGGAAATTGTATGGATGCAATATGAAGGTACAATTGAATACAAGTGCAAATCCACAATAGAGATTAGACTACAACAAAGTAAACAAAGGGGATTGATGTGAAGACTGTAACATCCCAATTTCAGCAACCCTGATTAGTTGTCCAGAATGCAAAAATCAGGGGGAAACAAAAACTTTTTCTTGTTTAGTGATGAAGTGTTTGCCCGTTGTTTGACTATGTTTATGCTTATGATTGTGTATTAGAAGAGATACTCCTTACCTCAACACCAGTTGACAAAAGCTAATTCCCAAAACTGTCTTGGCTTAATTTCCATATTCTCAAATGTTCTGGCATTTCAAAACCTGAGCCAATAAGCCATTGCAAACCAACTACTTTAGTAGCATCTATTGATCAAACTATGGAGAGATATAGAATACTATCTCCTTATGTTTTCAAGACAGAACCTTCAACAACTCTTCTCTCTAGGTTTCCCAAAACCTATTTTTAAAGCTTTTGAATTCTACTCTTGGTAGAGATACCAAGGACTCTCATCTTATTCAAACTCCAACCCTTTTCAAAATACCCAACCTTCCCTCAAGCCAGGCTTGATGGTAACCCTAGTAGTGATTTGTTTTGTTTATAAGATGAGTTGCCTTGATCTGCTGCTTGATTTGTCTGCTTAGGAGAGAGTATGAGCTACTCTAGCAGCTCATCACTAGGATCAAGATGTTTCCAAATCACCACACCCTAAGCAAGAATACAAAGCGGGATCTGATCTCTAGATACTAGGTGATCATCTAAAACCCTTAACTAGATCACCTCTGAATTGATCTAATTCTAGAAGCTTCCAAGTCAATGAAGACCAGTATCAAGCAAGGATCCTTCCTAATCAATCTACACTTTCAACATCATCCACATGATGATGCTTTGGTACCTTGCAATCCATCAAAATCATCACCACCCACATTCTAGTCAAAAACCCTAAATTTGCCAAATTTGGTCTGGAATCTGTTTCAACATCACCTTTTTGAATGCCTCCCTTTCTCAAACCATGGGCATTTTTGGAAATGAATTTGAACCATCTTGTTAACCATCCTAAGGACTACCAAGGCCCACTCTTGCCCTTGATTAGATCCTCTTCTAAGCCACTTGTTCTTGATGGTTTTGCAGCAAGCAGATAACTATTCCTGCAAACCTAATCAACATGCCTATTTTGACAGAAGCTCACACCATCATCCAACCTTCTATGGACCAACTCTTTGGATGGTTGTGTTCTACTCATATAGGTATATCAATACCCACTTCACTTGTTTCCAATGGATCTTTGTGCTTCTTAAACCCACAAGGTTTTCAAGGCTAGTTGATAATCTGCCTTGGCAGGCTTATTTTATTCAAAGTTCGAAAGCCTGTCTTGGTGAGATCAAGCAGGATCAAGCTCTAACCTCTACACCCTTGCGATATACATCACTTGGTCTATACATCCATATATCCCATGCCCCAAGAGGAGCCTTGAGCTCCAAGATCCAACAAGGTTTTGGTGGCATGAAAACAATCTTACCCAAGATCCTTAAATCTCTAGTTTTCACCAAAATCAACTTGGATCCTCCAATCCCAAGGTTTCAAATGCTTGTTACACCTTGTATACATCATCTACCTTGATCATCAAGATTTATAAAATTTTAGCCATAATTATTTTGGCCCAACACCTATTAAATCCCTTTAATCAACAAAAACCTCAAAACTCCTACAAAGGAAAGTTTGGTTTTTGCCAAAACACTTCTCCAACCTATTGCTCAGTTGAGGTCCATATATCATACCCTACATTCCCATCTCAAAAATAAATATTTTTGAGATCCTTTATTACTCCTTTTTGCCCTTTTTCCCAAATGGCAGAAATGGAATAATAATTGTTTTAAATACTTTTAATCCTCAATAAATCTTGGGAAAAATCACCATAGTGTGAATTCATATTTATGACCATCTCACATCAAAATACAACCTGGTACAATGTAAAAATATCAAATGAGATTCTAGAAACTACTTATGCACTTTTTGAATAAATGATTTTAAGTGATCTAAAATCATCTGAAAAATTCCAAATAATTAGAGGAGGTATATATGAACTATACCCTTCCACCAGAACCATTTCTTCATATTTACAAGCTCACAAAGGAGGACTTCCTTCATAACCACCCATCATGACAACTTAGATCATGACCAAAAAACACTAATCAAATCACCTCCAAACCTCATTCTACCTTGTCCAACACTCACCCCAGCAACCATGACACTCCTCTAGACGTGTGATACTATAGCCCTACCCCTGTAGCAGCTATACCCCTTTGTCCTTTATGTTTGGGGAGAAGATAAAGAGAGGGACAAGCAAATCTTTGCCATTTATTACTCCTGCTGCAACACCTCCCTCTCTGTGCCCTCTCTCGACCAGAGCCCCCTCCTAGGACCTCTCCACCGCCCCAGTTGCCCAATGGAAGGCCAGCTCCCTCCCCTTCCCCTCCTTGGACCAAATCCACCATGAACCCACTCACCCCGGTTTAAATAAGCCAGAGGCCACCACAGCCCCCTCACCGCCTCTCACTTGCCTCCTCTCCCTAGAACTCACCTCCCCTGATCTCCCCATCCTTTCCTTCCCTCTCCTCTGGCCACAAGAAGAAGAACCACCATTTTCGCCCATTTTTGAGCTCGAGCTTGAGGTGCCCTCTCCCGAGCTCTCCTCCACCTGCATGTGGCCTCACCAGGCTCCCCTATGCATGATCTATCATCCCCGAGCTCCCCAGCCTCTCCCTTTCTCTGTGCTGCCCGTAAGAGAGAAAAGAAGAGCTTCGGCCTCCTCTCTCTAGTCGAGCTAAGCTACCTCTCCTCTGCTCCTCCCTTGCTGCATGTCACCATGCTGAGATCCCCTCCTCCTTCTCTATCTAATCCGGCTTCTTTTTCCGCGCAGGACCACCCCTGCTGTTGACCCGGACCGGCACCGATGAGCTCGCCTCGGGTTGTACCGTGCGAGCTATGCTCCGGAAGCAAGCGACGTCGTGCCGCCCCTCGATCTGCTCGCCGTCGAGCGCCTCGTCGCCCTGGACCCTCCCGACGCCTCTCGAGCCCTCCGGTGAGCGCCCCAGTCAACCCTCGCTTGCAGCTAGGGTTTGCTCGCGCCCGCGCCATCGGGATGAGGACGACAGTGACGACCGTCCGATCCCCTCTAATTGGACGGCTCCCACGCCCCATACCCCTTCGCTGCCTCGTCACGGCTGACGGGCGGAGCCCACCTCCCGGGATTCAAATGGCAGCGTCTTTGCCTGCCGCCTCCGTGGCCGAATCCTCCTTGCCCTGCCTGGATCTGCCCATGAGCCTCCCCTTTTCTTTTATCTAATTTTATTATTTCCAAATTTACCTGCAAGGTTTAATTCAAGATAAAAATGGAAAATACCCTTTTTGCCCAGATCACAATATTTACCAAGTACCCAAGGGACATTTGCAACATGTAGAACTAGCCCTTTTCCAAAACTAATATCTATTATTTACTGGAAATTCTTCTACAAAAATGTATCTATCCCAATCAATAAATTCCTCAGGGAGTTGTACATATCCATTTGGGATGAATCAAAGTTCTCCTGGAATGCTATACCTATCAACTAGCATATGCCTTATTCCAAGGTGAACAATAGGTTTTCTATAGTAAAAATAACAAAAAATGTTAGTTTTTGCCTTTAGAAATTTCCCTAGGGCAAACCAAAGTTGGTATTGACCTAATTCAAACTCCCTATACACTTGCATATCAATATCTATCAAACCCCAGGAGCCCATAATTTTCTAAGCCCCTGTGGATTTATCATGAATTAATCTGTTCTAGGCTTAGTTAATTCTCTAATAAAACGACCTTAGTAGTTCTGTAACTTCAAAAAGGTTGATTCCAATTTCTACATAAAGGAATCCTAAATACCTACCATGTGTCCTTGGAATCAAATCAAAAGCTTCTATAGATTAAATCTGGTGAAAAAGACAAAAGCCCTCCAGAACTTCCTTTGGGAATTTCCTGAGGGCATTCTGTTAATTATATTTACCTGATTCCAACTCTCTGTGAATCAGTACCTCAAACCCTACCTACCCATCCAAGGAAATAATTTTTGGAGCTCCAGAACCTTTCTGGTGATTTATTCACCTAAACTAGAGGTTATTTCACTAGAAAAATCATAACTAAATATAGGAAATTGATAAAATCATGAAACCACTTTTGTTGGTCTTTTTATTTCAATACCTATTTGTAGATATCATTTTTGTATATTGATATCATACAAAACCAATCCTTGGCCCCAAACCCCTTATTCAAGTGGTATTTGACAAATAAATCACAAACGCAAATCCACAAAGGCAATTAAAGTAATTCCAATGCTATGATCTCAACCTATACGAAACCTACTCAATTCAGTAATGTGTTGTATGTTTGTTTGCTGTATGTATGTCTGCTTGTATGCCTGGTGTTGATTGTGTCATTTGTTTGCTTGCATGTGATCCATAACAACGATAGCTGCGATGAAATCGAAGATCAGACAAGGTGGTTATTATTGGTATTATGGGTATTATAAGAAGAAGTCCAGGGACAATTATGCCATATTACTGATCTCAGGCAAGCCACCTTCTTGCTCATAAGCCTTGTCCTACTATTTTACTTAGGCATGTTTTATCTACTGTTTTATGAAAACTGCATTGTTTTACTATAAGATGTTGTATATCTAGTAGTGTCTTGGCTCCTCCAAACCATTACTCAAGGGTACTACTGAGTACAACTCTCTCGATGATACCTACTTGTCCCTAGTATGGTAGATGGTGTAATACACCATACCCCCTTGGAGACCCTGATTTAGCCGAAGCAAAGCTATAGGATGGGAAGACCCCGGAAAAGTTTACAAAATGTTTTACGATGAAACCTTGGTGAGGTTAGACCTACCAAGAGATGTTTGAGGAAATAAAAAGGATTTTGTTTTACAAAATGCTGAAGGAAAGATGGAGGAAAAAGGTTTACAAAAACGCACCCGGTTCTTTGCATTTTTGCTAGAACAATTAACCCGTGCAACCACATTACTCTGGAATGGGACATGGCTGGATTTCATGTTTGTTTATTCTGGTATAAGCTGCCTCGCAACGACTACATGGGATAAAAATCCCTGGAGGGTGGGCCTTCTCCTGTAAGGGTCCATGTGAGACATTGACCTGGAGAAGGAACGAAGGGTCTACGGGCCTCCACGCGTTACTATGAGCCCCTCATTGAAAGCGCACACTTGGGAAGTGGAAAAAGCGCTCCGGTTGGCTTGAGAACTATATAGGGCGTCCCGGTGTTGAGGGGAACAACACTCATAGGGTGGGCACTTATATTAGAGTGGGCATCTGGAGAGTCTTGATCGGTTACTCGACCCACGATCGGTGTAGATCAGGGTAGTGTACCCGGATGGTGTGGGTAAAGTGTGCAACCTCTGCAGAGTGTAAATCTATTCGAATAGCCGTTTCTGCGGTCATGGACGGTTGGGAAGGTTGCTGTAGAGCGATGCTGGTTTTGATTTCAAAAAGGATTTCGGAAAAGCAATGGCTTTGGAAATGTTTTGACCATGGGATGGTCGGAAGGAATACATGTTTTGACCATGGGATGGTCGGAAAGGAAGAAAAGGAGTTTGGTCATGGGATGATCGGAAGGAGGAACAAATGGGTGACCCAATCCTAATGTTTTCCAACACTTTTAAAAAGGTTTCCAAAATGTTTTACAAAAGTTTTCAACAAAGATATGTAGATGCTATATCTACAAGAGAAACTATTTGAGAAAAGAACCTCTCTTGAAGCCCTCCTACTACCACAGCCATATTGCATATCCTCTTGTTATTATTATTTTATTAAGGTGGTTTGCGAGTATATTCAAAGTACTCACTGGCATTGTACCTGGCTATTAACTTGGTCAGATATGAAGAACAAGGTGGTGTTTGTGACTATGCGATCTAGGACGTTCTCCCAGTAAGTTGCCTATAGGTTAAGGCATGGCTCGGGCTCTACGCTTAATGAAGTTCCGCTGATGTTGATCGATGTAGCAATAATGGCAATTAAGGCATGGCATGTATTAGTTAAGTATGGGATGTTTAATTTGATACTTGTCAGTTATGTGCCACGACTAACTGATCATGGGATCGTGGTTGTATGCATAACAGGGATTCTCGGAGGATTAATCCAGGGGGCCCACAAAGACAATGTTGATGAAGATGGTGATGAAGATCGATGTGTAACCCTTCAATATGCAAGTCTCCTCTCTCCCTTGAGTGGTATGGTGGTGTAGATCTTGTGGGCGGCGGCTATGGAGGCGGCGGAGCGGCAGGGCTCTGCCCCTTTGGCGCATATGGACTCTCTCCCTTGTTCTAGGGTTTTCCCCTCTTTAAATAGGCATCTGGAGGTCGGTTTTGTGAACCAACGGAGTTAGGGGCCGAATATGCCCATTGGGCCTTCACAAATATTGCTCCATTTGATTTAAACAAAGCCATTGGGTGGTACCGCAGATGGTGATGGGCTCATACCGATAGTGGTCGTTATCCCTTTGGGACTCCATAGTATTTTGGCCGCCATTTCTTCATACGAACTTCGATTTAGGTGTTGTTTGGCTCATTGGATTCATATGTACGAGGGCTACAACAACATGGACTTGGATCATCATTTGCAGTTGATGGAAAATCCACGTTTTCCTCCCCTCAAATGGCTAAGTCTGGTGCCTAGAACTCCTCCATATTGAATCCTCTTGGCTCCTTTTATCCATGATTCTCCATAGCACCTACACACAAATCAAAGACAAGAAAAAGGTAACAAAATCCTAATAAAACTACTAATGTGCATAGTCCATGTGGAAATGAATGAGAACTAGGAATCAATACATAATATGCATATTTGTAGATAGATGTAGCATGCAATGAGTGACAATATGAATAATTTATATAGATATGCCTCAATTTTGGACTCATTAGTATGCAAGATGATCAAGTCAAACTCCTTGAATCTAGGATATTTATCTCATTCTAAAAATAGCAGAACCTTGCTTCATCAAGAGGCTTCGTAAAAATATCTGCAAGTTGGTCTTTGGTTGAAACATAAGATAGCTCAATATCTCCCCTGGCAACATGATCTCTAATGAAATGATGACGAATCTCAATATGCTTCATACTTGTATGATCCGCTAGGTTGTAGGCAATCTTGATAATACTTTTATTGTCACATAAAAGAGGTGCTTTGTCACAATGGACACCATATTCCTTTAAAGTTTGCCTCATCCACAACAATTGAGTGCATGCACTAGCGGATGCCACACATTCGTCTTCGGCGGTGGAGAGATATACAATTTTGCTTCTTGGAGGACCAACACACCAAGGACCTACCAAAAAAATGGCAAGCCCCGGAGGTTGATTTCCTATCTTCCTTGTCACCAGCCCAATCTGAATCCATGTACCCACAAATAAAGAATGTTGAGCCCCTAGGATACCACACACCATAGTTTGGGGTATGAACCAAATATCGAAAGATTCTTTTGACCACCATCAAGTGGCTTTCTTTTAGGAGCCGCTTGATATCTTGCACACACTCGTACACTTAACACTATATCGGGTCTAGATGCACAAAGGTAAAGCAAAGAACCAATCATAGACCGGTATTACTTTTGATCCACATCTTTACCATTTGGATTTAGTTCAAGATTAGTCTTGGTTGCCATGGGAGTAGGAGATCCATTTATTTCCTTCATGTGGAACCACTTGAGCATGTCTTGAGTATACTTGGCTTGATTGAAGAAGGTTCCTCCTCTTACTTGCTTGATATCAAAGCCAAGGAACAATCTCAACTCTCCCATCATAGACATCCTGAACCTATTATTCATAAGCTTTGAGAATTCATCATTAAAATCTTTGTTAGATGAACCAAAGATAATCTCATCAACATATATTTGGCAAACGAAAAGCTCCCCGTTAACTTTCTTAGTAAAAAGAGTGGAATCAATTTTCCCAACCTCAAACCCATGGTCTAACAACAACTCTCTAAGGTGCTCATACCACGTGTGTGGAGCTTGTTTAAGCCCATAGAGCGCCTTATCAAGCTTGTAGACGTGATTTGGGAAGTTGGTATCCTCGAACCCCGGGGGTTGCTTAACATAAACCAACTCTTGCAATGGACCATTTAGAAAAGAACTTTCCACATCCATTTGTTGCAATTTAAATATATGATGTGCATCATATGCAAGAAGGATACAGATGGACTCAAGGCGAGCCACTGGAGCATAGGTCTCTCCATAATCAATGCCTTCAATTTGAGAGAGCCGTTGAGCTACCAATCTTGCCTTGTTCCTCACAACAATTCCATGTTCATCTTGCTTTTTCTTGAATATCCATTTAGTGCCAATAACATTGTGTGACTCTTTGGGCTTTTCTACTAACTTCCAAACTTTGTTTCTCTCCAAGTTGTTGAGCTCATTATGCATGGCTTCTAACCAATCTGAATCTTCAAGAGCTTCCCACACTTTCTTGGGCTCCACCGTGGATATATGAGCTTAATGCTCACCAAAATGCTTTAATTAAGCTCGAGTGGACATTCCACTCCTTAGATCACCAAGAACATTCTCAAGAGTGTGGTCTCTTCTTTCCAACATTCTATCCACTCTAGCTTTGTGATGAGTTTTGATCTCCTTGTTGTTTATTGTGGGGATCTCTTCATCATTTTGGTCCTCGTCTTGACCTTCAGCTTGACCTTGATCATCAGTGGGTTCATTCTCATCATCATGAGGCACAGGTTGATCTTGGTCTTGATCAGGCATACTTCTTGAGAGACCTTGTGGACGACTCAATGAATCTGCCTTGTGTAATTGACTGTGTATGGCTGGACAATCCGGTCAATGGAGAGGCCGAATAGTCTAGCTTGGAGCTTCCAGCCTGATCAACATGGTGAGGGTTCTCAGCTTGTCTTTGGCTTGCGTCATCATTGGCTTCAGCAATAGGAGTTTGTTGATGTTATGAAGATGAGGGATCCACTTGAGTAGAGCATAGTTCTTCTTGATCCACCACAAGGGGTTCCTCAACGGGGCAGAAGAATCCCACGCCCATTCTTCTTATGGCATCTTGAGGTATTTCATCATCTACATCACAAACATCAACACGCCCCGCTTGGGGCCATCATATTCTTCGAAAACCACACTACAAGACTCTATGACAATCCTGGAGAGTTTATCATAGATTCTATAAGTGTGGGAATCGATACCATAGCCAACAAAAATACCCTCTAAAGCTTTGGAATCAAATTTGGAAAAACGAACACCTTTTATGAGGTAGAAACACTTACAACCAAACACCTGGAAGTATGAAATGTTGGGCTTGTTACCGGTAAGTATCTCATATGGAGTCTTGATTAACTTTTTGCGGAGGTAGAGGTAGTTTGATGCATGGCATGTAGTGGAGATTGCCTCAGCCCAAAAGTTGTATGGAGACTTAAACTCCACCAACATGGACCTTGCCATATTCATTAATGTCCGGCTCTTCCTCTCAGCTACACCATTTTGTTGAGGGGTATATGCAGCATAACATTGATGTTTTATCCCCTCGTCACTAAGAAATCCATTCAAGGTGTAGTTCTTGAACTCGGTGTTGTTGTCACTTCTTATCACCAACATGGGGACATTGTGCTAACTTTGAACCATATTGACAAAGTCGATGAAGTTTTGTTGGGTCTCACTCTTCAACTTGAAGAAGTATACCCATGTATATCTTGAGTAGTCATCAACAATCACCAAACAATGTTTCTTCCCACCAAGACTTGCATGAGACGGAGGACCAAAGAGATACACATGAAGGAGTTCCTAGATCCTCTTGGATTTTATGATGTTATTGGGTTTGTGGGGAGATCATGCATTTTTCCTTCAACACAACCCCTGCACACATGATCTTTGGCAAAACAAACATTTTCTTTTAGTCTAACAATATGGCCATCCTTGTGGAGACTTTGCAAAGTTCTCATATTGACATGGGCTAGACGACGATGCCATAGACAACCCACATCAGCCTTTCCGAATAGGCACATCACACTTGTAGTGGTTTCCCCGAAAATTCCACCACATACAAGTCATTTTTTAGTACCCAACAAAAGCGACCTTTAGAGACTTGCTCCACAAGAGGACCACAATATCATCATCAATAAAGCCAACAAAGCCCACCTTTCCAAGAGCACGGACTGAAAGTAAATTATACCCATGGGTCTCAACAAGCATGACGTCCACGAGAGTAGTATCGTGTGCAACCACAAATTTGCCAAGACCCATTACTTGAGACCTTGACTTATCGGCATATGTGATGGTTATTTGATCATGATTAGGCCTTATATCCATCATTATCACCTTGCTTCCAGTCATATGACTTGTGCATCCACTATCAAGCACCCACTTTGACCCACTAGAAGCATATTTCTACAAAAGATCAAACTAGTTTTTAGGTACCCATTTTTCAATGGGTCCTCTTTTGTTAGTGATAAGGGTCTTGGGAACCCAAATATACCAAGAAATATAACCATCAAGTGGACCAACATATTGTGCATAAACATCACCATAATAATCACGCATTAAAACATAGTGAGGGTTAGCAATTCCTGCAAAGTCATCTTGTGACATAGTTTTGCCACTTATGGTGTTACTACCCACAATGGTCTTGTATTTTGCTTGTGCGGGCTTGGCCTTCATCTTATTGTTCTTCTTCTTCTTGGCCTTGGACACATAGCCAATGCCCCTCCTTTTTTCATTATTTGACCTTTGCTTACTCAAAAGGCCATCAAAAGACTTGTTTCCTTCGGGGAAGGTGGCCTTTGCAAGCTCCCCCTTCAACCTAGCATTTTCTTCAAAGATGTTTGTACTACTAGAAGGAATGAAAATACTAGGTAAAGCAACATTAGTCAAATGAGTTTGAAGTTGTTCACGAGATATTGTGAGAGAGAAGAGTTCACTTTCTAAGGCCTTGAACCTTGTCAAGCTTCTTAAAGTCCTCGACAAGTTTGTCATGGACAACATCAAACTCAATCTTATCCTTTTTAGCCTTTTTATACTTAGCAATAGCATGATTATGTTCCTTAATGAGTTTAGCAATAATTTGATCATTTGCCTCATCGAGGCCTTCAAGTTTTTCTTCAAGAGACTCCCTAGTCTCTTGCTCTTCTTCTAGAGCATTAGTTAGAGAGTCCATCTCAATAATGTGATCTCTCCCAAGTTTGCATCTCTCATCAAGAAGCTCTTGTGTGTGAAATAGTTGATTCAAGAGATTCACAAAATGCTTCTTGTGCTCCCCTTGCAAGTTAGTTATAAAAACATCAAAAGCAACTAATTCTTCCTTCACCTCAAGAGTTATATCATCATTCAATTCATCAGTTATCATAGAGGTGGAGAGAGGAGATTATGATACCTCTGATGCTCTTCCCATAAGGCAACTGACGTCCTTGTTGGAGATATTCTCATTTGGAGAGTCGAAGAGTGAGAAAGTGGATGTAGAGGTGGTGGCCATGGCTGCCATGCCATTTAATTCTTCTTCTTCTTCCTCATCTTCACCATCGGATGAGAACTCTTCATGTGCCATCAATGCAATGTCAGCTAACTTCTTGTTGGTGGCATTCTTCTTGATGAAAGGCTTATTAAAAGGGACCTTTGACTTTTTCTTCAAAACAAGTACACCACCATGATTTTCTCTCTTCTCATATGGACATTTGTCAACAAAATGATAGCGGTCACCATAGTTGAAGCAAGTTCACAATCTTGAACCATTCTCTTTTCTACCACTTGGGTTGCTTCTTCATTGCATCTCCATCTTGGTCTTGGCGGGATCTTTCCAAAAGTTCCTTGCATAGAAGGCCATGTATTCACCATGAGCAGCCTTGACATCTTTGGGGTGACTCATAGCAAGGACTTCATCATTTCCTTCTTCTTCCTCATACTCTACAACCTTGGCCTTCAAGGCAAGATTAACACCATTTCTCATTCCAAGGGCACGAGCGCGGGTATCTTTAGCATTCTTGACAACTACCTTGAAGGCGGACATCTCTTGCATAACTTCATTGGAGGTCATGAGACGGTAGTTGTGTCTTCCTTGGAGACTCTTCAAGTCAGTGGGCTCGAAGGGCATGAGCGCACTCGCATACTTCCTCTATATCCAAGAATCATCCACATGAGAGGCACCAACATTTCTAAAGGTGGTGGCAGTGGATTTGAGTCTTTGATACATGTATTCATGGTGCTCACCATCCTTCATATAGAAACCCACAACTTCATTTCTCAAGGAATCATATCAATTCCTTCTCATGCTCTCATTTCCAACAAACAAATCAATGAGAGAATCCCAAGCTTCCTTGGCGGTGTTGAGGTGTTCAATGTGAGGAAAATCTTTTGGCCCCATGCCAAGTTGAATCATGTGAAACGCAGTGGCATTGAGTTGACTATTGACCACTTCTCTTCTTGTCAAGTTGGTTGAATCTTCAATTTTGAGTCCTTCTTCAATAATATTCCACAAGTCAATGAAGAGCTGTGCACATGAGATTTCATCAAAACTTTCCATTGAGCAAAAAAATGTGCAGCTTGCATAGGTGGGTCACCTCTATTATTTATATGGGGATGCGGGATCGGAGGGTGAGGAGAGTACCAACCGGGAACCGAGTGGTTCTCTTCCTTCCCATCGCCCATTTTGGTGGAGGAGTTAGTGGCAATATGTTCACCCCACTACTTCAACCGTTGGTTTAGCCGAAGCGTTCACCTTTGGAATAGGAGGGGGTTCCTCTTGAGAAGGAGGTGGTGAGGCTATCTTTTCCGTAACAAGTTGTTCAACTAGTTGACGCAACTATTGGATTTCGTTGCCCAAGGAGGAGCTCAAGCTTGTTTCCAAATTCTTGAGATCCACCATGATCACCGAGGTGTTAGCCTCACCCCCTCCATCCTCATCTTAGTTACCCGTACACTCTTAGGCGGTTAAGCCCAAATAAAGAGATGAGGCTCTGATACCAATTGAAAGGATTGTATGGGCACCTAGAGGTGGGGAGTTGAATAAGTGTTACTTCAATTTTTACTCCTTTTCAATTTAGGCTTTGACACAAAAGGTAAATTCTCTAGATATGCAACTAAGGTGAATTTACCTATATGTCACACTAGTACAACTAACTAAGCAAGATCAAGATATAAGTAAATTGCAGTAAAGGATAGAGGTAACCAAAATGGAGCATGCAAAGACATAAGGATGATTTCCTGCAGTTCCTTCCTTTTGAATGTAAGTACGTATGTGTTTGGAGAGGGGGTGGTTTCAAACCACCAACGCCACAAAAGGCCTCCCTTGTTCTCCGGTAAACCTCACCCTAAAGGGATCGATTCGCGCTTCCACTATATCGGTAACCTTCGAGGTGGAAACTGGCACCTTTACAACAAGTTCGAGGCAGATATCCACAACTAAATTAGAGGCTCCTGAATGCAAGAAAGCTATCACAACAATCAAAAGACAAGCTTGTGACAACCAAATCAAGGCCTAGGGTTTCCAATAAAACCCTACAGCAAGCAGTGGCAGAGCCAGAAAGTAATCGGAGCCTGGGCAAACCATAAGCTAAGCAAAAGACGAGAATCACACTGGCCTATTGGATATATGTAACTAAAACATAGATACTAAATTGAGAACGTTGCTATTAAGAATGTACGGTTCCAAACTATTAAGTGATTTCAAATATCGATATTTCCAACCCATTAAGTAGTAAATTTAACATATCCAAATGAGACTTGCTCTATGAGCACATCATTCCTCTTCTGAAATTGAAGATTTGATACAATGATTCAACAACATAAAATATTTTAAGTGATTTGCTTTTCTAAGATTTCAGGTGGGAAATGGATCTACCGGATGAAAGAACCTTTGTTTCCCCAATTTGTAGATTAGATTCATCTAATAGGATCAGTAATGCTGCTGCGATGGCGAGTAAACGGGAGGACGCCATTGGCCGCCGTCCTGACCTGCAGCTAGTCTTCAAGCAATGTGCCGCCGACTGTGCGAGATCCTACCCCTGCATGTGCTTGCATCGGCATCACCGCATTGCTGCAGTCGCCTTAGGCCTGTACGAGGAGACGAACAGACAAATGGTTGAACTAGTCCTGGACGGAACGACCGAGTGGCCTCCTGGCTCGTTATTAATACTGTTTGGACCTGGATAGACTAAGCAGAATTGGGCTAGCTTCTCATGGGCTGGACAAGAAAATAGGAAGGGCTGGAGTTTTGCCCGGGCAAGCAGCCAGCTAATCACAATTTGTCCGCTCAGAATAAAGGCTAATCACGATTTAACGCTTAATGAAGCGATGTTTGCACGCCTGCCGGACGTAGTCAAGCCCGGGCAGCTGCCCGGGCATGCCGGGCTAAAGCTCCACCCCTAACAGCAAGGGGCCCTCAAGTGAATGAGGGGGAAATTAAGATCTCTTTTGGTGAAGATGTAGATCAAGGCCTCCTCCTTCGGTTCTCCCAAGATCAAGGACTTTGGATGGGTGTAGGGAGAGATCTTGTTGATTTGGTGGCTCAGCTGTAGGTGTTCTTCTTTTCTGAAATGAGCAGCTTGAGGTAGGGGATGAAGTCCCCTATTTATAGCCCCACCCTTTTCAGACTGTTCTCTGCCTGTTGGGGAAAACCACACTAGAGACTCCGGTCTGGAGACCGAAGGTTCCAGTCTGTAATCATTTCACACCACAGATTCTGGTCCATCTCCATACAATCTCCAGACCCCTATTCAGAAAGACCTGGGCATGGTTTTGAGGATCACTCCGGGGACTTGTGCCGAAACTCCGGTTGGGAACTGGTCTTTGCACACCAGAGATTCCGGCCTATGACTTCACACCGGAGATTCTGGTCTATCTCCGGACAATCTCCGGACCCCCATAGTGACTGACTTAGACTTGGTCTTGATGTTGACGCTGGAGACTTGTGCTGAAACTCTGGTTTGGGTACACTAGAGACTCCGATCTGTCTAGACTGGAGATTCTGGTATGAACCTTCCATGAAAACTTTGTTTCAGCGAGGGATACTTCCAATTGCCGCGGACTTTTCTGTTTTCAGTAGATTAACCTGACATTGTTAGCACATGGTAAAACGGGTCCTCAAGTTGTTAACGAACAACAAAACTGATTAAGACAATAAATGTCCTTTCACTTGGTTCGATCTTGTTACCGACAAACACATTTACTCGTTCCCGTGATATTACATCCCCGTGACCTAATCACATGTTCGAACTTGTAGATGTAATCTCACCGAGTGGGCCCTGGGTATCTATCCATCACTCGAATGGGAAAATCCTGATCTTGATACATAATCCTTAAAAGTTCTCCTGGAATTCCCAATACACACCTATATTGTCACCCAATTACGGACATGACGTTTGATGTGATCAAACCAGTCTTGGGAGATAGTGATTAATACTATGTCACAATCGAAGGACTGAATCACTATGCTCTACTAGATATTGCAGTGTTGAACTATGTGACTGGATCACATCGCAATACTACAGTCAGGTGTGTCCATCACATCATTCATCTAATGAAGTTACCTCGTTGTCATTTGTCATTTTAGTAAGTCCATGATCGGGAAATCTTGAACATCGGCTACCCAAGAAACTAGCCTTCTAGAGGATACTAGGTACTTTGTTTGTTTACATACCACACATGTACCAATGTTTCTTATTGATACAGTGATAGCATGGTATAAAACTATTATGAACTAATGAGATATGTCAATAAAAACTTATTTATTATTGGCCTCTATGGCATATCTCCTTCATATGGAACCAGCACCAGATCATGTGGCAAAGGCAGTAGCCACATGTAATGAAGTTGTAGTACCAACGGACGCAACCAAGGCCATGCCACCTCTGGCAACGATTCTAATGGAAGATTAACAACCTCAAGAGCTTCAAATCGGCGTAGGTGGATATAACCAACCTGTAGGGGATGTCCCACCACTCCCAGCATCATCATCGAGGGCAGGGAATCTGTTCGTGACCCCGATGGACAAGGTGATCTTTAGCGAGACCTCGCAGAACCTATAAGGTGGATCACATCAAGAAAGAATTGGGGCTTGATAAGAAGCACGAGGAGGTTCTGGAGAAGGCCAGACTTGTCTTTACGGATAAAAGAAACCTCGAGAGAGACATGGATAGGGCAGAGAAATCCCTAAATGAGACAGAGGTGCTAAAAACTGAGTACAAACACATGGTTGATGAGATGAAGAAGCAGCCTCACCCCGCTACCAAATATATGGTAACATGAAAAGCATTGGAGTTCGCATCGGCTAAAAAGGCTTCGGGCAAAGCAATCGAGCTCAATGATGTTCCGTATTATGACAAGGTTTTTTGTTCAATTCATGGCCACTCCCATATAGAATATGGCCATAGCAAAAACTTTGTTGGAGTAGGATCATTCCCTAGAGGCCATTGCCCAAGTTTATGACTTTATCACTAAGGATTTGTAGCAACAAGATAAGGCTACCATATCATGGAGGTTAGTCTTCAAGGCACATGCATGCATGTCTAGTGCTCGAAATGATCCCAGGGTGGAACCCCCAATGTAGGAAATTCATGAAAGCCCTCGGGATAACGAGTCTCGTATAGGCTTGACCGAGCGCTTAAGGCCAGACGCGCACAATCGTATAGATGCAACCCCAATTTCTTCTGGCTCCACCAAAGTGAGGCATTATTAGAATTTGGCTTCGCCCACACCCTGCTATAAACAAAGCAAAGACAAAACACAACCCTGCCATCATAGTCACCATCATGAAGAAACACAACCCTTTACATGCACCTATATGACACCTCCTAGGCGGCCAGGATATGAAAAAAACAACACAGTATTGAGATCTACGATGGTGGACAACAGCAGCAAAGCAAGGATGGTGGGCATAAAGACCATGAAGGAAGACGCGACAATGAGTCACGCACTAACCAAGGCGGATGGTGCAACAATAACAAGTAGCACAATGACCAAGACAGACGTCGTCCTAGTGCAAGAAAGCAAGATAGTCAGGAAAGCTCTCATGGTGGCAATCAAGGAGGACATGGTGGTTCCCAAGGCGATAGAAGTGGCAGAACTAATCTACCACCACCATCACCACCACTGCCACCACCGTCAAGCATCCATCATGGAGGCGGATGTAATGGTTGATCCAGATCGTGTACACTGCAAAAACAATCCCCCCGCTCCCCCGCTCATGACGGAAATAATCAGGCATAGCCTACAGGGCCATGACCCGCACCTTTTTACCTTGGCCTAAAGTGCTTCGGCCCATGCATCCATCAAGAGGTAATGCCTTCCGGCTTCAAGATAGAAAGTAATATCAAAGCATATGACGGTGAAACACGACCCAACACCTAGCTGTAAGATTACTTCTACGCAATTGAGCTAGCCAGAGGAAATATGAATAACACTATGTGATACCTCCAGCTTATGCTCTCATGCATGACCAGGCAATGGATCAATGACTTTCTAGAGAAATCCATCTAGTATAGGTTTTACATGCAGTTACATTCACCAAGAACTTCGAGGGACCTACGAAAACCCTTATGCGATCAAGGATTTACAGACATGTGTCTAGCAAGCTGACGGAACTTCTCAGAAATTTCTTGCCCGCTAGCTAGATATGAAGAATTCATGCATCGCCGTCAGTAACGAAACTACTATGTTGACCTTCATGGATGGTCTCGAAGAAGGCTCTCTACTCTAGCATCACTTGAAGCACAAGAAAGCTCAAGGAAACTCAGTTTTCTTAAGATGATCAAAATCGCTAGCAGCTCTGCCGCAATTTATGACGATGCTCGGGGAGAACTCAGGGTCATTGATACATTGCAAATGTATCTATAATTTTTGATGTTCCATGCTTGGTTTTATCTACTTTCTTATGTTTTGTCCACACTTTGGAGTACTTTTCATATGATTTCTTGGACTAACCTATTAACAAGATGCCACAGTGCCAGTTGCCTGTTTTCTGCTGTTTTTGGTTCCAGGAAGTTAGAAAATGAATATTCTCGGAATTGGACGGGACAAAAGACAAAGTTATTATTTTCCCGGAAGACTCACGGAGCCAGAAGGAGAGTCTGAGAGGGTCCACAGGGTGGCCACACCACCCCTAGGCACGGGTCCCCCTTGGTCGCGCTAGGGCATGGTGTGGGCCCCCTGGCCGGCCACCGACCTTGCCTTTTCCGCCTATATATCACCCCCGAGGCAAAAACCCTAGATCGTCAATCAGAAATCCACGAAAAGTTCCACAGAGCCACTACCACCGAATGGGAGATTCGGGGGACATAAAGTCTCTGTTCTGGCACCCTGCCGGGATGGGAAAGTGCCCCCGGAGCCATCTCCATCGATCTCCACCGCCATCTCCATCACCATTGCTGATTCCCATGATGATGAGGGAGTAGTTCTTTCTCGAGGCTAAGGGTTCTACCGGTAGCTATGTGTTCATCTCTCTCTCTATGCATGATCTTATTGAGATCCTGAGCTTGTAATCTATAGATCTACCTTGCTACTCAAGTGCTTTAATAGATCTCTGCTCTCCCCATGTGTGTGAAGTTGACAGTATGCACACCATGGTGGCACTTAGGCTAGAGATTACAAATACTTGTTATGAGTTACATTTGGAGTTGGATGTCTTTATGAACTTGTGGTGTTTGTTTGAACCATCTAGTGCTCAAGGTGATAGCGTGGGGTTATCTAGATGGGGAAAGCAAACTTTGAGGTGTGCTGTTATAGCCCTACCAATGATTAGAGTGTCCAACTGGAGAGTAGTTAAGAGTAGTATCATAAAGAAAAGATATTTATATGAGAGTGTTCACTAGTGAAAGTATGATCCCTAGGCCTTGTTTCTAAGCATTGAAACACCATTTGCAACTAGATCTGTTACATGTTTGGTTGCTTCCATCTTTATTTCAGTTTGTCTTTAGTCTCTTCCACGCCATCAAGCTATTTTATGGCACAGTTGTCTTTTATCTATACCACTTGTATTTCAATATCTCTTCGCCGAACTAGTGCACCTATACACTTGACAAGTGTATTGGGTATGTTGGGGACACAAGAAACTTCTTGTATCTTGATTGCAGGATTACTTGAGAGGCGATACGTTTGACCACTTCCTCCCTGAGTTCGATAAACCTTGAGTAATCCACTTAAGGGAAAACTTGCTGCTGTTCTACAAACCTCTGCACTTAGAGGCCCAACAACTGTCTACAAGAATAGAAGTGCGTAGACATCAGTTATCACACTACATCCTAAGAACACTAAAAGGTGCAAAGCTTCACTAGAATAGACGCATGTGCCTTGGATGAGCATAAACCATGTGTGATGTTTGGATAAGGATGACATTGAGTTTGTTTGGAATGCACGATTTTTGAACAACGCATGCGGTTTATGGTACAAAGGCATGTGCGACAATGAACTTTTGCAAATGGATTTTCCATAAGAAATCGTGTGTTTGACTGGGGCACATCAACAGCCATGTAGGAAGAGTGGGACCCACCAGGCTTTGACGGGGGCTGACCACCCCGCTAATGTCACAATGGCATCAGCTTGATGTCACCGAGATGATTTATCCTAGGTCGAGAACACAACGGTCGCGGGAGAGAACACAGGGCTCGGCGGTTGGTCGCATTCGACCCGCCACGCAAAGAGGAACCTAACTATAGCGACGCTGATGGCTTATGGTCACCAGAGGGCAACCGTCGATGAGGCCGAACAGCGGCGGACGAAGGTGCATGACAATGGCAAGCTACAGGATGGAAACGAGAGGTATGAGGGTCCTAAAGGACCACCGTCTCACTTTGGTTGCGATGGACATGTCAAAGCGGTCGCGGGAGGTCATGAACTGACTAATTGACGACGGAGAGCTCCGGTCAGGGACGGGGAAGGCAAGGTTAAATCCAGCGATTGGAGGTTTCCGAGCACGTGTGTGTTGATGAGGAGGTCGCTTGATTCATGATGGAGCTGGTGATATGATCAAAAGGACTCGACGAGGCTTCATACGTCGGCGGTCAGGTTCCTCTAACAGGCTAGGGTTTGGATCCTAGGAGAGGGAGAACATGGGGCTCACGGGAGAGGAGGGGAGGATCAGAGGGAGCGAGACGTCCAGTGGTGGATCTTATCCTCGACCAAGGCATGGAGCGGCGGTAGGCATCGCATGGCCTGGATCAACGACGACCGCATGGGCACGCAACACTGTGCCTGCCTAGAGGTAGAAGACAAGGAACAATAGGCCAAAGGGTACTAGGCCATCTTGGGTTGTGTTGGGCCGCGACTGAGCTGCGGGGTCACACGCGAGCGGCTGATAGGCGGGGGAGGGAGCTAGGCCAGGCCGGGTTGCTGCAGGCTTAATTTTTATTTTGCAGAAATGTTTTTCTATTCCTTTTCTCCTTTTCTCTTTTGCAAATTCGATTTGAAAACAATTTTGAACATTTAAAAATTACAAGATGATTTCAAAATAAGCTAGAAATATTCAGGGGACCTTTATACCAATTTTGGCTCCACTCCTTTTTGTAACTTTTGAAATTCAAAACCATTTTTGAATATAGTACAAGAGAGAGAGGAAATAACTAGGGTTTAGGGTTTTTGTTATTATTTTTCTTGCATGCATTTTTGGTTCGAAAAAATGATGATGCTCATGATATGCATAACCAAACCCTAATTAGAATTAATAAAACTAGGAGTGTTACATGCATGCTTGTCGATTTTTGGTCTGACCCCAAGAACCAGGTCATGTCTTGTTTACTCACCTTCCCTATTGTTTGAATTGTTTAAGCATGACTAACTGGATTCTCCCTGTAACGAGGGGTAACCTCAGCAATATCCATGGTGAAGGACTTAGGGTTTCACGGAAAATAGAACGCTGTGGATTTCGTCGGATGTTAGGAATACAATAAAGTCAAAGTCGCCTGAATATTGAAGAATCACACTATTACAAGTTGCCTAGAAGATTTTCTGTACCCTCGCTTGGGCTTCTCCCGTCCTATATATAATAGGCCGGGTCTCAAAGATGTATGCGGATAGGTTTCATACACGCGTAATTACAACACCAATACAATGTCGGTTCATAGTCACTTTCCTAATACAATCAAAGTCTTTGTCGGTTACTTCCTTGGGCTATCATCTGAAATCTTCGTGGGCCGGAAGCCTTTTACCCAGTATAGGGTAGTAAATCACAAGCATCCGTGTAATCATACCTATGTCAATAGCCCCCGAGACTCTACTTGAACCGCAGTTTCAGGTTGAGTCTCAAAGTTTCTTCTTTCCTTCTTTTCCTTTATGTTTATTCTTTATTTTTACTTTTTATAGGGATTTGGTACAACGAGTCTGATGCTTCCGACAGATCGGGAATCAGTTAATTGCTCCTGGGAAAAAACAAGGTTGTCCTACATCAAATTCAAGTCCCTAGGCCTGAACTTAGAATTTACTACTAGCGTAATTCAGTTCGGGCCGCTGAGGTCTTATTGAATACTGAATCCAAGTTTCTATTTTATCGGGTACCCAATGCGTCCGTTGGGATTTTTCATCGTATCGTTGATACATATATTTTTCTGGTAGAGTGCATTCTTGTGTGATTACCAGGCCACACAGGGCAAATCATGGGGTCTTACCTTCATTTTTCTGAACATGGCATTCAAATTTTTGTCGCGTCGAGTGCAATCCGAGATTTTTATGTTTTTTTGGTGACTCAAGAGCTTTTTGTTTTTCTGTAACTGCTTCCGATAGGAGTATTTGTTGAAGAATTTTCCACTTGTCTTTCTTTATTAGGTGCGCGCCACCGCTCCTGATAGGAGTAGCCCCCGAGGCTATGTTCGGATATATGTATCAGAGCATAGGCTCGAAATCTTCGATTAATGTCGATAGTGTTTCTGTAGGTTTTGACGGGTGCACGACCAGTGCTCCCGATAGGAGTAGCCCCCGAGGCTACAGTCGTAATATTATATATTCGATTATAGTCTTAAATCTTCTCCTGGAGGAATTTGCTTCGATTCCAATTGTAATTTCTTCGGGTCATATCTCTTATAGCGAGCCACAATTTCCGCAATATCTCTGCTGTGATGTCAGTAATGACGTATTTTATGCTGTTGATTTTCATAAGACACATCCTGGCAGGACATTTCGAACGTGGGGCCATGCTATAGTAATTATGACACGTGATAGTGTATTCAGCAGATTTTTTTGATTGCACGTCCCCTCTCCGCGCGAAAATCGAGGCGTCACACGTTGTCCTCCCGTTTTTACCGTGGCCATGATGTCTTTAGATTTTTCCTTTACGGAATCCTTGTAACACGTGTCACCACCGTGCGATCTTCTGTCGGTTCGATTTTTGGATCGAATGGTCCAAACTTCATACCCTTGCTCTTTATAAGGGGAGGGAGATTTGTTTTACTGTTTTACCTTACCTACCTTTGCTCCATCTTATTCCTTGCGCTCTTGCTCCCTTGCGAACTCCTGCTCTGTGCTCATTATTCCTCTTTTCGCCGCCATGGGAAAAAGTAAGGCTGGGACTTCCACTGCGGCCGCGAGGGCCACCAAGAAGGGGGTCGTCGGATGGGATCCTGCGAAGTGCACGGTGCAGGATCTTCGTGAGGCGCGGAACTCCGGCCATCTGGTGGAGGGTACCTTCAAGCTCCCTGGAGACGAAGCTGCTCCCATCCCCGAGCCTGGCTGGAGGGTAATGTTTCTCTCTTTTCTTCTCCATGGCCTTTCTCTTCCTATCCACAAATTTCTTCGTGGTCTTCTGTTTGTCTATGGCGTGCAGCTGTATCAGCTCACGCCTAACTCTATCCTCCATGTCGCTTGTTTTGTCACTCTCTGTGAATGCTTTCTGGGGGTTCATCCCTATTAGGGCCCGTGGAAGCATTTATTCTATGTTCGTCGTAACGCTACTGACACCATTGTCCATGAAGTTGGTGGCGCCATTTTCTCTGTCCACTCCGACGTAGATTATTTTGATTTTAAGATCACTGATTCTATCCAAGGCTAGAAGTCCAAGTGGTTTTATATCAAGGATCAACCACTTGAAGGCCAGTCTTTCGGTTTAGCCCCCTATGATCCTAAGAAAACTTGCCGCAAACTCGACTCCTAGGACTAACATCCTTCTGCCGAAGAAATGACAGAAATCCAGCCCTATATTGATCGCATTTCAAAGCCGCGGCACGAAGTTGGCAAGGAATTGTCGGGTCTCCAGATTCTGGCATATTTTTTGCGGATCCGTGTCCAACCACTCTAGGACCGGCTTTCTGGTATGTGGGCATATACTAGGAAAAAGGACCCGATGAGGATTTCTTCGGAAGACCTTACCCTCAACGTATATGAAAAGAGGGTTCGAAACTTCACTACTCTTACCAAGAAAATCCCGGTTCCATCCAACTGTGTTGTGAAGCCCTATGGCAAGAAAAACCGGCTCCCCGAGGTAAATTTCCTTTGCATTCATCTTTCCTTCCTTGTATTTGCGGATGAATTCTATCAATTGACTAGCGCTTTTTCCATGTTTTCTGCTTGTGTAGGACTTTGATCACTTGAGCTCACTTCCTACTCTCCCTGGAAGCTGTGAGCCCCCTGTCCATCCCTTCGCATCCGACGACCTCCCTATAACTGGGACTTCCATGGATGAGGAAATGTATTTTCTGCTTCTGATTCTTCATCGAAGATGCAATCTCTTTCGTTGGCTCGCTCCGGAGATTTTCGCATGGAGTGTGCTGGTGATAAGAGGAAGCGCCCCTATCCTGTAGAAAGGGTCGAAGACTCGGATGACTCAAATGCTTCCAAACTTTTTGATGTTGCTCCAGTATCGGCTGCTCCCGTCCAGATGAACTTGTTCCGCTTTGCGCAAGATGTATCTTCGTAAGTGTTTTGCTGCTTCTTTACTGCTTTATCGGGTAGTTCTATTGCTGAGGCTTTTTTCCCAATTGTTTGGTTCTTTACTTTTGTAGTGATGATGATGAAGACCCTCTCGCGTCTCCTCTTCGAACATTTGTTGCCTATTCTCCAAAGAAATCTCCTCCGCCATCGATGGAGCCGAAGGAAAAGGTCGCGTATTCTATGGAGAAGATTATCCAGAAAGATGATGCCACTTTGTCAAGGCCGCCTCCGCAAAAAAGGAAGAAAACGGCTGGTAAAGGTGTGGTGATATCCACAAATCCTGTTAATGTGGATATGAAATATGTAAGTCATTCTATACTTCAGAATTTTTCTGCCCATAGCTTCTTTTTATTTTTCCTGATATCCTCTACTGCGATGCTCTTATTCAGCCTTTGATGCACGAGATGGTCGCTTTATAAAAATCCGCGATGAAGCCGAAGAACTGAAGGGTATGTCCTATTCACCTTCGGGATTTCTTTGTGGATTTTTTCCTCTAGTTTTCATGATCCATTTATGCAGTTGTTGCCAAAGAATCTGGAGTTATTCGGGACCAGGCGATGAAGCATGCCGATGATCTGGAGGCCAAACTATGGGTTGTTGAGGAGGCTTTGGAGGAGGCCAAGCAGAAGGTGAGAGCTGATGCCGAAGAAGTGGCCAAACAAGCCACTATTCGAGATGAAAATCTTCGACCGCACCTGGAGGCCCTTAATGATTCCTTGACCCGTAAGTTTTTTTTGTCTTGTGTGGCTTTATTTTATTTCCTTCCTTCGGTCATCAATCTTTTCCCCCTTTTTATTTTTAGATTTGACTAGCCAGAACCTGACGCCGCACGAAGGCAAGAATTTTGATCCTTTGTCGGATGTTGTTAGCACCTTGGAGGCCAACAGCGTTCATGGGCGTAAGCTTCTTGTCCGCTCCCGCCGTGCCTTGAAAAGCCTTCATGCCGAAGTGTTTCCAACCAAGGAGGTGCCGAAAAACTTGAATGATCTTGTCACTATCTTTGGTGTCGATCTCAGCCCCCCTTGTTGGTTATAGCTTGATGCAGTCGAAGAGTGCTGCCGAAACTTCGATGGCACTGGCGATGGCGCACGGCGAGAAGGTCGACTGGGAGAAGGTTAGCTCCTCTGTCCCATTCAACTCCAATGGCCAGGAAATCGACTTGAAGCCTCATATTAAGAGGGCCCAAAAGTACTCTCGGCTGCTTTTGGGCCTAGTCTCAGGCTCGGAGAAGCTAGCTGCCCCTTCTTAGACGGTCGATCCCTCTTCGGCTGCTCCTGCCATTCCCGTAGCTAGTGTCCCTTCTGCTAGTGCTACTCTGTCTTTGAAGGAGACGACTTCATAGGCTTTGTTTTGTAATCTTTATCATGTCTCCCTTGCTGTTATTGTAATGAACCTTTAACTTATCCAGCTTGCTCTTGCTTCCTTTTTACAAGAAAGCAACTTTTGAATATATGCGTATGAGCTTGCTTTTGTATGCTGAACGTTTCATATCTTTCTTGTCTTGCCAGATTTTGAATGAATCTTTGGCTCTTTCTGGACCTGCGCAACTGTTGGATGTTGTTCCGTCCTCATCTGTAGTAGGTGCAACCAGTACCACCATCGTCCTGCCGTTGTACGCTGAAAACATTGAACAGGTGAAAAAACTTGAAGGAAAACTTCGGGTCATCCAGTCAATGGTGGATGTTGCCCAATCGAAGACATGCCATGCCCTTAATCGTGAAGCCTTTTTCTTGGAAGAAATTTCTAGGGTAAGTGAGAAGTTATTATGTAAGTTTTCTCCCTCTTCTTTCTGTTGCTCCTTCTGGCTTTCAGGAAGTCAATATTTTCCCCCTGATTTGTAGGCATTCAATTGTGCGAGAGGGAGGAAACCCAACGTCTGCGCAACCAAATGCAAGCTCTTGTGTCTGCCTCCCGAACTTCTGAGTCAGATTTTTGGACCGATCATCGCTGTGGGTATGCTGTGGCGTTGCTTCAAGACCGCCTATCAAAGTTGGAGCAGTTTGTCAAGTGCTGCCGCAGATTGCTTGCCCTTGTCTATAATGCCATATTTCCTTGGGATCCTCAGACTCAGACCTTGGCGGATTTACTTGCGAAGTTTCAACAAGGTGAAAAGATTCATCATTTCGTGAAGCTTCAACTTGTGGCAGGTGCCAAGCTCACGCTTTCTTGGGTACATGTGCATCATCCAACGCTAGACTTGGATGATGTATCTTCGTGGCTACCTCCCCCTTCCGGTGGTGGCCTTGTTGATATAGCGCCTCATTACGCCGTTACTCGTAGTCCTGTCATTAGGATTGTTTGAAGATGCTTGGAGGCAGACGAAGAATTTTTTGTTAATTTTCCTATCTGGTAGCTTGCATGTGCAACCTTTATACTTTGTAGAAGAAATATTGTATAGAGCCACTTTATACTTGTCAAAAAGGTCGTATGTTTCATACGAGATTTTGATTGTGTATTGTATTTTTGTTGATGATCCAACGAACTGATGTCTCTCTTCATGTGCCATATAAATTTGTATGCTGAGAAGTACTTTCTTTATTCATTGATAAACATAAATGGATACATTGCGAGGGCGTAATTTCCTGGCCGTTGGCCTTTATTGAGTATAAAGTGCATCAAAGTGAAGTTTTTTTTCCTTGGGGAACTTCGGCTTCTATTCTTGGGGTTCTCCATCATGCTCTGTGTTAGTATGTGGGGTGCTCTCGTCTTTTCGACAAGTGGGTCTTCCTATGCGGGACCTATAGTGGAGGCCGCATTTTTTGCTTTTGCGTGACTGTTGTGCGCTTGCTCTTCTGATGTTTGCTTCTTGTGGGTGTGCCCTCGTGTAATGACTCCTCATCCGCTATTTTTAGCTGTCCAAGTTTTGTATCCATCCCGAAAGATTCTGATATTTTGTTGAATTCCTGATCGCAGCTGTCCAAGTGACTGAAGCTTCCTTTTATTGTTATGACCCCATTGGGAGCTGGCATTTTTAGCACCAGGTATGCGTAGTGAGGTACTGCCATGAACCTAGCGAAAGCTGGTCTTCCCAAGATCATGTGGTACTAAGATGGCCAATCCATGACTTTGAACTCTAGCTTTTCGCATCTGAAGTTATTCTTTGATCCGAAGACTACGTCGAGGTGGACTTTGCCCAATGAAATTTTGGCTTTTCCTGGAACTATCCCGTGGAAAGTTGTATCTGTAGATACTAGATTTGTCATGGACCAATTCATAGCCCGTAGAGTTTTGGCGTAAATCAGGTTGATGCTGCTTCCTACATCCAAGAAAACTTTGTTCATGTCGAACCTGCCAATTTGTGCTTCGACTATTAGCGCTGACTGACCTGGTCGAGGGACCCGTAGTGGATGATCAGCCTTGCTGAAAGTAATTTCTTGTTCTGACCAATGAAGATAGTCTGGTGTTGGAGGTGGCTTTGTTACTGCCATGTTTACTTGCCTAGTGATCAACTTCTGTGTTCTGTTGGAGGGCAGTCCTTTCTGGATCATCTACATTGCTCCTTTTGACCTGGGATACTCGTCATCTTGATGTGTTGTGTTTCGCGGCTGTCCTACTGGCGGGTGCCCCTGTGGTGGCGGTGGAGCGCTGATAGCCAAAATGCCAGGCGCGGTAGCATAACCTCGGTTTACTGGTTCGATTGCCCTCGTGTTGCATAGCTCTTGCATTTTCAAGAATGTTCAGCAGTCCTTTAGGAGGTGATTTGATCGCCTTTTCGCTGTCGAGTCGATGTAGTAGTGCATATTGCAGGGTCCTTCCAACATTTGTCCTGTTGACATAGGTGGGTCTCGACTCGTCGGCTGGTATCGTTGCTGCGACTGGCCTCCACCAATGATTTCCCTGTTAGTACGGTATCTGCTGTTGTAATCGTTGCTTCGTCGGTTGTCCCCTCCAGAGAAACTGGCTGCAATGTAACTTGGTGTATTGTACCCATCGTTGGTTCGTCATCTTTGATCGTTATTGCGCCTGCCCCTATCTTCTTTGGGTGAACGAGCTCTTTTGTTGTGTACGGCGTCCTCCCCGTCGGCCCAACGATTGGCTATATCCATTAGCTGTGAAATTGTCTTTGGCTTGGTTCGTACTAGTTCTTCAATAAATTCCTGCCTACGGAGTCCATCGTTGAAGGCGTCGATTGCTCTCTCATCGGATGTGGCTTCATCCAAATTTTTTATGATGTTCCACCGTTGGATGAAGGCCCGTATTAACTCTCCTGGCTTTTGCTTGCATGCCCGCAATTGCTCCAAAGACGCGGGTCGCTTGAATGTTGACTGGAAATTCCTGAAAAATTTGTCCTCAAGATCGTTCCAACTGCTTATAGAATCTTCGGGTAGCTGTTTTAGCCAGGAGCGTGTCGCACCGGTTAGGTGCAGCAACAAGTTTTGCATTGTTGTAGCTTTGGATCTGCCTTGCAGCCTGATGGTTGCCAGATAATTTGCCAGCCAAGCTTCGGGTTCTTGGAGACCATCTTACTTTTGACGATCTTGAGGTAATTTAAAGTCTCTTGGTACCGGAGTCTTGCGAACCCGTCGGGTAAAGCAACTGGCTTCGCATAGTTCTTGCTCTTCCTCGCTTTCATCATCGTGATATCTTCGGGTGCTACGCTCTTCTCTGTACCGGTCGATCCTTCATTGAGTGATGTTGTTTCTTGCATCGTTTCATGGCTCTGACTCTGAAAAGTGGACCCGTTGTGGCGATCGAGATCGTTGGGTGTGTCCCACCTGACGAGGGATGCTATGATGGCGTGGGGATCTATCAAGCTGTCGCGTGGTTCCTTGTTCTATTTGCACGAGAGATGCTCCTACCATGCCGAGATTCATCAGGGCGGAGCGGTGGAGGGACACACGAGGATCGTCGGGTGTGGGCTGAGTTGTGATCAGATATGTTTGCGCGGCCATGATAGCTGCCTCAGCCGTTTTTGCCTTGATGTTTCCTGCTTGATCGATCGACATGAACGATAGATCAAGATCCCGGATGAGTCCGCCTCTCTCTGCTTCAGGGATATTCTCCAATCGAGATGTTTCTCTCCTTGGCGGTGCTCCTCCTGTTATGCTCCTTGATCCTCGAGTGGAGCTTAATTGTGCTTGTCGTAGGCTAGATTCGTCGGCTACTCTTTTCCTTTCATCGAGTTGTCTCTGCATCCTGAGTAGGTCTCTCTTCTTGCGATGAAGCATGTATTGGTATGCTAATAGATCCTCGTGTGAAGCGTCCACTGTCATCGGAACTTCTCCCGAGATTGCTTCCCTTGCTTTTTGTCATGCCGCTGCTGGTAGCCGGAGAGTTTGCCTCTCGCTTCCGCGTGGTTCTTCTTCTTCTCGATTTATGCGGTTAACTGTGGGGTCTCCCCCGTTTCCTTGGCTTCCTTCGTTGTCGTGATCTCCTGCATTATGGCTTGAAAGAATATCATCAGGGTTAAAAATTGGGTTACCATTGGAGTCTTCCTGGGTCGAGGCATCTCCAATGATCACGCATACTTGGTGCTAAGTGATACATGGACTAGTGACATCGTCGTCTGAACCGAGGGAGACACTTTCGGGTGAACCAGTGAAGTCCATCAGTTTTTGTTCTGGGTAGATTTCTGCCATCCTAATTCCAAAGTCGATGCTTTCACTTCTTTCTTCGGGTTCTGAAATTTTCGGGCTTGCTTCGTGTGGTGGGGTTAGCTGTGGATCTGATTCGAAGGAGAGATTGTCGTAAAGATCATCAAGGTCCCCCAGATCCATCTCGATTTGCTTGCTTTTTTCTCCTGCTTTGATCTGTGCTGTGGCGTCCATGGATGACCCGATGAAAGATGTCGGTACCGTTGTACGCGTTGGTTTTTCCACCAATGGTTCTAATGTGATCAGGGCCGAAGGGTGCGATTCTTGCGGGTCTTCTACTTGTAAGTGGAAGCTTTCGACGATTAGAACGGATCCGCCGTTGAAATCGACGGGTACCAATACAGGGGTGGGCGGGCATGGAACTGCTTTTGTTGGGTTGATGCTTGGTGGAGAGCGGTCCGCCGAGTCCGTGGTTCCAGCGTTCAAGTTCCCCACGGATGGCACCAATTGACGAGGGGTAACCTCGGCAATGTCCATGGCGAAGGACTTAGGGTTTCGCAGAAAAGAGAATGCTGGGGATTTCGTCAGATGTCAGGAAAACAATGAAGTCAAAGTCGCCTGAATATTGAAGAATCGCACTATTACAAGTTGTCTGGAAGATTTTCTGTACCCTCGCTTGGGCTTCTCCCGTCCTATATATAATAGGCCGGGTCTCAAAGCTGTATGGGGATAGGTTTCATACACGCGTAATTACAACACCAATACAATGTCGGTTCATAGTCACTTTCGTAATACAATAAAAATCTTTGTCGGTTGCTTTCTTGGGCTATCATGTGAAATCTTCGTGGGCCGGAATCCTTTTACCCAGTATAGGGTAGTAAATCATAAGCATCCGAGTAATCATACCTATGTCACCCTGTTTGTGTAGGCTTTGTCTGAAAAAACAAGGCGAGCAGAAAGTGCATCGAGTAACCTCATTCAACTGGTGCTTGCAGCTACGATGTTTTGTGCGACATGGAGAAAGATTCCATTGAACTACTCAACAATAGCAATGTGAAAGAAGAAAAGATAAGTGCTCCATAATACTTTCCATCTTTGTAAAATTCAGTGATCTTTTCTTCCCTCAAACATATATGATATGCTTATAGTTTGCTTGCCAGGTTTCTCATATTCTCTTTTATTCCTAAAATTGGTAAGCAGTCATGGAGAACAAGATGGTGCCATATTTTTCAGAAGATGGCACAGAGGATAGACCAATTCCTTCCAACGATGATGTGCACTTTGTGCTGTCGCAGGACAAGAGAAGGCAACTTTCCTAAAGATCATGGGCATCCATTCAAGTACTTCAAGACAAACCAAGCATCAACTAGAAGCACAACTCGAGGCTTAGAGAGTAGGGAATGTGGAACTACGCTCTACCATTGAGGAGTTGTAGAAGGTGAACGAATCTGGCGAGATAGAGATGCTGAAGTATTTGGAAGACCTATAAGCAATGCGGAAGAAACAAGAAGTGTTTTTCTCCGCTGACTGAAGTAGAACATGCAATTTGGTAAGTAAACTAGTGGTGTGAAACTTATGGTGAATCTGTGGAAATTTGTCAGTCTTATGATGTTGAACCTTTATGTGAGTTTCTTTGAGGCTGCTATTCATTTCTGTGAAGTAAAACATTTCTCCTGACATTTTTTAAGCATGAACATCATGATTGTTTCTTTACAAAATATTTTCATCATGCGTACTCGTCTATATGGCACGCAGAGGCTGGTCAACCGCCATGACAAAATAGTAACATCAAGAAAATGATGACATCATCACTTCTGTGTAGACGATATAGGGTCCTATACGTGTCTCGCTCTGATTATTCCACGTGTTGTCCTACCAGTAACCCATGTGTTATTATTTTAATGGACCACGTGTCTGCCTACAGGCAGCAGGCTGTGACAAAAGGAAATTCGTCACAGCTGGGATGATGTCCTAGACGATGTGATGACGTAAGGAAGCATCGATAATGGAATCACAATTTTCCCAATGGTGATGATGTCATTTATGGCCACCATGGCGTCACCAGGCGACGGCTTACAGTATCATCTGCCATGTGGCATATTCTATGAGAAAAAAACGTAACGACTGATTGGGCCTGGGTCGGGCCAGTCCCGTTGGCCGCGACAAAAATGCAGAAACATCACAGACGGTTGTGATGTTTTTAGACAGAAAAAACGTCATGGATACAATTATGATGCGAGCTTCATGACCTTTTCTTGTCGCAGAATTCATCTCAGATGGCCATCTATGACGTTTTTCCCCTCATCCATGATGAAATCAGATCGTCATATACTATCCAGATTCTTGTAGTGGCGAACGACAACAGCTCACTCAGTTCTTCGCCATACCCCATGAGTCATATCGGGTCTGCAAGCTCCCAGGACCGATGGGGGAAATCATCGTTCTGGGAGAAGCCTACCGCAATGACCCGTGCGTCACCAGGAGGTCCAGGGTGATCTGCCCACCCCAGGTCGCCCCCATCAAAATAAAGGATACGAGCCCCACCGAGTCACGAGATGACCATGGTCCCTACTAGACGTCAAGACCTGGGCCAATCGTCCGGCCAGTGGAGCAAGCGCAGGTGGTCCTACTCAGCTCCTATGACTAAACAAGAACGGTTCTCATCTGACCAAACCTCTAGCCAGAGATCGCGTCCACGTTGGTCGCCTTCTTGCGTGAGAACGCCGATGTCTTCACCTAGGACAGCTCCGAGGTGCTGGGGATACCACATGACCTCGCCGAGCACCTCCTTAACGTTGATCTGCATGCAAGACTGGTAAAACAAAAGCTCAGGAGGTTCACTCCTGAGCAGAGGGAGTTCATAAAAAGGAAGGTCGAGGAGCTCCTCGCCACTAGACAGATCGAGAAAATCGACTACCGACTTGGGTGGCCAACTGCGTTATAGCTTAGAAGGAAGGAGGAGGACAATGGATGTGCATGGACTTCACCAGCCTGAACAAGGCTTGCCCGAAGGACTCCTTCCCTCTCCTGAGGATAGACCAGATCATCGACTCCACAACGGGAAGCAAGCTATAATGTTTCATGGATTCGTACTCCGGGTATAACAAGGTCCACCTATGGAAGGAGGACATCCCATGCATGGGCTTCATCAGCCATGATGGGACTTATTTCTACAAGACGATGCCCTTCAAACTCAAGAAAGCAGGCACCACATATCATCGCACCATGCACACCGCCTTCTCAGATCAGATCAGGAAAATTATGTAGGTCTACATTGAAAATCTCGTCATAAAATCTAAGGAGAAGGAGGATCTCATACTAGACCTGGAACAGACCTTCCACAACCTCTGCATGTCCCGGATTATGTTAAACCCGATGAAGTGCTTATTCGGGGTGGAGGAAGCCAAAATCGTCGGGATATTCATCTCACATCGAGGGATCGAGGAAAAACGCAAGAAGATAAGCGTGATCTGGCGTATGGAATCACCCTAGAACCACTCGCATATTCAAAAGCTTGTAGGGCACATAGTATCCCTTAGCAGGTTTTACTCCAAACTGGGGGAGAAGTCCCTACCCTTCTTCAAGATCCTTAGGAACAACGGGGGATTTGATTGGACCGACGAGGCAGCGATGACCTTTAAGACCTTGAAGACATACCTCTCTCGCCTAACATGGGGAAACCTTATATACCTCTACGTGTTATGCGGTCCTAGGGAGGTTGCCACCGCTCTTGTCGTCGAGAGGTCAGAGGATGGAAAGGCAGAGAAAGTACAATGACCAGTGTATTATGTTAGTGAGATCCTGCACGACCTAAAGGAAAGATACCCCCAGATCCAGAAGTCCTCTACGCAGTCTTTCTCACAACCCGAAATAACTGAAGCTGCAATCAACCAGGGTACAACTCTTCGAGAAGTATGATCAATAGAAGCAGCGGATAGATGACCTCGACCTCATCGAGGAAGCCAGAAAGATAGCCCACATCCAGGACGCCAAGTATCAATAGTTGCTCTAGAAGTACTATGAGAAGAACATCTGAAGGAGGACCTTCCAAATCGGAGACCTAGTCCTGCGAGTGAAATAGACCAATGTGGGACAGAATAAGCTCACCCCAAAGTGGTAAGGACCTTATCGGATCATGGGAAACCCCTCACCTGGGTCCTACCTTATAGAAAGGGACGAAGTGGATTACTCCAATACATGGAACATCTCACTACTATGGAAGTTCTACACCTGAAGGACCTCTGAAGGGGAGCGTGTCTAGATGTAATACACAGAAAGGACTGGAATAATCTTAAAATGAATTATCTCCTCCATGTACTGTCAACCTGTAACTTTGTGCAAATCTCTTAAAAGAACATCCGACTAGCACCGTATTCCGCTTCGCCACCCGAATGCCCGGGGGATGGGAGTAGCAGGTCACAAGGTCACCCGTCGAAGGTAAATTTCCTTTGAAACTTTTTAGTCCATGTTATCACTCGCAGATTAGGGCGGAGCACCTTACCACACCACTTGCATGCCTGAACAATGCCCTCTTTCCGGTTCCGACTAAACAGTACACTCCAGGGAAGCGATAGTCTCAGCTATCGTTTCGCGACACCACCCGCCACTAAAATCGGAGGCCTAAAAACCCTCTAGAACAGGCACCGATAGTCGCTGGTTGTAGCTGGGGGGAGTTTATGGTTGAACCCATGCCTAGCGTAGCCGAAGTATTCACTACATGGGCATGGGCTTAGGGAGGTCTACGACTAGAACTATCAGATCTCTCAGGGAACGTTGGTAGCGGGACAGAGGCGGATAGCTTCCTGACGAGAAAGCGTACTTGGGGCTAGCTGAAACCTACACCCACCTTAAACACACTGACAAACGCATTCAGGACCACGGAAGAAATAGCAACCACCCTTGGTCCCGCCTTGCACGAAAATCCACAAGTGAACGCTCCCTTATACACGGACATCCCCGTAATATCTCAACTTCTTGGTCACAAACGGAACATGGGCAATGGCGACCAACAGCTCTCAGAAGGACAATTTAAACATGGAGAAGTCCTAGTATTACGGTCCCACCCCCGGACATGGGCAATGGCGACTAAGTTACATTATGAGTTAATACATACAAAGTAAAAGATCCAGCGGACACCTAGGTTGCAGCTCACTCCACCGGAGAGCCCGGGGGCTATAGTTGGCGGCTGACGAACGCCAAGGCCTTCTCCTTCCATATCGCACGATGGAGGTCCTCCAGCCAGGCCCAAGCTCCTGCGGCGCCGGCAGAGCAGGAGGGCACTCCAAGCCATCAGACTCAAGACATTCAGATTCAGTGAGTTCGGCTAGAGCAGTGGTCATAACCTCCATAGTTAGCTCCCTTGCGGCACCCTAGTCGGGACCGTCAATGGAGATCTCAGACATTGTCTTCTTGTACTGGGAGATGACGTCTTCAAAGCGCCTCTTCGAGAAGAATAGTACCTGGGACTGGGAGAAGGGATGTTGCGCAACTATCAAAGGGTCGGTGGCCTAGAGCTCTCTGAGAAGCGCGGTCTGGAAAAGGACAGTGCCTTCTTTCAGGTTCCGCACCTGAGTCAAGCTTCAGCACGTGGGAATTCTCTTCATGAGCCTTGGAAAGCTGCCCCTTCATGGCCGTTCCCTCCTCCTCTAGTTTTCCCTTCTCCTCTACAACAACGGCGTAGGCCTCCTGGACCCGTTAGCTCTCTTCCTGGAGGGTTGACACCTTGAGCCTCAGGTCACCAAGATCGGCCGTGACCGCCGCCTTGATGCGGGTGCTCACCTGCTCGTGGGACATCACTTCCCTCTAGAGCGTTAAGAAATGAAATCATCAGTATGAAGTTGCTCGAAGCAAGACGGAAAGACATCGACACCCCCAATGAACCTCAATCCGTTGGACCAAGGCCGCTGCATCCTCAAGAAGGTTGGGCGACGACACCATGGAGACCTTCCCCATGGCTAGAGGCACAGTCATCTCGGTTGTGGCAGAGTTCGTCACCGCAGAAGGTTGAAGCTTCCTCTGGCGCTTGGATCCAGGGGCAAGGATTTCTAAGGTCGCCCGAACATGAAAAATCCGTCAAGAGAGGGATAAAGGAGCAAGGAATTAAGCAAGCAGCGTAGTTACCAAGGAACAATCTCAACAGATGTCACTACCTGGCTTGCGAGACAATGGATTACAGCGTTCCCTAGACGTCGTCAGGTATAGTTCTGGCCGGCACCGCCGGTGGATCAGGTGATGGGTACGTCGGGAGGAATACAAATCCAAAAAAGATCGACTCCGCTGGTGGATCATGTGATGGATCTTACATGACGGAAGACAAGATATCTATTTATTTTCATCGCTGCTAATGGGACAAAGAAGAGGACCCACGTGTAACTAACCAAGTTAACCAGACAGCAAGCTAGACATGGCAAACCGCGGCCAACATCAAACAAAACCATGACACGTAACGATTCCGCGTGGGCTGGTTGGCCGACTCGTGGTGGCACGGTCCCAATTTTATGTGGGGTGGGACACCGTCTTAATAAACCCTTTTTATTACCGCTCGTAGTTGAAACTCATCTCTAAGTTTGATGAGTGACAAGACATTGATACCAGTGGGTTGTGGCGAAGTAGTACAAGCAACTTCAAAGGGCATTTCTCGTGCTGTCCTGTAAAGCTAATCTGAAATACAGGAACTAGCTAGCTCGTTGATCCTCGAACGAGGTCCACGAACCGTGTCATATTCCGGCGCGACGACCCGCATCGCCCACGGCCCGTTGAGCAACGTCCCTTAAAGCAAGCGCCCTCACCTTGATTTCCTCGTCGCCGAGCAGCTCTTCTATCTTGCCCCGTATCACCTCCCTCTCTACGGTCCGCGCCGCCTCGCCGGCAATGGCCGGCGGCGGCGCCACCTGCAGCCCCGTCTTCCACACGTCGCAGATGTAGCTCCGGTCCAGGAACTGGTCCGTGAAATATGGCCAGCACAGGAATGGCAAGCCGTTAACCATCCCTTCCACCGTCGAGTTCCACCCGCAGTGGGACAGGAAGCACGCCGTCGACGCGTGCGCCAGTACCAGCTGCTGCGGGCACCAGCTCACGACGCGACCGCGCGGTCCGGCGCGACGGCGGAGGTCTTCCAGCCACTGCTCGCTCGCTGAGTCTGGCCTGACCACCCACAGGAACGGCCGGGATGTCAGCGCGAGCGCCTCGGCAAGCTCGATGAGCTGCGCCCTGTCGAAGATGGCGAAGCTGCCGAACGCAACGTACACGACGGATCCGGCCGGCTGCGCGTCAAGCCACGCTGCGCAGGAGTCGTCCTCGGCCCAGAAGCTGCCGGCCGGCTTGTAGTTGGCGGAGACCAGCGGGCCAACGGTGAGGACCTCGGGGAAGAGCGTGAAGGCTCCAGGCTCGAGCTCTTGGACGGAGCTGACGACAACGGCCTCGGCGAGGTGTGTGGCTGCGTTGTTGCGGAGGATCAGGTCGAGGATGACCGGCTGGCCCTTGGGGTCGCCGGCGCGGTTCCACGATAGCTCGGTCGTATCGAGGGGCGGCATCGCTGGAGCCAGCCGAAACGTGCCGCGCTGTTTCGGCCACCCTTTCTCATCAACGACGCCGTCCCTTATCAGCTTTGGGATGCTCATCCTCATCGCGAACATCGCCAGCGACACCGGGTTGAAGGCGGCGACCCGGAGGCCGAGCCTCCGGGCCACCGGAAAGGCCCACGCCATACTCGCGTCGGCGATCAGCCACGTTAGCTCTTCGCCCCCCGCCGACACACTGGAGCCGGACACCCTTCCGATGAGCTTCTCCAGCTCGCCGGGCATGACCTCCAAGAACGCCTCCGCGAGCCGCGCGAGGTTCTTTCGGTCCTCGCCGTCGCTGAGCCCGTCCGGTATGGACACCATGTCGACCCCTCCGAGGCTGCTGCTGCCATCTTTGGAAACCAGAGCACCAAGGATGAGCGCGTGGTTGAGCTCGGTATTGACGAAGGTGACCTTGACTCCGTGTTGGACGAGGCGGTGGGAGAGCTCCATGAGAGGGATGACATGGCCCTGGGCGGGGAAGGGAAGGGCCAACACATGGGGCGCGGCCATGGAGATCAACTGCTGGGAGAGATTGGGAAGATACGGATTGATTGGCAGCGGTGTGAGCTTCCATTGAAACCAACAATGTTTTATATCACATTGTCACTATGAATATGTCAGCAGGGACGTAACATGTGCCACTCGCCTCTTGTTTACTCAGACCCACTTTGTCTTTTATAAGTACCTTAATATTCCCAAACACAAATTCAGCATCTACAATCATCCAAGCCCGTGATGTTGTTGACTCATGCAAGATTGGATGCTAGGGAGTGGAGGCTTTTCCTTACACCTGTGTCGCATATAGTTCCCGAGCGGAAATGCAATACCACAACTAGGTTGGTCCCCGGCATCATCGTTACCGTTGATTTGTTAGAGATTTGTACAAACTATTTTACAGGAAGACTCTTTCACCTTAGTCTAGATTCATACAACATTTATTAGAGATCTGAAACTGCTTTGAATCTGCAGACATATACACGATTCATACATGATTCAATAGCAACAGTAAAAAAATAGAAAAAACAACTAAATTAATAATAGAAAATTAGAAAAAATAACAAAAATTTGAAGATTCATACGAATTTCAATAAATTCGGTCAAGAAACATACAAGTTTCACTGCGAGTGGAGCTCAGATTGTTTCCAACTTTCCAAGAGGGCTTAAGTGTAAATGTGTGGCGGTCGTTGACTTCGCAAACTTTGCACGAAGCTCCAACAATCGTAGGGCAACTGTGATGCCGGGGGACCAACGCCCTTGTGGTGAATCCGGACTCAGTTCCCGAGGTGCTCCCTTTGGTTGTGCCAAATGTTGGCTTTACGGACGAGAGTGGATGGTCGTTTCTCTCCTCGTTCGAGGGCTAGCATGCCCGGCCTTCAGCGGTTGTGTTGGCAACCGGTTCAGCCTCTGTCCCTCAAGCAAGTGGAGGTGGACTCACTCGAGATCTCGTCTCAGGCTTCACCATTGAGCAGCGCACTAGTGATGTGGATGGTGCATTCTCTCTCTCTCGCCTTGGTTTAACAAGCATGGAAGGGGGTTGGAAAAAAAAACCTTCCCGTCCCGTGTCGCTCACAAGCGATCAAGGCGGAACCTAGCCTCGCTGCGTGCTCAGCCCTCTTCCTTCCCCGCTGTCGGTAGTCAAGGGCAAAGCCCTATGGTGCGGCGTAGCAGTTCTCCTTTCCCAGCGCTGCAGTCCGCGGGAGACCTAGGGCGGCGGCGGTACTCCTCGGGGACGGCGGCGAGCTCGGCTGGCGGTGGCTGGGCGACGGAGACGATGGCCGTGGGCGGCATCGACGACGCGCTCCACCCCTCGTGTCGCGGCGGTTGCGGTTCCTCTAGCTTCTGGCGTAGGGAAGCAAGGTCGTGGCGACACGGCTCAGCTCTGCAGCGACGGCGCACAGATGCGGACGGCACTCATGGTGGTAGGTTTGGGAACGCACACCCCCTATGCTCGGACGGTGGCGTCTTCGACCGAGGCGCGACAGTGCGGCGGCAGGGCTGTTCTGGACCAGATCTGGACTAGATCTGGGCCTGCGAGCCCGTGGGGCCTGCGGGCTGATGGATCTTGGCTGATCGGCCTTGCCACGGCATCCGAACAGCGAACACCGCTGGTGTATGGGGGCAGATCCCCCCACCTGGGTTGCTTTTGCGCCTGACGGTCCTTCGGTGTGAGGTTGGTTGTGGCTTGGGTCCGAGCTCGTGGAAGCCGGGGCGGCGGCCCCGGAAGGTGAACCGCACGGGTGGCTTTGGCAAGCGTCGTGGAGGTGGTGATGGTCTTGCCCCTTAGTCATAGGGGTGGCAAGGAGCGGACAGCGGGATACCTTGGTGGTGGCGGCGCTTCGGCTTTGGCTTCCCCCAGATCTTGATCTGATGACTGGGCTCGAAGGCAGCGGGTGTACCTGTAGTGGGCGTATGGGTAGATTTTTCTGGGCGAAAGCCCCGCTTTTGACGCCGACGGCGGCGATGCCTGCGGGTATCGTAACCATCCTGGGGCGCCGTTGTGGGTACCTTCCGTGTGAGGGCTCTGGGTGAAAACCCTAGATTGTTTCGGTCTCGCTGATGACAGTGTGTTACGTCGTTACCGTGTTGGGGGCGTTGGCGTGGAGTTCCTTTCCCCTAGGCCTCGCCGCTGCCTCTGGTGGCAAGTCTTGTTATCTTGTACTTTGTTGTTTACCTTGAAGGGTTCCGCAACAGAAAATAAAAAATTCCTATGTTGAAACTCTAATACACCCAAGATCTATCTATGTAGTAATGCGGACGGCCGGAGCGTATAGAATACCTACCCTTGTAGACTGTACGCGGTTAACGTTCCGAGGGGAACGTGGTTGATGTAGTCGAACTTGTAGCTGACCTCAAGGTCACGAAGCTCCTCGCAGGTCAGCCATTGCTTCTTCTTCATCGTGCAGCAGCTCTGACTTACGATATTTAAGTGCCCCAAGTGTTGCACCTCGTGTCTTCGTACACATCCGGTGTCCGATGAGACCTCCGGTTCCCCGATCCCGTCGGGAGTGCGGAAGTTGATATCTGGCTAGGAATCCCTGCAGCGCAACGGCGTGCTGCAGGTGCGGTGTCTCTTGCATGGAGACTAGAGAGAAAGGGAAGGAGAAAGTTAACCAAAGGACTTCTCCAAATATTGGTGTGTCTTTAGTCCTCTCATGGGCACCCCTATATATAGGTGGAGGGGTGTGACCTCCTCATTAGGTTAGCCATGTGGGACTAAATGAATCAGAAAAATATCAGGAATTTTTGTCTTGGACGGTTGGGCCAAATCTGTACATCCCAAAGAGCAAACAGTAGCCTGGCGGGTGGGCTGGCCACCCCCGGCGGCCCGGAACCAGCCGAGGCGGACGAGCCGTCCAGGAGCAGAGGCCGGGTGGGATGCACCGCGGCCCACCTTGCACTAGCGCCCCAGCCTGGTCTCCTCCCCTCAGTTCTGCCCGGCGGCGCCAAAAGGTGATCGCGGCCCAGCGGCGCGCGGTGTGACGCCTAGCGTCCCGTCGCCCTTGGCGGCAGTTGTTACCGACTGCTTGCATGTTCGCCTGTCAGCGAAGCCCAGCTGCACGCTGCACCGTGCGGCGGCTATTATCCGCCGCCCACGTGCGCCTAGACTATTTTTCTTTTCCTCTTTTTCTACAACATTTCTTTTAGGCTATTTCTCTCCGGGGATTTGGTCTAATATGAAAGTTGTTTTTATAAATATTAATTTAAATATTATTTAGAATATATTAATTCATAATAAACATATAACAAATGTATATTTAAATTCTCATTTATCTGAAAACACTTTTTCAATTTTTCTTTTATTCTATCTCCGAACAGCTTCTCAGATCTCTCCGCTGAACAATTCCGGCTTTCTCTTTCTCTACTGTGATTCCATCGTACGAATGATCGCTCTCATCGTATCCTTAAGTGTATCCCCTCACGGCTCGGGAATGCCCTAGACATGATCTATATCAATGATCAACAGAGGTACTAGGGATGCCCATGTGACCCCTATGCACTCCAGATGACAATGTAGTTTGAACCATAAAATGTAGAATCCAATTTCCCTTTGTTTCTTGATATGACTTGTCTGAGATCTGATCATTGGTATCACATACCCTATTCAATCTTGTTATCTACAAGTTCTATTTTACTTGTTACCGTGATATTATATCCCCGTGACCGAGTCACATATTGTAATATTTATGAATGTAATCTCACCAAGACGGTCGTATGTATCTTACCCGTTACGTGGATGAACAAATCCCGGTCTTGTAATCATATGTCATCTACTATTCCTTTGGAATACCCAACGTACACCTTTATGATCACCGTATTACTAGATGACGTTTGATGCAGTCAAAGCAGCCTCGGAAAACAGTGAATAATATGAACTCACGGTCTAAGAAAAATGATACTAGATTTTAGCTATTGCAACAATGAATTATATGACTTGATCGTGTCCCAATATTTTGAGAAATGTCCATCATATCATTCTCCTTAATATGACTTTGTTGTTAATTGGCATAAATGCTCATGATCTTGAAACCTAGATCATCCTCATGACCAACAAACTAGTATAAATAGAGGCTACTAGGAATTTGTTTGTTTCATACCACACTTGTACCAATATTTCTACTTGATATAGTTATAGCATAATATAAAACTATTATAAACTAACTGAGATATGAGAATAAAAACCTATTTATTGTTTACCTCTAGGACATATCTCCTTCAGTCTCACACTTGCACTAGAGTACAAATAATCTAGCTCGAAGTTTACTCATCGTAAACCATATAACATATGCATTTATTAATCATGCATGTTCATGGGAAACGTCCTATCCATGTTCTGTTTTATCATATCATTATGTCTTTTGCAAATCGTTAATGTCTTCCTAATTTTGACATTCATACCATTATTTTATAATGGGTTGAAGTATTCGTTTGGAGACAAAATGAGACTTTGTTTCTCGTGTTTATAATGATGGTCGTTTGCACTATTGTCATCTAAACTTCGAAACACACTTTGCAATCCTTTGTGTATGTACAACAGTTATGGCAGCAGAACGAGGCTAGATTTTAGGAGCCTATAGTGACTTTAGATCAACCTCATGGGATTTCTCATGGGCACTATGCCCTGGGACACATCATTCTACGTTAAAGACAAACTAGTCCCGCCATAACAATATACATTAGATCAGATAGAGCCTTTATACTTCTATATCTATGTAGATCCTAGTACATGAAGTGCAACTATGCCACTTACTTTGCTTCTTGCCATTTAAGTACAAACTTAATTCTGGTTCAGTGATCAACGTAGGAATCACTTCAATACATGTTCTTATAGTTAAGAGCTAGTCCTTCCAACTAGAACCTCGGGTCACATTATGTCGAGTATACAATATGGTTGTATGGAAGAACCTATGGCTGAGGCATATGAGATGCAACGCATCTCTTTCTTTCTTTTAACCATAGTTGCAATACTAACTCAATGCTTCATATAGTAAGAACTTCTTTCTTACCTTGTTCCATTCTGAACTTCTTCAGAATCTTGCCTTAGGACATTCTGAACATCTTTCAGAATCAAGTCTAGGAAGCATTCGATATTTGAATTTTATTAAACTCACCAATCTATCCCGATAGATACGATGTTTAATAACTTTCAACTTCATCCTTATTTACCTACTTAAATGTTATTAACACCAATCACATCATTCATATATGTCGTCCACATATTCCAGAATGATTTCATGCTCTCACTCAAATATGTCATCCATATTTGAGATTCAGGGATTTCACTTAGCTCCCACTCAAAATATGTCAGCTACATATTATGATTTAGCCAAGTTGAGTTGCTCCCACTCAAATCCAGGTCCTCTCAATAATCTTGGACATTCCAAAATTCCTTGATTATTATCAAATCGAGAATTCCACTAACGAGATTTCAATGACCATTCATTTCTCGCACTTAGGTCCATCACGCTTCTTTGTATTTCGTAGGTATGCCTTGTTCAAAACATGACAAGTTAATCAACAATATAATTCCACAAATTTGTAGAATATATATAGTTGAATCCTACTTTCTTTAGTAAAAGTATTTTGCTGAAACTTTATGATCATTATCATTGGTTTCTCCTCTATTTGTAGAATTCGGTTTCATAGAAAAAAATTGCTGCATCACTCAACAATCCGGAGGTAAGGTCAAATACCTTGTTTTGATCTTTTACTTTCTTCCACTTGTATCTTCATCGAGACACATTAACTTAGGACAACAGTAGGTTGCCCCTTTGTGGAAGATGCATTCATAGCTTCCTAAGAATGCTCTACAAAGACTTGTTTATTCGCCATGATTTTGACTTACCGAAATCTCTAGAAACTTGAACTTTCCATAACACTTATGGTTTTGTTTCCACGAATCTTTTAGATGTTTCTTTATATTTCAAATGAGTGTTTGCTTATTTCGATCTCTAACTCTAAACGACAACTATAACCCCGATAAGAGATAATATTATACCATATGTATCTTAATACTTAATGATTATGATGTTTAGACATTTCAATACACTTTGAATTTGTCCAATTATCATAATTTGTGAAACATCTTTCACAAGTCCTTTTCATGCTAAACTTAACTTGAATACTTTAGTCATGTCGATCAAATCGAAGAAACTTGTTAATTCAATATCCTCCGTCGTTGTGAACTCATTTGAACAATTCAAATCATTTCAAACTCATGTTTCATTAAGTAAATACGCTTATTCACTTAAGTCCACAATTAACTAATGATTTCCACTATTTATTGAAAATACGATACATCACTATGTATAAGATCCAACATTTCTTTGCATATCACCGTTTTACCAGAATGTGGAGTTTTATTTATTCTGCCCAACGAGTCATGGTTTTGCAAAGTCTCCAGATTAAGCATCTAGGACCCCGATCTTCATTTAGAATGAAAAACATGCAATAACCAAAATGCCTTAAACTATAGTGTCATTTCATTATTAAACTTTGGATATCTTTTAGTATTCTAATCCTTTATAATGTTTAAACTATTATTATTAACATAGTGATGAGAATAACTCATTTATAATCGTAATGTGACCATAACGGTATTGTTCATAACAATAGTACAAACTGGCTTGTAACTTGTTCATATGAATAATCGTCTTGCCAATAGCAAGACACACAAACAAGGAATACAAAACTATATTCAAATCTACTAATCCAAATGATCAACTTTGAGGAAAAGCGTGATGTCGACAATCAACTATTTTGCTTGCCGTCATCAAGTCACATTGCCTCAAATCCAGCAATTCTCAAGCAGATCATCATATTTTCACAAAGCAGGGCAAGTATCAAATACTTTGCAAACTGCATTGGGTTTTACAAGAACCACATTTATAATTTGTATATCTTACATATACCTTTTCATCCATGACCTCCATTGCAATCAAGCCCTTTTAAGAGTTCTCAACTCTAATGCAAGATCGCTAAGTGATTTTCCAAATATTCTCTTTTCATCCATGATGGAGGAAAACTCATCCAATGGCTCATACTTTATGTGCCAGATTTTGCATAATACAAAATGTAGTCCAACTCTCCATCAAATGGGGAATGGCTTATTGTATGATAATGGAGAGAACACAAACATTGCCGAGTCATCGAATTATCTCCTAATGGTTATTGTATCAAGAAGAGAAGATCACCTTTTACAAGGATATCCCTCAGGTGTGGGTATTAATCTATGAAGTTGGACCCTTTTGCTAAGTTCTACATCAAGCAAGAATTTCCCATGGTCGCAAAAGACCTCAATGAGATAGACCATGATCTACTAAGATATTTTCAAATAGACATCTAGACTAAGTTCATAATATGAGTTCAATTTATGATTGATCTCCCACTAAAATTGTCATCCCCTGGATGATTTTAGTGACCACATGATCCCAATCCTCTGCACCCCCCCGATCGTCATGGCCATTAGTGCAACATCAAAGGTAGACATTCTCTAATGCCAATCACATCATCCATGTGACTCATGCTCGATCTTTCGATCTCTTGTGTTCCGAGGCCATGTCTACATATGCTAGGCTCGCCAAATCTAAGTTGTGTCTATTCGCTGTGCAACATGGCTTACACCCACTATATGCAAACGTAGATATGTCTAGCCCTCGATCATCACGGACGACTTCATAACGAAGAACTTTCTTGGTGTTACACACACAAGGGGAACACGATCACTCGAATTAAATAGGGATTATCTTATTTGCTACCATTGAGTATCTAATACTAGCACACAATAAGATGTAAAACAAGTATCAACATCACATGCATATTTTTGTGATATGATATGGTCCTTCTTCTTGTGCCTTGATCTCCATCGAGCGCTCTGACATGATCTCCATCTTGCCCTTGGTTTGATGCCAAGTCCACGACGCCCCCATCCGGTCGTCCATCGGAACAATGACTATTACTACATAACTTAGTAACATAAAAGTAAACTATTTTACTACGTAACAACCAATACCATATCATAACACATGCCTGATACATTGCAAATGTATCTATAATTTTTGATGCTCCATGCTTGGTTTTATCCAATTTCTTGTGTTTTGTCCACACTTTGGAGTACTTTTCATATGATTTCTTGGACTAACCTATTAACAAGAGCCACAGTGCCAGCTGCATGTTTTCTGTTGTTTTTGGTTCCAGGGAAGTCAGAAAATGAATATTCTCGGAATTGGACGGGACAAAAGCCAAAGTGCCTATTTTTCCGTAAGACTCAGAGCTGAATACGAGACGGAGGAGGGCTGGGGTCGGCCACACCCCCAAAGGCTGGCTAGGCTGGCCGCCAGGCATAGTGTGGTGGCCCAGGCACCCCTCGGCTCCTCTTCGCCTATAAGAAGCCTTCTAACCTAAAAACTACTGGGGTTCGACGTTTTTCCACAAAAGTTCATTACACGCCACCACCGGGGAGATTCGGTGTCGTCGGATTGAGGACAAGTACGCCATGAGGGGGTTCCCGAGGCGTGCGGAAGAGAGGGGTGTGTGACGTATGGTGTTCCGAGACGGTGATCACACAATTTTACCCAGGTTCGAATCCACTGGCTTTGGACGGACCCTACTCCTGCTAGCAATCCAGTAATACGGCAGAGCTGGAATATGGGTTACAAGGGTTTCGCCTGTGCGAGTTGAGATTGTAGACTATTGAGGTGTTGCCCTAAAGTCTCTCCCTAGGACGACTTATATAGATATCCGGCCTAGGGTTTACAGGAGAGATCTATCTGGCTACGACTAAGAGTCGGTTATAGAGTACATCTTGAACTACAAGTAACATTATGCGCCTAAGTCGGTAAGTCTTCTGGGCCTTCCTGTAGCCGGATTGGACTCCGTCTTTCTTCCTAACTGGGCCGCCCGTGAAGCAAAGCTCTAACCCGAAGTGGGCCACCCTGGTCAGTGAGGAACTGTGAGGATACTCGAAAAGTATATCCCCAACAGCAGCCCCTGGAGGCCTCCAAGATCCAAAGTCGGATTTATCATCGTCTTAGCTTCATCTTCGGCTTGCAGAATCTTGAAGGGTTCCTGAAACTTCACAACAAAAAATACGATCCGGGTCTTAAAAATAAGTCGGACCTATCAACAGGTTACTCGGATTTTCCAGCTTGATTTCAAACTAAGCTGAAACTTGATCTCTAACGCCACCTAACACCAGTCATGGTCAAGTCACGTCATCTGACAGGCATTCCGTCAGCACGACCGTTGGTGGGTCCGTGGTTCGCGAAACCGAGGCGCCGTTTCAATGCGTGCGTGGAGATCGAGGCGACACAATCATCGCGTGGGTCCTTCCCAGTTCTTTCCACGACACGTGGCGGTTACACTGTAGCATTTGCATGAATCTTGGCGCAGTTAGGTGGATATAAGGGGTTAGGATTTCTTCCTTCTTCTTCCACCAGTCCTTTGCCTTTTCCTTTCCTCCCAATCTTCTTGCGTGCACAGAGCTCCCTGTTCCTCCACCAAAAACTCCCAGCGCCGCCCCTTTTAGGTTAACCACTCACTGGAGAAATGGCTTCATCTTCCTCTTCCGGCTTAGCGGCGGCGGCGGCAGCGACGGAAGCGGTGGCGGAGAAGGAGAGCTTCCGTGGGCTCTGGATCCCTGCGCGCTCAACGAGGAGGGCCTCAAGAATGTGGAGGAGGGGCTTCTCGCTGCCGGCAACTAGCGGAGCGGCTTCGAGGAAACCGTCCCCAACCCACGCGACGCCGAGCGGGTCCACTTTGGCACCCACCTCGATAGAGGTTTGTCATTTCCTCCCTCGGAGTTCTTCTTCGAGGTGATAGATCATTACGGAGTTCAACTCCATCATCTTCCTCCCAACTCTCTGTTAGAGATGAGCGCGTACGCTTCATTGTGCGAGGGCTTTCTCGGCATTAGGCCGAGTTTGACTCTTTTCCGGTACTATTTTCATGTCCGGAGAAACTCCATTACTGCCGGTGTTCCTTACATCACCGGCACTATTATCTTTTCGCTTAGACGCGAGCGCGCGTATCCCAAAATTCTAGCTAGTGACTCGGTCAAACAATGGCCAGCCACGTTTTTCTATCACAGGGATATTCCGGCTCCCAGCAAATCCACTACTTTGCCAGCTTTCATCGACGGAGCCACCACGGCCCAACCTTCTTGGGACGAGGCTGCTCCGGCTCTCACCGACGATCTGATCCTTGCTAAGAGGCGGATCGAATATTTGATCAAACACAAGGATCTGAAGGGATCCGACTTGGTCCATTGCTGGGTCTCACGTCGGATCCAACCCCTCCAGTATCACGGAACCTGACTGATACATTCCATCACGTCGTCTCCGAAAGACTCCCTCTGCATCAGCTCCAAAGCCTACACCACTCAAGGCTACATAAGCCAGATCAAGTGGCTGATCCAGGAGCGGATTGAGAGGAGAATCCCGGAGGTTTCTCTGGACATGCACACGGCGGATAACCCCGTAGTGCTGGCAAGCTTCTATCAGTACACCTTTTTATGTGTTCCAATCTTCGAGTTATATCGCAATACTGATGTGTTTTCTTCTTTTCAGCTTGCTGACCTCCCCGAGTCAGAATTTGCTCCGCTCGAAGGATATCCTCCAGAGTTCTCTCAGGAGGTAGAAGTGGTCCCATTGCTGGATCTTGCGCTCAAGAAGCGCAAAGCTCCGACAGAGGCTGTCGGCACAAAGGAGGTTCCTGTTGTGAAGAGGTATCTTTCAATCACAATTTTCCGCCTTTGTACTTTACTTGAATTTCTTTCCGAGATGTAATGTTTCTGACTTTACTACATTCTCAGAGCAAAACCTCTCCTCAAGGGCAAAGGGAAAGGGATTCCTTGGCGGCAAAGCTTACGATAGCTTCTCTGCCGTGGCTCCTCCGACTCTCCTCAACCTTCGCAATGCCGGTGATCTCCGGACATTGCGTAAGATCCGACTCTTCAACGGGCTTATAACCTTGGGTCGCAAACTGACGTCACCATGAGTGCGTCAGATCAAGATAAGGGTGAACCCTCTTTGGGTAATGATCCCTCGGCAGAAACCTTCGCCGAAAACCTCATGAGCAACCCGGGTCTTGCCAAGTTTGGCTTGTCCCGGAAATCTGCTGAAGAAATCCAGCGGCTAGCCAAGCAATGCTTGGATAAAAGTACTTTATCTGCTGAAGAAGAAGCGCAAGAAGCAGAGGACATCAAGTTCTCCGACCTTCTCGCTCAAGTGCGCCTCCGTGACGAGAGGATTAGGACTGGTGAGCTTCCAACAGCCACGATGATTCCTCTGACTCTCGCCGAGAAGGTGGCTGCTGAAGTGAACGCGGGTTTGGATAAACTCACCCACGAACAATATGTAAGTCAGAATTCCAACTCCTGTTTTTCCTTTATTGTATTTTATATCATATCCTCTAGCCCCCAAGCATGAAGTAGGATAAACAATCCTGGTTTATGCTTTATTAGGATGCCAAAGAACGAACTAGTGTAGCCCCCAAGGCTCATGCTGATATTAGCAACAATATTAGCCCGAGTCTTTAGTAGCTTTCTAACTTTGGGTATTCTGACTTACAGAAAGTATGTTCCTATAATCAGGATTTACTGAGAAATGTCTGCGATAAGCGGAGAGAGATTAAGGCTTTCCGACTTAAGAATGCTGAACTTAAAATTGCCAAGGATGAGGCCGAAGGTAAACATTCCGAGACTCAAACCTTGTCCTTGTATTTTCAATGTCGAATTTGTTCTTGAACTGTTGTTCCTTTTTGACTTACAGCGCTGGTGAAACAATCCGTCGCCATGATTCAAGAGGCCGAGAACCTCAAGACCCTGGTGGTGGAGAACAAGGAGCTTCGCCAAGAGCTGGACCAGCTCAAGGCAAATCATGAAAAGAGCATAGCTCAAGTCCTTGAATCCTCCTCCATGGCTACTGAAGAGCGTGATCGCAAGATCGCTGCTCAAGATAAAATAATCTCGGACCTCAAGGATGAGCTTAGCAGAGAAAAGGATATGTCCCAGGCGCTCTGGGCTGAACTCCAAAGTCTCCAGGAGGAGAAGACCAAAATTGACAACGTCATTTTCGGTACATTCCATCTATCTGACTTGTCTCTTTCTTCGACTTTTATCAATGTCGGATTTTTCTTAACTTGTTTTGTGTATAGGTCCTCTGAACTTGACAGACTCTTCCTCCTCCGAGCCCTGCACCCACCGGCTTACCCAAGTCGGTGACCTGCTTCATGACTTCCGCCAGTCCCTTGAAGATATCGGCGAAGCTCTCAAGATTTCGGACATGCCAAACATGTCGGATTTTCAGGTGCGGGACAAGGCGAAGGAGATGCCGCAACTTGATCGGATCGAACATGTCCCACGTATGGATCGCCAGAGAACGCTCTCACCATGGTCATGAGCCACCATGGAAACATGAAATATGGCAAGTGACCAGAGGATACTGCAAGGTAGATGAAGACGGCCAGGAGCAGGACCTTCAAGCCATCATGCACTCCTGCGCCGGATATGGGTGTCACGTGGCTGACCTGACCAGCTACGAGATCCCCTTCTTCACCCGCGTGGCTACTCTGCCTCCTCCTCCGAAAGAACCAACAGAAGTTTCCGATGATGAACGCACCACCTCGGCTGCGGACATCTCGGAACAATATCAAGGCGGAATCTCCAGCGAGCCGGCAGCTCCTTCATCTCCTCCTGCATCATAGATCAGAAATTTTTGTATTATTCCGGAAAAACATGATGCATCCAAATATGCAAGATTTTAATTTTGCTAGTGCTAAGCTTTTGATCTATTCAGCACTTTTTAGCTTTGAGTTTTTTTTTGTGTGCCTGAAATGTTTACATAAGCACTTGTATTTTTTCGTCTCTACTTATCGTTTATCTGGCTTTCCGCCTCGTCCCTTTCATGAGCCGGCTAAACCTTCTGCCGGAAACTTTGCCGAGCCACGGAGCCCAATTGCTAAACCAGTTTAAACTCGGAAACAAAGCCGGCTTCCAGTACCAACAATTCACTACTCGGAAAATGCCCGCATCTAGCAATCAGACAAATAACCAAAGTAAAGACTAGAAACTTTAGAGTTATACCCGAGGGTAGCAGTTTTAGAATCGGAAATCTAAACCAGAATGAACATGAGCATAAAGTACTTTCAAGCATTCTGGGATTTTCGACTATGACATGATCATTCGGAAATAAGATGGTAACAACTTCTCAGAAAAACTTGAGGCAACCAAAACTTTTATTTCTCAGAGAACATGTACATATGTATGTTTACAAAGAAGAATAAATTAAGAATAAAAGGGACGTAGCTGAGCAATATTCCACGGTCTGTCTAACTCATCCGGATTTGTACTGCCTCCAGCTCTCTTTCTATTCTTAGTAGTAGGTCTTTCTTTGACTGGCCTCATGTCAGTTAAGTAGTACGATACATTGTGTAACACTCGACTAACTAAAAAGGGCCCTTCCCATACTGGGGAAAGTTTGTGCTTTCTTTGTTGCACAAGCCAGAGAACCAAATCGCCTTTATTGAAAGATCGGTTTCTGACTCTCTGGCTATGATACTTGCGTAACTTCGCCGATAGGTCAGAGATCTCATTTCAGCAATGACGCGAACTTCTTCGACTAAGTCGAGATCATTTTGTCGAGAAATCTTGGCATCCTCTTCAATATACGCGGCCACTCTAGGAGAAGTATGAATCAAATCACTAGGAAGAACTGCTTGCGCCATAGACCAAGAAGAAAGGTGTGTATCATGTTAACCTGTTTGGAGTTGTTCGTAAACTCCAAATTACAGAGGGTAATTCCTCTGCCCAAGCCCCCGCAGCACGCCGTAGTGGTGCTTCGAGTCTCGGTTTTAGGCCTTGTAGAATTAAACCATTTTCTCTTTTGACTTGTCTGTTAGCCTGTGGATGTGCGACTAACGCAATATCAAGCTGGATATTTTGCTTGTTGCAGAATTCAGCCAATTCTCCATAGAAAAGTTACTCCTGTTGTCCGTGATAATGCTATGCGGATAACCATACCGGATTATAACATCCTCGACAAATCTTTTGGCTGTTGCTCCATCACAACTAGTGACAGGTTTAGCCTCAATCCATTTGGTGAATTTATCCACCATCACTAAGACGTGAGTAAATCCACTTGGAGCTCGTTTAAAAGGTCCTACCATGTCAAGCCCCCAGATCGCAAAGGGCCATGTTATAGGTATTGTTCGCAGCTGATCAGCTGGAACATGAGCTTGCTTACGATTTCTTTGACATTTCTTGCACGTCTTGACTAATCGTTTGGCATCTGCCTGAGCTGTAAGCCAGAAAAATCCGTGTCCAAAAACTTTTGCCACTAAAGATTTGGCTGCAGCGTGGTTACCACACCCGCCTTCGTGGATTTCTCTTAAGATTTCCACTCCTTCTTCCGGAGATACACAGCGCTGAAAACCCCCAGAAACACTCTGTTTATGGAGCTCACCTTTAACAATAGTATAGGCTTTTGCTTGTCGGATAATCTGTCGGCTCAGCACCTCATCTTCGGGTAATTTGCCATCTACCAAATAATCGAGGTAGGGTTGAGTCCAGCTGGGAATTATAGCCAGAACTGCTATCAAAGATGAGTCTGATTTGGTCGGATATTCCTCATCTACTCCCTTTATTGAGAGAACTTTGAGGTCCTCTAGAAAAGCGCCATCCGGGACCTCTTTCCGCGCAGAACCTATCCGAGATAGTGCATCTGCTTCCTCATTTTCTGCTCGAGGGATGTGTTGTACTTCAAACCCTTCGAACGATTTAGATAGATCATCCACGATAGCTTTATATGCTGCCATGTGTTTATTTGCGTTACAAATATTCGACACTTGCTGAGCAACAAGATCCGAATCTCCGTAACACATCAAACGTCGGATGCCAATATCCTTAGCAATCCGGATTCCATGCAGTAGTGCTTCATACTCGGCAATATTGTTTGTCGTTGTGAAGTGTATCTGCAACACGTATAAAAGTTTATCTCCTTAGGGTGATTTGAGCACCACGCCAGCCCCCGAGCCCCCTCAAGCCTTAGACCCATTAAAAAAGAGGGTCCAATATTCCGACTCAGGGAGGATCCTGTTCTCCTTCGTCTCTGTCCAATCAGCGACAAATTCGGCAAGGATCTGGGATTTAATTGCTGTCTGAGATTTGTACTCAATGTCGAAAGCTGAAAGCTCTATTCCCCATTTGGCGACGCGTCCTGTGGCGTCACTGTTGTTGATTATATCTCTCAGGGGAGCTGTGCTCACCACGGTAATTGGATGCTCCTGAAAGTAGTGTCGTAACTTACGAGATGCTAGAAAAACACCGTAAGCCAACTTTTGATAGTGCGGATACCGCTGTTTTGATTCTGTCAGAACCTCGCTGACAAAGTAAGTCAGACGCTGCACTAGGTGTTCCTGATTTTCCTCTAGTCTCTCCACCACCATGACGATACTAATGACCTTATTTGTCGTAGCAAGATAGAGCAACATCGGTTCCTTAGGTTCCAGCGCTGCAAGGATAGGAGCAGATGAGAGTACTTTCTTCAGGTCTTGTAGTGCAGCTTCAGCTTCATCAGTCCAAACAAAATCTTTGGTCTTTTTCAGGAGTTTGTATAATGGTGCGGATCTTTCCAAGCCGCTTACAAATCGACCGACCGCTGCAATGCAACCAGTTAGTCTTTGTACGTCCTTCAAAGCGGGTTGTCCCGAAATATTGAGTATAGCCTTGATTTTGTCTCGGTTCACCTCTATGCCTCTTTGAGACACGATGAAACCTAACAATTTTCTGCTGGTATTCCAAAGAAGCATTTCTTCGGTTAAGCATGATGTTGTATTTTCAGAGATTGGCAAATGTTTCCTCCAAGTCGGAAATCAGCGTTTCTTCTTTGGACATTACCGCGATATCATCCACGTATGCATGTACATTGCGTCCGAGTTGGTCATGAAGGCAACGCTGCATCGTATGATACGTAGCTCCTGCGTTCTTCAGCCCAAAAGGCATCGTAACAAAATGTAAGGTTCCGAAGAGGTTATGAATGAAGTTTTGACTTTGTCGATTCCTTCATCCCGATTTGGTGATAGCCGAATATGCGCCGAGAAAACAGAGGAGTTCGAGCCCGCCAGAATCGATAACTTGATCAATTCTAGGCAGACCGAACGGATCTTTTGGACAAGCCTTGTTCAAGGCAATATAATCAACACACATCCTTAAATCAGTGGTGTCCTTTTTAGGGACCATTACAGGATTGGCCGACCACTCAGTGTGGATGACCTCTTCTATGAATCCGGCTAACTCGAGCCGCGCTAGTTCCTTAGCTATTGCCTTACGCTTTTCATCGCCAAACCGTCTTAAGGACTGTTTGACGGGTTTAGCGTTCGGATTTACATTTAGAGAGTGCTCGGCAAGTTCCCTAGGTACTCCGGTCATGTCAGATGGCTGCCATGCGAAGATATCTTGATTTGCTTGGAGGAACTTGATGAGCGTGCTTTCCTATGCGCTACCTAGGCCTACGCCTATCTGGGTCACCTTGGAGGGGTCATCATCCTTCAACATCGCTTTCTTGTCTCTTCTGATGCCTTGAACTCCGGGTTTGGCTTTGTCACTTCCTTCTTCGTTGCGGGCATCTCGAACGGATCTATGATCTTCTTGATCTCCTGGTACTCCTGGGCGTGCAGGCGGCTTCGGCAAAGGCGGCATTTCCATCCTCGCACTCTCGAGCTTTCTTCGGGTCTCCCCTGATGGTGATCACGCCGTTGGGACCTGGAATTTTCATCATATTGTAAATGTAACACGGACGAGCCATAAAAGCCTAGTAAGCCGGACGTCCGAATATAGCGTGGTACGCGCTCTTGAACGGGACTACTTCAAAGGAAAGTGCCTTCGTCCGATAATTCTTTGGAGTTCCAAAGGTAACATCCAAAGTAATCTCTCCCAGGGAATTAGCTTGTCTTCCTGGGACAACTCCGTGAAAGATCACAGAGCTATGGTTCAGCTGGGTCTCCGAGATCTTCATCCGGCGTAGCGTTTCAACATAGAGAATATTGATGCTGCTACCACCGTCCATGAGGGTCTTGGAGAAACCATAACTGTCAATAAGTGGGTTGATGATTAAGGTGTATTTTCCTTGCCTATGTAACTTAGGCGGATGATCATCGTGGTCAAACGTGATTGCCACTTCCGACCAGTCCAGATACTGGGGGACAGTCGGAACTGTTGCATTGAGCTCGTGTAGAACTGCTTTCTTGACCTTTGCTGGTTGAGATCCGAGGAAAGTGACATAAGTGTCCTTCTTGGTGGGAAAAGTTTTCTTCCCTTTCGGCTTGGGATTTTAAGCATCAGCTTCCTCCATGTCGGAATCTTCCTTGGTCTCCTTGTCCTTTTCGGGATTTTTCTTTCCCTTCTTCCGGTTAGCTTTGTAGCCCGCGGTGTCATCTATTTTGATGTCGTCACTGAAACGACATTTAGCGTTGGTGTGGGACGAGCCCCCATTAGCGTCTAGGTGATGCACACATGGGTTATTGGCAATGTCGGCCCAAGAGTAGGTTTTGCCTGGTTGCTGTTCTCCTCTACCTTGGACCCTTGAAGTCCCACGGCCATGCCCGCGGCCTCCGCCACGTCCTCCTCGTCCTCTAGACCCGGAAACAGTAGTCACCACCGCTGTTTCCGTGTTGGGTTTTTCTTCCGAGGTATTTTTGCGCTTCTGAGCTTGTTGCTTTGGTTGTCTTGCCGACTGAGGCACAACTAGGGCATTGAGCAATCCCTCTGCATCGTCGTCAGCATCTGCATACTTGCTCGTTGTTTCTATCATCTCTCCCAAATCAGTGACCTTGTCACACTTCAAGCGATGACGCAGTAGACCAATTGGGAGACCTACAATGAAAGCTTCAATCGCAGTTTGATCATTTACTCCTTCACAGGAGTTCTTCGTGTCGATCCATCGTCCAAGGTAGTCCCGGCAAGTTTCTCCGGCTTTCTGGGTGCAACGCTGTAGGTCTCCGACCGTACAGGGCCTCTGATATGTGCCTTCAAAGTTCCGAAAGAACACACTTTGCATGTCATACCAGTTATGGATGGTGTTCTCCGGAAGTTCATTGAGCCATGATCGTGCCATCTTCCGCAACATAAGTGGGAGATATTGGGTTGCGACCAGGCTGTTTCCGCCCTTGGCGATGCAGCAAGCTTGGAAGAAATCCTATAGCCAGGTATCTGGCCGAGCAATGTTGTCGTAGGCTTGGATATGTCTTGAGATAGCAAATCCTTCCGGGAATTTTGTAGCTCTGATGCGTGGTCCGAAGCACTTTGGGCCCACGTAGATATCATCGTTTTCGTAGCACCGAGCCTCTATGTTGGAGTTGATCCTGTGCCTTGCATCGTTCAGGGATAAAGATCATCTCGAATGTCGGCTGTGGCTGTGGTGCCTTGGAGCCGGACTTCGGCTTCTGCCGCCACCTCCTCCGCCATGTCGTCCTCCTTGCCCTCCTTGGGAGCCGTTGTGATGACTATGTGGTGGAGAAGGTGGGGCAACTGGATAGTTTTCGGGTGATCGCCGACCTCCGTCCGGAACGTCATTATTCCGATTCCGGGGAGGGTCTTGACTACGACGAGCCTCCTGCCTGCTTGTTCCGGCGTGGTTTCCGTCGTTTCTTCATCCATCGTTCCCACCATGGTGGGGCTCAGCCGGACAGCTTGCATGTCTAGGAGGTGGCATCTTTTGACGATCCTCCTCCCGATGTTTCTCTTTATCTTCTCCTCTTCGATCGTTAGATTCTCGTCGGGGAGGATTCCTCGGATTCAGAGCAGCGATGGCCTCTTTCTCGGCCGCTGGTGTGACGTTGCTCCACTCGCGTGCAGTCCTGCGATGCTGTCCTGACGATCCGGTTCTCGAATAATTGTCCTCTCATCGTTCGGGGCGATAATGCTGCTCCGGAACATGGTGGGGTCTTACGTCAGCCCATGTTGGATCTGTTCGACATTGGTCGGAATCCGAGACCAGTTTTTGACTTCCAGACAGGGCGACCTTTTGCTGCTCCAGTCCCTTGTTGAGTAGCTTGATACCCAAACGAATCTCCTCTGGTCCTGGATTAGCCGATAGAATTTCTCGGGCCACCACGGTATTCTGCTCTGGGGTTGGATATACCCAATCTCCTTTGCTATCTTTCCGTGGCTTCCCCATCTCATCTTCGAAAAGGACGGCACGGATATGTGGGAATTGGTTGTCATCTGTGTGACGCTTTCGTGTCTTCTGATGCAACCGAGACATGTAGTCCTTGGTTGCCATGCGTTTCTTCTCCACCTCGATGTTTTTGGCTTCATCGAGGAGTTGTTGACGATGCGCTTCTAGGGCTTGGGCCCTTTCGTCCAGCTCTTCAGCAGTAAGTTCTGCATCTGTAGGGATAGGTGTGGTTAATGCAGCATCGATGAGTTTACGCGCACCTTCAGTGATCACGTGTCCATCCACCGATTCTTCTTTTTTCGGCTCGTCTGGGATAAGTTCTCCATCCGAGTCTTCTTCGTATTCCTCGGCAATCACCTCCTCAGCCAGAGGGTCTTTTGCTGGGGTTTTATTCTTCTTGTTCTTCTTCTTCGCCTTCTTGGCAGCGCCGGTAGCAAAGACGACTTTGGGTCCGTTTCCCGGAGTCAACCTCTGCTCGGTACTTTCGGACACCTGGACTTCGGGATTATCTCCGACATCCATGTCATCCTGCGCTTTGGGAGAGTGTTCCCCAGATCCTTCATCCATGGCTTCTCCTTCTTCTGCAGCTTTCGAATTATACTCCTCTTCATATTCTGCGGAGAATTTTCGGAAATCTGCCGACGTCATTGATTCATCCGAGGATGCGGGTACGTCGGCGTTTGTTCCAATTGCCTCCAGCACCAAGTCGGTGTTTTCTCCAGCATCGGCAGAGCCGGATCCGGATCCCACGTACCCGACAAAGTGCGACGCGTGCTTCCTGAGGTACCTGCGGCTTTCGCGATCAGCCATGTCGAAACTTTTGATGGTCTCGAGAATTGCATCTGCGCTTTCGCCTTGTAGTATCATACGTTGTAATGTGTACCTTAGGAAAGGTCTGTCTGTCCCAGCATCATCAACGCCGAAATCAGTGTCACTGATATGTTCCTCCTGGATTTCGACTTCCCTGGGTGGGTCGATCTGGGATCCGGCTCCTCCAGGGAGATCCACTCTAGATTCGACTTGGATCACTAGGTCTTCTTCAGGCTCGGATTTCTCCACTATCTCCACAACTGGTGCGGGCTAGGTGGGATTAGGGTTTTTTGAGATCCGGAACTCTGCCGCCTCCGCGGACAAAGGGGACCCAGAAGATTCTTCTGCCTCTATCATCAGCGCTGGGGTGGGTTGGGCAAGTTCAGCGAAACCGATGTAAACATCGATCTCACCAAAGGACATGATTGTGTAGGCAGTCACGGCCTCCTTAGCCAAAATCCAAGTCTCGTCGAGAATGATGAGAGGGACGTCGCTGGTGTAGAGGATGCGACCGACGGTGATAGTCTCGCCGATTCTGATTCTTGCAGATTCCGCTCGGAACATAGATCCGAAGCTCACTTGCCCCATGGTGGGCCAACTGTCGTCGGATTGAGGACAAGTACGCCATGAGGGGGGCCTCGAGGCGTGCGGAAGAGAGGGGTGTGAGACGTACGGTGTTCTGGGACGGTGAGCACACAAGTTTTTTGGAAGCTCTTTATGAGACTTGAATCCCTACTTCCTTTTACAAAAGGCCTTTCTTCCACCATTATATTGAGTCTCCACCTTCTATCTTTATGCACCTACTTTGAGAGCATAGTGGCCATTCTTAGTTCTATGTGCATTGTCCCAAGACTAGTTGATGGATGCATAACTTGATATTGCTTGTTTTAAACTATTGTATCTAGTCACTCTTATGAACTTTGAAGGCGTCCTAGGCATTTTTTGTTTGCTACTCTATGAGGGACAAGCTGAATGCCACTATGCTATGTTTTCTTTATGTGAAACAAACAAACGTCTTGCAAAGCATTGTTATTCATGAATCTTTTGTTTGCGCCTTTTCATGTTGCATCATAGTTGCTATGTCTTATTGTTAGAACTTTGTCTTTCATGTTATGATTGAAGTACTATGATCCCAGTTTTGAATGTTTTACAAATACTTTGATCAATTTTATGATGGTGCATGTCACCTCAAAAATTATTCTTTCTTTTTATCACTTACCTACTCGAGGATGAGCAGGAGTTAATCTTGGGGATGTTGATACATTGCAAATGTATCTATAATTTTTTATGCTCCATGGTTGGTTTTATCCACTTTCTTGTGTTTTGTCCACACTTTGGAGTACTTTTCATATGATTTCTTGGACTAACCTATTAACAAGAGCCACAGTGCCAGCTGCCTGTTTTCTGCTATTTTTGTTTCCAGGAAAGTCAGAAAATGAATATTCTCGAAATTGGACGTGACAAAAGCCAAAGTGCCTATTTTCCCAAAAGACTCCAGGATCCAGAATACGAGACGGAGGAGGGCCAGGGGCTGGCCACACCCCCCTAGGCGCGGGCTGGGCCTGGCCGTGCTAGGGCATGGTGTGGTGGCCCAGGCACCCCCTCGGTCTCCCTCTTCGCCTATAATAAGCCTTCTGACCTAAAAACTCCGGGGGGTTCGACGTTTTTCCATGAAAAGTTCCGATGCACCGCCGCCACCGAAGGGGAGATTCGGGGGACAGAAAGCCTCTGTTCCGACACCCTACCGGGACGGGGAAGTGCCCCCGGAGCCATCTCCATCGATCTCCACCATCATCTTCGTCGACCATCCATGTTTCCCCCATCTATGAGTGGGTAATCCCCCATTGTAGGCTATGGGGATGGTAAGGATTGGATGAGATCGTTCATGTAATGGCATCAGATTGTTAGGGCATGGTGCCTAGTATCTTTTATTAGTGCTTTATGACTTTGTTGTGACTTGTTGTGCTTAATGCTTGTCACTAGGGCCCGAGTGCCATGATTTCAGATCTGAACATGTTATTGATTCATTATGATAGTATTGTTCTTGGTCTTATCTACAAGTTGTATACACATCGCCGTTGTTCCGGAACCTATGGCCCCAAGTGATGTAAATCGGGATAACCGGAAGGGAAAGTCTTTGATGTGAGGATCGCATGTGTTCATGGAGTGTTAATGCTTTGCTCCGGTGCTCTATTAAAAGGAGCACCTTAATTGCCAGTAGTTCCCTAGAGGCCCCACTGCAAACGGGCTGGCAGGACAAAAGATGTTGTGCAAGTTCTCATTGCGAGCACGTATGACTATATATGGAGCACATGCCTATGATTGTCTAGTACTTGGATGCTTTATCTTATTTATCTGCAATTGCCCTATGTTCTGATTGCTATGTGAATTGTCTTGTCCATGCAATGCCCGTCCATCCATCCCTATGCCTACTGCACTCGAATCCACTGTTTACTGCTTTTGTTACTACTGTCTTTGCTTTACTACTGCTGTTACTTTACTATTCCTACTACAAAACTGTTGCTACTGATAAACTGCTGTGAGCAAGATTGTTTCTAGGTGCAGCTAAATGGACAACTCAGTTGTTAAGGCTTATAAATATTCTTTGGCTCCCCTTGTGTCGAATCAATAAATTGGGTTTCACTTCCCTCGAAAATACTGCGATACACCCCCTATACTTGTGGGTCATCAAGACTATTTTCTGGTGCCGTTGCCGGGGAGCATAGCTTTATTTATCAAGTCCACTTGGATTCACTATTGTTCAAGCTAAGTTTATTTTCTCCTTGTTTGCTTGTTTCTTCATAAAAAGTACAAAAAAAATTAGTTCCTACTCTAGTCGCTATTTTCGTTGGTCTGTTATTGTCTTGCTTTGTCATGCTTGTTGTCAATGGTTGGTTTCTTTGAAACTGAAGCTTATTGGCAAGGTGGGTTCACGGAAGATCAAAAATATTATTATAAGGAACACCGCTTGTCACAAAAAGGGAAACACTTATGGGAACAAATTGATAGATTGTATACAATTGCTAGAAACGTGTGCTCTACTTATAATGTTACTTATTGCTGTGATGAATCTCGTTGCAGAAAGAGGTATAAACACCTCCCTTTTCAATGTGAGTATAATGATAATGATACCATATCTTCCTATTCTAAAGGAATTTATGACTTTTATGATGCGGAACAAATTGAAGAATTTATTTCTTGGAAGGGTGCTTTTGAACTTGCTAGTTTGCTTGAAAATATTGACGATTCACCTTATAAGTATGAGGTTTATAGTATACTTAAATTTTGCTTTGATAATTACAAGGATGAAAATGGCTCTATTCTTGAGTATTTTAATAGATGCTCTCCACAAATGGAAGAGACTAATGCCTTGCAGGATCCTATGGAAGAAGAAATTGATGAACCTGAAATCTCATTAGATGAAAAAGAGGAGGAGAGTGATGAACAAAAGGAGGAAGAATGGATTAGCTACCCATGCCTACCTTCTAATGAGAGTAACTCTTTATCCCTTACATTATTTGATTGTCCTCCATGCTTACTAAAGGAGGATGAATGTTATGTTCCTAAAGATTCTTTTGAAGATGTTTATAATAAAGCTCTAGTGCTTGTAGATCATGAAAAGCATGCTTTATGTGATAGTTATATTGTTGAGTTTATTCATGAGGCTACTAAAAATTATTATGAGAGAGGAAAATATGGTTGTAGAAGTTTTCATGGTATTGAAACACCTCTCTATGTGCTGAAAGTTTTGAAATAACTCTTGTTTTATCTTCCTATGCTTGTCACTTTGTTCTTTGTGAATTTATTTGCATACATGATTCCTATGCATAGGAAGTGGGTTAGACTTAACTGTGTTTTGAATTTGTTTCTCGATGCACTCTCTTACTTAAACTCATATTTCTTATGAGAGCATCCTCTCAAACTATTATGCCTGAAGATGATATTATGTCTATTATTCTTGGAAGACCTTTTCTTAAATACTGTAGGAGCTGTTATTAATTGTAATCAAGGAAAGGTGACCTTCAATGTTAATGACAAGGAACATACTGTCTATTTCCCCAAGAAGATTGAAAGGACTTATGGTTTAAATTCAATTGAACATGTTGAGGGCATTCAAGTTGGAGAAATATATTGTCCCATACTAAGAGAAAAATTTGAAACTATTATGATTGGGACCATTGCTATCAAGGTTGAGGTAACATAATCATTAGTGGAATACAAAGTTTTGTCTCATATGAAATTGTTTTGGTAACAAGACCTGATCAACCTTGTTAACAAAAGGATTTCATTGGACAAAACAATGTTTTCACCATGATTCTCTCCGCTTACTTCTATTCTATCCATTTTTAGTTTTTGCTTATGCCTAACTTAAAGGCATTAAAGAAAAGTACTTATTGGGAGATAACCCAAAAGTTTTAGATGAGTCTTGGAAGTTATTACTTCAGTAATAACCGCTCTTTATCCTTTTTATTTGCTTTTTGTGCCAAGAGTAACCTCTAATGAGAGAGAAGTAATGATTGGGAAAGTTGCTGTCCCGAAACAGATTTTTATGCTTCACCGTAAAATTCGTGAGAGAGCTCTGTATGTCGGATTGATCTGTAATTTGTTGTGCTTCTGACCCAGGTTGTTATCTAACTTTTGTTAGTTCAACACTTTTTGATTTGAGCAACATAAGGTCTTCGAAAAAACTCATCTTTACCTGCTGATCTATTTTGACAGATTTCTACCATTTTCTGCATTTGCTTCTTGTGGGTTCCTTTTTGAGTTCTTTTGGGGAATTGAGCTTTTTGAAGGAAGTGCTACAGTATATAGTGTTCCAATGGAAGTTTATTTGGTGTTAGAACTGAACCTTAAGACTTATTTATCTTAAGTGCACTAATGTTGCTAATAAAGATTGTGTGAAGTTTTGTATGAAGGAAAATTTTCAGGTGTATGGAAGGAATGAGTAATGAAATGAAGGATGGACTAAAGCTCAAGCTTGGGGATGCCACGCGTGTCACCCCTAGAAATATCCAAGAAGTACAAGCGTCAACTTGGGGATGCCCAAGACATCCCCTTCTTCATCAATAAAAACCCCAGGTTTCTTCCAAACGCTTCATTTTTATTGTTTCATGCACAGTTGTGTTGTTCTTGGAGCGTCTTCTTTTTCGTTTTCGTTTTGGTTTTTAGTTTGCTTGGATTGCTTAGTTTTCTGAATAAATTGCTTGGACCCCCTCTTTCATACATTGGTTTGCAATTGGTTTGGTTTGGTTTGGTTTGGAAAAGAGTAGGAAAGTTCATACTTATGTGGTACAAAGAGCTTGTTTTTGACTGTGGCATGTGCTTTGTCATGCCATGCTTGATATTGTTTTGGCTTTATGCTTAGTATTCTTTTCTGTAGCATGACTTGTTATAAACAATGGAGACTGCTTAATATGCCTTGGATGAATCATGCGTTGTTTTAGCATAGTATAGTGGTATTCTCCTTTGATGTTTATTTGGGTTGACTTGGCACATGCTCACACCATGTTATGACTATCCCAACTCACCATAAGCCTTTATGATCCTTTAGTTTTCAACTTGTAGTATCACTTTATGCTTTGATCAATGATGTTTTGTCGCTCTGCATGATTATGGCCATTATTGCTCTCTTAGTTTGTCGCTCCCAGTCTTTTGCTAGCCTCCACAACAAAGTGTGAGTTCCACTCATGCATCCAACTCCCTAAACCAAGTTATTCCAAAGAGTCCACCATACCTACCTACTAGCTTATGCTATTCCAAGTATATTCATGCTTTTGTTTACCTTCCAAATTAAACTTGTTATGAGAAAACTAGTGATTAAAGCTCTCACGAACTTGATGGCACACTTTACTTTACTTGCCCTTAATAAACTTGAACTATTGTGTCGTCTATGTTGTATATGCTTGCACTTATTTGTTGGGAATTAGCAGAACCATGCTTTCATGGGGAACGCTTTCAACATTGCACTTGGCACTTGTACCTAGTTGATATCATGCTCTTTTGTATATGGATGTTGTTGGTGTGAAATGAAAGGGGAGCTTGTAAGTCCATGGAGTTATGTATATGTGTTAGAGAAACGCCTCGTCATTGGTCTAATCCATGCTGACATGGTGGAAACCTGCAGCGTAACCATAATGAGTTGTCTATGAAGCATTCTTCTTATAAAAAAAGAGTCCTATATTGAGAAAAAAAAGAGAAAAGAAAAAAAGAGATACTATGAAAAGAGGAAAGAGAGAAAAAAGCACCATATTCCCATGGTAAATAAGAAGAATGCTGAGATGCTCGTTCTCTGCTTGCCTTGTCATTTTGATATGGGGATTCTTCCGTATCATCGGGCAAGGGGTACCCCGTTGGCGGTTCTCAATGATACACATGTACTTACAATGACAAGAACTTACCGGTGACTCAACTTGAGTAGCATGAGGAGCGGCCCTCGTATACAAGGGACATGAGATTTCTGACTTATACTTCGTCAAGCATGTACACCATAGTTTGTTCACTTTAACCTTAATCACTTCAAGATGCTTATGATAGGGGCAATGAGAGCTGAAAGCTATAAGTACCATAATTTTTGGAAGCTCTTTATGAGACTTGAATCCCTACTTCCTTTTACAAAATGCCTTTCTTCCACCATTATATTGAGTCTCCACCTTCTATCTTTATGCACCTACTTTGAGAGCATAGTGGCCATTCTTAGTTCTATGTGCATTGTCCCAAGACTAGTTGATTGATGCATAACTTGATATTGCTTGTTTTAAACAATTGTATCTAGTCACTCTTATGAACTTTGAAGGTGTCCTAGGCATTTTTTTGTTTGCTACTCTATGAGGGACAAGCTGAATGCCACTATGCTATGTTTTCTTTATGTGAAACAAACAAACGTCTTGCAAAGCATTGTTATTCACGAATATTTTGTTTGTGCCTTTTCATGTTGCATCATAGTTGCTATGTCTTATTGTTAGAACTTTGTCTTTCATGTTATGAATGAAGTAATATGATCCCAGCTTTGAATGTTTTACAAATACTTTGATCAATTTTATGATGGTGCATGTCACCTCAAAAATTATTCTTTCTTTTTATCACTTATCTACTCGAGGACGAGCAGGAGTTAAGCTTGGGGATGTTGATACATTGCAAATGTATCTATAATTTTGGATGCTCCATGCTTGGTTTTATCCACTTTCTTGTGTTTTATCCACACTTTGGAGTACTTTTCATATGATTTCTTGGAGTAACCTATTAACAAGAGCCACAAATGCATACTGTTTTCTGCTGTTTTTGTTTCCGGAAAGTCGAAAATGAATATTCTCGAATTGGACGGGACAAAAGCCAAAGTGCCTATTTTTCCGAAGACTCAGAGAATCACGAGACGGAGGAGGGCCAGGCTGGCCACACCCCCAAAGTGCTGGGCCTGGCTGCGCCAGGGCATGGTGTGGTGGCCCCAGGCACCCCCTCGGTCTACCTCTTCGCCTATAATAAGCCTTCTGACCTTAAAACTCCGGGGGGTTCGATGTTTTTCCACGAAAAGTTCCGATGCACCGCCGCCACCGAAGGGGAGATTTGGGGGACAGAAAGTCTCTGTTCCGGCACCCTCCGGCACCCTGCCGGGACGGGGAAGTGCCCTCGGAGCCATCTCCATCGATTTCCACCATCATCTTCATCGACCATCCATGTTTCCCCCATCTATGAGTTTGTAATCCCCCGCTGTAGGCTATGATTTCAGATCTGAACATGTTATTGATTCATTATGATAGTATTGTTCTTGGTCTTATCTACAAGTTGTATACACACGTCGTTGTCTGGAACCTATGGCCCTGGCGATGTAAATCGGGATAACCGGAAGGGAAAGGCTTTGATGTGAGGATCACATGTGTTCACGGAGTGTTAATGCTTTGCTCTGGTGCTCTATTAAAAGGAGCACCTTAATTGCCAGTAGTTCCATAGAGGCCCCACTGCAAACGGGCTGGCAGGATAAAAGATGTTGTGCAAGTTCTCATTGCGAGCACGTATGACTATATATGGAGCACATGCCTAGGAATGTCTAGTACTTGGATGCTTTATCTTATTTATCTGCAATTGCCCTATGTTCTGATTGCTATGTGAATTGTCTTGTCCATGCAACGTCATTCATCCATCCCTATGCCTACCGCACGAATCCACTCGCTATCGCTTTTGTTACTACCGTCTTTGCTTTACTATCATTGTACTTTACTATTCCTACTACAAAACTGTTACTCTCGATAAACTGTGAGCAAGATTGTTTCTAGGTGCAGCTGAATTGACAACTCAGTTGTTAAGGCTTATAAATATTCTTTGGCTCCCCTTGTGTCGAATCAATAAATTGGGTTTCACTTCCCTCGAAAATACTGCGATACACCCCCTATACTTGTGGGTCATCAAGACTATTTTCTGGTGCCATTGCCGGGGAGCATAGCTTTATTTATCAAGTCCACTTGGATTCACTATTGTTCAAGCTAAGTTTATTTTCTCCTTGTTTGCTTGTTTCTTCATAAAAAATACCCCAAGTGTTGCACCTCGTGTCTTCGTACACATCCGGTGTACGATGAGACCTCCGGCTCCCCGATCCCGCCGGGAGTACGGAAGTTGATATCCGGCTAGGAATCCCTGTATCACAACAGCGTGCTGCAGGTGCGGTGTCTCTTGCACGGACAGCCCTTACTTGGGACCGTGCCAATGCATGGAGACTAGAGAGAGAGGGAAGGAGAAAGTCAACCAAAGGACTTATCCAAATATTGGTGTGTCTTTAGACCTCCCATGGGCACCCCTATATATAGGTGGAGGGGGTGTGACCTCCCCATTAGGTTAGCCATGTGGGACTAAAGGAATCAGAAAAATATCAGGAATTTTTGTCTTGGCCGGTTGGGACGAATCTGTACAACCCAAAGAGCAAACAACAAACATCACTCAAGGGTGGGCAGCCACCCCAGTGGCCCAAGAACCAGCAAAGGCCAAGGAGGACGCTGCCAGAGCACTGGTGGGCTGCACCACGGCCCACCTCGCGCCAGTGCCCCAGCCTAGTCTCCTCCCCACAGTTCTGCCCGGGCGGGCCAAAAGGTGACCGCGACCGAGCAACACGTGGTGTGACGCCTAGCGTCCCACTGCCCTGGGCAGCAATTTGTACTGACCGCCTGCCTGACCGCCTGGCAGCGAAGCCCAGCTGCACGTTGCACCGTGCGGTGGCTATTATCCATCGCCCACGTGGGCCTGGATAATTTTTCTTTTCCTGTTTTTCTGCAACATTTCTTTTAGGATATTTCCCTTCGGGGATTTGGCCTAATATGAAAGTTTCTTTTATAAATCTTAATTTAAATATTATTTAGAATATATTAATTCATAATTAACATATAATAAATGTATATTTAAATTCTGATTTATCCAAAAACACTTTTCTGGCCTTTTCCTTTATTCTTTCTCCGAACAGCTTTGGATCTCTCCGCGAACAATTCCGGCTTTTTCTTTCTCTACTGTGATTCCATCCTACAGATGATCGCTCTCATCGTACCCTTAAGTGTATCCCCTCATGGCTCGGGAATACCCTAGACTTGATCTATATCAATGATCAATAGAGGGACAAGGGATACCCATGTGACCCCTATGCACTCCAGATGACAATGTCGTTTGAACCGTAAAATGTAGAATTCAAATTCTCTTTGTTTCGTGATATGACTTTTCCAAGATCCGATTATTGGTATCACATACCCTGTTCAATCTCGTTACCAACAAGTTTTGTTTTACTTTTTACCGTGATATTACATCCCCGTGACTGAGTCACATGTTGCAATATTTATGAATATAATCTCACTAAGCCGGCCGTATGTATCTTACTCGTCACGTGGCTGAACAAATACCGGTCTTGTAGTCACATGTCATCTACTGTTCCTTTGGAATACCCAACATCCAAAAAGGTTACTATTTAGTGGATTAAATCCTAGAAAATAGGTATTATCATTTTGATCAATGTTTTGGTACTAGATGTTAGGTAAAACCTGTGGTTATATGAATAAAATTTACTCTGGAAAGATCTAGCTATTTCCCATTTTCTTAGGCATTTAATTCTAGCAGTATATTTGAACGCCTGGAAAAATCGGTTAAATAAAGGAAGGGAACTGGGAGCAGCAGGCCGGGATTTGGCACCAAAATGGACCACTGTGCGCAGAGTCGGCCCAACTCGGCGAGGCAACATGCGGGGAGACACGGGAGTTCCCGCTTGAATTGGTCAGGTGAGGCCCGACGGTCAGGGACTGAGTGGAGCGAAGGGGTATCGTGGAACAGACACCGTCGGATTAGAGAAGGATCTATTATGGCCAATCGTCCTTAACCTCAGGCTCTCAGATGGGTTGGAGGAAACCCTAGGGAGGAGCAGGGCGCGACGAGCGTCTTACCTGGGGCTTGGAGAGGCGACGATGATGGTCCAGAGCGAGGCAGTGCTTGCTAGCGACAACGGGGAAGGGAATCATGGCAGGGTTTAACCCCGAGACACTCCTCGCGAGATGCGGCCAGGGCAACCTCGTCGGAACTCGGTGGTTACCAAGCTTCCTGCGTTCTCTAAGGCAGAAGAAGGGGCGGATCAAGTGGATCTAGATGGGAGAGGCACATGCATGGAAATATACAGGGAGGTGAGTGTCAGGAACGACCGCAAACCTCCTTGCATTCCTTGCATACCCGTGAGGAGTTTCTCCTTCTCCTGGGCAGAAGAGAGGGAGAGAGCTGAGGGGTGTTTGGGGATCGATATAGGAGAGGTGGGAGAGTGGAAAGGATGTGGAATGAGCGACGGGGATGGTCAGCATCGAGGGCAAGTTTTCCTTCTTCTTCCACACCCGAGAGGTGCTTCCTCTTGGTTCCATGGCGAGAGAGGGAAGGGGAGGTGAGTGGGAGCTTGTGGGGAGGTTCTCTGGAGGCCAGGGAGTGAAATGAGAGGGCAGAGGAGAGGTGTATTGGCATCCGGCCTTGTATACCTAAGGGGAGGGTCTAGAGTGGACTTGGTCCATGGGAGGGTCATGGAGAGAGGTGGTGCTCGGGGATAGGGCGAGGAGGGTGGTGGAGAGGGTGTGTGAGGTCACTGGTGTCGTGTAGAGGATAGAGAGGCAATGGGCACTGCTGCAATAAACTTAAAGGAACTAGATGCGACCTCTCTTGTGTCTCCTGTTCATCCAAGCAAAAAAGAGACAAAATCTAGGGTTAGCTATAGTGGATAGCTACAGTGTTGTGACCAGGGAGAGTGTGAGTGCTGTGGAAAATTGCTATACAAGCTTTGACGGTGTTTGGGCGAGGTTTGGATCATGAACATGATTTATTTAAATTCTTGGTCACAGGGTTGGCCATGAAGAACTTCTCAGATTTTGATCATGTCCAGTTGATTCGGTGATGCTGGTAGATAGGTATGGCCAAGGTGCTTCACCAGAATTTATTTGGGATTTATTGGATCCTTTTGGGTCATATTTACATCATTTATTCAAATAGTGCTGAAACTGACTTATGGGTTTGATTTGAGTTTTTTGAATTGGACAAGTTTTTTTTTTGTTTGAGATGTTCCTAAACATCAATTCAAACATTGAAGAATTTTCTCAGAATTTTTTGTGGCAGAAAAGTATTTAAAACAATTATTTTCTCATTTCTTCCATTTAAGAAAATAGGCAAAAAGAATTATTAAGACTCTTTATTTTTGAAGTGGGAAGATAGGATGTGATGTATAGGCCCAAAATGTTCTTAAATTGGGACAAGTGTTTTGGATAAAAACAAACTCTCTTTTGTAGAGGAAGTTTTGAGATTTTGATAAAAGAAAGGAATTTAATTGTTTTTGGGCCAAAACAATTATTGATCATATTTGATAAATCTTTATATCCAAGGTAGGTGATGTCCACATGTTGTATCTACCATTTGCAACATTGGGTCTTGAGAATACAACTTGATTTGGAAGAAAAGCAAGGGATGAAGGATCTTGGGCATTATTATTTTTATACCATCAAAAGCTTGTTGGATCTTGGATCTCAGAGCTCCCCTTGGGTCATGAGCTATATGGATATATATGCGAATTTATGTAGATCACCATAGTACAAGGTGTTGAGTTTGATCATGGTTGAGCTTTCCTAGGATTGATGCCCAAGTTGGCTAAAAATAATGGTGTCATAGCAGAATATTAATTAGCTTCACAAACCATGTGGGTTTTAGAAGAACAAAGCTTCAATTAGAACAAGCGGAGTATGGATGGATATACCTTCATAATTAGAGCATACTCATGCAAAGAGTTGGTAAAAGAGATTAACATGGAGATTTGAGCTTCTGCCAAAATAGGCATGTTGGGAAGATTTGCATGAAATATTGCTTTGTTGCCTGACAACACATCAAGAACAAGTGGGTTAAAGGATGATCTATCCAAGGGAAAGTCTGGGCCGTGGAATTATTTAATATGGTTTACAATATGGTTCAAGTGCATTTCCAAAAATGCACAAGGTTTGAGAAAGAGAGAGTTTCAAAGATGTGATATAGTTAACAGTTTTCCAGACTTGGTCATTTTTTGGCAGTTCTGGGGTTTTGACTAGAACATGAGATATGATGGTTTTGAGAGGATGCAGGTTCCAAATCATCATCAAGTGGATAATGTTGAAGGGTACTTGAGTAGAAAGGATCCATGATTCAGATTGGTCTTCATTGTCTTGGAAGTTATGAGAAAGGATTAGCTCTGGATTAATCTGGTTGAGGGGATTGGAGGGTCACTTTAGTGACTAGGGATCAGATCCAGCTTTGTAGACTTGGTTAAAGTTTGTATTTTTAACTTATCTTGATCCTAGAGGATGAGCTCCTAGAGTGGCTCACTCTAATTCCTAAGCAAACAAGTCAAACAGCAGATCAAGGTAGATCATCTTACTAGCAGAACAAACTACTGCTAGGGTTACCATCAATCCTAGCTTAAGGTAAGGATGGGTATTTTGAAAGGTTGGAGTTTTGAAGAAGGTAAGGTTACTTGGTACCTCTACCAAGAATAGAATTTAAAAGCTTTAGAGAAGGTTTTGGAAAACCTAGAGGTGAGAGTAGTAGGAAGTTCTGTCTTGAAAACATAAGGAGATTATATCATATAGATCTCCATAATTTTGGTAATAGAAGCTAGGAAAATATTTGTTGTTGCAAAGGCATCTTGGATCAGGTTTTTGAAATGCCAGAACATTGGAGAATATGGAAAATAAGCCAAGACTGTTTTGTGAAATAGCTTTTGTCTATTGAGGGTTAGGTAAGGAGTATATCATCTACTACACATTTAGATGCATAAGTACAAACAAACAACAAGCAACACTGCATCACTAAACCGAAAAGTTTTTGTTCCCCCTGATTTTGTATTCTGGACAACTAATCAGGGTTGCTGAAATTGAGATGTTATAGACAGCAAAGCTGATCTTTGTCGTGTACCATCTAACACTAGACACGACAAAGAATCCCATGTTAGCGCTAGTTCGTTAAGTGCGACGGGAGGGCCACGGTCCCACCTCTTTTCCGTCGAAGTCTCTTTGCCATGTGTTTTCTTACTGCTTTGCCATGTAGTCTTTCTTTGCGTTTGTGTCTACCTACACGGCAAAAGCCTCATTTGCCGTGTTTCGGGGCCACTTAGCACACGGCAAAGCAACAATACACAACAATGCAAATTTTTTTGATAGTGATTGTGCCAAGGGCTCTCGTCACTAAAGAGAGTTGTGACTTCCTCGACATTCGCTACAATAGCACGGGTCCTGCTGGCGGTTATAAACGTTGAGCCACAAGCCTAATTGTTGTTCTCGCGCTTAGGCGACAAATAAATTCTGCCAAAAATAACTGCATCGGGAATGAGTAAACAACAACACTTTTCTCTCTCAGCACATCTCATCCGCGGCGAGATCTGGTTAGCAGAATCCGGACGATGTGCCTCGGTAGATTAAAATTGGCGGTAAAATTAGTGTTGTGTACATATAATATGCGGCGCAATATTTACCGTAGTAGAATCATTGAACTATAGGTTTATGTACAAATTTTCCAAAAAAAACTATAGATTTGAACGTCAATTAAAAGATATACAAATTGATGGACAGTTTAAACACAATACTATTGATTCATAGATGACATAGAATTATAAATTTGGCATGCATGTTTATCTTTAAGTGGTAAAATAATTATTCTCAATCAATGATAAATAGTTTTTTCATATCATTCAAATAGAATTTTCCATTACATGGAGATATAATTGTGTTTACATAACATGATTTGTGCCCCTATCTATTCATTAGATAGAATAGGCCAGGAGTCCCATGCAACTCCAAAAGAAAAGAAATAATTCTAAGTATAAGAGGATAACCTATCTAATTCTCCAATTATCTTAAAGATAGGTGGGAAAATCTATCTAAAACATATTATCGAGGGTCTCTTTGTTCTTTACGACACTTTAGGCCTTGGCATTGGCACCAAGAACCGTGGGTGAGGTGACTTAACACGGGTGCTAGTCTGCAAGTTTAGAACTCGACACTTTAGGCCTTGGGGTTGATGGGGAGTGGCCCGGCGATGAGCACCGTGCCTAGCCCCCCCCCCCCCCCCCCCGCTCGGGTGACATATGTAGGAGAACTTTTGCAATGCACGGCCAAAAAAAATTCCAATGAAAGCGAGGGCAAAAGCAAGGTTGGCGCAAGGTGCAACATCCATAAAACAACCAGGGAGGTCCAAGCTTATTACAATCCGTCATGATCTACATGGGGTCTTACAAGAGATAAGGCTGAAAAGGATGGGAGTTAGGAGTCACCTTCAAAAAAGCGGGGTAGTAGGCTGCGTGGGTCGAGGAGAAATTTTTGGCCATTTAGCAAAAATAGAAACCAAAATAGATAAAATTCAAAATGAAAACCAAAATAATTGAATTCCATTGAATTTTAGCTATTCTAGTTGTGGCCACAATATTTCCAATCCAAACATAAAAATCATTCCAATCACATGTTAGTCCAAAAAAACATTATAAATAATAGATTTGCTAGTTCTCAAGTGTCTGAGAACTTCTTATGTCTCAGCCACCTCTATCACCATTTGATTTACCTTACGATTTATGCAATGTGAGAGTTACACATGAGTTGGGACTACGTTGTAACCGAGAATTTAATAATCTACAACTAGATTGCAACTGAGAATTAGTACAAAATTTATAAGTTGCAAGTAGGTTGCAACTAAGAATTAACACAAATAGTATGATGACATCAGCCGAATGAGACATAAGAAGTCCTCAGACGCCTGAAATCTAGGAGCTCTCACTAAATACATTCTTAACACATGAGGTAAATATTTTGCAAGCGACGCATACAATATGCGTGCTGTGAGACCAATTTATTGCAAAATGCACAAAAAGGCAATCCATCTTCCTTGCCCAAGCCACTCTCTGATCCATGTACCGCAGAGGAAATGATATAAATTATTTGAAATAACTAAGACTTCACACTCCTACATGGTTGCCTTCTTCATGCTTGTCAAATTTCAAAATATCGTTGGCCTCAAATCTTACAATGACCATTTTACTTCCATTTTAGATATTGCAACGTCCCACTGGCTACAACTCGCTTGCCATCTTTTCACTCTCTTTTACAATGACCCTTTTGTCAAGACACTTGGGTTGGGGACGTTCTATTGTGTGTTCACTTCCCAGGACTTCATCATGTTCGTTCGACAAAAGTATGCCACAATTAAGTTTTCTATGGAAATTTCCTACAAACAGTACCATTATGAGAGACTAATTGTAAAATCTTTTTATGTAGAAACTACCATTCTGTCATAATTTTTTGTACTAGGCAGACGAGGATAATGTAAACTCTTTTTTCTTGTATTTGTATGCAAATTTTGAGTTAATAATCACTAGTGCAGAATTTCCTAGTTGTGTCGTCGCAAAATCGAAACTAGTGGTGTGTTCGTGGTACGACACTAACATGGTGCGATTGGTAATTGTTGTGTCCAAAACACGACACAAGTAACAGATATTAGTAGCGTGTGTAATAGCGCGAAGAATAGGTGTCAAAAAAAAGATTTGAGAATTGTGCATTTTCCATAGCATGCATTTCAATAATGTGAGAAAATTTCAAGCTTTTATTTGAAGTTACAGAGTGATTGAAACTAAACTCTACTATTGAGTTTGACTTAGTCCAACACTAGAAAATGAATTTAAAATTTAATATGATCTTTGTATTTCAAATTTTGGGAATTCAAATTGAACAAACACAACTATAAGAGTCAAAGACACATAAACATTTATGCACAAGAATATATTCTAAAAGTAAACTAGAATCTAAGACAAGTATTTGAATTTAGAATGGTTGAATAATTCAAACTTGAGTTCAAATATAGTGATTCATAGTAAATACAAATGAACTCAAAATTTATAAGACAAATTTTGTATTGATCCTAAAATATATTATTTACGACAAGAGTATTTTACATGGATTTATTTCAAAGATGAATAAAGAAGAAAATTACAAGAAGAAAAAGCCTAATACAAACTACAAGAGGGGGAAAAGGAGAGAAACCTATCAAAAATTTCTATCTATTTATTGCTCTTCTTATCTTGACCTTCTTGACCTGCCAAACAAACAACAAAGGAAAAAAATTGGGTTAGGATTAGAATGTTCAATCCATCTGTGATGAACCCATTTGATTTAGAATCCAAGTTAGAGTTCAGGAATATGTCCTGGACTCTAAATTCTAAGGGTTTAAGCAAAGGAAGAAGGGACAAATACAACATAAAGAAGACGATCAATGAATTATCAGGAAATAAGAAACAGGTCACAACGTTGGATCATGGTCATTCAAGAATTTTGAAGTGACAATAGTAGATAAACATTAGGCTGTAGCAATAACACCCAATCCCAAGAACAGGGCCGAGGCAGCGGCGCTGGGTAGCACATGAGTGAGAGATAGGAGTGCCACGAGTGTGTGTGAGAGAGAGTGTGCCTGAGAGAGAGGGTGTGTGTGAGTGAGATAGAGAGGCATTTTGTAGGGTTTGTGTGGTGGCCTGTAAATTAGTGGCATGGCACTTAACCGCCACGCCACTAGTACCACTGACACTAGTGGCGTGCGCCAGATGAGCCATCCTACTTGTGATATAGGCCAGGTCAGGGAACTTGCGCCACTACACCAATGACGTGTTTCATTTTGCCCCACACCAGTACTAACATACTAGTAGTAGTGTTTGACTTTCTTATACGCCACCTCTGCTAATAGGATATGCGTGTAACTTTTGTGGTGCTCCACTAATGTGGTGGCGCCTATAGTTTTTACTAGTCAATAATCTCTTTTGTTGACAAAACAGGTAAAATAAGCATCTCTCAATGATTTTCCAACGTAGTGGTCTTACTCCAATGGGAGAAGTCCCACCATGGTTTATTGAGGTCCCCATTATATCTATCTCCCTTCATTTATTTTAGTTCATAATTTGCGCAACATGGCTCCATCTCAAATGTAATTCTCCGATCATTTTTTTTTGCAATTCTAGACCATTTAATTTTTTTGAAAAACAACAGGCTTGCCGCCCTGAAGCAGGTTTCATAAATATTTCATTGAGGTTTTGGACATATTTCAATTAAAGTTCCACCGAAGATTCTTAAACCCCTCCCACATCAATGCATATAATTAGTTCAGCATTATCGAGGCACCAAATTTAACATAGTTACATAGAACTTCTACGAAGGTATCATGCGGAACACTCTTTTTTTCAATAAAAAACACTAAAATATTTTATGAATGTATGAAGATTCTACATAGCTTCAAACATATGTTTAAGTGACAGGAACACATATGTGTACGTAGTTTCAATTTCAGTAAATCCTCTTGTATAACTTTAATAGAAATATGTATAAAACCTAAATGAAACAATATATACGGCACTTTTGTGGCGTGTAGATTGATTTTCGTAAATTAGAAGGGCATACATGCAAATGTCTAAGGTGGAATGTGTATGCAAATATTTTGACTGGTCAATAGATCTCATATAGAGTACATGTTAATTTCTACATAATTGAAGAGTTTATGTAAAATGCAAATCACGCATTTTGAAACAATGTGAGCTATTGACCTTACAATCAAAATGCGTGATTTGCAATGTTAATTTATTTTAGTTCATAATTTGCGCAACATGGCTCCATAATTGAAGAGTACCGGATAATGACGAGATCTTTGATTGTAAGTGTTAAGATTATAATACAAGTCTAGCTAGCCCTTTTCATTAATTCAGACTTTTGGTTTAGTTGGCTAGTGCATCAATTCAGTAGTATAAGAACGGAGCATGGTCTCAACGGTTAGGAATCAAAGTGGCACACCTAGCGAGACTCGAGTTTGATTCTAATGAATTTCTGAAATTCTCACCGAATAGCACTTCTTCTACAAAAGTATATGAAATATGCCACCAAAGGGTAGTCGTGATTGGTCCCTTTTTTTATTACTGCTCGATAGTTGGAGCTCATCTCTAAGTTTGATGAGTGACAAGACATTGATACCTGTGGGTTGTGGCGAAGTACAAGCAACTTCAAAGGGCATTTCTCGTGCTGTCCTGTAGAGCTAATCTGGAATACAGGAACTAGCTAGCTAGCTCGCTGATCCTCGGACGAGGTCCACGAACCGTGTCATATTCCGGCGCGACGACCCGTCATCGCCCACGGCCCGTTGAGCAACATCCCTTAAAGCAAGCGCCCTCACCTTGATTTCCTCGTCGCCGAGCAGCTCTTCTATCTTGCCCCGTATCACCTCCCTCTCTACGGTCCGCGCCGCCTCGCCGGCATTGGCCGGCGGCGGCGCCACCTGCAGCCCCGTCTGCCACACTTCGCAGATGTAGCTTCGGTTCAGGAACTGGTCCGTGAAATAGGGCCAGCACAGGAACGGCAAGCCGTTCACCAGCCCTTCCATCGTTGAGTTCCACCCGCAGTGGGACAGGAAGCACGCCGTCGACGCGTGCGCCAGTACCAGCTGCTGCGGGCACCAGCTCACGACGCGACCGCGCGGTCCGGCGCGATGGCTGAGGTCTTCCAGCCACTGCTCGCTCGCTGAATCTGGCCTGACCACCCACAGGAACGGCCGGGATGTCAGCGCGAGCGCCTCGGCGAGCTCGATGAGCTGCGCCCTGTCGAAGATGGCGAAGCTGCCGAACGCGACGTACACGACGGAGCCGGCCGGCTGCGCATCGAGCCACTCTGCGCAGGAGTCGTCCTCGGCCCAGAAGCTGCCGGCCGGCTTGTACTCGGCGGAGACCAGCGGGCCGACGGTGAGGACCTCGGGGAAGAGCGTGAAGGCTCCAGGCTCGAGCTCTTGGGCGGAGCTGACGACAACGGCCTCGGCGAGGTGTGTGGACGCGTTGCTCCGGAGGATCAGGTCGAGGATGACCGGCTGGCCCTTGGGGTCGCCGGCGCGGTTCCACGATACCTCGGTCGTATCGAGGGGCGGCATCGCTGGAGCCAGCCGAAACGTGCCGTGCCTCTTCGGCAAGCCTTTCTCGTCAATGACACCGTCCCTTATCAGCTCGGGGATGCTCATCCTCATCGCGAACATCGCCACCGACGACGGGTTGAAGCCGGCGACCCGGAGGCCGAGCCTCCGCGCCACGGGAAAGGCCCACGCCATACTTGAGTCGGCAATCATCCACGTTAGCTCTTCGCCCCCTGCCGACACGCTGGAGTCGGACACCCTTCCGATGAGCTTCTCCAGCTCGCCGGGCATGACCTCCGAGAACGCCTCCGCGAGCCGCGCGAGGTTCTTCCGGTCCTCGCCGTCGCCGAGCCCGTCTGGTATGGACACCACGTCGACTCCTCCGAGGCTGCTGCTGCCATCTTTGAAAACCAGAGCACCAAGGATGAGCGCGTGGTTGAGCTCGGTATTGACGAAGGTGACCTTGACTCCGTCTTGGACGAGGCGGTGGGAGAGCTCCATGAGAGGGATGACATGGCCCTGGGCGGGGAAGGGAAGGGCCAGCACATGGGGCGCGGCCATGGAGATCAACTGCTGGGAGAGATTGGGGTAGATACGGATTGATTGGCAGCGGTGTGAGCTTCTATGGAAACCACCAACCTTTTATGTCTCTATGAACATGTGGCATAACATGCCACTCTCCTCTTGCTTACTTAGACCCATCTTGTTTTTTTACCTTAGAGCATGTGCAGTGTGCTAAGACTTAAACATGAGCTAAGAAAATAACTTAGACCTGAGTCTAGTAAAATCAAAACCGTTTCACCGTTTAGCTTCTTGTGTGGGTCCCATGTAGCAGATTTTTCCATTTTTTCCATCCAAACTGCTAGTGCTCTAGCCAGTGAAAATGCCTCAAAGTCCAAATATTTTAATCAACTAGTCCCTGGGTCTTGTACTAGACACAAGTCTAAGAATATTTCTCTTGGACTCATCTTCTCCATCGTTTAGGTATAGGTCTAAGGGATGCAAAGTTTTCTTAGTCACCCCATTTTTATACGCTGAACATGCTCTTAGGCTAGACATAGTAAGAGTAACATAGGTGGTAACATTACCACCTAGATAAAAAATATGGCAAACAATTAATAAAGAGAGAAGCAAATGGGCTAACATAATTTTTACCATCACATCACACTTTTCAATACAAAATGAGTCTACGAAATAAAGAATGAACATTTCTATATTACTATACTTATCACACATCTACTATGAAGATAGTAACTTAGACTAGGAACCAAGGTTTTAGATTTTGGTTTTGATTTTTTACCAGGCCCGAGTTCGGTAAATTTTGGCCAAATCTTGGACAAAATGCAAGAACCAAAATTTAAACTTTGGAACAGAATTTGGCTGAAATTGGACCAAAATTTGGATTTTCAATCAAAATTCGACCAAATATAAGATATTTTAGATAAATCAATAAAAATCCCCAAGATTTAGGAAGTTTTCGTTCGGTAAATTTCCGTACCGGTCCTAGCCGTGCATGTTACTATTATAAGTTACTACCCACTATAACTAGCATTAACGTTCCTAAGCACAAATTGAGCATCTACAATCATGCCAGGCCCGTAATATCGTTGACTCCATACAAGATGATTTAGTTTGTGTAGTTCGGTAGATGATTTAGTTTGTGAGTAGTCTATTTTGTGCCATAGCTTGGTATTACTTTGCAATGTCCAAGGCTATTTGGGATGCATACCGTACTAGAGTTCTGCGACATTTTTGCATGTGGAGGATGTATGCATGTATGTGTGTATCAAGTTTGAAATTTGAATTCACATATTTGAATTAGTGGAGGTTAAATGCGCTTTGTCAATTTGAATTAATCAACAATATAATTATAGCAACTTGTAAATAAAACTAAGTATGACATGTGAGTTACAAAACAAACTCAATATTATTTATTTCCATCATATCATCATTTTTCTATAATTGTACTTACATAGAATCACATTTTTCCTAACAAAATAAAAAAAAGACCTTCATCTTTAGTTTTTAGTTTTTATTTGTTAGCTCTAATAATTAGTGTTCACTTTTTATTTGTTAAATCCCATGTGGCTAACATGGCAGATGAGAGACGTCTTTACCGTGGCATTTACAAGAAGCCGACAAAGGTGCCCACGTGGGTAGCGGCTGCCATCACAGTCGATCGCATCAAGCACCACTATGGCGTTTGGAGGGATCACGAGATGTGGCGCTCGCCTATGATTGGATCATGGTATCGCACCATGGGGCTAGGGAGAGGCTCCTTCCCCGAGTATTGAACCTCCGTGCAGCAACGCACACCCAATGACATGCAGTTCATCATGATGGCTGGGGAAAGGGAGCATCTCTAGGCCGAGTGGTAGCTAGATCTGAAGCGCTGTCAAGAGTGGAAGGGAGATGCGTTGTTGGAGACTCTCCACCAAGGTCCGCAGGTGATGGCGGAGCAGTACTTATGGTTCGGAGGTGGTGATGCAGGCTCTTTCTTCGCACGATAGCATCACAACCAGGAGGTTGGCCCTTCGGCAGGCGCCAGCAGCACGACCAAGAGGCGGGCCCCTCCAACAAGGGCGACCAATGATGTCTACGCACTTCTATTCTTCTAGACAGTTGTTGGGCCTCCAAGTGCAGAGGTTTGTAGAACAGCAGCAAGTTTTCCCTTAAGTGGACCACCCAAGGTTTATCGAACTCAGGGAGGAAGTGGTCAAAGGTATCCCCTCTCAAGCAACCCTGCAATCAAGATACAAGAAGTCTCTTGTGTCCCCAACACACCTAATACACTTGTCAGGTGTATAGGTGCACTAGTTCGGCGAAGAGATGGTGAAATACAAGTGGTATAGATAATTATAAGTGGTAACGGTGATAGAAAATAGCTTGATGGCGTGTGGTTGATGTGGGAAAGACTAAAGGAAAACTGAAATAAAGATGAAAGCAAGCAAACATGTAACATATCTAATTGCAAATGGTGTTTCAATGCTTAGAAACAAGGCCTAGGGATCATACTTTCGCTAGTGAACACTCTCATATAAATATATTATCTTCATGATACTACTCTTAACTACTCTCCGGTTGAATACTCTAATCGATGGTAGGGCTATAACAGCACTCCTCAAAATTCGCTTTTCCCATCTAGATAACCCCACACTGTCACCTTGAGCACTAGATGGTTCCAACAAACACCACAATTTTAGAGAGACATCCAACTCCAAATATAACTCATAACAAGTATTTGTAATCTCTAGCCTAAGTGCCACCATGGTGTGCACGCTGTCACTTTCATACACATGGAGAGAGCAGAGATCTATTAAAGCACTTGAGTAGCAAGGTAGATCTATAGATTACAAGCTCATGATCTCAATAAGATCATGCATAGAGAGAGAGATGAACACATAGCTACCGGTAGAACCCTTAGCCTCGAGAGAGATCTACTCCCTCCTCATCATGGGAATCAACAATGGTGATGGAGATGGCGGTGGAGATCGATGGAGATGGCTCCGGGGGCACTTCTGTTGGAGATATGCCCAAGAGGCAATAATAAAGTGGTTATTATTATATCTTTATGTTTATGATAAATGTTTACATCCCATGCTATAATTGTATTAACCGGAAACATTAATACTTGTGTGTTTTGTAAACATAAAAGAGTCCCTAGTAAGCCTCTTGTTAAGCTAGCTTGTTGATTAATGGATGATCATGGTTTCCTGATCATGGACATTGGATGTCGTTAATAACAAGATCATATCATTAGGAGAATGATGTGATGGACACACACCCATTGTAAGCATAGCATAAGATCAAGTCATTAAGTTCGTTTTGCTACAAGCTTTCAAATGCATAGTAACCTAATCCTTCGACCATGAGGTTATGTTAATCACCATCACTGGATGGATACTTTGATGACATCAAACACCTCAGAATCGGGTGGTTATAAAGGTGTCATTGGGTATTCTGAGAGTATGTGTTGAAGCGCATGGACCAAGATTGGGATTTGTCCATCCATATGACGGATAGATATGCTCTGGGCCCTCTCGGTGGAATGTCATCTAGTTAGCTTGCAAGCATGTGACTAGGTCACAAGGGATGACATATCATGGAACGAGTAAAGAGTACTTATCAGTAACGAGGTAGAACTAGGTATGGAGATACGGACGATCAAACCTCGGATAAGTAGAGTATCGCGTGACAAAGGGAATTGGTTTCGTATGTTAATGGTTCTATTGATCACGAAGTCATCGTTGAGTATGTGGGAGCCGTTATGGATCTCCAAATCCCGCTGATGGTTATTGATCGGAAAGGTGTCTCCATCATGTCTGCATATTCATGAACCGTAGGGTGACACACTTAAGGTTCGAAGTTGTTTTAAGTAGATATGGAATGTGCGTTGGAGACCGAATGTTGTTCGGAGTCTCGGATTGGATCCGGGACATCACGAGGAGATCCGGAATTGTCCGGAGAATAAGATTCATATATTGGGGATCATTTTCTAAGTTAGGAAATGTTCCAGAGTATTTGTATGGGGATTCTAGAAGGTTTCAAAATGTTCCGGAAGGTTCTAGAAGATTTCTTGGAGTTTGCTTGAAAACCAAGAAAGGATCAAGGAATCCTTGTGGGGCAAGACAAGGATTCGTGGGGGAGTAGGACTCTCCCTCCACCTCCTTGATCCGCCGGCCAAGGGAGAGGGGAGTCCTACAAGGACTCCACCTCCCCATGGCGCCTCCCTCCTTTAAATAGAGGGGTGGAGGCGCCACCCCCCAAGCCCCTTCAATCCTCAAACCCTAGCCGCCTCTCTCCTCCTCCTTCCCTCTGCTCTGGCTTAGGCGAAGCCCTGCAGAATTCTCTACTCCACCACCACCACCACATCGTCGTGCTGTTGGGATTCCGTGGAGAGATCTACTACCTCCGCTGCTCGCTAGAACGGGGAGAGGAAGGTCCGCTCGACTCGCCGCAGGACCGATCGTGGAAGCGCTGCCGAAACGCGGCGCCGGAAGGATCGTCTACTCGATCTTGAGATCGGCAAGTGATCGACTACATCAACCACGAGATCCGATCTCGTAATGCTTTCGGGTCTACAAGGGTTAGTACAGATCTATCTCGTTGCACATGTCTAATAGATTAGATCTTGGCTTTTATCTAGATTAGATCTGGGTTTTGTTCGTTCTTGCGGTAGAATTTTTTTGTTTTCCATGCTACGAACCCATCTGGTATCGAGCCGTGTCTATGCGTAGATCTGTCACGCGAGTAGAACACAATGGTTTTGTGGGCGTTGGTGCTCGTGCCCTTTTGCTTTGTGTACTTTGCATCTTGCGGTATGGTGGGATGAAGCGGCTCGGGCTAAGCTTACATGTCATCGCATGAGACTTGCTCCACTTGACGGTAACTCAGTATTGCACAAGTGTCTTTGCGGGTGTCTGTCTCTCCCATCATAGTATAGATCCAATCTACACTTTGCACTTGATAGAACTTGTATCAACGTTGTGGTTCAGTTTCGTAGGTAAGGTCCGTTCTTATTCGAAAGCCCCAAACCACGTAAAACATGCAAAGAAAATTAGAGGCGTCTAACTTGTTTTTGTAGGGGTTTTGTGATGTGATATGGCCATCATGTGATTGTGATTATATTTGATGTATGCAATGATCCTTGTTGTAATATGGCAACGGCGTGAGCCTAATGGTTGTCTTTAATTCTGTTAAGACCTGCGTGTCTATTCATCTTGTAATAGCTTTATTCCAAGTAGTTGTAATAGTTGCTAGTGATGATGGACAACCATGAAGCGGTGCCACTGACCTTGACGCAATGCTGGTGATGATGGAGATCATGTCCGTGCTTTGGAGATTGAGATCAAAGGCATAAGAAGAAAGGGCCATATCATATCACACTAATTATGTATTGCCTGTGATGTTAATCCTTTATGCATCTTGTATTGCTTAGATCGCGACGGTAGCATTATAAGATGATCCCTCTCACTAAATATCAAGTAATAAAGTGTTCGTCCTTAGTAGGCACCGTTGCTAAGACTCGTCGCTTCAAGCATCTCGTGATGATCGGGTGTGATAGATTCTACGGTGCATACAACGGTGCAAGCGATTTGCACATGCGGATACTAAGGTTAACCTTGACGAGCCTAGCATGTACAGACATGGTCTCGGAACACGGAATAACGAAAGGTAAAGCATGAGTCATATGGATGATATGATGAACATGTTGATTGTTCGCCTTTAAAGCTACATCATCTCACGTGATGATCGGACTTGGTGTAGTGGATTTGGTTCGTGTAATCACTAAAACAACTCGAGGGATGTTGTTTTGAGTGGGAGTTCATTTGTAATTTGGATTAGTCAAACTCAATTTATCATAAACACAATCAAAGTGAATTTGCATAGTTTGTTGTAGTCATTGGCATCCGTTCACCACCTTACGCTTAGTTATAGTTGAGATAGTGGAACTATAGAAATTCTGGATATTTGCTTTACGAACTGGTATCGTATTGTTTTGAGTGTCAATCTAAAGTTTAAAAGTCATATTGCAAACTTTCAGCAAACTCGCTTACTGTGAAGTTTAATAAACAGTATTAAATCAAGAGTAACAATTCCAGTGTTAGTATCTAATATATCATGTTTGCCTCCATGATTCTTGATACTCAAAAGATTGTTTTTTAATATCAAGTTTATCTAAGAGCTGAAATCAATGTTTCAGAAACCATCATATGTGAAAGGTATTGCGATATCTAAAACAATATGTTGGTTACAACATGATAGAGTATATGTCCTCATATTTGATGAGAATTTGTGAAGGTTGGAGACGCTAGTCGTCCTAATCCTCCAAAAGGTTTTGGAAAAGAAACATTATACTCGCAATTCACCTTTATAAGCTATAGCAGCTTGATCATGAAAATTGTCATGATAAGATGAATAGAAGATGTAAGTAAAATGTTTACTACACTAAAAGATTACTAAAGAATGGAATTTTGAAAGAATGCCAAACATTTGATGAAGGTGATCCACTTCAAAGTGCAAGTTCAAAGGTATTAGTATTTGACTATACACACTTTGTACTATGTGTCATGTGAATGACACCACTATTGATGTTGATAGATTCTTTTAAAAAAAGGAATTGTTGAAAGAGAATCTATAAAATATTTGGCAGAAAAGAAAAGATTGGAGATATCCAACTTAGGTATATAGAAGATACATGTTATGGCTGTATTCCTTGGTTGTTAAACAATGTGGTTCTACGGTATTGGATACTGAATTGGTTGGTATGAAGTGTCATACAGGACAACACAATTCATGAACTGCAATGGCCTAAGTAACTAGCAAGAGAATATGTGATGATGTTCATCGAAAACAAACAAAGGGTTGTTGTGTTGCTCGTTAACATCAAAGCTTACCTTCAAGATTTGTTTCAATAATTGTTATTTTGATCAGGTATTATGATGACAAAAGGTTGTTCAAATAATTACTGTATTCCATAATAGATGGATGATATACAAGTCTGGTTGGAGAAATAACAACCATAAAACTAATGCTAAAATGTCGCAAGACAAATGATTGAAAGATCACTTGCGAAGTGACATCACCGTTTAAATTATATTAGGGATACATGAAGAAACTCCATGTTGATGGATTTTTGGAGTCTTTGATTTTGATCAAATGACGCTTGTGATACTTTCCTGGAGATAATTAAAACTCCGTTCATAGGCCAAAAGAGGAACGAACGACTAACTGATTGGAATTTGTACATATTGATGTATATAGTTCATTATGTGTAGTCGTGGGCGATGGATTTCAACTTCATATGCTTTCTCCGAAGATTTGAGTGAATATATGTATATACTTACTCAATAAGGAAGAAGTATGAAACATTTGAAAATGTTCAAAGACTTTCAAGATGAAGTGGAAAATTATTGTAACAAGAAAATAAATAAATAAAAAGTTTATGATTGGATCATAAAGATGTTTGAGTTACAAGTTTAACAAAACACCTAAGATTTGAGGAATCGTTCCATGGATTTGCATTTCCCAAAACACCATAGGAGTATGGAGTGGTCAAGATATGTAATGAAACCTTGTTTGACATGGTAAGATCAAAGGTGTCATTTATAAAACTGCCATTATATTTTAAAGATTAAAGCTTTAGTGACTACCGCTTTTACACTAAAAAGAGCTTCATCGTGATCCGTTGAAATGACATCACATAAGTCATGGTTTGGGATAAAACCTAGGTTGTCCTTTCTTAAATTTTTGGTATGCTAGGCATAAGTAAAATGTTTACAACCAAAGTCGGATGAGCATGTCTTTGTAGGTTATTTAGAATAACCATTGGGTATTCCTCTATAACACCGAAGACAAAAGTGTTTGTCACTTAGAATGTCGAGTTTCTTGAGAAGGAATTTTTGGTGAAAAGTTAAGTGGGAGGACAATAGAACTTTGACAAGGTTGTTGAACCTTGGCTAATATGTGCTGAGTTGCGCAGCGTCGGTAAGTGTCCCGGAGGCAGCAACAATGCTCATGGCTCACGTGCCTCAAAGGATGTGGTCACGGGGATCTAAGTTCCTATTGAACCAAGTAGGTCGGGTAAGTAATCAAATGCCAAGATTTGAGAGTTAAATCATTGTTGTTTGACAATGATGAACCGACTACATGCAAATAATCAATGATGGGCCCTGACTTTGTTAAGTGGCTTGAAGCCATAAAATCCGTGATAATTCCATACACGAGAAATCAAGCTTTGAATTTGAAAGACCCTCTGGAAAGGTGCAAGACCTTACAGTCGTATATGGATCTATAAAGAAATAGACATGGATGTTTCACATCTATGAAATAGTCGACATGTCGGAAAGAGTTTACGACAATGTTCAAGGAATTGACTATGATAAGATTTGATCTTTCATAGCGATATTTAGTCTGGACGGATTAATGTAGCAACCACTACATATATTTTGGTATATGGTAGTTGAACAAACAAAACAAGTTCTTCTAATAGAATGGTTACCTAGGATGTGTCCATGACACGATCCAAAGGGTTTTGTTAATTCAAAGGATGCTAAAAGAGTATGCAAAACTTCAATGGTTGAAGTGAGCATCATGAGTTGGAATCTTCACCGTGATGAAACCGTTAAAGGTTTAATTTCATCGAGACGATGAAGATGTTTGCATTTTGCAAGAAATTAAGTGGGAGCGCTAAGACATATTTCTAATACATTATGTGAAAGACATATTGTTGATTAGAAATGATGTATCTTTTATTGACACAGGTCAAGAATTTCATTTCGATGAAAGACTTAGGCATAACCCAAGAATTAGGCATCAATGTCTATATGGATAGATTGAGGCGCTAATATGGTTTTGCCAAATGTACATAGATAAGATGTTGAATGAGTTCAATATGGAAACAACAAGAAAGGTTCTTGGCCTTGACGGAAAGGACTGAATCAAGATTCAAGTGTGTTGACACGAGATTCAAGTGTTTTGACACTTGGTGAAATCGCAAGAATATTTTGATCAATCGTTCTTTGAGATGTACACATCCAGATATGTCCTATGCTCTAAATGTTATGAGCATATACCAGAATGACTCATAAGATGATCATTGGACAATAGTAGGGATATTCCTATGATCTTTGGAAGAACTAAGAATATATTATTTATATAGTGGTGACAAATAGTTCATTGTAAATTGTTGCATTGATACTAGTTTTGTCAAAAATTAAGTTTATCTCAATTTAAACTATGGGTGGCACAATGTAATGGAAAGGAAGTTCCATAACGGATTTGGTTGAGTACCAAAGTTAAAACATTGTGACAGATACTACAACAAAAGGCTAAGTATATGATTGCTATTGTAGCAGCAAATGAGGGCATTTGCGTCAAGTAGTTTGTTATCAAACTAGGTGTGGTTCATAGCGGGATAATACTATGAAGATACATTGTATGACAATTGTATCAACATGATTTAATCCCAAGGAACTAAAGGTCTCACCAAAGGACCAAATTTATACAATGCCATCTCATTGGAGAATGAGTAATGCATAGAGACGCAAGGACATGCAAATACACACGGACCTAGAAGTGTCAAATCCGAAGATTATGTTTACCACTAGCAATAGTGTCTATACAACACCAGAAAGCCATAGGTGTTGAACGCACAAGTTTTTTAACTAGATTATTTACTCTAGTGCAAGTGGGAGACTATTGGAGATATGCCCAAGAGGCAATAATAAAGTGGTTATTATTATACCTTTATGTTTATGATAAATGTTTACATCCCATGCTATAATTGTATTAACCGGAAACATTAATACTTGTGTGTTTTGTAAACATAAAAGTGTCCCTAGTAAGCCTCTTGTTAAGCTAGCTTATTGATTAATGGATGATCATGGTTTCCTGATCATGGACATTGGATGTCGTTAATAACAAGATCATATCATTAGGAGAATGATGTGATGGACACACACCCATTGTAAGCATAGCATAAGATCAAGTCATTAAGTTCGTTTTGCTACAAGCTTTCAAATGCATAGTAACCTAATCCTTCGACCATGAGGTTATGTTAATCACCATCACCGGATGGATACTTTGATGACATCAAACACCGCTCAGAATCGGGTGGTTATAAAGGTGTCATTGGGTATTCTGAAAGTATGTGTTGAAGCGCATAGACCAAGATTGGGATTTGTCCATCCATATGACGGATAGATATGCTCTGGGCCCTCTCGGTGGAATGTCATCTAGTTAGCTTGCAATCATGTGACTAGGTCACAAGGGATGACATATCATGGAACGAGTAAAGAGTACTTATCAGTAACGAGGTAGATCTAGGTATGGAGATACGGACGATCAAACCTCGGATAAGTAGAGTATCGCGTGACAAAGGGAATTGGTTTCGTATGTTAATGGTTCTATCGATCACGAAGTCATCGTTGAGTATGTGGGAGCCGTTATGGATCTCCAGATCCCGCTGATGGTTATTGATCGGAGAGGTGTCTCCATCATGTCTGCATATTCACGAACCGTAGGGTGACACACTTAAGGTTCGAAGTTGTTTTAAGTAGATATGGAATGTGCGTTGGAGACCGAATGTTGTTCGGAGTCTCGGATTGGATCCGGGACATCACGAGGAGATCCAGAATTGTCCGTAGAATAAGATTCATATATTGGGGATCATTTTCTAAGTTAGGAAATGTTCCGGAGTATTTGTATGGGGATTCTAGAAGGTTTCAGAATGTTCCGGAAGGTTCTAGAAGATTTCTTGGAGTTTGCTTGAAAACCAAGAAAGGATCAAGGAATCCTTGTGGGGCAAGACAAGGATTCGTGGGGGAGTAGGACTCTCCCCCCACCTCCTTGATCCGCCGGCCAAGGGAGAGGGGAGTCCTACAAGGACTCCACCTCCCCATGGCGCCTCCCTCCTTTAAATAGAGGGGTGGAGGCGCCACCCCCCAAGCCCCTTCAATCCGCAAACCCTAGCCGCCTCTCTCCTCCTTCCTCTGCTCCGCTTAGGCGAAGCCCTCAGAGAATTCTCTACTCCACCACCACCACGCCGCCGTGCTGCTGGGATTCCGTGGAGAGATCTACTACCTCCGCTCATTTGGAAGGGGAGAGGAAGGTCCGCCGAATCCGACGCAGGACCGATCATGGAAGCGCTGTAACGCTACGCCTAAGGATCGTCTACTCGATCTTGAGATCGGCAAGTGATCGACTACATCAACCACGAGATCCGATCTCGTAACGCTTTCGGGTCTACAAGGGTTAGTACAGATCTATCTCGTTGCACATGTCTAATAGATTAGATCTTGGCTTTTATCTAGATTAGATCTGGGTTTTGTTTGTTCTTGCGGTAGAAAATTTTTGTTTTCCATGCTACGAACCCATCAACTTCCCCGTCCCGGCAGGGTGCCGGAACAGAGACTTCTGTCCCTCGAATCTCCCCTTCGGTGGTGCCGGTGCTGCAGAACTTTTCGTGGCTGGAGGCTTGATGGTCTAGGGTTTTTGCCTCAGGAGGAATATATAGGCGAAGGAGGCAAGGTCGGTGGGCGGCCAAGGGCCCACACCATGCCCTGGCGTGGCCTAGGGTTGCCCGCGCCTGGGGGGTGTGGCCACCCTGTGGCCCCTCTCCGACTCTCCTTCTAGCTCCGTGAGTCTTCCGGGAAAATAGTAACTTTGGCTTTTGTCCCGTCCAATTCCGAGAATATTCATTTTCTGACTTCCTAGAACCAAAAACAGCAGAAAACAGGCAACTGGCACTGTGGCATCTTGTTAATAGGTTAGTCCAAGAAATCATATGAAAAGTACTCCAAAGTGTGGAGAAAACATAAGAAAGTAGATAAAACCAAGCATGGAACATCAAAAATTATAGATACATTTGCAATGTATCAACATCCCCAAGCTTAACTCATGCTCGTCCTCGAGTAGGTAAGTGATAAAAAAGAAAGAATAATTTTTGAGGTGACATGCACCATCATAAACTTGATCAAAGTATTTATAAAACATTGATAGCTAGGATCATAGTACTTCAATCATAACATGAAAGACAAAGTTCTAGCAATAAGGCAAAGAAACCATGATGCAACATGAAAAGGCACGAACAAAAGATTCATGAATAATAATGCTTTGCAAGACTTTTGTTTATTTCACATAAAGAAAACATAGCATAATAGTATTCAGCTTGTCCCTCATAGAGTAGCAAATATAAATGCATAGGACACCTTCAAAGTTCATAAGAGTGACTAGATACAAATAGGTTAAAACAAGCAATATCAAGGTATGCATCAATCAACTAGTCTTGGGACAATGCACATAGAACTAAGAATGGCCACTATGCTCTCAAAGTAGGTGCATAAAGGTAGAAGGTGGAGACTCAATATAATGGTGGAAGAAAGGCCTTCATAGAAGGAAGCAGAGATTCAAGTTTCATAAAGAGCTTCCAAAAATAATGGTACTTAATAGCTTTCATCTCTTATTGCCCCTATCATAATCATCTTGACGTGATTAAGGTTAAAGTGAACAAACTATGGAGTATATGCTTGATGAAGTATAAGTTAGAAATCTCATGTCCCTTGTATACGAGGGCCGCTCCTCATGCTACTCAAGTTTAGTCACCGGTAAGTTCTTGTCATCGTAAGTACATGTGTATCATAGAGAACCGCCAACGGGGTACCCCTTGCCCGATGATACAGAAGAATCCCCATATCAAAATGACAAGGCAAGCAGACAATGAGCATCTCAGCAATCTTCTTATTTACCATGGGAATATGGTGCTTTTTTCTCTCTTTTCTCTTTTCATAATCTTTTTTTCTTTTTCTCTTTTTTCTCAATATAGGACTTTTTTTATAAGAAGAATGCTTCATAGACGGCTCATTATGGTTACGCTGCAGGTTTCCACCTTGTCAGCATGGATTAGACCAGCGGCCTAGGCGTTTCTCTAACACATATACATAACTCCATGGACTTACAAGCTCCCCTTTCATTTCACACCGACGACATCCATAGACAAAAGAGCATGATATCAACTAGGTACAAAGTACCCGTGCAATGTTGAAAGCGTTCCCCATGACAGCATGGTTCTGCTAATCCCCAACAAATAAGTGCAAGCATATACAACATAGATGACACAATGGTTCAAGTTTATTAAGGGCAAGAAAAGTAAAGTGTGCCATCAAGTTCGCGAGAGCTTTAATCACTAGTTTTCTCATAACAAGTTTAATTTGGAAGGTAAACAAAAACATGAATATACTTGGAATATCATATGCTAATAGGTAGGTATGGTGGACTCTTTGGAATAACTTGGTTTAGGGAGTTGGATGCATGAGTGGAACTCATACTTGGTTGTGGAGGCTAGCAAAAGACTGGAAGCGACAAACTAAGAGAGCAATAATGGCCATAATCATGCAGAGCGACAAAACATCATTGATCAAAGCATAAAGTGATACTACAAGTTGGAAACTAAAGGATCATAAAGTCTTATGGTGACTTGAGATAGTCATAACATGGTGTGAGCATGCGCCAAGTCAACCCAAATAAAGCATCAAAGGAGAATACCACAATACTATGCTTTAATATGCTAAAACAACGCATGATTCATCCAAGGCACATTAAGCAATCTCAATTGTTTATAACAAGTCATGCTACAACAAAGAATACTAAGCATAAATCCAAAACAATATCGAGCATGGCATGACAAAGCATAGGCCACAAATAAAACAAACTCTCTTTACCACTTAAGCATGAGCTTTCCTACTCTTTTCCAAACCAAACCAAACTATTTGAAAACCAATGTATGAAAGAGGGGGTCCAACCAATTTATTCAGAAAACTAAGAAAACAAAGCAAACGAAAAACCAAAATGAAAACGAAAAAAAGACGCTCCAAGAACAACACAACTGTGCATGAAACAATAAAAATGAAGCGTTTGGAAGAAACCTAGGATTTTTATTGATGAAGAGGGGGGTGCCTTGGGCATCTCCAAGCTTTGACGCTTGTACTTCTTGGATATTTCTTGGGGTGACACGCGTGGCATCCCCAAGCTTGAGCTTTAGTCCATCCTTCATCTCATTACTCATTCCTTCTATACACCTGAAAATTTTCCTTCATACAAAACTTCACACAATCTTTATTAACAACATTAGTGCACTCAAGATAATAAGTCTTTAGGTTCAGTTATAACATCAATAAAACTTCCATTAAAACACAAGCTACTGTAGTACTTCCTCAAAAATCTCAATTCCCCAAAAGGACTCAAAAAGGAACCAACAAGAAGCAAATGCAGATAAAGGCAGAAATCTGTCAAAACAGACCAGCAGGTAAAGACGAATTTTTTCAAATACCTTCTGTTGCTCAAATCGAAAAGTGTTGAACTAACGAAAGTTAGATAAAAACCTGGGACAGAAGCAAAAAAATTCACGCTCCCAAAGGATGTACAGAGATTTTACACGAATGTTTACGGTGAAGCGCAGAAATCTGTTTCAGGAGAGCAACTTTCCCAACCATTACTTTTCTCTCATTAGAGGTTACTCTTGGCACAAAAAGCAAATAAAAAGGATAAGGAGCGGTTATTCCTGAAGTAATAACTTCCAAGACTCATCTAAAACTTTTGGGTTATCTCCCAATAAGTACTTTTCTTTAACGCATTTAAGTTAGGCATGAAAGTTTGAAAAAATGCTCACATAAGAAATATGAATTGAAGTAAAAGAGGGTATCAAGAAGCAAATTCAAAGCACATTTAAGTTTAACTCACTTCCTATGCATAGGAATATTGTAAATAAACAAGTCATGAAAGCACAAAGCAACAAGCATAGTAAAGCAAAACAAGTGCAACTTGAAGACTTTCAACATAAAGAGGGGAAACTTAATATTATTGAGATGCATAAAACCATGTTTCCCTCTCTCATAATAACTTTCAGTAGCATCATGAATAAAATTAACAATATAACTATCACATAAAACATTCTTATCATGAGCCACATGCATAAAAGAATTTATACTTCCCACATAAACATGGTCATTCTTATTAATTGTAGTGGGAGCAAATTCAACAAAATAGCTATTATTATTTTCATCACCATAATCATCAAATATAGGAGGCATATTGTAATCATTAATTTCTCCTCAATAGTAGGTGGACTGAAAATATCATATTCATCATTGTAATCATCATATATTGGAGGCATAGTATCATCAAAGTAAATTTTCTCCTCCATGCTTGGGGGACTAAAAAGATCATTCTCATCAAAACCAGCTTCCCTAAGCTTAGACTTTTCCATAGCATTAGCAATAATGGTGTCCAAAGAATTCATACTAACAACATTGCTATTAGCATGCAAATAAAGTTTCATAGGATTTTTAATTTTCTCTTTAAACACTTCATGTCCTAACTCAAGATAAATACTATAAAGCTCTCTAATTTTGTTGTTGTTTTCCATTAAGCCTAACTAGTGAAAACAAGAAACAAAAAGACAAAATTGTAGAATATAAAGGAAATAACTTCGAGCACTCACACCGGAGGATGTGAGTACCTTTTAACTTACCTCCCCGGCAACAGCACCAGAAAATAGGCGTTTGCCGTGGGAGGTTCTTCTACTTTAATCCTCCGGTGTGAATACCTTTTACCTTACCTCCCCGGCAACAACGCCAGAAAATAGCTTGATGTCTACGCACTTATATTCTTGTAGACAGTTGTTGGGCCTCCAAGTGCAGAGGTTTGTAGAACAGCAGCAAGTTTTCCCTTAAGTGGATCACCCAAGGTTTATCGAACTCAGGGAGGAAGTGGTCAAAGGTATCCCCTCTCAAGCAAGCCTGCAATCAAGATACAAGAAGTCTCTTGTGTCCCCAACACACCCAATACACTTGTCAGTTGTATAGGTGCACTAGTTCGGCGAAGAGATAGTGAAATACAAGTGGTATAGATAATTATAAGTGGTAACGATGATAGAAAATAGCTTGATGGCGTGTGGTTGATGTGGGAAAAGACTAAAGGAAAACTGAAATAAAGATGGAAGCAAGCAAACATGTAACAGATCTAATTGCAAATGGTGTTTCAATGCTTAGAAACAAGGCCTAGGGATCATACTTTCGCTAGTGAACACTCTCATATAAATATATTATCTTCATGATACTACTCTTAACTACTCTCCGGTTGAATACTCTAATCGATGGTAGGGCTATAACAGCACTCCTCAAAGTTCGCTTTTCCCTTCTAGATAACCCCACACTGTCACCTTGAGCACTAGATGGTTCCAACAAACACCACAATTTCATAGATACATCCAACTCCAAATATAACTCATAACAAGTATTTGTAATATCTAGCCTAAGGGCCACCATGGTGTGCACGCTGTCACTTTCATACACATGGGGAGAGCAGAGATCTATTAAAGCACTTGAGTAGCAAGGTAGATCTATAGATTACAAGCTCATGATCTCAATAAGATCATGCATAGAGAGAGATGAACACATAGCTACCGGTAGAACCCTTAGCCTCGAGAGAGATCTACTCCCTTCTCATCATGGGAATCAGCAATGGTGATGGAGATGACGGTGAAGATCGATAGAGATGGCTCCGGGGGCACTTCCCCGTCCCGGCAGTGTGCCGGAACAGAGACTTCTGTCCCTCGAATCTCCCCTTCGGTAGCGGTGGCGCTGTGGAACTTTTCGTGGCTGGAGGCTTGATGGTCTAGGGTTTTTGTCCTGGGAGGAATATATAGGCGAAGGAGGCAAGGTCGGTGGGTGGCCAAGGGGCCCACACCATGCCTTGGCGTGGCCTAGGGTTGCCCGCGCCTGGGGGTGTGGCCACCCTGTGGCCCCTCTCCGACTCTCCTTCTGGCTCCGTGAGTCTTCCGGAAAAATAGTGACTTTGGTTTTTGTCCCGTCCAATTCCGAGAATATTCATTTTCTGACTTCCTGGAACCAAAAACAGCAGAAAATAGGCAACTGGCACTGTGGCATCTTGTTAATAGGTTAGTCCAAGAAATCATATGAAAAGTACTCCAAAGTGTGGACAAAACATAAGAAAGTAGATAAAACCAAGCATGAAACATCAAAAATTATAGATACATTTGCAATGTATCAACCAATATGACAACTAGGTTTCTGATGGCGCCTCTAATGATAGCATTGACTAGACAATATTTGAACCAGAGTCGGATGTGGACGATGATTGAGCAACCTGTTTTATGATGCTTAATTAGGATGTGATATGTATCGTGCTAGACTTTATTATGCTATATCTAGCTATCTATACGCATGTGATAAGTTATTTTTTATGCTATAGCTAGAATATATTTTATGTTCGCATGATCATATATGTAGAAAATGGACTGTGTGCGTGCTAAGTGTGCCTAAAGGAAGATTCAATGGTGCGATCAAGTGGTTCATTACCCTGGCTTTACGCAAGTGGGTGATCCATAACCTTCTACATGGTTCTTCCCGAGAACTTTCTAGCTAGCATGGTATGTTTTAATCCAACATGTTTTTGCTAAGTTGTTCATTATATTATTGTGGTCAAGTTTTTTGTCTAACTATTGCTTCTTAAATTACATAGAACATCCCATAACTAGCTAGCCGTGAAATTTTGGAGAAGGTCAATATTGGCGAATATGAGGAGGCCGTAGGAATGTCCGATATAATCATAGGGAGAGCCCAAGTCTTTAGTATTCTTATCACAAATGAAGCTGGTATAATGTTTTTCGGTTGCCCTGCTTGGGCAGAATTTGCCCCAAGTGTGTGGGTTTCACATTGGCGGGACGTTGTGGATGAGTCTTTGGGGGGGGGGGGGATCATGGAAGGATAAACATGCACTACAATGATCTCTCCCCTCCTAACCCATAGAGAGACTTCTGACTCCGAAGAACATCTAGTCAAACTTCAATAAGTTAGGTACTATATAGTCGACGAACTTCAGTAATATGCTTCTGTTATGAATATAATGCTTGTTGGTGATGAATACGATATTTTTTATTTTCCATATATTGTTGTTGCTAATTCAATAATAGGAGCAGGATTGTTTTTAAAAAACTAATGGTAATGTGCCCCCCTTCCCTCGATATAAGTAGTCTGACTGCCTCATGCTACCAATATCCTGACATGCCTGCATTTTGAATGTTACCAGTAAATATTACCAGTGACAGGTTACCAGTAGTGTGCCCTCCGCTACCAGTAGCAAAAAGGGAACACTACTAGCATAGCTCATCAGTGGAAGTGAATTTTCGAAGAGAAAAATGTGGCGATGATTATACCACGAGTTTCTGATATATCTTCAATTAGAGGCCCTACTTTTTTATCTCTAAATCTAGGCATGCTTCCCCATGACCACGGCGAGAGTTAGGAAGGGCATGTCCACAAGATCCACCCCATGCCCCCCGCTGTTGAGTTTGGCTAAGGGGTGGTCGAGGGGCTTTTTTTCTAGATCCAGGATTAGAAGGAACAACTATTTAGACTTGAGTAGGGAGGAGAAGGGGAAGTTGAGGAGGGAGGGGAGAAATTGAGAGGCACCACCTGGTAGACTGTTTGCGCTGCCGGGTGCGGGTCCTGTATCCTAGCAGAATCTAGGAAGGTAGACACGTCGACGCAACTCGTTCTGGATCTCCTAGTCAGCCACTTTGGAGGGAATTCGAGATTGGGGAGGCTTCTTAGCAATGTGGGGTAATGGCGGTGGCATCCTAGGAACCCTAGCGCTTGGACCAAGAGAGAAGATGCGAGCTCAGTGCCCATGGAGAAGCACCAAGGAGGTTGGGGGGTTGTGTCATTGGACCACTCGGACATGGTGGCCAAAAAGATCAATTCATTTTTCGCTTACCAATGACATTGGTGGTATTATGTTGTTTGACGGGAGGGTACGCGTTCTAAAAAAAGGTTGGACGAAAACTCAGTCGAACCATCACCATGCACCAACTTCAATTTAATACTAATAAAGATTTCGTGAATAAAGTATGTCCGGGCGACGGCTCGATGGGAGCTCCTCAACATTTCCTATACATAAGGAAAACATATGAAAAATCTAAAAATGGCTCATGAACGCAAAGACAAAACGATGGACAAATGAGGGCAAAAAGAAATAGGAAAAATGGCAAAAAAGAAAAGAACCCCAACTCTTAATGGGCCGACCCACTGGACAGAAAAAGGAAAACGCATTAAAGAGGTTCTGTTTGCTCAAAATCGGGTTTCAAACCCACGTAGTCTAGCAGGGGCTGTGTCTTCTCTTCCCGAAGGCCGGCACATTTGTGAATTCGCCAAATATCACTTGTATTCCCATAAGCATTACGGATGAATAAAAACTGTTTTTGCCCTATTAAAAAAAACTGGGTTCAAAGGAAAACAACTGAGAGTTCTCAACGGCTCAACGCCCTCTAAAAAAAAGGAAATCTAAGAATTATGTAAAAATTAAGGCAAACGCTAGGCGTCCCCCGGACGATGGGGGCATCCCATCGTCCTCCTCCCCGCGCGCCACGTGTCCCTCCAAATCCCGCTTTTGCTGCAGAACGCACCATTTTTGCTACATATGTTCCCGCTTTTGCTTTCGAAGCAAAAAACGGTTCGTTTCAGAAATAGAACGTCTCGCCGGAGACTTTGCCGGAAACCTCGCTGGAGACCATGCAGCAAAAAAATTGTACTAATGTAGCAAAACCGATTTCGCCGGAAACATCATCGGAAAAAACTCATCGGTGACTCTTGCCGGAGACCTTGTAGCAAAAAGTTGACACTGTTGTAGCAAAACCACAATATGATTGTAGCAAAAAAGTTTTTCTAATATAGCAAAAAACCTACTTCGCCGGAGACATCGCCAGAAAAACTCTCGCCGGAGACATTGTAGCAAACACGTTGCGCAAATGTAGCAAAACCACAAATCGATAGTAGCAAACAAAATGTGCTAATGTAGCAAAAATCGATTTTGCCAGAGACTCGTCGGAGACTTTTGCCGGGAGACCTCGCCGGAAAACATTGTAGCAAACGTTTTATATAATTATAGCAAAAGTCCAGAACGTATGTAGCAAAACAATTATGCCATTGTAGCAAAAAAAAGTTCCCCGCCGCCACGATGGTGGCCAGTCCCTTTGCAACAATCCCGGTGCGGGCGGACCACCCCGATTTTGCCATGGCTGCGGCCCGGGGAGGTCGACGACGACTGCGACCTGGCCCATACGACTTCCAGCGAGCTTCATGCACGGGGCAGCCCACCATCAGCCTGGCGGCGCGAAGGTTGGCTGGCGGCGCCATCGTCGCCCCCCTTACATCACGCAGCCATGGATGCAGGCGAGCTGCACATCCGGGAGAGAGGCATGCGGGCATGGGTTTCAAGGACGAGGAGGCCTCGGGCTCCCGGCGTCGAGGCAAGGTCGTCGGCGAGATGCGAGAGGAGCCGGAGCTCGGGGGCGGCTGCAGGAACCGGAGCTCGGCGGCGCACGGCGGCGGCAAGAATTGGAGGCGCCAAGTGGCGAAAGCGAGGCGCGGCTGGGCTTCAGCCTGGACGGTGGGAGGAGCGGAGGCTGGAGGCGCTGCAGATGGGAACGAGGAAGCGAGGCGCTTAGGAACAGGAGGTGGGCCTCCACGCTCGTGACGAACCGGGGGATCGGTAAATTGGATCCCCCGGAGAATCCCGATCATTTTCCAAAAATTAAGTAACATGCATGTCAATCATCCTTTTTTTCAGTTCGGGGTGTGCATGAAGGACATCCTCCTATATATTGCTTCGGTGTCCCCTTACTTTTCAAACTTGAACAACGAAAATTCGGTACCGATTCGTTTTGAAAGTCGTATGAATACACCCGAAATCCGTATAGTCCACTTAGACGTATGCCCACCGTATACGTATACTCACGTGTATGTGGGAGGCAGAAATCGAGAAGTATATAGCAGCAACATGACATGCAAAGACGTAGATCGGCATAACGGGAGGTAGGATTAGCCGGTAAGAATGTGGAGCCTGGATAGAGATTTTGACATGTCAAATTAAACTGGCACATGTAAACTTAACTTTTAGAGGACACCGAAGTACACCTCATCTTAAATTGATCTTCTTAATCTTTACATAAAAAACTTACAAAAACTTTGGTTCTGCTTACTCAAGCTCACCGATAGTATTAGGCGAGAAATCATAGAGGCCGACAGCACCGGCCTAGAAAAGCAAAACGCGGCTCATTCTCTCAGGAGATGAACGAATCTCTTGAAATTTTCACACGACGAGCCGCCCTCTTCGAGGCTCCTGCGAGCAGAATCCTTGAGAATTCGTGTCCTTTCTGCAATTCCCTCGTCACCGATGACCAGCTCCATTTTGGTGGCCACCTCCTCCTTGGTTACGACGCCATCTTCACCGGGAGTCACTGCCAAGCCGGTCCTCCAGATGTCGCAGATGTAGCTCCGGTTCGCGAACTGATCCACGAAGTACGGCCAGCACAGGACTGGCACGCCGTTCCTCGCCCCCTCCATCGTAGAGTTCCAACCGCAGTGCGACACGAAGCACGCCACCGCGCGATGAGCCAGAACCTAGATGTGTGGAACATGAATTAAAAAAGATCGTGATCACGATCTGACCATTAAAATATATGTACCGAGACGCTCAGCGTAGTAGGATAGGTTGATACGCACCTGCTGCTGGGGACACCAGCTAACGATCATGCCCTTGCCGTTGACGGCGACGCGGCTCTGGAACTCGTCGAACCAGTCCTTGCTCAGGCCGTCCGACGTGAAGTCCGGGCGCACCACCCACAGGAACGGCCGGCCGGCGAGCTCCAGCCCCTCGGCGAGCTCACGGAACTGCCGCGGGTCGAAGATGGTGAAGCTGCCGAACGCCACGTACACGACGGATCTGTCCGGATGCGCGTCGAGCCACTCCAGGCACGCCGTGTCCTCCGGCAAGAACTGCCCGACCGGCTTCCGGAGCTCATGATCGGCGTACAGCGGGCCGATGGGCACTATGTCCGGGAACAGCTCGAACGCCGCGGTCTCGGCGTCGAGGAACGAGTTGCACACTATGATCTCGGCGAGGCTCGTCGCCTGGGTGTTCCGGGACACCAGCCGGAAGGATACCTGCTGCCCCTCGGGTGCGCCGTCGATGCTCCACGGCATGTGCGACGTGTACATCGGCGGCATGTTGGGGGCGACCTCGAACGCTCCTCGGCGTTTCGGAACGCCTGCAAAAGTTCGGAGTAACATGTCAATCCTCTGTTTCTTCAGAGAGAAAACGTTAAATCCTCTGTTCAGCGCCTTGATTTTTCAGACAAAGAAAACGAGCATGGCAGTGCAACTAGTATGATCTTATCTATGGATGTCTCTTGCATGCATACCGTTGTCGTCGAAGAAGCCGTCCTCGATCAGCTGGGGAACCCTGAGCAACGTCCCAAGGCCCGCTGCGGACGCCGGGAAGACGCAGGCGACCCGGACGCCGAGCTTCTTGGCAACCTCGAAGCACAGCCCCATGTTGGCGTCCCCGACGAGCCACTTCACCTTCGTCTTCCTCATGAGCTCCTCCACGTAGCCCGGTATGCACCGCGAAACCCCGTCCAGAAACTTGCAGAGGTCCCTGCGATCGTCGCCGTCGGCCAGGCCGTCCGGTATGGAGACCAAACGGATCCCGTCAAGCGCATCGCCGCCGACAACGCCTTTGGCGCCGTCAGTGGTTTGGCGCAGGGCGTCGATGACGAGCGCGTAGATGGGCTCGGTGCACACGAAGGTGACCTCGAGGCCGTGCTGGACGAGCCGGTGCGACAGCTCCATGAGCGGTGTGACGTGGCCCTGCGCTGGGAACGGCAGCACCATGACGTGAGGCGCCGCGGCGGCCATGCCGATCGACGGGTCAGGATGGATATGCAGAGAGCTAGCTGCGCGGTCAGCGGAGAGGCGCTATCTTTGCCGGCTGTCAAGTGACGGAGTGACAGGTTACTATGGGCTATGGCACACACCACCTTTCTGAGTGGCTAGATTACCTCATTGCTTTGACAAATCACAAGAAAAAAGGAAAGGTGTGCAGAATAACCTCCTCGAAACATGCCTCCGCCTAGCTTTATAAATAAAGCAACGGTCATACACAGTTCCGTACACACGAACGGCGCAGCGACGAAGCGCTGGCAACCACAACACACACAAGGCCAAAGTCCAAATATGCTAAGAGACAACAAAAAAGATGATACATCTCCCTCCAAGAGTACCACTCAACGACTAGACGATGTAACTAATTGGCGAGCTACCACAATAATCAAGTGAGCGAATAGACGGACGATGTAGCTAATTGGCGAGCTGCCACAATCAAGTGCGTTGTTTGATGAACATCAACCTGACAATGCAGCCTGATGAATTCGTTTGGAAGTTAAGTAAATCTGGTGTGTACAAGGTTAAATCTTTGTATCTCGACCACATGAATGACCATACACGTTTTCTGCGTAAATATATTTGGAAAATGAGAGAAACACTTAAAATAAGAATTTTTATGTGGTTCTTACACCGTAAGAGTACTACTAACTAAGGATAACTTGATAAAAAGAAATTGGCAAGGATGTAGGAAATATTGTTTTTGTTCTCAGGATGAAGCAATACAACACCTGTTTATAACATGCCTCCTTGCAAAAGTAGTTTGGCGTATTGTGCATATTGCCTTTAATATAACCCCTCCTAATAGTATTGACAATTTGTTTGGCAGTTGTTATGGGAGTCTCGAAAGAAGAAAAAGTACAAATCCAAGTGGGAGTTTGTGCTTTACTTTGGGTCATATGAAATATACGAAATGATTATATCTTTAATAAAGCAAAATCTACTTCTTTCATGCAGATTATCCCTATGGCTACTCACTGGATCCCAATGGTGGAAAAGGGCCTCTAGTCCTGGTCCAGAACTGGCTCTAGTCCCGGTTTTCGATCTGGGACTGCCAAATCGGGACTAGACGCCCCTATCTCTAGTCCCGGTTTGCTACGGCGTGGGACCAGAGTCCACCACGTGGCAATTTCCGTGCGGATGGAGGTGGAATCCCTCTAGTCCCGGGTCATAACACCACCCAGGACTATACGGGTTCCTGCTGCGGCAGAGATTCGTGTGTTTCTCTGCCGTGGTAGAGATTGTATGTTTCCATCTTGTTTTTTTCCATTTCATTCCTTTTTCAATTTGTGTTTCACTATAATTTCAAAAATGTTTTGTACACTTATTCTACGCTACTACATACACAGTACACCTTGATGCAGATATAAGTAATATTTGATCTTTTGCGAGCATACATGCATATACAATATTCGATCACATATCAAAAGGAAGGAAATGTTTGAAATTACATGGTCATTGATGATATATCATATCAACTACATGGAGATCACTAAGGCATATTGAGTTCCTCGTCCTCCGTATAATGTTCTCCATTTATATCAATGATCTCCTTTATCAGAAATCCCGCCAATTCCTCTTGAATTGCTCGTACGCGCTGTTCTGGCACTAGATTCTCCCGCAAACCGTGAATATAATGTGAATCAAATTTCCGCTCACTGGTCAACTCGCGAATGTACTCGCAGACGTAGAATCCACATAAATGAGTTCCTAGTGGCTGCTGCAAGACCTTCACCATTTTATAAGTTAGCTCATCTTTGAATAGACCATCTATTTCCTTTTTGAACCATGTCCAACACCTGCTCGGCAAAGAAAATGAACATAGGAGTTATTAGTTACTTGATATGAGGAAATGAACGAAAGAGGCTGATATAATGCGATAATGATTGAAACTAATTATGGAGCATTGCTTTCATGTCGCGCCACTGCTCTTGGTCCCAACTTAATAAGTCATGGATTTCAACTAGGGACTTGTCAACTTGAATGTTTAGCAAGATCCGGTGGAACCTGCGGATGTTTACAGAAGCATACATGCATAACTCATCAATTACGCTTAAAAAAGAATGTGTATAAGACAGAAACACTCACTTGAAGTTGTAAGAAAATAGTATGTGCTTAGCGAAATTATGCTCAATTAAAAAATTGTACAGGTCATCCTCCACGTCATCGGGGTGATTGTGTAACGTATATTCATTAATGATATATGGGTCAATAAACCCAACATCATATATTCTTGCTCTTTTGCATTCAAGCATCTTTATTCTGCAGAATATAATACCGTACAAAAGGATATATAGTCAGGATTATATATTACATGAAATGAACTAGCTGATCTAAAGACTTAATTACAGAAATAAATCACTTACAGACAATAGCAACCGAGGATAGATTTCTCGAGGGCGCGCTAATTGTATAACTGAAATAGTTCGGTCATTTGAACCTGTATCGAGTAATCTTTGAAGTGATGCTCCTTTCTAACGGCCAACGAAAACCATTCTTTGTGGTGTCTTTTCTGTGTTTGCGCAGTGTACCAATCATGCATATTTCACATATGTGTTGATAGACGCGTGAGCTCCTCATGACTGACTAGAGGCTCCCCTTTGACATATTACCGTACTACCTGACCCACTGGCGTATCTCCATAGTCTAAGAATTGACCAAGAGACATACCTTCTGCCATAGCAAGTTCTTTGGCCGTCGCTACAGTGATGCCTAGTAGTGCAGCGGCAGACCTGGCTCTGGGGTACATTATTTGCATGTCCTTATCCATTACGGCTCTAAAGGCGTTGTCGGTATCTGAAATCACTTTGAGCGGGGAGGGGGGACGATCAATCTTCATTGTCCGAGTTGGGCAACTTGTTTCCCGCTTTTTTCACTTGTTATTTTTTTCCTGCTTTGCTTGCTTAATAATTTCGCGGTCATAGTCTAATTTCAGATTCAATGATACTTGGGATGGTTGCTCAAGAAAGGACTTAGCCCACTTTTTATTTTTCAGTAAATATCGGCTTTGGCTCGGCCTTTTTTGGTGCTAAAAAAGCCTTATTCTAGGCAGCCGATATCGCGGCGTTTTTCTCATCAGTCATGTCATAAGGTATCTTCGGAAGAGCCGCCGGGATGTCGACTATCTTCGACGTACTATGACCTTTCTTCTAAGTGGGCGCGGGTGAGGGACGGCCATCTGTTTTTTAGTCGGGGGCGGAGGCGGAGGCTGATAAATTGCAAATGTATATATAATTTTTGATGTTCCATGCTTGGTTTTATCTACTTTCTTATGTTTTGTCCACACTTTGGAGTACTTTTCATATGATTTCTTGGACTAACCTATTAACAAGAGCCACAGTGTCAGATGCCTGTTTTCTGTTGTTTTTGGTTCTAGAAAGTCAGAAAATGAATATTCTCGGAAGTGGACCGGACAAAAGCCAAAGTCGATATTTTACTGGAAGACTCACGGAGCCAGAAGACGAGACGGAGAGGGGCCAGGGCTAGCCACACCACCTGGTGGCACGGGCCAGGCCAGGCCGCGCCAGGGGGTGGTGTGGGCCCCTCCAGCACCCCCTCGGTCTCCCCTCTCGCCTATAAGAGCCTCCCAATGCATAAACCCTAAGTCGTCAATCAGAAATCAACGAAAAGTTCCACAAAGGCCGCCGCCCAGGGAGAGATTCGGGATAAAGTCTCTGTTAGGCACCTCGCCGAGATGGGGAAGTGCCCCGGAGCCATCTCCATCGATCTCCACCACCATCTCCATCACCATTGCTGATTCCCATGATGAAGAGGGAGTAGTTCTCTCTCGAGGCTAAGGGTTCTACCGGTAGCCATTGATACATTGCAAATGTATCTATAATTTTTGATGTTCCATGCTTGGTTTTATCTACTTTCTTATGTTTTGTTCCAACTTTGGAGTACTTTTCATATGATTTCTTCGACTAACCTATTAACAAGATGCCATGACGCTTGCCTGTTTTTACGCTGTTTTTGGTTCCAGGAAGTCAAAAAATGAATATTCTCGGAATTGGACGGGACAAAAGCCAAAGTTACTATTTTCCCGGAAGACTCACGGAGCCAGAAGGAGAGTCGGAGAGGGGCCATAGGGTGGCCACACCACCCCTAGGCGCGGGTCCACCTAGGCCGCGCCAGGGCATGGTGTGGGCCCCCTGGCCGCCCACCGACCTGCTCCCTATATAAGAAGCCTCCGAGGCATAAACCCTAGATCATCAAGCCCAGCAAAGTTCCAGGCCAGCGCCGCCAAGGGGAGATTCGGGGGAAAGTCTCTGTTCTCACCTCAATGGAGGAAGTGCCCCTGAGCCATCTCCATCGATCTCCACCACCATCTCCATCACCATTGCTGATTCCCATGATGAGGAGGGAGTTGTTCTCTCTCGAGGCTAAGGGTTCTACCGGTAGCTATGTGTTCATCTCTGTCTATGCATGATCTTATTGAGATCATGAGCTTGTAATCTATAGATCTACCTTGCTGCTTGTAAGCATAGTATTGTGGTATTCTCCTTTGATGCTTTATTTGGGTTGACTTGGCACACGCTGACACCATGTTATGACTATCCCAAGTCACCATAAGCCTTTATGATCCTTTAGTTTTCAACTTGTAGTATCACTTTATGCTTTGATCAATGATGTTTTGTCGCTCTATATGATTATGGCCATTATTGCTCTCTTAGTTTGTCGCTCCCAGTCTTTTGCTAGCCTCCACAACCAAGTATGAGTTCCACTCATGCATCCAACTCCCTAAACCAAGTTATTCCAAAGATTCCACCATACCTACCTACTAGCTTATGCTATTCCAAGTATATTCATGCTTTTGTTTACCTTCCACTTGTTATGAGAAAACTAGTGATTAAAGCTCTCACGAACTTGATGGCACACTTTACTTTTCTTGCCCTTAATAAACTTGAACCATTGTGTCGTCTATGTTGTATATGCTTGCACTTATTTGTTGGGGATTAGCAGAACCATGCTGTCATGGGGAACGCTTTCAACATTGCACGGGTACTTTGTACCTAGTTGATATCATTCTCTTTTGTCTATGGATGTCGTCGGTGTGAAATGAAAGGGGAGCTTGTAAGTCCATGGAGTTATGTATATGTGTTAGAGAAATGCCTGGGCACTGGTTCAACCCATGCCGACATGGTGGAAACCTGCAGCGTAACCATAATAAGTTGTCTATGAAGCATTCTTCTTAAAAAGAAGAGTCCTATATTGAGAAAAAAAAGAAAAAAAAGAAAAAAAAGAGATTATGAAAAGAGGAAAGAGAGAAAAAAGCACCATATTCCCATGGTAAATAAGAAGATTGCTGAGATGCTCGTTGTCTGCTTGCCTTGTCATTTTGATATGGGGATTCTTCCGTATCATCGGGCAAGGGGTACCCGTTATTGTTCTCAATGATACACATGTACTTATGATGACAAGAACTTACCGGTGACTAAACTTGAGTAGCATGAGGAGCGGCCCTCGTATACAAGGGACATGAGATTTCTAACTTATACTTCGTCAAGCATGTACACCATAGTTTGTTCACTTTAACCTTAATCATTTCAAGATGCTTATGATAGGGGCAATGAGAGCTGAAAGCTATAAGTACCATAATTTTTTGGAAGCTCTTTATGAGACTTGAATCCCTACTTCCTTTTATAAAGGCCTTTCTTCCACCATTATATTGAGTCTCCACCTTATATCTTGATGCACCTACTTTGAGAGCATAGTGGTCATTCTTAGTTCTATGTGCATTGTCCCAAGACTAGTTGATTGATGCATAACTTGATATTGCTTGTTTTAAACTATTGTGTCTAGTCACTCTTATGAACTTTGAAGGTGCCCTATGCATTTATATTTGCTACTCTATTGAGGGACAAGCTGAATACTATTATGCTATGTTTTCTTTATGTGAAACAAACAAACGTCTTGCAAAGCATGTTATTCATGATTCTTTTGTTTGTGCATTTTCATGTTGCATCATAGTTTCTTTGTCTTATTGCTAGAATTTTGTCTTTCATGTTATGATTGAAGTACTATGATCCCAGCTTTGAATGTTTTACAAATACTTTGATCAAGTTTATGATGGTGCATGTCACCTCAAAAATTATTCTTTCTTTTTATCACTTACCTACCGAGGACGAAAGGGTGAGTTAAGCTTGGGGATGTTGATACATTGCAAATGTATCTATAATTTTTGATGTTCCATGCTTGATTTTATCTACTTTCTTATGTTTTGTTCCAACTTTGGAGTACTTTTCATAGGATTTGTTGGACTAACCTATTAACAAGATGCCACAAGTGCGGTTACTGTTTTCTGCTGTTTTTGGTTCCAGGAAGTCAGAAAATGAATATTCTCGGAATTGGACGGGACAAAAGCCAAAGTTACTATTTTCCCGGAAGACTCACGGAGCCAGAAGGATAGTCGGAGAGGGGCCATAGGGTGGCCACACCACCCCTAGGTGCGGGTCCACCTAGGCCGCACCAGGGCATGGTGTGGGCCCCCTGGCCGCCCACCGACCATGCCCTCTGGCCTATAAGAAGCCTTTCGAGGCATAAACCCTAGATCATCAAGCCTCCAGCCATGAAAAGTTCTGCAGCGCCGCCGCCACCGAAGGGGAGATTCGGGGGACAGAAAGTCTCTGTTCCGGCACCACCTGGAAGTGCCCTGCCATCTCCATCGATCTCCACCACCATCTCCATCACCATTGCTGATTCCCATGATGAGGAGGGAGTAGTTCTCTCTCGAGGCTAAGGGTTCTACCTGTAGCTATGTGTTCATCTCTCTCTATGCATGATCTTATTGAGATCATGAGCTTGTAATCTATAGATCCATCTTGCTACTCAAGTGCTTTAATAGATCTTTGCTCTCCCCATGTGTGTGAAAGTGATAGCGTGCACACCATGGTGGCACTTAGGCTAGAGATTACAAATACTTGTTATGAGTTATATTTGGAGTTGGATGTCTTTATAAAATTGTGGTGTTTGTTGGACTCATCTACTGCTCAAGGTGACAGTGTGGGGTTTTCTAGATGGGAAAGACTTACTTTGAGGTGTGCTGTTATAGCCCTACCGTCGATTAGAGTGTCCAACCGGAGAGTAGTTCAGCGTAGTATCATGAAGATAATATATTTATATGAGAGTGTTCACTAGTGAAAGTATGATCCCTAGGCCTTGTTTCTAAGCACTGAAACACCATTTGCTATTAGATCTGTTACATGTTTGCTTGCTTCCTTCTTTATTTCAGTTTGCCTTTAGTTTCTTCCACACCATCAAGCTATTTTCTATCACCATTACCACTTATAATTATCCATACCACTTGTATTTTACTATCTCTTCGCCGAACTAGTGCACCTATACACCTGACAAGTGTATTAGGTGTGTTGGGGACACAAGAGACTTCTTGTATCTTGATTGCAGGGTTGCTTGAGAGGGGATACCATTGACCACTTCCTCCCTGAGTTCGATAAACCTTGGGTAATCCACTTAAGGGAAAACTTGCTGCTGTTCTACAAACCTCTGCACTTGGAGTCCCAACAACTGTCTACAAGAATAGAAGTGCGTAGACATCAGCCATGTGTTCATCTCTCTCTCTATGCATGATCATATTGTGATCATGAGCTTTGTAATCAAGTAGATCTACCTAGCTACTCAAGTGCTTTAATAGATCTCTGCTCTCCCCATGTGTGTGAAAGTGACAGCGTGCACACCATGGTGGCATTTAGGCTAGAAATTACAAATACTTGTTATGAGTTATATTTGGAGTCGAATGTCTCTATGAAATTGTGGTGTTTGTTGGAACCATCTAGTGCTCAAGGTGACAGTTTGGGGTTTTCTAGATGGGAAAGGCTTACTTTGAGGTGTGCTGTTATCGCCCTACCATGGATTAGAGTGTCCAACTGGAGAGTAGTTCAGTGTAGTATCATAAAGAAGAATATATTTATATGAGAGTGTTCACTAGTGAAAGTATGATCCCTAGGCCTTGTTTCTAAGCACTGAAACACCGTTTGCTATTAGATCTATTACATGTTTGCTTGCTTCCATCTTTATTTCAGTTTGCCTTTAGTTTCTTCCACGCCATCAAGCTATTTTCTATCACCATTACCACTTATAATTATCTATACCACTTGTATTTCACTATCTCTTCGCCGAACTAGTGCACCTATACACCTGACAAGTGTATTGGGTGTGTTGGGGACACAAGAGACTTCTTGTATCTTGATTGCAGGGTTGCTTAGAGGGAATACCTTTGACCACTTCCTCGCTGAGTTCGATAAACCTTGGGTGATCCACTTAAGGGAAAACTTGCTGCTGTTCTACAAACATCTGCACTTGGAGGCCCAACAACTGTCTACAAGAATAGAAGTGTGTAGACATCAGAGGCGGAGGCGGAGGTGGAGGTAGAGATGTACTCGCGCTGCGGCGATCGACATCCCTCTCGTCGAGGGATGGAGGACTTGAAGGTTGACGATTGACATCCCTCTCGTCGAGGGATGGTGGACTTGGATTTCTCAGAGTCAGTGGCCTTGGCGTCGAGCTTGGAAACTTGATGTACTTATTCTTCCACAGAATGATGTGGTGCTTGACATCTCCCAGTTTCCTATGTCCTTCAGGTGTAGCGATGTCAATCTCTAGGTCCGCAAAATCCTCCACTAGGTCATCCACCGGGACACGAGCATAGCTAGGTGGAACCGGAAGTGAATGGTGGAGTGCTCCAGGTAGACAAGGTAAAGTAATGCCGATCGCCACCTTGAAGGATAGGTTGTTCATTGGCTGATGTAGATCACATTGTGTCATCTCTCTGACATCATCGACGGGGTAGTGAGGTACCGGTGCATCATCAACAGTGTTTGATCATCAGCCTGGACCTCCGTGGAATCCATGCTGCTTCTCCACTGGCTATTATCCAAAACAGGATTTTCCTGCGGCTGAGATGACCTTTGGCTAAGTGCTTCCACTACCAGCTTCTTCATCCTAGCTAGGTCCTCTTCTATCTTCCCGATCCGGTCTGCCTCTCGGTCCTTCTTACTCTTACGACTTCTGTAACTGTCATCGTACTCGGGAAACCCTTTCTTCCACATAACATCAGCACCTTTGCCTCGTTCGTCCACCTTTTTCAGGATTCCTGAGGGCGCGTGTCAGCTTGTCGTTCTCTCTGTCAGGTCGAAACAATCCCGCTTGAGCATCAGCCATTGCTTGAACAAGTGCTTTGGAGGGTGCTAGAATTTTTTCTTGAAAAATTGTCGCCCCTGTTTCTGGGTTCAACTTTCGCCCGTTCCCGTACCACCAGTGCTTTGACCTCTCGGGCCATCCATCTGTACCGGGAATGATCCCTCTAGTCCTCATGTCGATCTCCATATTTTCCCACTTAGGCACGACACTCTTGTAGCCACCTGTCCCCATTTTATGGTGGTATTTTTTTTGGCAGCATTCATCACATTCTTTTCCGACTTTGCCTTGGCTACAGAAGATAGCTTGTAGTTTACAAAATTGGGCCACTGTTCTCTCAACTTCTCATATTCTCCTTTGAAGTCTGGAGTTTTCTTTTTCGCGACAAACTTCGTGTATAAAACGCACTGCTCAAAAAATCGTCTGAATCAGTGATTAATAGGCCGATTAATCGCTACTAGGGCCCTAGCCGTGTCGATTAACATTAATCCGTTGTGTTAATCCTTTAGTCTGACTAATAGCTCTGATAGACTAATTACTAGGTATATTCCCGTTTAACTACTACACTTTTTCAAAAAAAGTTGCAAAATTTTCAGCGCATATCGTCGGTCAAACCGCTAGCCCGCTCTAATGAAATAGGTTTTGCGAAGCTCCCTTTTGATCCCTGAGCCCGATTCCCGCCATCACCAACCAGTACCCTAGGTGGGTGGTGGGATAAGAACAACTTTAGAGGTCAGAGGAGAAGCGTGTATGTTTTAATAGGCTTTTGGGCTCTAGATAAGTAGGGTTGGGCATATAAAGGCCCATATACTATTTGTTTCTTATATACATGTGTTTTAGGTGCTAATTTGTGTAGCTTTCACCGATTAATAGTCGACCGATTAAATCAGTTAATCATCTGAATTCCGATTAATCGCTACTCCCAAGTCGACTGAGCAGTTAACGATTACCGATTTCCTCACCATTAAAACTTCCTTGTGGTTCCGATACAGTTCGCCCATCTTCGATAGAGCCCACTCCTTGACTTTCGCTCTTCTTTCAAGCCCACCCGGCCTTGGGGTAGTACCATCTGCCTCGAATTCTTCATACAGTAGAGGTAGTATGAAATGTGCTATGAGCTTCTGCCAAAGGTCATCTTTGGCATCATCGGTGACATAACTAGTGAATTCTTCACCTTTTTTCTTTGACTTATTCCAGTTTTGAATGGTGATCGGAAGGTTGTCCCTAATAATCACCCCGCATTGATTTACAAACATCTTGGCGTGCTTTTTTTGGATAAATCGGTTCTCCATTATCATCTATTACGTCGATGGTAAACCTTTGATTACCATCCAGCTTTTTGGTTGGGCCTCGTTGAAGGGTTTCGCAGCATAGTAAATCAAAATTTTCTACGGAAGCGAACAGAGGGAAAGCCAAGATCTAATCTAGGAGATGACAACAACGAGAGAGATTGTATTAGATCTTCATACCCTTGAAGATTCGCTGCAGGAACGTTAAATCGGAACGTGGGTGATGTAGTCGTACTCGCTTCTCCTCCTCGCGATCCGATCCGATCCAGCACCACAAGTGGCGGTGCCTCCGTGAGATGCACACGTGCGGCACCTCGACGTCTCCTCCTTCCTCGGACCAGCAAGTATGATGGAGAGATAGATTGGATCTACAACACGACGGCGTGGTGTATATGGTGGAGAATTTCTGCAGCAGGGCTTCGCCTACAAGCAAATGGAGGGAGAGAGGAGGCGGCAGGGCAACTAGGGTTTGGAGGAAGGTGTAGGTTAGGGGAGGCGCACCAGCCCTCTATATATAGAGGGTGCGGCCAGCCTGCCCATCCTCCAAGCCTATCTCTAGTTTAAACGATTTAAACTCTCCCTTCTAGAAACCCTATCTTATCTCTAGTTTAAACGATTTAAACTTATCTAGATCGGCTGGGCCCTATGGGGCCTTGTGCCCTGGCCCAATGCGGCCAGGACACTCCCTCATAGGCCCATGCCCCTCCGGAAGGTGGGACCACGTTGGCCCCTTCCGGAAGGTTCTAGAAGCTTCCGTACAATACCGATTAATCCGAACAATTCAACTCTAAAAACTGCACTGCCTTATATGAATCTTATTCTCCGGACCACTCCGGAACCTCTCGTGATGTCCCGGATCCCATCCGAGACTCCGAACAAAAAATTCATAAACCAAGTATCCAATCTATCCTAGCATCGAGACACATTAAGTGTGTGACCCTGCGGGTTCGAGAATATGCAGACATGATCTTCTATCAATAATCAACAGCAGTGCAGGCACCCATATTGACTCCCACACATTCATCGATGATCATATCGGATGAACCACGATGCCAGGATTCAATCAATCCCATATATATATATATTCCCTTCGTCTCCCGATATTTTACTTGCCCGAGATTCGATCGTCGGTATCGTCATACCTAGTTCAATCTCGTTCATAGCAAGTACTTTACTCGTTCCGTAATCCAATATCACTTTGTGATTAACTCCTTAACCACATGCTTGCAAGCGGTGTTGATATAGATTACTGAGTGGGCCCGAAGTATATCTCTCCGACTTGGGAGGGACAAATCCCATCTCGATACATACAACCCAACAGATACTTTCCGATCACCTGAGAGACACCTTTATGATCACCCTCTCATAGGATGACGTTTGATGACCTCAAAGCTTTCTTCCGATACCAGGGAGTTGTATTATCTCATGGTCTAAGGAATACAATATTTGACATAGGAAAAGCTTCGCAAAGAAGAACACAATGAAACGATCTAATAGCTTTGCTTAGTTTGGTACATCCATCATATCATTCTCCCAATGATATGATCTCATTATCAATTGACAACTCATGTCTATGGTTAGGAAACCTTAACCATCATTGATCAATGAGCTAGTCCATAGAGGCGTACTAGGGACACGGTGTTGTTCACAAACCACACAAGTATTAATGTTTCCGCTTAATACAATTCTAGCATGGAATATAAACTTTATCATGAACAAGAATTATAATAATAACATCTTTATTATTGCCTCTAGGGCATAATTCCAACAGTCTCCCACTTGCACTAGAGTCAATAATCTAGTTTACATTTGGCAACAATCTTACACCCATGGCACGAGGTGATCATGTTTTACAAGTGGAAGAGGTTTAGTCAATGGATCTGCGACATTCAGATCTTTATGTACTTTTCTGATATTCAGATCTCCATCTGCTATAGAATCTCGGATTATATGAAACTTGCGGTTGATATGCTTGGTCTTTGGATGATATCTTGGTTCCTTAGCGAGTGCTATGGCGCCAGTGTTGTCACACAATATCTCCAGTGGGTCCAATGCACTTGGAACTACGCCAAGCTCGATGATGAAGTTTGATCCAAACTCCTTCACTTGGACGCTGCGGCAGCCATGTATTCCGCTTTCTCGTAGATCCCGCGACCATGCTTTGCTTGCAGCTTCTCGACTCCAGCTCCTCCATTCAAAATATACCATTATCACCTGAGATTTAGCATCATCCTTGTCGGTGTCGAAACTAGCATCGACGTAACCTTTCTGACAATGTTCATCACCCCATAGACTAAGAACATTTCTTTAGTCCTATTTAGGTACCTTAGGATGTTCTTCATGGCTGTCCGAGGTTCCACTCTGGATCACTTTGATATCTGCTCGTCAAACTAAGAGCATTGGACACATCCGTCTAGTACACATGGCATACATGATGGAACCTATGGCCGAGGCATAAGGCACTTTGCTCATAGCTTCCCTATCATTTACCGTAGCTGGACACTGAGCCTTGCTCAATATCTTACCTGACAACATAGGCACTGAACCTTTCAATGCCTTATCCATTCTGAACCTTTTCAGAACTTTGTCTAGGTATGTACTCTGGCTTAAAGCTATCAGGCGTCTTTGTCTATCTCTATAGATTTTGATGCCCAATATATAAGCAGCTTCACCTAGGTCTTTCATTGAAAACACTTGTTCAAATAACTCTTCACATCGTTAAGCATGTCGATGTCATTTCCAATAATCAATATGTCATCCACATATAGTACCGAAAGCGTCCGAGCTCCACTCACTTTCTTGTAGATGCAAGCTTCGTAGCAATTTGGAACAAATCCAAAGCTCTTGATCACTTGATCAAAGCGAAGGTTCAAACTCCGTGACGCTTGCTTGAGTCCATAAATGGATAGCTAAATTTTGCATACTTTATCAGCATCCTTAGGATCGACAAAACCTTCGGGTTGCATCATATACAACTCTTCATCAATGTTGCCATTGAGGAAAGCAGTCTTGACATCCATTTGCCATATTTCATAATCATGAAACGCAGCAATTGCTAATAAAATCGAATGGACTTAAACATCGCTACGGAGAGAAAGTCTCATCGTAGTCAACACCTTGAACTTGTCGAAACCTTTTCGCAACAAGCCGTGCTTTATAGACGGTAACATTACCATCGCGTCCGGTTTCTTCTTGAAGATCCATTTGCACTCAACGGCCTGTCGGTCGCTAGGAGGGTCCACCAAAGTCCATACTTGGTTTTCGCTCATGGATCCCAATCGGATTTCATGGCTTCTAGCCATTTCTCAGAGTCTGGGCTCATCATCGCTTCCTCATAGTTCGTAGGTTCACTGTCTTCTACTAACAAGACTGTCAAGACAGGGTTGCCGTACCACTCGGGAGGCGGCACGCGACCTTGTCGACCTGCGACGCTCAAGATACAGCATCGTCCAAGCTTCATGATCCTGTCATTAGCTTCCTCTATTGTTGGTGCGGTGACCTTTGGAACAATTTCAGGTCTGCGCTACTCTCCAATTCAAGAGAAGGTTCAATAACCTCTAGCTCTACTTTCCTCCCACTCACCTCTTTCGAGAAACTCCTTCTCAAGAAAGGAACCGTTCTTCGACAAACACTTTGCCTTGGTTACGTGATAGAAGGTATACCCAATAGTTTCCTTAGGGTATCCTATGAAGACGCATTTCTCCGCTTTGGGTTCAAGCTTGTCCGGCATCAACTTCTTGACGTAAGCTTCGCATCCCCAAACTTTAAGAACGACAACTTAGGTTTAGCACCAAACCACAGTTCATACGGTGTCGTCTCAACGGATTTAGATGGAGCCCTATTTAAAGTGAATGCAGCGGTTTCTAATGCATAACCCCAAAATGATAACGGCAAATCAGTAAGAGACATCATCGATCGGACCATATCTAATAGGGTTCGATTCTGGCGTTCAGACACACCATTCTTGTGGTGTTCCGGGTGGCGTGAGTTGTGATACGATTCCACTTGCTTTTAGATGAGTGAGAAAATCATAACTCAAATATTCGCCCCCACGATCGGATCGTAGAAACTTAATCTTTCTGTTACGATGGTTCTCCACTTCATTCTGAAATTCTTTGAACTTTTCAAACGTTTCAAATTTATGTTTCATTAAATAGATATACCCATATCTACTTAAGTCATCGGTAAAAGTGAGAAAATAGCGATATCCACCGCGCGTCGAAACACTCATCGGTCCGCATACATCGGTATGTATGATTTCCAACAAGTCCGTTGCTCGCTCCATCATTAGGAGAACGGGTTTTGATCATCTTGCCCATGAGGCATGGTTCGCATGTGTCAAATGATTCAAAATCAAGAGACTCAAAGTCCATCGAATGGAGTTTCTTCATCGCTTTACACCAATATGACCTGACAGCATTGCCACAAATAAGTAGTATTATCACTATCTACTTTGCATCTCTTAGCCTCAATGTTATGGATGTGTGTTTCATCCCTTTCGAGATTTAGAAGAAATAAACCATTCACAATAGGTGCATGACCATAAAAGATGTTACTCATATAAATAGAACAACCATTATTCTCCGATTTAAATGAATAACCGTCTTGCAATAAACAAGATCCGAAATAATGTTCATGCTCAACGCAGCACATAATAACACTTATTAAGGTTTAAAACTAATCCAGAAGGTAAAACTAAGGAGAGTGTGCCAGCCATCACATCAACTCTTGATCCGTTGCCAAGATCGTCACCTCATCCCTCGCAAGCCGCGTCTATTCGTAGCTCTGTTTGAGTTACAAATATTAGCAACGAACCAGATCAAATACCGGGCACTACAACGAGGGCTAGTAAGGAAAACATCAATAACATGTATATCAAATATACCTTTGATGGTGCCAACCTTCTTGTCCGCTAAGTACTTGGACGATTCGCTTCCGATGACCCTTGTCCTTGCAATAGAAGCACTTTCGGTGTCCGGCTTAGGACCAGACTTGAGCTTCTTCTCGGCGAAGCAGGCTTCGCCGCCCTTCTTGAAGGGCTTCTTTGCTCCTTACCTTTCTTAAAGGAGGGCTTGTTGACCATCAACACATGATTATCCTTCTTGATGTCCACCTCGCAGCCTTCACTTTGCGAAGAGCTCGGTGATCGTGTCGATGGAACCAATCTAATTATGAGTCACTACAAAACTTTTGTAGCTGGGAGGAGTGATTGCGAGAACCTGTCAATCTTGAGCTCCTCTGGAATCTTGCAGTCCAGTTGCTCAAGGCATTGAGTGTAGCCCGACATCTTAATGGCGTGCTCACTAACGGAACTCCCTTCCTCCATCTTGCAGTTAAAGAACTTCTCGGAGATCTCATATCTCTCAGAATGGGCCTGAGTCTGAAACATGGTTTTCAACTCTTCGAGAATCTCAAAGGGCCCGGGATAGTTTTCAAAACGATTTTGAAGTTCCGGTTCCATAGCAAACAACATGGTGCTCTTAATCACACCATAATCATCTTTCTTGCGGTGATAGACAGCTTTCTCATCAGCCGGCGTAGTTGCAGCAGGGGGGGTTACCTAACGCTTTCTCAAGGACATAGTCCTTTTGTCCTCCAGACAGAATGATTCTCAGATTGCGGAACCAATTGGTGAAGTTAGACCCATTGTTTCTAAGCTTTTCTTTCTCAGCAAAAACGTTGAAGTTGAAGTTGGACTTGGCCATGTGATCTACAGTATTTGCAAGTACAATTTAGACTATGTTCATGATAAATAGTTCAACTTAATCAAATTACTAGATGAACTCCCACTAAATTCAACATCCCTCAAGTTGTTTAGTGAACACGATCCAAATTCACCACACCTAATCCGATCTTTAGGAGAAGAGATGTGGCTTCAATGGTGGACAACGAAGTGTCGATCATATCATTCATATGACTCATGCTTAACCTTTCGGTTCATGTGTTCCGAGGCCATGTCTGTACATGCTAGGCTCGTCAAGTCAAACCCAAGTATTTCCGCGTGTGCAAAACTGGCTTGCACCCGTTGTATGTGAGCGTAGAGTCTATAGCACCCGATCATCACGTGATGCTTGGACACGACGAACTTTTAGCAGTGCATACATGGGAGAACACAGTTTTATCTTGATCTTTAAGTGAGGAATCATCTTATAATGCTACCGTCGTGATCTAAGCATAATAAGATACATAAAAGGATAAACATCACATGCATATAACTTTATGTGACATGGTATAGCCAATCTTCGCGCAATGATCTCCATCTTGTGCGTTCCGGCATGATCTCCATCACTCCACCATGATTGCCTCCACCACGAATAGCAACTACAACTATTGCTAACTACTTAGCGATAAAGTAAAGCTATTACATGGCGTATAAGAAGTTGACTCAGGTCATACACAATTATAAAGACAACCATATGGCTCCTGCGGTTGTGTACTCATCGACATGCAAGTCGTGAAACATTACAAAACATGATCATCGCATACAATATACACATCACATCTTGGGCCATACCATATCACGAAAACACTCTGCAAAAACAAGTTAGACGCCTCTACCTTGTTGTTGCATGTTTTACGTGGCTTATGGGAGTAGATGCTAAGAACGATTCTTACCTACGGAAAGCCACAACGGTGATATTATGGTTGCCAAACTCCGGTGTTAATCCCATGACAACTATAGTGAGAAAGCGGCATCCACCGGCCGCATGTGTGGAACAAGCCACACGTCAAGTGCGGAGCGGTCTCATGACGACGTCGCGTAAGGTTGGCCTGGACGCTTCAATCTCACTATCCCACGCCATAAGAAGAACACAAACAAGAGGCTTGCAACAGAAAACATCAATGCCCGCAACAACCATGTTGCGTTCTACTCGTGAAACACATCTACGCATAGATCTAGCTCTGATACCACTGAAGGGTTTCGCAGCATAGTAAATCAAAATTTTCTACGGAAGCGAACAGAGGGAAAGCCAAGATCTAATCTAGGAGATGCAAACAACGAGAGAGATTGGATTAGATCTTCATACCCTTGAAGATTCGCTGGAACGTTAAATCGGAACGTGGGTGATGTAGTCGTACTCGCTTCTCCTCCTCGCGATCCGATCCGATCCAGCACCACAAGTGGCGGTGCCTCCGTGAGATGCACACGTGCGGCACCTCGACGTCTCCTCCTTCCTCGGACCAGCAAGTATGATGGAGAGATAGATTGGATCTACAACACGACGGCGTGGTGTATATGGTGGAGAATTTCTGCAGCAGGGCTTCGCCTACAAACAGTCGGGAGGGAGAGAGGAGGGCAGCAGGGCAACTAGGGTTTGGAGGAAGGTGTAGGTTAGGGGGGAGGGGGCGCACCAGCCCTCTATATATAGAGGGGGGGTGCGGCCAGCCCTTGCCCATCCTCCAAGCCTATCTCTAGTTTAAACGATTTAAACTCTCCCTTCTAGAAACCCTATCTTATCTCTAGTTTAAACGATTTAAACTTATCTAGGATCGGCTGGGCCCTATGGGGCCTTGTGCCCTGGCCCAATGCCAGGACTCCCTCATAGGCCCATGCCCCTCCCGGAAGGTGGGACCACGTTGGCCCCTTCCGGAAGGTTCTAAAGCTTAGGTACAATACCGATTAATCCGAACAATTCCGAACTCCAAAAACTGCCGCCTTATATGAATCGTATTCTCGGACCACTTCGAACCTCTCGTGATGTCCGGATCCCATCCGAGACTCGAACAAAAATTCATAAACCAAGTATCCAATCTATCCTAGTGTCGAGACACATTATGTGTGACCTGCGGGTTCGAGAATATGCGAGACATGATCTTCTATCAATAATCAACGGGGTCTGGCACCCATATTGACTCCACACATTCATCGATGATCATATCGGATGAACCACGATGCCAGGATTCAATCAATCCCATATATATATTCCCTTCGTCTCGCGATATTTTACTTGCCCGAGATTCGATCGTCGGTATCGTCATACCTAGTTCAATCTCGTTCATAGCAAGTACTTTACTCGTTCCGTAATCCAATATCACTTTGTGATTAACTCCTTAACCACATGCTTGCAAGCGGTGTTGATATCAATTACCGAGTGGGCCCGAAGTATATCTCTCTGACTTGGGAGGGACAAATCCCATCTCGATACATACAACCCAACAGATACTTTCCGATCACCTGAGAGACACCTTTATGATCACCCTCTCATAGGATGACGTTTGATGACCTCAAAGCTTTCTTCCGATACCAGGGAGTTGTATTATCTCATGGTCTAAGGAATACAATATTTGACATAGGAAAAGCTTCGCAAAGAAGAACACAATGAAACGATCTAATAGCTTTGCTTAGTTTGGGTATGTCCATCATATCATTCTCCCAATGATATGATCTCATTATCAATTGACAACTCATGTCTATGGTTAGGAAACCTTAACCATCATTGATCAATGAGCTAGTCCATAGAGGCGTACTAGGGACACGGTGTTGTTCACAAACCACACAAGTATTAATGTTTCCGCTTAATACAATTCTAGCATGGAATATAAACTTTATCATGAACAAGAATTATAATAATAACATCTTTATTATTGCCTCTAGGGCATAATTCCAACACTCGTTTCATTTTAACTATCGATTTGCTCGATCCGGAGGGCTAAAAGAAGAAGAGAGAGTGATTAATATATATCTAGATCAATTAATGCATCTAGTCACAAGAGGGTTAATATATATATACCTCGCCGCTTGTTGTTGAGGGGCCATCATTGTTGTTTGTTTGCCCTTCATCCATCAGTTCTAGCTAATGTCCATCACCGGATTGATTTAGAAATGATGATATCTCGTCATCATTTACATAATATTCACCTATTATTATGCCCTCATCTACAACATCTTCACCTCTAGTAATAATAGGAATTTCACCTCTTATCATGCTTGAAGAAGTTCGTCGTCGGTGTGACGATCCATCACTTAACTATTCCAGAAAGAAAGGTAAAACAAGTTAGAAAAAATAGACATATTAATATATTACTCTACCAAATATATTACTTTGCCCTAAAATAGACATATTACTCTACCACAAATTTATTTCTACAATAGACATATTTACACTAAACCCTAAAATAGACATAAATCATAAAACCCTAAAATTTCTACATTAAACCCTAAAATAGACATATTACTACAATAGACATATTTACACTAAACCTTAAAATAGACATAAACCATAAAACCCTAAAATTTCTACATTAAACCCTAAAATAGACATATTACTACAATAGACATATTTACACTAAACCCTAAAATTTCTACGCTAAACCCTAAAATAGAAATATTTACACTAAACCCTAAAATAGATATATTTACACTAAACCCTAAAATAGACATATATATTACTACTACTACTAAACACCCTAATAATTCCTACTACTACTAAACCCCAAAAATAGACATATATATTACTACTACTACTAAACCCCAAAAAATTACTACTACTACTACTACTAATAATTCCTACTACTACTAAACCATATATATTACTACTACTACGAAACACCCTAAAATAGACATATATATTACTACTACTACTAAACCCCCAAAAATTCCTACTACTAAACACCCTAATAATACTACTATATGTAATATATACTACCAATTATATTACTACTACTAGCTAATATACTACTAATTATATTACTACCACTAACTAATTATATAACTACACTATATATTATTACTATTTACAACTACTAATTAATTAGGGGAGGGGAGGGCCGCACGGAGGACGACAACGCCGGAGACGATGGCGGTGGTAACGACGGCGCGCGACGGCAGTCGAGTGCGGTGCATGCGCTTGCAGTGGTGGCGGTCACGTGATGTCTACGCACTTCTATTCTTGTATACAGTTGTTGGGCCTCCAAGTGCAGAGGTTTGTAGAACAGCAGCAAGTTTCCCTTAAGTGGATTACCTAAGGTTTATCGAACTCAGGGAGGAAGTGGTCAAAGGTATCCCTCTCAAGCAACCCTACAATCAAGATACAAGAAGTCCATTGTGTCCCCAACACACCCAATACACTTGTCAGGTGTATAGGTGCACTAGTTCGGTGAAGAGATGGTGAAATACAAGTGGTATGGATAATTATAAGTGGTAACAGTGCTAGAAAAGAGCTTGAAGGGAGGAAAAGACTAAAGGAAAAAGATGGAAGCAAGCAAACATGTAACAGATCTAGTTACAAATGGTGTTTCAATGTTTAGAAACAAGGCCTAGGGATCATACTTTCACTAGTGAACACTCTCATATAAACATCTTCTCTTTATGATACTACTCTGAACTACTCTCCGGTTGGACACTCTAATCCATGGTAGGGCTATAACAACACTCCTCAAAGTTCGCTTTCCCCATCTAGATAACCCCACACTATCGCCTTGAGAGCTAGATGGTTCCAACAAACACGACAATTTCATAGAGACATCCAACTCCAAATATAACTCATAACAAGTATTTATGTAACCATAGACAAAGTGCCACACGGTGTGCACACTGTCAACTTCACACACGTGGGGATAAGCAGAGATTCATTAAAGCACTTGAGTAGCAGAATAGATCTATAGATTACAAAGCTCATGATCTCAATAAGATCATGCATAGAGAGAGAGAGATGAACACATAGCTACCGGTAGAGCCCATAGCCTCAAGGAAGAACTACTCTCTTATCATCATGGGAATCAGCAACGACGATGGAGATGGTGGTGGATATCGATGGAGATGGCTTCGGGGGCACTTCCCCGTCCCGGTAGGGTGCCGGAACAGAGACTTTCTGTCCCTCGAATCTCCCCTTTGGTGGCGGCGGCGCTGCGGAACTTATCGTGGCTGGAGGCTGGATTATATAGGGTTTCTGCATCAGAGGCTTCTTATAGTCGAAAGGGCGATGTCAGAGGGTGGACTAGGGACTCACACCACCTGGTGGCGCGGCCAGGGGGACCCACGCCAACACATGGTGTGGCCAGCCCCTGGCCCCTCTCCATCTCATCTTCTGGCTCCGTGTTCCCCTCGGTGAAATATTGACTTTGGCTTTTGTCCCGTCCAATTCCGAGAATATTCATTTTCTGACTTTTCTGGAACCAAAAACAACAGAAAACAAGCAATTGGTACTATGGCATCTTATTAATAGGTTAGTCCCAGAAAGTGTATAAAAATACTCCAAAGTATGGAAAAAACATAAAAAAGTAGATATAAAACAAGCATGGAACATCAAAAATTACAGATACGTTTGCAATGTATCATCGCATGAGCGGCTCGGGCGTGTGGTGGTGTTGCGGCGGTGGATCGGGCGTCGGCGCAGGCTCGTAGGCAGACGACGGACGATGGCGCACGTGAGATTCGGGCAGCCTACTGGCGTCGGGTCCGTGGGCGCCTCCTACATGATAGAGAATGAGAATGGATCGGGGAAGGAGACCACAGAGGTTTATATGCCGCAGGCCTTTAGTCCTGGGTGATGCCACGACCCAGTCCCGGGTCCTGCCACGACCCGGGACTAGAGGCTATTTTTCGGCCTCCACCATTTTTCCCGCGCTGCCAGACCTTTAGTCCCGGTTCTTATTTAGACCCGGGACTAGATGGTGTTTTGTATGTTTTTAGATTAAAAAACATTTATAACTTTGGAAATTCATAGAACATATTTAATAAATCCAAATAATACAAATAATATGTCTATTATTATCAGAAAAATATAAGGAATCTTAATATATCATCCATATATCTCTTTATATCATGCATCAAATTGTGCCATTCTCATTTCAAAGTGCATTCACTATTTTTTGTAAAGTTTTAAATTCAAAAACATTTATAACTTCTAAAATTCATAGCACCTATTTAATAAATCTAAATAATACAAATAATATGTCTATTATTATCAAAAAAATTATGGAATTATGCAATTCTTTTTCAAAATGCATTCACTGTTTTTTCATATTTTTGAATTTGACTAAAATTTCAACACAAAAAGTGTTTGAATTTGAATAGCTATTTCGGGGGCCTTTAGTCCTAGTTGGAGGCATAACCGGGACTAAAGATATTTCCCGCCATTATCAGAGCCGTCAATCCACGAGCCTTGCTTTCCCGCTATTTCTCTCCGCTTCCCGACATGTTTTCCAGCCCTTTCCCTCTATATCTAGGCCGACCACCATGGCCATCCACACACATCCACACCTTCCCCTCTCACAATAATGGATACCGCATACTGGGCCATTATGACCCTAGAGGAGACAGAGGCTCTGTGGGCCTCTAGCTACCCATGCCCGCCATGCTACCGGCTCCCCACCGACTGGATGCTGAGTGCTGGAGGAGTTCTTGTCCCTCCTGTGCCTCAAGGTTCCGCCCGCCAGGCGGCCATCCCGAACCACTTCTACCTCGAGCTCACGCCGGAGCAGTGGATGGATCCCTATTGGGATCCTGACAACTACGACACATGGAATGCCTTCTTCGCTAACCGGTAGGAAAGGGAGCTTGCTAGTTACAACGGTGACGGCCTGCCCCTGTTGAACCACAACGAGGCCGGTCGCCACCTGTGGTGGGCAAACTGGACTATCGTCAGTGTGATGTGCTACATCGCCCAGGGAGATCATCCTCGCCTGCAGTGCCTGCATTTTGACCCTCCACAGAGCTATAAGAAGGGTGGCGATGGTGAAGGCCGTGGGCTACATGGCGTCGTCATCCAGGAGCCCCCTCCCTCACGCGTCGTGAATCTGAGGCCGGAGTGGCAGGTACCCCCGGAATATGCCCTGGCTGGGATTAGGATCTAGCCGCGTGCGCCTAGCAACATCGACGATGATGATGACGAAGACGAAGTTGACCCTGAAGTTGTGTACTATAAGGCTAGACATGAGTATGACTAAAGGGGGGCCTTTAGTCCCGATTCCTTAGTCCTGGTTTTTTAATAATAATAAATGTCTTGAGTGTTAGTCCCGGTTTGTGGTTGGACCGGCGGGACTAAAGGGGGGCCTTTCTCGGCTCGAACACCATATTCCTTGCAGTTGATAACTTCACAAGGATGCCTATTTATAGATTAAGCAGCACAACATAGTATCAACACTCATGACATAATGTCGACACTCACCCCTATCATAGTGCTGCCAGAAACCAAAATAGTGTTACCACTCACTGGAATAGTGCTACCACTTGCGAAATAGTGTTGACACTCACATTTAGTCCTGGATGGTGTCTCCAACAAGGACTACAGGTTTATCTTTAGTCCCGGTTGGAGACACCCACCGACACTAAACATGCTCGCGCCGGCCCTAGCCTGCCACAACCCCTTAAGTCCCGGTTGGTGTCTCCAACTAGGACTAAATATGAAGAGATTGCCTTGGAACTATTCATAATGCTCGGGAACAATACATTACATAAATATTTTCTTTTGAGTTTTTAGAACACAGTTATATAAAATGATTAATACATTATATTACACATCATTTCTTCGCGTGTTTACCTTTCTGATTGCATCGTAGCCATGGAGCATCTTCTTTAATTAACAGGGTTATTGGATCAGTGTTCACTACGAAGGGCGGAATTTCATGAAACTTATCACAATGTTTTGACATGTCTGTCTTGTCCTCCACTCCCACGATGTTTCTTTTCCCTGAAAGAACTATGTGGCGCTTTGACTCATCGTATGATGTATTCTGTTGCTTATTTTTTCTTTTTCTCGGTTTGGTAGACATGTCCTTCACATAGAAAACCTGAGCCACATCATTGGCTAGGACGAATGGTTCATCTAAGTACGCAAGATTCTTGAGATCCACTGTTGTCATTCCATACTGCTCGTCTACCTTTACCCTGCCTCCTGTCAGCTTTACCCATTTGCACCAAAACAAGGGGACCTTAAAAGTAGTCCATAGTCAAGTTCCCATATCTCCTCTATGTAACCATAATATGTGGTCTTGGACCCATTATCGTTTGTTGCATCAAACCGGACACCACTGTTTTGGTTGGTGCTCTTTTTATCTTTGGCGATCGTGTAAAATGTATTCCCATTTATCTCGTACCCTTGGAAAGTCGATATAGTCGAAGATGGTGACTTGGAAAACAAGTATAACTCATCTCCAAGAGTGTTATTTTTTATGAGATGTTGCAACCAACCCCCGAAAGTCTTCATGTGTTCATCTCTAATCCAGTAATCATGCTTCCCAGGGTTGTTGGAGCGTAAAATTTGCTTGTGTTCCTCGATATATGGAGTCGTCAAGATAGAATTATGTAGAACTATGTAATGTGCTGCAGTATAAGAATGCTCGTCTCTACATATTATTGATTTCCTTCCTAGAGTGCCTTTTCCACTCAGTCTCCCCTCATGCCGCGATTGAGGAAGACCAATCGCCTTAAGGTCAGGAACAAAGTCAACACAGAACTCAATGACTTCCTCTGTTCCATAGCCCTTGGAGATGATTCCTTCTGGCCTAGCATGGTTACAAACATATTTCTTTAAGACTCCATGAACCGCTCAAAGGGGAACTTATTATGTACAAATACAGGACTGATAATGGAAATCTCTTCTACTAGGTGAACCAGGAGGTGCGTCATAATATTGAAGAAGGATGGTGGGAACACAAACTCGAAACTGACAAGACATTGGACCACATCATTCTGTAATTGTGGTAGATGTTCAGGATTGATTATCTTATGAGAGATTGCATTGAGAAATGCACATAGCTTCACAATGGGTACTCGAACATAATCCGGTTGAACCCCACCCAATGCAATTGGAAGAAATTGCGTCATAATCACATGGAAATCATGAGACTTTAGGTTTTGGAACTTTTCTCTGCCATATTTATTATTCCCTTTATATTGGACGAGAAGCCAGACGGGACCTTGATACTGCTCAGGCATTCAAAAAAGATTTCCTTCTCTTGTTTGGTAAGAGCGTAGCTGGCATGACCTAGAAACCATTCTAGATGCAGGCCTTTTGGGTCTTTCATATGTTGCTGGTCCTTTTGTGCTACCGGTGTATCTTTTGTCTTATTATACACGCCCAAGAAGCCTAGCAGGTTCATGCAAAGATTCTTCGTCACATGCATCACCTCGATTACAGAGCGGACCTCTAGGAATTTCCAATAGGGTAGCTCCCAAAATATAGATTTTTTCTTCCACATGGGTGCATGTCTGTCAGCGTCCTTCGGAATCAATTGTCCGCCCTGACCCTTTCCAAAGATTACTATTTGATCCAAATCCTTGACCATATCAAATACATCAGCACCAGTACGTTCCTTAGGCTTCGGCTGGTCACATGCCTAACCATTGAAATGCTTGCCTCTCTTTCTTAAGGGATGATTGGGCAAAAGAAATCGACGATGCCCCGTGTAAACATTCTTCTTACAATGTTGCAAATATATACTTTCAGTCTCATCTAAACAGTGCATGCATGCATTGTATCCCTTGTTTCTCTGTCCTGAAAGGTTACTAAGAGCAGGCCAATCATTTATTATTAAGAAAAGCGACGCTCAGAGGTCAAATTCTTCTTGCTTGTGTTCATCCCACACACATATGCCAGGTTCGTGCCACAACTGTAAAAGTTCTTCAACTAATGGCCCTAGGTACACATCAATATCGTTGCCGGGTTGCTTCGGGCCTTGGTGTTGGGTTCGCAACATAGAAAAAAATTCCTACGATGAGAACTATACGCCAAGATCTATCTATCTACTACATACAGAGCAACGGGTGGATATACAACCATGGAGAACTTACCCTCGAAGACAACAGAGTTTTGTTAACGAGTTGGAACTAGTGTAGCTTCAAAGGCGAGCATCTATATGGGCATCATATCAACTATATGACTCATGCTTAACCTTTTGGTCCGTGTTCCGAGGCCATGTCTATACATGCTAGGCTCGTCAAGTAAGAACCTTAGTACCCGCGTGTGTAAAACTGTCTTACACCCGTTGTATGAAAGCGCGGAGTCGAGTACACCCGATCATCACGTGATGTCTCGAAACACGATCCATAGAACGGTGCATACTGAAGGAAGAACACATTTTTATCTTGATATCTAAACGAGGGATCATCTTACAATGCTACCAAAAGCGCCAAACTAGCAGTATAAGATGCTAACATCTAATGTGCAAAGTGAGATGATATGGTCCATGCATTTGATCTCTATCATTTGCATTGTGGTATGATCTCTATCATTCCAGCCCAGCAACGATCTAAACTAGACGCTTCTAATTTATCAATTGCAAGTTTTACGTGGCTTAGGGCATTCGGAGATAGAACCGGTCTTACCTACGAACATGAACCACAACGAGGATAACCAAGTTATTAGCAACTCGTTATAAATCAGATATTGACTACAGTAGGAGAGACAGACACCCGCTAGCCACTTATGCAAAACTAGTGGCATGTCAGTCGTGGAACCAGTCTCATGTATGATGACATGTAAGGTTGGTCCGGGCCGCTTCATCCCACTATACCACCAATATCCAAAATACATAGAAGATGCAATAACATGATCATCATCGCCCACATATAAACATATGTGTACTACCCGTGCAAAGCACCTACGCATAGATCAGGCTCTGATACCGCTGTTGGTTTCGCAGCATAGAAAACAAAAAAATTCCTACGATGAAAACTATACGCCAAGATCTATCTACTAGATACAAGCAACGGGTGGATATACATCCATGGAGAACTTACCCTCGAAGACAACAGAGTTTTGTTAACGAGTTGGAACTCGTGGATGATGTAGTCGTATGCTTGCCGGTCTCAAGATCGTGTGGAAGTCTGAGCGCCGCAAATCAGCAGCGCATCCATCCTCGCACACACGTTCAAGCCACCGGACAACCTCCACCTCCTCGCTCCAGTGAATCAACGGAAGCAGCAACTCCTTCCAGACGCAAGGCCATCGGGAACATGTATCTCGCTAATCTGAGACCATGGGGAAATATCTAGAGGGGGAGAGAGATCCTTCACGAGGAGGTGTACTTTGTGAGGGAGGAGAGGGGGGACTTTTATAGGAGAGGGTGGGATCCTCCCCTCCCATGGCCGGCGGCCAAGGAGGGTGCCCCCACCTCTTCCTCATTCATGTGGTGGAAGCTCCACTCACATCAATTCAAGCTCCACCCAAAATTCCACTCACATGCATTAAATTTCCACCAAATTTAATGCAACTCTCAATTAATAAAACTCTTTTACTTATTTTATTCAGAATTTTGTTAATTACGTTAATTAACAAACATTCACATAAAACCCCTTGCAACATTTCAATGTCACATGCAGAACCACTTTCCGCAATTTCATCCGAAACAATTCCGGTTTCTATCGAAACAATTCCTGCGCTTTGCAATCCTTTCGTTTGAAACATATGTGCTCCAAAATGGTGTCCGACAACCCTTAAGTGTGTCACCCTACGATTCGCGAATAATGCAGAGATGATTGAGACTCCTCTCAGATCAATAATCAGAAGCGGGACCTGGAGATCCATACCGACTCCTGCACATTCAACGATGACTTATGTGATTGTGAGAACCTTTAACGCTAGTAACTTAATCCCTTTGTCTCATGATATAATACATGTTCGAGATTCGATCATCGGTATCCAAATACCTAGTTTGATCTTGTTACCGACATGCACTCTTTTCTCGTTCCCGTGATATAATATTCTACTGATCACATCACTTGCTTGCAAGTTATCTTAATGTGATATCACCAAGAGGGCCTAGAGTATATCTATCCGTCATCGGGATTGAAAAATTCCACTCTTGATCCATGAGCCTCAACATAACACCTTCGTAGCACTAAACCCACCTTTATAGTCACCCTGTTACAGTGTGAAGTTTGATGTTATCAAGATACTCTTCCGGTGTTAGCAATTAACATGATCTCATGGTCTAAGGACTAAGATTACTTCGTATGATGTTATAGCAATGTAAACATAATGACTTTGATCGTAATGCTATACTTCGGATGAATGTTCATCACATCATTTCACAAATGTTGTGACCTCGTTATTAACAACATCCAATGTCCATGATTAGGAAACCTTGATCATCTTGTTAATCAACGAGCTAGTCTGAAAGAGAGGCATAACTAGGAACCTCTTTTTGTTTATTAAACACACATGTATTGACGTTTCCTTTCAATACAATTATAGCATGCAAAATAAACATCTATCATATACAAGGAATACATAATAACAACTTTATTATTGCCTCTCAGGGCATATTTCCTTCAGTCTCCCACTTGCACTAGAGACAATAATCTAGTTTACATAGAGATAAATCTAACACCCATGGAGTTCTGGTGTTGATCATGTTTTACCCTAGGGAGAACTTTAGTCAATGGATCTGCTACATTTAGGTCCGTGTGTACTTTACAAATCTTTATATCTCCATCCTTGACATGCTCGCGGATGGAGTGAAACTGGCGCTTAATATGCTTGGAATTCTTGTGAGACCTTGGTTCCTTGGCGTTGGCTATGGCTCCATTGTTGTCACAATAGATCGCCATTGGGTCCAATGCACTAGGAACCACACCTAGTTCCGTTATGAACTCCTTCATCCAAACCGCTTCCTGCGCCGCTTCTGAAGCAGCAACATATTCCGCCTCCGTTGTTGATCCCCCCACCACAAGTTCTTTGGAACTCCTCCAACTAACTGCTGCTCCGTTCAAGAGAAATATGTATCTAGATTGAGACTTAGAGTCATCCGGATCAGTGTCAAAGCTAGCATCGACATAACACTTAGCGACTAGCTCTTCTTCACCTCCACATACAAGAAACATATCCTTAGTTCTTCTCAAGTACTTAAGGATATTCTTGACCGCTATCCAGTGTTCTGAACCTGGATAAGATTGGTACATACTAGTCAAACTAATAGCATGTGCCACATTCGATCTTGTACATAGCATGGCGTACATTATAGAGCCTATGGCTGAGGCATATGGGATCTTATCCATTATCTCTCTTTCTTCCATCGTAGCCGGACTTTGAGTCTTACTCAATGTCTTGCCTTGCAACATAGGTAAGAACCCCTTCTTACTTCTGTCCATATTAAACTTCTTTAATATCTTATCAAGGTATGTACTCTGTGATAACCCAATTAGGCGTCTTGATCTATCTCTATAGATTTTAATGCCTAATATATATGAAGCTTCACCAAGGTCTTTCATCGAAAATTTGCTGTTTAGATAACTTTTAACACTATTTAAAAGATCCATATCATTTCCAATCAATAATATGTCATCCACATATAATATCAGAAATGCCACATTGCTCCCACTCACTTTCTTGTAAATACAAGCCTCTCCATAAGTTTGGACAAATCCAAACTCTTTGATCACCTCATCAAAGCGGAGATTCCAACTCCGGGATGCTTGCTTCAGTCCATAGATGGATCGCTGAAGTTTTCATACCTTATCAACATCCTTAGGATCGACAAAACCCTTAGGTTGTATCATATACAACTCTTCTTCAATATTACCATTGAGAAATGCAGTTTTGACATCCATCTGCCATATTTCATAATCGAAATATGCAGCAATTGCTAACATAATCCTAACCGACTTAAGCATCACTACGGGAGAGAATGTCTCATCGTAGTCAACTCCTTGAATTTGTCGAAACCCCTTTGCGACAAGTCGAGCTTTATAGATGGTCACATTACCATCAGCAACAGTTTTTCTTTTAAAAATCCATTTATTCTCAGTGGCCTTTCGATCGTGAGGTAAGTCCACCAAGGTCCAAACCTGGTTTTCGTACATGGATTCCATCTCGGATTTCATGGCTTCTAGCCATTTGTTGGAATCCAGGCTCATCATCGCTTCTTCATACGTTGCAGGGTCATCTATTTCATCAAACATGAAATTAACAACAGGATTGCCGTACAGTTCAGGAGTTGCACGTGTCCTGCTTGACCTGCGAGGTTCGGTAGTGTCCTCTTTCGGAGTTTCATGATCAATATCATTAGCTCTCTCTTCATTAGGTGAAGTCAACTCCGAAACAACGGTGCTGCGCTACTCTCCATTTCATGAAGAGAAGGTTCGATAACCTCTTCGAGTTCTATCTTCCGACTACTCACACCTTTCGCGAGAAACTCCTTCTCAAGAAAGGATCCATTCTTGGCAACAAAAACCTTGCCCTCGGATCTGTGATAGAAGGTATACCTAATCGTTTCCTTAGGGTATCCTATGAAGACGCATTTTTCCGCTTTGGGTTCGAGTTTATCCGGCTGAAGTTTCTTCACATAAACATCGCATCCCCAAACTTTAAGAAATGACATCTTAGGTTTGTCTCCAAACCATAATTCATACGGTGTCATTTCAACGGATTTAGATGGTGCCCGATTTAAAGTGAATGCAGCGGTTTCCAGTGCATAACCCCAAAATGACAGTGGCAAGTCAGTCAGAGACATCATAGATCGAACCATATCCAATAAAGTACGATTACGATGTTCCGACACAGCATTATGTTGTGGTGTTCCGGCAGGCGTGAGTTGTGAAACTATTCCACAGTCTTTCATGTGTGTGCTAAACTCGTAACTAAGATACTCTCCTCCATGGTCGGACCGCAGAAATTTGATCTTTCTGTTACGATGATTTTCCACTTCATTCTGAAATTCCTTGAACTTTTCAAAGGTTTCAGACTTATGTTTCATCAAATAGATATACCCGTATCTACTCAAATCATCCGTGAAAGTAACAAAATAACGATATCCACCTCGAGCTGACACACTCATTGGTCCACACACATCAGTATGTATGATTTCCAATAAATCTGTCGCCTGTTCCATTCAGAAAACGGCATTCTAGTCATCTTGCCCATAAGGCATGGCTCACATGTATCAAATGATTCAAAATCAAGTGATTCCAAAAGTCCATCACAATGGAGTTTCTTCATGTGTTTAACGCCAATATGACCTAGACGATAGTGCCACATATATGTAGATATATCATTATCAAGTTTAACCCTTTTAGCATCAACACAATGAACATGCATAATACTACTATCGAGATCCAATAGAAATAAACCATTCAACACAGGTGCATGACCATAAAAGATATTATCCATATAAATCGAACAACCATTGTTTTCAGATTTAAAGGAATAACCACTTCGCATCAAACACGATCCAGATATAGTGTTCATGCTCAGTGCAGGCGCAAAATAACAACTATTTAGATTTATCACTAATCCCGACGGCATATGGAGAGGCAGCGTTCCGACGGCGATCACATCAACTCTTGATCCATTGCCGACCCGCATCGTGACCTCATCCCTTGCTAGTAGCCGCTTGTTACAGCCCCTGAATCGAGTTACATATATTTGCAACCGATCCCGTATCAAATACCCAGGTGCTACTACGAGTACTAGTCAAGTACACATCAATAACATGTATATCCCATATACCTTTGTTTGCCTTGCCAGCCTTCTTGTCCGCCAAATACTTGGGGCAGTTGCGCTTCCAATGGTCAGTCCCCTTGCAATAGTAGCACTCGGTATCAGACTTAGGGCCAGCTCGTGATTTCTTTTCAGGTGCGGCAACAGATTTGCCGCCCTTCTTTCCCTTCCACTTACCTTTCTTGTCCTTCTTGAAACCGGTGGTCTTATTGATCATCAACACTTGATGTTCTTTCCTAATCTCCACTTCTGCATTCTTAAGCATTGACAGAAGCTCGGGAAGAGACTTCTTCATGCCCTGCATGTTATAGTTCATCACGAAGCTCTTGTAGCTAGGTGGCAGAGATTGGAGAACACGATGTATGCCTAAGTCTATGGGAATCGTTATTCCCAAGGACACAAGCTTATCGGCGTACCCAGACATTTTGAGTACGTGCTCACTAACGGGGTTGTTCTCCTCCATCATGCAGCTAACAAACTTTTTAGAAGCATTATAACTCTCTACGGTAGCATGGGTATCGAAAATCATTTTCAATTCTCCCATGGTATCAAAGGCATTGCCATTTTCGAAACGCTTTCGAAGTTCTGGCTCTAGCCCATACAGTATGCCGCAATGAACTAAGTTGTGGTCCTCCTGTCGAGCTATATATACATTCTTTTCCTCGTCAGGGGCATCAGGAGCTGGTGGGGGGCCTAGCGGTGCCTCTAGCACATATTGCTTTTGTGCAGCAGTGAGGAGAATCCTCAAATTCATAGCCCAGTTGGTGAAGTTGCTACCATTCGCAACAAGTTTCTCTTTCTCCATGAACACATTGAAATTGAAAGCAGGTGGTGCCATCTACAACAGAATTTGTAAAGTTTATTTAGACTAAGTTTATGATAGATTGAGTTCAACTAATCCAAATTACTAATGAACTCCCACTCAAAAACGACATCCCTCGTGTCATTTTGGTGATTACATGAACCAAATCCACTACACCAAGTCCGATCATCACGTGAGTCGTTGTAGCTTCAAAGGCGGGCATCTATATGGGCATCATATCAACTATATGACTCATGCTTAACCTTTTGGTCCGTGTTCCGAGGCCATGTCTGTACATGCTAGGCTCGTCAAGTAAGAACCTTAGTACCCGCGTGTGTAAAACTGTCTTACACCCGTTGTATGAAAGCGCGGAGTCGAGTACACCCGATCATCACGTGATGTCTCGAAACACGATCCATAGAACAGTGCATACTGAAGGAAGAACACATTTTATCTTGATATCTAAATGAGGGGTCATCTTACAATGCTACCAAAAGCGCCAAACTAGCAGTATAAGATGCTAACATCTAATGTGTAAAGTGAGATGATATGGTCCATGCATTTGATCTCTATCATTTGCATTGTGGTATGATCTCTATCATTCCTTTGTGTGTAAGGCCAAGGTCTATGGAACTTACATGTTGAGTGTATTGTAAGAGTATCTATCATACATCTACTTACAACAATATCATATCAAGACACTAGCCCAGCAACGATCTAAACTAGACGCCTCTAATTTATCAATTGCTAGTTTTACGTGGCTTAGGGCTTTCGGAGATAGAACCGGTCTTACCTATGAACATGAACCACAACGAGGATAACCAAGTTATTACCAACTCGTTGTAAATCAGATATTGACTATAGTAGGAGAGACAGACACCCGCTAGCCACTTATGCAAAACTAGTTGCATGTCAGTCATGGAACTGGTCTCATGTACGATGACATGTAAGGTTGGTCCGGGCCAATCATCCCACTATGCCACCAATATCCAAAATACATAGAAGATGCAATAACATGATCATCATCGCCCACATATAAACATATGTGTACTACCGTGCAAAGCACCTACGCATAGATCACGCTCTGATACCACCATTGGGTTCGCAGCATAGAAAACAAAAAATTTCCTACGATGAAAACTATACGCCAAGATCTATCTACTAGATACAAGCAACAAGTGGATATACATCCATGGAGAGCTTACCCTCGAAGACAACAGAGTTTTGTTAACGAGTTGGAACTCGTGGATGATGTAGTCGTACGCTTGCCGATCTCAAGATCGTGTGGAAGTCCGAGCGCCGCAAATCAGCAGCGCATCTGTCCTCGCACACACGTTCAAGGCACCGGACAACCTCCACCTCCTCGCTCCAGCGAATCAGCGGAAACAGCAACTCCTTCCAGACACAAGGCCACCGGGAACATGTATCTCGCTAATCCGAGACCATGGGGAAATATCTAGAGGGGGAGAGAGATCCTTCACGAGGAGGTGTACTTTGTGAGGGAGGAGAGGGGGGCCTTTTATAGGAGAGGGGGGCTCCTTCCCTCCCATGGCCGGCAACCAAGGGGGGTGCCCCCACCTCTTCCTCATTCATGTGGTGGAAGCTCCACTCACATCAATTCAAGCTCCACCCAAAATTCCACTCACATGCATTAAATTTCCACCAAATTTAATGCAACTCTCAATTAATAAAACTCTTTTATTTATTTTATTCAGAATTTTGTTAATTACTTTAATTAACAAACATTCACACAAAATCCCTTGCAACATTTCAATATCACATGCAGAACCACTTTCTGCAATTTCATCCGAAAAAATTCCGATTTCTATCGAAATAATTCCTGCGCTTTGCAATCCTTTCGTCTGAAACATATGTGCTCCAAAATGGTGTCCGACAACCCTTAAGTGTGTCACCCTATGGTTCACAAATAATGCACACATGATTGAGACTCCTCTTAGATCAATAATCAGAAACGGGACCTGGAGATCCATACTGACTCCTGCACATTCAACGATGACTTCTGTGATCGTGAGAACCTTTAACGCTAGTAACTTAATCCATTTGTCTCATGATATAATACATGTTCGAGATTCGATCATCGGTATCCAAATACCTAGTTTGATCTCGTTACCGACATGCACTCTTTTCTTGTTCCCGTGATATAACATTCTAGTGATCACACCACTTGCTTGCAAGCTATCTTAATGTGATATCACCGAGAGGGCCCAGAGTATATCTATCCGTCATCAGGATTGAAAAATTCCACTCTTGATCCATGAGCCTCAACATAACACCTTCGTAGCACTGAACCCACCTTTATAGTCAACCTGTTATGGTGTGAAGTTTGATGTTATCAAGATACTCTTCCGGTGTTAGCAATTAACATGATCTCATGGTCTAAGGACTAAGATTACTTCGTATGATGTTATAGCAATGTAAACATAATGACTCTGATCGTAATGCTATACTTCGGATGAATGTTCATCACATCATTTCACAAATGTTGTGACCTCGTTATTAACAACATCCAATGTCCATGATTAGGAAACCTTGATCATCTTGTTAATCAACGAGCTAGTCTGAAAGAGAGGCATAACTAGGAACCCCTTTTTGTTTATTAAACACACATGTATTGACGTTTGCTTTCAATACAATTATAGCATGCAAAATAAACATCTATCATATACAAGGAATCCATAATAACAACTTTATTATTGCCTCTCAGGGCATATTTCCTTCAGTCTCCCACTTGCACTAGAGACAATAATCTAGTTTACATAGTGATAAATCTAACACCCATGGACTTCTGGTGTTGATCATGTTTTGCCCTAGGGAGAACTTTAGTCAACAGATCTGCTACATTTAGGTCTGTGTGTACTTTACAAATCTTTATATCTCCATCCTTGACATGCTCACGGATGGAGTGAAACCAGCACTTAATATGCTTGGAATTCTTGTGAGACCTTGGTTCCTTGGCGTTGGCTATGGATCCATTGTTGTCACATTAGATCACCATTGCGTCCAATGCACTAGCAACCACACCTAGTTCCGTTATGAACTCCTTCATCCAAACCGCTTCCTGCGCCGCTTCTGAAACAGCAACATATTCCGCCTCCGTTGTTGATCCAGCCACCACAGGTTCTTTGGAACTCCTCCAACTAACTGCTGCTCCGTTCAAGAGAAATACGTATCTGGATTGAGACTTAGAGTCATCCGGATCGGTGTCAAAGCTAGCATCGACATAACACTTAGCGACTAGCTCTTCTTCACCTCTGCATACAAGAAACATATCCTTAGTTCTTCTCAAGTACTTAAGGATATTCTTGACCACTATCCAGTGTTCTGAACCTGGATCAGATTGGTACCTACTAGTTAAACTAATAGCATGTGCCACATCCGGTCATGTACATAGCATGGCATACATTATAGAGCCTATGGCTGAGGCATAGGGGATCTTATCCATTATCTCTCTTTCTTCCGTCGTAGCCGGACTTTGAGTCTTCTCAATGTCTTGCCTTGCAACATAGGTAAGAACCCCTTCTTACTTCCATCCATATTAAACTTCTTTAATATCTTATTAAGGTATGTACTCTACGATAGCCCAATTAGGCGTCTTGATCTATCTCTATAGATTTTAATGCCTAATATATATGAAGCTTCACCAAGGTCCTTCATCAAAAATTTGCTGTTTAGATAACTTTTAACACTTTTTAAAAGATCCATATCATTTCTAGTCAATAATATGTCATCCACATATAATATCAGAAATGCCACATTGCTCCCACTCACTTTCTTGTAAATACAAGCCTCTCCATAAGTTTGGACAAATCCGAACTCTTTGATCACCTCATCAAAGCAGAGATTCCAACTTCGGGATGCTTGCTTCAGTCCATAGATGGATCGCTGAAGTTTGCATACCTTATCAGCATCCTTAGGATCGACAAAACCGTTAGGTTGTATCATATACAACTCTTCTTCAATCTTACCATTGAGGAACGCAGTTTTGACATCCATCTGCCATATTTCATAATTGAAATATGCAGCAATTGCTAACATAATCCTAACTGACTTAAGCATCGCTACGGGAGAGAATGTATCATCATAGTCAACTCCTTGAATTTGTCGAAACCCCTTTGCGACAAGTCGAGCTTTATAGATGGTCACATTACCATCAGCATCAGTTTTTATTTTTAAAATCCATTTATTCTCAATGGCCTTTCGATCGTGAGGTAAGTCCACCAAGGTCCAAACCTGGTTTTTGTACATGGATTTCATCTCGGATTTTCATGGCTTCTAGCCATTTGTTGGAATCCGGGCTCATCATCGCTTCTTCATACGTCGCAGGGTCATCTATTTCATCAATCATGAAATTCATAACAGGATTGCCGTCTGAGTTCAGGAGTTACGTGTCACCTTGACCTCCGAGGTTCGGTAGTGTCCTCTTTCGGAGTTTCATGATCAATATCATTAGCTCTCTCTTCATTAGGTGAAGTCAACTCCGAAACAACATTCGGTGCTGCGCTACTCTCCATTTCATGAAGAGAAGGCTCAATAACCTCTTCGAGTTCTACCTTCCGACTACTCACACGTTTCGCGAGAAACTCCTTCTCAAGAAAGGATCCATTCTTGGCAACAAAAACCTTGCCCTCGGATCTGTGATAGAAGGTATACCCAATCGTTTCCTTAGGGTATCGTATGAAGACGCATTTTTCCGCTTTGGGTTCGAGTTTATCCGGCTGAAGTTTCTTCACATAAACATCGCATCCCCAAACTTTAAGAAATGACATCTTAGGTTTGTCCCCAAACCATAATTCATACAGTGTCGTTTCAACGGATTTAGATGGTGCCCGATTTAAAGTGAATGCAGCGGTTTCCAGTGCATAACCCCAAAATGACAGTGGCAAGTCAGTCAGAGACATCATAGATCGAACCATATCCAATAAAGTACGATTACGACGTTCCGACACACCATTATGTTGTGGTGTTCTAGCAGGCGTGAGTTGTGAAACTATTCCACAGTCTTTCATATGTGTGCTAAACTCGTAACTAAGATACTCTCCTCCATGGTCGGACCATAGAAATTTGATCTTTCTGTTATGATGATTTTCCACTTCATTCTGAAATTCCTTGAACTTTTGAAAGGTTTCAGACTTATGTTTCATCAAATAGATATACCCGTATCTACTCAAATCATCCGTGAAAGTAACAAAATAACGATATCCACCTCGCGTGACACACCCATTGGTCCACACATATCAGTATGTATGATTTCCAATAAATCTGTCACCCGTTCCATTGAACCGGAAAACGGCGTTCTAGTCATCTTGCCCATAAGGCATGGCTCACATGTATCAAATGATTCAAAATCAAGTGATTCCAAAAGTCCATCAGAATGGAGTTTCTTCATGCGGTTAACGCCAATATGACCTAGACGACAGTGCCACATATATGTAGATATATAATTATCAAGTTTAACCCTTTTAGCATCAACACAATGAACATGCATAATACTACTATCGAGATCCAATAGAAATAAACCATTCAACACAGGTGCATGACCATAAAAGATATTATCCATATAAATCGAACAACCATTGTTTTCAGATTTAAAGGAATAACCACTTCGCATCAAACACGATCTGAATACAATGTTCATCCTCAGTGCAGGCGCAAAATAACATTTTTTTAGATTTATCACTAATCCCGACGGCATATGGAGAGGCAGCGTTCCGACGGCGATCACATCAACTCTTGATCCATTGCCGACCCGCATCGTGACCTCATCCCTTGCTAGTTGTCGCTTGTTCCGCAGCCCCTGAATCGAGTTACATATATTAGCAACCGATCCCGTATCAAATACCCAGGTGCTATTACGAGTACTAGTCAAGTACACATCAATAACATGTATATCACATATACCTTTGTTTGCCTTGCCGGCTGTAACACCCTCGAATCGGCCCTATGCAAGTTTTAGCGCTTCCCGCCAAACCCGCATAGAAACGATTCAAGGACGCCCACCAGGCACTTGCGTGCGGGTGGAGAACAAAGTAATACCATTACACATTAGTCCATGATGGAACCTACAGAACATATATATATACAAAAACGACTCCATGAGTCAAGAATACAGATATACTATACAAAGATCCAAATCACTTTGAAAACGATAGAGCGTCCGACTACGAACAAGATGCAAATGGGGCTAAGAGCCCTGAAGAATAACCAATGGCGTCCATAGCCCTGCCCAGGCCAAGCCGGAAGGGTAACCCTGCTAACGACGTCGATATCAAACCTGCTAAAACAAAAGGGGTGCCAACAAAGGGCAAAGGAAAAAGAGGAGCGTCAGTACTAAGGCCAGTACACGGTGAGGCTAGAATTCGGCGGTCCTCGCCTACATAGGTATGGTGGACTGAAGTGGCAGCCCAGCATGCACTAAACAACCTATAGAGACTCGATAAACTGTCGGTTATTAGAGAAAGATAAGAAAGACCTATTCGGAACCAACCTTATACTAACACCAATCATACCCATCCTGGTATTCCCCCTCGAGACCAAACGAGGAAGTCAAACCGAGGAACTCACATGATTGGCAGTTTTATTCATTCCATTATAGTTGCAGCACTTACTAGTCACATATAGATAGCACGAGTCATCCTGATAGCATAAGTAGTGGGCAGTTTTAGTTCACCATTCAGTTGTAGTTGCAGTACTTACTAGTCAGATACAATTAGCATGTGACAACCCAAACCCAGCAGTTGTTGGCACTTTTATTTCATTCCATTGGAGTCGTGATACTTACTAGGCAGGTATAACATGACACGATACACCCCAGTTCCACCAGTTGTTGGCACTTTTATTATCCATTCCATTGTAGTGGAGCTGATTACTAATCATATATTAAGTCAAATTTATAGCACTACTTTAGTTATGCTTGTCTATGATTGAGATATTGTGCTCGAAGTCATCCATAACCGCGGACACGGCTTTCAGAAAGTTTTACCCTGCAGAGGTGCACAAATAGCAACACACACACAATCAACATCGGAAAAACCAAATCAAAACCCAACAAGGCTTTCACGACAAAGCAATCACATGATTCATAAAATATTTCAGGGGGCCACCCCACTAAGCTACCCGCAACGAAGTTGGCCGGCTCCGAGACGGACCCAGGGTTTGTGTCAATGGCTGTAAACGACTGGGAACCCGAAAGTGTGACTGGGCTTGTCGATACCGCGAAAACATTCCACGTTCCAAAACAGTACAGGTGCTCCACGTACAATTGTAAATAAAGCAGTAAAGCATGGCATAAGTACATGATAGTAATAAAGCCCCAAACTACTTTGTGGCCCCAAGAAATAAGAAATGAATCAAGCTCTGGCTAAGGGAGATCCATAGGGTCTCCTGGATGTGGATAGTGCGAATAATCAAGGAACAGGTATCAAGTACTCGGGGCCTACGGGACACAAGTGGACATGAAAAACCAAATAGCATATATTGCCCACCGGTGCCTCTTTTATTAGTTATCCCAGCAATTTAAAAGTTGTATTTAAAATCATGATCCTCTCCACCGTAAAGCATATGACAACATTCTAACAACTGTGTGGTACTTCACGACATGGGATCGCTTTGAGTGGCGACTCGACTACATAAGACCATCTATCTACCAAACAACAGGTAATAAGAGGTGTCCAATGCAATATAAAGGCTACACGGAATATATCTGGTACGGAACACTAAAGCATCGCGACACGGATAACAATAGATCAACAGGAGGAAATAAAGACTATAAATGCAAAATAGGTAGAAAGGGGGAGAATGCTCGGCTGGGAAACACTGCCGAAGATACATTATCTGAAGAACTTGTCGATACTCGCATCAACTCAACGGCCTAATCCGCGAAGAACCAAAGCACTAAAAGAAACACCGGATGCACTATTTAATACTACGGCAGAAGATCGGGCATGATGCATGTATGATGCATGACATGGCAATGGTGCAATGCAATTAGGCAATATTAAGCGGAACTGGGGTCCCGACAATTAATAGAAGGTTCAAGTTATTTAGGTACCCGCAATTTAAATGTTGTATTAACAAGGAACAACATGGCATTGTTCGCTACACAAGTTTAGATGGAGGAGATATATATATAAGACTAGAATAGCCCGCATATAGCCTCCATGTTTAATTATGAGGTGAATTCGATAAAATACCCCCAAACACATGAATATGTATGCCATAATGAACAATTTATGTGCAACAAGTTTATAGCATTTAATAAAATAGGGGCTCGGATAGGGGGCACACATTGAATCGACGATCTTGGGGCTCGGAAGGTTCAGGGGATCGGTCTTCAGATTCGAGAGGGAGAAGAACACCGGGTTCAGTCTTCGGGTTCAGGAAGGAGATGTTGGCGTCCTCGGATCCATGGAGAACTTGATTCGGCATCGGTGGCCGAGGGTGAACCAAGTTCGGTTGTGTTAGACTTCGGGTGGCTTCTCTGGGTGCCCATCTGACTTGTAGTGCTTGTTCACCGAGAGGGTACTAGGTAGCATCACCATCGCGTAACATCATCAACACCACCTCTACAACACCCAACTCCAAAGCACTACGGCATCAACAGGAACAAAACACCACTCTTAAAATGAAACAGGCTTGACTTCAGCGCCTACCAGGGCACGACCAGAGCACATGTTCATAGGAGACCCTCATTCCTTAGTATAGTGATACATTGCAAATGTATCTATAATTTTTGATGTTCCATGCTTGGTTTTATCTACTTTCTTGTGTTTTGTTTCAACTTTGGAGTACTTTTCATATGATTTCTTGGACTAACCTATTAACAAGATGCCACAGTGCCAGTTGCCTGTTTCTGCTGTTTTTGGTTCCAGGAAGTCAGAAAATGAATATTCTCGGAATTGGACGGGACAAAAGCCAAAGTTACTATTTTCCCGGAAGACTCACGGAGCCAGAAGGAGAGTCGGAGAGGGGCCACAGGGTGGCCACACCACCCCATGGCACGGGTCCACCCAGGCCGCGCCATGGCATGGTGTGGGCCCCCTGGACGGCCACCGACCTTGCCTCCTTCGCCTATAAGAGCCTCCCAATACCAAAACCCTAAATCGTGAATCAGAAATCCACGAAAAGTTCCGCAACGCCACCGCCACCAAAGGGGAGATTCGGGGGACAGAAAGTCTCTGTTCCGGCACCCTGCCGGGACGGGGAAGTGCCCCTGGAGCCATCTCCATCGATCTCCACCACCATCTCCATCACCGTTGCTGATTCCCATGATAAGGAGGGAGTAGTTCTCTCTCGAGGCTAACGGTTCTACCGGTAACTATGTGTTCATCTCTCTCTCTATGCATGATCATATTGTGATCATGATCTTGTAATCTATAGATCTACCTTGCTACTCAAGTGCTTTAATAGATCTCTGCTCTCCCCATGTGTGTGAAAGTGACAGCGCGCACACCATGGTGGCACTTAGGCTAGAGATTACAAATACTTGTTATGAGTTATATTTGGAGGTGGATGTTTCTATGAAATTGTGGTGTTTGTTGGACTCATCTAGTACTCAAGGTGACAGTGTGGGGTTATCTAGATGGGAAAGGCTTACTTTGAGGTGTGATGTTATAGCCCTACCATCGATTAGAGTGTTCAACCGGAGAGTAGTTCAACGTAGTATCATGAAGATGATATATTTATATGAGAGTGTTCACTAGTGAAAGTATGATCCATTGGCCTTGTTTCTTAGCATTGAAACATCGTTTGCAACTAGATCGGTTACATGTTTGCTTGCTTCCATCTTTATTTCAGTTTTACTTTAGTCTTTTCCACGCCATCAAGCTCTTTTCTAGCACCGTTACCACTTATAATTATCCATACCACTTGTATTTCACTATCTCTTCACCGAACTAGTGCACCTATACAACTGACAAGTGTATTGGGTGTGTTGGGGACACAAGAGACTTCTTGTATCTTGATTGAGAGGGGATACCTTTGACCACTTCCTCCCTGAGTTTGATAAACCTTGGGTAATCCACTTAAGGGAAAACTTGCTGCTATTCTACAAACATCTGCACTTGGAGGCCCAACAACTGTCTACAATAATAGAAGTGCGTAGACATCAAGCTATTTTCTGGCGCCGTTGCCGGGGAGGTAAGGTAAAAGGTATTCACACCAGAGGATTAAAGAAGAAGAACCTCCCACGGCAAACACCTATTTTCTAGCGCTGTTGCCAGGGAGGTAAGGTAAAAGGTATTCATACCGGAGGATTAAAGAAGAAGAATCTCCCACGGCAAATGCCTATTTTCTGGCGCCGTTGCCGGGGAGGTAAGGTATAAGGTACTCACATCCTCCGGTGTGAGTGCTCGAAGTTATTTCCTTTAGATTATGCAATTTTGTCTTTTTGTTTCTTGTTTTCACTAGTTAGGCTTAATGGAAAACAACAACAAAAATTAGAGAGCTTTATAGTATTTATCTTGAGTTAGGACATGAAGTGTTTGAAGAGAAAATTAAAAAAACTATGGAACTTTATTTGCATGCTAATAGCAATGTTGTTAGTATGAATTCTTTGGACACCATTATTGCTAATGCTATGGAAAAGTCTAAGCTTGGGGAAGCTAGTTTTTATGAAAATGATCTTTTTAGTTCCCCGGCTTTGGAAGATAGCTATTCTATTGCTTATGATGATACCAAACCTCCAATATATGATGATTACAATGATGAATATGATATTTTCAGTCCACCAACTATTGAGGAGAAAATTAATGATTACAATATGCCTCCTATATTTGATGATCATGGTGATGAGAATAATAATGATAGCTATTTTGTTGAATTTGCTCTCACTACAAATAATAAGAATGACTATGTTTATGTGGAGAGTATTAATTCTTATATGCATGTGGCTCATGATAAGAAGGTTTTATGTGATAGTTATATTGTTAATTTTATTCATGATGCTATTGAAAGTTATTATGAGAGAGGGAAACATGGTTTTATGTATCTCAACAATATTAAGTTTCCCCTCTTTATGTTGAAAGTCTTGAAGTTGCACTTGTTTTGCTTTCATATGCTTGTTGCTTTGTGCTTTCATGACTTGTTTCTTTATAAGATTACTATGCATAGGAAGTGGGTTAGACTTAAATGTGTTTTGAATTTGCTTCTTGATGCTCTCCTTTACTTCAATTCATATTTTTTATGTGAGCATCTTCTCAAACTATCATGCCTAACTTAAATGTGTTAAACAAAAGTACTTGTTGGGAGATAACCCAAGAGTTTTAGATGAGTCTTGGAAGTTATTACTTCAGTAATAACCACTCCTTATCCTTTTTATTTGCTTTTTGTGCCAAGAGTAACCTCTAATGAGAGAGAAGTAATGATTGGGAAAGTTGCTGTCCCGAAACAGATTTCTGTGCTTCACCATAAAAATTCGTGTAAAATCTCTGAATGTATTTTTGAGGCGCTAATTTTTGTGCTTCTGCCCCAGGTTGTTATATAACTTTCGTTAGTTCAACACTTTTCAATTTGAGCAACATAAGGTGTTCGAAAAAATTCGTCTTTACCTGCTGGTCTGTTTTGACAGATTTCTGCCATTTTCTGCATTTGCTTCTTGTTGGTTCCTTTTTGAGTTCTGTTGGGGAATTGAGCTTTTCAAGGGAAGTGATACAGTATATAGTGTTCTAATGGAAGTTTATTTGGTGTTAGAACTGAACCTTGAGACTTATTTATCTTGAGTGCACTAATGTTGCTAATAAAGATTGTGTGAAGTTTTGTATGAAGGAAAATTTTCAGGTGTATGGAAGGAATGAGTAATGAGATGAATGATGGACTAAAGCTCAAGATTGGGGATGCCACACGTGTCACCCGAAGAAATATCCAAGAATTAAAAGCGTCAAAGCTTGGGGATGCCCAAGGAATCCCCTTCTTCATTAATAAAAATTCCAGGTTTCTTCCAAACGCTTCATTTTTATTGTTTCATGCACAGTTGTGTTGCTCTTGGAGCGTCTTCTTTTTCGTTTTTCGTTTTGGTTTTTGTTTGCTTGGTTTGCTTAGTTTTCTGAATAAATTGTTTGGACCCCCTCTTTCATGCATTGGTTTTCAAATAGTTTGGTTTGGATTGGAAAAGAGTAGGAAAGTTCATACTTAAGTGGTAAAAAGAGTTTGTTTTTGACTGTGGCATATGCTTTGTCATGCCATGGTTGATATTGTTTTGGCTTTATGATTAGTATTTTTTGCTGTAGCATGACTTGTTATAAACAATTGAGATTGCTTAATGTGCCTTGGATGAATCATGCGTTGTTTTAGCATATTAAAGCATAATATAGTGGTATTCTCCTTTGATGCTTTATTTGGGTTGACTTGGCACATGCTCACACCATGTTATGACTATCTCAAGTCACCATAAGCCTTTATGATCCTTTAGTTTTCAACTTGTAGTATCACTTTATGCTTTGATCAATGATGTTTTGTCGCTCTGCATGACTATGGCCATTATTGCTCTCTTAGTTTGTCGCTCCTAGTCTTTTGCTAGCCTCCACAACCAAGTATGAGTTCCACTCATGCATCCAACTCCCTAAACCAAGTTATTCCAAAGAGTCCACCATACCTACCTACTAGCTTATGCTATTCCAAGTATATTCATGCTTTTGTTTACCTTCCAAATTAAACTTGTTATGAGAAAACTAGTGATTAAAGCTCTACGAACTTGATGGCACACTTTACTTTTCTTGCCCTTAATAAACTTGCACCATTGTGTCGTCTATGTTGTATATGCGTGCACTTATTTGTTGGAAATTAGCAGAACCATGCTTTCATGGGGAACGCTTTCAACATTGCACTTGGTACTTGTACCTAGTTGATATCATGCTCTTTTGTATATGGATGTCGTCGGTGTGAAATGAAAGGGGAGCTTGTAAGTCCATGGAGTTATGTATATGTGTTAGAGAAACGCATGGGCCGCTGGTCTAATCCATGCTGACATGGTGGAAACCTGCAGCGTAACCATAATGAGCTGTATATGAAGCATTCTTCTTATAAAAAAAGAGTCCTATATTGAGAAAAAAGAAAAAAGAAAAAAAAGAGATACTATGAAAAGAGGAAAGAGAGAAAAAGCACCATATTCCCATGGTAAATAAGAAGAATGCTGAGATGCTCGTTGTCTGCTTGCCTTGTCATTTTGATATGGGGATTCTTCCGTATCATCGGGCAAGGGGTACCCCATTGGCGGTTCTCTATGATACATATGTACTTACGATGACAAGAACTTACCGGTGACTAAACTTGAGTAGCATGAGGAGCGGCCCTCGTATACAAGGGACATGAGATTTCTAACTTATACTCCGTCAAGCATGCACACCATAGTTAGTTCACTTTAACCTTAATCACTTCAAGATGCTTATGATAGGGGCAATGAGAGCTGAAAGCTATAAGTACCATAATTTTTGGAAGCTCTTTATGAGACTTGAATCCCTACTTCCTTCTATGAAGGCCTTTCTTCCACCATTATATTGAGTCTCCACCTTCTACCTTTATGCACCTACTTTGAGAGCATAGTGGCCATTCTTAGTTCTATGTGCATTGTCCCAAGACTAGTTGATTGATGCATAACTTGATATTGCTTGTTTTAAACTATTTGTATCTAGTCACTCTTATAAACTTTGAAGGTGTCATGTGCATTTATATTTGCTACTCTATGAGGGACAAGCTGAATGCTATTATGCTATGTTTTCTTTATGTGAAACAAACAAACGTCTTGCAAAGCATTGTTATTCATGAATCTTTTGTTTGTGCCTTTTCATGTTGCATCATAGTTTCTTTGTCTTATTGCTAGAACTTTGTCTTTCATGTTATGATTGAAGTACTATGATCCCAGCTTTGAATGTTTTGCAAATACTTTGATCAAGTCTTTGATGATGCATGTCACCTCAAAAATTATTCTTTCTTTTTATCACTTACCTACTCGAGGACGAGCAGGAGTTAAGCTTGGGGATGTTGATACATTGCAAATGTATCTATAATTTTTGATGTTCCATGCTTGGTTTTATCTTCCTTCTTGTGTTTTGTTCCAACTTTGGAGTACTTTTCATATGATTTCTTGGACTAACCTATTAACAAGATGCCATAGTGCCAGTGCCTGTTTTCTGCTGTTTTTGGTTCCAGGAAGTCAGAAAATGAATATTCTCGGAATTGGACGGGACAAAAGCCAAAGTTACTATTTTCCTGGAAGACTCACGGAGCCAGAAGGAGAGTCGGAGAGGGGCCACAGGGTGGCCACACCACCCCATGGCGCGGGTCCACCCAGGCCGCGCCAGGGCATGGTGTGGGCCCCCTGGACAGCCACCGACCTTGCCTCCTTCGCCTATAAGAGCCTCCTGATACCAAAACCCTAAATCGTGAATCAGAAATCCACGGAAAGTTCCGCAGCGCCACCGCTACTGAAGGGGAGATTCGGGGGACAGAAAGTCTCTATTCTGGCACCCTGCCGGGACGGGGAAGTGCCCCTGGAGCCATCTCCATCGATCTCCACCACCATCTCCATCACCGTTGCTGATTCCCATGATGAGGAGGGAGTAGTTCTCTCTCGAGGCTAAGGGTTCTACCAGTAGCTATGTGTTCATCTCTCTCTATGCATGATCATATTGTGATCATGAGCTTGTAATCTATAGATCTACCTTGCTACTCAAGTGCTTTAATAGATCTCTGCTCTCCCCATGTGTGTGAAAGTGACAGCGTGCACACCATGGTGGCACTTAGGCTAGATATTACAAATACTTGTTATGAGTTATATTTGGAGTTGGACGTTTCTATGAAATTGTGGTGTTTGTTGGACTCATCTAGTACTCAAGGCGACAGTGTGGGGTTATCTAGATGGGAAAGGCTTACTTTGAGGTGTGTTGTTATAGCCCTACCATCGATTAGAGTGTTCAACCGGAGAGTAGTTCAGCGTAGTATCATGAACATGATATATTTATATGAGAGTGTTCACTAGTGAAAGTATGATCCCTAGGCCTTGTTTCTTAGCATTGAAACACCGTTTGCAACTAGATCTGTTACATGTTTGCTTGCTTCCATCTTTATTTCAGTTTTACTTTAGTCTTTTCCATGCCATCAAGCTCTTTTCTAGCACCGTTACCACTTATAATTATCCATACCACTTGTATTTCACTATCTCTTCACCGAACTAGTGCACCTATACACCTGACAAGTGTATTTGGTGTGTTTGGGACACAAGAGACTTCTTGTATCTTGATTGCAGGATTGCTTGAGAGGGGATACCTTTGACCACTTCCTCCCTGAGTTCGATAAACCTTGGGTAATCCACTTAAGGGAAAACTTGTTGTTGTTCTACAAACCTCTGCACTTGGAGGCCCAACAACTGTCTATAAGAATAGAAGTGCGTAGACATCATACAGTACTGCACGGCACGATCCATCCGGGGCGGCTCGGTGATGGGCACGCGGTGTTGCTGCCGTGGGAGGGGCAGAGGAGCTTGCAGGAGGTGACAACGGTTGGGGCTTGGGCGTCGAGGATGTGCGAAGGGTTCAAGCGCGATCTGGCGAGCACCTGAGCGTCTGGGCAAGGACCAGCGTGACGCAGACGGGCGAGGTGGTCCGGGGCGACGCAGATGACGGAAAGATGCGGCGGTTGATGATAGGGTCGAGGCGCGCATGGAGACCCTGGCCGGCACGGCAAAAACCGGGCTCGAGGTGGAGAAGGGCCGCAACAGCGGGCTTCGCTCGCGGCAGCGCACGACAAAGCGGTGGCGTCTGGCGAGGGAGGCGTTGCGGACGCGGGGTAGAGAAACTGGCGGCAGAGGTGGACGCAGCGGGCGGAGAAGAGACGACGACGCAGAAGACGAGGTCTAGGACGGCTCAGAGTCGCGGCCAGGCTCGACGGCAGAGCGGGGGTCGCAGCGACGAGAGGCTGCCGGGGTCGGGCCGAGCAAGCGCGGCGGTGGCATAGATGCAGCGAGCGGGTGAGGTGGAGGAGAACGCGGGGATGGGGAGAGAGAGAGGAGCGTGGTGGGGATGGGATCGGTGCGTGTCTGTGGGGTGGGTCCGCGCGGGTGCGGTTGGCGAGAGGAGCGTGTCGCGCGAGCGGGGCTGGGCATGGTAACGTGACAGGGACAGGGTGTGGTGCGGCTGTGCGGTGCACCCCAGGGTTGCATGCGCTGGGTGCCTGGGTGTGCTGCGCGCGGGTTAGGGTGTGAGGCGGCGGGGTGTGGCGGCAACAGGGATTAGCTAGGGTTAGGATTTAGCCTAGGTTTTTGGGGTAGTAGGCTGGCTGGTCGGGCCTTTGGGCCTGGCCGGCTACCTCCCCTAAAATACTTTTATTTTTATTTGTTTTATTTTAAATGACTTCTACAAATAGTTTTAGACAAATAAAAGATCCGGAAAAGACCGGAGTTTTGATTTGAAATAAAGACGGGGATATTAGAAAACAAAACTAGGCTTTTAGAAAATAGTTTTAGGCAGACATATGCATGATGACATGACGATGCTCAAATGCAATATGACATAATGACATGAGCATGCGATCATGATGATGCATAAAATAAAAATAACACGCGATTTTCTAGTAGTGGTTTTACCGGGATGCTACAATTCGACACCACTAACAATGGATCCGCCTCATGCTACCAAAAGAAGGCTGGTGATCTGAATCTTCTCGCTTCGTGTAGATCCTCACAACACCACTAACAAAGATTCCTTCTCCGTGTTGAAATCCGCGACACCACCAACAAGGGGTCGTTGCTCACGTTCGTCAAGGGAACACTCCAGAGAACAAAGGACGAAGGTAATGGGATCAAAAGATAAAGCCACCCTTAAATTCAATAAAAGGAGAGAAAGGTACACCTAATCCACTGCAATGGACAAGAGCGATTAGAATGAGTAGTCGGCATGGGGGCCAATCCAGCACGCATCCAAACTATTACTCCGCACATATAGTAGAAAATCGTGCAACCCATTCTCAGAATTTAGACTGAAGATCTTCACAAGTGATGTTCAGAAACAAAGGATTGACACAGATCTTCATCGGATATAGCGTAGATGATGTCGTCGTGTTGAAAAACACCGGAAGATACAAAGAACGATTTCAGTGGATTTTGATCCACCGAAAGGTACAATAGATGAAGGGTACTCAGATAGCACAAAGACCGGATGTGGAAACACCATTGCAAAAGGAATCGAAGCCCTGAAGGTTCGACGGAAACCCAACCGTGAGAATTCCTATACTCGAAGAAAAGAATAAGAGGGCAGATTCAAAACACGTGGAGGTAAGTGAAGAATAGCAACAGGGATAAGGAGTAAAAGCAGACCTAATCAGATCTATCCAACCGATTTTTCCAAAATAGTTTTGACACTCTACATCGATCGTTAGCTAGGTTATCCTACAGGCCGGACCAGTGGGGTATCGCAACTGCTGAGCTCTGATACCACTTTGTAACACCCTCGAATCGGCTCTATGCAAGTTTCAGCGCTTCCCGCCAAACCCACATAGAAACGATTCAAGGACGCCCACCAGGCACTTGCGTGCGGGTGGAGAACGAAGTAATACCATTACACGTTAGTCCATGATGGAACCCAAAGAACATATATATACAAAAATGACTCCATGAGTCAAGAATACAGATATACTATTCAAAGATCCAAATCACTTTGAAAACAATAGAGCGTCCGACTACGAACAAGATGCAAATGGGGCTAAGAGCCCTGAAGAATAACCAATGGCGTCCATAACCCTGCCCAGGCCAAGCCGGAAGGGTAACCCTGCTAACGACGTCGAATTCAAACCTGCTAAAACAAAAGGGGTGCCGACAAAGGGCAAAGGAAAAAAGAGGAGCGTCAGTACTGAGTCCAGTACACGGCGAGGCTAGAATTCGGCGGTCCTCGCCTACATAGGTATGGTGGACTGAAGCGGCAGCGCAGCATGCACTAAACAACCTATAGAGACTCGATAAACTGTCGGCTATTAGAGAAAGATAAGAAAGATCTATTCGGAACCAACCTTATACTAACACCAATCATACCCATCCTGGTATTCCCTCTTGAGACCAAACGAGGAAGTCAAACCGAGGAACTCACATAGTTGGCAGTTTTATTCATTCCATTATAGTTGCAGCACTTACTAGTCACATATAGATAGCACGAGTCATCCTGATAGCATAAGTAGTGGGCAGTTTTAGTTCACCATTCAGTTGTAGTTGCAGTACTTACTAGTCAGATACAATTAGCATGTGACAACCCAAACCCAGCAGTTGTTGGCACTTTTATTTCATTCCATTGGAGTTGCGATACTTACTAGGTAGGTATAACATGACACGATACACCCCAGTTCCACCAGTTGTTGGCACTTTTATTATCCATTCCATTGTAGTGGAGCTGATTACTAATCATATATTAAGTCAAATTTATAGCACTACTTTAGTTATGCTTGTCTATGATCGAGATATTGTGCTCCAAGTCATCCATAACCGCGGACACGGCTTTCAGAAAGTTTTACCCTGCAGGGGTGCACAAATAGCAACACACACACGATCAACCTCGGAAAAACCAAATCAAAACCCAACGAGGCTTTCACGACAAAGCAACCACATGATTCATAAAATATTTCAGGGGGCCACCCCACTAAGCTACCCGCAACGAAGTTGGCCGGCTCTGAGACGGACCCAGGGTTTGTGTCAATGGCTGTAAACGACTGGGAACCCAAAAGTGTGACTGAGCTTGTCGATACCGCGAAAACATTCCACGTTCCAAAACAGTACAGGAGCTCCACGCACAATCGTAAATAAAGCAGTAAAGCATGGCATAAGTACATGATAGTAATAAAACCCCAAACTACTTTGTGGCCCCAAGAAATAAGAAATGAATCAAGCTCTGGCTAAGGGGGATCCATAGGGTCTCCCGGATGTGGATAGTGCGAATAATCAAGGAACAGGTATCAAGTACTCGGGGCCTACGGGACACAAGTGGACATGAAAAATCAAATAGCATATATTGCCCACCGCCTCTTTCATTAGTTATCCCAACAATTTAATAGTTGTATTTAAAATCATGATCCTCTCCACCGTAAAACATATGACAACATTCCAACAAATGTGTGGTACTTCACGACACGGGATCGCACCTGAGCAAGCGACTACGACTCGCAAGACCATCTATCTACCAAACAACAGGTAATAGGAGGTGTCCAAGGAAATATAAAGGCTGCACGGAATATATCTGGTACGGAACACTAAAGCATCACGACACGGATAGAAATAGATCAACAGGAGGAAATAAAGACTAAAAATGCAAAATAGGTAGAAAGGGGGAGAATGCTCGCCTGGGAAACACTGTCGAAGATACATTATCTGAAGAACTTGTCGATACTCGCATCAACTCAACGGCCTAATCCACGAAGAACCAAAGCACTAAAAGAAACACCGGATGCACTATTTAATACTACGGCAGAAGATCGGGCATGATGCATGTATGATGCATGACATGGCAATGGTGCAATGCAATTAGGCAATATTAAGCGGAACTGGGGTCCTGACAATTAACAGAAGGTTCAAGTTATTTAGGTACCCGCAATTTAAATGTTGTATTAACAAGGAACAACATGGCATTGGTTCGCTACACAAGTTTAGATGGAGGCGATATATATAAGACTAGAATAGCCCGCATAGAGCCTCCATGTTTAATTATGAGGTGAATTCGATAAAATACCCCCAAACACATGAATATGTATGCCATCATGAACAATTTTTGTGCAACAAGTTTATAGCATTTAATAAAATAGGGGCTCGGATAGGGGGCACACATTGAATCGACGATCTTGGGGCTCGGAAGGTTCGGGGGATCGGTCTTCAGATCCGAGAGGGAGAAGAACACCGGGTTAAGTCTTCGGGTTCAGGAAGGAGATGTTGTCATCCTCGGATCCATGGAGAACTTGATTCGGCATCGGTGGCTGAGGGTGAATCAAGTTCGGTTGTGGTAGACTTCGGGTGGCTTCTCTGGGTGCCCATTTGACTTGCAGTTCTTGTTCGCCGAGAGGGTACTAGGTAGCATCACCATCGCGTAACATCATCAACACCACCTCTACAACACCCAACTCCAAAGCACTACGGCATCAACATGAACAAAACACCACTCTTAAAATGAAACAGGCTTGACTTCAGCGCCTACCAGGGCACGACCAGAGCACATGTTCATAGGAGACCCTCATTCCTTAGTACAGTACTGCACGGCGTGATCCATCCGGGGTGGCTCGGTGATGGGCACGCGGTGTTGCTGTCGCGGGAGGGGCAGAGGAGCTTGCAGGTGGTGACAACGGTTGGGGCTTGGGCGTCGAGGATGTGCGAGCGGGTTCGGCGTGATGCGGCGGAGCACGGGTGTTCACAGGACGGACGCGACCCGACGCGGTAACGGCGGTGGGTCTGGTGGTCCAGACGACGCAGATGAGCGGGATGCGCGGAAGTGATCGAGGCGCGCGTGGAGACCCTGGCTGGCACGGCGACAGCCGGGCTAGAGGTGGAGAAGGGCCACAGCAGCGGGCTCCGCTCGCGGCAGCGCACGACGAAGCGGTGGCGTCTGGCAGGGGAGGCGTTGCGGACGCGGGGTAGAGAAACTGGCGGCGGAGGCGGATGCAGCGGACAGATAAGAGACGACAGCGCGGAAGACGAGGTCTAGGACGGCTCGGAGTCGTGGTTGGGCTCGACAGCAGAGCGGGTGTTGCAGCGACGAGAGGTTGTCGGGGTCGGGCCGAGCAAGCGCGGCGGTGGTAGAGATGCAGCGAGCAGGCGAGGTGGAGTAGAACGCGGGGATGGGAGAGAGAGAGGAGTGTGGTGGGGATGGGATCGGTGCGCGTCAGTGGGGTGGGTCCGCGCGGGTGCGGTTGGCGAGAGGAGCGTGTCGGCATGAAGCTGGGCATGGTAACGGTGTGGGGCAGGTGCGCTGTGCGGTGCACCCAGTGGTTACATCTGGTGCCTGGGTGCGTGTCTTCAAGGTTACGGTGTGAGGCGGCGGGGTGTGGCGGCAACAGGGATTAGCTAGGGTTAGGATTTAGCCTAGGTTTTTGGGGTAGTAGGCTGGCTGGTCGGGCCTTTGGGCCTCGCCGGCTGCCTCCCCTAAAATACGTTTATTTTTATTTGTTTTATTTTTAAAGACTTTTACAAATAGTTTTAGACAAATAAAAGATCCGGAAAAGACCGGAGTTTTGATTTGAAATAAAGACGGGGATATTTAGAAAACAAAACAACGCTTTTAGAAAATAGTTTTAGGCAGACATATGCATGATGACATGACGATGCTCAAATGCAATATGACATGATGACATGAGCATGCGATCATGATGATGCATAAAATAAAAATAACACGCGATTTTCTAGTAGTGGTTTTACCGGGATGCTACACCGGCCTTCTTGTCCGCTTAGGGCCATCTCGTGATTTCTTTTCAGGTGCGGCAAGAGATTTGCCGCCCTTCTTTCCCTTCCACTTGCATTTCTTGTCCTTGTTGAAACCGGTGGTCTTATTGATCATCAACACTTGATGTTCTTTCCTAATCTCCACTTCTGCATTCTTAAGCATTGACAGAAGCTCGGGAAGAGACTTCTTCATGCCCTGCATGTTATAGTTCATCACGAAGCTCTTGTAGCTAGGTGGCAGATATTGGAGAACGCGATGTATGCCTAAGTCAATGGGAATCATTATTCCCAAGGACACAAGCTTATCGGCGTACCCAGACATTTTGAGTACGTGCTCACTAACGGAGCTGTTCTCCTCCATCATGCAGCTAAAGAACTTTTCAGAAGCATTATAACTCTCTACGGCAACATGGGTATCGAAGATCATTTTCAATTCTCCCATGGTATCAAAGGCATTGCCATTTTCGAAACGCTTTCGAAGTTCTGGCTCTAGCCCATACAGTATGCCGCAATGAACTGAGTTGTGGTCCTCCTGTCGAGTTATATAGACATTCTTTTCCTCGTCAGGGGCATCAGGAGCTGGTTGGGGGCCTAGCGCGCCTATAGCACATATTGCTTTTGTGCAGCAGTGAGGAGAATCCTCAAATTCATAGCCTAGTTGGTGAAGTTGCTACCATTCGCAGCAAGTTTCTCTTTCTCCATGAACACATTGAAATTGAAAGCAGGTGGTGCCATCTACAACAGAATTTGTAAAGTTTATTTAGACTAAGTTTATGATAGATTGAGTTCAACTAATCCAAATTACTAATGAACTCCCACTCAAAAACGACATCCCTCGTGTCTTTTTGGTGATTACATGAACCAAATCCACTACACCAAGTCTGATCATCACGTGAGTCAGTGTAGCTTCAAAGGCGAGCATCTATATGGGCATCATATCAACTATATGACTCATTCTTAACCTTTTGGTCCGTGTTCCGAGGCCATGTCTGTACATGCTAGGCTCGTCAAGTAAGAACCTTAGTACCCGCATGTGTAAAATTGTCTTACACCTGTTGTATGAAAGCGCGGAGTCGAGTACACCCGATCATCACGTGATGTCTCGAAACACGATCCATAGATCGGTGCATACTGAAGGAAGAACACATTTTATCTTGATATCTAAATGAGGGATCATCTTACAATGCTACCAAAAGCGCCAAACTAGCAGTATAAGATGCTAACATCTAATGTGTAAAGTGAGATGATATGGTCCATGCATTTGATCTCTATCATTTGCATTGTGGTATGATCTCTATCATTCCTTTGTGTGTAAGGCCAAGGTCTATGGAACTTACACGTTGAGTGTGTTGTAAGAGTATCTATCATACATCTACTTACAACAATATCATATCAAGACACTAGCCCAGCAACGATCTAAACTAGACGCCTCTAATTTATCAATTGCAAGTTTTACGTGGCTTAGGGCTTTAGGAGATAGAACCGGTCTTAACTACGAACATGAACCACAACGAGGATAACCAAGTTATTATAAACTCGTTGTAAATCAGATATTGACTATAGTAGGAGAGATAGACACCCGCTAGCCACTTATGCAAAACTAGTTGCATGTCAGTCGTGGAACCGGTCTCATGTACGATGACATGTAAGGTTGGTCCGGGCCGCTTCATCCCACTATGCCACCAATATCCAAAATACATAGAAGATGCAATAATATGATCATCCTCGCCCACATATAAACATATGTGTACTACCTGACATGGGTATACCCTACAGGTACTCGAGCTTGGTATATACGGCCCAAATACGTACAGGCCCATGGTGTCGCCAAGGCCCGGATGGAGGGACTCGAGTAACCTATGGACTCTCAATTGCTTGAAGGACAAGAAGAAGCTAAAGATAGGATATTTGAAGGGGAAAACCCTAACTTGTAACCGCCTCGACCTGTTACCCGAGACCTAGCCTATCTATATAAAGGCTAGGAGGGGGCGGCGAGGAGGACACACGCAACCCTAGTTTCCACAATCCTCGCCAGATTTCATCTGCGCATCATTGTAACTTTCGACTCCCTCGATAATTCCACGAGCAGAAAAGCAGGAGTAGGGACCTTTACGAGGCCTGAACCTGGGTAAATTCTTTGTCCCCTGTGTGCTTGTTTGCTAGCCGATAGATGTCTCCAGCGCTCCCTCCTTCTCCAAAACCCAAGTCCATAACAATGGGCATTGACGAGTTAAACCCTCGTCAATTGGCGCCGTCTGTGGGAATTGGGAGTGCTGATGTTGCGGCTTCTTCGGCCCCATCAAACGTGATATACAACTCTGCAACAGCAGAGATTCGCCAGCTTTTCGGTGCCTTCGACTTCACTATCCACACGCCGGCTACTCGCCCGGCCTTCGAATCCATGGGCGACGGAATCAGCCTGGCGATTGGGAGCTTCTGCTTCCAAGTCGGTCAGATGGGCACGCTTTGCATGCCCGATCAGCCGACGGCACCAGCGATTGCCCCAGCATCATGGTTCCCTCCATCGATCGGTACCCTCAGCGAGCTCAATGCTCCAGCAGCGGTTGGGAACATGGTCGGACGACGATCGCGACTCGATCTAAGCGATCCAAGATCAAGATGGAACCTACGGTTCCGGATCTGAAAGTTGTGGAAGCAACAGCTTCCCAAATCATTTCATGTGCGCCATCATCAACGCGGGCGACACCTCCACCAACCGCGGTAACAATGGTAACACCGGCAACGGCACCGACCCGCCCAACACCGCCAACGGCGGCAACAGTGGCAATGGAGGAGCAGTCGAACCCCCCACCATAATCAACGAGCAAACCGGCGAACGCGTCGTAATCAGGCTCAATGAGCAAGAGTGGGAACGCTGCCGCGAAGCCCTATGAGGTACACCTCTACCCTTCGGGTCCCCGCAAGAACTGCTGATGGGCTACCACTGGCTCCTTAAGGAAGAATTCAAGCGCCAGAAACAAGCAATCGCGGAACTTGAGGCGCGTAATAAGGCGGCAGACGAGTCAAGCCTTCGTCGTGCTGGGCTCTCCTCCTACGGAGGATCCTCCTCAAGAGGCAATGAGCATCTCGCCAGGAAGAGGCAATCGCGGATGGCTCACCTTACCGAACAACAACGCATAGACGCCGCGAAAGTCCTCGACTTCGGCTCTATGACAGTCGACACAAGAGGCAACGTGGTTCCCAGGACGCCACAAGCCGCAGTAACGGCGGCCACCATGTACCTTCTCAATAACCAACCACCGGCTGGAGATCCCCGGACGGCCATGCACTGATCTACGATCGCGGGCCTTGAACTAATCGAGGCCGCCCTCGACAAAGAACCAGTACCAGACCCAAAAAAGGGCAAGGCATTAGCAAAACGCTACTCCTTGTCCTCGTCAAGCGACGACATTCACGACCTGTCTCGACGTCGCCGTTCACGATGGCACGATCGCGACTACGATGCACGCGACGAGCTCACGCAGCGCAAGATCGACAAGTCAAGGGCACGACATGCTCGGTCGACTGATTCGGAAGAAGAAGATGGAGAGCTCTGCGGCGCCAGATGCTTCAGCAGATCCATCAGGCAAAAGCGAATGCCTAAAGGGTTCAAACTCCCATCGGAGAACCCGAAATTTGACGGTCTACAGGACCCCTAGATCTGGCTAGAGGATCACATCTCCTCAGTCAGGCTGCACGGAGGCAGTCGAAGTACCGCCATGCAATGCTTGCAGCTACAGCTGCAAGGCTCCGCCCGGGCGTGGCTCAATAACCTCCCGCGCGGATCCATTCGTAGCTGGGATGAGCTGGTCTACAGCTTCGTACGCAACTTCAAGGGCACATACAAACGCCCCGCTTCAATCGGCATCGAGATGCCGCCAAAACTCTGGCGAACCGCTGTGCTCTTACATCCAAAGATGGTCCATCATCAAGAACTCCGCGGAGAACATCTCGGAAGACCGCGCGATTGATGCATTCAACGATGGTGTCCGTCGCATAGAACTCAGGGAGGAGCTAGGACGCTCAAAGCCCAAGACCATCGACCACCTGATGGAGATCGCGAATCGGTGGGCCGACGGAGAAGATTCATTGAAGAATCGTGTTCACTCTGACGAGGAGGCGGAACTCGAGCGAAGACGCGACCACCAGAGTAAACGTCGTATGCGCGTCTACGACGATCGCGATGATGTCAACATGGTCGCAGCCAGCTACACCGATAGACGTGACGATAACCGCAACAGCGGATACCGCAGCGGCGGATACCGCGACTCCGGGAAAACCACACAAGTGTGGCAACACCGCACTCGCGAGGAGGCACCCGTGACTTCCATCGACTCCCACATAGGAACTCGCGCTCGTCGAATTCCTCCGTGAGCACTGGGAAATTTTCGCCTGGTGTCCTGCGGACATGCCAGGAGTCCCCAGGGAATTCGCCGAGCACGCACTCAACGTCAACCCCGACGCAAGGCCAGTCAAGCAAACAATCAGGCGACTATCTAAGCCACGAGCACAGGCAGTCGGAATGGAGATCAACAGACTCCTCGAGGCCAAGTTCATACGCGAGATCAAGGAAAGCACTTGGCTCGCCAATACGGTGCTGGTGCCAAAAAAGGACACGGATATCCTGCGGATGTGCGTGGACTTCACTTCTCTTAACAAACACTGCCCAAAAGATCACTTCCCGCTACCACGGATCGATCAAATCATCGACTCCACTGCTGGATGCGAGCGCCTCTACTTCCTCGATGCCTACTCAAGCTATAACCAAATTCGAATGAAGGAGGAAGACCAGGAGAAGACCGCGTTTACAACGCCCTTTGGTGTGTTCTGCTACAACACAATGCCCTTCAGGCTAAAAAAACGCAGGAGCCACGTACCAGCGGTGCATGCAGGCCTGCCTGAAGGAGCAACTTGGTCGCAACATCCAAGTCTATGTCGACGACATAGTAATCAAGACCAAGGAAGAAGCCTCTCTAATCGACGACTTGCGTGAAACCTTCGCCAATCTCGATCGCTACCGGATAAAGCTCAATCCGGACAAATGCGCCTTCGGCGTACCCTCTGGGCAACTGCTCGGGTATCTCATCTCCGCGAGAGGGATTGAGGCAAACCCGAAAAAGATAAAGGCCATACTGGCCATGGAGAAGCCAAAGAACATAAGAGGCGTTCAGCAACTAGCCGGGCGAATCGCGGCCCTCAGTCGATTTATCAGTCGAATGGGAGAAAAGGCGCTGCCCTTCTATCAGCTCCTCCACAAAGCTGACAAATTCGAGTGGACCAACAAAGCGCAAGAAGCATTCGAAGACCTCAAGCGCCTACTATCCACCTCGCCAGTATTGGTAACTCCACGCGAAAGGGAACCACTGCTGATGTACATCTCCGCCACCAACCAAGTGGTTAGCACAGTGCTCGTCGTCGAACGGGCCGAAGAAAATAAAGTCCACGGCGTACAACGCCCGGTATACTACCTCAGCGAGGTCCTCACGCCAACAAAGCAGCGGTACCCGCACTACCAGAAGATGGCGTACGGCGTCTTTATGACCGCCCGGCGACTACGCCATTACTTCCAGGAACACCCAATCGTGGTAGTCAACGACGCCCCATTGGGACATATCCTCAATAACCCTGACGCCACAGGGCGAGTCGCGCTTTGGGGAATCGAGCTGTCTCCACAAGACATCACATACGAAAAGCGCGGCGCAATCAAGTCGCAAGTTCTCCCGGACTTCCTCGTACATTGGATGGAAAACCAACTCCCAGACAAGCCAGATATGTCCTACCTCTGGACAATGCACTTCGATGGGTCCAAGAGGAAAGATGGAGCAGGAGCAGGTGTCATACTGACATCGCCTCAAGGGGACAAGCTGAAATACGTCATGCGAATGCAGTTCACAGCCTCAAACAACGAGGCTGAATACGAGGCCCTGTTACACGGGATGAGGATGGCAAAAGCCTGCGGCGCAAAGAGGCTAATCATATATGGCGACTCCAAACTGGTCGTCAACCAAGCAATGCACGAGTGCGACGCACTGAACAACAACATGATCGCATATCGTGACCTCTACGACACACTTGAAGGAGACTTCGATGGTTGCGAATTGCGGCACATAGGTCGCGAAAGCAACGAGGAGGTGGACACACTCGCCAACATAGGCTCCACCTGCGCACCCATACCACCTGGGGTATTTCTCGAGCGCATATGCGAATGCTCCATCAAGCCAAAGGCCGCAGAAAAGAAAACAAGCGCAGCAACGGACTCGGGGGCTACGCCACCCAATGAGCCAACAACAATCGATGATTTGGAGCTCGACACAGGACTCGAGGGACCAATGAGCATCATGATGATCGAACAATCCTGGACGCAGCCGTACATTACGTACCTCCTCAGCAAGCGCCTACCGGACGACCCGACAGATGCACGACACATCGCGCGACGCTCCAAGGCATTCGCCGTTATCAATGACGAACTGTATAAACGCAGCATCACAGGCGTTTTACAGCGATGCATCTTCCTAGCCGATGGAAGAGCAGTCCTCCTCGACATCCATGAAGGAACCTGTGGGCACCACGCCGGTAGCCGCGCCCTCGTCGCCAAAGCTCTACGAGCTAGATTTTACTGGCCCACGGCCATGCGCGATGCCAAGGATATAGTCTAAAAGTGCAACGCCTGTCAGCGATTCGCGGACAAGCCACACGCACCAGGCGCAGAACTACGGCCTATTCCATTGGCCTGGCCCTTCGCCCAGTGGGGACTCGACATGGTCGGCAAACTTCCAAGGTCCTCGCAAGGAGGCTACGTCTACCTCTTGGTCGCAGTCGACAAGTTCACCAAGTGGATCGAAGCCATGCCAGTGACCAAGAAATCAGGACACAGTGCAGTCAAGTTCTCCGAGTCCATCGTCTACCGCTTCGGCGTGCCTCACAGCATCATCACCGACAACGGAACGAACTTCACATCCAAGGAGTTCCAAGATTTCTGCGAGAACCTAGGGATCAACATCAGCTATGCCTCAGTCGCACACCCGCAGACCAACGGTCAGGTGGAAAAGGCAAACGGGCTCGTCTGCAGTGGCATCAAAAAGCGACTCCTCCAGCCACTCAAACAAGCCGCGGGTTGCTGGCCAAACGAATTGCAATCCGTACTCTGGAGCCTGCGTACAACTCCAAACAGCGCCACCGGCTACACATCATTCTTTATGGTACATGGAGCAGAGGCGATACTCACGAGGTATGCAGGCGCCACGCCAGTGTCGCCACAGCGAGAAGGAGTCATCCTCGACTCAAGACTCACGACCTCCTTGACGAAGCAAGAGAAATCGCCGCAGAAAGATCTACGATCTACCAGTAACTCGCAGAACTACCATAGCAGGAGGCTTCGCCCAAGATCCTTCGTCGAAGGTGACCTGGTCCTGCGACTGAAGCAGCAGGGGCATCTCAAGCTCGAGTCCCCCTGGGAAGGACCGTATGTGATTACAGAAGTAATCCCAGGTGGCGCCTATCGCCTTCAAGATTTAGAGACAGGAGTCGCATACTCCAACCCTTGGAACGTCGCACAACTACGACGCTTCTACCCTTAGTCGTTTCTTCTTTACTTTTGCATCACAAATAAGGCTATTCAGCCAAGGCTACTTAGCCGCACATTGTACTACATACTATTCTCCGAATAAATAAAAGCTAAGTGCCCCAAAACTCCGTGCTCTCTTTTTCTTTTGTCAACTTTCATACTCGGGGGCTGCGCCACCCTATCTACATATGTTCTTCGAACAATAACGCGACATCCTGAGTAGCTGGCACATCAATCGAACCCCTTAACACAAACACAACCCAGCTGCCACGCAGCTGACAGGTTGACAGGGAAAGACACAAAGATGACCAGGCTAACGAAAAGGACTCGCACAAGTGCAACGCACCCTACAAAGCTATCTGTATACATTCAACAATAAATTATCTACAAATATATATGAGCTTTACAACACCAGTACACTTATATGTAGGATACATATTTGGCTACCCTTGCAACAGAAGAACATTAGTCTGTTCCTCGAAGAAGTCGACGATTTCTACCGGACGATCCACCGCTTGATAGTGCGGCACCATGTTCTAGGAAGATCCTGCTGGTGGCACCGGTGGCCCAGATGCAATGGCGGCGACATCCACGTCCAGTTCGTAAACGCATTCACGGAGAGCGCAGCCTTGGCACCAGCCACCAGCTGCTGCCTCACGCACTCGCGAACCGTGGACATATCTTGAAATTTCGTCAGAAGGGCCAGCAGGCTTGATGGAGTATCATCCAGCGGGAACATCACCCGGTAGATGTTCTTCAGGCACGACTGCGACTTCTTCAGAAAGAGCATGACTCGCGAAGCGCGATCCTGCAGGGTCGCTAACACAGTCGCACGATCATGATCTACCCAGAAGTATCCACTCTCCTGAAGTTGCTCTTGGGTGAGATCATGAAGGCGGATGGCAATCCTATCCCTCTCCTCCTGCGGACGACGTGCGCTAACAACTACACGAAGCAGCATCAACAGCATGAGTACAACGTACCATTGCGATTAACTACAAAGGAAAAGACGAGGATGAGCAAACTAACACTTAAACTGGTCGCCCAGTTGTGTGACCTCGCCAAGCAGATATTGCTCGCGAGCGGTAGCTTTTTCAGCCTTCGACTTCCACACATCCGCGCTACCGCGGATCACAGGCAACTCACGCTCCAGTTGCTTAACGCGATCACGAAGTCGCGAAAGCAAGGAAAGCTCATCTACCCTGGAGCAGGATGGTGCCACTATATCCTCAAGAGATGGCGAGTCCGGAGTTCCCCCCACAAGACCACTTGATGTACCCTACCAAAAATCAAGCCAGAAGCAAAATAAGGCGACCAACTCAACAGTCAAAGTAAAAGGTGCATTCAGGAACAATAAAAGTATCTACAAACACATTCGCCAACAGGCATGTTCTCCAATCAAAAGAGCAAGTTCACCAACTATTACAAGGAACTAACTACGGAGCAGCTGGCTTCTTCGACTTCGACGACCTTGGGGGCTTCATCAAGTCCGTGGCAGTATCAGATGCCACTGACTTTCCACCGGCCCCTGAGGCCGAAGTTTTCGCCGCCTTCTTCGCGCGATTGAGCTCCTCCGAATACTTGGCAACGGTGTTTATCAAGGAATGGCCATATTTGGCACAGGCAGTCGCAAAGGGAGCGAACACTACCTGCTGACCATCCGCGCCAAGAGGCATTGTCTTCGACACCGCCGAGGGATCCACTTTGACTCCGTGGGCTTGCACCATGGCTAGCGACATGGTAGTGCCAGCTGCGCGGAGGGAGTTCTTGTACGTGGCAGGCACACCTCCAGCGAGTGACTCCACCAGCTCCTCCACATTGTCGACTAGCTCCGCCTTCGGCATTAGCTCCTCCCGGAGGCGACTTAGTGTGGCCTTGGCTTTGGACAACGTATTTTGGACAGTGGCGCTACGGTCTTCGACCGCAGATACCGCGCCCGCCAGAGCGTCATCACGACCAAGGACTCGTGGATCAAAACTCAAGCCACCAGCATCTACACCAAAATACACACACGGGTCAAACTTCCAATGCCACCGGTGCTACAGAGGAAGAGAAAAACATCAATAAATATCCACCAAGTAAAGGTACCTAAGAGGGCCTTGGCGACTGAGAACAGTTGCTCTTTGAACAACTTCTCCCTGGCCGCAAAGGAGGCACGCAGATCCTCTTCGCGCTTCTGGGCTTCATCACGAGCCGCGATTGCCTCGTCGTGCCCCTTCACAGCTGCGTCCAGCGTCTTCTCCAACGTGGCGACATCACGCAATAAAGCATTATGCTCAGCTATAGGGCAGTCAAAATTTTGGCTCTCAGTCGATTATACCACAATACAGAGAAGACGCCAAGAATAGGTATAAAGCACTCACTTTCAACCACGCGGTGGCGCTTCTCCAGCATCGCATGCTGGCGACCTATCGCCATCACTTGCTCCGCCACCTGTGCGGCTTCCTTTACAAGGAGCTGTCGCACAAAACAAGGAGTCAGCAGAAGGCAACAAAGGGGCGTTGACTGCCAAATTACCAAAAAAAAAAGAGAGAGAAAGATATACTTACATGGTCCTCCAGTGACTCCGAAGAAGATTGATGAACCATCATCCGAGATACTACTCGATGCTCCCCTACATGAGGAGAGCTCGAAGAATTGTGCCCGGAGTGGGCCGTCACCGGAGGAGAAGGAGCACGCTCGACCTCTACCTTGGCCTTTGAGGTCGCGACTCCTGATTCCTTAAAAAATTCGACGTCACCAGAAGATGACGACGCCTCTTGACTGCAAGACAAAATCCGCACTCAGAAAAGGAAAAACTCCAGGGAAAAGCCAACAAGAAGAAAACAAGTGACGAGCGAATGCACTAACAAACTTACCAGTCAAATCTATCAAGATCAAATGTGGCCTCCGTCGACTCCGACGAAGACTCCTTCGGCAATCGCATCTTCTTGCGAGAAGACGGTGCCACAGCCCTCACAGGAACGGCGGGAATTGGCGACTCTGCACCAACAGCCGCGCCTCCTGGAGTGGAAGGAGTCGATGCGTTGAATCTCGCCACGCTAACGCCATGCAGTATCCGGACTCTTGGACTCGGGGGCTTCCTCTTCCACATCGGAAGGGACAGTCGACTCAGACTGGTCCTCTTCCAAAGCTTCATGAGGAATGATCCCCTCAGGGAGGGGAGGCATGCAAGGCGACACCGCCCACTCCTACATACAAAAAGTAAAACAGATAAGCAACAGAAGACGCAATTGATAAAATACGCTACTACGTAGCACAACCATACCTCAGGAGGAGGATTCGAAGCATCGAAAGGAGGAACGACTGGCTCGTTCGGAAGCACATCCTTGAGGGTATACTTCATGACTAGTCGCACCCTCTTATCTACCTCATTCGCGGACATGCCATCGGCAGACACGCGAGTGGGATCATCAGCGCCACCCCATTGGAACATGGGATGGACCCTGGCCTAGAGAGGCTGGACGCGACGACGCAGCCAAGTCCTGACAAGGGCGCCGCCTCCCTCTTCTGTGCCTATGCGACTCTCGAGGTCGCAGACGCGCTGATATAATACGTCTGTCTCCGTGAGTTCGGAAGGCATGATCACGTTCTTCCAAGAATGCATCTTCTTGCAGGGAGTCGCGGGATCTTCTGGTCGCGCACATAAAACCATCTGTCCGTCCATCCCTGGACGGACTTGGTGAGCTTGATATCGAAGTAGGTGGCGGATGGGTCAACATGGATTCCGCAACCACCTACGTCATAAACTAAAGAGCCAGATGCGGACTGACGCTTCAATTTAAAAATGCGTTTGAAAAGACCAAAGTGTGGCTCGATTCCGAGCCAACACTCGCAGAGGGTGATGAAACAAGCGATGTGGAGGAGAGAATTTGGGGACAGCTGATGGAGCTAGAGCCCATAGAAACACAAAAGACCTCAAAGAAAGGGGTGAAGAGGCAAGGAAAGACCGCGAATGACGAATGCAAGAAACAACACTCGATAACCAGCGGGAGGCAAAGGAACGGTCTCACCGCTGGGGACGCGCGAATCGGCGAATGATGCAGAAATCACTCCGTCTTGGCGAAGAAGACGGAGATCCGACGCCTTGATGATAGAGGGGCGCCATGCACCATTCGTCACGCGAGTACCCGCAACCTTCTTCTTCCCGGCGGTGGCGGCACTGTTGGCCGCAGCAGCGGAGCCACCCTTCTTCTTCGCTGCAGCGAGGGTGGCCGCGGAATCAGCAGCAGCGCCTCCCTTCTTTCCCATTGCGCGGCGGCGATGAGAGCGAAGAAAATAGCTAGGGAACGAACGGAGCTGGTCCAGCGTTGTGGAGAAGATGGGTGCAGAGAAAAGTAGGAAAGCAAAGGGCAAGGGCGATGGCAGCAAGGAAGAAAGAACACAGATGGGAAAATTACCGCCGTGGCATCGCTACTTAACCCATGGAAGATGCAATCCAACGGCTGACAAAAACCCTATTGACGCGTGGCACGCATCGCATAGGACACGTGGAGAAGAGGAAGCGCGAACCGTCCCCCCACTTCTACCATTACGCGTGGAAATCGAGGAGGCACAGTTAAAAATAAGATTACGCACGCCCAGTCAAATCAAAGTCAGAAAGTGGGACCCACAGCTCGTCACGTCCCGTCAAAATCGCTCACGCGGGCAACTAAGGTCATACAAGCGTCAGCAATGACGTCATCAAAGCTATGCAGTGGAGAACTTCGACTATTTTAGTCCTTGCTGGAGTCTTCGACTCCACCAAGCACTCGGGGGCTACTCCCATAGGGAGCGCTGGCCGCGCCCCCTACGACTTTTCTTTTTCTTGTTGCAGGAACATGGACAATCACAAAGAGCAAATCCAACCACTCGAAACACAGTTCCATTATGAACATGGGTTACTCCCATAGGGAGCGCCGGAAACAAACAAGCAAAAGACGACAGCAGTCGTGAAAGTGTTTTAGTACCTGCCTGGGTCATCAACTAAACAAGCAAGCAAAAGACGACAGCAGTCACGAAAGTGTTTTAGTACCTGCCTGGGTCATCAACTGAACAAGCAAGCAAAAGACGACAGCAGTCGCAAAAGTTTTTAGTCCCTGCCTGAGTCTTCGACTCAACCAGGCACTCGGGGGCTACTCCCATAGGATACTGGTCGCGCACCCTATGATTATTTGAACAAAAACTGTGTGTTGATAACATCCACACTCGAAACTCATGGCGACACCGCCTCATAATTTTTCCCCTACAAAGAGACTGCGTCTCCTGGGTTACCCGAATCATCTCCACGATGATAAATTTCGGATGCCACGCCTACGGCGTGAAGGTAAGACCTGAATAAGGCCTGGCAACGCATTTAACTGCGCACTACCAGAAACATATCCGTGCCTACAGGCACGATGAACATGCCTTGACGGACGCGTCAAGTGCTCACACCTATATAACTGGAATTCGACTCCTGTAAGACCTCCGCGGCCTGAGTCGGATTACACCAGCACTTTTCCGGATTCGAGTCCGGGGACTCAAATTTGAGTAGATTGCGTTATTTCACCCTAAGGTGGTTAACTGATACCGATACTTCGGTTATATCAGGCACGTATATCAACAATCCCTATGACACAAATAAAAGCAATCGAAATATACTCATTCAGTCACTCGAAGGCTTCAAAAGTCCCCAGTCGAATCTGTGATTCCACTGGACACTCGGGGACTACTGACATGGGTATACCCTACAGGTACTCGAGCTTGGTATATACGGCCCAAATACGTACAGGCCCACGGTGTCGCCAAGGCCCGGATGGAGGGACTCGAGTAACCTATGGACTCTCAATTGCTTGAAGGACAAGAAGAAGCTAAAGATAGGAAATTTGAAGGGGAAAACCCTAACTTGTAACCGCCTCGACCTGTTACCCGAGACCTAGCCTATCTATATAAAGGCTAGGAGGGGGCAGCGAGGAGGACACACGCAACCCTAGTTTCCACAATCCTCGCCAGATTTCATCTGCGCATCATTGTAACTTTCGACTCCCTCGATAATTCCACGAGCAGACAAGCAAGAGTAGGGACCTTTACGAGGCCTGGACCTAGGTAAATTCTTTGTCCCCTGTGTGCTTGTTTGCTAGCCGATAGATGTCTCTAGCACTCCCTCCTTCTCCAAAACCCAAGTCCATAACAATGGGCATTGACGAGTTAAACCCTCGTCACTATCCGTGCAAAGCACCTACGCATAGATCAGGCTCTGATACCACTGTGGGTTCGCAGCATAGAAAACAAAAAAATTCCTACGTTGAAAACTATACGCCAAGATCTATCTACTAGATACAAGCAACGGGTGGTTATACATCCATGGAGAGACAATAGAGTTTTGTGAACGAGTTGGAACTCGTGGATGATGTAGTCGTTAGCTTGCCGATCTCAAGATCGTGTGGAAGTCCGAGCACCGCAAATCAGCAGCGCATCCCTCCTCGCACACACGTTCAAGCCACCGGACAACCTCCACCTCCTTGCTCCAAATAATCAGCGACAACTCCTTCCAGACGCAAGGCCACCGGGAACATGTATCTCGCTAATCCGAGACCATGGGGAAATATCTAGAGGGGGAGAGAGATCCTTCACGAGGAGGTGTACTTTGTGAGAGAGGAGAGGGGGCATTTTATATGAGAGGGGGGCTCCTCCCCTCCCATGGCCGATGGCCAAGGGGGGGTGCCCCCACCTCTTCCTCGTTCATGTGGTGGAAGCTCCACTCACATCAATTCAAGCTCCACCCAAAATTCCACTCACATGCATTAAATTTCCACCAAATTTAATGCAACTCTCAATTAATAAAACTATTTTATTTATTTTATTCAGAATTTTGTTAATTACTTTAATTAACAAAAATTCACATAAAACCCCTTGCAACATTTCAATATCACATGCAGAACCACTTTCTGCAATTTCACCCGAAACAATTCTGGTTTCTATCGAAACAATTCCTGTGCTTTGCAATCCTTTCGTCTGAAACATATGTGCTCCAAAATGGTGTCCGGCAACCCTTAAGTGTGTCACCCTATGGTTCACGAATAATGCAGATATGATTGAGACTCCTCTCAGATCAATAATCAAAAGTGGGACCTGGAGATCCATACTGACTCCTGCACATTCAACGATGACTTTTGTGATCGTGAGAACCTTTAACGCTAGTAACTTAATCCCTTTGTCTCATGATATAATACATGTATGAGATTCGATCATCGGTATCCAAATACCTAGTTTGATCTCGTTACCGACATGCACTCTTTTCTTGTTCCCGTGATATAACATTCTAGTGATCACATCACTTGCTTGCAAGCTATCTTAATGTGATATCACCGAGAGGGCCCAGAGTAGATCTATCCGTCATCGGGATTGAAAAATTCCACTCTTGATCCATGAGCCTCAACATAACACCTTCTTAGCACTGAACCCACCTTTATAGTCACCCTGTTACGGTGTGACGTTTGATGTTATCAAGATACACTTTCGATGTTAGCAATTAACATGATCTCATGGTCTAAGGACTAAGATTACTTCGTATGATGTTATAGCAATGTAAACATAATGACTTTGATCGTAATGCTATACTTCGGATGAATGTTCATCACATCATTTCACAAATGTTGTGACCTCGTTATTAACAACATCCAATGTCCATGATCAGGAAACCTTGATCATCTTGTTAATCAACGAGCTAGTCTGAAAGAGAGGCATAACTAGGAACCCCTTTTTGTTTATTAAACACACATGTATTGACGTTTCCTTTCAATACAATTATAGCATGCAAAATAAACATCTATCATATACAAGGAATACATAATAACAACTTTATTATTGCCTCTCAGGGCATATTTCCTTCACTTGGATCAGCACTGACATCATAATGAACTTCCGCTTCATGCACAACCAAGGAGGAAGGTTATAGATACATAGAGTCATGGGCTAGGTGTTGTGACTGGAGCTCTGCTCCTCAAAAGGATTCATTCCATCTGTACTTAGACCAAACCTTAAGTTCCTTGCGTCATCTGCAAATTCCAGATAGTCTCTATCGATTTTTCTCCACTGCGACCCATCAACGGGGTGTCTCAACATCTCGTTTGACTTACGTTTCTCTTTATGCTATCGCAACAACTTGGCATGCTCTTTGTTTATAAACAAACGTTTCAACCGTGGTATTATAGGAGCATATCACATCACCTTGGCAGGAACCCTCTTCCGTAGGAGGGGGGGCTCGTCCTCAACATCACCAGGGTCAACTCGTCTGATCTTATACCGCAATGCAGTGCATACCGGGCATGCATCGAAATTCTCATACTCCTCACCACCGTAGAGGATGCAGTCATTAGGGCATGCATGTATCTTCTGAACCTCTAAAGCTAGAGGGCAGACAACCTTTTTTGCTTCATACGTACTGACGAGCAATACGTTATCCTTTGGAAGTATATTCTTCATCATTTTCAGCAACTTTTCAAATGAGGAGTTAGGTATACCACACTCTGCCTTCCATCGCAGCAATTCCAGTGTGCTACCTAGCTTTTTCAGACCATTTTTGCAAATTGGATACAACAACTTTTTGTGATCCTTTAACATGTGATTGGACTTCTCACTCTCTTTTTCAGTTTCATGGTCTCTCCGTGCATCGGCAATGGCCCAACCAAGATCATCAGTGGACTCATCATGTGCCTCTTCTTCAGCCTCCCATTCAGCTTCCACATGGAAGTATCACCGTACTCAGGGAAACCATGATAGTTGTCATCCTCCTCCTCTTTTTCATTATAACCCCTCTCTCTTCGTGCTTGGTCCAACAATTATAACTGGGCATGAAACCGGACTTTAATAGGTGGTTGTGAAGGGTTTTTGAGTCAGAGTAATCCTTCTGATTCCTACATCCACTACATGAACAAAATACAAAACCATTCCGCTTGTTCGCATCAGCCACACAGATGAATTCATGTACACCATTAATGAACTCGCCAGAGTGTCGATCAGTACCGTACATCCATTCCTGAACCATCTGCATTATTGTAAAAGTATATCAAAAACCATTACACAACATCATGAATAGAGATTAATGATCAATTTAATACAAGTTATAATGTGAGCTTCTAGAGCATTAAATTTAAATTTTGAAAAATTTACATGCACCAATTTTTGAATTGGAGAAAACAATTACCATGAAAAATATGGAGTTTTTAATTATTGTTCTAGCAGTGAAATCCTCATTCTATTTTGAGCTCTGAAACTCTAAAATTACACATTTCAATTTTCAGTAACTTCGTGCCTAATCAAAACTTGCCTAAAATTACAGATCTAAAAATTCTCTACTTCTAGAGCATGCAAATCCATCTCTACTTCTATCGCATTGAGCTAAAGTAACAATAAGAGATGAAATGATGAAGTTTCTAACCTTTTAAAACCTTGAGTTTAGGGGTTGCAACCAAATAATCTTGACAAATGTTGAGAAAAAAGGGACATGAACTCGGCTTGCTTGGGAAGGAAAATGGCCATGGCTAGGGCATGGACGAAGATGCATTATATAGGAGAAACTTTTAGTCCCGGGCCGTGATACGGGCCGGAACTAATTGTCCTTTTAGTCCCGGTCCGTGATACGGGCCGAGACTAATTATCCCCGTAAAGTGCAGCGGCCCGGTTCGAGGTCTCTAGTCTCGGGTCGTGGTGTTACGGACCAGGACTAGAGACCCGGAACGGTCCGGGACTAGTACTTCCCCGTGCTCCTAGCCGTTGGACACGTTACGAACCGGGACTAGTGCTAGCACTAGTCCCGGCCCATAACAAACCGGGACTGGTGCCTGGTTCGGCGCCGAACCGAAGGCCTTTTTTCCACTAGTGTCCGTTTGTGGTCTTTCCTTCAGCCCATGGACAAGCGCAAAGCTTTAGATACTGGGTGCAGCCGGCTTGAGTCGGTGGCACGGGATTTATACAGCAGGTGCAGCTGGCGTTCTGATTTTACGTTAACATGTTGATGCAGAACAACTTCGTGTTTTCATTCTTTTTTAGATGGTTTCCGCCGAGAAATTCCATACCTTCCACCGACTTCTTTTGTGTGTGGCCAGAACATATTGACATCAACCATGGCCATTCACGGCCCGCGAAGATCAACCACTCGTGCCCGAGATCACTATCCAATCAAAAACCAGACTTCCAAGATCCATCTCACTCAGACCCTTTAGAATGTAGCGGATGATACATATCTCAACCCTATGATATCCATGATGTAACCGTTTGTAAACATTTGACTTCAATAAATTAATAAAGGTCGCACGCATCTACCGATGTAGAGACCGGGGCTAAGTCTCCATTTCGAAAAAAATGATGTCCAATCGTTTCCTGTCTCGCTGCCTACACAATGGGTACCACTGCTGCAAAAAAGCCAAGAATTTAAAGATCGAGTCAGAGACATGGCGTAGGAAGACATGCTCTATGACCATCTTATTGCGAATATTCCATAGGGTCCATGCCATAGCCGTCGACACCGCCTTTGGCGCCGTCAGTGGTTTGGCGCATGGCGTCGATGACGAGCACGTGGATGGGCTCGGTGCACACGAAGGTGACCTCGAAGCCGTGTTGGACGAGGCGGTGCGATAGCTCCATGAGCGGGGTGACATGGCCATGCGCCGGGAACGGCAGCACCATGACGTGAGGCTTCGAAGCGGCCATGCCGATCGACGAAACATGATGAATATCGAAAGCTAGCTGCACCATCGGTGGAGAGGCGCTATCTTCGCCGGTTGTAGAGTGACGGAGTGACACGTAACTAAGAGGTCGTTTGGTATCCATCATTTCGGCCTGGAATTCTAAAATTCATTTTATAATTCCATCCCTATGTTGTTTGGTTGGCATGGAACTGAGCTGTCATTTTATTTGGCAAATCCATTGAAATATCCCCACGTGTAAACCCGATTCCTACCTTAGACCCGTCATTTCCAAATTCCGGTGACAGTCAAACATATGGATATTTTTAGAATCATAATATAAATGAAATGAATCCATGTGTTCATTTCATTTCTACTAAATGAAATAAATATCTAGATGTCAAACGAGCTCTAAGTAATTATATCTGGGTCAATGGCGTAACACGACTTAACTAAGCACCTAGACCACCTTATAACGTTAACACTTCTTTCCAAATGAACGCAACACATCACAGGCTACCCACTCCGTCTCGCGGAATATTGGGATCTCGTTTTGCGTGTTGTTTTTATTAAGATTTACTCTAAATATATAAATATTTAAAGAATGTTCGTAAAAATTAGTATTATTGAAAAGTGTGTTTCAATAAGAATACAATGATACTAATTTTACACAACATAATCAAGTATTATTTACTATAGCTATTTAGTAAAATTTTATTTTAAAATACGCCTTATTTCTTAAAACGGAGGCCGTGGAAGAAAAGGTGGGACATGATAACAATGAACAAGCACAAGTATCTTAATCCTCGGGCACATGGCCACACATATAGTAAAGGTCATGGCAAATATATAACGAGAGGATAATAATCAACTTATCCTAGAGCTGGGATACCCCTTCCACCACGTACTCCCTCTGTTTTAAAATATAAAATATTTTAGCTTTGTAAAACAAATATATCTAGATCCCTTGTAATGTGTAGAATCGGAGAGAATCTATACACTAAAAGTTCTAGATATACGATTAGGACATGTACGAGCCGAATCTGCGTCGAGCCGATTTCTCATCCGCACAGTTCGGTTGGACGCGGGCCCGCCAGCTTTTGCCTTTTGACTAGATTCCATTCTCCATATGTACTATTAGAAACTAAAAACGGTGTGTATTTTTTATAAAGAAAATGTAAATTGAATTTCATTTACATATTTGACTTTGTCGTGGCGAGCTCTTCAAAACGAGTCTAATTTTTAATATAATTTTTTTTATATAAAAACGGTGGATCTATAGAGTCCTTTGTTCTATGTCAATAAGTCCGAGTAGCAGGTTTTATAGAGTCCTTCTGTTTAACGAATTGCATCTATGAAGTACTTCTCGATATAGTTTTAAAGAGTATATACGAGATTGTATAAAGTCCTTCTACTTGATGAGGGGATCTAGACAAAAGAGGGTACAGTCTGGTTGGCCCCGCATAGAAGAACCCCACTAAAAGCGAGTGGCTCACATATCAGTTCAGCGTGGAATCAGCTCAGCAAAATGTGGGTTCCTAGATATACTCCTTTGACAAAGCTAAGACATCTTATGTTTTAAAACGGAGGGAGTACTCAGTATTACTTCAGACATCAACGGCCAACAGCTCTCGTTTCCAGCCATTTCCCACTTCCCTTTTTATAAAACGTTTTAATAAGCTTAATTAGTTTATCAAAGTGTCTTATAAACAGGAACAGAGGAAGTGGAAAGTGTATTTGGCTCCCCAGCACCAATGCTCTCCTCGTTTAAAAAACATTAAAAACATATTTTATAGGTTTAAAAATATCTGAAAAAAACTTGAACATAATGAATCTTGTATCCCACAAGCATGCAAAACCGTGACGTGAAATTTTTCGTATTTTGTCCTACACAAAAAATGACAAATCTGGTAAAATTTGAGGATTTGAAAACATGATTCACACTCTTGTTAGTTTTGTACAGCCCAGAATACAAAGTATTTGAAATTGATATCTTGCACGTTTGTAGGATAAATCATGGGGTACATCCAGATATTTTCTTTAATATTTTTTGGACTCATAAATATGATTTTTTTAAATAGCAAGAGCACTGGAGCTCGCGAGCTAAAAATCTCCACTCGGAAGGAAGTACCTATCCACACCAGCTCACCCTTGAGCTCCAAAAACAGCTCGCCTCCTCACATATCATATCCTCTCCTACAGAGCTTATCCTCCAGCACTCTTTCAGAACCCTATCTCCGGCAGTCCTCCCTCTGCTCCTCCCCTTCATTTGGACACGGAGGCTCACTACCATGGATGGTGATCCGAAGCTCAGACTGAAATCCCCCATGGCATGCCACCGAGCTCTAGGAAGGCATGACACTATGGGGAATGGCTCCATGGTCGCCCGATCTAGAGATAGAGAGCCGAATCTATCGTCGACAAGGTTGGTACTCGAACACCAAGGTTAGTGATTTTTGGAGTTTTCAATGTTGCCTCATTTATTCAACATGTTGCAAATTCGTTCCTTGTTTGTTGCAAAGACAGAAACATATGTTGCGATGACTCTTGATCAGTGTCTGCTAAAAATATTGTGTTCATGCCGCAACAGTTTTTCATGGTGGTACAAGCGTTCGTTTCCATGGTGTATAGACCAACGGGAATTTGCCGCTATACATTTTTATTCTTCGGTTTTAGACATCATGCGTCATTTTTCACATGTTTATGGAAAACAACGGGAGAAATATAGTGAAAATGTTGCAAACGTACAAAATATGTTGTGTCGCGTGCGGTATAAAACTGCAATTATAGCCACCCACTGGTTTTTTTTAAACTAGTCGGATGGAGGGGAGGCGGTTCATCTCGGGATTTATTCCTCCGCCCAGAGGATGCCTAGCGCGACCCATATTGTTTTGGCACACATATGAACACATTTGAGAGGTAGATCTCAAAGACACGAGATGATCAATTATGTAGAGAGTTGGAAGGAAGAAGTCATACGTAGCAACATATTGGCAAGTATGAATTGATGAGAACTAAACGGGCCTGTGACTAATAGGAGTTTTCTTTCCACTAGTTAAAATCGTTTCACTGGTCATTCCCCATTTTTTTACACGGCATTTTTTATTTTGAAATGGGGAACACAACCCCGGTCTTTGCATCATGGTGTTGCACACAACCATTTTATTACGAGATTTAGACATTTCAGTATATTACAATCATGGATCATAGAGGCGCAAGACATGTATGAACCATATGAAGAAAAGGAGCATAAATAAAATATGCATATTGAAGTTTACTAATGTGTTACCACCCAATACTTAGGCCGCAGAATTCCCGTGCAACATTCAAAAGTCAGTATCCATAGGTTCATGCTGATCCGCCGGGAGAAGATGAGTCCGAAGTTGGATCCAATGATATCTAAGAGAATAACTTGCAAAAAAAATGCACCCCCATTGTTCTGTTAAACACCATATTATTTATGCATGTCCATATGGACAAACATAAAGCCGAAACACCAATACATATTCTAGTTTTATTTCCTTTGTCAATATCATTCAACCAATTACCAAACATATTAGTAATATTAGTTGGTGACGGAATAATATATGTAAAAAAGATCATGCGACAAATTATACAAATTATACGTGCAGATATGGAATAAATAAGTGATCAATTATCTCCATTGAGTCAAAAAAATAACACTTTTGACTCCTATTTCAGTTCCTCTTTGATAGGTTACCTTTTGTTAACAGGACTTTGTTATTTAGGAACCACATGAATATCATTATTTCAAGTGAGATTTTCAACTTTCACAACTACTTATGGAGAAATCTTGTATGACCATTTATTAGGTCAAGATATATATCCACAGTAAACAAGTCTAAAGCGGTAAGATTCCAAATAAAATTTTCCGGATAATCTTCTATGACCATTTAACATACATATCCACGGTAAACAAGCCTAAAGAGGTAAGATCCCAAATAAAAGTTTCCAGATCATCAAATAATTTTACAATCATCAAACATTGGCATAAATGCAACCAATATGTCCATTTACGACCAGTGAGTTTTCTACGATAACATTTACAACCAAAACATTTTTTCCGTATAAAATATTACTAAACAAGGATGGATATTCTTGAGCTATAGGTGTGTCCTCAAGCCTCACATGTTCCCAAAAGTGTATGACTATCGCCAACCTGAAAAGCATCTCTATTAAAAAACTCTTCATGTATACTCATTAAACATTTCCAAAAGGGGGAGCCTATAGGTTTCGCTTGAACCAATGATAACGTTTTGTTATTTATGTATTTGTTTCGTACCAATTCTTGTCAAATACCCTCTTCATTAAGTAATCTATATAACCATTTGCTAATTAAACATTTATTTTTTAGTTTAAGCACCTCAATTCCTAAGCTTTCCCGATCTTTCAATTTTCAAATCATACTCCATTTTGTTAATCGATACTTCTTATTATCATCGATTACCTAAAAGAATATAGATCAAAAGAATTCTAAACGATTTCTTACCCCTTTGGGTACTTCAAGAAACGAAAGCATAACATATTAATAAGAATAAGTCATTCTCTATAAGAAAGTAGTTTTCCTTACCAGCATCCTAGCTTAGCCATAAGAGACTTTTAACTGGATTCCATTCAGAATTACGAAGTTTTTATGTAATGGATAGGTATTCCAAGATACAGAAAAGATAAGGAACTAGACTCACAACTAAAAATGATTTTGTATTGTTGTTCCTGTCTTTGATTTAATAAACAAAATATTTCGCTCTTATGAAAGTTTATTTTTAAGCCTAACAATCGTTCAAAAATACAAATGATGAGGTTCATATTTACCGTCTTTTCTGAATCATGTTCCATGAATAATATGGCATCATTAGTATATTGCAGAATAGAAAGACTCCCTCGAACAAATGAGGTATGAGACTCCCAACTTGGCCATTCTACTTTTCCCTTGAAATAAGAATTGCCAATGTATCAACGACAATGTTTAAAGGCATTGGAGACAAAGGATCACATTGTCTCAAACTTTTGGGGGTTTGAAATTAATGAACAATATCATCATTCACCCTTATTCCCACACTGTTGTCTTATACTCCCTCCGTCCCAAAATATAAGGCGCCTAAGGACTGGTCAAAAGTCAAATCTTACTAACTTTGACCAAATATTTAGGAAAATTATGTACATCCACATTATGGAATGGATACATTAAGAAAATATACTTTATGATAAATCTATTGATATTGATTTGGTATTGTAAATATTTGTATTTTGTGTATAATCTTGGTCAAACTTAGAAAACATTTACTTTTGACTAAACCTTAGGTGCATTATATTTTTGGATGGAGGGAGTAGCATTTTTTTATCCATTCACACTATCTAGAAACAAAACTCTTCATACGCAAAACCTGTTATAAAAAGGCCACTTAACTTTATCATATGTCTTTCAAAATCTATCTCGAAAAGAACTCCGACTGACTTTTTTGATGAAGTTCATGGACGGTGTCACTTAGGAAAACCACACCTTCTAAAGTATGTCGTCCATGAATGAAATGCGGTTTGTTTTGGTCGAATCACTTTTTGTGCCAACTCAGTGATACGGTTTTTGGCCACTTTTGTAAATATCTCGAAGCTCACATTAAAAATACATATTGGCATATGTTGTTGTATTTCCACCGCATTTTCTTTTTTGGCTAGAAGAGTAACTTTGAAATTCATTTAAACATAGGTAGCTCTCCTATTTGTAATTGTAAAACAATGCACACTAGTAGAAAACAGGGCTTCCATCTAAGCCTTTAGTACCGGTTCCCTTACGAACTGGTACTAAAGGGTGCATTAATACCGACTCACTTGTCCAGGCGGCCGAGGAACATTAATACTGATTCGTTGAGGGCCTTTTGTACTGGTTCGTGTTACGAACCGGTACGAAAGGCTTCTCAGTCCAATTTTGAAGCAAGGTGGGCCCAATGCTGAACCTTTAGTACCGGTTCGTCTTAAGAACCGGTACTATAGGGTCCCTGCCCTATTTCTCAAGCCCGATCGGCCTTGCATCTCATTTCCCTTTATCCTTCTCCTCTCTCACATTTCCAAATATTTGCACCTCTCACACTCCAACAAATCTTCATTTTTTCCACCATTTTATCAAGATTGACGGCACCCATCTATCCAAGGGTTAGCAATATCATTCTTTCTTCCGGTGTTCCTAATTTAGCTCATTTCTTTCCTAGTTTAACTCGTATTATTTTTGTAGTGCTAGCAAGGTGTTCGATGAAATGCCTAAGTTAGGGATTTCATTCTTTTTATATGCAATTTGAGCTCAAATTAAAGTATGATTTGTAGGTTTTAGTATCATCCCCGTCCTCACCACCATCAATAGCCAGCGTCGTACCCTAGCCAGCACCGTACCACCTCGATGAGCCTCTTCTTTTTTATAAAAAAACTTAGTTTTATGTGATGAACTTGAATATTAATTAAGTTGCTCACTCATATATCCATGATGTTGTGTAATTAATGATTTTTGATATACTTATATATATAATGCAGATGAATCGACAATGGATGTACGGTGATCGATGCCATCCCGACTTCATTACTGGCATGCATTATTTTCTCAACGTGGCTGAGGCAAACAGGCGGTTGAATGGTTTCATTTATTGTCCATGTAGTTCGTGTAACAATACGAAGGATTACTCTACCTCAAAGACCCTTCACGTCCACCTGCTTGAGAATGATTTCATGCCCGGCTATAATTGTTGGACCAAGCACGGAGAAATAGGGGTTATAATGGAAGACAACAAAGAAGAAGAGGGTAGTGACAACTATCCTATGTTCACTGAAGATGGTGATAGTAGAATGGGGGAAGACAAAGATGAAGAAGAGCCCATTTTTGATGAGCCCATTTTTTATGACCCCGATGATGATTTGGGTCGGGCCATTCTTGATGCGAAGATAAACTGCGGAAGTGAAAAGGAGAGGATGAAGTTGGAGAAAATGTTAGAGGATCACAACAAACTGTTGTACCCAAATTGCGAAGATGGCCAGAAAAAGCTGGGTACCACACTAGAATTGCTGCAATGGAAGACAGAGAATGGTACTTCTGACAAGGGATTTGAAAAGTTGCTGAAAATAATAAAGAAGATGCTTTCAGGGGAAAACATATTGCCCTCTAGTACGTACGAAGCAAAGAAGGTTGTCTGCCCTCTAGGATTAGAGGTGCAGAAGATACATGCATGCATCAATGACTGCATCCTCTACCGCGAGGAGTACGAGAATTTGAATGCATGCCCGGTATGTGGTGCATTGAGGTATAAGATCAGGCGAGATGACCCTGGCGATGTTGAGGGCGAGTCCACCCCTAGGAAGAGGGTTTCTGCGAAGGTGATGTGGTATGCTCCTATAATACCACGGTTGAAACGTTTGTTCCAAAACAAAGAGCATGCCAAGTTGTTGCGATGGCACAAAGAGGACCGTAAGAAAGATGTGATGTTGAGACACCCCGCTGACGGGTCGTAGTAGAGAAAAATCGACAGAGAGTTCAAGTCATTTTCAGATGACGCAAGGAACTTAAGATTTGGTCTAAGTACAAATGACTTTAATCCTTTCGAGGAGCAGAGCTCCAGTCATAGCACCTGGCCAGTGACTTTATGTATCTATAACCTTCCTCCTTGGTTGTGCATGAAGCGGAAGTTCATTATGATGCCAGTGCTTATCCAAGGCCCGAGGCAACCCGGCAACGACATTGATGTGTACCTGAGGCCATTGGTTGAAGAACTTTTACAGTTGTGGCGTGAAGAAGGTGTACCTGTGTGGGATGAGCACGAACAAAAGGAATTTAACCTACGAGCGTTGTTGTTTGTAACCATCAATGATTGGCCTGCTCTTAGTAACATTTCAGGACAGTCAAACAAGGGATACAATGCATGCACATACTGTTTAGGTGAGACTGACAGTATATATTTGGGAAACAAGAATGTGTACCTGGGGCATCGTCGATTTCTTCCAAAACAGCATCACGTAAGAAAGAGAGGAAAACATTTCAGAGGTGAGGCAGATAACCGAACGAAGCCTACCCGCCCTACTGGGGATGTTATATATGATATGGTCAAGGATTTAAAAGTGATCTTTGGAAAGGGTCCTGGCGGACAATCTGTTCCGCATGATGTTGATGGACACGTACCCATGTGAAAAAAGATGTCTATATTTTGGGAGCTACCCTACTGGAAAATCCTAGAGGTTCACTCTGCAATCGACGTGCTTAGATAATAAAAGAAACATCGTGGGAGTAGAGGAAAAGACAAACATGTCAGAAGATTATAATAAGTTTGATGATATTCCACCCTTTAAGGTGAGAACTGACCCAAACATCATGTTAAATAATGAAGATTTTCCATGGTTGCGTCGCAATCAGAAGAAAGGGAAACACATGAAGAAAACTCAAAAGACTAGACAGGGATCATAACTTGTGTATCTCAATATGGAAATCACTTTCCCATTTATTTGTGTGTAATGATCTTACTATATGTAAGATATTAACAATGGAGATGGTTGGCTTGTTTTACTAGTTAAGTAGCTTGCAGGAAATGTTTCGAGGCGGAAGCTCAAGATGCCGTAGGGCGTATGCACCAACGACATCTTCGAGAAGCTCCGCCATGGGAGATTTCCCAACCCATTCCCCAACACTGTTAGAGGAGATGAAGTCTTTTACGGGCTTGCAGGAAAAAAATTCCGAGGCGGAACTTCCGAAGATGCCGTAGGGCGTGTGCACCAACGACATCTTCGAGATGCTCCGCCACGGGAGATTTCCCAAGCCTCCATCCATGGGGATAAAACTCTCTCTACCTATGTTGGCTTGTTGAGCTGTTTCCCATGGCGTATCGATGCTCCTTTTATAGGCACGGCGCCGCTTCTACTTTGTCTTGTTCCTCCGACAGGGCGTCATGCGCTACATGCTTTATCTCATCGAGCAGTGCGTCCACCCATACGTCCTTATCCTACCGACAGCTTTAGTCTCGGTTGCACCCACCAGCCGGGACTAAAGATTACCCACGCGTCCTTATTCCACCGACAACTTTAGTCTCGGTTGCACCCACCAGCCGAGATTAAAGCTTCTTAGCCCGGGGCTGAGCCTCGCTGAACTTGAAGTGGATCTCTGATGAAATAGCATGTTGTGAACCTATAAATGATTTTTTTAAAAGAAAAAGAAATACAAAAAGAAATACAAAAGAAAATTGAAATAGAAAAAGAAATAGAAAAGAAAAAGAAATACAAAAAACAAAATAGAAACAGAAAAGAAATAGAAAAATAAATAGAAAAGAAAAAGAAATAGAAAAGAAATAGAAATAGAAAAAAGAAAATAGAAAATAGAAAAAGAAAAAGAAATAGAAACAGAAAAAAAATACAAAAAGAAATACAAAAGAAAATAGAAATAGAAAAAAGAAATACAAAAAGAAATACAAAAGAAAATAGAAATAGAAAAAGAAATAGAAAAGAAAAGGAAATACAAAAAGAAATACAACAAAAAATAGAAATAGAAAAGAAATACAACAGAAAATAGAAATCGAAAAGAAAAAGAAATACAAAAGAAAAAAATACAAAAGAAAATAGAAATAGAGAAAGAAATAGAAAAGAAAAAGAAATACAATAGAAAATAGAAATAGAAAAGAAAAAGAAATACAACAGAAAATAGAAATAGAAAAAGAAATAGAAAAGAAAAAGAAATACAAAATAAAATAGAAATAGAAAAAGAAATAGAAAAGAAAAATAAATACAAAAGAAAAATAAATACAACAGAAAATAGAAATAGAAAAAGAAAAGAAAAAGAAATAGAAAAGAAAAAGAAATAGAAAAAACAAAATAGAAACTGAAAAAATAGAAAAGAAATAGAAAAAACAAAATAGAAACAGAAAAAAACAGAAAAAAAAGAAAAGAAAAATACCTTTGCTACCGGTTGCAGCCACAAACGGGTAGCAAAAGTACCTTCGCTGCCGGTTCTAGCCACTTGCTACTGGTTTGTGGCTGGAACCGGTAGCAAAGGTCCCCCAGGGGCCTCCTTTTCCAGAGAGCCACACGCGCGCAACCTTGCCTCCACACAACTCCACGCGCACAGCCACGCCGCCGCGCCGCCGTCCGTAGGTAATTCCCCCTTTCCTCTCCTTCTTTCCTTCCCCCGCTCACGCCGCCGTCCGCAGCCACGCCGCCGCCCAGCCACGCCGGTGTTGCGCTGCGTGGCTTCGTTGGAGGGCACGGCATGGCGGCGCTCGTCCGCGAGCTTGACCCACGAGTAGGAGGGGCCGCGGCGCTCGGCCATGATCATGTGAGGCGGCACAGAACAGGGCGAGGCAGAGCATGGGCAAGGCGGCGGCACTCGTCCGCGAGCTCGACCCCAAGCAGGAGGGACGGTGGCGCTCGTCCGCGAGCACGCGAGGCGGCTCAAAGAAGGGCGAGGCAGAGCATGGGCGGACATGCAGGGGCGGAGGTGCGCGAGCTGGGTGACGGCAGGTGGCGGGCAGCGCAGGGGCAGATGGCAGGGGCGGCGCGAGTAGGGGCGCAGGGCAAGGGCGGCGGCACGAGCAGGGAGGATGGTCGAAGGTGCAGGACCCAGAAGGGGAGGAGACAATCGAATTTTTATTTTATTTCTTTTTTGGAAATTTTAAGCTTTCTTTTTTAAAATATTTAAGCTTTTTAATATTGCTGACAAGTTAGGTCCAATCCATGTCATCAGTTTGGTCCTGACAGGTGGGTCTCCTTAGTCAGAATCGTTGTCAATTCTTTATCAATTTCGTTTTAGCGGCGGTGCTCGAGCAGTAGTGACCCATCAATAATGAGCATGAAACAATTTGGATGGTTGGTCTAAGCCTTTAGTACCGGTTCCCTTACGAACACTCGCCACACCGCCTCGCCTCGCTCGCAACAGTAGTAACCATCAATGTCCGGTGTCGACGCCAACACGCCACACGGCCTCGCCTCGCCACACCGCCTCGCTCGTGCCGGCTACGCGGCCTCGCTAGCGCGCGCGCCGGCAGTGTCCGGCATCGATGCCGCCACGCCACACGGCCTCGCCACACCGACTAGCTGACGACGCTCCTTGCACGCTGCTCCCCTAGCCGACGGCGGTGTTGGCGAGGCTGCCCCCGTGCCAGGCACCGACGGCGGTGTTATCCATCTAGCAATCTGTTATGATCATGAAATGACGAATCAAATAATTCCACTTAATTTTGTAGTGACATTGAGCTATGGAGGACAACACCTTCATCCGAGATGAGGAGCAAGAAGAAATGGTGCAGAAAATGATATATGAGAGTGCCCATGGACCGGAACCCGATAGAGATGACGATGATTTCGCCTCACAATTTCTGAACGATGTCGGTGAGGGACTTGAGTCTGAAGAAAGAAGAGACAACGAAGTGTTCTTAACAAACTCTGGCGAGGTGTATATTTATATATCAAGGCTAGATGCATTGATTTATTTGTATTGCACTTATTAACGAATTATTTTTCTTATAGACTTCTGGATCATCGAGCAAATCTGTTAAAACCCAACGAGGCCCGACGCAACGTCTAAAGGGCGAGGGTAGGTTAGCCCTCACCACATTTAAGGCTAGTGGTGAATCGGTGGAGCACTGCCGTACATTTGTAAATCAAGCTGGAGTTCTTGTTAGGGACCATGTACCGATCAACATTGTACAGTGGCATAAGCCGAAGAACGCAGGGGCTGAACCTAGTTATGTCAACGATACTCTAAAACAGTTTCTTTGGGACAGTCTACTGACACACTTCAGCCTACCGGAAGACATGACGGAAGGGCAGAAGAATAAAGTCAAGGAATGGACTTTTAAGAAGATGGCCACACAATTCCAGACCTAGAAGAAATATTTATGGTCCAGATATGAAGATGAAGATTCAGTATTCACTGAAAGTCTAGTGAAGATAAAAGATCACTGGCCCGCATTTAAGAGGTATAAGAAATCGTCTACTGCTGTGTCCCGATCAATCACAAATACGAAAAATGCTTCAAAGAAGAAACATTTCCATCATTTGGGGTATGGTGGCTACAAGACTGCCATTCCGAAGTGGATAGCATTTGAAGCTAAACTAATGCAGACAGGAATCACTCCACAGACATGGGACTGGCCCGACCGGTCCAAGTTCTGGTTGTTCGCGCATGGGGCAGGGTTGGACCCAAAGACAGGGAAGATCGTTGCAAAGGGAAAATGGAAGAAAAAAATTGAAGCAATCACGACGGAGCTTATAGATGCAATTGAAAAAGTTAGAAAGGAAGAGTACATTTCCGATAGAGAGAATGACGAGCTGACACTCGCTTTGGGGAATTCTGAACACGTTGGATGGATACGAGCCCTCCCAGGTGTCACCATGAGGGAAGTGTGGCTGGAGTGCGCTGACACTTATAGAAGACATTCGATAAAGAAGAAGTAGGAGTCAGCCAAGTTAGCGGAATTGATAAATAGGGTGGAGGTGCTTGAGAAAAATTAGAGGACACCTGATCAGCAGCTGTTTCTACAAGATCCTCAAGCCGATGCCGTCCCATCTCAGCGAAGAAGCAGTGTGGGTTCCTCGCATCTTGAATGTGGAGGAAGCTACCCCGTGGATTATGTCACGGAGAAGACATATTGCGAGCTACATTTGCCAATGAGGAACGTGTCCGTCAAGGTGGCGGTCGGCTATGTTTACCCAACTGAAGATGGAGCAACGCACCATCATATGCCCATTCCAGTTGGCTGTGTTCGTGTCGGGTGGATGATGTTGTTCCGGGTTATGAAACAGTGGAGCTTGATTTTCCTGGAGGTGACGAGGAGAAGACATTGGCCGATGTCAAGCGAGGTTTCGCCCTATGGTCCAAGAAATACATCATCCTTTTGCAAAGGCCACCAACTCCTCCTCGTAGAAGTCCACATGAGCAGCAAATTCCGCATGAGCATCAATGGCCATCGACTCCTCCTGGTAGCAGTCCACATGAGCAGCAAAGTCCACACCTACCTGAGAGGGACCCCAGCGCGAGTCCACCATCTCGAGATCCTCCACGTAAGAAAGGCCAAGCTCGTTAAACGGTACGCCGCCTAGGAAGAGACCTAGCAAGGAGAAACCACTGCCGCCTATTGAGAAGTTACCTTGGGAAAAAACTATCGAGGAATGCACCGAAACCTCTAAGTCCGAGGTGGAAAAACATTTTGCTAAGAAAGTGCCAGAGATACCTTTTGAGAAGACTCTAGATCCTGTGTAAGTTGTGCATACCGTTGAGAATCTATATGACCCTGTACCATCGCCTCCATCTGACTATAGGCGTTCTATTGAAAGGTCGTATGACGATATGGTGGAGGCGAAAAAACCCGATAAATCGGTAGTCTCGGGTATAAAAAGGAAACAAGTACACCAGCTCGGAGAACAACCCGTTCAATCGGTCCCTCCTCTCAGGGTGTTTGACGAGAAGGCCGTTCAAAGTTCTCGACAAAACACAACAAATTACCCCATCGCTGAAGTAGCATATAAATTTGTTCTTGGGAAAGATTTGATCGAGAATATCACGTCGCTACCAACAAGTATGTGTAATTTGCATGTGTGGTACACTAATGCCACAAAGAGAGGGGTCGAGGCTATCATGGTGCGAGTTAAGGATGAGCACTACTTACAAGAATACTCTGTGAGCGTTGAATTTTGTGAACTTTTTCAGTTATACAATCTCCGGGCCCTCGACAAATCTATCATCAGTTGCTATTGTTTGTAAGCGATTTATTAATGTAATTTGAGAAGTCTTTAGCTTAGCTCGTTCGTTGTCTACAAATTATCCTCAATTTAATCTTTTGTGCGCTATATTATGCAGATCGAAGAAGCTCGAATGCAAAAGGGATGAAATCACGGACATTGGGTTCATTGACCCAGATACAATGCATGAAAAAACCATAGAAGATCCCATCTTTAACAAGGATACACTAGAGACTTTGCTAAGGTTTTTGAAGCGACAACGTGACAAAAAGATAATACTTTGGCCTTACAACTTCAAGTGAGTGTTACTGTCTTATGACACATTCTATTTTGCTCACCATATGTTAAATTTTTATTTAAACGTGTGCAGGTTCCACTTTATTCTTATCGTCACTAAAATGTACGATGGAGAAGTTGAAGTCTTTGACTCACTAACCAAAGAGCCTATACTATACAAGACGGCTTTTGAGATGCTCAAAAAGTAATTTTAATTCTTATCGGTTTTTTCGTTAATTTCCTGATATCAACAAATTGGTAACTCTTTTATGCATTTTCTTTTGTCGGGCAGCGTATGGAAAAAAAATCATCGAGGAAGATCCGGCCGGTGGATGGAAACAGAAGCTGATATGGCGTGCGAACAAAGTAAGTAGTACTACCTAGGTCCACACACCTTTATCATACTTGATTATTGTTTGATTGAATTATATTCTTGTACAGAAATGCGCGAAACAATCAAAGGGGACTAATCTATGTGGATACTACGTTTGTGAAAACATCCACAAGATTGTCAGCGAGAGAATGAATAATCAAAGAAATAGAGAGGTACGAAAACAATATTTACAAATTTATTTTGTTACCATAACTTGTGCTGAGTTTCAGTCATAATTGTTTGATTGTGATTTTGATATATATATATATATACACACATAGCTCATGTATTCATTTGTATCTCATTCTTTTACAGTTGGCAAGAAAGCGGGACAGGATCTCAATCGAGCACCGCTTCAAAGCAATTGGCGAGGAATTGGCGGGAATTTTCCTTCGGGACGTCATACCTAACTTCGCAGAGTACCACTATGAATGAAGATCTACATGTAATATATAGTTTGACTCGGAGAGTACCACTATGCTACATGTAATAGATAGTATGCCTCGGAGAGTACCACTATGCATGAAGATCGATCTTCATGCATGTACTACTTAATTTTGCGATCTTATGCAATTACATGTGTTATATTATATGCACCAAGTTGATATGTATCACCTAGATCTTTCTTCATGTACTACCTAAACCCAAACGCGTTTCTGGCGCATCGACGCGATCCTCGTACGATGAAACGGTCTGATACCCCTAAACCCCTCCTAAAACCCTAAACCCTCGATTTTCTGCCGCGGCGGAGATTTATGCACTTTATCTGCCGCCGTAGCCAACCTTTGGTACCGGTTCTTGTTACAAACCGGTACCAAAGGTCCCTAGCCCTGCGGTCTGCTGGATGCCCACGTGGAGGCCCCTTTAATACCGGTTCGTAAGGAACCGGTACCAAAGGGGGGGGCTTTTGTCCCGAATCTTTTGTACTGGTTGCGTTTCCGGTACAAAAGGACCTCTGGAACCGGTATTGATGCCCATTTTTCTACTAGTGGCAATCAAGTCATGTTTGTTAACATCCCATAATTGCTGATAGAACTCTATAGGGAATCCATGAGGCCTAGCACTTCATTATGTTCCATCTAAGAAATAGTCTCAAAGACCACTTTCTCATAACAATCGACCGTTGAAAGAACAATTTCTTTCATGGATAGATGCGGAATGTCATCGGTCCGTCCCTCCGTCATGGGGAAAATATTCTGATTAGGTTCACCAAATAACTTTTTGTAGAACTAAGTGACGTAAACCTTTAAATTTTCTTCACCCACAATGATTCCTTCGTTCTGTCTAATTGAAAATTATTTTTCTTTCTATGTTTTCCATTTGCAAGCAGGTGAAAATATTTAGTGTTGTTCCCACATTCTTGAACATACTTAACCATAGCCTGCTGGTGCCACTTGGTCTCTTCATCACGTCTAACTGTCTAAGTTTATTAATGAGTTCGTTTGCATCTCGCATAGCTTGTTTCTCAGAATAACTTAGAGGGTAAGATTCAGCCTTTAGGTCCAACTCCTCAATGATGGCCAGTAACCTTTCCTTCTCTTTCTTATATTTTCTACCTAAATTATTTGTTCATCCCTTTATGAAGCGTTGCAAGTGTCTTGTTTTATTTTTCCACTACTGAATAGGTGTATCTCTTTGTGATACACCGCTCATTTAGCCGCCCCCATTTCATAAAAAACATCATGTCTCAACCAGAACAATTCAAACAAAAAATATGGTTTATTACCTACATGCGCTTGATTGTCGGAGTCAATAAGTAACGTTGTATGGTCGGAACCAGCTCGGGTCAAATCCCTCACCGAAATTAAAGGGAATTTTTGTTCCTATTTGACACTTGTAAGGATTCGGTCCTAACAGTTGAATAGTTTAGCGTATTGAGTATAGACTCATGGCGTGTTCAAATCATAACAACTCGATATTATAAAATATAATTTTAATACTCGAAAGTTGCTCAAACACTGAGAGGTTAACTTCAGATTCTTAATATCTTTGAGGTCAAAAACTTGGCCCATGCTCTTCGCGCGCTGGATCATAACAGGTAACATACCAACCACGATGTTCAATAACATCAGCAGTGTCACCCTGACGGAGTAATGTTTTTCATTTGGAAGCAAATGAGAAATGTTGTCGATGACAAACCCTTTCATTCTCATCACCACTTGTTGAAGCAAAAGCCATGTAACTTTGTTGTAGACCTTTGCAAAATCTATCTTAAGGTCGCACCATTTCATATGTTCACACTGTAATTCATGGATGGCTTTATGCAAGGTATTGTTGCATGTCCGAATGACACTCAAGTTCTGCATCAAACACGCGTGTATTGTCGATCACTTGCACGGTTCAAAGATTATATAAGATAAGATAAAGATGCTCAATCTTCGTCAGAAGACACTCTATAAAAGAGAAAAGCAAAAGAGATTTCCATGGGCCTATCTCAGACTGCTCGCGTACGGTATGCAATCTCCTCATTCTGCTACTAGGAGACTAACAAATCTCTTGAAATTCTCATACGAGGAGCCACCTTCGTCGAGGCTCCCGCGAGCTTCGTCCCTGAGCTTCCGTACCCTCTCTGCGATCCCCTCGTCGTTGATAACCTGTTCCAGTTTGGTCTTCACCTCTTCATTAGTCACGATGCCATCTTCCCCGGGGGTCACGGCCAGACCGGTCATCCAGATGTCGCAGATGTAGCTCCGGTTCGCAAACTGGTCGGCGAAGTAGGGCCAGCACAGAATCGGCACGCCGTTCCTGACACCCTCCGTCGTCGAGTTCCACCCGCAGTGCGACACGAAGCACGCCACCGAGGGATGCGCTAGAACCTACATTAGAGGTCGAGATGGATCACAAATACACAAACATCATTGCCCGTCTGACAATTAGCAAGACATATGATGTAGTAGCATGATAGTGAAGTTGCTGAAAATGTAATGGACCTGCTGCTGGGGGCACCAGCTGACCACCATGCCCTTGCCGGCGATGCGGATCTGGAACTCGTCGAACCACGCCTTGCTGACATCGCCGGAGGTGAAGTCCGGGCGCACCACCCACAAGAACGGCCGACCAGTGAGCTCCAGCCCCTCGGCGAGCTCCTGGAACTGCCGGGAGCCGAATATGGTCAAGCTGCCGAACGCCACGTACACGACGGAGCTATCGGGCTGCGCGTCGAGCCACTCCAAGCAGCTCACGTCTTCCGGCCAGAACTGCCCCACGGGCTTCCGGAGCTCCTGATCCGCGAACAGCGGGCCGATAGGCACTATGTCGGGGAACAGCTCGAACGCCGTGGGCTCTGCGTCGAGTAACGAGTTGCACACGGTAATCTCGGCGAGGCTGCTCCATGGGCCGTAGCTTGATGCCAGGTGGAATACTGCCTGCTGCTCATCGGACGGGCCGTCGATGATCCAGAGCAGATGCGAGGCGTCGAGGGGCGACTTCGTACGAACCTTGCTGTTTCGGAAAGCCTGTATGTGTTCAGGTGTTAAATGTCTCATTATACTAGTACCATTTGCTTGCTTCAAGCTTTAAAAAATGAAGTGATATTCTCTCTTTGAGTCATTCTCCGGTAAACATTCATGGCCGTTAGGTGCAGATTTTCTCGGTCATTCCGTACTTGCATGAATCGTAATATCTACTTACTCCGTTTCAAAATATAAGATGTTTTAGTTTTGTGAAAAGAGTGTATTTAGATCATTTTTATTGTGTAGGTTTATTTCAAACCTAAATGAACCTATATACTAAAAAGAGTCTAGATACACTCTTTTCACAAAACTAAAACATCTTATATTTTGAAACGGATCAAACCTAAATGAACCTATATACTAAAAAGAGTCTAGATACACTTCTTTCACAAAGCTAAAACATCTTATATTTTGAAACGGATGGAGTTGATTAGATGCAGTTAGTCAGCCAAGGAACTGAAAGATGAGTTATATGAAAATTTTAGAGGAAACTCATGGCCTGTTCCTTAAGACGAAATGGTTGTTGTTCATAGGAAGAAAGTTTTGGTACAACGAGCTCGTAGGAAATGGTTGTTCTGAGTAAATTGCAAAAAACACCACAATTGTTGAAAAGCTATCAACCTTTCACAACAACAAAAAACCACTGGAAAACAAGCATTTTGGTGGGCCTTCGATGAATTTACCCTATGTGGTGGTTTTTTGCAATTTACTCAGTTGTTCGAAGGTGGTCAAAATAACAACTCATTTTCATAGGATTACTAATGGTAGGAAGAGAAAAAAAAACATTGTTCATTCCTTACAAAATATTATGTGTTGATCGCACATGCACAACAAATATATGAGAACATGCTACAGAATATTTTTGAGCCTGCTAAATTGTTCCAGTTGTCTCCTAACTTTTAGAAACTCGAGAAAACCTTTTCGATGAGGACAATAATGATCCTATCGACCTTTTACTATAAAAGAAATTAAAAATGTGTTATTCTCTATCCAAGTTATCATGGTCCTGACAATTAAAAATGCTTTATTCTCTCAACATTGTTGACCGATTGTGAAACATGTAATTGTGCAGCAATTTGTGTGCTTCTATAATGGGGCACCTGATGCCCAAAGACCGAACTATGGTGTTATTGCACCGCTACCTAAAATCTGCGAGGAAAATAAAATCTAGCAGTTTAGACTGATTTGTCTTATAAAGTGTATCTATAAACTAAATACTAAAACTTTAACCTTGCACTTGAATCCTTATGCTTCTAACTGTTTTAGCATTCAACATAATGATTTTTATTAAGGATAGAAGTATTATAGATGGCATTCTTTCCTTGCGTGAGCTTATGCATCATGCAGATGTGAAAAAACAAGCTCGAATCCAACTTCACTAATTTGAATCGGAGTTGTCTCGCTTGGGGCGGTTGGCTATGGGACTTTTTTCTAAGATGTGTAGGATATGAAATATAGGGAAATATGATCGTGGGCTCCAAGCCGGCATGGGCGCTTGGCCTTTGCACAAGGTCGCCCATGACCTAGAGCCGGCACCGTGTGTAGACTTTTCCCAAGTTCATTGAGCTAAAGTCACTCTTTGTAAAATAATTTTGATTTTTTTTAATTTTATCCAATACAAAAATGACTTAAATTCCATGAATATCATAAATTTTGGTGTTTGATAGCGGAAAATGACCGAAATATTCCGTTAAAATTCATCTAAAATATATATAAAAAAATGAAAATATCTTAAATCTTATTTGAATTACTGTGTACTACTGAAATCACTGAAATACTTTTGATCCAAGGGTAATATTTTGTCTGTCTACCGAAATCTAAATTCAGTGAATTTCGATCAAATATCGCTGAAAGGGATTCAATTAGTCTGACCGTGAATTTAGTATATTAGTACAGGCAGTAAACATGCAAATTAAATTACTAAATTAGGCAGCACGGTGTATCTCATACCCTTGTCGTCAATGAACCCATCCTGTATGATCTGGGGGATCCTGAAATTGGTCCCAAGGCACGACGCTGCCGCCGGCCAGAAACCGGTGACCCGGACACCGAGGTTCCTGGCAGCCTGGAAGCAGAACCCCATGTTCACGTCGCCGACGAGCCACTTCACCTTTGTCGCCCCCGATGCCTCCGTCTTACTTATGAGGTCCCCCAGGTAGCCCGGCACGCGCAGAGAGATAGCTTCCAATAACTTGCATAGGTCCCTGCGGTCACCGCCCTCGGCCATGCCATCGGGTATGGAGGCCAGGCGGATACCCTCCACCAGCGCCTCGCCGCTGTGCATGGTGTCGAGGAGGAGCGCGTGGGTGAGCCCGGTGCAGACGAAGGTGACCTGGAAGCCGTGGTCGACGAGGCGGTGCGATAGCTCCATGAGCGGGGTGACGTGGCCCTGCGCCGGGAACGGCAGCACCATGACGTGAGGCGCCGCGGCGGCCATGCCGGTCGTGTAGGAGCGGCAGATGTACTATACGTACGTACGCACTATAGTGTACTCTCGGTGTGCTCTAGCCAGACAGGGAGAAACGGAGAGACTGATAAGCGCGCCTCGTCTTGGCATTTCCGCCCGACCGCAGACTGCATGGCTCTCGTCGTTTCCGTGCTGCCGTGGAGCGATCGGCCGGCTGCCGGCGCGGCTATGCGATGAATGCTGAAACCTTCTTGTTTCTCTTTTTATTCCCTCTTTTCTTGTTGGCCGCGGGCTTGATGGTGTGAAGAACACGACGTGCAAGGAGTCAGCAACTATTGGACAATAGTCTACCAAACCGTCTTATAATTTATTTTTTTTGAACAGCAAAAGGTCCAAAGGACCGAGAACTGCATTCATTCCAGTGGTGGGTTACAGACTACAAAGAGGTCCAAAAGAAAAGGAAAATTGACAAGAACCTACAAGATTACAAAAAGGACCTTGAAATAGAGAGAAAAAAAGCAAAGTGTCCTTCTAGTCCTCCACCACGACGATGAGCTCTGCTTGACTTCCTGGCCGGAATCGCCGCCGTTGGGAACGCACCACTTGGGACGACTCCGATGAACGCCAGGTCGGAGCAGCTGGATGGCCTCTGCATCGGCATCACGACTAGAGGTTGTAGAGCAGCCACCAACATGCGGCTGAGGAGCGCCGCCCTTCGGCCATGAGAAGCAGGGGCAAGGCAACTTTGGCTGCCACGCGTCCCCCACTGATGAACTCCGAGGAACTCCTGCAGCGCTCCTTCCCTACAGTCCAGGTTGCAGACTGGACAGAAAACCAACGTCTCTGATGCCACCATCACCACGATGGCTACAAGTAGAAGACGAGGTGACCAAATCATGCAGGATTGGACCGCAACCGAGCCTCGATGGAGAGAACCACTCCACCGATCTAGGAAGCTGAGACCTACCGAACTTCTTTTCCCCAACCACCATGGCTAAGAAAAGAAGATGATAGGAGAAGCAGCTGCCCATCAGCTCAAAATTATTGTAGCAAGAAGAGGATGGGGATATGGGAGCAAGGGAAGCTGAAGCTGCTCCCCGCCATGGAACCGTTTGTGAGGTGCCAGCATAGGAGCCAGTAACACCCTCTCTCCAATCGTGGGATGAGAGAGGAAGACTGGTACTAAATATGGATCTGGCCGCCGCTTTATTTGCCGGGGAGAAGCTAACTGAAAGGAAACCTACCACTACAAAGAACCAGACCCCCCTTCAACACATCACCGGCCACCATGGCCGCCGGCGACGTGAGGGAGAGAGGCTGGCAAGGGAGTCAATGGGAGGAAAGCTCAAGAAGAGCAAGTCGCCACCGGGGCACACGAGAAAAGGATACAAGAAACTAGGGTGTATATGGTTTCACTCGAAAGCTGTTGCACAACCGTCTTATAATTTGGAAAGGAGCTGGTATTTAGGATTGCAAATTACGAGTGAGAAGTAAGGCTAACAAAATTTAAGACTTTCTATGGAGGTTTTAGCACATAGCACCACTTGCTGTGGCATTTTTCAGAGAACCACAACTACATGTTATTTGTATGCAAAACATCAGTTTGCGGTAATGAATTGCACAAAACATAAACATAACACAAATAGTGGCATTAGCTAGGTTAACCCCGAATCAATCCACTCCACCCATCTGGCCGCATGAGTAGCATATTCTTGCTCCTGGTTACCCCTCTCGCCTATGAGCCCTTGCCTTCTTGTTAGCAACCAAATACTATTGTCTGGCTGATCCATGGGCCTACTGGGCTTGGGCTGCCTAGAGTGGGCTTGGGCTGCACGAGAAGGATCAACTACATACGCGTAAGGAGTGGATATGAACAGACTGGCTTGGAACGGGACGGCTTTAGCCTCCTCTTCTTCTGTCTTCTCCTTCCTCTAGACTTCCTCTAGCATCTCAATCCTCCATGGTTGAGCCCATACTTTCTCTGCAATTCGAGTTGTAATCGAACCCTTGATCTAGTGAAGCGAATCTAGTACTTTGTTAAGGTTAGAGTGTTGCATGCACCCTAAGGTGAATCAATTTTGTTTAGAATCCTTCGTTATAGTCTATGAACTTGTCTTGAACCTCAACAATTTGAGGTTTTGAGAAAATAGAATGACATTAGCAAAGTAATGATTCATGTGTTCAAAAGGAACAAAGGCAGCGGAATGAACCATGAGAGATCATGATCAGTTGATCATGAAAAAGAGAATATAGTATATAAACCTTAGGCAGTAAGGACAGTAAACGGTGCCAGGAGCTAGTGCAAACATTTAGTTAAGAAAGCATAGTAAGTATAAACCACACCTCAAACTTTTGGATTTTTTTTTAATTCATAATGGAAATGACCAGTATCACTGTCCAAATTGGACAGGGAAAGAAATGCAGTTAACAGAATGACATGCCATTTCTAGCAAACTCATAGCCAACCTAGCAGCATTTTGTTAACCACCACAAACTTTAAATCCATACATAGAACCAACTTAGAGAGGCGATTTCAAGTAGTGAAGGAGGTTAGTCAAGCGTGCAAAGATGTGTGTTGTCAATACTAGAGCAACTTAGAAAACCTATAAATCGGAGCCAAAACCTAGGGGTAGACTACACACAAACCTCAGAGCAACATATCTAAGAATCACACCCGTGCTAGAAGCTGAGTGAGAGGTACAACCTCAAGGATCAAGAAGTTGGAGGAGAAGGCAAGCTAGGAGCAGACAATCAACATCAATAATATTTAGTAAACTACAAAGGTTGTTGACTAAGCCCTAGAATTAGATGAGAGCAGTAGTTGTAATCTAGTATCTAGGGATCATATGGATCCTGAGAGAGAGAATGTGTGTTATAGGAGTGTTGGTACCAATAGATCATGCATGAGCATGACCCTATTACTAGGAACAAAGCACAAGCCTAGGACAATAAATCAACGATGCAACTCAAAAGAGGAACCAGAGTGAATAACCTGCATGTACCATGTGCACACACCCAATTTTAAAATAGCTAGAAAGAATAAACTTAAGAACACAGACCAATATTATCTAACCCCACTTCCTAGGAAACCAAGTTGGGTAGCCTAGGAAAAGAAGGTAGATAATACAAGACTAGTTCATGTAAAATGAAATCTACATAAATACATTGTAAATAACTCAGCTTCGAACACTAAATATAGTAAACAACCTCACCATCAAAGATTGATAAGAACTAAACAAGAAATATAGTAGGCTATACTAAAACAACAAAACAAGAATTAGCCTAATAATTCATACACAATTCCATCCTAATTAGATAAACCCTAGAACAAAAGTAGAAAACTTAACTTTGATTAAACAGAACCCAAGTCCAGTAAACGCTAAAGTTCAGAGATAGACAAAATAAGTTTTTGATCACCAACACCAACTAGACATCGTAGATAACTCTACAAGCCTAGAGTAATTTCTAGAACACCTAAATTAGACCAATTAGCTATCTAAAACTTCTAGATCATCAATAGAACCCTAGAACAATAGAAGGGGGTCGAACTCAAACGAGAGACATCAATAGAAACAAAGAGAGAGTTACCTTGACCATGAAGGGATCCTAGCTCAATCGACGGTCGGAGAGGAAGAAGAAGGCACATGGGCAACGGAGGCACAAGGAAGACTAGAAGGAGGCACATTGACCTACGGCAAGCCACACTAGCAATGGAGAGATGTACATGATGTATTCCAGCATCATCTCGACGTCGAAGTAACGTTGGAGCAGCGCCAGGGCACGACGGTGCCACCATCACTGAACCCTAGGGTTAGTGTTAGGGTAGTGAGCGACCGCAAGAGGGTGAGTGCGGAGAATCTGTAGGGTAGGAAGGTAGAGAGAAAGGGGAGCCAATTGAGCGTGAGCGTGGTAGCGGAGACGGCCGACAGAGACCGGAATCGATCGACAACGACGAGATGACACGCATTCGCTAGAGATAGAGCACAAGAGAGAGAGAGAGGGTGAAGACGGGAGAGTGGGATGGTTCGGTTCAGCCAAACCGATCGTTCTGGTTTGACCCCTTAGGTCTTACCAGTGGGGCCAGGGTATTTGGTAATTTCACAATTACTGAAAAATTCCATTTAACAAAAAATTACGAATAATATTTTATAAAATAAAATAAAATAGTTCCAAATAGAGAAAATGCAAGAAATCCACATCCATTTTCCAAGAATTATTAAAAATAGTTTTGTGGGGATAAGAATTCAAAGTTCATTTATGAACTACAAAAGGAATATCATTTAGGTATTTAAAAATACCTTCAAAATACTTAAAATCTTAATAATAATTCTAAAATCATGGGAGTACTGTAAAACTCACATATCCACTTCGAATATTATACAATTCAAAATGATGCAAATGTGAAATTTAATTAAATCAAAATGGATTTAAATCACTTAAAGCCTAAAAGGGGAAATGGTAATTCTAAGAAAAAAATCGACAACACCCTAAAAAATACATGAAATGTATTCAACATGATTTTCTTGAGATATATGAAAATTTGTAAGTGAAATTCATATAAATCATTCGAAAATTTTAAAGTACAATTCGTATGAAAATTCTAAAGTGAAATTTATATGAATGATTAATACACTTAAGGCCTTTAATGGCAAAGTGGTAAATTAAACTTTAAAATAGAAGAACTCCATGATCAAAGGGAGAGTAAAACTAACACAAGAATATATTGCATTACATCTATTACATAACAACATCAAATTGCTTCTTTGAACATTGTCCTTACTTAACAATGATGTCATTTTCATAACCCGAGGTCTAGGGGTCACGTAGAACCTTTGAACGACATTATCTCGCAGTTACCAGGAATTTCAAACTTACATGTCCATTGGAAATTCAAGCTACTTTTCCAAAGTATTATCACCTGCATCCAAAAGAAAATACTGTTTTATGAATGAAATGAATTCTGAAATGGTGGACAATGGAATTATGGTTAGAACACATGATAGGAAATCATATGGTGGAGATTCCATTATACCGAGAAATTTACCCTAGAAATTAAACAACAATTGCAGTTAGTCATTCCAAGGATCCTTATAAACCGTGCTGACTATAGATCTTGGTATGGGATATGCCACTAGTAGAGATTTGCTTATAGGTGACACTTTACTAATGACGTGCGTAGGAAAAATTTATATCAATAAGTGGGACACACCAGTCGAGCCGGCAGAAAATGCTAGTGGCATACCAAATAAAGAACATGTCACTAGTTAGTGGCACGTCAAAAAATCTTGCACGCCACCTCTACTTTTTTGTGATTAAAAAGGGAAAAGGAATGAAAAAATAGAATTGGATCTATCGTCCGCGACTCACTCCACTCAGCTCGCTTTATCTGTATGAAACCACCATCCTCTCCTCCCGATCCTCCACTCCACTCCCTCCCTATCTGGTTCCACCACTCGGCGGTTCCTCCCCTCTCCGCAGCTACCACGTTGATGTTGCATCCACGGCACCGACACGCTGCCCCTCTCCACTGCTACCGCCTGGACACCTTCGCCTCAACCGCACCGACGCGCCTCTCCCCCAGGCACCGAGCCACCACTCCTCTCGTCAACCGACACGCCACGCATCTCCACCGCCGGTAAGCTCCATTAAATTCAATACTATGTCATGTGTAAATTTAGGGTAATTTAATTTAGAGAAATTTAGTTATACTTAGGATAAATTTTGTGTAAATATAGTTGTAAAATTTGTAGTTTGATATTGTTTAGTTGTACTTAGGATAAACTATATGTAAATATAGTTGTAGATATAGTTTAGGTGAAATTTGTAGTCTGATATTGTTTTATTTTAGTATTTGGGACATTTTTGCATAGATGTAGTTGCAACATGTAGTTTCTTATTTGCATAGATAATATAGTTGTTGTTTGTACATAAATAGATGATTTTAAGATTTTAGTGATGGAAAGTTAATAGTGATTTCTTATACATAGTATATGACTTCATGTGAAATTTGCACGCATAATCACATGACCATTTCGATGGGCTCACGTTTCGGCATTTATCTTGTAAAGGGTTCTTTCGAGAAAACAATGCTACCAAGAACTATATATTTATGTTTATATATTTTATCCATTTTTTGTGCATGATTTATTTATCTAATGTGTGTATTTCTGGTGCGCAGACCTTGTGATATAAGAATACATTTCAAACAGATTACATGATATGTTGCACCTTTCCACGTCCATGGACAGATGTACAACATCAAAGTGAAGATATATGAAACAAGGACTCGCTTTGGGAGGCTCCGAGTGGGAGCGGTTCATTGAACAACTGCAGCTCACCGGCGGATAAATGCTATCAATTTCCTTGAAAGAAGGAACACAACCAACAATAAAAGTTGTGGTGTTTAATACCAATGAGGAGGACGAGCAAGAGTATGCCGAAGGCGAATAAAGTGAAGAAACCGAGGAAATTTGTGAAGAAGAACTTTTAGAACACACCATTATCTCTAAAAGATGCAACCTTACCGATAGTGAGAAACAACATCTCTTACAACTCCTACATCCCGCTAATTTGATCAGGATCAGGATGCCATATGTGACTCGTTTGAACAAGACGAATGTCGAAACCCACAATATGGTATGTTCTGTCAATTAATTTACATACATTCCCTCTTTATTATTTTTCATAACATGTCGAAACATCATTTGACATAGAGTTATCTTTGCATCCAGAAATTACCTATGGTTGTGGGTGACTTCCTTGGCCTCTCTCCTGAACGTTTGGTTGGAGTGGGTGTTGGAGGAGGTGTGATCAACACCATCCCATACAAGACATATACAAATGGATGCATCTCCTTCAAAAATGAGGCATGGAAGAACTTCATTAGTGACGAAGAAGATCTTTAGACAGAAGATCTTTAGACCAGACAAGTCGTGCTCATGACTTCTAGGGAAACTCTGCCCAGGCACAATCAGATAGTTATCTTCATCACAGATATCATCATTGCATGATTTTCTGGCCACCACCAAGTGATATTGTTTGTTCTTGTGGTGATCTATTATAGTTAGTATTTATCTATGTGGAACAAAATAAGTAGCTTTGACCTATGTGGAACCATATATATTGTTTCGATGGTAATAATATTGATATATAATAACTGATGGATCTTGCTCCCATTTTTCTTTATAACTTTGCTGTCAAATTCAACAAAATAAAATCGGTTTTTAATTTTTACAAATTATCTAGTGGTGTGTGATGCAAATATGAACGCCACTAAGTGGCTCGAACTTAGTGGCATGCCAGACACACACACTACAAGTATATGATCCACGCCATCAGTAAAAGTTACCAGTAGCGTAACAGCGGTGGTGTGTCACCTGCACGCCACTAAGGGGTGATTGGCACACCGTCTATGAGCAAATATGCACTAGTGGGCGAGTTAGAAGTATCTTTTTTATTATGTATATTTTCTGATGGCTAGGTCGAATTGCATTCCCAGCGAGGAATGGCAGGGGGTGGGATCTCGTAACGTTCCCATCTTGTGTTGTGGGATGATGGCTTTCGTGCCTCAGTAGGGATGAAAATTAATATTGGTTGTTGATCAAATTCATTGTAAAAGGTAGATTATGGAATGAAGTCGTGCTCGGCATGATTTAGCTAAACTTGGTAACCGGCCTCATACCTAATAAAGTGTGATTGAGAGCAATAAGACAAGTACATTTGTAGGAAAAATAGCGACCTCTGTGACATGTTGCTCCCTGTTCTGGGAAAGAACTAGGATCGCAACGTGGAAAGAAACTTGATGATGTTTTAAAAACCTGTGAAGACTAGCAGACATAGTTTTTTCTAAACTAAAACTTACCTCTTTTTAAGAAAACAATTTTGAAAACCAGCATTAGCTTAGGATCTTTAATCCAGGCCGGTGGAAATAGAGCACAGACAACCACCTATAGAATTTGCTTAGTACGCTCATACTCAATCTATCTTCTTAAAACTTGGCTTAGACTTTGAGAATTTCTACGACAAGTCTATGTAGAAACTCAAATACGAAGGTGAATTCTACTACGAAGAACTAGATCTTTCGAGGCATTGAATGAGTAGACCGAGATATAGTCTACAAAACTAAAGATGGAGACACGGAAGAGGATGCAAAAGCATAGACATGATAAAATGTAATAGACGAACTAAGTAGCGTAGAGTTACTTTAAATGAGTTGTTAGCTCAGATGGTACTATGTTTACCGGTACCATTGGTTTTTAAGACAACTAGTTTGATTTTTTCATTCGCCATAGTATCCTCTTTGGATCGAGGAGGATCTTGAATCATTTGTACATTTCTAGTTGCTAATAATAAATATTTAAAAGTTGTGGATCTGCAATATTTTTATTGTACCACTCTGAGAGATTTGATATTTGTGAATTGGTACTTCGTAAGTATTATATAAGTGACTTGCACACTACAACATGTAGTAGCGTGTAGCTACGCTTGGACTATGAGTTTGTAGTAGTAGCTTGATCTTATCTCTATGTACTATCATGTTTTTAGAACCATTAACAAAGATATAGTTTTCCTTCTTCTAAGTTTCATCCATTATAATAATTTATAAAATTGGAAAGCAAAATTCATTTTAGTTAAAGTATAGGAATACACATTTTAAAATAATTTATCTTGAGAAAATATATCAATTTATATTTTCATATAGATAAACGATATGTATATTCAATAAAACGTCCATATATTTCCAAATCAATGTTCATACAGATAAAACATGTATCTACTTCTATATAGATGTTAGTAAGTACAAAAGTAATATGCCTGTTCATAAAAATAGTTTGTGATCATCAAATAATGTATTTATATGCATACAAAATATATTCACGTATCTACAAAAAAGGACAATGAAAAAAGAACACAAGGAAAAAGAAGAAATAGAATATGATAAAATACAAAAAAAAAGTTTCTATGGAGGATAAAAATGTTCATGTATTCAAAAATCTTGTGCATCCTAAAAAGGAAAAAAGGAAGTGAATAAAATAAAATAAAATGCATTTATGTCAGAATAAAATAAAAGAAAAAATGGTAAAAGCCTCGAAAAATAAAGCATGCAAGGAAGAAAGAAATAAGAAAAACTAAAATAGTTTTTTTAAATAGTTAAACAAAAAAAGAAACCTTACCTTGTTGGGTGGCCAAATGAACAACCCCATGTGGGCTTCGTTCCATTTTTTTTCTAAATATGAGATCTGGACAATAATTAATTTATCAAATTATTTGCAATATTTTATCCTATAGGTATCACCTTGTTACATTGTTTACCTTTTTCCAAATTGAGAAGGGGACACATATATCTTTCTTTTTTTGAAACAGGACGACACATTTGTCAGCATGATGTGGTGGATAATAACTAGAAATTAAAACAACTCAAGCCCGTTTTTCTTTTGAGGTTTATCTAGTGTGCGAGAAGTAAATGTTCTAGCAAAAGCTCAATTCTGCCCTTGAATTGGATTAAATTAGAAATAGCAAATAGGTCAAAAATTCTGAATCGTTTGTAGAACAAAAATGTTCCAGTGCTTGTATATGTACGTGCAAATTTTTGAAAAAATGTAATTCGTGGTGCTCCACGGAAGAAGGAAAATAGGTGTTCAATAAACTTCAAAAATTCTCGCAAAAATAAAACTTCAAAATGGACCTTTTAGAAGTAGCTTCTGTGTAGCTACTTGTAAGGGAGTGTCCAATAGTTACACGAACGTGGCCATTCTATCGTGAAAGCTATTTATCGTGCATGTTTATGCTGTCGATTTAGTGCTTCAAGATTCTTGCCGCCAAGTTTCGTCAAGTTCAGTCATTTTTATGAAACACAGAAAAACTGAACTAATTGAAACATAAGGAAATTAAGTGAAATATTACACGCTAGATACCATGCATTTTTTTGTGTGGGAACGACATATATCAATCAAGAAGAAATATCCTGGTTACAAGCTAAAAGGATTTCATCCGGTCCAGAGCGGATCCAGAATTTAGTACAAGACTTTGTGCGACTAAACTTTACTAAAAGATGGCTCACATTGTTGCTATCTCGAGGAATATGGCTACAACAACGCAAACGATCACAACGAACCAGTTCCTTGATCTCATTAACGATCGCTGAGGCCATTGATCTATTGACACTAGGGTCATTAATCATCTGGATGGCATCCAGGCAGTCACTCTCCAGCAGGATCGGTTTGTCAGTCCACTCCAGAGCCAAGGAAACACCCGCGACACAAGCACACAATTCTGCTTCAATGGCATTGTTGCAGACAAAAAGCATCTCCAAGCAGAGAATATGATTGCACCATCTTCGTCTTTGAGAATCATCCCAGCACCTCCTACTCCCTCTTCTGCAACCTAGGATCCATCTACATTCAGTTTGGTCCAGCCAGCAAGTGGCTTAGCCAATAAGCTCTGAACTTGTTGTTTCCTCTTCTTTCCACCTCGCTAACTTATTATCATACTCAATCACCCATTTCCCCTTAGTTGGGTCTGCCAGCGGAGCTTGCTCAATACATAGCAGTGAATCAACATAGCTGCAGAGGAATCGCCGTGAGGCTTGCACTGATGGTGGCTTCTTGAGTTGGACCACCTCATTGCAGACATGCCAAATTAGCCACCATGTCATCATCATCATCATCATCATCATTCGCTTGAGCTTGGACGCCTTATGGAGTGTGTGCATGATCCATTCAGACCCCGAGTTCTGGATATCATCTAACGACGGCAGCGGCCACAGTTTCCTCATTGCTTCCCAGAGATTCCTAGCCATCGGACACCTGCAGAGGACATGGAATGTATCCTCGCATTCCAAGTCGCAGACAATACATGTGTCAGCAATGACAATTCTCCTTTTCTTTTTATTTTCCCAAGTAGCTACGACATTGGTAGCGACTCTCCAAGCAAAAACTCGTACCTTAGGGGAGCAGGGTACCCCCATACCGTGTCCCGGACAGTACGACGACCGTCCGATGCCCTGGTCGCGGCGCACAAGGATGTGCGATGTGTATTATCCTAGGCCATCTTGTAAGCGCTCCTCACTCGAGAACATGTCCCAGCGATCCGGAGCCCAAGCGACGACGTCTGTCCCAATGCGTGGGGACATCTTGATCTTGAGAATCTCATTGATGTTTGCCTTGATGAAGAGCTTGCGAAGGAGCGGTCGATTCTAGTCCCCGGCTTCATTGATGAGCACTGAAACCCGAAGGAACTGACAATCTCCCTGCTCTAACACTGGCTGGTAGGAAGGAGGACGCGGCAGCCATGGATCACGCCAGATTCTAATTTGGCTGCCATCATCCACCCTCCACACCATGCCCGTTTTCAGTAGCTCAAGGCTATATTGTATGGCCTGCCAGGTTGTCCATGCGTTGCCTGCAAAAACAGTATCTTCTAAGAGGTTGTTACGATAATAGAGCGCCTTTAACAATGTGGCACATAGAGTATCTGGCTTGGTGATCAGTCGCCACTCCTGCCTTGCTAATAAGGCCTGGTTAAACAACTGAAAGTCCTTGAACCCTAGGCCTCCACATCTCTCCGGGTGGGTCAGCACATCCCAAGATTTCCAATCACTTTCCTTTTGCCTTTCTCTAAACCCCACCAGTAATTCTGCACCATCTGATTCAATTCATCATATAGCCATTGGAAATTCGAAGACGCTCATGAGATAGGTAGGAATGGATTGTGCTATCGATTTTATCAGAATATCCCCCACTCAATAAATCGCTTTGTAAACCGCACATGTAGGTTTTGTAGCTTGCCCTTCCGCAGTCGCCCCTCTGGTGTTGGGAGACTAAGATATTTCTCCTCAAACTCAAAACTTCTCAACTGTAAAATGCCCCTGATTTGTTCTTGGACTATTGCCGGAAAACTCTTCCCAAACATCACAAATCATTTACTAAGGTTGATCAATTGGCCAGTTGCCTTTGCATAAGTGTCAATCACCTTCTTAATCATCATCGCTTGCTGATTTTCTGTCTTAAGAAAATAGTAAGGTGTTTTCTGTGAATAAGAAGTGGAAGACACATAGGGCTCTAGGTGTTGGAAATATGCCCTAGAGGCAATCATGTATGATGTTATTCCTGATGTATTCATAAAGTTAATGTCATTGTATGAACTACTGATATGTATCATTGAATATGTGATTCGATTGTGAAACTATATATTCATGTTGTTCATACTAAATTTCCTTGGTCATTGAAGTTATGCTGGACACACAACTTAGACTAATGTGAAAGTCGGTTGATGACTTGGTTCCACTTGTCATGGGCATGGTGATGCTATTCCGACTTACACGGATTTGGCTAAAGAGTTTAGCGAGTCGGATTGACCCATATTGAGATACAACGAAAAAGTCATCATTTGTATGTCTTAATCAATGTAATCCTTAGACCTGAGGTTATTGCACAATCCGAGTTGTGGATCACCGACTTAGGTTCTGTCAAACGTTGTTCCATCAAAGGGCGGTTTTAAAGGCAGAATTCAGGTCGACTGAGAATCAAACTGCATGATGTGGATGACCAAGATGGGATTTTGCCCCTCCAACCGAAGAGATATTCTCTGGGCCCTCTCAGAAGATATGATTCGAAAAGCATGGCCATGCACGACTCGGTTAAGTGGTGTTAACCGAGGTGGCCGACTAAGAGTTAGTCGGATGAATCACTTATCTCGGATCGAGAAGAGAGTTGAGCTATTTGAAGGATGGTGATTATTTCGCCTATACTTGACAATATGTATTGTGAGGCAAAAGGAACTCAGACGAAAGTCGCATTGGAAGGTATGTCGTCATGACTCTTTGATACCTGGGAGTCAGCATGTTCCGCTAGGAGCCGCTACCGAATGATTAGTTGCGAATGAGACTTGAATTGTGTTCGAGTCACCATGAGCCTGTCGGGTCACACACTTAAGAGCGGGAGCAAGTTTGGATTGGACCTGAACCAGAAATCCATTTGGGTTGGACCCGAATCGGGCACAGACTGAGTCAGTGAGTTAGACTTGCAGTAATATACGCCTTTTAGTGAATGGGCCACAAGTGAGTAGAGCCCACTTTCACTCTCTATATATACTGGGGCACAGGTGCCCAACGAGCACGATTAGGTCATTCCATGCGTTGGAAACCCTAGATCCAGTACAGTTCAGTTCAGACGTCGTACCGGACCTAGGAGTCCACTGCCGACGCTCCTCCTCGTACGTGTGGATACTGGCAGAGGTGTTGTACGTTCAGCATTTCGACGATCGGATCGTGAGGATTGCACTACATCAAGCAACATGCTTTATCAATTCCACAACTGCGTGTCTAGTGGTAATCCTCGTGGCCTTCTACCTCAGCTAGATCCTGGGATCACTGCGTAGAAAAAAAGTTTTATTTATCTCTATGTGGCTCAACACTAGGGTACACTTTAACCGGAGTTAACTCCTGCTCTTTAACGCGTGCATTTTTTTTTGTCAAAGTCAAACTTTCTAAAGTTTGTCCAGCTACGTAAAAATATTGTGAACATTTATAATTTCAAATCAATATTGTTAGAGCCATTGTGAAATATATTTTTCATATTGTGCATGTCACGATATTGTGAATATTCAAATTCTATTCAACATTGTTGAGTCTATCTCGGAGACTCAGACTGCCACGATAAGGATTTTTTTTTGTAGAGAGCATCCTAGAAGATTGAAACGGGGCAGCTCATTCCGTCAAGAGATTAACAAATCTCTTGAAGTTCTCGTACGAGGAGCCGCCCTCCTCGACGCTCCTACGAGCTGCATCTCTGAGCATCCGTACCTTCTCTGCAATTTCCTTGTCGCCCATGACCTGCTGCAGCTTGGTCTGCACCTCTTCTTTGGTCACGAGGCCATCTTCACCGGGCGTCACGGCCAAGCCGGTCATCCAGATGTCGCAAATGTAGCTCCCGTTCGTGAATTGGTCGACGAAGTAGGGCCAGCACAAGATCGGCACGCCGTTCCTGACCGCCTCCGTCGTCGAGTTCCACCCGCAGTGGGACACGAAGCAAGCCACCGCGGGATGCGCCAGAACCTGCATTTATCGAAATGGGTCAGAAACACCATAGCCAAGCGCGACGTGATGGTTGCAGATGATGAGATGAGCATAGCATGGCTAGCGTACCTGCTGCTGGGGGCACCAGCTGACGACCATGCCCTTGCCGGCGATGCGGCTCTGGAACTCGTCGAACCACGCCTTGCTCAGACCGCCGGAGGTGAAGTCCGGGCGCACCACCCACAAGAACGGCCGGCCGGTGAGCTCCAGCCCCTCGGCGAGCTCACGGAACTGCCGCGCGTCGAAGATGGTGAAGCTGCCGAACGCCACGTACACGACGGAGCTGTCGGACTGCTTGTCGAGCCACTCCAAGCAGCTCGCGTCTTCCGGCCAGAACTGCCCCACGGGCTTGCGGAGCTCCCGGTCGGCCAAGAGCGGGCCGATGGGCACTATGTCCGGGAACAGCTCGAACGCCGTGGTCTCGGCGTCGAGGAACGAGTTGCACACGATGATCTGGGCATGGCTGGTCGCCTGGGCGTTGTCGGAGACAACTACCTGGAACACTGCCTGCTGCCCCCCCGGTGGGCCGTCGATGGCCCACGGCAGGCGCGACGTGCAGATCGGCGGCATCTTGGGGCCGAACTCGTACGTCCCCTGTCGCTTTGCCACGCCTGCAATTTGGAGATAAAGTGAACTCATAACTTCACCACATTTGTCTAGTTTTCTCCATTAGTTGGGACTTTCACTTACGCGTCAATTAAGTATGATATTAGAGTCAATAAGTCTAAAGTTCAACACCTAGTCAACGCATTACTAAATATTAAAAAAAAAATAGCTAGGTCCTTTCACCCATTCTAAGTCTAAAGTTTTCCTACACAGAGTAGAGCTAGACCCATGGCAAGAAGGCTCGCGGACTGGGCGGACTGGGCGACCGGCCACGAGAGCAGGAAGCCAAGAAGCCTGCAAGAACAGGAGAATTGCTGCACTAACCCCGAAGTTAGTTTCTGATTATTCTTTGAAGAATTGAAACCATTCAGTTAATTAATGGATATATTTTTATCGGTTTGATGTTTTGGGGATAGAAGAAGAACATAATTTTGTCCATTAGTCTGAACACCGTACCAATCATCAATCCTCAAACAGAAGAAACTGCTCTTATGTACTTTGTTGTCCATTTTAACAGTTCGGTTGAAATTATTATGTTAATCTTTGGCACGGAACCAACGAAATATGTGCGACTACAAGAATTCGAAGCAATTACAACCGCTTATACTTTGGCCAGGGCTTGGACCAATCCTGACTCCGCCACTGTTTATAATTGGATTTTTTTTAAAGTATCAAGATATCGAGTTGATATGGCAGGTGTGAAAGGCTCGAATCATGGATCAATTTCAAATCTCATGACAACTCTTAGATCCACCATTCTAACATAGAAAAATAATAGTGAAATAAATTGTTTCTAAATCTACATATTGTGTGCATTACTTTTTGGTATGATAGAAATTCCTCGACAAATTCATTAGCATAGTGATCGGCATTTCAGTTCTTCGAAGTTGCAAAAAAACATCACAACTGCGTGAAAAGTTCAAAAATCCAGCACCTTTTTTCAAAATTTGTAAAGTCAAGGATGATTTATGTTACATATCTAACTTTTAGGTTATTGTGTAAATTTTTTAGGGACCCATTTGTGAGCTCCTCTCTCCTCTTTTTTATTTTTCTAAATTATTCTTTTTTCTTTGCTATCCCCGTCACACATTGTGGTGGACCATAGGGCATCCGACGCGGCCAAAGGGCATACACCATCATCGATTGGCCTCCCTCATCATTCTAGACCCTTCCGGCATTCAGTGACGGTGTCGGGTACAGAGGCGGTGGTGGGGGAGGGGCGGTGCCAAGGATAGATGTGGGCTTGGATGGAAGCGGTGGTGGGGAGGGGGTAATGCCGCCGCCTAGGACGAAGGTGGTGGTGTGGAAGGGAAGTGCCCGTGAAAGAGGCGGGCCGCAGATGGAGGTGATGGTAGGGAGGGGCGGTGTCGATGGCTGGGATGGAGGTGGTGGTGGGGTGGGGTGATGCCGCCGGCCGAGACAGAGGTGGTGCTAGGGAGGGGGGGTGCCGGGGACAGAGGCGAGTCGAGGAGAGAGGTGGTGGTAGGGAGGGGCGCATGTGAGACTGGGATAGGGGTGGTGGTGGGGAGGGGCAGCGCCACCACAGGGACGGTGGTGGTGGTGGGAAGGGTGACATCGATGGCCGAGCATGGAGGCGACATGGGCTTTGGTCAATGATTAAAGACTCTGACTTGAGATATGTTTCCCTCTGTGTGGCTAGCGTGCCACGTGACAATGGGCTCCACTCGTCAGAATCATTGTTAGCGTGGCCAAATCCCAGCATTAGTGGACATTGCAATCATCTTACCGCAATCCAGGGAGATTTTTGCAAATTTTCAAAAAACATGGTGGATTTTTAAACTTTTTGCATAATTGTGGTGATTTTTGGAATTTACTCGTTAAACTCTTACTAGTAGCATATGCAGATTGAAAGTGGCCCCATTTGTGAAAATTACTAAATCGCGTCCTGGTAATTAGTTTTTGAATCGTCCCACCTTTTGAGATGATTCAAGTCGCAATAATATTTTCTGATATTTTTGTAGTGGTAGAAAACACTTGGCAATCTACATTTATGCATTTTTTTTGCCAGTTAGAATGGTGTTTGGATTTACTGTTTTGGCCAGACGCGCCCGCTCTCGTTTTGAGGTACACACAGTGCAAGCACCAAGCAGTAAATAAAGTGTAGAACAATGGTCTTTTGTACGTACCCTTGTCATCAATGAGGCCATCCTCTATCATCTCGGGAATCCTCAACCACATCCCAAGAGTCGCCGCGGCCGCCGGCCAGACGGCAGCCACCCGAACGCCGATGTTCTTGGCAACCTGGTAGCAGAACCCCATGTTCACGTCGGCGAGGAGCCACTTCACCTTCTTCTCCCCGGACGCCTCCGTCTCCCTGATTAGCTCCTCCACGTACCCGGGCACATACCCCGAGAGCGCTTCCACGAACTTGGCGAGATCCCTGCGGTCCTCGCCTTCGGCCATGCCGTCCGGTATGGAGACCAGACGGATCCCCTCCAACACCGTCTTGCCGTCCGTGTTCCGCGGCAGGGTGTCGACGAGGAGACCGTGGATGAGCCCGGTGCAGACGAAGGTGACCTCGAAGCCGTGGTCGACGAGGCGGTGTGACAGCTCCATGAACGGCGTGACGTGGCCCTGCGCGGGAAACGGCAGCACCATGACGTGAGGCTTCGTAGCGGCCATGCCGATCGAGGGGGCGGGATATGGATATACGAAGGTACAGTAGCTCTGAGCGGTCGACGGAGAGGGGCGCGAGCTAAAGAGTGAGAGACGGAGGGAGAGGGACTGATAACCGCTGGTTGTTTCGGCATTTCCGGCCGTCCGAACACTGGAAGCTCTCGTCGTTTCCGCGGTCGGCCGGCTGCCGGCGTTGAAAGCGTCTCTCTTATTGTTGCAGCGAGCGTGAAAGGTCGGGACTGATTCTCCGTTCATCTTACTAGGGAATCAGACAAGGGCGCCCTCTACTGCTCAGCTTGCTGTGTTGGGCCTGGCCAATTACGGGGTGAATTATTTTCTCTTTTATCGCTTTCTTTTTTATTTTCTTTATTAGTATATGTTACCATTTTGGTCCTAAAATGAATTTTGTACATCTTTTGGTTTTTCGCAAATAAATTTGTATTTTACATCTTTTGTCCAATTGCGGGGCGAATTATGTATTTTTTTGATTTAATAGATTGTTATTTAAGTTGTGGTGTATTTCTTCTAGTGGTGTCATGTGAACGTCGACTACATGACACTTTACCTATATGGGCCTAGAGGAATGCATTGTGTATTTGGCTACTAATCGTAGGGGTTGTCGGAGTGACAGAAACCTGAACCCCTATTAGGAAACCATTGCACAAGGGACGTAAGGGTCTTAGAGTTTAAAACTATGGTTAGATTTCTATCTTAATTACTTTCTTGTACTTACGGATATTTGCAAGGGGTATAATCACAAGTATGTATTAGTCTTGGATGGGGCGGTACATTAGCACAGGTTCACCCACACAACACTTAGCAAGCTAAAGAAGATTAATCAACTATATGAAGCGAAAACACTTGACAGTCCTCCCATGTGTCCTCGAGAATGTTTGGTCATCTTAAGTAATACAACCGGGTTGTCTTTTGCTGCATAAAGGATTGGGCCACTTGCTGCATTCATTCCTACTGTCTTTTATTTACTCGTACTTTGTTTACTTGCTTTATCGAAAACCCCTAAAAATCTGTTTGCTAAGTATTTGCAGAGAATTCCTGATCCATACCACTAGCCGGCAACTTCTACTCCTCGTTGGGTTCGACACTCTTACTTATCGAAAATACGGCGATACACCCCCTATACTTGTGGGTCATCAGTGGCATAGTGGGATGAAGCAGCCCGGACCAACCTTACATGTCATCGTACATGAGACCGGTTCCACGACTGACATGCAACTTATTTTGCATAAGTGGCTGGTGGGTGTCTGTCTCTCCTACTATAGTCAATATCTGATTTACAACGAGTTGCTAATAACTTGGTTATCCTCGTTGTGGTTCATGTTCGTAGGTAAGAACGGTTCTATCTCCGAAAGTCTAAGCCACGTAAAACTTGCAATTGATAAATTAGAGGCGTCTAGTTTAGATTGTTGCTGGGCTAGTGTCTTGATATGGTATTATTGTAAGTAGATGTATGATAGATACTCTTACAACATACTCAACGTTTAAGTTCCATAGACCTTGGCCTTACACACAAATGAATGATAGAGATCATACCACGATGCAAATGATATAGATCAAATGCATGGACCATATCATCTCACTTTACACATTAGATGTTAGCATCTTATACTGCTAGTTTGGCGCTTTCTGTAGCATTGTAAGATGATCCCTCATTTAGATATCAAGATAAAAATGTGTTCTTCCTTAAGTATGCACCGTTCTGTGGATCGTGTTTCGAGACATCACGTGATGATCGGGTGTACTCGAATCTACGCTTTCATAGGAACGGGTGTAAGACAGTTTTACACATGCGAGTACTAAGGTTCTTACTTGGCGAGCCTAGCATGTACAGACGTGGCCTCGGAACACGGACCGAAAGGTTAAGCATGAGTCATATAGTTGATATGATGCCCATATAGATGCTCGCCTTTGAAGCTACATCAACTCACGTGATGATCAGACTTGGTGTAGTGGATTTGGTTCATGTAATCACCAAAAAGGCACGAGGGATGTCGTTTTTGAGTGGGAGTTCATTTATAATTTGGATTAGTCGAACTAAATTTGTCATAAACTAAATCAAAGTGAATTTGCATAATTTGTTATAGTCATTGGCGTCTGTTCACTACCTTATGTTTAGTTTTAATTGAGATAATAGAACTATAGAATTCTGGATATTTACTTTACGAACTGGTATCGTATTGTTTTGAATGTCAATTTAAAGTTTACAAATCCTATTGCAAACCTTCAGCAAACTCTATTTACTCCATGAAGTTTAATAAGTACTATTAAATCAAGAGTAAGAATTCCAATGTTAGTATCTAAAGTATCATGTTTTCCTCCATGATTATTGATATTCAAAAGTTGTTTTAATATCAAGATTATATAGGAGCTGGAAATTGTTTCAGAAACCATCACGTGTGAAATATATTGTGATATCTGAAACAATGTTTTTGGTTGCATTATGATAGAGTATAATTTAGCAAAATACATATTCTCATATTGTATGAGAATTTGTGAAGGATGGAGATGCTAGGCATCCGGATCTCCCAAAAAGGTTTTTGGGAACTAACATTATACTCGCGATTCTTCCTTACAGGCTATAGTAGCTTGATCATGAAAGTTGTCATGATAAGGATGAATAGAAGATGTAAGTAAAATATTTACTACACTAAAAGATTACTAAAGAATGGATTTTTGAAAGAATGCCAAACATTTGATGATGGAGATCCACTTCAAAGTGCAAGTCCAAAGGTATTAGTATTTGACTATATACGCTTTGTACTATGTATCATGTGAATGACACCACTATTGATGTTGATAGATTCTTTTAAAAGGAAAAAAGAATTGCTGAAAGAGAATCTATAAAATATTTGACAGAAAAGAAAAGGTTGGAGATGTCCAACTTAGGTATATAGAAGATATACATGTTATGGCTGTATTCCTTGCTTGTTAAACAATGTGGTTCTAAGGTATTGGATACCGGTATTGGATACCGAATTGGTTGGTATAAAGTGTCATATAGGACAACACAATTCATGAACTACAATGGCCTAAGTAACTAGCAAGAGAATAAGTGATGATGTTCATTGAAAACAAATAAAGTGTTATTGTGTTTTTCGTTGTCGTCAAACCTAGTCTTCAAGATTTGTTTTAATAATTGTTATTTTGTTTCGATATTACGAAAACAATGGTTGTTCAAATAATTACCGTATTCCATAAAGGATGGATGAACTTTTACAATTCTAGTGGGAGAAATCACATCCATAAACACTATTGCTAAAATGTCGCAAGACAAATGATTGAAAGATCACTTATGAATTGACATCGTTATTTAAATTATATTGGAAAGAAAACATGAAGAAACTCCATGTTGATGGATTTTTGGAGTCTTTTGATTTTGATCTATTGACGCTGGTGAAACTTTCCTTGAGATAATTGAAACTCCGTTCATAGGCCAAAGAGGAACGGATGACTAACTTATTGGATATTATACATGTTGATGTATATAGTCCATTATGTGTAGCCATATGCGATGGATCCTTTTGCTTCATATGCTTTCTCCAGAAATTTAAGTGAATATATCTATATATTTACTTAATAAGGAAGAAGTATGAAACATTTGAAAAATGTTCAAAGACTTTCAAGATGAAGTGGAAATCATTGTAACAAGAAAATAAAGAGTTTATGATTCGATCATAAAGGAAGATATTTGAGTTACATGTTTAGCAAAAACACCTAAGACTTGATGAATTGTTCCATGATTTGTGTTTTCCCGATAAACCATAGGAGTATGGCATATTCGAGAGATGAAATCAAACCATGTTTGACATGGTAAGATCAAAGGTGTCATTTATAAAACTGCCATTATGTTTTAAGGATTGAAGTTTTAGAGACTACCACTTTTACACTGAAAAGAGCACCATCGTGATCCGTTGAAATGACACCATATAAGTTGTGGTTTGGGATAAAACCCGAATTGTCTTTTATTAAATTTTGGTATGCTATGCATAAGTAAAATGTTTACAACCAAAGTCGGATACGCACGTCTTTGTAGGTTATCCCAAAGAATTTGTGGGAATTTCTCCATAACACCGAGGACAAAAGAGTTTGTTACTTGGAACGTTAAGTTTCTTGAGAAGGAATTTTTCACAAAAAGTTAAGTCGGAGGACAATAAAACTTTGATAAGGTTGTTGAACCTTAGCTATATATGCTAAGTAGCGCAGTGCCGGAAAGTGTCCCGGTGGCGGCCACAATGCTCATGGTTCACGTGATTACAAAGGGTGTGATCTCGGAGATTAGAGTTCCTATTGAACCGCGTGGGTCGGTAAGAATCAAATAGTGTGATTTGATAAACAAGTCGTTATTGTTTTGGCAATGATGAACCGACTATATGCAAAGAAGCGATGATGAGCTCTGACTCCATAAAATTACTAGAAGTCATAGAATCCGTGATAGTATCCATACACGAGAAATCAAGTTTCTGAACTTGGAAGACCCTCCAGAAAGGCGTGAAGCCTATCGGTCGTGTTTGGATTTATAAAGAAATAAGACATGGATGTTTAACATCTATGAAATAGTCGACATGTCGGAAAGAAGTTTACGACAATGTTCAAGGAGTTGACTATGACAAGATTTGATCTTTCATAGTGATATTTAGTCTTGAAGGATTAATATAGCAACCACTACATATAATTTGATGTATGGTAGTTGAACAAACAAAACAATGTTCTTCTAATAGAATGGTTACCTAGAACGTGTACAAGACATGGTCCAAAGGGTTTGGTTAATTCAAAGGGTGCTAAAAGGGCATGCAAACTTCAATAGTTGAAGTAAGCATAGCGGAGTTGGAATCTTTACCATGATGAAATTGTTAAAAGAGTTTAAATTCATCGGAGATGATGAAGATGCTTGCATTTGCAAGAAATTAAGTGGGAGCGCTGAGACATATTTCTAATACATTATGTAGAGGACATATTGTTGATTGGAAATGATGTATCTTGTATTGACACAAGTTAAGAATTTTATTAAAATAAGATTTTGATGAAAGACTTGGGCAAACCCAGAATATTTGGCATCAATATCTATATGGATAGATTAAGGTGCTAATATGGTTGTGCTAGACATACATATATGAGATATTGAAAGGGTTCAATATGGAAACGACAAGAAAGGTTCTTGCTGCATGGAAAGGATTGTATCAAGATTCAAGTGTTTCAACACTTGGTGAGTAAAATCACATGAAGATTTTGATCGATTATACCGTGATATGTATATATCCAAAATGTCCTATGCTCTAAGTGTTATGAGCACATACCAAGATGATTCATAAGATGATCATTGGAAAATAGTAAAGATATTCTTATGAGCTTTGGAAGAACTAAGAATATATCATGTATAAGTGACAAATAGTTAAAGGTAGTTCATTATAAAGTGTTACATTGATACTAGTTTTGTCACAAGATACAAATTAAATTTATCTCAATTTAGACTATGGGTGGCACAATGTAATGGAAATGATGTTCCATGAGGGATTTGGATGAGTTCCAAAGTTGAGACATTGTGACGGATACTACAACAAAAGGCTAAGTATATAACTGCTATAGTAGCAGCAAAGGAGGGCATTTGTGTTAAGTAGTTTGTTATCAAACTAGGTGTGGTTCAAAGTGGGCTAATACTATGAAGATATATTGTGTGACAATAATATCAACATATTTTAACCCGAACGAACTAAAGGTCTCACCAAAGGACCAAATTTATACAATGACATCTCATTTGAGAATGAGTGATGCGTAGAGACGCAAAGACATGCAAATACACACGGACCTGAAACTGTCAGATCCGGAGATTATGTTAACCACTAATAATCGCGTATATGCAACACCACAAAGCCATAGGTGTTCAATACGCAAAGTTTTTCAAACTAGATTATTGACTGTAGTGCAAGTGGGAGACTGAAGGGAATATGCCCGAGAGGCAATAATAAAGTGGTTATTATCTTATTCCATATTTATGATAAATGTTTATTTTGCATGCTATAATTGTATTGATCGGAAACATCAATACATGTGTGTTTAATAAACAAAAAGGGTTCCTAGTTATGCCTCTCTTATAGACTAGCTTGTTGATTAACAAGATGATCAAGGTTTCCTGATCATGGACATTGGATGTTGTTAATAACAAGATCACAGCATTTGTGAAATGATGTGATGAACATTCATCCGAAGTATAGCATTACGATCAAGTCATTATGTTTATATTGCTATAATATCATACGAAGTAATCTTTATCCTTAGACCATGAGATCATGTTAATTGCTAACACCGGAAGAGTATCTTGATAATGTCAAACGTCACACCGTAACCGGGTGACTATAAAGATGGGTTCAGTGCTACGAAGGTGTTATGTTGAGGCTCATGGATCAAGAGTGGAATTTGTCAATCCCGATGATGGATAGATATACTCTGGGCCCTCTCGGTGATATCACATTAAGATAGCTTGCAAGCAAGTGATGTGATCACTAGAATGTTATATCACGGGAACGAGAAAAGAGTGCATGTCGGTAACGAGATCAAACTAGGTATTTGGATACTGATGATCGAATCTCAGACATGTATTATATCATGAGACAAAGGGATTAAATTACTAGCGTTAAAGGTTCTCATGATCACAGAAGTCATCATTGAATATGCAGAGTCAAGATGGATCTCGTGTCCCGCTTCTGATTATTGATCTGAGAGGAGTCTCAATCATGTCTGCATTATTCGCAAACCATAGGGTGACACACTTAAGAGTTACCGGACACCATTTTGGAGCACATATGTTTCAGACGAAAGAATTGCAAAGCGCATGAATTGTTTCGATAGAAACCGGAATTGTTTCGGGTGAAATTGCAGAAAGTGGTTCTGCATGTGATATTGAAATATTGCAAGGGGTTATATGTGAATTTTTGTTAATTAAAGTAATTAACAAAATTCTGAATAAATTTAATAAAAGAGTTTTATTAAATGAGAGAGCATTAAACTTAGAGAATTTTAATGCATTTAAAGTGGAGACTTTAAAAGGGAATGTGAAGAGGCATTTTAATGTGGAGGGGTTACCACCACATGAATGGGGGAGGTGAGGATTCATACCCCATGCGCCAGCCATGGAGAGAGGGGCACCCCCTCCTCCTATAAAAGGCCACCCTCTCCCTCCTTCTTCCTCACACCTCCTTGTGAAGGATCTCTCTCCCCATCTAGAATTATTTTCCCCATGGTCTCAGATTAACGAGATACATGTTCCCGGTGGCATTTCGTCTGGAAGGAGTTGCTGCTTCCGCTGGATCGCTGGAGCGAGGAGGTGGAGGTTGTCCCCGGAAGGCGTGTGCAGGGATGCGCTGCTGAGTTGCGACGCTCAGACTTCCTCACGATCTTGAGATCGACAAGTGTATGACTACATCAACCACGAGTTCCTACTCGTTAACAAAACTCGTTGTCTTCGAGGGTAAGTTCTCGATGGACGTAGGTCCACCCGTCCCTCTGTACCTAGTAGATAGATCTTGGCATGTAGTTCTCATCATAGGATTTTTTTTGTTTTCTATGCTGCGAACCCAACAATTTTTATATGGACGGCGAAAATTCACCCAACCGCGTTCCCAAGCGTCCAATTTTTGCCGGATTAGACCAAAATTACATCCGGGGTTCTCAGACCGAACCCGGGGCACCGAGAACCGCCTAAGAACGTTGTATGAAGCAAAATCAATGAAAAAACCCAGCGTTGGTGGCCCCACCCTGTCAGCGTGTGAAAACCGAGTGATCCTCGTCCCGTCGCCTCGGCTCCCACAAGGGACCGCCGGTCAACGACCGTGTGTCTCGCCGGCCACGCGTCGCCATAATGGCGCACCACCGCCTCCTCACCTTCCCGCCGTTTCCACTTTTCCCGCTCACCCCGCTACACCCCTCCCACCTTCGCCGCCCTTTTCCTCTTTTAGCTATAAATGTCAGTGTTCTCGCCGTCTCACAGAGCACACAACATCACCTCCATTCCCCAACCAACAAACTTTCACAGCGATGAGAAGAAGAGTTCAGCGGAAGAGATGGCGGAGTGATATCCCAGTGGCCCTGTGATACATTGCAAATGTATCTATAATTTTTGATGTTCCATGCTTGGTTTTATCTACTTTCTTGTGTTTTGTCCACACTTTGGAGTACTTTTCATATGATTTCTTAGACTAACCTATTAACAAGAGCCACAGTGCCAACTGCCTGTTTTCTGTTGTTTTTGGTTCCAGGAAATTCAGAAAATGAATATGCTCGGAATTGGACGGGACAAAAGCCAAAGTCATTATTTTACCGGGGGACACCTGGAGCCAGAATACGAGACAGAGAAGGGCCAGAGGGCGGCCACACCACCTGGCCGTGCGGCCAGGCTTGGCCCGCGCCAGGGGATGGTGTGGCCAGCCCAGGCACCCCCTCGGCCTCTCCTTCCGCCTATATAGGCCTTCTTCATCATCATGCAAGCCTCCGGTGTGATGCGTGAGTAGTTCATCTCTGAACTACGGGTCCATGTAGTAGCTAGATGGCTGGTTCTCCTCCTTTGTGCTATCATGTTTAGATCTTGTAAGCTCTGTTCATGATCTTGCATGTTGTGTTTGTGGGGATCTGATGGATATTGAGATGCTATTTCAGATTGATTATTGATTCTATCATGTCTTTGTTATTTGTGATTTTGCATGCTTTCCGTTGTTAGTAGCTATCTTGGCCAAGTAGATGCTAGCAACTCCAAGAGTTAGTATTTATGCTCGATAGTGGGTTCATGCCTCCGTAACTGGGAAGTGACAAAAATCTCTAAGGTACTAGATGTGCTGTTGCTACTAGGGAGAAAACAACAATCCTTTGTTCATAGAACAATCGTATTGTTTACATTACACGCAATTCGTAATGTAATTATCTGTTGCTTGCAACTTAATACTGGAGGGGGTTCGGATGAAAACCTGAAGGTGGATTATTAGTCATAGATGCAGTTGGATGGCGGTCTATGTATAATGTTGTAATGCCCAATCGAATCTCAAAGGAGTCAAGATGAGTAGTATATGCTTGTATGCTTTCTCGATGTTTGCCAATTGCCCCGCTGTAATTTATTCACCCAACATGTTATCTATCTTAAGGAGAGCCACCTCTAGTGAACTATGGACCCCCGGTCCTTTCTTTTACAATCAATCTACAAAATGTTTACTGCTTTGTGTTTACTTTCTGCAAACTATTACTTCCTTCCATTCGATATGTTTAATCCTTTGTTTTCAGCAAACCGGTGAGATTGACAACCTCATCGCAAGTTGGGGACAGAGTTCTGTGGTTGTGTTGTGCAGGTCTCCACGTTGCTGCTGGAACCGGTAGTGCGCCCTGCCAACGTTCAGCTAGCAACACCTTTGGGGTGTTTCCTTGCTCCTACTGGATTGATAACCTTGGTTTCGTACTAAGGGAAAACTTGCTGTTGTGCTCATCATACCTTCCTCTTGGGGTTCCCCAACGAGCTCGATATATTTTGGGCCATCAAGCATATTTTCTGGTGCCGTTACCGGGGAGTCAAGGACATCTTCACAAGGGGAGTCCCTCATAACCAATCGTTTTACTTTGTTATTTTTGTTTTTCTTAGTTTCTTTTTGCTTTGATTGCTTGTTTCTTTATCAAAAACACACAAAAAATAGTTTTACAAGTTTGTTTTCTTTATTAAAAATACAAAAAATGACTACTCTTGAAAACACTAAGTTGTGTGACTTCAGTAGCACCAACAACAATGATTTTATGAGCACACCTATTGCTCCACCTGTTCCTGAAGCTACTTTCTTTGAGATAAAACCTACTCAATCTTGTTATGAGAGAACAATTTTCTGGTATTGGTAATGAAGATGCTGATGCCCATCTAAATAACTTTGTTGAACTTTGTGAGATGCAAAAGCATAGGGATATAGATGGAGATATCATTAAGCTTAAATTGTTTCCTTTCTCTTTGAGAGGAAAAGCTAAAGAATGGTTGAATTCCTTAACTAGGAATAGTATTGATTCTTGGACTAAATGCAAAGATGCTTTCATTGGAAAATACTATCCTCCTGTTAAGATTATATCTATGAGAAGTGAAATAATGAAGTTTAAAAAATCTGATAATGAACATGTTGCTCAAGCTTGGGAAAGAATGAAATCTTTGGTAAAGAATTGTCCCACTCATGGACTGACTGCTTGGATGATCATCCAAACTTTTTATGCAGGATTGAACTATTATTCAAGGAACCTATTGGATTCTGCTGCTGGAGGTACCTTTATGACCATTACTTTGGGTGCTGCAACAAAGCTTCTGGATAATATGATGGTTAACTATTCTGAATGGCATACTGAAAGAGCTCCGCAAGGTAAGAAGGTAAATTCTGTTGAGAAAACCTCCTCCTTGAGTGATAAGATTGATGTTATTATGTCTATGCTTGTTAATGGGAAAGCCCATATTGATCCAAATAATGTTCCCTTAGCCTCTTTGGTTGCTCAAGAAGAGCAAGTTGATGTGAACTTTATAAGAAATAACAATTTTAGCAACAATGCCTACATGAATAATTTTGGTAACAACAATTATAAGCCATATCCTCCCAACAATGGTAATGCTTATGGAAATTCTTACAATAATAATAGGAGTGCTCCCTCTGAACTTGAAGTTATGCTTAAAGACTTTATTAGTAAACAAACTACTTTTAATAAAACTATTGAGGAAAAACTCTCTAATGCTGAAAGAAATATAGCATCTTTGGCTGAAGCTCAATCTTCTTTGAATAAAATGGTTGCTAAACCTGAAACTATTGATAATCCCTTTGCAGCTACTAATGCCATACAAGTAAGAATTGATGAAAATGTTAGACTATTAGCTGAATTACATGCTAAGTGGGAAAGAGAAGATGAAATTGCTAGAAACATTAGTGTTTCTACTATCACTACCACTAGTGTTAAGGCTAGTAATACTTCTACTACTTTGGATGATAATTATGATTTTGATCTTGATGGTTGCAATATCTCTAAAGTTATTAAGTTTCTACAAAAGCTTGCTAAAAGTCCTAATGCTAGTGCTATGAACATGGCCTTTACAAAACACATTACTGATGCTCTCATAAAGATTAAAGAAGAAAAGACGAAACATAAAGCTTCTATTCCTATAAAACAAGAAGATGGTTGGGAACCCATCATTAATATGAAAGTGAATGATTTTGATTTCAAAGCTTTATGTGATCTTGATAGTAGTGTTTCTATTATGCCTAGAAGGATTTATGATATGCTTGATTTGCCACCACTTGAATATTGTTATTTGAATGTCCCACTTGATGATAATGCTAAAAAGAAAATCATGGGGAGTATTAATGATGTTCTTATTATGGTTAACAATGCCTATATCCCCGTTGATTTCTATATTTTGAATGTTAAATGCAATGCTTCTTGTCCTATTACTTTGGGAAGACCTTTTCTTAGAACTATTGGTGCCATTATCGATATGAAAGAAGGCACCATTAAATATCAACTCCCACTCAAAAAAGGTATAGAACACTTCTCTAAGAAGAGGGAGAAGATTTCTTTTGCCTCTCCTATGAAAACAAAATTTGCTCTTAATGCTTCTTCATTTGAGAACACTTGATTCTTTCTTGCTTCTTATGCCTAACTTAAAGGCGTTAAAGAAAAGTACTTATTGGGAGATAACCCAAAAGTTTTAGATGAGTCTTGGAAGTTATTACTTCAGCAATAACCGCTCCTTATCCTTTTTATTTGCTTTTTGTGCCAAGAGTAACCTCTAATGAGAGAGAAGTAATGATTGGGAAAGTTGCTGTCCCGAAACAGATTTCTGTGCTTGACCGTAAAAATTCGTGTCAAATCTCTGTACGTCCTTTTGATGGGTGAATTTTTGTACTTCTGCCCCAGGTTGTTATCTAACTTTCGTTACTTCAACACTTTTTGATTTGAGCAACATAAGGTCTTCGAAAAAATTCGTCTTTACGTGCTGGTCTGTTTTGACAGATTTCTGCCATTTTCTGCATTTGCTTCTTGTTGGTTCCTTTTTGAGTTCTTTTAGGGAATTGAGCTTTTTGTGGGAAGTGCTACAGTAGCTAGTGTTTTAGTGGAACTTTTATTGGTGTTAGAACTGAACCTGAAGACCTATTATCTTGAGTGCACTAATGTTGCTAATAAAGATTGTGTGAAGTTTTGTATGAAGGAAAAATTCCAGGTGTATAGAAGGAATGAGTAATGAGATGAAGGATGGACTAAAGCTCAAGCTTGGGGATGCCACGCGTGTCACCCCAAGAAATATCCAAGAAGTATAAGCGTCAAAGCTTGGAGATGCCCAAGGCACCCCCCTCTTCATCAATAAAAATCCTAGGTTTCTTCCAAACGCTTCATTTTTATTGTTTCATGCACAGTTGTGTTGTTCTTGGAGCGTCTTTTTTTCATTTTCATTTTGGTTTTTCGTTTTCTTTGTTTTCTTTGTTTTCTGAATAAATTGGTTGGACCCCCTCTTTCATACATTGGTTTTCAAATAGTTTGGTTTGGTTTGGAAAAGAGTAGGAAAGCTCATGCTTAAGTGGTAAAGAGAGTTTGTTTTTGACTGTGGCCTATGCTTTGTCATGCCATGCTCGATATTGTTTTGGATTTATGCTTAGTATTCTTTGTTGTAGCATGACTTGTTATAAACAATTGAGATTGCTTAATGTGCCTTGGATGAATCATGTGTTGTTTTAGCATATTAAAGCATAGTATTGTGGTATTCTCCTTTGATGCTTTATTTGGGTTGACTTGGCGCATGCTCACACCATGTTATGACTATCTCAAGTCACCATAAGACTTTATGATCCTTTAGTTTCCAAATTGTAGTATCACTTTATGCTTTGATCAACGATGTTTTGTCGCTCTACATGATTATGGCCATTATTGCTCTCTTAGTTTGTCGCTTCTAGTCTTTTGCTAGCCTCCACAACCAAGTATGAGTTCCACTCATGCATCCAACTCCCTAAACCAAGTCATTCCAAAGAGTCCACCATACCTACCTATTAGCATATGATATTCCAAGTATATTCATGTTTTTGTTTACCTTTCAAATTAAACTTGTTATGAGAAAACTAGTGATTAAAGCTCTCGCGAACTTGATGGCACACTTTACTTTCTTGCCCTTAATAAACTTGAACCATTGTGTCATCTATGTTGTATATGCTTGAACTTATTTGTTGGGGATTAGCAGAACCATGCTGTCATGGGGAACGCTTTCAACATTGCACGGGTACTTTGTACCTAGTTGATATCATGCTCTTTTGTCTATGGATGTCGTCGGTGTGAAATGAAAGGGGAGCTTGTAAGTCCATGGAGTTATGTATATGTGTTAGAGAAACGCCTGGGTCGCTGGTCTAATCCATGCTGACATGGTGGAAACCTGCAGCGTAACCATAATGAGCTGTCTATGAAGCATTCTTCCTATAAAAAAGAGTCCGATATTGAGAAAAAAGAGAAAAAAAGAGATACTATGAAAAGAGGAAAGAGAGAAAAAAGCACCATATTCCCATGGTAAATAAGAAGAATGCTGAGATGCTCGTTGTCTGCTTGCCTTGTCATTTTGATATGGGGATTCTTCCGTATCATCGGGCAAGGGGTACCCCGTTGGCGGTTCTCAATGATACACATGTACTTACGATGACAAGGACTTACCGGTGACTAAACTTGAGTAGCATGAGGAGCGGCCCTTGTATACAAGGGACATGAGATTTCTGACTTATACTTCGTCAAGCATGTACACCATAGTTTGTTCACTTTAACTTTAATCACTTCAAGATGCTTATGATAGGGGCAATGAGAGCTGAAAGCTACAAGTACCATAATTTTTAGAAGCTCTTTATGAGACTTGAATCCCTACTTCCTTTTTACAAAAGGCTTTTCTTCCACCATTATATTGAGTCTTCACCTTCTATCTCTATGCACCTACTTTGAGAGCATAGTGGCCATTCTTAGTTCTATGTGCATTGTCCCAAGACTAGTTGATTGATGCATAACTTGTTATTGCTTGTTTGAAACTATTGTATCTAGTCACTCTTATGAACTTTGAAGGTGTCCTATGCATTTATATTTGCTACTCTATTGAGGGACAAGCTGAATACTTCGATGCTATGTTTTCTTTATGTGAAACAAACAAACGTCTTGCAAAGCATTGTTATTCATGAATCTTTTGTTTGTGCCTTTTCATGTTGCATCATAGTTTCTTTGCTTATTGCTAGAACTTTGTCTTTCATGTTATGATTGAAGTACTATGATCCCAGCTTTGAATGTTTTGCAAACACTTTGATCAAGTCTTTGATGGTGCATGTCACCTCAAAAATTATTTCTTTTTATCACTTACCTACCGACGCAGACAGGGAGTTAAGCTTGGGATGTTGATACATTGCAAATGTATCTATAATTTTTGATGTTCCATGCTTGGTTTTATCCACTTTCTTGTGTTTTGTTGCAACTTTGGAGTACTTTTATTATGATTTCTTGGACTAACCTATTAACAAGAGCCACAATGCCAGCTTTTTCATTGTTTTTGGTTCTAGGAAAGTCGAAAATGAATATTTTCAAATTGACGGACAAAAGCCAAAGTTCCTATTTTATCGAAGACTCACGGAAAGACTCACGAAGCGAGAATGAGGCGGAGGAGGCTGGGCCAGCCACACCCCAGGCCTTGAGCTAGCCCTAGCCGCGCCACCAGGTGGTGTGGGTCCCCTGGCCGCCCACCGACCTTGCCCTCTGGCCTATAAGAAGCCTTTCGAAACCAAAACCTTAAAGAGTCAATCAGAAATCCACGAAAAGTTCATGAGCGCGCCATGTGAAGGGAGATTCGGGGACGAAAGTCTCTGTTAAGCACTGCCGGACGGGAAGTGCCCGGAGCCATCTCCATCGATCTCCATCGCCATCTCCATCACCATTGCTGATTCCCATGATGAGGAGGGAGTAGTTCTCTCTCGAGGCTAAGGGTTCTACCGGTAGCTATGTGTTCATCTCTCTCTCTATGCATGATCATATTGTGATCATGAGCTTTGTAATCTAGTAGATCTACCTTGCTACTCAAGTGCTTTAATATATCTCTGCTCTCCCCATGTGTGTGAAAGTGACAACGTGCTCACCATGGTGGCACTTAGGCTTGAGATTACAAATACTTGTTATGAGTTATATTTGGAGTTGGATGTCTTTATGAAATTGTGGTGTTTGTTGGACTCATCTAGTGCTTAAGGTGACAGTGTGGGGTTTTCTAGATGGGAAAGGCTTACTTTAAGGTGTGTTGTTATAGCCCTACCATGGATTAGAGTGTCCAACCGGAGAGTAGTTCAGCGTAGTATCATGAAGATGATATATTTATATGAGAGTGTTCACTAGTGAAAGTATGATCCCTAGGCCTTGTTTCTAAGCATTGAAACTTCGTTTGCTACTAGATCTATTACATGTTTGCTTGTTTCCTTCTTTATTTCAGTTTGCCTTTAGTCTCTTCCACGCTATCAAGCTATTTTCTATTACCGTTACCACTTATAATTATCTATACCACTTGTATTTCACTATCTCTTCGCCGAACTAGTGCACCTATACACCTGACAAGTGTATTGGGTGTGTTGGGGACACAAGAGACTTCTTGTATCTTGATTGCAGGTTTGCTTGAGAGGGGATACCTTTGACCACTTCCTCCCTGAGTTCGATAAACCTTGGGTGATCCACTTAAGGGAAAACTTGCTGCTATTCTACAAACCTCTACACTTGGAGGCCCAACAACTGTCTACAAGAATAGAAGTGTGTAGACATCAGCCCGCGCCAGGGGGTGATGTGGCCAGCCCAGGCACCCCCTCGGCCTCTCCTTCCGCCTATATATTGTCTCTGATATGGAAACCCTAAGTACCCGATCAAAAATCCACAAAAGAGTCTGTAGCCGCCGTCATCTCCATCCCTAGATCAGGAGGTATCTGAAGCTCTTCCCGGCACCCTGCCGGAGAGGGGAATTCACCCTGGAGGCCTTCTTCATCATCATGCAAGCCTCCGGTGTGATGCGTGAGTAGTTCATCTCTGGACTACGGGTCCATGTAGTAGCTAGATGGTTGGTTCTCCTCTTTTGTGCTATCATGTTTAGATCTTGTGAGCTCCGTTCATGATCAAGATCATCTATTTATAATTCTGCATGTTGTGTTTGTGGGGATCTGATGGATATTGAGATGCTATTTTAGATTGATTATTGATTCTATCATGTCTTTGTTATTTGTGATCTTGCATGCTTTTCGTTGTTAGTAGCTATCTTGGCCAAGTAGATGCTAGCAACTCCAAGAGTTAGTATTTATGCTCGATAGTGGGTTCATGCCTCTGGTAATCTAGGGAAGTGACAAAAATCTCTAAGGTACTAGATGTGCTGTTGCTACTAGGGATAAAACAACAATCCTTTGTTCATAGAACAATCGTATTGTTTACATTACACGCAATTTGTAATGCAATTATCTGTTCCTTGTAACTTAATACTGGAGGGGGTTCAGATGATAACCTGAAGGTGAATTATTAGTCATAGATGCAGTTGGATGGCGGTGTATGTATAATGTTGTAATGCCCAATCGAATCTCAAAGGAGTCAAGATGAGTAGTATATGCTTGTATGCTTTCTCGATGTTTGTCAATTGCCCCGCTGTAATTTGTTCACCCAACATGTTATCTATCTTAAGGAGAGCCACCTCTAGTGAACTATGGACCCCGGTCCTTTATTTTACAAGCAATCTACAAACTATTTACTGCTTTGTGTTTACTTTCTGCAAACTATTACTTTCTTACATTCGATACGTTTAATCCTTTGTTTTCAGCAAAGTCGGTGAGATTGACAACGTCATCGCAAGTTGGGGACAGAGTTCTGTGGTTGTGTTGTGCAGGTCTCCACGTTGCTGCTGGCACCGGTAGTGCGCCCTGCCAACGTTCAGCTAGCTACACCTTTGGAATGTTTCCTTGCTCCTACTGGATTGATAACCTTGGTTTCGTACTAAGGGAAAACTTGCTGCTGTGGTCATCATACCTTTCTCTTAGGGTTCCCTAACGAGCTCGATATATTTTGGGCCATCATCCTACGATGGCGAACGGCTTTGGTCGGCGCTCTATGCAGTCGTGGACGGCACGACTGCTCCATGACACCGGCTACCTGGCGCCGCCGGACTTCTGGTGCCCGCCGACCTGGGAGCTCAGTGCGGGCGGCGTGCCCGTGCCAAAGGGCACGAGCTAGTGGAGGAGATCAGACGGCCATCGCTGCCATGGAAGATTCGGAGCTCGCCGAGGACCCGAACAACCTCGCACACTAGGAGAACTTATTTATCGAATATCGGAACTAGCAACTAGCCACCTGCGATGGTGTAGGCCCGCCGTCGGTGCGCAACAACGCCACAAGACGGCGATAGTGGTCGAGCGCGCCCGGACGCACACTCGACACCGTCCTCGAGCATATCAGCGCCGGAGATAGTCCGTTGCTGGGCTATCCTGCGTGCTCTCCGCCATCGGTCGCCCGGCGTCGTGCGCTGACGGCCAGCTGGGTGCCGAGAAGGATGGGCGGTGACTCGTCTTTGTCCTCGGCATCAGCCTCGCGCTCATCCATCTCGGCGCTAACGCTCTCACCGTGCGACATGGCGTTGCTCTGCCCGGTGAAGCGAGAGATGGAGTCGCCGGTGCATTCGCCGCCCCGAACGCGTTCGTGCAGCATCGTCATCAACGAACGTCGCACGCCGTCGCCGCCTAGTGGTCACCTTCGGCTGACGAGGCCGAAGATGCGCACGCCGAAGGCCGAGCTGGCAGACTGGGCAGTTCCCGTCGACAAGGACGCGTTCGTCTTGAAGATGGTGATGGAGCTCTCCCTCAACAACGTGTCGCCAATGCCGGCCACCGACGCGTGCACCTAGTATAGGGCGGACTGGGAGCGGGAGGATGCCGAACGCATCCGGCGTCTGCATGAGCAGGCGATGCGCTAGGCCATGTGTGGCGCTCGCCGGCAGCGCGCCTACCAAGACGCGCCGCTTATCGTCCTCGACTACGACGAGTCCGGACCCTCATCGCAGCTGTGGTGTTGTGGCGACGCCGGCCAGGGCAGCTTCCGGCCACCGCAATCGTCTAGCGACGACGACGGGACACAAGACGCCGACTACATATCCTTCTACTCTACCGTCACTTCGGCATGTGATCGGCACGCCCCCGTCGGCATCCAAAAGCCAGGAACTCGACCCAGCCCAAAGGTTTTTCTGTCCGGCGCGGTGCTAAATGGCGCCGGATTTGGTCCCGAGAACGCCAAGCAAGGGGAGATTGAGAGAAGATGCTCTGCTGCGTGTCAGAAGATCCTGTCTGTTGCAGGAGCAGAGAGAGCTCGTCGCCACCCAGGTCCCACCCAGATCCATCGCACCCGAGCGAGCATGGCCACGGCGGCGCTGCGCGGGGACGCGGCGAGCATGGTGGCGGTGGGCCTAGTGTGGGGCGCCACCAACGCGCTGATGCGCCGGGGCGCGCTCGTCTGGGACCGCCGTTCCCTCCCCGCCGCCTCCGGCTGGACCGGCTCCGTCCGGCGCTGGGCGGACCTCCTGCTGACGTGGGAGTACTCGGCGCCGTTCCTCGCCAACCTCTCTGCCTCCGCCGCCTTCTTCCGGCTCCTCGGCGACGCCCCCATCTCCGTCGCCGTGCCTGTCACCAACGCCACCACTTTCGCCGCCACCGCCGTCGCCGCCGCGCTCCTCGGGGAGGCCACCCGACCCGTACATTCCGCGCTCGGCACGGCGCTTATCGTCCTCGGCATCTCGGTCTGCATCTCCTAGCCAGCTTTGCCCCGTCTACTACTTCCAAGAACTGAATTGCTTTGTACGCAGCGCCGTACTGAAACTGCTGAGAAATTGACATAGTAGAACAACCTTGTGACATCATATTTCTTCAAGGTTGTCTGTAGAATTTGGTCCACTTGTATAATTGTTTCCAATTTTGTCTACTTGTATAAATCTCCCAGTTCATCATATGTACCTTTTGGTGCTGAAATGTAGGCTTGGCATTTTTTCCTTAGCAACCTTGCTTGTTTTTTTAGAGCCAGATAGGAAACTCGGAGTACAGAAATGCTAAAGTTGTATCGCATGAAAGTCAAATAAAATGCCGATTTGGAGCACAGAGATGCTGAACAGTCTATAGACTCTATACTACACATATGCAGAAAGATTGCCACTTGCCACTTGCTTGGGTAACCCGGAAAACCCAGGATAGAATTTCTCGATTCAGGTCCTCTACTGTCTGCATCAAAGCCTGGAGATCAAAGAACCAGAGCCACTGTAAGTAGCTTCTTTTCTGTACCACTCGACCCAGCGTACCAAGACATTAACTTACCTGAATCATTGCTATTTGTGCTTTATGTTACCTGTATGCTGTGTCCAACTAGCAACAACAATGAATTCTTGAAAGATTAGCATCTTAATTTGTTAACAATAGCTTCAATGTTCCTCTTGTAAAAATAGCCTCCCTGTTCCCAACATGTTGTCAGGAAGCATAAATATTTTGGCCATGTTTCATGTAAGTGCAGATTGGATGATGTCTTCAACCAATATTTCGTGTAAGGTCCAGCCTGGGTTACCATTTTGTTACCTGCCTGACTATGCTATATGTGCATGTGGATTTTCTCTGTACTTGCTAATAAGAATGGTGTTCGTACTTCTGCAGGTCCGTACTTGAAAGCTCTGTTTGGAAGCAACAGGGTGATATACCTGGTTACTCCTACTCCACGACACAGAAGATCACGGCTATGATCTGGGAGGGATAACACTCTGTATTACTATGCCTACAGGCTTAATCATAAGAAGGTATGTTTTTCTTCTTCGAATTAACACAGAAGCATTACGTTTTGATGTATTGGTCAAAAGGGGTGCATCTTCAAGCCTGGCTCAGGCAACACACCACTACACATGCACATAACTCAGCAGTCAGCATAAACTATAGCATCAGTTCGGCAGCTTCGCCAGCTCGGCTGCTCCCACCCCTGTCGGCGAGGTGTAGGTGTGTCGTGTTTGGAGTGTTCTTGTCGCTTTGTTCGATTGTGTTGCCTGTGTTGGCTAGAGTGGGTGTGACCCCGTTGGCTGGGTCTGCGTTCGATTTGGCCGTTGGTGAGTGTGGGTGTGTTGTTTGGGTGGGCTAGACCCTGTTGTTGTCGGTTTCGCCTGGTTTTCTCCTAAAAACTGGGCACACTCTTCTTAATTAATTGATGGGGCAAAGCTTTTGCCTCCGTTTCAAAAAAAATAAAAAATATTGTCCTTAGTGTTTAATTCCAGCAAGAAAAGAATCTGTCAGAAAATATGTGTGCCAGAGAATTGAAACTTGGTGGCTTTCACCCAAGATCAAACTATAAGAACATAAGAAACACATAAATTTTAGGCATTTTCTTTGCTCTTTTCTCCATGTTCAATATATATTACAAAGCTTGGGTTTATATAGTGCCCATTAGTCCAGATTCCAGATCAACAGGATACAGATTCAACTTTCTAAATTTTGTCTTCGACTCAGATTTAACAGGCAACTCAAACATTGCCTTGACTCTGAAAGTACTTCACCCACACACAAGCATGGTGTACTTGACATGCAAACTTATACTACTAGGATTAGGGGCAGTACTCCATATGCCTTCACGTTACAAGACATATATGTTAACTAACTTGGCAAGAGCCGCAAGATTCCTAATTAGTTACAGAATCACAGACAATGTGTTACTCAAATAAAACGTCCTTCCTGAGATACACGCTTCTTCCTTTCCGCCATAGATTGTGGTGCTTGCACCTTACAGGTTATCGTGTAGTTGTAGTAGGGTGGTATGCGAGACCTCCATGCAAGAGCCTCAAATTTCCCACATGGTAGTGTACCACCACGTCCTAAGATGATGTCGTGCACACTGATCTTGGGGACTTCTTCAGTGGAATCTAACTGATGATGGTTGCAAACAAAAAAGTATTTGCTCCTCCCCTCCAATCGCCAATAATACACTGGTTCATCTTCCCGCAAACAAATATTTGGGTGCTTATCAGATGTAAGGAAGTGTGTCTGTTTATATGCTCTCACACATGCAAGAACTGTGTGCCAGAATTGAGCATTGAAGTTATCTCGCAGTAAACCAGCAATGATAAGCGCGCTCTTAAAACACTGTGTCTGTTCCAAAGCAATCTCCATGGCAGTCGTTGCCATTTTTGGCTGATCATCAGGGTTTGTGCTTCCGAATACAAGCGACTTCAAAAAATGCCAATAAGCTTCTGGAGGGAGAAAGTCCAGTTGAAGTGCTTCTGTTGTTCCCAGATTCAAAATTCTATCTGACCGACTGGTTATTATGATTTTGCTCCCACCACATGGTGTCAAGCAGGCTGCTGAAGATTTTAGCCTTCTCCATACTTCCTCTTTAATGTTGTCGTTTGTTTCAATTATAATCAGCAACCTGTTCTGAGAAGCGCAATTCTGATGTTTAACTAGACCTTTAATATTGTTCCCTTTCAGGTCTATAACTCTTTCATCTTTGAGACTGCCCTCTGGAAAGAAGAGGATCTTCGAGAAGTGGTCACGTACACTCTCATCCCTACAGACATACTCAACAAGAGTGCTCTTCCCTACTCGTATTGGACCAATGATTGGAAGTACAGCCAAGTTGGACGTTGCATTGGGACACAGCAAGAAATTCAGGACATGTTCCCGTTCCGTTTGGCGACCAAACATGCAATTATCCAAGATTAAATATGTGCCATAAGGTTGACGGAATATCCGAGGATACAACTCCAAGAAGAAAAGAAACTCCTTGATACCAGCCATGGTGTCTTCAAGTGTGTCAACCATCCGCTGCAGCTCTTCCCGCATGTTGCTGTTTATACCAAACAACAACGATTCTCTGTTGCTGCTACCAGCGCGGGTGTGAGAGAAACGAAGCCGTTTGGCTGCACTGGATTTACACAGTGCAGATGGTGTGTGGCTCATCTCCTCCTCCCTATCCCCCTCTACCTCATCGAGGGCGGCTTGGTATCTCAAGGCATCGAGAACATAGCAGCCTCTGTACATTCCTTGCCTCAACATCTTGAGCTGGCGGAGCATCCCCTGGTTGGTGATGTACCGCCCTTCTGCCTCCTCGACGACAGTGTGAATTCTCAGTAGAACTCTCTCTAGCCTATCGAGTATCTTGTCGATGCCAGGCTGCTGCTGGAAGTATTTGGTGATCACGAATGACGCTGACCTGCTGACAAGATTACCTACGATTGCAGAGATGAGGATATCCATCGATTGCGAACCTCCTCGACTCGAGCACTTGCAGTGGAATAGGGATAAACAACGATGTGTGGCACTAGTTGGGCACCAAGTTTTGGTGGTGTTGCTGCTTGTTGTCAGGTGTTCTGGATGGAAGATTTGAAGGTGACTGACGTGATGACTTGGGTATAGCAAAGTGAGTCTACCACTTTTGAGTGAGTCTTCACCTAACGTCTGGAATTTAGTTGCCACTAGTCTGACCAAGCGTCTTATTGCCAATCTATGTCAAAACAGCACAACACACATTTCCTATCTTTATCTTGATTTTATTCTATACCTCTTCATTTAGTCGTGGCAAATCTATGGTAGATATTGACCTGTAATGCTTTGGCTAATATCTTAGTTGCCTATATACATGTAAATCGTGATCATCTAAAATTGTGCACTGGTTTTCCTAAAATTACATTGTTTGAAGTCGTAGAATGAAATGTTAGTGTAATTATTTATTTGTAAGTTATGCATGTACTTGGCTGGTGAGGGTTCTTGGATGATGATCCACATATTTACAGAAGTGTTTGAGATTTTTTTTTCATGCCAACAAATCCCTTTGGATGCATCTTTTATTTGGTTTTGGGGGCATCAGAGTCTTTATTTTTTGAATGTGAATGAGTACGTATTGAGGTCCACCGTTTCAAAATTTATGGCGTAGTTTGTCTGCTCATTTTCAACTTTGGCTGTAAGTAACTTCTTTCTAATTTTTCTTGATAGTCACAAAATCATGGTTGTAACTTGTAAGAAAGCGCCAGTGAACAAGAGTGCAACAATACCAATGTTCTGTAACATAATCCACAATTATCAGAAAAATGTTTGTTAAAATATGCTCTAAATTTTGAAAGTTCTATCTGCTAACTTGGACCGTTTCCTGGTTGGATTTTTCCTTTATTATCAGGTATTTTGACTGTTTTGCGAGGAGTGGTGGATGAGACACATAGTAGGAAAACCTCTGTTACTTTGACTGGAGGACGAATTTTGACAAAGACATTCATTCATGTGATGTCAGGCTTGGGCGGCCCGTCCGCTCCAGGAATCGAATTCCTTCGCTTTCTACTCTGCAGTGATACGAAGAGCTCTCCTATATGTTCAAATTTGTCAGTGATTGTTAGCAGAATTCGCACTTGAAAAGATCACCATGGTTTTCCGCAAACCATACTGGCAGAATCCAGATTGTGGAACAACGAACACATTTGTAGCTTTTATCGGAAAACGGTATCTCTACTGTACTTGTCCATTATAGAAACTGCAAGTAAGTTTTTGTTCTAGAAATGTGCACCCGATCATTCGCATAGTTACATGCGTGAAGAAGTTGCAACAAATTTTACTGTACAGGTTCCATGTTGCCCAAATTGATAGACTTGATTTAGAAATAAGAAATCATTTCTGCCTGTTTGGCACTATAATTTGTGCCTTATCTTTTTCTGCTTTTTTTTTGAGGGAGAGTGATAGTAGTCATAGTATAGCAAGGTGTTGCTTCAGGAAGGATGTTCACAGCTATTCACAAAGGTAAGAAAACAACGGATTGGCGGTGGACAAAATCGATGGGACCTGCTTTTTTTTTCGAAAAGGATGATACATTAATTCTCTGAACTTACAGAAAGGTCCAGAAACAAAGGAAAAATTACAAGGAAGACCTCTGGATCCCGACGACGACGACGAGCCGGAGCTGGCGATGGCCTTGTGCTGAAGCTCCCAAACATTGGATCGCGGAGCCCACCACACCGCATCACGGAAGTCACCGAGCACCGCCTCGAAGAGACTACTGCCGGAACGCTGGGCCGCCCAAGAACCTATGTATCATCCTCTTATTGAAGCGCATCCAACCACCGCATACCGGATCTGGCGTGGTGCGAGAAAGTCACGCAGTCGGTGAAGCCCAGAGAACATCACGCGGAAGGATCTGCGCGGACAATGTACGAACCAAGCACCTCCGCCTCGAGCGCCGCCCGGCGGACACTGCCAAGCCCTACCATAAATACACGCCCGTGACGAGCTTCTCCACCTCCGTCGCCGGGAGCAGCCGGCGGAGGGAACCCACGCCTCACCGGCGGAAGAGGTGGATTGACAGTGGACTCTCAAAATCGCCTCTCAGATCTGTAGCGGGAATTAATCCGGTATCCGATATGTTGAAAATGTGTCTTGGCAAATGAGCTCGAGTTCCGATGGTGTTTTTAAGCTATATACTCCCTCCGTTTTAAAATATAAGATGTTTTAGGTTATGAAATGAGTGTATTGAGAGCTTTTTAGTGTATATGTTCACTCCAAACCTAGACGAATCTACACACTAAAAGGGTCTAGATATATTCTTTTCACAAACCTAAAACGCTTATATTTGGAAACGGAGGGAGTACATCTTTTTCCTGTGCGTTAATATTGGAGACGGAAGAGGGCTGAACAGGACTGTGGTGTGTTGGACTCTCCAGGGTACCGTTTCTTATTGGCCCACAATGCTTAAATTAAGCACTAAATCAAAGCTTAGCCAGAGAACTTCTCAAAGCTTGCTAAATAAGTAGTATCATGGCATTCACACACATGATATCCTTACTCCTTAGGGGATGGCCTCGGTTTGTCTGGTGTAAGCTGCGCCACCGACTTGATAAACTAGGCGGCTAGCAGTGCAAGTAAATAACAAATGACCCAATGCTTGTACTTGACCACGAAAACGAACATGGAGGAGATTAGGGACCTCCTATGTATCACTAGCAGCGAAGTGGAACCCACTCTCCCCTGTAGGGGTCTTATATGGGGTGGCATTTGGCCCGGCCCATAATCAGGTATTTTTTCTTGTTTTTCTATTAATCTGAAGATAATATTTATTTCGTATGTTGTAATTAATCGGTTTAATTAGCTAAGAAAATAACTCATGTGTTGTAAAAGATAAAATAGTTCGTATAAAAAGGTTCATGTAATTCAAAAGATGCTCCTTTTTATCTCAAAATAATGTTCATATAATTTTCATAAAATTATCTTGTAACGGATACAATATCTATTGCAAATACAGAAAATGTTCATGTATCAAAACATGGTTCATAGATTTTTATATATTAAAAATGTTCATGTTGGACAAATTGTTCATGGATTCCAAAAGAATTGTTCACCAGTGTCATATAAAAATTGTCTACAGGTTTTAAAAAGTTGTTCATGGGAACCAATAAACAATATTCATCCATTTAAAAAATGTTCACGTGATTAAAAAATATAAATCATCTATTTAAATCACAAACAAAGAATGAACGTTAACCTTCTAATTATGAAGAATCGACTTTCTTCCGGCAGAAGAGCTTTCGAGCAGGGGGTGATTGGACATTGTCTTAACATAAGCCAGAATCTGATTCTGAATAAAATACTTAGACAAGATAATTTGTTGCCAAAACCCTTTTGGGTTTCTATATTCCACCACCATTTACACTAAACTTGTATTTTGCTTTCTATGATCCTTCAGATACAAGCCACCTTTAGACTTATATTTACAAACGCTTTTCCTTTTTACCTTGTAGTAATATTTTATTTTTTACTTGTCATTTCATGGCAGAAGAATCTTCTTCTATGCTTACCTATTTTCTCAATAAAAAAGTTTCACTCGACAAAAAGAAAGACATATGATAGGAAGGAATGGTAGAGAGAGCAGACTTTGGCAACAGAATGATAAGTTCAGGCATTCAGCCGTTTGATCATTGTGGAATCCAAGAAGGGCATTTCTGAATTAGAATAAGTCAAAGGAACACCCCAAGTATTCCAAAGGAGCAAAAATTCCAACCCTACGGTTGAACATATTAGCATATTTAGAAACTAAGAGCATCTCGAGGCGCGCTCCCCAAGCGGCGTCCGTCAGCAGTACCGGTCGGCCTACTTGGGGAGCGCCGGCACAAACAAAAGACTTTGGGGCGCGATGCTCCCCAGCCGCGCTCCCTATAGAAATTCTCTATGACATTTGTCGAATTGTTTTAGCAAAAAAATCCCACCAAAACGACGTCAACTCCGGCTTCATATTACATACCAAGGAAATGAAAGGCGGCCAGTGCCGCACCCCCACTGCCGTCGATACCCTCGCTACCCGTACCCAAGATGCTTTCGTCCTCGCGCAGCTTGAAGAGACCCTTGTAGGCATCGGCGTCGCAGGTGGTGACGCCGGTGGTGGTGTTGGCGGCCTCATGATGTCCATCTCCACGAGGATGCTGTTGCAGATCTGCGTGTCCTCCGCTTTCACCTCGTCATCGGCCGTCAGAAGGGTGAAGTATTCTTTTCTCTTCTTCACAGCCACGCTCGATGCCTCGAGCTCGATTTTTTGCATGTCTTCTTCATGATGTTGGCCCACCTTTCGCCGGCATATTTCCAGCATTGCAGGTTGCTCGACGACACCTTGCGAGGCACTTGTCGATCAACGATCGCGCCGTCTCTGAAGCCGACGCTACAGCAAGGAGCGCCTTGGCTTTCCTGTTGCGGACAGGCCGGCCCTCGAAGGACGCCGTGGGGTTGTCCAGATCACTAACGTCTCCCTTGGTGCCCTTCTTCAGTTGTCGGCGCACTAACTTCCATTTCTCGTGCTCGTGAAGCTTCATGTAGCAATGCATGTACTTTAAATCCTTGCCGCTGCTGCCGCGCTTGAACATGTCGAGAGCACGGATAAACTGGTCAGTCACGTTCTCGCCACTTAGGGGCCGATCGTGCATGTTCTCGAGCTTGCAACAGAACTCGTTGACGTCGTGCTGGATGGAATCCCAACGGTTGGAGATCGTCTTCTATCTCCGCTTCATGAACATGGTGCGGTACTCGGCATTGAGCACCTTGCGCTCTTCGAACTCGTCCTTAATCCTCTTCCAGTACGTGTCACTTGTTTGATTGCTGCCGGTGATTGGGTCTATCGAAACAGCGGCACAGGAGTCGCACAAACACTGATCCTCAAGGGTTTTCCATAGCGCCCCCCGATTCCCGTTCCTCGGCCCGTCGGCCTCCGTGGCGACGTCGTCTTCCTCCTCATCTTCCTCTTCCTTGCTGTCCACGACGTCCTCGCGGCCGTCATCGTCCACGTCCTCTTCAAACGTCTGCTGAGTGCCAGCGTTCTCGTTGATCATGTCGTTCAGCACGTCACTATGATAGGCATGTGAAAGCGTCGTTAGACAACATTACATCGAACACCTCGTCGTCACTCTCACGAAAGCGTCGCCATCGAAGGAAAAGAGAGAGTGAGAGCGTCGACGTACCCGCGCTTCGTCGTTGAACAAGTTGGCGTCTAGCCCGGCGTCGTTGAACAGGTTGTGACCGACGAATTGGCTTGCTGCAGCTCAACGTCGTACCTGCTGATACACCGGCGAGGCCTCATAGGCATCATTGAGGTCGATGCCCTCTGAACGGTGGTCATTTGTGCTTGGGGAGAACACCTCGTTGGGGTTGAAGCCGCATCCGCTAGGCTCGGCATCATGGTGGTCAGGGGAGAATCTCGTCCTGGAGAGCGGCGTCTCGGAGCTTTCGTGGAAGTAGGCCGGCTGTGATGGCGACCTAGCCCTCATGTGCGGCGGCAGATGTCGGTGTAGGGGAGGGGGTAAGAGTTGCGCGGTGCGGCGTCACGCGGCCTGTTGTGCTTCACTGGCTTCCGCTCCGCGTGGCGGCTTATTGACCGAGCATCATGAGAGCAGCCTCCTTCGTCTTCTTCCTCTCCCTGCAGCATCGTGCATTGCGTTTGTCCGTCGCGATTTCCGCCGCACGGAGACGACCTTCCACTCCTCATCGCCCATTCCCTTTGGCTTCTCCTTTGGTGTCGGCTTTTCACGTGGATGTTTGAAAGTGTTGTAGGGGCCCTTGTTGAGCCCTATCACTTTGGGTACCTTTGCCTTCACTTTCGAGCCCTTCGGTGGCATGGCGGCGGTGCTATGGAATATGGAACAGGGAGGACAATGGCGGCAGCGGTGGGAAAGAATGACGCTAGGAGGAAAATGGGTGCGGCAGGAGAATTGGAGGAAAAAAGGGAGGGAAACAACTAAAAATCGCGCGGGACGATGCTCTCAAAAGGAACCCGATGGCATGGAACGGGGCGGGCACACCGGACCGAACGCCTCTTTCGGGCTCGCGGCTGGGCGCGCCAACTCGTTTGATGCGCCCAATAGCCATTTAGGACGTCGCTCGGGGAACGCGGCTCTGGAGATGCTCTAACAACATCATCACTGCTCAACTTTGAATTGTACCTGACCGAAAAAGGGGTGTGTACAGTAGTGCAATAGAAAATACAAATCATAATTATTGTAGAATATGCCCCTAGCACGCACTCATATGTACACCACACGTTTGAAAACTGTCTTTTTTCGTCACCTATGATTATACAATGAAAATGCTAGACTTACGAACGAGTTGTTACGGAAACTGCTTACAGAATGAAGTGGACAAGACCTATTGGTTTAAAACTTTTACCATTCCATAATTTTCGGACTGGAATCTCTCCCCTGCTCCCACATCAGCGCGTAAATAGTTTCCGTAAAAAATCGTTCGTATGCCTAGCATTACTCATTATACAACGGGATAGAGCTCGCGCAGTCGGTTCACATATTCACATCCTAGGTATTTAACTTTTTTTGTTTTTGAAAAAAGTATATATTAATATCACGGAAATACCAATTACACCTAGCTTCTGCAACAACGCATGCCCTAGCGGTCTTACGGATTCACACAACCCAGAAAAAAGAAAAAAAAATTACAAAAAAGAAAAGTCCCGCTACAGAGAACTATTCCTCAAAGCAACGACACTAACACCACCAGGACAACACCAGTCGTCCAACCACTCCAATAGCAATGCCTTCAAGAAGAAAATAGTGCACAAGCTTCATCGTCGCCTGATCAAAGATCGTAGGTTTTCACCCTAGAGAAAGTCCTCGCTCGCAAACAATGCCTTCAACAAGGTCATTGTCAGGCACAACCAATTAAGGTCAGACTTTGGATTTTCACCCAGCAAGGTAAGACTGGAAACTCCTCTTGTGTTATCGCCCCCACAAATAGTCGCTGCTGCGAGTCACAGATCACGCAGCCAGTTCCTCGACGCCACAAAGACTCAAACCACCATCACAGCCCTCATCTTTTTCCTTTCTTGACATTCTCCGTCTTTTACTTCATCATGGATCGTCGAAGACATGACGCATGATGGCAGACACTCAACTATGATCGACTTTGGTCCATAATTATTGATAGTAAAACAATATAAGCTTGGAGAACTCCGCCATCACAAGAACACATACACAGAGCAAACTAATTGTACACACAGCTCGATCGGTGCTTGCTAGTTCACTCGCTCAGAAGTTCCACGAATCTCGTGAAATTCTCGTACGACGAGCCGCCTTCGCCGACGCACTCCGCGGCGGCGTCCTTGAGCCACCCTGCCCTCTTCCTGAACCCTGCGTCGCCGATGACCTTGTCCACCTTGAACTTCACCTCCTCCTTGGCGACGACGCCATCCTCGCCGGGCGACACCGCGAGACCGGTCCTCCACACGTCCGTCACGTAGCTCCGGTCCAGGAACTGGTCGCAGAAGTATGGCCAGCACAGGACCGGCACGCCGTTCCGGACCGCCTCCAGCGTGGAGTTCCACCCGCAGTGCGACACGAAGCACGCCACCGCGCGGTGCGCCAGGACCTGCCGGAACAAAACAGAATCGTACACGTCAGGGGTCTGCGCCAGTGGCTCGTGCAGTTTGTCGGTTTGGCCTGACCTGTTGCTGGGAGCACCAGCTGACGATCATGCCGGTGCCGGCGACGCGCTGCTGGAAGTCTTGGAGCCACGCCGTGTCCAGGGCGGCGGTGAAGTCGGGGCGCACAACCCACAGGAACGGCCGGCCGGTGAGCTCCAGCCCCTCGGCCAGCTCCTGGAACTGGCGCGGGTCGAAGATGGCGAAGCTGCCGAACGCCACGTACACGACGGAGCCGTCGGCCCGCGCGTCCAGCCACTCCAGGCACCTCTCGTCCTCCGGAAGGAAGCTGCCGACGGGTTTCTGGAACGCCCCGTCGGCGAAGAGCGGGCCGATGGGCAGGATGTCGGGGAAGAGCTTGAACACGCCGGCCTCCGCCTCTCGGAACGAGTTGCTCACGACTATCTCGGCCAGTTCGTTGAACTTGTTGTTCCGGCACACAAGATCGAAGATGATGGGCTGCCCCTCGGGGGCGCCGGCGCTGTTCCAGGACATCAGGGAGGTCTGGAGCGGCGGCATCCCAGGGGCGAGCTGCAGCGTCTCCTCCCTCACCGGCCACCCTGCAGTGTACGCACGTTGAAGAAATCACTAACGATCAACGAAGCAAAATAAAGCAGATACGGATCGTAAGAGATGGACTATTCCGTCGTGTACCCTTGTCGTTAAGGACGCCGTCTTCGATCAGCTTGGGGATCTTGCGCATGATGGCGAGGCACGCGACGGACGCCGGCCAAAAGGAGGCGACACGGATGCCGAGCTTCTTGGCGACCTCAAAGGACCACCCCATGTTGACGTCGCCGACGAGCCACCTCACCTTGGGCCGCCCGGCCGCCTCCATCTCCCTGATGAGCGCCTCCAGGTATCCTGGCATGTGGCGGGAGTAGGCGTCGATGAGCTTGTTGAGGTCCTTGCGGTCCTCGTCGTCGGCCAGCCCGTCCGGGATGGAGGCGAGATGGATGCCGTGCAGCAGCGCACCGTCGCCCTCCCGTGGCAGCGCCGCGACCACGAGCGCGTGGTCCACCTCGGTGTTGACGAAGGTGACCTCGAATCCGTGGTCGACGAGGCGGTGCGAGAGCTCCATGAGCGGGGTGACGTGGCCCTGGCACGGCATGGGCAGCACCATCACGTGGCCCTTCGCCATGGCTGACCTCGATGACAAAAGTACCAAAGACGCGAGTACTGTCTGCCTGCAGTCACTGCACCTCCGACTTTATACCCCGACAGAGGAAACAAAAGGATAGGAAGAACTGCCCTACAAATACATGTGTGAAAAAATCTCCGTTTGATATGATGAATTATCCACTCGCAGTGCCAGTCCAGCCTCCCGCGCTGCTTTGAGCGCTGGCGCTAAGACTATATGTAAGGTCTCCATTCGCAGCATCTCACTAGTCCTGAGAGGCCTTTCCAAGCCAATTTTTTATCCGAACAACGAAAATTCGCTTAGTCGCGTTTTTAGTAGCGTACTTTTCGCTGGATTCGGTCCAAATTACATCCGACGTTCTTAGACCGAATCCGGGACGCCGAGTGCAGGGCCGGTCCTGACATTTCGGGGGCCCGGGACGAAAATAAAATTTTGGGCCCCTTAGTATAATTTTTATGCATATATGAGATAATAAAAAATAAATATTTTAAGTACACTCCCAACTATAATATTCGTATAAAAAATAACAATGTTTACATGATACCTTAAAATTTCCTCCGAAAATTCCTAGAAGCAAAATCCGTGACGATAGAATCAATATCAATCTCGTCCACTAACTTCTTCTCGATGCATAGACTTGCCAAACCATTTAACCTCTCCTGAGACATTGAAGATCTCAAATAGTTCTTCAATAATTTCAACTTTGAGAAGCTTCTTTCAGCTGATGCAACAGTCACGGGCATAGTAAATAAGATCCGATAAGCGATGGAAATATTAGGATAACAATCTGCCTCTCTGACAAACTCAAAAAGCTCCATAGCAGACATTGGTGTATTTGGTAAAGTGAACTTCATAACACTTAACTCATAAATAAGTGCATTCAACTCAACATCACATGTATCAGGTTTACCAGATTTACCCGGCTGAGTAAAAGTTTTTGCAAAGTTAGTGCAATGTTCTTTCAATTGAGGACCATCCAATGCCTTCAAGGATGTGGAACTCATTAAAAATCCAAATATACCTTTGAATGACTGGAGTTCTTCAAATCTGCGCTTCAAAGATGTGGTCGCCATATCGACCATAACAAAAAAATAGGTCACTTTAAAATCCTCCTCGGCTTGGAAGATTGCTTCCTCGCATTCAGTTTCATCAAATTGCTTTGTCCTAGAAGTCTGGCGCTTTACACAGAATGATTGCTCCACACCCGGCTCGGATGCAATATCCTTGGCACTCTTCAAACCAGCAGCAAACCCTTCATTTCTATATGTTTGAAAGTAAGTGCGTATACCTTCTTTTTGATGTATTGTAGAATCAATGCACATGGATGCTGATTGCAACTTTTTGCTGACTGTGTTTACGGCAAATAAAATTTCATACCAGATAACCATGCCAAATATAAATTCAAAGCTACCAAGCACTTTAAATAATTTTTTTTGCATCACTCCTATCCTTTGGTTCAGTATCAACATCTTTACTTAACTTAAGAAGAGCAGACCTTAGCTGAGGAGCTTGAAATCTAATTGCTTTAACACTTTTAGTCCGACTCTCCCAACGAGTATTAGACAAAGACTTCACAATTAAACCTTCCACGTGTTCAAGCAACACTTTCCATCTTTTGGTAGACCCCGAAAATAAAACATAGATCCGTTGCACGATACCAAAGAAAGAAACAGCCTTACCACAAGATTTAGCCATATCACAAAGAGTAAGATTAAGACTGTAGCAAGTATACGGCATATACAAAGCCCTTGGATTTACCTCAATCAACCTGTTTTGCACCCCTTTGTTCTTTCCTTTCATATTAGAGCCATTATCATAACCTTGACCCCTAATGTCATCAATAAGAAGACCATATGACTTGATGGATTCAATCAATACCTTGAAAAGCCCTTCACCAGATGTGTCATTCACCACCAAGAAACCAAGAAAGTACTCCTCAACTTTTACCTGTGCATCAGAGGTATTAACACAGTGAACCAACAAACTCATTTGCTCTTGGTGACTCACATCTGGGGTACAATCAAGAATTACTGAGAAATATTTAGCCTTCTTAACCACCTTCAGAATAGTGTCTGTAATGCTAGAAGCCATTAGTAAAATCAACTCATTCTGAATTTTGTGACTAAGATAATGATAACAAATCTCATTGCTTTGAATCCGCCTAATGTGGTCTTGCATTACCATGTCAAATTTTGCAATCATCTCAACACAAGCTAAGAAATTACCATTATGATCATTGTAAAGCTGCTCATTGGATCCTCTAAATGCCAAACAGCGTTTACCAAGAAATTTCACAACAGCAACTATTCTTAGTAAAACTTGTCTCAGGCGCTCCTTCTCTTTTGTGATCTCATGCTGCAACTCCTTATCAAGTGTTTCATGTTTGTTTAGTCTGTTTCTTAATTCGTTCCAAGAAATCATGCTTGTGATATGCTCGAAACTAAATTCATGTTCTTTGAGCCTATTGGTGATATGTTTTCAATCATTAAACCCATCATGTGCCAAGGAATTCTTATAGTTAATAGGATTGAACAACTTGCATGAAAAACATAACACTTTGTCAACATGTCTTGAATAAACTAGACATTTTCGATCACGTACCTCTCCATTGCTCATGTATCTAGAGTAATGAGAATATGAAAAATGTCTTTTACCAGTTAGAGGATAAGTGATATTATCTTCTCTGATAGGACCCTTTTCCACTAATATGTCTCTTGCCTTAATATCAAGAGTACCCCAATTTGCTGGATTATAAATATCCACACTAACTGGTTCTGGTTCATTATCAACATTAGCAGATCCATCATCATGATTACTTACATTGGCATCATCTGTGTTGACGTGAACATCGTCCTCTGTACCGACATTATCTTCTGGATGAACATTAGTCTGTTCTCCCACAAGAACTAGCGCCAACTCATCTGGATTCCTCGATGTGCTCGTGTTGTTCTTCAAAAATTTATGAAAAGATCCTCTCTCTGAATCTATTAATTTCTTCTCTTTTTCTCTTATTTTTCTTTTCTTAACACCGGATTCAGGCGCCATAATCAACCTCGCTCTCTACGAACAAGAAGTCAAGAACAACAGTTACTAATTAGAATTAAGAATTAGGGCTAAGGCGTAACTATGGGCTGGGAGGGGGCATACCAGGACTCCGGGAGGCTTTGGGCCTTTGGTTTGGTCACCTCGGCAGAGTGGCAGACAGTGAGACAGGCAACAGCCACGCGATGGGCAGCTTCGCTTCGCGTCCAGAATAGTCCAGCCGTCAGCCGTGCAGCGCAGGGGCCAGGCTGTGGACTCACTCGGGAATCGCGAATCCAGGGACAGATCAATCGCCGTCTGGTCTGGGACTCTGGGTCTGGGAGTAGCCGAGTAGGCCTAGACGCCTGGGAGTAGGTCTCAGCGGTCGCAAAGAAAACCGATCCTGTCTGGGAGTAGGTCTCAGCGATGACGCAAAGTCGGCCTCGAATCCCTCGATCGCCTCGATCAACACGCAGCGCGGCATGCGGGGCGGCGGGACCGGGAGCGGGAGTCCGGGCGGGACTCCAGGAGTCGATCGTCTATCTAATACCGGCTCAATTTTTTTTATGATGTATAATACTAGGCCTATATACTATATTTTTCTGGGCCCCTATTTTTTTTGGGCCCGGGGCGGCTTCCCCGCGGGTCCCTCCCTAGGGACGGCCCTGGCTGAGTGTAGCCTATGAATGCCGGACGAAGCTGAATCGGCGGGAAAAAAGATCCATGCTGGCGGGCCTGCCCTGTTAGCGGTTGAAGCGATTCATTCTCATCCCGTCGCCTCGACTCTCGTGATGGAATGCGGGGCAAAAGGCCGCCTGCCCACTCGCCCACGCGTCGCCGTAATGGCATGCCACCGTCTGCCCACCTTCCCGCCGCTTTCCCATTTCTCGCTCTCGCCGCTACACCCCTCCTGCCCTTGTCGCCCTTTCCCCATTTGGCTATAAATGTCGGCCGCTCTCGCCGTCCCCAGAGCACACACTCCCATCCCCCATTACCCCAACCCAAAGCTCCAAGTTTCGGCGAAGAGGAGAAGAGATTGCTGGCTGCTATGGCGGAGCGCTTTCCCGGCGACCCGACGGCGGCGAACGGTTTCGTCTACCGCTCTTTGCATCCCTAGGAGGCTCGCCTACTCCATGACGCCGGCTACCCGGTGCCGCTGGACTTCCGCTCCCCACTGACATGGAAACTCAGCGCGGGCGGTGTGCCCGTGCCGCCGGTGCGGGAGGGGCAAAACGTGATCGACGAGATCCAAGCTATCATCGCCGACATGGACCTCGACGAGGCGGAAGACCCAGGGAACGACGGGTACTGGGACGCCTTCTTCGCCGAGCGGCGGGCGAGGTAGGTGGCCCACCATGAGGGCGGAGGGCCCCCGTCGATGCGTAACAACACTGAAGGCCGTCGCCGGTGGTAGAGCGTGCCTGAATGGACCCTCGCTGTCGTCCTCGACCACATCACCGACGGCAACGCCCCTCGTCTGGGCTATCCGTCGCGCTCACCGCCATCGTTCCCTCGGTGGCGCAGGGCCGCTTCCTGGATGCCCGGGAGGATGGCTAGCACCTCATTATTGTCCTCGGCGTCAGCCTCGCGCTCCTTCGGCTCGGTGCCAACGAGCTTGCCGAACCTTCGGCCGGTGAAGTGGGAGGCGGAGTCACCAGTGCGCTCGCCGCCGCGGACGCGCTCACGTAGCATCGTCATCAGCAAACTTCGCATGCCGTCGTCGCCGAGTGGCCACCAGCGGCTGGTGAGGCCGAAGCTATGCAAGCCGAAGACGTAGTTGGTGGAGTGGGCGGTTCCGGTCGACGAGGACGAGTTCCTCCTAAAGATGGCGATGGAGGCCTCCTGAACAACGTCCCGCTCATGTTGGCCCCCGAAACATGTGCCTGGTCTAGGACGGACTAGAAACGGGAGGAGGCCGAGCGCATTCGACGTCTATAGGAGCAGGCTGAGCGTCAGGCCGCGTAGAGAGCATGCCGAGAGTGTGCCTACCGGGGCACGCCTCTCATCCACCTCGACGATGATGAGGAGGACGAGAGCGGACCGGGACCTACGTTGCAGTAGTGGCGCTCCGCCAACACCGACCAGGGTAGCTCTAGGATGCTGAATCCGCCGAGCAATGACGACGACGGCACCAAGGACGCCGACTACACCGTCTTCTACCGCCACTTTGATATGTGTTCGGCGCGCCGTCGGCATCGTTTAATTTTTACTGTTTTGATATTTTTTAATTTTTTCTTAGCCTACTACTGTCAAAATTCGGGTATATGTCCGAATTTGACATAATATGTACGAACTCGCATATATTTTAATGGAATCGACTGAATTAGTCTAAATTTCACCATCCTTTGTCAAATTTTGGCGGAACTTTCGAATTACCATGAACTCGCCATGTGAACGTGACTGGGACTTTGGCCGTTCCTAAGCTGAAAGTTTCCTGCGCTAAATAGTGTCGGATTTTGGCCTGAGAACGATGAACAAGTGGAGATGGTCTCAGCACGTCGAAGGTTGGCCTCCTCATCCACTCCTTTGTGAGGAAATAATTTTGCGACCCGAAAGTTGAGACACCAAGGTATAGCGGTACCCACGTTGCTTGTAATTAGACGCCCTGCCCATAGTTGGCATGCCAAATGCTGAGAGGGTCTTTTTGGCACAAATTCAATATAATGTTTGAATACAAAATATCAGGCTGGAAACTTTCGCGCGTTGATATTACCGTCCAGCCCACCCACACATCATAACCAAAAGTCCAAAACCATAGAGGGCATTTACGTAATTTATTTAAAACCCTCCTTTAACCCCTCACCGAAAGGAGACAAATCCAAATCTCGTCCCCTCACCCTCACCACCGCCCATCGCAGCCCGCCTGTCCTCCTCCCCTCGCCACCGTCCGTGCGTCCAATAGTCATCTAGACGTCGCCTTAGCCCAAACCCTAGCCTATCCTCACCTTCCCAGTTTCCAACCACGCATCCAATCTTGCGAATTTGCCACGTCGTTGTCGAGGACTGCTATCTCTCCATCAGCCTCACCGGAAGGTCTGCCACCTCACCAACAAGGTCTTCCCCCTATCCGTGAATCTCGACGGCAAGGTTTGTTACCTCGCCATCCATCCCACCAACAATGTTTGTCTCCTAGCCGTCCACCTCGCCATCAAGGTCTGCCACTTTTCCTTTCACCCCGCCATCAAGGAACGCCAGATCGTCGTCCACCTCGCCAACAAGGAAGGCCAGCAAGGTTCCCAGCAAGAAGCACATGAAGAAAAAGGCCCTAGTTCTTGCAGGCAAGTAAACAACCTCCTAGTTTTTCTGCTCTTTTAAGCCTGCTCGATGTTCATACGTTGCCTGTTTGAGGCAATAATTTCTTTGCCTGTGAAATTGCTTGTTTGAGAGGCAAATAGTTTCATTTTTCTGATGAGGTTTTCTATAGGACAATCAACACCATATGTTATATTGTGTTTAATTGCCTGTTTAATGTGTAGCTTAGTTGGATTTCTTTGTTAATGTTAGAACCTCAAATGCATCCCATGGAAGAAAGTCGGGTGAAAAACATCATGAGAAACAATGAGGGGTTGCAACAACTGGGTGTTAGGCCCTTTGCAAGTTGTTTCGCATGGTCAACTGTATTGTCTCCTAAAGAGACGATAAATGAATGCTCTGGATCTAACTATGATCCTGAAGAGGGCGGAAATGTTATTGAAGGAGACATAGATGATGTTAGTTTGGAGAATGAGCTGCAGGTCGGTCCCTTACCTTCTTACTCATCTTGTGTTGAATTGTTTGCTAACTGATTTTTCCATATATGTGTTGCTTATTTATTATCCCCAATTGACCGGTACAAATGGAATTTCTATCCACTAAAGAGGAAATGCAACAAGAGAACTGCCGTCAGGACAACGTTGGCTCATGCTAGTGTAGCAACTTCTCGGAAGCGCGTCTTGGCAGGCCAAGGTGCCAGCACAAAAACCATGAGAAAAACCAGGTCCAAGAGGAAGCAACCAGCTGCCCAAGGTAGCCAGGCAGCTGCCCAAGCCAAGCACACACCTCCCCGAGGCCAGCAGCCAGGTCCCTGTGTTCCACGGGCATCACCCCAAGGCCCACAGCTAGGTCCCTGCCTTCTGCAGGCACCTCCCCAAGGCCAGCAGCCACAAATCCCTATTATCCGCGGGCACCTCACCAAGGCCAGCAGTCCGCTCCCTACCATCCGCGGGCACCTCCCCAAGGCAAGCAGCAACCCCCACCCGACCATGCACGGGAGCCTCTCCAAAGCGAACGTGCATCTGAGGATTCAGTTACCCAAGGTAAGGGGTGAGCTTCCCGAAGCGAGGGGTCAGATGTGAAACGTAATGGATGGTTCTTTGACCGTTTTGACTAGGATAAAAAAGGTAACATATTGAACAAATATTTTGCTCTATAGTAACACATTCACATTATATTGTGTGAATCATACTTATTGCATTTTACTGTTTTAGAACACTAACTCCATACCCATTATATTCTTATACATGAATTTGGCCATAATCCTTCTGAAGACCCTGTTATGCATGATGATCCTCAGTTGGTGGTAGACAAGATGCCCACAAAAAGACTTCAACTTGTTATTCCTCTAGGAAGAACTGACCAGTGTCACCGGTGATTACTTCCAAGTTTGTCACTGAGTGTGCAATAACAGTTAGGACTAAGATGCCTATATTCCCCCAGTTGAAAGAGTACATGGAGAGGCCGGATGTTAGAGAAGACTTCTATGGCAAAGTTTCTGTATGTTCTGTAACACTTAGCTATCCCTTTCTTCCATTGTTGTTAATGCAAAGGCTGATAATCCTTGTGTTATTTCAGCAAAAGTTTATCATGGACCCCTCTCTACCCGATGTGATGTTTTCTTGCAACAAGCAGTTCATGAGGCACGCAAGAAATCAATGGCATTATCTGAAGAAAGATGTTTTTGACCTCTTCCGAGCGAATGAATTTGCAAGGATATCTTTTGTGGAACACATGAGCAACAAAGAGTGGTGCAGGCTTGTCAATTTTTGGCCTGACCCCAAGAACCAGGTCATGTCTTGTTTACTCAACTTCTCCTGCTTGAATTGTTTAAACGGGACTAACTGTATGCTCCCTGTTTGTGTAGTCTCTCTCTGAAAAAACAAGGCGAGTAGAAAGTGCGTCAAGTACCCTTATGCCACTGGTGCTCGCAGCTATGAGATTTTCTGCGACATGGAGGATGGTTCCATTGAACTTCAATGTGAAAGAAGCAACGGTAAGTCCTCCATAATACTTTCCATCTTCCTAAAATTCAGTGCCTTTTTCTTCCCTCAAACATATACGATGTTCTTATTATTTGCTCGCTAGGTTTCTCATATTCTCTTATATTCCTAAAATTGGTAGTCAGTCGTGGAACTCAATATGGTGTCATATGCTTCAGAAGATGGCACCGAGGATAAAACAATTCCTTCCACCGATGAGTGCACTTTGTGTTGTCTTGGAACAAGAGAAGCCAACTGTCCTGAAGAACATCGGCATCCATGCAGGTACTTCAAGACCAACTAAGTCTCAACTAGAAGCTCAACTCAAGGATTAGAGAGCACGTAATGTGGAACTACGCTCTACCATTGAGGAGTTGCAAAAGGTGAACGAATCTGGCAAGGCAGAAAGGCTGAAGTATTTGGAAGACCTACAAGCAATATGGAAGAAACAAGAAGACCCGAGGAAGAAACAAGAAATGGCAAATACATTAATACAACAAGTGTTAGCTTAGCTGTCCGAACCAGAACAGGAAATTTGGTGAATCTATGGAAATTTGTCAGGCATTTGGCAGTCTTATGAGTTGAACCTTTTTATGTCTTATTTGAGACTGATATTCATTTCTCCGGAGTGAAATATTTGTCCTGAATTTTTCTATCAAATTATGTATTGTAAGCCTATAAACGTCGTGATTGTTCTTTACGAAATATTTCTGTCATGGTTACTCGTCTATGTGGCACGCGTAGACTGGTCAACCGCCATGACAAAATAGTATGACATCATCACTTTTGCCTAGACGATACAGATCCTATACGTGTCTCGCACTGATTGGTCCATGTCTTGTCCTATAATTGGCCCACGTGTTATCATTTAAATGGACCACGTGTCTACCTGTCGGCGATAGGCTACGATGAAAGAAAATTTGTCATGGCTGCATGATGTCGTAGACGACGTGATGACGTAAGGAAACGACGGTAACGGAATCAAGCCATGACGGAATAAACGTTCCGATAGGGATGACATCGTTGATATCCCCCATGAGGTCATCAGGCGTCGCTAACGACAACTCACGGTGCCGTTTGCCACATGGCATCGTCCATGACGAAATAAAACGTCACGGCCGATCGGGCCTGGCCAGGCTGGTCCGTTGTCCATGACGAAATTATAGAAACGTCACAGAAGGCCGTGACGTTTTCTAACAAAAAAAAGGTCATAGATCCAATTATGTCGTGAGGTTAACGATCTTTTTTCATCTTAGAATTCGTCATGGATGGTCATCTATGACGTTGTGCCTCTTATCAATGACGAAATCTCATGGACCGTCCAGACCAGACTCTTGTAGTGAAATTAGAGTAAGTCAAAGGAACACCCCAAGTATTCGAAAGGAGCAAAATTTTCAACTCTACGGTTGAACATATTAGCACATATAGAAACTAACAGCATCATCATTATTCAACTTTGACTTGTACCTGACCGAAATACAGTGTGTATAGTGCAATAGGAAATACATACAAACCATAATTATTATGGAATATGCCCCTAGCACTCATATAGTACATCACAAATTTGAAAACTAGTCTTTTCTTTTGTCACCTATGATTATACAATGGGATAGAGCTCGCGCAGTCGGTGCTACCTTCCGTACCCTTATTCACATGGCACGCACTCAACTATGATTGACTTTGATCCATAATCGTTGATAGTAAAACAATAAGCTTTTAGAGAAGGAAAAAGTCCATTTTCAAGCCTGATCTTGTAGAGGTTACGCGATTTAAACCCTGATATCGAAATCCCTGTCATTCACACCCTATACTATTTAATCCGGTCTAAATTAAACCCTGAGCCTGTTTGGTACGCCAGGAAAACAATAATATCGAGGTTTAATTTAGACCAGGATTGATAGTTCATGGTACAAACGACCGGGATTTCGACATCAGGTTTAAATTGTGAAACGTCTATAAATTCAAGGTTGAAAATGGACCTTTTCCTTTAGAGAACTCCGCCATCACACAACCACACATACACAGAGCAAACTAATTGTACACACAGCTCCATCGGTGCTTGCATGCTCACTCGCTGCTTAGAAGTTCCACGAATCTCGTGAAGTTCTCGTACGACGAGCCGCCTTCGGCGACGCACTCCGCGGCGGCTTGCTTGAGCCACCCTGCCCTCTTCCTGAATCCTGCGTCGCCGATGACCTTGTCCACCTTGCCCCTCACCTCCTCCTTGGCGACGACGCCATCCTCGCCGGGCGACACCGCGATACCAGTCCTCCACACGTCGGTGACATAGCTCCGGTCCAGGAACTGGTCGCAGAAGTATGGCCAGCACAGGACCGGCACGCCGTTCCGGACCGCCTCCAGCGTGGAGTTCCACCCGCAGTGCGACACGAAGCACGCCACCGCGCGGTGCGCCAGGACCTGCCGGAACAAAACAGAATCGTACACGTCAGGGGTCTGTGTTGTTGAGAAATTAAGTGGCTCGTGTGCAGTTTGTGGGTTTGGTATGGCCTGACCTGCTGCTGGGAGCACCAGCTGACGATCATGCCGGTGCCGGCGACGCGCTGCTGGAAGTCGTGGAGCCACGCCTTGTCCAGGCCGGGGGTGAAGTCGGGGCGCACGACCCACAGGAACGGCCGGCCGGTGAGCTCCAGCCCCTCGGCCAGCTCCTGGAACTGGCGCGGGTCGAAGATGGCCATGCTGCCGAAGGCCACGTACACGACGGAGCCGTCGGGCCGCGCGTCCAGCCACTTGAGGCACCGCTCGTCCTCCGGAAGGAAGCTGCCGACGGGTTTCAGGAACGCGCTGTCGGCGAAGAGCGGGCCAATGGGCAGGATGTCGGGGAAGAGCTTGAAGGCCCCGGCCTCCGCCTCCTGGAACGAGTTGCCCACGACTATCTCGGCCAGGTCGTTGAACTTGTTGTTCCGGCACACGAGATCGAAGATGATGGGCTGCCCTTCGGGGGCGCCGGCGTTGTTCCAGGAGAGCAGGGAGGTGTGGAGCGGCGGCATCCCGGGGGCGAGCTGCAGCGTCTCCTCCCTCACCGGCCACCCTGCAGCACGCACGTTGAGAGAGAAATCACTAACGATTAACGAGGCAGAGCAGATACCAATCACAGGGGATGGACTATCTATCCCATCGTGTACCCTTGTCGTTGAGGACGCCGTCCTGGATCAGGTTGGGGATCTTGAGCATGATGGCGAGGCAGGCCATGGACGCCGGCCAGAAGGAGGCGACACGGATGCCGAGCTTCTTGGCGACCGGGAAGGACCATCCCATGTTGACGTCGCCGACGAGCCAGCTCACCTTGGGCCGCCCGGCGGCCTCCATCTCGGCGACGAGCGCCTCAAGGTACCCAGGCATGTGGCGGGAGTAGGCGTCGACGAGCTTGTTGAGGTCCTTGCGGTCCTCGTCGTCGGCCAGCCCGTCCGGGATGGAGGCGAGATGGATGCCGTGCAGCAGCGCACCGTCGCCCTCCCGTGGCAGCGCCGCGACCACGAGCGCGTGGTCCACCTCGGTGTTGACGAAGGTGACCTCGAATCCGTGGTCGACGAGGCGGTGCGAGAGCTCCATGAGCGGGGTGACGTGGCCCTGGCACGGCATGGGCAGCACCATCACGTGGCCCTTCGCCATGGCTGACCTCGATGATCGGTCTCCCTCTCCACACACACACAAAGGAGGAGGAGCAGCAGCAATGGTAAGACAAAAGTACACACAGACACAAGTACAGTCTGCCTGCAGTCACCGCACTCCCCACACCGGCGCCTTTATATCCAAACGGAGGAAAGAAATGGATGGGAAAGAATTGGCCTAAAAATATTGTGTGAAGTCTTCGTTCGATATGGTGCTGTCGACTTGTCGAGCGCTGCCGCTAAGACTATATGAAGTATGTAAGGTCTCCCTTCAGCGTGTCGAAGGCTGGCCTATGTAACCACTAACAACAAGCAAGAAGCCAAAACAATGCAAGGCTAGCACTCCTCATCCGGTGCATGTGGATGCGGTAGCATTTGGCGCCTTGTGCAAATAAAAAAGTCAGAGATGGTGAGGTCGAGAGGACTGTCAGATTCATCGGGCGGGCGTCGATCTGGTCACGGTGAGAGCATCTCCACCACCGGTTCCCGTAGCGTCCTTAGCGGCCTATTAAATCTGGCACAAAAATAAGCTCATATCGGGCGTGCCACAAAACCCATCGGCAATTTTCTAGCCCAATAGAAAATAAACGCGTCCACGCCGGTCTCTACCCGCAAGGATGTTGGGAGCGTCGGGACTCCAAGCCACGTCGGGTTTTGCCGGAGGGAACTCCTAGCAATAAAACATATCATTCTCCACCCCCTCCAACCCTCTCCATCTGTCTCCCGATCACAAGAATCACCATCGTCGCCGACGCAGCCCGCCTCCTCGTGCTTGCCTTCCTCCTGGCCACCTACCACCAGAATCGTTCACATCCGACGACGCTGACCTCCAGCCGTATCTCGTCCATGTCCCGGATTCATCTATTGTCGAGCGTCGAACCTTCTGCCACCACCACCACATGCTTCTCTGCCTCTAGTTCCGTGTCCACCTCCAGCTCCGCGTCCGCCGCTCGACATGCCGAGCTAGGATGATGGAGAGACGACAAGTGTTTCTTGGCTAGGCGATGTGAGTTCTTCTCCCCCTGTCGCCATTTCTTCGTGCAATGCAGGATTAAGGATCTAGGGTTTTCCGGTGACCCAACATACCACGGCATGTTATAGTGTGCAAGTCATTGGCATAACACTCACGGAATACCGTTTTACGAATATTACACCAACAGAGTAGTATAACAGAAATATCGCAGGTTCAAGGTATAACTATATTATTCATATTTAGATCTATATAGAAGATTTGCGGATTCTCCTTGGCACAACGAGGTTTGCCACGTAAGTTTCTATCAACCAAAAATTCAGAAAGAGCAACTGATAGACTAGCCTAGCACTAGATCTACCTCTCAAAGTATCTCTATACTAATGGATGACTATTAGCAACGTCCTAATGGTATGGTTTCTATCATTGGGAATTTAGTCCCATCTATGTTTAACTTGATCTCCACCATCATTATTTGTAGTACTCCCTCCGTCCAGAAATAAGTGAGTTGAGTTTGTCTAGATTCGCATGAATCTATATACTAAAACATGTCTAGATATATATAAATTTAGACAAATGCAAGTCACTTATATCTGGAGGGACTATATGATTCCTTTGACTACTTTTCTCATGTCGTATAGTTTTGGATCCTCCTAGTAGCTCTCCTTTGTCTTTGTATTGGATTGAGATGACGATAGGAACTTACCAGGGTCTAACAAGGGATAAGAACATAGTTTGAGTGCAGCGTACTCAGTAAGTTTTAAATATGTGGTCTCTTTACCGTTATGTTCGCAGTTTTTTCTTTTCCCAGAATATGAAGTAACATATGTATACTCTCGAGAGATGTGCTACTTTTCTCACAAACGTATTTAGCGGTGTTACGCAACCAGATAGCTAATCGTGTTCAGACTTCCTTTTGTCTGAGGCCTAGTCTAAAGACAAGCCAATCACTAGCATTCCCCACTACCATGTTGTCTACCCATTGCAATGAGCTTCGGTCCAAGACCTACACTCAATTGATATCCCTTCTAATATGCCTAAGTCATTACCCTGCAACATAGGACCGGGATATTACTGATAAGGATCAACATGATCCAAAGGGATTTTAGGCTCGATCTTTCACGATGATCAATAGATAAACAGTAGAAAAGATACAAAAAAGATCCGATCTGTTTACACAAACCGTAAATCCTAGCAACCAACGTTGAGAAGATGATCAACTCCATGCAAGCGGCGACGGACCTTCGCGGATCAGCAAGCAAACTCACACACGATGTTGGTGTCCCCGACATGGGACTTTTTTGTATTCTAAAATAATTTCACCCTAATAGAATGACCGTACCCAGCTATTTATATAGGTATAGCCGACTCCCCTAACTTGACACACAAGCGAACTGACTTGAGAAAATAAAAAACAACACCACAGAAATAAAAATAAATCTTAATAAAAATATTACTAATTGACACCTGATTTGGGTGCGTCATATCAATGTAATTAACGGCCGCATGATCTGCAGGTGCGCCCTTTAACACGAGCAAGTCTCTCATCCGTCGAGTCGTCTTAGTTGCCTCTACCTTCGGATCTGGTGGTCGTACCGATCCAAAGAAGTACGAGCGTGCAGAATTATATTAGCTGCAGAAAAACATATTCTGAAACCTGATATATATTGACTTGCTTCAGGTGGTCATGGACAAGCAAAATAGTTGTAATTTTCTTTGTACATATTCCTTGCCGTATGCTTGAATTTAATCTCCACGTGGCTATCATCAGGTTCCGTATGCATGCGGCTCTGGCCATAAAATCCTTGCAACAAACCAATATACAGTATTGGAGCGCGCGATGCCAGTTACGGGCTCACACCCGCTGAGCTCCACTCTGGATTATATCCCGACCCTAGAATAATAAGACATACAAAATAAAGAACGTCTAGTTGACTTTGCCGCCTCATTCCAGGATCCGTGATCAGGGCGGTCTATACATCATAACAATCACAGACTACATTTGTTGTTAATCCTAGGTGTACTTTCTCCGTACAATGGAATCTCTACCACATGATTCCCAGTCATGTATTCCAACCATGATGCTATCGTCCACCATTTTATAGTTCATTTCTCATTCATAAAATGCATTGATAATGAAATACTATTGGAAATAGTTTTTATAAAGTCATTCAAAGAGCATGCAAGATTAAACTTGCTTCCTACTTGTAAGATCATGCAATAAGCATTTCTTGTAGACGTCAGAGGATTCAAATGTGAAGTAGAGCATCATTGGTCTGGTAAAGGATAATTTATGCATAAAATATGATATGTAATCGTTCTATCCAGAAACTGACACTGTTGGTTTTATTTACGCATTCGGTTTGGTTTTAGTTTGGGTGATTTACTATATATTTGGTTTAAGTTCATGTTTACTTCACACGTAAAGTAATGCTTGATAGTTTAAGTACATCACACATGACTCAAGATCATATCACAACAATACAAGGCATGGTTGGTTTTAGTTGGCAACAACTATTTCTTGATAGTTTATTAGTACTTAATTTCATTTTATGTTATTTTACATCTTACAAATTTATTTCGTAAAGAACATTGATAAAATGGTTTGATGACCTGAATGGTTATGTGGGCATATGAATGCTAGTGGTTTGACCAAATATAACTCTATCAAGATACTAATGAATTGTCAACAAGGTTTGCTTCAACTAGGTTATAGTTGAACATGTATGATTATCTAACTAGAGTCGGTATTGGATCTTGGTATAAAAGGTGTAGGTGTTACTCAAGAGTAGTACTTGAGTTTTAGTAATCTTACAACCTCTTGGCTCTAAGGCACAGGCGGAGCCAACACTGGGTCGAGCGGGGGCAACCGACCCGGCTCAGATCGCCAGGAAAAAAATGAGTAAATTGAATGGATGGTCCTAATTCTTTTGCCCCACCTTCACTTCGATCCCTGTTCTTTAAATTGTACGACTAGATCCTAAATCTTTGATAAGTAATTCACGCGAGGTTGTCTGACCACTTTGACCAATCTATGTGGCGTTTTGACCGCGGCCACGTCAATAGTATATTTACGAAAAGGCCCCCTGATTATTATTTTTCACGCCTGTTGTAGAGTATCAAGGCTCACCTGCATGAAGTCGCTATGCCTCTCGGGCGGTCATGGAATTCTTCTAGTAATCTTTGGCCAACTCAATGATCTTCAGAACCAGTTCACGGAACTATCTGAAAAGCGAGACTAGCCTGGCGCTAGGATCGGCCCCGCTGATTGATCCAGGAGGAATGCAATCTTCATCGGGGTCGTGGGGAAACTTCAAGTCGAGCGCCCTGCTGCACTCGTTCTCAGCCATGCCATGCTCGCCTAGGAGGAACAAAAGCTTCATGCGGAAGGTGGCGATCACGGCTGAGTTGGGGAAGGCCGCACGGTCCATGGAGGCAAGCGGACGTCACAGACAAGCCCTCTTGGCGCTGGCCGCGTCGAGGCCACGGACGAAGTGCTCGACGACGCTTGGCAGCGTCGCCATCGCTGTTCCCCATCGCTGAAATCACGATCGACTTCCGCAGGGATTGGTTTGTTCCTCAGAACATCGATGGCTGTCTGCACCCTGAACCTAGCCTCCAGAACCCTGTGGTCCGCGGTGGTGGTCTCGGGGCCGTGTAGGCCGTATACCGTGTTGTACCTCGCCGGGTCAACGGGGGCGGAGATGCTCAGCGCGCGGCGTACTCGGTCTCCGCCTCCCAGTGGAGAGAGGTTTCGGAGAGGGCATGCCCAAGCACAGTGGCAATGTCGACGCAGTTAGGGACGAGCTCCTTGGCAGTGGTGAGTGCGCGCTGGCAAAGCTGAGGTGCGCATCGGCAAGGTCCTCCTCTGCGCTACGGGCGTGGATGGCGGCAGCAAAGTGGAGGTGCCCCGCGAGGCGGAGCGCGAGTGCCGATCTCGGGTGGTCGATAGCTAGAGCATCGGCCCACCATAGCACCGACATGTTTTCCCTCGTGGTACTGCAGCAGAACCTCCCTGGCCAGAGAGGGATGTGGAGAGAAACAAGGGCCATGTTTTAGAACTCTAATTGCATCATGACCATTTGGTAGTACAACTAGAGAGTGGGGAGATCTCGTCGAGAAGAGTCCAACATCAAGAGACAAGTTTAACAAGACCGGGTGATACTCGTTGAGGATCACACCATAGAACTCTAATTCGGATCCAACAAATGTGGGATTCAATCATTGAAGTGCTATGCAGTGTTTCTCATCATGGGACAGATGTCGAGGACAAAGGTGTGGCTTCAGGTTATATCATATACATGGAAACCTTTGAATTTTTTATTATCTTGCATTTGATGCTTCGAGTGATTGGTTTAACAAATGGTTTGTCCCACGCATTGCAATCCAAAGATCAAAACATAGTGAGCACTATGAATATGATTATCTCAGTGAAAAGTCTATTGCAGAAGTTGAGAGATGATGGATGGGAGCCTCTATTTCTTGCTGCTACTAACTTCTATGGTGGAAGAAATATTATAATACCAAATATGGATGATAACATTGCATCTAGGAGTTATACAAGGAGCTCACGCAAGATGGTTACTTGCTTCCATCATTACAAGGTAGAAATCTTTAATGAGGTGCTTGACAGAAACATAGTTGAGATGAATCATAGATTTTCTGAAACTTCTACATGCCTATTATTGTGCACTGCATGCCTTGATCCTAGAGACTCATTCAGCAGTTTTGATAATGATATGCTAGTTGAGCTTGCAACTATGTACTCTGCTGATTTCTCTTCACATGATTGTTATCTATTGGTTGACGAATTGAACATATATGTTGATGTGATAAAGAGAAGCCCTGAATTCATTACTTGTGACAGTCTGAGCAACCTTGCTCTCAAGTTGGTTTAGAAGAGACACCATTTGACCTTTCCATTGGTCTATCATCTTATTACACTTGCTTTGACATTACCTGTGGCCACATCATCAGTTGAAAGGGTTTTCTCTGCCATGAATATTATAAAGTCAGATTTTCGAAACAAGATAGGAGATGATTGACTCAATGATTTGATGATTTGCTATGTTAAAAAACATATATTTGCCAAAATTGATGACAAGAAGATGATGCTATGTTTTGATTCCTACAAGGACCGTCGCGGTCATCTTCCTCATCAATTTCGTCTTCCCAATTCCAACATGGATTCAACTTAATGGTATGATACTATCTTATCAAAATGTAGCAGTTTTGTATCTTGTTCTTGTTCTTTATAGTCAGTTTGTAGTTCTACTCGATGAAATATGAAAATTGAATCTTTTTGGACCATTTTTTGTTGATTACACTTGATTTTCTATTGAAAAAAATTTATAGCTTATTTGTTCGACCCAGATCAGTTGAATTCCTAGCTCCGCCACTACTCTAAGGCATTAAGGTTTTTATTATATGAAGTATAAGATGGGTATTTTATGGGTATCTGGATTAGCTCTAAGCTTCTAAGGTAAGGATTTTACTATATGAATAATACATGGTTAAGGTTATGTAATCATCAACTCTCAATGTGAATTGATGATATTAAGGCTTGATTCTAAGTCTTTGGTTTGGGTATGGGTTTATGAAAAATACTATCCAATCAAATATAAGTATTCAAACTTCACTTATAAACTATGGTCATGGTTTTAGGTAGAAAGTAGATGGGTTTAAAACTTCAGGTATAAGAAGTTATCCTTTAAGAGGATAATTTTTATTAAATGGTAATAAACCTAAATAGTTTAATCTAGTTCTATGGTTTACTTGACTTGGAATTGTGCTACCAGTGGTACTCTAATGGGTAATTTCACTAGTTTGGTACGATTAGCTTTTAGGATAGGAGTAACATGACAACTTATAAAATAATGACTACTTAAGCAATACATGTAACACATAAAGTTTGCTATGAACTTTTAGTTAAGGTCCAAACATTAAGATTTTAAATGCAAATGTAAATCTAATTTGTGATTTTTACTTATTATTAACTATTTTCTACGAGTTTTAAGTAATAAAGAATAGAATTTAGAATTCTTTTATTTTTTAAGATTTGTTATTTTGATTTTTCAATATTAATATTTTTAACTTTAATATTTCTATTCCATACATTTTTAGGAAATGGAATATCACTTATATTTATGTTTCTATTTTCTTTAAAGTGCTTATAACTTGAATTTTATGTATTTCAAGTCTTTTAGGTCTTAATCTTAATTATCTAAAGAACTGGATTAGCAATGTAGATGATTTGGTTTTATTTGAGGCATGATCATTTGAGTTGCAAAACACACTTAGTTGATTTTATTTAAATAGTTTGATCTATTGAAGGAAATGCATATGAGTTTAGTTTTATTAGATTTCATATACTCCCTCCATCCCAAAATAAGTGACGTGGATTTGTCTAGATCTGTATGTATCTAGACGCATTTTAGTATATAGATACATATGAATCTAGAAAAATCTAAGTCACTTAGTTTGGGACAAAGGGAGTATCTATTAAGTTGTGATATAAATATCATTCCATGGCTATTATGCACTTTAGTCCTTATGGTTTTATGTTATTGATTATCATAAGATTATTTTGTGTAAAGTATAGTATAGATTAAGTAGACTTATTGATGGGTTTATTTCTAATGATTCTTGATGTGCCGACATGATCTAAAGATAGATTCATAGATTGATTTATTTGTTATGATTTAAATTCTTGAGTGTGTTCGTAGATGTGTTTTTAGGTTCTTGGTGTTATTATGTGTGTTCTTGATGATCAAAATGGCATCTAGTCGTGTAAGATAGTATCTAGATCAAATATATGATCTAGGAACTAAATTAGAATGTCTAAGTGATGTGTAGATGATAAAAAGATGCACTTCTAGACAAAATCGTCTTGTTGTCCATATCTTCATGATAAACTATGTGAATCACTCTCCTAACCCCCACTAAATATTCACCCTACTCATTCATCTACTACTATTTGATTCTAGAGACTAGACTATAACATTTATAGATTCTAAAATGTGCTTGGTGAAGATCTATGGTAGGCCTTTTTCTCCAGCTCCTTGTTATTATTGATCTTATGCTCCTAGATGTTTAAATTGACTCTCTTTAGATCTCTCTCTAACTACCTCACTTGTAGTTTCTAGTTTGTGTGGCTTTGGGGGTTAGGGTTGAATGTAGAGGATATTTATAATGCTCTAGGATGCATATCAAGGTAACATCTAGGTGATGACTCCTCACGTGCATGGGTGACTAAGCTATTTGGTGTCACGATCTCCTTGAGAATGCATAGTACAGTGACACATATGTGATGACCCCTTACTTGCATGGGTGACTAATATACTTGGGTTTCATGCTCATAGACGTTCGTTAGACATGAGGTAACTTAACTTGAAGTAACTTTGTGGTTAATGTTCATATGTGGCATTATGAAATACTCATTGTTGACCATGACAAGTGGCATTTGTCACTAAAAGGGCCTCAGGATAAATTGGCATGTGGGATTAATCATTTAGGTCTGGATCACTAATATAATTGGGTTGATTTGTATAATTACGTTAAAACTTAAGATGCAATTATCGCTGATTAGTGTAAGATAGAATGCGTTAACTTGTTTAAGATAGATTTAGAGGTGATTTGGGTTGAGAAGATTAAGATTTGTTATGGAATCCAATATGATTTGATACTTGGATCATAGATGGATATAGAATCTTGGTTTACTCAAGATAATTATTTGAGTTGAGATGGAATCAATGTAATGATATTCTTGTATACACAAGATTGATTCCTTTGTTGGAATTGATAATTAAGAAGAAATGTGATTTCTCCATCAAGGTAGAAATGCATTTGTGGGATTCCTATTTGGTCCAACTAAAAATATGTGGCTCACTACCACATGTGATTTGGAATGGATATATATATTATAATTTAGAGAATGTATGGCTTGAGTATTTCTCTAACTATAAATAGCACACTATCCAATGAAGAATATAGTGATCGACTATAATTTTCAATGACTTGGATAAAATGAAGAGATCAAGGTTGAGGTTTCCTAGTGGCCTTCCTACCTATGCTTTAACTACTCTTTATATTGGGATTCTTCTCAAGGAATTCGTTTTTAAATATACTAAACTTCTATTTAAGCTATTCCCATAAACATGTGTGGTTCACAAGGTTACTCTACTTCTCACTCACAAAAGTTAAATCAACTTCTTCTACTCCACCTGTTAATCCAATAAGATTGTCACTAAATGCATATACTGTTACTTGGATATCTAAATTCATCTACTAGATTTTCTAAGATGACTCCAATGCATTAGAGTAGTGGGTTCTAACTTACTATTTACTCCTACTCTAATTCCTATGATCAACACTCCCTATAACATTTCTCAATGATCTTTTAGATCCATTTGAGATAACACCTCAAGTGTAACTACTATTATTCTTTCTTTGGTTTGTATTAATAATCCACTTATTCCACCTTTTAATCATTGAAGGTTGAACTTTTTTAACTACTTTCAACTCACATGATCTTCAATCTAAGATTGGCTATATCCACCAAATTTAAGAGTGCTTACTCCTAAGACTATCTCTTTTGGTATATTTCTATAACATTAGCTACTAATTCTAGAATCCAATTTATCTCTTATATCACTTATTTATAAAATCATGACTCTAAATCTTAATGTTAAGTGGCATTGAATTACTAAAGTTGTATTTCTCTTCCAAATGGTTCAGATGCACACATGTAATCCTAACTAGTCTATACTTAGCTATTCTAAGATAGTTGGTTTACATAGTATGATTAGATCCTATTCTCTCCACCAATATCACTCTTGTATCAATATGACTTAAAACTGATCATTATAATCCTTTAATCATATTATCTTTGGTTCCATTTGGCTAATTAATGTCTTTTGTGTAATAGGTATTAAACTTGTTTTACCTCTATTATCTTAGTAAACCCATTTGACTAAGAGGACTACACACACGATACTACTAGTAGTTCAAATATGATAGGCTTCACTTCTATGGGTTCTTCATTCTAAGGATAAGGATTACACTCTACACTAACCCGATACCATGATAATTGGAGAAAATAATAGCTTGTATTGATTTGATCAATAATACATAGTTTATATACTCTCTTTGTTCCAAATTAATGTTTTTAGATTTATCTAGATTCACATGCATGTAGCACTTAAAACAATTTTTTTGCGAAATTCTACCGATCTATTAATGATCATCAACGGTAGTACAAAGAGCCTTAAAAGTAAGAGAAATTACAAATAGGTCATTGGACCACCTAGCGATAACTACAGACACTAGCACGAGCCAAAAGGCATGCCATCGTCCTCGCCGTCCATCACCGAAACCGTGCAAAGCTTGTCGTAGTAGAGCTTGTTGTAGTAGACAGACATGAAGTCGTCGTGCTAAGGCCCCATAGGACCAACGTACAAGAGTAGCAACCATAGCAGAAGATGACAACCATAGAACGGAAGAGATTGACCTCAAACCACACCGACGAATATAGAAAATGATCGGATCTAAAGAGATCCACCGGACACATGACTCCACGCGCCCTCCGCCGGCACTAAGCATACCACCAGAGCAAGGATATGACGGGGAGGACCTTATTCTGACTTCAGGACGTATCCGCCGCCTCAACATCCCGAAGAATACACTAAAAAAAGGGTAAACAAAAATGTAAACCCTCCCGCCGGGGAGAGGCCGTGGTCCGCCATACCTCCAAAGCCCTAAGCCCACTGGAGGCGGAGTGGACCGGGAGCGTCGCCAGCGAGGGGACATAACCCTAGATGGGTTTAGCTGGTCACTTCACAATACACCTAGCGGCTGCCTCCCCTCCATACGTACCGGTTCACATCAGGCCATGTAGCACTAAAACATGACTAGACATTCAAATCCGAATAAATTGGAGAACATTAATATGAATATGAGGGAATAGTACATACGCTAACCGGTCTAGGGTTTAGACAAACCGACTACATGATTCCTAGTCCAACACGAATACATATCTAATAGCAAGTACCACGTGTAGGTGTTTCCCATAGCGTTGTGGCCGTCGTGCTGTCGGCTAAGATTTGGGGAGGCACATGTGGAGATGCCCTCATAATTGCAATCTTGTCATCGGATTGATGATTGGTACGCCATGAGGGGGTCCTCGGGGCATGTGGAAGAGAGGGGTGTGAGACGTACAATGTTCCGGGACGGTGAGCACACAAGTTTACCCAGGTTCGAATCCGTCGGCTTTAGACGGATCCTACTCCTGCTAGCAATCCAGTAATACGGCAGAGCCGGAATATGGGTTACAAGGGTTTCGCCTGTGCGAGTTGAGATTGTAGACTATTGTGAGGGTGACCTAAAGGCTCTCCCTAGGACGACTTATATAGATATCCGACCTAGGATTAACAGGAGAGATCTATCCGACTACAACTAAGAGTCGGTTATAGAGTACATCTTGGACTACAAGTAACATTACGGGCCTATGTCGGTAAGTCTTCTGGGCCTTCCCGTAGCCGGACTGGACTCCGTCTCTTCTCCCTGACTGGGCCGCCCGTGAAGCAAAGCTCTAACCCTAAGTGGGCCACCCTGGTCAGTGAGGCACAATGAGGATACCTGAAAAGTATATCCCCAACAGCAGCCCCCGGAAGCCTCCATGATCCAAAGTCGGATTTCATCATCGTCTAGCTTGATCTTCGACTTGCAGAATCATGAAGGGTTCCTGAAACTTCAAAAAAGAAAGGAGTAGATCCGAGTCTCAAATGAGCCGAACCTATGAATATGTTATTCGGGTTTCCAGCTCGAAATTCAAACTAAGCCGGAACTTGGTCTCTGACGTAACCTGACACTAGTCATGGTCAAGTCACGTCACCGACAGACATTTCATGTCAGCACGACCGTTGGTGGGTCCGCCTTTGGTGGAACCGGCGCTGTTTCAATGCGTGCGTGGAGATCGAGGCGACGTAATCATCGCGTGGGGGTTTCCTAGCTCCTTCCACGATGCATGGCACATTCACTGTAGCGTTTACACGAATCTTGATGCGGCTAGAGGATATAAGTGGTGAGGATCTCTTTCCCCATCTTCTTCACCAACACTTGCGTCGTTTCCTTCTCCCCTACGCCTCCCCACGAACCTAGAGCTCCTCTTCTCCCAAAAAACTTCCAGCACCGCCCATACAAGGTCACCAGCGCACACAAAAAATGGCGTCAGCATCATCCTCCGGTACGGCGGCGACGGCAGCGGCGACAGAGAAGGAGAGCAATCACGGGGTATGGATCTCGTGCGTTCTAGACAACGAGAAGCTTTGTGTCGTGGAAGAAGAAGGGCTCCTCCATGCCGGCGATTGGCGAAGCGGTTTTGGTGAAACCATCCCAAACCCTCGCAACGGTGAGCGGGTTCACTTTGGCACTCACCTTGACAGAGGTTTGAGCTTTCCTCCCTCAGATTTCTTCTCTGAGGTTATAGATCATTACGGAGTTCAACTCCATCATCTTCCCCCGAACTCCATCTTAGAGATGAGCGCGTACGCATCTTTGTGCGAGGGGTATCTCGGCATTAGGCCGGGCCTTGCTCTCTTCCGGTATTACTTTCATGTCCAGATGAATTCCATCACTGCCGGTAATCCTTATATTACCGGTACTATTAGTTTTTCGGTTAGGCGAGAGCGCGTCTATCCTCGGATTATGGCTAGTGAGTCGGTCAAGCAATGGTCGTCCACTTTTTTCTATCATAAGGATATTCCAGCTCCTGGCAAATCTACTGCTTTGCCGGCTTTTATCGACGGTGCCGCCACGCCCCCAAGAGTCCTGGGATGCAGATGCGCCGGCTCTCAATGACGACCTCCCCGAGTTGGAGCTTGCTCCGGTTGAGGGATATCCTCCTAAGTTTTCTCAGGATGAGGAGAGTTGGTTCCACTGCCGGATGTTATTCCCCTGAAGCGCAAAGCTCTGACAGTGGCTATTGTCACAAAGGAGGTGCCCGTTGTGAAGAGGTAGTCTTTCCTCACAAGGTCTTTGTACTATATGTTTTAATTCTTTCTGAGATGTAACATTTTTCTGTTCTATTACCTGCTCATAGCTAAACAACTCTCCACGGGCAAAAGGAAAGGGATTACCTCGAAGACTCTACGGCAGTCGAAACTAAACTTGGTTTCTCCTGGCATAGCTCCTCCGACTCTTGCCCCTCAGCCTTCTGCAGCGTCGGAGATTACTCCATCTCCGACTGTTGCAGAAGAACCGGCTCAATCAGCAGAGCCAGTGATCCTCGGATCACAGACTGACGTCACCATGGGTGACTCAGATTTTGACAAGGGTGAACCCTTTTCGGGTAATGATCCCTCGACAGAGGTTTTCGCCGACAATCTCCTGAGAAATCTGGGACTTGCCAAACTTGGCTTATCTCAGAAGTCTGCGGAGGAGATCCAACGGCTGACCCGGCAATGCCTGGAAAGCCGTACTATCTCTGCCGAAGAAGAAGCATAAGAAGCAGAGGACATCAAGCACTCTAATCTTTTGCAACGAGAAGTCGAGGACCCATGAGCTTCCAACGCGCTGACCCCTTAACCCTCGCCAAGAAAGTTACCACCAAAGTGAACATGAGCCTAAACAAGCTCGCTCGTGAACAATGCGTAAGTCGGAATTCCAACTCACATTTTTCCTTATTTCATATCATATCCTCTAGCCCCCAAGTATGAAGCTGGACATACAAATCCAGATTTATGCTTCCTTAGGATGCCAAAGGATGAACTAGTGTAGCCCCCAAGGCTCGTGTTGATATTAGTAAAAATATTAGCCCCAGTCTTTAGTAGACTTCTGACTCTGGGTATTCTGACTTATAGAAAGTATATTCCTATAACCAGGATTTATTGAAGAATATTTGTAACAAGCGGAAAGAAAACAAAGCTCCTTGACTTGAAAATGCTCAATTGAAAGTTTCCAGGGATGAGGCTGAAGGTAAACATTCCAGAACTCAAACCTTGTCTTGTATTTCATAGTCAATTTTTTGTTCAACTTTTGTTCTTTTGACTACAGCACTGGTAAAGCAGTCCTGTGCTATGATTGAAGAGGCCGAGAATCTTAAAACCCTAGAGGTGGAAAACAAGGACCTCCGCCAAGAGCTGAATAAGCTTAAGGCGGATCATGAGAAGAGCATTGCTCAAGTTCTCGGGTCCTCCTCCATGGCTACCAAGGAGCGCGATCGCAAGATTGCACTCCAGGATAAGAAAATCTCGGATCTCAGCAACGATTTGTTCAGAGAGAGGGACATTGCCGAGGCACTCCGGGCTGAACGCCGGAGTCTTCGGGAGGAGAAGGCCAAAGTCGACGATGTCATCTTTGGTAAGTTTCACTCTTTCTGACTTATCTGCATCTTCCGACTCTTTAGAGTCCGGATTTATTTGGTTAACCCTTTTTCATTAAATGCACATGTCCTCTGAACTTACTAGACTCAGCCTCTGCCGATCTCACACCAGCCGGCTTACCCAAGTCGGTGATTTGCTGCATGACTTCCACCAATCCATCAAAGATATTGGCGAAGTTCTCAAGGTTTCGGACGTGCATAGCATGTTCGAATTTGAAGTGCGAGATAAGGCCAAGGAGATGCCCCAGCTCATTCAGGACTAGAACATGTCCTACGGGCGAACCGCAGCACAGAATGCTCTCACCATGGTCATGAGCCACCATGGAAGCATGGAGATCTGGCAAGTGACCAGAGGGTATTCTACTGTGGATGAAGACGGCCAGAAGTAGGACATCAAAGCCATCATGGACTCCTACACCGGATACGGGTGTCACGTAGCTGACTTGACCAGCTATGATACTCCCTTCTTCACTCGCGTAGAGACACCACCTCCGCCCGCCGAAGAAACCGGAGAAGCTTCCGACGACGAACAAACCATCTCAGATTTGAACGTCTTAGAAAGATATCGAACCGAGGCTGATGTTTCTAGCGAGCCGGCAGCTCCTTCTTCCCCTGCATCATAGAGAATCAGAACAAAAATTGTATTATTCTGAAAACAATCCGTGTTGTAAATAAGTAGTATGATACTTTTTGCTAGTGCTAAGTTTAAATATATCTATTTAGCACTTTTGGCTTTATAATTCTTCGTGCCTGAAATATTTTCGTAAGCACTTATGTTTTTCGTCTATACTTATCGTTTATCTGGCTTTCCGCCTCGTCCCTTTCATGAGTCGGACAACCTTTAGCACGGAAACTTTGCCGAGCAACGGAGCTCAATTGCTAAACCAGTTTAAATTCGGAAACAAAGTCGGCCTCCAGTACCAATAATTCACTACTCGGAAAATGCCCGCATCCAGCAATTAGACAAATAACCAAAGTATAGACTAGAAAATTTATATTTATACCCGAAGGTAGCAATTTTAGAATTGGAAATCTAAACTAGAACGAACATGAGCATAAAGTACTTTCAAGTATTCTGGGATTTTCGACTGTGACATGGTTATTCGGAAATAAGATGGTAAAAAACTTCTCAGAATTTTTTTTGAGGCAACCAACACTTTATTTCTCATTGAACATGTACACATATATGATTACAAAGAAAAATAAACTAAGAATAAAAGGGACGTAGTTGAGCAATATTCCATGGTATGTCTAATTCATCCGGATCTGTACTGCCTCCAGCTGTTTTTATTTTCTTAGTAGCAGGTCTTTCTTTGACTGGCCGCATATCAGTTAGGTAGTAAGAACCATTGTGCATTACTCGACTAACTAAAAATGGCCCTTCCTATATTGGGGAAAGTTTGTGCTTTCTTTGCTGCACAAGCCGGAGAACTAAATCGCCTTTATTGAAAGACCGGTTTCTGACTCTCTGGCTATGATAGTTGCGTAACTTCTGCTGATAGGATGTTGATCTCATCTCAGCAACGACGTGAACTTCTTCGACTAAGTCAAGATCATTTTGTCGAGAAATTTTGGCATCCTCTTCAATATACGCGGCCACTCTAGGAGAAGTGTGAATCAAATCACTAGGAAGAACTGTTTCTGCGCCATAGACCAAGAAGAAAGGTGTGTATCCGGTTGACCTATTTTGAGTTGTTCGTAAACTCTATATTACAGAAGGTAATTCCTCTGCCTAAGCCCCTGTAGCACGTCGTAGTGGTGCTTCGAGTCTTAGTTTTAGGCCTTGTAGGATTAAACCGTTTGCTCTTTCGACTTGTCCATTAGCTTGTGGATGTGCGACTAACGCAATGTCAAGCCGGATATTTTGTTCATTACAGAATTCGGCAAGCTCTCCCATAGAGAAATTACTCCTGTTGTCTGTGATAATGCTATGCGGATAACCGTATCGGATTATGACATCCTCGACAAATCTTCTGGCTGTTGCTCCATCACAACTAGTGACAGGTTTAGCCTCAATCCATTTTGTGAATTTATCCACCATCAGTAAGAGATGAGTAAATCCACTTGGAGCCCGTTTAAACGGTCCTACCATGTCAAGCCCCCAGAACGCGAAAGGCCATGTTATAGGTATTGTTCGCAGCTGATCAGCCAGAACATAAGCTTGTTTGGCATATTTTTGGCAGCCCTTACACGTCTTGACCAGCAGTTCGGTATCTGCCTTGGCTGTAAGCCAGAAAAAACCGTGTCGAAAAGCTTTTGCCACTAGAGATTTGGCTGCATCGTGGTGACCACACTCGCCTTCGTGGATTTCCCAGTAAGATTTCCACTCCTTCTTCCGAAGATACACAACACTGAAAACCCCAGATACTCTTTGTTTATAGAGCTCACCATTAATTATAGTGTAGGATTTTGCTCGTTGGACGATCTGCCGGCTCAGAACTTTGTCTTCGGGTAATTTTCCATCTACCAAGTAATCAACATAGGGTTGGGTCCAACTGGGAATCACAGCCAGAACTACTACTAAAGGTGAGTCGGATTTGGTCGGATATTCCTCGTCTACTCCTTTTATAGAGGGAACTTTGAGGTGCTCTAAAAAAGCGTCATCCGGAACCTTTTTTCAGGCAGAGCCTATTCGAGATAGTGCATCTGCTTCCTCTTTTTCTATTCGAGGGATGTGTTGAATTTCAAACCCTTTAAACGATTTAGATAGTTCATCCACGACAGCCCTATATGCTTCCATGTGCTTGTTTGCCTTACAGATATCTGACACTTGTTGGGCAACAAGATCCGAATCTCCATAACACATTAAACGTCGGATGCCGATGTCTTTAGCAATCTGGATTCCATGCAGTAGTGCTTCATACTCGGCAATGTTATTTGTCGCCATGAAGTGGATTTGCAGTACATAGAAAAGTTTAACTCCCTGGGGTGATTTGAGTACGCCAGCCCCCGAGCCCCCGAGCGCCTTAGACCCATCAAAATGCAAGGTCCAGTATTCTGACTCTGATAGGGTCATATTCTCCATTGTCTCTGTCCAATGAGCGACAAAATCAGCGAGGATTTGGGATTTGATTGATGTACGAGGTTTGTACTCAATGTCGAAAGCTGAAAGCTCTATGCCCCATTTGGCGACTCGTCCTGTGGCGTCACTATTGTTGATTATGTCTCTCATGGGAGCTGTGCTCACCATGGTAATTGGATGTTCCTGAAAATAATGCCGTTACTTACGAGATGCTAGAAACACACCGTAAGCCAGCTTTTGATAATGCGGATACCGCTGTTTTGATTCAGTTAAGACCTCGCTGAGATAGTAAGTCGGAAGCTGCACCAGGTGTTCCTGATTTTCCTCCGGTCTCTCCACCACCATGACGATACTGACGACCCTATTTCTCTCAGCGAGATAGAGCAACATCGGTTCCTGTGGTTCCGGTGCTGCAAGGATGGGAGCAGATGAGAGTAATGCTTTCAGGTCTTGTAGCCGCAGCTTTAACCTCATCGGTCTAAACGAATTTCTTAGTCTTTTTCAGGAGCTTGTATAGTGGTGCGGCTTTTTCACGAGCAATGCAACCAGTTAGTCTTTGAACGTCCTTCAGGCGAGTTGGCCTGGAAATATTGAGTATAGCCTTGATCTTGTCCCGGTTTACCTTTGTGCCTCTTTGAGACACGATAAAACCTAACAATTTTCCGGCTGGTATTCCAAAGAAATATTTCTTCGGGTTAAGCATTATGTTGTATTTTCATAGATTGGCGAACGTTTCCTCCAAGTCAAAAATCAAGGTTTCCTTCTCTTTGGACATCACCGCAATGTCATCCACATATGCATGTACATTGCGTCCGATTTGGTCGTGGAGGCAACGCTGCATAGTGCGCTGGTACGTAGCTCCTGCGTTCTTGAGCCCAAAGGGCATCGTAACGAAACAGAAGGTTCCGAAGGGGGTTATGAATGAAGTTTTGACTTTGTTAGATTCCTTCATCTGGATTTGGTGATAATCGGAATATGCGTCGAGAAAACATAGGAGTTCCGAGCCTGCCGTATAATCGATAACTTGATCAATCCTAGGCAGAGCGAACGGATCTTTGGGACAAGACTTGTTCAAGGCAGTATAATCAACACACATCCTTAAATCAGTGGTGTCCTTTTTAGGGACCATTACAGGATTGGCCGACCACTCAGTGTGGATGACCTCTTCTATGAATCCGGCTAACTCGAGCCGGGCTAGTTCCTTAGCTATTGCCTTATGCTTTTCATTGCCAAAACGTCGTAGGGTCTGTTTGACGGGTTTAGCATTCGGGTGTACATTTAGAGAGTGCTCGGAAAGTTTCCTAGGTACTCCGGTCATGTCAGATGGCTGCCATGCGAAGATATCTTGATTTGCTTGGAGGAACTTGACGAGCGCGCTTTCCTATGCGCTATCTAGGCCTACACCTATCTGAGTCACCTTGGAGGGGTCATCATCCTTCAACGGTGTCTTCTTTGTCTCTTCTGATGCCTTGAACTTCGGATTCGGCTTCGTCACCTCCTTCTTTGCCGCGGGCATCTCGGACGGATCAATGGTTTTCTTGGTCTCCTCGTACTCCTGGGCGTGCAACACGGCTTCAGCAAAGGCGGCATTTTCGTCCTTGCATTCTCGCGCCTTCTTCGGGTCTCCCCTGATAGTGATCACGCCGTTGGGACCTAGAATTTTCATCATATTGTAAATGTAACACGGACGAGCCATAAAAGCCTAGTAAGCCGAACGTCCGAATATAGCGTGGTACACGCTCTTGAACGGGACCACTTCGAAGGAAAGTGCTTCCGTCCGATAGCTCTTTGGAGTTCCAAAGGTCACATCCAAAGTGATTTCTCCCAGGGAATTTGCTTGTCTTCCTTGGACAACTCCGTGAAAGATCACAGAGCTGTAATTCAGCTGGGTCTCCGAGATCTTCATCCGACGTAGTGTTTCGACATACAGGATGTTAATGCTGCTACCGCCGTCCATGAGAGTCTTGGAAAAACCATAGCTATCAATAAATGGATTGACGACTAAGGCGTATTTTCCTCGCCTGTGCAACTTAGGCGGATGATCAGCACGGTCAAAGGTGATTGCCACTTCCGACCAGTCTAAGAATTGGGGGACAACCGGAACAGTCGCGTTGAGCTCATGTAGAACTGCTTTCTTGACCTTAGCTGGTTGAGATCCGAGGAAGGTGACGTAAGTGTCCTTCTTTGTTGGGAAGTTTTTCTTTCCCTCCGGCTTGGGATTTGAAGCATCGGCTTCCTCCATGTTAGAATCTTCCTTGGTCTCTTTCTCTTTTTCGGGATTCTTCTTTCCCTTCTTCCGCTTAGCCCTGTAACCAACAGTATCATCCTTCTTGATGTCATCATTAAAACGACACTCAGTGTTTGTGTGAGACGAGCCCCCATTGGCATCTAAGTGATGCACACATGGGTTATTGGCAATGTCGGCCTAGGAGTAGGTTTTGCCAGGTTGCTGGTCTCCTCTACCCTGGACTCTTGATGTCCCACGACCGCGTCCGTGGCGACCGCCGTGCCCTCCTCGTACTCCAGACCTGAAAGTAGCAGCGACCACTGTCGTTTCCGCGTTGGGTTTTTCCTCCGAGGTATTCTTGCGCTTCTGAGCTTGCTGCTTTGGTTGTTTTGCCGACTGTGGCATAGCTAGGACGTTCAGTAATCCCTCTGCATCGTCGTCAGCATCTGCATACTTGCTCGCTATTTCTATCATCTCTCCCAAATCAGTTACCTTGTCGCACTTCAAGCGATGACGTAGTAAACCAATTGGGAGTCCTGCAATGAAAGCTTCAATCGCAGTTTGGTCATTTACCCCTTCACAGGAGTTCTTAGTGTCGATCCATCGTCCGAGATAATCTCGGCAAGTTTCTCCAGCTTTCTGGGTGCAACGCTTTAGGTCTCCTACCGTACAGGGCCTCCGATATGTGCCTTCGAAATTCCAAAAGAACGCACTTTGCATGTCATACCAGTTGTGGATGGTGTTCTCCGAAAGTTCATTGAGCCATGATCATGTCGTCTTCCACAACATGAGTGGGAGATATTAGGTTGTGACCAGGCTGTTTTCGCCTTTGGCGATGCAGCAAGCTTGGAAAAAGTCCTGGAGCCAAGTATCTGGCCGAGCTATGCCTTCATAGGCTTGGATGTGTCTTGAGATAGCAAATCCTTCCAGGAATTTTGTTTCTCTTATGCGTGGTCCGAAACATTTTGGGCCCACGTATATATCATTGTTTTCGTTGCGCCACGCCCCTATATTGGAATTAATCATGTGCCTCGTGTCACTTGGGGACAGAGATCGTCCTGATTGACGGCTATGGCTGTGGTGCCTTGGAGTCGGACTTCGGCTTATGCCACCACCTCCTCCGCCACGATGCCCTCCCTGGCCTCCTTGGGAGCCGTTGTGATGGCTACTTGGTGGAGAGGATGGATCAGCTGGACTGTTTCCGGCTGAACGCCGGCCTCCATCCGGAGCGTCATTATTCTGGCTCCGGGGAGGGTCTTCATTACGATGAGCCCCCTGCCGGCTTGACTCGGCACGGTGTCCGTAATTCCTTCGTCCGCCATTCCCATTGTGGTGGGGTTCAGCTGGACAACTCTAGGAGGTGGCATTCTTTGTCGGTCCTCCTCCCGACGCTTCTCTTTGTCTTCTTCCCTGCGATCGTTCGACTCTCGCCGGGGAGGATTCTTCGGATATAGGGCAGCGGTCGCCTCTTGCTCGGCGGCGGGAGCAACGTTGCGCCAATCACGTGCATCTCTGTGATGTTGTCCTGAAGATCTAGTTCTTGAGTAATTGTCTTCCCGATGGTCGGAACGGTGATGCTGTTCTGGAGCCCGCTGGGGTCTTACATCGTTCCAGGCCGGATCCGTGCGACATTGGTCGGATTGAGAGACCAGTTTTCTGCTTCTGGATTCCGCGGCCTTCTGTTGTTCCAGACCCTTCGTGAGTAGCTTGATGCCCAATCGAACCTGTTCCGGGCCTGGATTGTTTGCCAGGATGTCTCAGACAGTGGCAGTGTTTTGCACTGGTGTTGGATACACCAGATCTCCCTTACTATCGAGCCGAGGCATCCCTGGATCTCCCTCAAAGAGAACCTTACGTACTTCCGGAAATTGATTGTCATGTGTATGTCGTTTCTGGTTCTTCTGATGTTGCAGAGAGATGAGCTTATCCGCCTTGGCCATGCATTTCTTTTCTTCCTCGATGTTTTTAGCTTCATCCAGGAGTACTTGGCGACGCACTTCTAGAGCTTGGGCCCTTTCGTCCAATTCCGCAACAGTTAGTTCTGCTGCAGTAGGGATAGGTGTGATTAATGCAGCACCGATGGGTTTACGGGCACCTGTGGTGACCACGTGTCCATCCACCAATTCTTCTTTGGGCTCATCAGGGATGAGTGCTCCATCCGAGTCTTCCTCGTATACCTCGGCAATCACCTCCTCTGCTGGAAGTTCTTTTGTCGGGGTCTTGTTCTTCTTATTCCTCTTCTTTGCCTTCTTGGCAGCGCCGGTAGCAAAGATGGCTTTGGGTCCGTTTCCCGGAGTCAAACTCTGATCGGTACTTTCAGACATCTGGACCTCGGGATTATCTCCGATATCCATGTCATCCTTCGCTTTGGGAGAGTTTTCTCCGGATCCTTCATCCATGACTTCTCCTTCTTCTGCAGCTTTGGAGTTGTACTCCTCTTCATACTCCGCAGAAAACTTTCGGAAATCCGCAGACATCATCGAGTCATCCGAGGATGCGGGTAAGTCGGTGTTTGTTCCGATCACCTCCAGCACTAAGTCAGTGTTGTCTCCAGCATTGGCAGAGCCGGATCCGGATCCAACATATCCGACAAAGTGCGATGCGTGGGTCCTGAGATAGTTGCGGCTTTCCTCGTGGGCTTCCTCGAATATCTTGATGGTTTCGAGAACCTCATCCACGCTTGCGTCTTGCATCATCATTCGCCTCAACGTGTGCCTCAGGAACGGTTGATCTGTTCCGGCGTTGGCAGGGTCGAAACCAAGGTTGTTGTTGTGATCCTCTTGGATTTCGATCTCAGGGGTGGATCGATCTGGGATTCGGCCTCGCTAGGGAGATCCACTCCAGATTCGACTTGTACCGAAAGCTCTGCTTCAAGCTCGGATTTCTCCACTATCTCGCAAAGGGTGCAGGCTAGGTGGTATTAGGGTTTTCTGAGATCCGGAATTCTACCACCTCCGCGGACAAAGGGGACCTAGCAATTTCTTCTGCCTCTATCATCATCGCTGGGGTGGGTGGGACAGGTTCGATGAATCCGATGTACACATTGATCTCGCCGAAATACATAATGGTGTAAGCAGTCACGACCTCCCTAGCCGAAATCCAGGTCTCGTCGAGAAGGATGAGAGGGACGTCACTGGCGTAGAGGATGCGACCGACGGCGATAGTCTCGCCGATTCCGATTCTTGCAGATTCCGCTTGGAACGCAGATCTGAAGCTCATTTGCCCCACGGTGGGCGCCAACTGTCGTCGGATTGATGACTGGTACGCCATGAGAGGGTCCTCGAGGCGCATGGAAGAGACGGGTGTGAGACGTACGGTGTTCCGGGACGGTGAACACACAAGTTTACCCAGGTTCGAATCCATCGGCTTTGGACGGATCCTATTCTTGCTAGCAATCCAGTAATACGGCAGAGTCGGAATATGGGTTACAAGGGTTTCGCTTGTGCGAGTTGAGATTGTAGACTATTGTGAGGGTGTCCTAAAGGCTCTCCCTAAGGCGGCTTATATAGATATCCGGCATAGGGTTTACAGGAGAGGCTACGACTAAGAGTCGGTTACAGAGTACATCTTGGACTACAAGTAACATTACGGGCCTATGTCGGTAAGTCTTCTGGGTCTTCCCGTAGCCAGACTGGATTCCGTCTCTTCTCTCTGACTGGGCCGCTCGTGAAGCAAAGCTCTAACTCGAAGTGGGCTACCCTGGTCAGTGAGGCACAGTGAGGATATCTGAAAAGTATATCCGCAATAAATCACATTTATCTAGATTAGCGAGTTATATAAAATTTATCTATCCAAGAAAAAAATTACTAACTCGACGTGGAATGTTAAGGCTGGCGAATCTCAGCTGAAGTTGCTAAACCGAATGCAGACTTAAGGGGCGAGCAGGCAATGTATTTCGGATGTAACGAGCGTATGCGTATGCATCATCTGTCAGCCATGAAAATCGTCTATCTATCCGCGTCACTAATAGTATCATGACTGCTATGCAGCATCGATCATATCTTGAAAATCCGATGTATGTATTCCAGCATTAATATACTCTCTTAAAATAAATGACTTGAATTTATCTAAATTCGCATATATCTAGACACGTTTTAGTATCTAGATACATGCAATTTAGACAAAACCAAATCAACTTATTTCAAGACCGAGGGAGTACCATAAATAAATACTACTGTACCTTGTTTGCCCGTGACAGCCCACACGACAAGAATCAGCAAAGACGTAGAGGTGAGCTACCACCGACTTTTTTTTAACATGAAGCTACCACCGATTCAGTAGAAACAAGATACATCAGTACAAAAAGAAGTTGTGTTGGGTCAGCCGGATTGTGAGCTGTGACTAGTTGCATGCGTGACAAAGTAAGAGCCACTTAACAAAGGTGCTGGTACAACATTTCATGATGGCGATTCCTGAACTATCGACCGTTCCCCGCGTCGTCCTCCTCCGGCAACACGGGGGCCTCCCTGCCGCCACCCTCCTCCCCCGCCTTCTGGCGACCGGAGGAGGCGCCCAAGCTTCTGCTGCCCTAGGAAGGTGGCGGCAGGGCCTCTTCCTCCTCCCTCGGTGCTCGCATCGGGACCACTCGGCGCGCGGCGGCGTGGTGGCGCTGCAGGTGGCACGCGCGAGAGGGAGCTGGCTGCCGCGGCGGCGGCGCCTGTGGCCGGAGTTGTCGCGGACGGCGGCCGTGGCGGCGGGATGCTGCAGATCGATCCAGGCCCTTCCGGGCCTGATCTAGGTCTTGCGGGCCGGGCAGCCTGGTCCCTGTGCCTGGGTGGCGCGCCGGCGAGGTGGCTCCCCTCCTTCTGCCCCCTCACTCCCTGTGGGTTGGCCAAGCGGCAGCGGCCGGACCGGGTATGGCGGCACCCCCCCTCGGGCTGCAACCGGACCTAGACTGGTGGGGGTCGGGACGGTGGTTTCGGACGGCGGCCGTGGTGGAGGGTCGATCTGGGCTGTGCTGGTCCTAGCCTGCTGGTCCCTGCGCTGGGTGTGTGCGTGAGCTCTGCTCCGCGTAGGTTGGGTCGCCTGGGCGACTGATGGCTCAAAATATATCGAGCTCGTTGGGAACCCCAAGAGAAAGGTATGATGAACACAACAACAAGTTTTCCCTCAGTTATGAAACCAAGGTTATCGAACTAGTAGGAGCAAAGAAACAACTTCAAGGTGTTGCTAGCAACTTGGAATCCTGCACAACACAACCACATAAGTTTGTCCCAACTTACAGTGAGGTTGTCAATCTCACCGGTTTTGCTGAAAACAAAGGATTAAACGTATAGTGTGGAAGATAGTAATTGCTTGTAGAAAGTAAACAATAAATTATAAACAATAGATGGTATATCAATGGTAAAAGCATGGACCAGGGTCCATAGTTCACTAGAGGTGTTTCTCCTTAAAAAAGATAGCATGTTGGATGAACAAATTACAGCGGGGTAATTGACAGATTTGAGAAAGCATAACAATGCATATACTAGACATCTTGACTCCTGTGAGATTTGATTGGGCATTACAGCATTATACATAGACCGTAATCCAACTGCATCTATGACTAATAATCCACTTTTAGGTTATCATTCGAACCCCTTCTAGTATTAAGTTGCAAGCAACATATAATTGCATTAAGCAAAGTGTGTAAAGTAAACAATACGATCTCCCCATGGACAAAGGATTGTTGTTTTCTCGCTAGTAGCAACAACACATCTACAACCTTAGAGATTCCTATCACTTCCAAAGATTAGTAGATGCATGAATCCACTATCGAGCATAAATACTCCCTCTTGGAGTTGCAAGCATCTAGTTGGCCAAGATAGCTACTAACAACAGAGAGCATGCAAGATCACAAATAACATAGACATGATAGAATAAATAATCAATCTGAAATAGTATCTCAATATCCATCGGATCCCCGCAAACACAACATGTAAGATTACAAATAGATGATCTTGATCATGAACGGAGCTCACAAGATCTAAACATGATAGCACAAAGGAGGAGAACCAACCACCTAGCTACTACATGGACCCATAGTCCAAGGGTGAACTATTCACGCATCACTCCGAAGGCTGGCATGGTGATGAAGAAGGCCTCCAGGGTGATCTCTCCCCTCTGGCAGGGTGCCGGGAAGAGCTTCGGACCCCCTCCCCGATCTGGGGATGGAGATGGCGGCGGCTACAGACTCTTTCGTGGTTTTCTGATCGGGTACTTAGGGTTTTCATCCCAGGAGGCTTTTATAGGCGAAGGGGCAAGGTTGGTGGGGGCACCACTTCGGTGGCGTGCCCCCGCTGCCGCCACTGTGTGGCCGCCCTAGTGCGCCACTTCGTCTCCCCTTTGGTGTCTGTATTGCTTCGAGTAAAATATTGACTTGGGCTTTTTGTCCCGTCCAATTCCGAGAATATTTCTTTACTAGATTTTCTGAGACCAAAAACAGCAGAAAACAGGCAAATGGCACCGTGGCATCTTGTTAATAGGTTAGTTCCATAAAATGTATAAAATAACCTCAAAGTGTGAACAAAACATAAGAAAATAGATACTAAACAAGCATGGAACATCAAAAATTATAGATACGTTTTATGATGTATCAAGCATCCCCAAGCTTAACTCCTGCTCGTCCTTGAGTAGGTAAGTGATAAAAAGAATAATTTTTGAGGTGACATACACCATCACAATCTTGATCAAGGTATTTGTAAAACATTGATAGCTGGGATCAAAGTACTCTAAACATAAGCATGAAAGATAGAGTTCTAACAATAAGACATAGCAACTATGTTGTAACATGAAAAGGTACAAACAAAAGATCATGAATAACAATGCATTGAAAGACGTTTGTTTGTTTCACATATAGAAAACGTAATAAAAGTGGTATTCAGCTTGTCCCCCATGGTATAGCAAAACATAAATGCATAGGACACCTTCAAAGTTCATAAGAGTGACTAGATACAAATAATTTAAGAACAAGTAATATCAAAGTTATGAATCAATCAACAAGTTTTGGGACAATGCAGATTAAACTAAAAATGACCACTATGCTCTCTCAATTGGTGCATAAAGATAGATGATGGAGACTCAACATAAAAGTAAAAAAGAAAGGCACTTCACAAAGGGAAGCAGAGATTCAGGTTTCATAAAGAGCTTCCAAAAATTATGGTACTTATTAGCTTTCAGCTCTCATTGCCCCTATCATAAGCATCTTGAAGTGATTAAGGTTAAAGTGACACAAATATGAATATATGCTTGCAAGTTATAAGTTGAAATTCTCATGCCCCGTGCTTACGAGTACCGAACCTCATGACACTCAACTTCAGTGCGGTGACCCAGCATACCACTGCATTATGTAGTACACTATAGTCGTTGACATAACACCAATGAAACACTGTTCACTAGTATTACATCCCTCAGAGTGGTACAACAGAAATACAACAAGGCCAAGACATGACTATAGATTACAACTCGACTCTTTACAAAAGACCCAGAGACACTCTAGGTTAAAAAGAGAGAAAGAAACTTCTTACAAAGAAGAACCAGAATAACAACTCATAACTATCGAGTTACTAAGGCTAGCATCTAAACTAATTGGCTTGCAATTGTTTCTAGTGCAATGCTCTATAGAAGTAGGTTTTATGGCTAGAGAATCTACTCCTATCTCCTTAAGAACTTTGTCTTCACTTCGTTTGATGTATATGTTGACTTCATTGACTTTATTGAAGAACTTTAGCTCCCAATGATGGTTTCTTGAGCAGAAATTGATGTTGACATCGTCTTCGACGGCTTAGAACCTAGCAAGGGTTAAGAAGGTACGGTTGAGTACGAGCGTACTCAGCAAGTTCACTTAGAAAGGAGTGTATGATGCACTATCTCTACAGCCACAAACCATAGGTCGTAGGCAATGCAGGTTTTCGTAAACATTTCTTCAAAGGTTGCTTTTATTCTAAAAACTATGTCCGACAGCCTTCACAACTTGACTAGAACCTTCGCAGGGTTCCTTTCATGCCGCGTTCGTAGCTCCTTCCCGGAACAGGGAGTAACATGTCATAGTTCTTACACTCTGCAGATGTGTGTTGCTTTACCCATGAGAGACCTTAGCTTTGTTGCACAACCAAGTCTAGATCTTGTCCATACTTCCTTGGTATGGGGCCCAGTCTAGGATCCAAGCCAATCACTGCCCCCTTCGCGACCGTGCATGTCCCCTTGGTGTACTCCATGCCCACATCTTGAATTACGGCAATGGTTAGTACAGACCGTCAGATGCCAGAACTATCGTGGGACGTTGAGGGCTCCCACCCATATGCTGCATATCCTCTATGAATTACTAATAAATGCATGCTACGAGGATAACAGCCACGACCTGGCCATCCGGATGCATGCGAGAGGAAGAAGATACAGCTGACTTCTCCGTCCCATTCCAAATCTCATGGTTAACGCGTAATATACGACGCTAGAATCACTGGTGACTTTGGTTGTTAAGTCCTAGATATTATGGTCCTTTACCACTAGAACTGTACCAGTAGATTATTACCACTTGGTAAATAATCTATAATCATATTATCATGAAAATGGTATTTTCTGACCTTTTTGAAATGCAGGTGATGACAACATTTGAGTTACAAGCATTTGATAGAAAATAATCAAAGGACATGAGCAAGTTGTGAACTTGCCTTTTGTGATTGCAAGATTATGCACTCACGGTCTTCAAGACAATAGAAGATCCAGAATTTGGAAATAGCATCATTGGTCCGGTAAGGACCAATGTTTAAAGAAGCAAGATGCAATTATGCATAAGTAATGTAATGTAGTTTGATAAATGTGAATTCCCGGACTAATCGTATCTGATCTAGGGTTTGGAGTTTGTGATGAGTTCTTTGGAATGTGTTGCACTTTTATACTGGCTTCACACTTTTTCTTCTTGTTAAGGCTTGTGAGAGTGTGTGAAACAATATGTAAATATAGCAAGTAGCATACAATAGTAAAGCACTCAAATGGGGCATGGTATCTAAAAGATTTCTTAAGCACGATTGTTAATAAATTAGAACTTTATAAAATGTTGAAGGATTACTTTTAATGTTTCTTAAAAGAATAACCTTTTATGAAAAATTACTTTACAAGTAAAAAGCATTTAAGTGTTTACCATGAAATATAACAATATTCTAAGATTGAGGGGAATTGTTATTTGGTAATTAAGATGGGATTTATTATGTTAAGTTGTTAGGAGTTAAGGGACTTATTATAAGATTGTTGTTTGAAGTGGCAAAACGAATAAGCTTTGAAGGAAAGGTTTCTAGGATAAGGTTTAAACAATCGTTATGATGAATAGAACATGATCGATGTCATTTGCGTTCGTTCGATAGGTTTGGATTTGAGATGCTTTAATATTTAATTGAAATCAAACCAAAGTTAACTATAAAAACATAATATAATTTGGTCCTTATGCTTATAACTTTGGTAGACCAAAGTTAATTTTAAAAGGAACATAAATAGACTTAGGGTTGTGATGTATCTAGATTATTATTGATTTCTAGGGTTAATATAAAGATGGTTAAGGTGTGAATTCCTTCACTTTCAATTTAAGTGAATGATAAGTTTAAACGTGATTTGCTATTATGGAAATGTTTTGTCTTATTAAGGAAAGCAAACTTAAATGATCTCATTAATGTGTTAAGGTTTAAAACCAAGTTTAGCATGATTTAGAAATAGATAGCATTCACTTTTATTCTAAGTGAATGATGTTTACAATAGTTAGTTTAATTTGGGGTTATGGTTTTAAAGAGTTTTCTAAAAATTAATATTTTATACTTAAATATTATTACTATGGACTCCAGTTAGGGTTTTGGAATTAGTATTTAGATGTAAGGTTTTATATAACATTGGGATTATTTCTTATTTAAGAAGTGTTTTTAAAGAATTTACAAAATGGTATTTTATAAAATAGATAAGGATTTATTACTTTTAAATCTTAAAAACCTTTGGAATAATATATTTAGTAATTTTCTAGCAAAATATATTTATTCAAGATCTTAAATATGGTTTTTTTTTTTAAGAAGTGTTCTTATTTTTCTAAAAATCCACAAAAGATTAAATGTTTTTAAATATTTGCTTCAAGTTTTATTTATAAAGAAAATAAGTTAGTATTTTTATAAAATGGTAGACTTATTCTTATATGCAATAATGATTTTTTATTCATTTTTAGGACTTTTCCTTATTTTATGAAATTTCACTTAAAATCTAATGGTGTTAATATTTATTTGCATTTTATTTTACTCAAGTAAGTAGATTTGTATTTTTCTTAGGTAGGTATTATTTTTGTGATCATTTTGATATATTGTATCTATTTTTAAGATTTTTCTTTATTTTCTAGAACTCACATGAGTCTAGGGGCATGTTGGTAATTTTATTTCCCTTTTTATTTTACCCAATCCGAGCCTGTTTGGTTGGTTGCCTGGGTGGACTCGGCCCAGCTGAGCTAGGGTCATATTCCATACCCCGACCCACCCCCTTTTCTTCTCTCACACCGTGCACACACACACTACACGCCCGCTCGCATCGCCCCTTCTGGTTGCTTGCGATGTCACGGCCGCCGCCAGCACCGTCGTCTGCTGCTACTACGGCCATCGTCGGCCGCATCTGGCACAGAGGCTCGTCGGCGCTGCCTCGCCACCGCCTCCACTTCCTTTTTCCCTGCCGATTTGGCTTGACCATGCCCTCACTCATGCCCGGCCGAAACCCTAGCCCATGCCTTGGTCTCGGCCGCCGGACCGGCACCTGCGCCCTAGCGCCTCCTCGTCGGGCATGACCTCCACCACGAGCTCATGCTAGTTCTCCTCCATCTGCCTCAACCGCTTCCTCTTCGATTGTGTGGCTGCTACTGTGCCATGGCCAGGGTTGGCCATGGCTTCCTACACTTTGGTGCAATTTTAGGCTACGTCTTGTCCCTCTCCTCTGCTTCAACTATGACATCTGCAACAACCTCCTTGGCTACATCTACGGCTTAGGTATGACCCTTCTGTGACCGGCCTTTGAGCCGATGAATTGTTCTAGGTTGAGGATTATGGTGTTTTGGTGAATTTCTGGACATGAACTAGGTTGTGATGCTGGTCGGATGTGTATTTAGGTGATTGACAAATTTGTTTAGGACTGGTGGTGTTGTAGTGATCTCCGGTTCATCGCACTTTCATGAGTAAAGAACTATGATTTGTTGTTTTCATCTTGTGGTCAGGTGTATATGGTTTGCTGCCATGCTAGATGGGAAATTGTGATCTCTTCCTAGTAGTCTAGCTTTATTCTAGTGGTGACTAGGAGTAAAACTTGTATGAACGGGTGGTCTACTTGATTTAGAAATCTAATAACTAATTCACAGATGCTCTTGTAAAGATATGGCCTAAAATTATTTTGGTTATATGCATCTACACGAATATGTATCAAACAAGGTGTATGTGAGTTATAAGAGTGAGCATAAAAGATTTAAGCACACTAGAACATGTGGTATTTATTTGAGCGCTTGCATATATCCTAAGACACATATGTTCCACACAAATACCTCTCAAATCATGCGTGTGTGAGGTGCACAAGTGGGCATAGATCATTTGAGCAAGCTGAATATATATAGGTAACACATATAGATGATTAATTACTTGTTGTGTAGTAAATATATAGTACCAATGATTTTATTTTAATCTTGTTCTGTAAGTAAACAAAAAAAGGAATGTGTGGGATTATACTTGTACTAGTTATAACTTCATGGTTTGGTTGTTGGATTTTATTTTTGGGTTTAACTTTAGTGCTTTTGATGAGCATAAGCTTATAGAACAACTTCCTAGATATAGTAGACATGTCATAGTTTGCTGATTGTGTCTCTTTAGGTTTATGGTGATCATAATATCATCCAGATATATAGGAATGGATCTAAATTAAGTATTCAGTGTGTTAGATTATTTATATTGCTGGATTCCACTTATAAATGTTGTTGTTTTATTGGTCAGCTAGTGATGCATAGCCCGGGGCACATAATTTGGATAAGGATATGTACTAACTAGTGATTTTTTATTCTTGACGATGACTTTGCATAACACCTCTATGTAGGACTGAGAGAAACACTCTTCCTAATATCATTGTCATTCTTTTGTAACTTATATGCTAATAAGAACAGATATACTAGTAGATCTAGTTGGTGTTCCAAGTGAATTTCTACCTTGATGCCTCTTGTAGCTTGTTGCCTTGCTCTTCTGGTAATCTGGATATCTGCTGGAGCTTTTTTTCTATAGGGTTTTGATGACCCACAAGTATAGGGGTGTATCGCAGTATTTTCGAGGGAAGTGAAACTCAATTTATTAATTCGACACAAGGGGAGCCAAAGAATATTTATCAGCCTTAACAACTGAGTTGTCAATTCAGCTGCACCTGGAAACAATCTTGCTCATAGCAGTTTATCAGTAGCAACGGTTTTGTAGTAGGAATAGTAAAGTAACAGCAGTAGCAAAGCAAAGACAGTAGTAACAAAAGCAGTAAACAGTGGGATTCGAGTGCGGTAGGCATAGGGATGGACGGATGGGCGTTGCATGGACAAGACAATTCACATAGCAATCAGAACATAGGGCAATTCTAGATAAATAAGATAAATCATCCAAGTACTAGACAATCCTAGGCATGTGTTCCATATATAGTCATACGTGCTCGTAATGAGAACTTGCACAATATCTTTTGTCCTGCCAGCCCGTTTGCAACGGGGCCTCTAGGGAACTACTGGCAATTAAGGTGCTCCTTTTAATAGAGCACCGGAGCAAAGCATTAACACTCCGTGAACATATGTGATCCTCACATCAAAGCCATTCCCTTCCGGTTATCCCGATTTCTGTCACTTCGGGGCCATAGGTTCCGGACGACAACGTGTGTATACAACTTGCAGATAAGACCCAAAACAATACTATCATAATGAATCAATAACATGTTCAGATCTGAAATCATGGCACTCGGGCCCTAGTGACAAGCATTAAGCACAACAAGTCGCAACAAAGTCATAAAGCACTAATAAAAGATACTAGGCACCATGCCCTGACAATCTGATGCCATTACATGAATGATCTCATCCAATCCGTACCATCCCCATAGCCTATAGCGGGGGATTACTCACTCATAGATGGGGGAAACATGGATGGTCGATGGAGAAGTGATGGTGATGATGATGGCGATGATCTCCTCCAATTCCCCATCCTGGCAGGGTGCCAGAACGGAGTTTCTGGTGCTGTTTCGTGGAATCTGGTGGTGGTGGCGGAGCGGAACTCCTTCTGGAAAAACGTCGAACCCCCCGAAGTTTTTAGGTCAGAAGGCTCCTTATAGGCGAAGAGAGAGGTCGAGGGGGTGCCTAGGGGGCCCACACCACTGGCGCTGCCTAGCTCGTTGGCCTGCCACCAGTGTGGTGTGGCCACCCCCTGCTCTTCTCCGTCGTATTCGCTCTGAGTCTTCGGGTGAAATAGGATTTTTGGCATATTTTTCGGGATTTTTCCTGATACTTGGTTTTCTGCACAAAAAGTAGACACCAAGGCAATTCTGCTGAAAACAATGTTAGTCCGCATTAGTTGTATCCAAATCACACAAGTATAGAGGACAAACAATAGCAAAAGTGTTCGGGAAAGTAGATACATTTTGGACGTATCAACTCCCCCCAAGCTTAGCTTATTGCTTGTCCTCAAGCAATTCAGTTGAAAACTGAGTGCGATAAAAGAACTTTCACGAACACATTTGCTTCATATGATGTAAATATTCTCAGCAATGTGATCAACTACTCAGACGGTTCATAATAAAGAGTATGCAACTGAGTCTACTTAATAGTCATTGCAAGCTATGAAGAGATTCCAACTCAAGAATAATAAGTAGCACGAAGCACAAACATAAGCAACATTACAATGCTCATAAAAAGGTACGATAGAGTGGTATCTCGCTTTCCTTTGATTATGAATGCCAAGGCACCTCTGAAGTTCAAGTGATGACTAGAAGTAAAGATATCAAAGATATAAGCATCAAAGTCATAACACAAATAATCAAGTAATGGAACAAACACAAAGAATGACAACTATGCTCTCAAGAAGGCGCTCAAAGAATATGTGGAGACTCAACAAGTAAAGAAAAAGGTTTTGAATAATTTGAAAGGCTTCCAAATGCTGCAAATATGGTACTCGTTAGCTTTGAGCTCTCAATGCCCCTATCATAAGCATCTTTAATGTGGTTAAGGTGAAAGTGAGGTCCAATCTGAGTTATATGCTTGATAGACTATAAACTGAAAATCCCAAGTCCCTTGAGTACGAGGGCCGCTCCTCATGCTACTCAACTTTAGTTACCGGTAAGTTCTTGTCATCGTAAGTATGTGCGTATCATTGAGAACCGCTTAACGGGTACCCCTTGCCCGATGATATGGAAGAATCCCCATATCAAAATGACAAGGCAAGCAGACAATGAGTATCTCAGCAATCTTCTTATTTACCATGGGAAAATGGTGCTTTTTTCTCTCTTTCCTCTTTTCATAAATCTTTTTTTTCTTTTTCTCAATAGCTATCTCTCTCTTTTTCTATAAGAAGAATGCTTCATAGATATCATTATGGTTACGCTGCAGGTTTCCACCATGTCAGCATGGATTAGACCAGCGGCCTAGGCGTTTCTCTAACACACATACATAACTCCATGGACTTACAAGCTCCCCTTTTATTTCACACCGACGACATCCGCAAACAAAAGAGCAAGGTATCAACTAGGTATATATTTACAAGTGTTGAAAGCGTTCCCCGTGACAGCACGGTTCTGCTAATCCCCGGCCTATAATTTGCAAGCATATAACTTTCATGGAGAGTTCACAATGGTTCCGGTTTATTAAGTGCAGGAAATAAAGTGTGCCATCAAGTTCGTGAGAGCTTTACTAACTAGTTTTCCCATAACAAGCAAACATTTTATTCGGAAGAAAACAAGGCATAATGAATATGCACGGGAGTAGCAAATGATGCTAATAGGTAGGTATGGTGGACACTTTGGAAATATCTGGTTTAGGGAGTTGGAAACATGAGTAAAACACTCAGTGGAAGTGAAGGCTAGCAATAGTAAGGGAGCGACAAACGAGAGAGCAATAGCTGTCATTATCATGCTTGCAATAAAGCAGGACTAATCATGGCATGAAAATGATTCAAGATCCTCAAGGCAAAATAATTCATCAAGGCTTAACTGATTATCACAGGCTTGTGCATGCGTGAGCATGTGCCAAGTCAATTCAAATGAAATGTTCAGAGGAGGATACCACGGTGTCATACCAATTTATGAATAGAGTAATGCAAGCAAACATTCATAAGACATGCTACAAACTATTAGCGAGCTGGAGCTAATCATAAGAAAGCAAGAACTACTAAGCATCCAAAGATAACATACACCCTACTTGAACGGACTAAGCAAGCCCACAGTGATGAGTATATGTACAAAAATGAAAACAAATAGAGTTCGTTACCAGCCTCTTACCACGCCTCAAGTTGTCATTGATCCTCATTATAGCTCTTCACTTGTGTGGCTTGAATAATAATATGAAACCAATCCACTAAGGACTGCCGAACCCTGTAGCAAACTCGCAAAAACCAAAGAAGAACGACAAATATTTTTGGTGTTTTCGATTTTTAAACAAGAACCAAAAGGGAAAAACAAGCAAAGCAAAATCCTTTTGGGTTTTTCGAATAGTTCAAACAAAGCAAAAAGGGAAAAACAAACCAAGGCAAAAAGAAGAAGCAAACCAAAGAGAAACAACAAAAATATTTTTGGTCTTTTGTGTTTTTAGAAAGCAAAAGCAAAGAAGAACGAAAACTAAAAATAGAACGAAAACATGAATATACAAAGTACCGACGCAACATGATATGGAGATGAGTGCGGTGTCGGCGTACATCCCCCCAAGCTTAGGCTTTTGGCCTAAGTGGGTATCAATCCATGTATGAATAGGGGTTCCAAGCAGGCGGATCTTGGTAAGAATGGTCGTAGCTAGGCCCATGAGAAGAATAAGAAGCTCCCCAATCATAAGCGGGCTGCTGATATGAAGACTCTCCCTCATTCGAGGGCTGGACCAAATCATCCGTGACCTCCCTTCTAGTGTCCTGCTCCTGTTGGGAGAGCTCTCCCAAGTACGTGTCAAGCTCCTCCTCAGTGAGGGACCATCCTTCCCTGTTATCAAGGTTAAACAAAACAAGTGCAGGCAAAAGAACAACACACTCAGACTTGCTCTTTCTCCAACCAGCTTTGAGAAAGGTTATTTCATAAGATAACTCACTCAAACTAGCCCACGAGGAAACAAATTTATGCTGTATCATGGAATTAAGATCAAGCCTTTCTATGGGAAACTGTAGGTCTAGATTATGAGGCACTAAACCATGCAATGCTAGTAAACGAGAAGCAATGAGGCCTCCACAAATTTCACCTTTCTCACGGTTAGCAGCAAGACGGAAAGCTATCAAAGCACCCAAGTTGTAAGACCTATCTCGTCTAAGAGCAGCAGAGATAAATGCTAGATCAAACAAAGATAACTTATTGGCAGTTTTCCTAGCAAGAACACACTTGGCAATAAAGTAGGCAAAGTAGCGAATGGAGGGAAGATGAATGTTACGGATTTTTCCACTCTCCTTCGAGAAGCTACTCCCTTGGCAAATTTCTGCGTATAAATCCATGAGTGGTTTCGGTCTCTCTTTAATCTTCCTACATGATCCCCATTGAGGTACCTTAATAGCTGCACAAAAGTCATCAAGAGAAAGGTTGACAGCAATATTATAAATTTTGTAATGGACCATGGGGTTAGGCAAAGAGTGACTAAATTGGAAGTCCTGCACCACAGACATGGTTAGATTCACAAATTGACAAGGTTCATCTTCCAAAAAGTGCTCTAACCCTGCATTAGAAACCAAAGTGTGGAAATCTTGTAGAATTCCTGCAGCTCTCATGAACTCAGAGCATGGATAAATGGAAGGAAAAACTTCCTCCTCCCGGTGGACCTTCATGACCTCAGGCACCCAAAGCTCATGTTGGTTTAGGTGGTGTTCACTCATCTTCTATTCTGAAATTTAAACACCTATTAAACAAGTGATTGCAAAGTAAATATAATGAAGGATTCTACTCATAGGGACTTGTAAGAGGCCTAAACATGCATTAAAACTATATCTCTAAGCATCAAACAAGCTTACTAGCTCTCATAACCAGTCACCTACAGCAGCAAAATACTCAACATATAATCCACTAAACACAAATCTACTTGGACAAGGGGATGAGTCACATACCAAGGAACAATTACTCCAAATTTCAGCAAGAAAGATGGGCTGAGCAAGGAGATCGAAAAAAAATCGGGAGCAAGCACAGCAAGAACGTGATTTTGAGCTATGAACTGGAGCTTACTCGGCATAGAGAAGAAAGTGGCAGGTGAGAGAGTTGGTGGGGGGCCAGGGGTGGCCCACACCAGGGCATGGCGCCACCCAAGGCTGACCGCGCCACCATGTGGTGTGCCTGCCTGGTGGTCCCCCCTGGTACCTACCAGGTACTCCTCAGCCCCTTTTTTCACGTAAAAATTTAATATGAATTTTCTAGAATTTTTCGAGACAATTTATTTTTGGGCATTTTTCAGAAATAGAAGAATGATTTTTCTGACAAGCAGATTTTTTTCTTTTGGAAACATGATGCAAGGACAAAACAAGGCTAGAACTACAGAAGTTCTAGCATGCAAGCAACTAACAACAAAAAGAAAACTAAACGAAAGCAAAAAACTAAAATGCAAAGGATGGAAATAAACAGAGATAATCATAATGAAAACATTGTTTTGTTCGATGGAATCCTTTTGTTAGCAAGGTTGATCAGGTCTTGCTACCAAAACAATTGCATATGAGACAAAACATTGTATTCCACTAATGATTATGTTACCTCAACCTTGATAGCAATGGTCCCAATCATAATAGTTCCAATTTTTTCTCTTGGTATGGGACAATATATTTCTCCAACTTGAATGCCTTCAACATGTTCAATTGAATTCAAACCATAAGTCCTTTCAATCTTCTTGGGGAAATAGACAGTATGTTCCTTGTCATTAACATTGAAGGTCACCTTTCCTTGATTACAATTAATAACAGCTCCTGCAGTATTAAGAAAAGGTCTCCCAAGAATAATAGACATATTATCATCTTCAGGCATTTCAAGCACAACAAAATTAGTTAGTATCAAGCAATTGTGAGCCACCTGAACAGGTACATCCTCACATATACCAACAGGAATAGTGGTAGATTTATCAGCCATTTGCAAAGATATATCAGTTGGTATCAATTTTTCAAGTTGAAGCCTCTTATAGAGAGAGAAAGGCATAACACTAACTCCAGCTCCCAAATCACACAAAGCAGTTCTAACATAACTGTTCTTAATAGAGCAAGGGATAGTTGGAATCCCTGGGTCTCCAAGTTTCTTAGGAACCTTACCATTGAAGGAATAATTAGCAAGCAAAGTAGAAATTTCTTCATTAGGGATCTTCCTTTTATTCGAGATAATGTCCTTCATATACTTTGAGTAAGGAGGCAATTTAATAGCATCAGTCAAAGGAATTTGCAAGAATAAAGGCTTCATCCACTCACAAAACTTATTATAGTGTTCATCTTCCTTTGACTTGTGTTTCTTATCGGGGAAAGGCATAGGTTTCTAGACCCAAGGTTCTCTTTCACTACCGTGTTTCTTAGCAATAAAATCTTCTTTGGTGTATTTAGTATTCTTAGTGTGGTTTTCAGGTTCTTCTTCAACTTTTTCTTCATTAGGAACAACATTTTCTTCATTACCACTTTCAGTTTCAGCATCAGAGATAGATATACTATTAGGATATATAGCAGGTTCAGAGGGTTCTACAATAGTTTTATGTTTCTTTTTCCTTTTCTTGCAAGTAGAACCACTATTTTCAGCTTGTTGAGAATCCTGCTCAATTCTTTTGGGATGCCCCTCAGGATATAGAGGATCCTGGGTAGCAGCTCCACCTCTAGTTCTAATTTCATAAGCATGTTTTTCTTTAGCAGCATTAACTAGCAAGTCTTTTTGCACTTTAACGAGTTGATCTATTTGAGTTTGAACCATTTGAAAGTGTTTAACAATCATTTTAACATCATTAGAGATTCTTTCCATAATATCTTTCAACTCAACAATAGCTCTAGTGTTTTCCATTAGATGATTTTGCACCCTTTTATTAAAATTGTCTTGCTTAACAATAAAGATATCAAATTCTTCTAAGCATTGATCAGGAGGTTTAGAGTAAGGGATATCACCTTCATCAAAGTGTTGGAGAGAGTGTACCTCAATAGTGGATGAGTATGAAATAGGCTTACATAATTCTTCTATAGGAGGTAAATTCTTGACATCTGCAACTTTAATTCCCTTCTCCTTAAGACATTTCTTAGCTTCCTTCATCACTTCATCATTTAATTCAATAACTCCCCTCTTCTTTGATGTTGGAATAGGCACAGGAATAGATGGTTCAGGTACAATTACTTCAGGTATAGCTTGTTTAGGAGGAGTCCAATCTTCATAATTCTTTCTTATTTTAGCCATTAATTCCTCAGCTTCCTTAGGAGTCCTATTCCTGAAAACACAATCAGCACAACTGTCTAGGTATGTCCTAGATTCCTTGGTTAGTCCATTATAAAATATATCAAGAAGCTCATTCTTAGGTAGTGGACTTCCAGCTTGTGCATGATTCAAAGCATAAAACCTTGCCCAAGATTCGGGCAATACCTCTTTTTCTCCATGTTTGAAATCAAAAAGTTCCTGCAAAATAGCATGTCTAGCACTGGGAGGAAAATATTTCTGCAGGAAAGTACTAATCAAGCACTCAGGGCTATCAATAGATCTAGGAGGTAAATTACTAAACCAAGTTTTAGCTTCTCCTCTCAGCGAAAAGGGGAAAATCTTAGCAACAAAGTAAGTATGCATCTTAATATCATCAGAAAACAAGCCACTCATGGTAGAAAGTTCATTCATATGTGCTACCGCACTTTCATTCTTAGTCCCACAAAAAGGTTCTTTCTCGACAATAGCTATGTAAGATAGATCGAGAGAGAAATCATAATCTTCATCTATAATGTTTATGGGAGAAGCAGCAAACTTAGCAGCAGGAGATAATTTCGGTCTAATAGTACGCCTCTCAAGGAGACTCTTAGCAGCGCTCCTATCATGGGTGTTCTTACATCCTTTATTAAACTCATTGGTCATCTCAACATAACCATCTTCAATATCATAACTCTCACTAGACTCAGGTGAGCTAACAGGTGTGGTAGTGTCTTCATTAGGAGTTTTGGTATTTCTAGCTATAGTTCTAGCAATCGTAGCATCTAGGAAAGGACCTAATGAACCACTCTTATCAAGCACAGTAGAAGCAGCATCATAAGCATCAAAAGTTTCAGATTCAGCAGTAGTAGCAGTGTGTGTAACATGTGTATGTGGTGGTGTAAGGAACTTACTCATAACAGACGGTGAATCAAGAGCAGCAGAGGTGTTTAGAACCGTACCTCTTCTTGTAGTGGATGGTAAAATAGGAACCTTGTCATCACGACACTTACCCATTATGGATGGATAACAGCGAACAATAGAGAATCCAAGTGAGCTTGATAAATAAAGCTATGCTCCCCGGCAACGGCGCCAGAAAATAGTCTTGATGACCCACAAGTATAGGGGATGTATCGCAGTATTTTCAAGGGAAGTGAAACCCAATTTATTGATTCGACACAAGGGGAGCCAAAGAATATTTATCAGCCTTAACAACTGAGTTCTCAATTCAGCTGCACCTGGAAACAATCTTGCTCACAGTAGTTTATCAGTAGCAACAGTTTTGTAGTAGGAATAGTAAAGTAACAGTAGTAGCAAAGCAAAGATGAGTAACAAAAGCGATGAGTGGGATTCGAGTGCGGTAGGCATAGGGATGGACGGACGGGCGTTGCATGGACAATACAATTCACATAGCAATCAGAACATAGGGAAATTGCAGATAAATAAGATAAAGCATCCAAGTACTAGACAATCCTAGGCATGTGTTCCATATATAGTCATACGTGCTCGCAATGAGAACTTGCACAACATCTTTTGTCCTGCCAGCCCGTTTGCAGCAGGGCCTCTAGGGAACTACTGGCAATTAAGGTGCTCCTTTTAATAGAGCACCAGAGCAAAGCATTAACACTCCGTGAACACATGTGATACTCACATCAAAGCCATTCCCTTCCGGTTATCCCGATTTCTGTCACTTCGAGGCCATAGGTTCCGGACGACAACATGTTTATACAACTTGCAGATAAGACCCAAAACAATACTATCATAATGAATCAATAACATGTTCAGATCTGAAATCATGGCACTCGGGCCCTAGTGACAAGCATTAAGCACAACAACTCACAACAAAGTCATAAAGCACTAATAAAAGATACTAGGTACCATGCCCTAACAATCTGATGCCATTACATGAACGATCTCATATAATCCCTACCATCCCCATAGCCTACAGCGGGGGATTACTCACTCATAGATGGGGGAAACAGGGATGGTCGATGGAGAAGCGATGGTGATTATGATGGCGATGATCTCCTCCAATTCCCCATCCTGGCAGGGTGCCAGAACGGAGTTTCTGGTGCTGTTTCGTGGAATCTGGTGGTGGCGGCGAAGCGGAACTCCTTCTGGAAAAGCGTCGAACCCCCCGAAGTTTTTAGGTCAGAAGGCTCCTTATAGGCGAAGAGAGAGGCCGAGGGGGTGACTAGGGTGCCCACACCACCCCCTGGCGCGGCCTGGCCTGGCACGCGCCACCAGGTGGTGTGGCCACCCCTGGCTCTTCTCCGTCTCGTATTCTGGCTCCTGGAGTCTTCGGGTGAAATAGGATTTTTGGCATATTTTCCGGGATTTTTCCTGATACTTGGTTTTCTGCACAAAAAGTAGACACCAAGGCAATTCTGCTGAAAACAACGTTAGTCCGCATTAGTTGTATCTAAATCACACAAGTATAGAGGAGAAACAATAGCAAAAGTGTTCGGGAAAGTAGATACGTTTTGGACGTATCAGGTTTGTCCTCCCGGATCTTGAATAAACTCCCTTATTATGGATGGCCTGCTCCTCCTAGCTTCTTGATAGATTTCCAAAGAATCTAGCTGCAGATTTGTGGCTATCCTAGTGAATAAACCTGTGTTCTTGTTGATAGATCTTGCATGTAGCTAATAGATAGCTGCTGGTGTGATTGCTAACAAACTGGGAAGAACATGTGGTGTTCTTTTGGTGTTGTGATGGACTGGTGTGGGTGGTGTAGCTAGCTACGGCTGGGTCAAGGAGCTCGTTTCTTTTATACTGCTGGTCCTTTGCTATGGAGGTGACAACACCCACCTTGCATGCAATGACTGTGCTGCTTGTGTGTGTGTGGCCCCACTCTGGTGCATGCCACCAAGTCACCTTTCTCTTTCTCCTTGTGCAAGCAACGACGGGTTGCTCTTATCCTTTCCTTGGTATTTATTTCTATGCTGCCAGTGTGTAAACTCAGTTTGGGATGCTGATATGTAGTTATGTACTGCTCCTATGGGATTTCTATCTATCTAATGGCTTTCTTTTATTTAAGTAGATGAAATATAATTGAGTACTTGTCTTAATTATAATTGAGGCTTATTAAATAATCAATGGTGGATTTAGTTCATGTTGATAATTGATACCAGTAGTAAACTGATCTGACTTCAAATGTGGCTTTTAAATTAAGAACTTCACTAGGTTAGAGGGATTAGTCAGTTTTCTTGTCCCTTCTCTTATCCAAATTTGGTCCATGATCCAATGTTGCCTTCAGATTAGCATTGATCCCTCTAGACACTAATTTGATATTAGGACAAGTTCTGAGTGTCCTCTAGCTGCGTTAGAGAACCAAAATGCCTCGTCTACGATGATGGCAACATTTTAAAATTCCAAAATATTATTGTTTTGTCTTTTTGTTTCTTTTTATAGGGAAGAATAAATAGAAGAAAAGGATATTAAAAGATAAAGAATATCACTACGGTTTTAGTTTTAGGTTCCTTTTTCTTTTTACTTATTGTTGTCATATTCCTTTCTATTTGGATAATTGTAAAGATAATGTAATTTATTTTCTCTTTTGAAACTTTGTAGTAGTATTCACATAGTGTAGTATGTATTTATTATTTGTAACTTATAAAATATTCAATGTAATAAAGAATTCCCTTTTGTTTCATTTATTCAGACTTATACATTACTATTACTATTTATGTAACAAAGAATACCATTATTTATTTATTATTATTTTCTAATTATGGAATTCCTTTATTTATCTAATTAAAAATTTAATTTAATTTCTTGGCATTACTTTACTCTTTAAGTATTCTTTATTCAACATTGAAATATTCTAAATTCCAAGGTATTCCAACTTGAAATTCAAATCCCAATTTCAAATATGATTTGAATTGTTTCCCAAAACACGAAATTACAGTAGAGGTCATGTTGAAATCTGTCGCACCTGTACCGATGTTCCCACTAGTACAAGAGATACCTCAATGCCTCTACAGTTCTTTTAGTGTTGCGCAAAAATTCCTCGGATTTTCTTATGCATGAATGCAATGCACACACTTTATCTCAGCTTATTTCTAAGCTCTAATGCTGGGATGTTACAAACTCTCCCCCTTAAAATAAACTTCGTCCCTGAAGTTCGTACTCTCTTGCGTTTCGGAATGAGGTGTTGATTTGTATTGATCACGACATTTCTCAACTCCATTGTGATCACAATTGGGGATAATTGTGGTATCCCGTGTCCAAATCTTTTTCCTTGAATCATCTTCATATCCGACAATATACAACTATAGTTCTAAGTTATCCCATGGTTCCTTTTACGATAATCCCTTTGGGGTTATGTCCTTATAGTCCTATTTAGAATTGGTGGTGGGCACATTTCGTCCATTCCAATCCGGTTTTCCTACTATTTTTCACTAGACTATTTTAGTAGGATCTCCTCCTTCTTAAGGACAACTTACCAGCTGTTTCCCTTTTATAACTAGTCTACTAGGGTTAAGCAGTTATGTCTACTTTGTTCATTCATCCGTGCATACTCTCAGAAATATTTTAAAATGATAACTTCTTATAACCTTATGAGAATAAGGCTTAATCTTATCATCGTTTAGTACTTCTTCTCCAACCTTTAGTCAGAAAGTTAGACAACAACACTTCAGTGTTTATTGTTTACTCTCCCCCTTGGGGTTTTCTAATGGTATCTAATCTACATGTATAATACCCATTAGCTCAGTAGTAAGGATATTGGTCTCCATCTAGCTTATATCTTACCTATATAAGGTCTTACGAAAGAATCTACGGTATACCCACACAGTTATGGATCTCCGAGACGAATCTTCCAACATTACTTGTCTTACTTTTATCTTCTTAGACATTATTTCTCTCTGATAAACCCGATTTCACGAAACGTCTCAAAAGCCGTTTGCTTAAACCTTATATTTCTCTATGTCACTTCTAACTTAGGCCAAGTTTTATGCTCTTTAAGTCATACAAAGATGACCTAATTAGCTAAACCTCTAGGATACCAGCTACGGACACCAGCTACGGATCCTCCTAGGTGTATGAATTACCCTACGGATTTTCTACTTCTTGCTAGCATTCTCTCTGAGTTGTCAAAGCTTGAATACCACCCTTATTCCAAGACTTCTTCTTTGCACTGATTCATGATACTTCTATGATCTTGGTACACCTACTTCATTAGCTTATGAGCAACATCATCTATCTTGAGTCAACTTAAGTTCATTCCTTCATATTGCTCCACACCTTTTCTGCACTAATAATCCTTCTTATTGCCAGCTCATAATGAGTTGGGATAAATCCATCCTTCAAAATAGTGTTGATACTCCTTATATTCAGCTTCCTTCTTCGAGCAAGTCTTCATCTTGATCTTTGGAACTCGTCACTCCCTTACACAAATTCCTTTTTTCTATCTAGGTCTATAACATCAAGTAATAACTTGCTGATGCAACATGCATTTGCACATCAAGTCAAACTTCATGTACAGATCTAGTCAATCAAGAAGATCTAAGAAAACCAGAAATCCGAATGTGGTACATATAACACACCTTATTCTAAGCCCATAATATAGCAGTTGAGTATAACATCTCTAGAATTCAGGCTTAGAAGTGTAGTATATGACACCTCCTAGTATAGGTTTACTTGTGATGCTTAGCCCTTAGGGGTTAAAATTTTCTTTATCTCAATATCTACCCAAATTGCTCAGTTGCAACAAGATAATTTTGAGCTAAGTGGTCTCACTTTGGTTTTGACTAACCTCTTACCTTTCTTTCGGGACTACTAAAGACTACCAATTTTCCATTCTATCGCAAACTATCCTCACATGATCTCTCAAAACTACTAACAAAATTGCATTCACTACCTTAATCCAAAAATTATCATAATATTATTATACCTATGACTTCTATCATAGACCTAAACTGTTCTTTACTTACTGTTTTACAAGATTTGTTACCAAGTACTTGTCCTAATTACAAACTTATTATGGTCTCGGAGCAAATCTCACCATGATAACTCCTCTTTTTATCTTACGATAGTTGATTCTAAACCAAATCGTACTTCATCACGTAGAATTCTCAAATGAATCCCACATGATTTACTTCCCATTACATCTATACAGGTTCTAATGGTCTTCCATATGTGGTATAGTGGTATCAACTAGTGATAAGGTTCTTCGAATTTACAGGGATTCTAAATATAGACTCCATCACTAATACTACTCCACAAGATATTATAACCTCATTCCTAATCATCTTCAATATTTTAACTTACTTAAAATATCTTAGTGGTGGTATACCTATTTAGAGCTACACTCAAATGACATTTCTCTACAGAATACATATAACTAATCCTTAAGAAAGATGATAAAAACATCCAACTTAAGTGTGACAAGGTTTATCCTCAAGTGGATATCCATCACAAGTCTTGGTTTAGATAAGATGGCTTCCTATAGTCACTATGCAACCTACAGATCTTCCTAAAAGGGTTTTAATCCTAAGGTCAAAGCATATGCTCTGATACCAGCTGCGGTGACCCAGCATACCACTGCATGATGTAGTACACTATAGTCATTGACATAACACCAATGAAACACCGTTCACTAGTATTACATCCCTCAGAGTGGTACAACAGAAACACAGCAGGGCCAAGACATGACTATAGATTACAACTCGACTCTTTACAAAAGATCTAGATACACTCTAGGTTAAAGAGAGAGAAAGAAACTTCTTACAAAGAAGAACCAGAATAACAACTCATAACTATCAAGTTACTAAGGCTAGCATCTAAACTAATTGGCTTGCAATTGCTGCTAGTGCAATGCTCTATAGAAATAGGTTTTATGGCTAGAGAATCTACTCCTATCTCCTTAAGAACTTTGTCTTCACTTCGTTTGATGTATATGTTGACTTCGTTGACTTTATTGAAGAACTTTAGTTGCCGATGATGGTTTATTGAGCAGAAATTGATGTTGACGTCATTTCGACGGCTTAGAACCTAGCAAGGGTTAAGAAGGTACATTTGAGTACGAGCGTACTCAGCAAGTTCACTTAGAAAGGAGTGTATGATGCACTATCTCTACAGCCATAGACCATAGGTCATAGGCAATGCAGGTTTTCATAAACATTTCTTCAAAGGTTGCTTTTATTCTAAAAACTATGTCCGATAGCCTTCACAGGTTGACCAGAACCTTCGTGGGGTTCCTTTCATGCCGTGTTCGTAGCTCCTTCCCGTAATAGGGAGTAACATGTCATAGTTCTTACACTCTGCAGAGGTGTGTTGCTTTACCCATGAGAGACCTTAGCTTTGTTGCACAACCAAGTCTAGATCTTGTCCATACTTCCTTGGTATGGGGCCCAGTCTAAGATCCAAGCCAATCACTGCCCCCTTCGCGACTGTTCATGTCCCCTTGGTGTACTCCATGCCCACATCTTGAATTACGGCAATGGTTAGTACATACCGTCAGATGCCAGAACTATCATGGGACGTTGAGGGCTCCCACCCATATGTTGCATATCCTCTATGAATTACCAATAAATGCACGCTACGAGGATAACAACCACGACCTGGCCATCCGGATGCATGCGAGAGGAAGAAGATATAGCTGACTTCTCCGTCCCATTCCAAATCTCATGGTTAACGCGTAATATACGACGCTAGAATCACTGGCGACATTGGTTGTTAAGTCCTAGATATTATTTTCCTTTACCACTAGAACTATATCAGTAGATTATTACCACTTGGTAAATAATCTATAATCATATTATCATGAAAATAGTATTTTCTGACCTTTTTGAAATGCAGGTGATGACAACATTTGAGTTACAAGCATTTGATAGAAAATAATCAAAGGACATGAGCAAGTTGTGAACTTGCCTTTTGTGATTGCAAGATTATGCACTCACGGTCTTCAAGACAATAGAAGATCCAAAATCTGGAAATAGCATCAAGGACCAATGTTTAAAGAAGCAAGATGCAATTATGCATAAGTAATGTAATGTAGTTTGATAAATGTGAATTCTCGGACTAATTGTATCTGATCTAGGGTTTGGATTTTGTGATGAGTTCTTTGGAATATGTTGCACTTTTATATTGGCTTCACACTTGTGCTTCTTGTTAAGGCTTGTGAGAGTGTGTGAAACAATATGTAAATATAGCAAGTAGCATACAATAGTAAAGCACTCAAATGGGGCATGGTATCTAAAAGTTTCTTAAGCACGACTGTTAATCAATTAGAACTTTATAGAAATGTTTAAGGATTACTTTTAATATTTCTTAAAAGAATAACCTTTTATGAAAAATTACTTCACAAGTAAAAAAGCATTTAAGTGTTTACCATGAAATATAACAATATTCTAAGATTGAGGGGAATTGTTATCTGGTAATTATGATGGGATTTATTATGTTAAGTTGTTAGGAGTTAAGGGACTTATTATAAGATTGTTGTTTGAAGTGGCAAAACGAATAACCTTTGAAGGAAAGGTTTCTAGGATAAGGTTTAAACAATCGTTATGATGAATAGAACATGATCGATGTCATTTGCGTTAGTTCGATAGGTTTGGATTTGAGATGCTTTAATATTTAATTGAAATCAAACCAAAGTTAACTATAAAAACATAATATAATTTGGTCCTTATGCTTATAACTTTGGTAGACCAAAGTTAATTTTAAAAGGAACATAAATAAACTTAGGGTTGTGATGTATCTAGATTATTATTGAATTCTAGGGTTAATATAAAGATGGTTAAGGTGTGAATTCATTCACTTTCAATTTAAGTGAATGATAAGTTTAAAGGTGATTTGCTATTATGGAAATGCTTTGTCTTATTAAGGAAAGCAAACTTAAATGATCTCATTAATGTGTTAAGGTTTAAAACCGTGTTTAGCATGATTTAGAAATAAATAGCATTCACTTTTATTCTAAGTGAATGATGTTTAAAATATTTAGTTTAATTTGGGGTTATGGTTTTAAAGAGTTTTCTAAAATTTAATATTTTATACTTAAATATTATTATTATGGGCTCAAGTTAGGGTTTTGGAATTAGTATTTAGATGTAAGGTTTTATATAACATTGGGATTATTTCTTATTTAAGAAGTGTTTTTAATTTTTTTACAAAATGGTATTTTATAAAGTAGATAAGGATTTATTACTTTTACATCTTAAAAACCTTTGGAATAATATTTTTAGTATTTTTTAGCAAAATATATTTATTCAAGATCTAAAATATGGTTTTTATTTATTTTTAAGAAGTGTTCTTATTTTTTAAAAAATCCACAAAATATTAAATGTTTTTAAATATTTGCTCCAAGTTTTATTTATAAAGAAAATTAGTTAGTATTTTTATAAAAATGGTAGACTTATTCTTATATGCAATAATGATTTTTTATTGATTTTTAGGACTTTCCCTTATTTTATGAAATTTCACTTAAAATCTAATGGTGTTAATATTTATTTGCATTTTATTTTACTCAAGTAAGTAGAGTTGTATTTTTCTTAGGTAGGTATTATTTTTGTGATCATTTTGATATATTGTATGTATTTTTAAGATTTTCTTTATTTTCTAGAACTCAAATGAGTCCAGGGGGCATGTTGGTAATTTTATAATTTTATTTTCCTTTTTATTTTACCCAATCCGGGCCTATTTGGTTGGTTGCCTGGGTGGACTCGGCCCAACTGAGCCAGGCTCATATTCCATACCCTGGCCCACCCCCTTTTCTTCTCTCACACCAAGACGACACACTACACGCCTGGGCCAGACGCTCTTCTGGTGCTTACGATGTCATGACCCTCTTCTTCCTACTACGACGCCGGCCGTGTAGCATCGAGAGGCTCACCGGCCTCGCCACCGCCTCCACTTCCTTTTTTCCCTACTGATTTTGCTCGATCGTGCCCTCACTCGTGCCCGGCCGAAACCCTAGCCCATGCCTTGGTCTCGGCCGCCGGATCGGCACCTGCGCCCTAGAGCCTCCACGTCGGGCATGACCTCCACCACGATCTCGTGCTGGTTTTCCTCCATTTGCCTCGACCGCTTCCTCTCCGATTGTGTGCCTGATGTTGTGCCCATGACCAGGGTTGGCCATGGCCTCCTACACTTTGGTGCAGTTGTAGGTTGCGGCTTGTCCCTCTCCTCTGCTTCCACTACGACATCTGCAACAACCTCCTTGGCTACATCTATGGCTAAGGTATGACCCTTCTATTACTGGCCTTTGAGCCGATGAATTATTCTAGGTTTAGGATTATGGTGTTTGGTGAATTTCTAGACATGAACTAGGTTGTGATGCTGGTTGGATGTGTATTTAGGTGATTGACAAATTTGTTTAGGACTGGTGGTGTTGTAGTGATCTCTGGTTCATCACACTTTCATGAGTAAAGGACTATGATTTGTTGTTTTCATCATGTGGTCAGGTGTATATGGTTTGCTGCCATGCTAGATGGCAAATTGTGATCTCTTCCTAGTAGTCTGGCTTTGTTCTAGTGGGTAACTAGGAGTAAAACTTGTATGAACGGATGGTCTACTTGATTTAGAAATCTGATAACTAATTCACAGATGCTCTTGTAAAGATATGGTCTAAAATTATTTTGGTTATATGCATCTACACGAATATGTATCAACAAGGTGTATGTGAGTTATAAGAGTGAGCATAAAAGATTTAAGCACACTAGAACATGTGGTATTTATTTGAACACTTGCATATATCCTAAGACACATATGTTCCACAAAAATCCTCTCAGATCATGCGTGAGTGAGGTGCACAGGTGGGCATAGATCATTTGAGCAAGCTGAATATATATAGGTAACACATATAGATGATTAATTACTTGTTGTGTAGTAAACAGATAGCAGCAATGATTTTATTTTAATCTTGTTCTGTAAGTAAACAAAAAAAGGAATGTGTGGGATTATACCTGTACTGGTTGTAACTTCCTGGTTTGGTTGTTGGATTTTATTTTTGCGTTTGACTTTAGTGCTTTTGATGAGCATAAGCTTATAGAACAACTTCCTAGATATAGTAGACATGTCATAGTTTGCTAGTTGTGTCTCTTTAGGTTTATGGTGATCACAATATCATCCAGATATATAGGAATGGATCTAAATTAAGTATTCAGTGTGTTAGATTATTTATATTGCTGGATTCCACTTATAAATGTTGTTGGTTTCTTGGTCAGCCAGTGATGCATAGCCTGAGGCACATAATTTGGATAAGGATAGGTACTAACTAGTGGTTTTTTATTCTTGACGATGACTTTGCATAGCACCTCTATGTAGTACTGAGAGAAATACTCTTCCTAATATCATTGTCATTCTTTTGTACCTAATATGCTGATAAGAACAGATATACTACTAGATCTAGCTGGTGTTCCTAGTGAATTTCTACCTTGATGCCTCTTGTAGCTTGTTGCCTTGTTCTTCTGGTAATCTGGATATCTTCTGGAGCTTTTTTCTATAGAGTTTGTCCTCCTGGATCTTGAATAAACTCCCTTATTATGGATGGCCTGCTCCTCATAGCTTCTTGATAGATTTCCAAAGAATCTACCTGTAGATTTGTGGCTATCCTAGTGAATAAACCTGTGTTCTTGTTGATAGATCTTGCATGTAGCTAATAGATAACTGCTGGTGTGATTTTGCTAATGAACTGGGAAGAACATGTGGTGTTCTTATGGTGTTGTGATGGACTGGTGTGGGTGGTGTAGCTAGCTATGGCTCGGTCAAGGAGCTCATTTCTTTTATACTGCTGGTCCTTTGTTGTGGAGGTGACAACACCCACCTTGCAAGCAATGACTATGCTGCTTGTGTGTGTGTGTGGTCCCACTCTGGTGCATGCCACCAAGTCACCTTTCTCCTTCTCCTTGTGCAAGCAACGACGGGTTGCTCTTATCCTTTCCTTGGTATTTGTTTCTATGCTGGCAGTGTGTAAACTCAGTTTGGGATGCTGATATGTAGTTATGTACTGCTCCTATGGGATTTCTATCTATCTAATGGCTTTCTTTTATTTAAGTAGATGAAATATAATTGAGTACTTGTCTTGATTATAATTGGGGCTTATTAAATAATCAATGGTGGATTTAGTTCATGTTGATAATTGATACCAGTAGTAAAGTGATCTGACTTCAAATGTGGCTTTTAAATTAAGAACTTGACTAGGTTAGAGGGATTAGTCTGTTTCCTTGTACCTTCTCTGATCCAAATTTGGTCCATGATCTAATGTTGCCTTCAGATTAGCATTGATCCCTCTAGACACTAATTTGATATTAGGACAAGTTCTGAGTGTCATCTAGCTGCGTTAGAGAACCAAAATGCCTCGTCTACGATGATGGCAACATTTTAACATTCCAAAATATTATTGTTTTGTATTTTTGTTTCTTTTTACAGGGAATAATAAATAGAAGAAAAGGAGATTAAAAGATAAAGAATATCGCTATGGTTTTTGTTTAGGTTCCTTTTTCTTTTTACTTATTATTGTCATATTCCTTTCTATTTGGATAATTCTAAAGACAATGTAATTTATTTTCTCTTTTGAAACTCTGTAGTAGTATTCAAATAGTGTACTGTGTATTTACTATTTGTAACTTATAAAATATTCAACGTAATAAAGAATTCCCTTTTGTCTCATTTATTCAGACTTGTACATTACTTTACTATTTATGTAACAAAGAATACCATTATTTATTTATTATTATTTTCTAATTATGGAATTCCTTTATTTATCTAATTAAAAATTTAATTTCATTTCTTGGCATTACTTTACTCCTTAAGTATTCTTTATTCAACATTGGACTATTCTAAATTTCAAGGTATTCCAACTTGAAATTCAAATCTCAATTTCAAATATGATTTGAATTGTTTCCTAAAACACGAAATTACAGTAGAGGTCATGTTGAAATCTGTCGCACCTGTACCAATATTCCCACTAGTACAAGAGAGACCTCAATCCCTCTACAGTTCTTTTAGTTTTGCGGGTAAATTCCTCGGATTTTCTTATGCATGAATGCAATACACACACTTTATCTCAGCTTATTTTTAAGCTCTAATGTTGGGATGTTACATTCAGTCACAAGTAAGTTCTTATCATTGTAAAGTACATGTTCATCATAGAGAACTGCCAACGGGGTACCCCTTGCCCCATGATACATGAGTTATCCCATATCAAAATGACAAGGTAACAGACAATGAGCATCTCAGCGATCTTTTTATTTGCTATTTGCATAGGTTTTTATTGAGGATGCTTCATAGAATGCTCACTATGGTTATGCTGCAAGTTTCCACCATGATTAGGCATGGCTTAGGCTAGCCACCCAGGTGTTTCGCTAACACACATACAAACTCCATGAGCTTACAAACTCCCCTTTTATTTCACATAGCCATGATATCAACTGAATAATAAGTGCAATGTTGAAAGCGTTCCCCATGACAGCATGGTTCTGCTAATTCACAACTTATAAATCGCAAGCATATAGATGGACACAATGGTTCAAGTTTATTAACTACAAGAAAGTAAAGTGTGTCATCAAGTTTGTGAGAGCTTTAATCACTAATTTTCACATAACAAGTTTAATTTGGAAGGTAGATAAAAGCATGAATATACTTGGAATGATGTAACACACCATGTATAGGAATTAATGGTGGACTCTTTGGAATAACTTGGTTTTATTGGGAGTTGGATGCATGAGTAGAACTCATACTTGGTATAGGTGGAGGCTAGCAAAAGACTGGGAGCGACCAACTAAGAGAGAAATAATGGCCATAATCATGCAAAGTGACAAAACATTATCAATTAAAGCATAAAGTGATATTACAAGTCATAAACTAAATGATCATAGAGGTTAAGGTGACTGGTTCATAGTCTTAACATGGTGTAAGCATGTGCCAAGTCAACCCAAATAAAGCATCAAAAGAGAATGCCACAATATTATGCTTTTGTATGCTAAAACAACGCATGATTATTTCAAGGCACATTAAGCAATCTCATTTGTTTGGAACAAGTCATGCTACAACAATAATCACTAAGCATAAAGTCAAAGCAATATCAAACATGAGATGATAAAGTCTAGGCCACAGTCTAAACAAGCTCCTTATGTGCCACTTATAAACATGAAGCTTCCTACTCTTTTCCAACACCAATCAATTTATTTGAAACCTATTGGGGGGATACCCCCGGGTAGGGTCACGCCGGGGTATAAAGGCCGAGTTAGCCGAGGTTCGGCAAGGCTAAAGCGGATGCTGGCCGGGTCACCTCAAGGCAAGCCGAATCACGGGGTAACCCGGACCAGGGGGCGTCCACCTAACTAGGTCTCAACCGACTTAAGCCGTAAGTCGGAATGGCGTATTTAATTTGTATGCAGGAACGGGTGTGGCCGGATCAACTATGATCCGGGTCATATCTAGCTTCTAGGAGAAGGAAGGAATCTCGCTGGTCAAAAGAAGCCCGGTACGCATTGCATCAGTGAACCTGGGGACTGCCTCGGCGAACCCGGGGACTGCCTCGCAGGACCTGGGGACTGCTCAGCATGATCCGGTTGAAGTTATGTCGGTGGATCATATGGAAATTGATGAGGATGTGTTCCCTGTGCGAGCAATACCAGCTTGGGCACTGCCTATATTTCAATTCCTGAAAGATGGAACGTTACCCACTGAGGAGGTGTTATCCAGACAAACTCAGAGGAGAGCAAAGGCATACACAATCATCAATTCCGAGCTATACAAACAGAGTGTGACCAATGTCCTCCAGCGGTGCGTTGACCCGGAAGAAGGGCTTGACATCCTCCGAGATATACATCAAGGGGAGTGCAGGCATCATGCCTCGTCCCGAGCCTTGGTGGCAAAAGCTTTCAAGATGGATTCTACGCCAAGTGCCTTAGAACAAGCAGAAGATCTGGTGAGAAAATGCAATGGTTGTCAGAGGTATGCTACCAAGACACATATGCCAATGTCGGAACTCAAGACCATACCAATTACATGGCCATTTGCCGTATGGTGCTTGGATATGGTTGGCCCATTTAAACCAGCAAGGGGAAATATGACTCACATTTTGGTCATGGTGGATAAGTTTACAAAATGGATTGAAGTGAAGCCTATAAGAAAATGTGATGGAGCTACGGCCGTAACATTTCTCAAAGACATTATCTTGAGATACGGTTATCCTCACAGTATCATAACTGATAATGGCACAAATTTTGCTGAAGGAGCATTCGCGCGATTCTGCCGGGATAAGAAGATCCGGCTGGACGTTGCCTCGATAGCCCACCCCGCATCGAATGGACAAGTGGAAAGATCCAACGGATTAGTATTATCCGGGATAAAACCCCGGCTCATTGAGCCGCTGCAAAGATTAGCAGGGTGCTGGATAGAAGAACTACCAGCGGTACTGTGGAGTTTAAGAACAACTCCGAATCGATCAACAGGCTATACGTCAACATTTTCGACCTCTTCGTCGCCAGCGTCTTCCAGGAAGCTCGGACCCTCAGTCCATTCATGAATGGGAGCATATTCAATGAGGCTATGGGCGCAAGCCTAGCGCCGAGCTACCCACTCCGGGTCATTGGTCCATTTGGATCCGGTGGGCAGGCGCGTCAGGAGGTTGAGGTCGATCTTCTCATACCACGTGAGTATGTGGTGAAGAACGGTCTCAGCTGTAGCACGTCCAACGGACTCCCTCCAAAGGTCGAGCTGGGTCTCGATTTCCGTCAGCTTTTTAGCGAGAATCACGATTCTCTCCGGAGTGTCTTCGCCAGGCCAGAACGTGTTGAAGACTCGGACTGAAACGTCAAGGAGATCCTTGCAGTAGTTCTTGATGATTTCCACGCGAGATGACAGGCTGACCAATAGGTCCTCCATGTCATAGGGAATGTCTTCACCGTCAGGAGCAATGGGTGTACCCCTATCTCGGCGGAAATTGGCAACGGCGGCGCTCGCAATAGGAGTACCCTCTGGAAATTTTCCTAAAAACGGGACAAGAGAAATGAGTAATGAGAAGACATGTGAGGTAACCCGGAGAAATATGCCGGATAAGGAAAAGGAACTTACGTAAAATGTGGCTGTGGATCCGGGTCAGTTCATTGGTACAATTATCGCGTCTTTTGCGGAGCTGCACCAGTTCAGCATTCGCCGACTCAAGCTTGATGTCGGCCTCCTAGAGAAGTTCTCGATCCTTGGCAATTTGGAGATTGAGGCGCTCGCGCTCTTCGGTGTAGTCCTGGCCAGCCTTTTCAAGCTCGGTTTGGTGCTGCGCCTTCATCTTCTTCATTTCTGCCTTTAACTTGGCAATTTCATCGTCCTTGGTTCGGAGGAGGGCAAGCTCATCATCTTTCTTTTTGAGCTCGGCCTGATGCTGCCCTGCTTGTTCGAGAAAATGCAGCATCATGTCAGGCACGGGCACACTATCTTCAAGAGATGCTGAAATAGTGTGTTGACCCGGCAGAGCCGAGGTATGAATGTTTGCCGAGCCAAGAAGAAAAGGAGATGGAAAGCAAATCAAGGTTGGACAAAAGTAGCTTACCCTTAATCTGATCTAGATTCTTCCTCATAAGCTTGTTCTCAGCCTCCACCCCAGCTGCGAAAACCGTGGCGCCCACCGTGGGGCTAGCGGCGCTAGCAGGGGTGAAGATTCGGACGGGAAATCTCATCGGCACCGGCGAACGCATCGTCTCCGAGCTTGTTCAGCGCTTTGGAGCGCTGGACTTTGTCAGCGACAACGCTGGTTGCTTCGGCACGCGCCCACTTCCGTGCAACGGCCTCTTCGTCAAGCTTGGTGCACACAAGGTCTACGTTGATGTGCACGTATCATGCGTTCATTCGCGGCACGTCGTCGAGGCGGGAGAGCCACCCCTTAGCGTGGTTCACGGGGCACGTATCACTCGCTCCCCGGACCGTGCTGAGGTGATGACGACTGCGCCAGGCGCAGGCGCACGCAAGGATCCGGCACCAGATCTGGAGGTAACACCTAAGGCACCGAGGAAAGGTAGAGGACCTCCACTAGAGAGGCCTGAGAATGTACTAAGAGAAGCTATGGATAGCTTGGCAAACCCGGTAGCAGCAGTGGTAGATCCGGCTCAGGCACAGGCCGAGCTAGAGGAAACTAGGCAGAAAATCCTAGAGGGAGCGAAAAAGATTGTTGCGGCTCAACAGTCATTGAACATGACGCTGCGTGAGTACGCAAAGGAAAATAAAGCAGATGCTGTAAAAGTGAAGGGGAGAAATCTCATGAGTGAAATGAACAAAGAGGGTGATACTAGGATTGAGGAGTCAGAGAACTGTTTGTCCGTGGGGCTGCCGAAGTACAGTACCCCGGCAAAGAACCTTAGAGCAGCGGATGCAGCAGCATCCGAGTTAGAGGGCCTAACGGGTGAAGCCCGCCAGAGACAGCAAGATAGGGTCAACGATTTGGTTCGGATCGCGAACAGGCAAAATGAGGAGCTGCTCAGGGCAAACCCGGAGAGAGCTGGGGCCTCCAAGATCGTTCATTCGGCGGTGGGTAACCCGAAGAAATCTGCTGGAGCCGCATCGTCCCCTCATGGTGGTCCTAGGAGAGAGGAGGTAGTAACCTTGGCCAGGAGAAACAAGCAGATTGTTCCGTATGACCCGACAAGGACAGGAAAAGCAAAAGAGGTACAAAGAAACGACGATCGACGGAGTTTAAGCCGAGGTGAAGCTGGCCGAGGTAACCGTGACCAAGGCAATGCCGGTCAAGGAAACGCTGTTAATGGCAATGCCGGACAGCGCAACTCGGCGGGACAACCGCAACAACGGAATATACCAAGGCAAGAGCAAAGTGCTGGCCAAGGTATGCAACAGAGAGATGCGCCACGAGAGCGAGACCGGTATAACGATGGAGATTCGGAAATGGTGAATGCAGGATACCCAAGGCCGGACTATCATGTGATAGGGTCGAGATTGGGAAGTAGGGATCTGATGCCGGATGACGCCAGGTTGAAACTGGATCGACTGTATAGGTCGGAGCAAATTGAAAGTCAAGGTCCTCCGGGTCCCGCGTGTTTTGGACCCCGGATCATGAAAGGGCCACCGATACCTAACTTCCAGTTACCCAGAGGCACAAAGACGTATGACGGCAGCACCAAGCCGGAGGATTGGTTGATAAATTATGCTACGGGTGTGAAAATTGCTACAGGTAACTTGTGATGGGCTGTGAGATATGTACCCCAGATGTTGGAGGGGCCAGCAAGGGTATGGTTGAACAATTTGCCACCCGGAAGTATTAACTGCTGGATCGATTTTGAGGAAATGTTTATCAGCAATTTCTCAAGTACATATCAGAGGCCAAATAGGCCACAGACCCTAGCTATGTGCAAGCAAAGACCAAATGAGACGGACCGGGAGTTTTTGACCCGGTGGTGTACCATGAGAAACTCGTGTGAGGGCGTGATAGAGTCACAGGCCATAGCGTGGTTTGCGCAGGGGTGCAGGTATGCAAGCGAACTGTGGCAGAAGTTGCAAAGGAAAATGCCAACTATGTTGGCAGAGATGATCCGGATTGCTGATTCATATGCTTTGGGTGATCCGACTCAACCTAGGCTCGTATCCAACGAGTCGAATGAGGAGTACTACCAGAGAGATGGAGCCGGATCATCCCGGAGGAATGATTACAGAGGTAAAAGGAGAGATGACAGACCGGATCACCGGTACAGTTCGCAACAAGTTGTAGCTGTGAATCAAGATCAGCCCGAAACAGGGAGCAATCAACGTCAGAAAACTGGAGGGCAACAATGGACACCAAGGAATGACGGCAAGAAGACTTGGACGTCAGAGCAGAAGAAACAGTGGCAAGAAAAGAAGGACCGTCCGAGGTACACTTATGACTCGATGTTGGATCAGCCGTGTAAATTTCACACGCCAAATCCGAGTAACCCAGCGGGTCATACAACGAGGCAATGTGAGTGGATGCGTAAGATAGAACAAGGTGGTTCGGGGAATGCTCAGGCACCCCGGAATGATCAGCCTCGACAGGAGTTACCCCGGCAGCAATTGCTCTCCGGAGCGAACACGCAACAGCTAATGTTGCCTCCCCCTCCGCCGAGGTATGATAACCATGAGAGAAGGGATGCAGTGCATCAAGTAGAAACCAGCATCAACCGGATCAGAGGTACCCCGGAAATGAGGGGAGGAATGAGTACAGGGAGCATCATCAGAGTTACTGTGTGTTTACCACTAAGGAAACAGATAGGAAGAGCTTGCAGCGCCGACATATGGAGGTCAATGCGGTAATGCCAGCGGTGACGAGGTATATGCCGTGGTCGGACCAGGAAATCACCTGGAACCTCAAAGATCATCCCAAGCTCATGCCGAGTCCTGGCTCATATGCGCTAGTGCTGGACCCGACATTCATTGGGCCAAACATCAATGTGAGGTCCTCCAAGGTACTGATTGACAATGGCAGTAGCATTAACATCATGTATGCGGATACAATGCGCAAGTTGGGTATCTCGGAGAACATGCTCCAGGCTACAAGGACAACTTTCCATGGTATTGTGCCAGACATTTCTTGTGAGCCCATAGGCAAAGTCCGGGTTGACGTGTTGTTCGGCACGAGAGATAATTGCCGAACTGAGAATCTGGAGTTTGAGGTGGTGAACTTGGAAAGTGCGTACCACGCGTTACTCGGAAGACCAGCATTGAACAAGTTCATGGCAAGTTGCCACATCAGTTACTTGAAGATGAAGTTGCCCGGGCCAAATGGAGTGATTACCATTGCTGGAGATTTCCGACGTTCCATTGAGTGTGCCTCAGCCGGATCTAACTTAGCCGAGTCACTGGTGATTGTGCAAGAGAAGAGAAAAATCCAAGAGGTGGCGGCATTAGCTCAGTCCGCGTAGCAGTATATGTCGGCGTTGAGTAACCCGCATGGTAGCATTTTGTTCCAAGCTGCAAAGGATACTAAGAAAGTGCATGTTGATGATATGTTCCCGGAGCGCACCGTAACAATTGGTTCCGGGTTGAATGATAAATAGGAAAGCGAGCTCGTCCACTTCCTCCGTGAGAATCGAGATATTTTTGCATGGTCCACACAGGACTTGCAAGGTGTTCCGAGGGAGTTGGCCGAGCACTCTTTGAACGTGAGACCCGGAGCAAGGCCGGTGAAGCAACCTCTCCGCCGCTTCGCCGAGGATAGGGGAAAAGTCATTGGAGATGAAATAGCTCAATTACTAGCAGCAGGATTTATCATGGAAGTACTCTATCCGGATTGGCTCTCTAATCCGGTGCTGGTGGAGAAGAAGGATGACCCAAACGTGGCAGTGGTTTGGCGTATGTGTATCGATTACACGAACCTGAACAAGGCGTATCCAAAAGATCCATTTCCACTGCCGAGGATAGATCAGGTCATAGACTCAACCGCTGGATGTGAACTGTTGTCATTCATTGATGCATATTCTGGTTTCCACCAGATACCTCTGAACTCGGATGATCAAATAAAGACTGCATTTATCACCCCGTATGGGGCTTATTGCTATCGCACCATGCCGTTTGGTTTACGTAATGCAGGGGCAACGTACCAAAGATGTATGAAAAAATGTTTGCACGACCAAATAGGATAAAATGTACAAGTATATGTGGATGATGTGGTTATCAAGACCAAGGAAAACAAAACGCTCCTTGACGACATCAGGCAGACATTCGTGAACCTAAGAAGGTTCCGAATGAAGCTTAACCCGGAAAAATGTACCTTCGGTGTTCCGGTTAGAAAATTACTCGGATTTCTCGTTTCTAGCCGAGGTATCAAGTTAATCCAACTAAGATCCGGTCCATTGAACGAATGGAACTGCCGAAGTGTCTTAACGATGTCCAGAAGTTCACTGGTTGCCTGGCATCGCTAAGTCGGTTTGTATGTCGGTTGGGAGAAAAGGCATTGCCTCTCTACCAACTCATGAAAAAGTTGGATAAGTTCGTTTGGACGCCACAGGCCGATGAAGTCTTTACCCACTTAAAGAAGATGTTAGCCACTGCACCAGTGTTAGCCTCTCCACTATCAAAGGAGCCAATGTTGCTCTACATAGCCACAACCAACCGAGTTGTAAGTGCATTGATTGTGGTAGAGCGCGACGAAGAGGGTAAGTCGGTGCAAAGGCCAGTGTATTACAATAAGTCCTAGTCAGCTAACTATAAAAATTAAACTAATATTGTTTAGCTTAGTTTGATGAGAGAGAAGAGGTGAGAGAAGAGAGGTGGGCTCTCATGCAATACTAGCTAGTTCTTATACGTGCTCCTAGACAATTTATGAGTATGTGAGTGAGCCATCGACATATAAAGTAGTAAATCTTTAAAAGTAACTATTGCATTACTTGACTATAAGCTGACTGTAGATGAATTTATAGCCAGCAAGCCGGTTATACTATTGAAATTCCTATAACAAGCGTTATTCCCATCTTCCAATCGCCTCAATGGACATCATCACATCCTGATCCCACCGCAACAGAAATGGCGGTGAAAATAAAGCTGGACTACTTGAGGACTTATAAGCTACTCTAGAAGCCGAAAATAACATGCTCTTAGACTTTCTAACTTCTCTCCATTAAACAAATCATAGCACTAGCGTACTCATAACTCATTACTAGATAAGGAGATCATAAGACTACTCACAATGGGAGTATCATATAATAGTATCATATATATGGTATTAGTATATGATATCATCTTTACAATGCATAGTAACATATAGTAGTATCATATTTTTAGTGTATTTATTATTTGAATCTCAATGTAAAATTGTGTACAAGATTTATTTGAGATCAGTTTTTCTAGTTCCACGTGCTATAATACCGTATCTACCTATGATATCAACACAATCTCTTTCATTATTAATTGCAGTGGCACATAAATATTTTGCATGAATGTAATGCATGATACCACCCAGGGGCGAAGGACCCCTTTGGGCAAGGTATGGCAGCTGGCCTACCTTAATTTCTGCAAAAGAATCGCATATATATATAATATATACACGTCTATTCGACATACATACAATTTCCTGCAAAGTACTATGAATTCTGAAGAAAAAACTACTTCCTCCGACCCATATTAGTTGACTCAAATTTGTCTAGATTTGAATGAATCTAGACACTATTTAATATATAGGTTTATCCAAATTTTAACAAATCCAAGTCAAGTAATATGGGTCGGAGGGAGTACTAGAAAATCGCTACATAAGAGAGGATTCGGCCGTACTGGACCTTTGCTGGGCCGCGCACTAAGCAACAGTAGCCCCCTGATCCGTGTGTGCGTGTGTGGCTGGTGCCTCTTCATGTCTTGGCCCATGTGGAGTATCCGAAGCCAACGAGTCCAGGACTCGTAGCTACGAGCAGGCAGGTGCGCCGCCATCTTCTACTGATCTACTTCCCGCCAGCAAACCTGCCCGTCGATCCGGCCGCCCTCTCCCCGGTCCTCCTCCAACCTTCTCATTTTCTCAAATTCCCAATTCACAGTCTCATGGTGCAAGGTTTTACCCAGCTAGGGCTTCTTCTCATCTCAATTATAATTTCTGATCCTTCTTCAAAATATAGGTTACGCTTCTTCCCATTAATGGCCTCTAGGCTTGTCGTATTTGTGATAGAGATGGACAAGCAGGGGAAGAAACCTGCAGTTTTAAAGAGGACAGGTATAATTTGTGATTTTATGGTCAATTGAACTATTGAATCAAATTTGAATCTGTGGTCAAATGATTATTCTATTACCATTGTAAAATCGATACAATTTTGATTTTTTGCATTTTTTTTATGCTTTAGAGTTTGCCCGACCTTAAATTTTTTTCGTCCTTCGCCACTGATACCACCTATGATACCTCCATTAGGGCTAGTCTAAGAAGCATCAAACTCTTTGATCTTTGTAGTATAATTGTTCTTTGTGATATTCGGAATAAGTATAAAATTTGAGAAGGCTGATTGTTAACGTATGAAAATTTAAGTAATCGTGCAACATTGTACCCTAGGCTCTATTCGGTAGCCCTGCACACTCCATAGATGTCAGGAGTCACCTTTGTGATCCTCAATTTTATCTCCGTGTATGAGAGAACATGAGCTACCCATGGGAGGGAGGAGTAGAGGGAGGCAAAGAGCATCGGCAATGGAGAATAGCGGTGGCACTGTGGTGGTGCCCTAGAGTTTGGCCGCCAAGGAAACCACCAAGTGGTGGATCCAGGCCTAGGGCTTTATGCAAAGAAGTCAAGGGATGGTGGATGTCGAGGCGGCGGCCTTGAGCAGGCTTCGGGCGATTCGGTCGTGGGGCGTCGTGGCTCGAGAGCGAGCGGTAGCATGTCGGGATGCCGGTCCTGAAAGGTGGTGTTGGCGGTCTGATGGGTGTGGCGGAACAGTTGGATGTCGGGGCGGCGGCCCCGGAGCTTGACAGTGTTGGGGTCATCGATCTGGTGTCACGTGGGCGGCAAGGTTGATCGGACGCAATTTTTGGAGGTTCGTCTTCTTCAGCTACGTTGGAGTGTCCCGTGTCTGCTCGCGTCTTCTATTCGACATGGCGAAAGGTCGTTTGGTCTCGGAGTTTGTGCCATTAGTTCTATCGTTGGTTGTGGGTCCTGTGTGAGCGTAGCCTGGTTGTGTTGTTGCCTCCCTTTCCAAAAGAGAGCCGGCGAGGCCGCAATGAATTTTGCCAGAATGATTGGCCATCGATCTTGTCATGCACTCCTGGTCAGAATTTTGCCAGAATGATTGGCCATCGATCTTGCCATGTACGTATCTAGACACGGAATAAAAACACTGACGTATCACAGCTGAAGTGCTAAACCAACTGCAGACGACAGGACCGAACAAGCATTGAGTGTGATATGCCGTGATTATTTTGCAACGGAGTTCGTAGTAAAACCCGGTCTCACGCGAATGTGCAGTACTAATCTAGTACTTCCCTCCGTTCAAAAATATAAGACGATTTACTCACCTCAAGCGATAGTAGTTACCTAGGATTTAGGCATCTGTGAATTCCGTTTTTGCTGCTCCTACAGGTCTGTCAATGCATGATGGTACGATCTCTGATACCTCCCTCTTTCTTTTATTTGAGTGCATCATATTTCACTAGGGTCTCTTCCAATACTAGCCGTATCGATCACCAGGCTCATATTCTTTAAACGGAACACATAGTTCTTTTCTTTTAGCAGCTACAGGCGTAGCTTTTCACTCGCTATACCAATCTGGCCCAACAAAAGATTCTTCTGTTAGCATGAACACATGAATGAGATTCTATTCCTCTTCCTAAATAGAACCCCCCACCTTCACCTACCCCCCAACCTAGGTGCGGAAGTCAAATCAATCCTTGTTTGTACATCACGGAACTTACATACCCGGGCCCGGCTCAACATTCTTTTATGCTTATGATGCTCGAATAGCTACTTGGTCAGCTAAGACTAGCCGGGAAGTGCCATTAAGATCCTATCCCGTAGCTGGCTTAGAGGGAGGGCAGCGTCTCATCGTAGCGAGCGCTCCCTTGGGTAGTTATTAAGAAGGACTTCATATCATCATGAAATTCAGTCTAAGATTGGCAAGTTGCTTTCTGAGTATCAAATGCTAGGTGGGAAGTAACTTTAGAGAAATCCGCCTAAGAAGGGGCTCGCGTCTGATTAGCTAGTTGGTGAGGCAATAGCTTACCAAGGCGATGATCAGTAGCTGGTCCGAGAGGATGATCAGCCACACTGGGACTGAGACACGGCCCAGACTCCTACGGGAGGCAGCCGGAGCAGAAATCCAAGCTTCTGGTAATTTATTAAATTACTTGAACTGTTTTTTATTTCTCTGTTGAATTATTTATTTCTCTTTTGGTATGTTGGTTATCTAAAAGCATCTTAACGAAGATATACTTTATCAAGGAAGTCTTTACTTTCATCTTAATGATCCAGATATGGATAAAGATAAAGGCATTCTACGACTACAAAATCCAAATGGAAGCAAGCCCTCCCTTGCTTGGTAGAAGAAGTTGCCAGCTGAGAAATTGGAATTAGCACCTCGAAAGAGAGAGGCTTTGTGAATCGAATGTATTTAAACGTCCTTTAGTGTATAGCTTTGTGAATCGAATGTATTTAGACGTTCTTTAGTGAATAGGTTTGTAGAGATTCGGAGTAAACTTTTACACTAAAAATCGTCTAGATACGTTCATTTTACAAAGCTAAAACGTCTTATATTTTTTAATGGATGGAGTAGTATATAGCAACCACCATATAGGACGGATCTTAGAAAATCCCATATGCATCTGCTTGGGCAATAATATTAATCCCTCCGATTTAAATTAATGTTCTTAGACTTGTTTAGATTCAGGGTGTAGTACTAGCTTGTACCAGCGGGAGTAGCTAGTGAAAATTATGCCTGCGTTGAGAACTGGGCAATGACAAGGCTTCAAAAACAACCAACAAATCTCGTGCAATCGTGTCAAGTCTAGACAATCCTCAATGCGTCACCAGGTATTATTCGCGGGAACTTGATCAGTTGTACCGGCAGAGGTGAACTACCACCACCAATTGAGTCGAAACAAAATAAAGACTGAGCTGTGGTGGGTCAGCCCTGATAATGTGGAAACTAGACTTGTATTCTAGTATGACTGAATTATGAGAAGTTGCTTGACTAATTGTGAGTTTTGACCAGATGAACCCATGCGAAGTAAGGGCAACCTTAAGATACTGATCTAGAGCAAGCATGCATGGCAACGAAAGTGACTGCTACACCACGTGTCGAATTGGTCAATGTGGTGATGTAGGCAAAAACACTTTCACAAGAGCTTGAATATCTTTCTGTATAAAAAGAACTGGAACAGATTGCACAGCACAAATAAACTAGAGAGCAACATAATGCATTTCTTGGTACCTAACTAATGTGGTGGTACCTTTGGTGCGAACTCAGATCAAGGATTCAAAAATTCAAGCACCCCCATGCGAATGGAAAGAATCCTCAGTGCCTCCACTCGCTCTATGCGAGATTGGATCGACTGGACAGAACAGGGTTAGTATGCAGTTACCTTTCCTAATCACTTATAGTAGGAGTATTACATTTTTTTTATTTGAAGGAGCTCGATGTGAACCACAACCAATTCAGTAAAAACAAGATGCAAAATGAGCTGTGGTGGGTAAGCACTGACCATGTACAAGTTAGGCTTTTATTCTTTGAATGGATTAGAAGAGGTGATACTGAGCTGTGACCAGATGCATGCATCGCAAGAGAAAGAGCGAGCCAGCTTAACATATTGATCCAGAGCAAGCATGCGTGAAAATCTAAGTGATTGCTACTCCAATAAAACAAAGGAAGACCTAGAGCTCGTGCCAAATTGATCAACGTGATGATGCAGGCAAAAAAAATCTTTGACCAAATGCTTGAATATCCTTCTGTATAATAAATTTGGGACAGCAAGAACCCGTGCAAATAAATTAAGGAGCATCATTGTACATGTCCTGGTCCCTAACTGATGAGGTGGTAAATTTGGTGCATGCTCAAATCAAGGGTTCAGATACGAGCCAATAATTTCCAAGGCACCAAAACTGAACAGGATACTCCGTATAGTGCATGGTTGCATACAGATCAGCGCTTTGCCTGCCTGGACGAGGGGCCCCGAAATAGTTAATCACCAAACCCATAACAGTAAGCATAGTAATTTTGCAACAAGATACTGTGTTTCTCGTATTGTTGACAAAGCAATGATATGTGGGCATCATTTTCTAGAGGATATGGAAGTTTTTTGGCAATCTACAAAAATACTACCCACGTTAAGACTATTAAAGCCACTTTCAAGATGAGCTGATGGACTAGTCTGAAAGTCAACTGAGATGCCTGTTCCTATCATTATGATTACTGGTTGCTTGACTACTGACATTTTCTTTACTAAGTTGAATACTTCCTCCGTCTCAAAATAAGTGACGTGGGTTTGTCTAGATTCGGATGTATCTAGACACGTTTTAGTATATAGGTACATGCGAATCTAGACAAACTCAAGTCACTTATTTTGGGACGGAGGGAGTATATTGTTTCCTTAATAGACAAAGCAATCAAAGTATCAAACAGAGATCACATATCCTACGTCAGGTCAGATCCATAATTTCCATTGTTTGGTGACTGTTTCAGTGATGAATGAAGAGAAAGGAAGCAGACTCCAAAGAATATGAATAACTTTCAACGCAATTCATGTTATCTTAAATATATTTTTGACTTGATGAATTAAATTTCTACTAAGATTAGAGAAAATTAGAAATTTGATGGTATGTTTGATGGACAATGATAAAACCAATAAACCAGAGTAATATAGTGAGAACATGAAATGGCTTTCCACTTTTATAACAAATTTACTGACCAGTTATGATATCTCAATTTTTTAAAGTTTGGCCAAGCATATTATATACTACTAAAATATGAAGATTTACAGTGCCAAACCAACATCAATAGATCCACCACAGTATATATTTCCATAACGTATTTACTGAATATTGTATTTGTTGATATTCCATTATATATATATGGTCAAACTTAGAAAGGAGTGACTGTTTGACCAAATTTATACACCACCTATTTGGGGATGGAGGGAGTATTTACTTCCCACCACAGTGCTAACCAGAGCAATACAATGAGAACAACTGGCTTTACAATAATATCCATGACAAATCAATTATATGTATAACAATGGAACAATAATGACCAATAGCTATTATGAACATTAGATATCTATAAGTCATGAAATCTCATGACTCATGAGTGGAAACTAACCCCTTTAATTATAACTAATAACCTAACATTATATTATGACTTAATTTATGGGTATGTTATCTCTGCTTGGTATCAGCTGATTGCTGAGTCTGTTCCTTCCCAATGCAAAGACAAACTATTCCTTAACATTGCCCTCATCAACATACAACTAGAGCACACTATATAAATCTTCCTTCTAAATAATACTACTTGTTTATTGAAATAACGAAAATGGAGCATGTTCATATTGTCCTTTATCAGGGGATAGTTTATTAGTTATGTTATAATTTGTACTTGCATTGTATCACTGGTAGAATTTAGAAGAGTTCTTTTTATTTGGAATAAATTGTTAGGGGAGGTCCCAAAGGTAGAGACTGAACAAGTCTAGAATAGTCCATACTGCGGTATTTTAGTGCACGCTTAATGTTCTGTGCCTCACATGCTGGAAATTGAGTATTATGCAACCACAATGACTCAATTTGAAAGTGATCTTCAAATCATAGTAAGGAAGCATTGACAAACCATCAAATAACAACTAAAAAGCTTAGGTAGCATCCTGACTTACTTCCACCACTAACTACAGAATAAAGCTACAAATGCAATTTAATGATGCAACAAACTGTGCTGTTAGCCTGTTACGAAATAAATCCCAAATTAATGAGTTCTATTAGCCAACAGCTAAAGAGGAGGAACTACGAAAACCACTCTTTAATTGTTAAATTGCAGAATTCCATCACAAGCTACAGTAGCAAAACTAAGAAGCAATACAAGTACAGGCTGTCAAGTACTCATGTGGCAGGCTGCGGAAGTTATATGTTTCTGTAAGATTATCTAGATTTTGAATCATATAACTGAAGTGCTAAACTCCTAGATTAATAGATAAAACCGACATATGATAAAGAAACTAACATGATAGCCATGGAGAGCTGCTTGAGATCATTCTCGAAGTTCTTCATGTTTGCCAGCGACGGCGCGCAGAAGATAACCGTGATCAATAATCACGAAATAGTCCATGGCTGAGATTTCTAGAACAGCCACGGCCAAGTTCTGAAAATCCACTCTACCAAGAAAGTCATAGATCTATCTGTGTCATCAATAATATCGTGGCGGCTATTCTATGTAGCAGCCACCATATAATGGACAGGTCTTAAAATATCCCATATATATATCCGCTTCCGCAATAATGTCAGAAGAAAATATTACTCCCTCCGATCCATAATATTGAATTGCGGTTAGTTCAAAACTGCGACACTTATTATGGATCAGAGGGAGTACTAGTTTGTTGGCCACACAAGAAGAACCAACAACATGCAGCCACAAGAGCCAATGAATACTTGGCGGCATTGAAGAACTGGACAATGGAAGGATTTCAGCTTCCAACCAGTCGCTTACAATTGTGCCAAGTCTAAACAATCCAGATTATACAATTGTGGTTTTTACTTGTATTTTCGTTTTGTTTGCAGGAACTTGATCAGTTGTACCAGCAGAGGCAAACTACCACCAATTGAGTAGAAAAAAAAATAAAAAGTGAGTCATTGGCCAGCCCTCATCATGTGTATGTTAGGTTTCTATATTTCGAATGAATTATAAGAGCTTGATTGCCTGATTGTCAGTTGTGACTAGATGCATGTGTGACAAGATGAAGTAAGAGCCACAACATATTGATCTAGAGCAACCAATTTTGAGGATGAAAGTGACGGCTACTCCAGTGAAACCAACACAAGACCAAAAGCTCATACAGAATTGATCAATGTGGTGATGTATGTAAAAACGCTTTGACAAAAAGCTTGAATATCTTTCTGTATAACAAAACTGGAACAACAAGCACGGTGCAAATAAATTAATGAGCATCATCAGAATACATGTCTTGGTCCCTAACTGATGAGGTGGTTCATGTCTTGGTCCCTAACTGATGAGGTGGTACACTTGGTGCATGCTCAAATCAAGGATTCAGAAATGCGAGCATAGCCATGCCAATACCTTCCAAGGCACCAACAATGAACAGGATACTCCGTACACTTCATGGTGCATACAGATTAGCGCTTCACACTGCCTGGACGAGGGGGCCCAAAATAGTTCGTCACCAAACCCATGATAGCAAACCTGGCAATTTTGCAACTTTTAGTAAACAAAACAAGGTATGTATGAACGTACTATAGGGCATTAAGGATCAAAAGTAAACAGACGGGGATATGGGCAGTAAAGGTAAAACGAGATAACATGCCTTCCTTTTTGTTGGCATAGCATGATGTCAGACATCATTTTCTAGAGGATGTGGATAGTTTTTTGGTAATGCGATCTAGCTACGAAGATACTACCCATGAGCAGATGGAGATCTCTATCTGGAAAGAGACTTCTGCTAATGGACTAGTCTGGATGAAAAAATGAAAACAGAGAAGCAAAGTCAAAACAGGATGACATCCTATGTAGGCCTGTTCCTATATTTATAGATACTGGTGGCTTGACTATTGACATTTCCTTCACTGAGCTGTAAATAATGTTTCCATAATAGACCAAGTAATCAAACAGATCACATATCCTACATCAGGTCAGATTGATCACTTACATTAATTGGTGACTGTTTCAATGATGATGAAGAGTAAGGACAGGACCCCCAAAATTGGTGGATATATGAATAAACTTTCAACACAATTTCCGTTATCCTAAATATCCTTTTGACTCGCTGAATTATATCAATTTACTGACCAGATCAGCTGCATCTCTTGTCACGATCAAAAACATTAGTCTGTACTCTCTACTCTAGTGCTTATTTATATTTTATTTCACATCACATTGACAGACTTTCAGTAATATGCATGACAGATCAACTATACAAAAAACGTGGAACACTAATGACCATAGCTAAGATCAACATTAGATTTCTAACTCATAACAATCTCACAAGTCATGTGTGGAAACAGACCCTTCAACTATAACTACAAGCCCGTTACTTTATGATGAGTATGTAACCTCTGCTTGGGATAAGCTGGTTGCTGAGACTGTTCCATAACAAAACAAAGACAAATTATTCCTAAAGTTTGCCCTAGTCTACATACAACTGGATCCACACTATACATTTACTGAAAGAATCAAAATAAAAATCTACTGCCAAAAGAACACATTGCCCTTTTATCAGGTGATAGTTAATTAGTTCTGTTCTAATTTGTACGTATACCACTGGTAGAATTTAGACGGGTTCCTTTTATGAGGAAAAGAACTGTAGGGGAGGCCCCAATAGTAGAGATTAAACAAGTTTAGAATAATTCTTACATGGAATTTTACTGCACGACCGTCTAATGTTTAATTCAAATATTTTGGTGCTATTCTTCGCGACGTTGCTTTGGGACCGTGTCTTGCAGGTTGCAAATTGAGTATTATGTAACCGCAATGACTCCAGTTGAAAGTGACCTTCAAATCAAAGTGAGGAAGCATTGCCATGCCCTCAATAACAACGAAAAGGCTTACAATAGCATCCTGACTTACTTACACGACTAAAGGTACAAATGCTGTTATGCCTTAATGATGCAACTAATTAATGTACAGTCACAAAATAAACCCCAATTTAAGGAAATAAGGGCATCTGATGTACCAAACAGCTGACGAAGGTAAAACTAGGAAAAGCACTGTTTAACTGCATAATTCGTCAACAAGTTATAGTACAGAAACTAAGAAGCCACATTGAGAGCTCCCAAAATATATAAAAGTACTCCCTCCGTCCCAAAATAAGTGACGTGAGTTTGTCTAGATTCGCATGTATCGAGACGCATTTTAGTACATATAATCATATATACATGCAAATCTAGACAAACTCAAGTCATTTATTTTGGGACGGAGGGAGTACATTCTCAAGTACTCAGGTGTCAAATAACGAAATTGTACATAGCTGTACGATTATCTAAGTATGGACTGTATAGCTAAATTCCAGATTAACACATTAACCCCATATATGTAAAGAAAAACTCACATGAAAGCCATGGAGAGCTGCTTGAGATCATTCTCGAAGTTCTTCATGTTTGCCAGCGACTGCGCACAGAAGATGATCGCGATCCACGAGCAAACCTTGTACTGTAAACACATAGCAAAGTCAACCCTACTGCAAAACAAACACCCAATCTACCACAACGAAGTGAACGAACACATAGTGCCACTAATCACAAGGAAATCGCGAAGGATCATACAGATCTACCATATACAACGAACACAGCAATAAAGCATCTCCGAGATCTAATCGCCGAACTGATACTCAGATGTTATAAGTGTCAAACTAAACCTAGATCGTAGCAGCGCGACGATTGCCGGGTAAAACACCGATACTAGGCTAGAAGGTCACCAGAGAGCAAGAGGCGTGGTGGTGATTGCTACGTACGTGCATCATGACGCCGACGACGCCGAAGACGACGGCGAGGAAGCCCGCGTAGTCGACGGGCAGGTCCTGCGACGACAGCTTCGGCGGCGCGTAGGGCCTCGCCGTCGTCGGCTGCCTCGGGTCGTTCGCCCCGGCGCTCGCGCCCCCCGACGTCGTCGCTTCCTTCATCTTCTCTCTCCCCTTCCTTTTCGAGATCTGAGACAAAACTGGAGAAGAAACTGAAGACGAAGAGCGAACCGGGTAATCGGAGAGAGAATAGTAGAGATGGCAAGCTTGGGCCCGGCCCAGTACGGCCCACGGACCGGCCCCACGCCGCTTTGGTGGTCCTGTGCTTCCCGACCTCCGAGCATTGAAAAGTCAAAGCGCACGAGCCTTCCCAGCCACACCCCCCACTTCACTCCGGCCCCCTCCACCTCCTGCTTCCCCTGTCGGCCGCTCGGACACAGTGCTCCCTCTCTCTCCCTCACTCTCCAGCTCCAAAACCCTAGCTCGGGAGCTAGCCCCACCGCGGGGAGGTCGCGGAGGAGCTCGACAGCGCGCCGCCGCTTAGCACCTCAGCCTCCGCCGCCGGTATCGCCATTGCTTGGTAAACCCTACCATTCCTCCCTAAACCCTACGATTTTCTCGTTTAAGCTTGCGTGGGCTCTCGGGATAAGTGGTTAGGTTGTGGGTTCTGAAATGTTGAGCGGGCTAAATGCACTCGGTGCGTGTGTGTTAGCTTAAGCGGTTTCTTAGGGTTTCAGTTAAGTAGGTGGATCGATATTAAGCTCCGTTATGATTCAGCTAGTTGTGAAATGTATTTTTTTTTTGGAAATGGAGCCGTGAAACGATATTCGACTCTGACATCCTTTTTGGTTTTATCATTGGCTAACTGGCTACATGCATGTAGATTCTTGTTGGTGATAATAGGTAACTTAGTCATGGTCAGCCTAGGAGTGCAAGTTTATTTTAATCAGATACTGAATTATAGCTAACTAATTAGTCCAAATGTTCCAATTCAATTTAGTCTGTATGATTTTTGCGATGATGATTTAAGTGCCCTGTACTGCATGACGTTGAGGGGTGTGCCCTTGTTGCCGATTTGTGTAGGTAAAAATCAACCAAGTTACTGAAATGCTAATAATTTCAAGGGAAGAAAACTTATATAAACACTCCTACTGTCAAGTGTTGAACTATGCGCCCTCATTTGACCTCAGCTAAGATATATCTCATGCTTAACTTTTCATCTGTAGGTACATAACTTCAGGCTCTAAGATTTGACAGCGCCATAACTTTCGGATGGGATGATAAGTTTTCAACTTCCATACATGCTCACAAGCTAATCATTGCTCAGAAACCAGAGGTTAATCAGTCAACTAGTGAAAATGCAGTTCCAGTCTAGCGATTATGCCAAAATGCTGGCAAAAGTAGATGGATCTGGTGCAAAAGATTTGTCAATTGACCCAAGCACATTTGGTTTTCCACAAGATGCTAATCAGGAATATTATAACCGGGCTTTACAGTATGGTTATTCAGTTTCAATGCAGGGCTTTCAAGATAAAGGTTTTTTACCAAGTGGTCCAAATTTTGTCCTGAATAATGCTTCTGATGCACTCGGGGAACACCAGCAGTTTGACCACTTATTTAGACCTCTTCAGCCTGTAGAATCTGATGGAATGCAGGTGCAAAATAATAACATCAATATCAAACATTGCAGTAGACCTTCTAATGCATCCTGCATTGATCATGTAGAAGAAATAACTTATGATGGTACCGATGGTTATGATAATAGAGCTATCTCATTCGGAGGTAGCTCTAGCACAGGAATTTTATGTTATCCATACAACAGCCCTTTGCAGAGTGATAACTGCATTGCTGACAAGCAGGATGGGACTTGGGCTGCTCTCATGCAAATGCAAGAGGCTTTGGAAGCACCTAATGAAGAGTGCAGTGACTTGACTTTCAACAATACAGAAATTTCAGGTGGGAATACCATGCAGCATCAAGTTGTTTGGGACAATGGCTGTTTAGCAAGTCCATCTTTCACATCAAACTATTTACCCTTCCCTGGAGAGGCTGAAGCCACCGTCACAAATACCAGCGCAATTTGTAACTTACAGCACTCTGATCTCCTGTATGATAATGATGAAGGCATGTCATCTTTTGAGCTCAGTGTGCCTGAATATAATGGGGCAACTACAAGCCACGTCGGTGGACGTCAAGATGAAATGCATCCTGCTGACTTGAGGACAAATCATGTCCATGATGAAGCTTTTGATTTTATGCCAGTAACCCAGGATAGACAGAACAATATATCACATGAACAGTTCAGTTCATTTGTAAAAGGTGTAGGTGGATCTGTAGGTAGTGGAACGGATAAGCTACATGGCCTTTATGACTGTGAAGAGCAAATGGAAATTGATTCACTTCTAAATTCATTTGGAGCATCAACTGATACCTTTCCACAGACATATGAAATATTTCAGAAAGGGTAAACTGAAATGCTTCAATCTCATTGTATCATTATTGTGACTAAAGTATTGATCTCTGTCTCTTTTTTAACTTCCAACTAGCAACCTGCAAGTTTTCGCACACAGAATTATAGTTGCTGCAGTGATTATAAACCCTGAAACTCTTGCTACGTAAATATACAGTTATTAATTTAGTTGTTCATGCTCCATTACTAGTGCTAATGCTTGCGGCTACTGCTGCTGGGCAGAAATAGCAAAATGATTACACCTGGTAATGGTGTTAAAAAATTAAGTCATATTTTCAGTATACCTTTTTGGCGATGACAATTATATTAGTTTAGAGCACTCTGCTAGGAAACTAGAACTAGCAAAATATTCATAGTCCAAACTATCTCTATGAGTGAAATATTTAATTTTTTCTGGCATAAAGTTGTTATTTTATATTTCTGAATTTTAATTTTATTGATTGTGATGAAATGCAGTGAAAATCTTGTTGACCTTGATAAAAAGGTTATATTAGAGGACAGCATTTCGGCTTCATTCGTCAGCACTACTACCTCGTATACTACACAAGCTGGGGCCAGCAAGTCAGCTGTATCTGATGGATCTTCCTGTCAACAGCGTCAATCTACTTCCCAGTCATGTGGTTTATTTTATTCTTCAGCTTCTCAATGGAATAGAATGCCAAGTTCTGTTTTTCCTTTAGGGGGGTGTCAAAATAGTGTTAGTGAGCCCAATCCAATGACTAGCCTGGGGACAAACGGTAAAGAACTTGGGTTGTACTCTGGCCATACTTCAGTGCACCAACAACATAATGTATCTAGTGGTACTAAATTGGAATTAATTGACAATGTTGCTAACCCTTATCAAGGGTTTGTGATGCGCATGGATGGTCAATTTTGTTCCCAAAGGGTCAATCTGTATCATGATGAAGCACTGGCAACCCAAGGTATATGGGCGGCTCACCGTGATATGATGGTACATTCTTCAGATCGTACTGGACATTCAGATATACAGCTGCCTATGACACAACCTATTGTTCATCTGCCTTCTCCGAACTTCTCGAAGGACCCCAACTCATCATTCGTTGGAGCAGAGCTTAGGAAGGTTGACCAACTTCGTTCAGATATACAGCTTCCCTTGGCACAAATTAATCATGTTCAGTTGCCTGCTACGAGATTGTCTGAGGACCCCAACTCATCATTTATTGGGCGAACAAAGATTGGGGAAGTTGACCAACATGATTCAGATATGCAGCTTCCGATGGCAGATACTAGTTATGTTCAGCTGCCTGCTACTAGCTTGTCCAATGACCCAAACTCATTATTAATTGGACAAACAGAGCTTAAAAAAGTTGAACAACCTGATTTGGATATGCAGCTTCCCATGACACAGACTAGTGATGTGCAGCTGCCTGCTATGAGCTTGACCAAAGACCCCAGTTCATCACTAATCAGACAAACAGAGCTTAAAAAAGTTGAACAACATGATTTGGATATGCAGCTTCCCATGACAGAGACTAGTGATGTCCAGCTGCCTGCTATGAGCTTGTCCAAAGACCCCAGTTCATCATTAATCAGACAAACAGAGCTTAAAAAAGTTGAACAACAGGATTTGGATATGCAGCTTCCCATGACACAGACTAGTGATGTTCAGCTGTCTGCTGCGAGCTTGCCCAAGGACCCTGACTCATCATTAATCAGACAACCAGAGCTTAAGAAAGTTGAACAACATGATTCGGATATGCAGCTTCTCATGACACAGACTTGTGTTGTTCAGCTGCCTGCTACGAGCTTATCCCAGGACCCCAAATCATCATTAATTGGACGAACAGAGATTAAAAAAGTTGAACAACATGATTCTGATATGCAGCTTTCCATGACACAGACTAGTCATGGTCAGCTGCCTGCTCCGAGCTTGTCCAAGAACCCCTACTCAGCATTTCTTGGAAGAACAGAGCTTAAGAAGGTTGACCCACTTGATGATTATAGCCACATTGTATCTCCTCAGCAAAGTATCACACTCTCAGGAAGCAAACCTTCACATTCAAACGGTTCGCCAATGAACAAGTTTGATGGCGAGGTGGGTTCGCGGCCAATAAAACGGAGAAGATCAACAGCAAATGCTGTAGCATCGCAAGCACAAGTCATGTCTGAGAATAGGACAATGCAATGTCTAAGGTGATTACTTTGCAACAGAAACCGTCGTTATATGAAATCATGGCTTTAGCTCTTTTGTTGGACTTGCTTCTTTGTGTAAATGCTTGTGCACTCCCTGTTAGAAGTCAACACGTGGCTAATGCATGTTCTGTCTTTTTCTCAATGCAGAACACCTGAGTTGGATTGCGCTCATGCCACCGAAAGATTGCCTGAGAAGGTTGTATACCTCATATTCCATGAAAGCCGTTCCTATTGCCACATCAATGTCATATAGACTGACAAGCTTATCATGCATAACAGGTAGATGGTGGAAATGCAACGACAGAGAAGAGCACCTTTGTTTGTCAAGCTCAGAGAAGACTTGCTTTAACAACTAGCTTGATGCAGCATGTCCTTCCTGTTCAGCCTGCAAGACTTCTTGCAGCAAATGTTACTGATGCCGGTGAAACCGCTGTGTACCACATTTCTAAAGTGGCGGTTAGTGATATGTATCACCCGGTTCTACCTTCTGCCAGTGACAACGATAATGTCACGCAAAGTGAATACATGTAAGCAATTCTTAATTTTTCCCTATTTAGCATTACCAGCTACCCTCCTAAGTTCTGCATGCCTCAGGAGTGGGTTATGCAACAATCTAGGTGTAAAAATCCGAATTCAGTCAAAGTGCTCTAGCTATATATCATAACGAGCAATTGATTTCTTCCTGATGTCTTATGGTACATCAGCATGGCACCCATCTTGCGTTGACCTTGATAGTCTTCATCTTGTGGGTATTTTGCCAGGCCACGTAGCGAGACCAGCACCTCTGGAAAGGAAGACTGTGATATCTTATCTGAAGTTCTGGAAAGCTTTGATAGGAGGTTTGGCGAGATGGAACGCTCCTTGTCAAGGTATGCTTTTTCCAGTTACAACTCAGAAACATCCTTCTATGAACCTAACCCCCAAAAATTTGCATTTTCAGTTTTGACTCAGTATGATGAAATGTTCCAAAATAACCATGTGCATTTCAGAGTGGAGAAGGCGCACACTTTCCAAGATTTCGCGTGCGAGGTATGGGACATTGAGCGGTGGTCCATCCTCCATCGTTTCGTGATGCTACGGATGTTGCAAGAATACAGGAGACTGCATGCGGGTGCCAGCTTGGATGCGACGCCGCGCCACTTCAGCGCAAGCATCTTGAAGCATCCTGAAGATCCTTCCGCGCCGCTGGACTCGCTGAACAGGGTCCGGTGTCGCCTGCTGAAGTAGTTGCTCTGTCGCCCTAGGAAGAAAGTAGAGTTGCTCAGTGACTAAAAAGAATTTATGCGACCGTACTTATGTACCAGTGCGTAGTGCCGTCTTGTGCTAGTAGAAGAGTAGGTGTTAACTTATTGTAGTACTAGTATATTTTAGGATGTGAGGTGCAGGGAGGGACGTGTTAGATGTCATTCTGGAGATAGAACAGGAATGTGCTTTGGGACGGTGTGAGAGCACTGGCTGATATCCGGGACCGTGTGCAGTGCACCGCCTCGTAACATGCCAGAGTACGCACCAGTTGCTGTCGTTGCCTGTCGCCAAAAACCCGTGGCGACGGTCTGCGCAAGTTATCAGGCTATCAGGAGAGGAAGCTCTTCCCAGGTGCAACTGGGCCTGGGCTAGAGTATTATACTGCAATCGCTTTGGCTTCAGAAACAACCCTGGGCTCCAATTACCGGCTTGCACTGTGTTTTTTCTTCTGAGTTCCGTTTTGGTTACGATCAATCTTCATGACAGTACAATCTCACCAAGTCTAATTATTTTGTCTTCTTATCCCTATCGCTAAGTGGCGAAGTAGGTTGTCTTGTGTCCTCCCTTCCTTGAAGTAGCAGGGGTGGAGCTAGACTAATTCATGGGTATGCAATGTATATTTTGCAATTTGTTTTAGTATATATGTGCTCCTATATACCTATATATGCATCACAGCGTTCTTTTCAACATGTTAAACCTGGAAAATTTGGAAAAACATGAACCAGGGCCTTAAAACGATTTAGGGCTTTATTCGTCGTCTGGCCCATATTGCCACACACGATCACGTCTCTGTGAGACACGGGCAAACCGACACGGCCATCCATCAACGCGCACCTCCATGCTCCACCGATCGCGATCGCCGCTGACGCGTTGTGCACTTGTGCTTGTGCAGTCCTGCTGCCGCCAAGACAGATGAGTACTGATCTCTCAACCGCTGTTCTGGTGTCCAATTCGGCAGTTCAACCCCCTTCTCCCGTTCTCTGCCTCCCGATCCTCCTCTGTCCTCACTTTTTTTTTGAACGTGGAGTGAAGGGGCTAGAACCTTTCATTAATGTAGCAGGGGAGGTACAAGATTATTACAAAGGATCCCATGAAATAAGGAAATAACACATAGATCCCTGGCATTTGTAAAAAGGACCTTGCTAAAGGGTTGGGAATTCCCCTGAAAAAAAAGGGTTGGGAATTACAATTTAGTCCTTTCTCTTCCCCACTGTGGAGCAGAGAGTCCAGAATGCTGCAGCCATGGACGAAGACGGGGGCGACACCACTTGCCTCCGGCCCGGCAAAGCTCTCAGCATCTGAGCTCGAAAAGGGCCTCCCGATGGAGGTTGAGGGATTGTCGGAGCATACCGACATGGATGAAGCCGTCTTGGCCAAGGATTTTGGCGCCTTCCATTTAGACGCAGAGGATGAGCTCCCAGATAAAAAGGTTCTTTGACCCCAGATCCACCCTAGTTGAGCTTCATCTCTGTGAGCATCTTCCCCTATCCCTACCACGGAGCTCGAGGAGAAGAGGAGAGACAGAGAGGAAGGAAGAGCCAGAGTAGAATCAGCACGCCAACACCACACGGTGAGAAGCGGCTCACCTCAGACCCGAAGAACCTACTATGGACTCGGGAAGGCGGGAATAGAGGATGGCGGTGTTGACGAGAAGGAACAGCCACGGTCCACTTATTGAAGAAGGCCTCTCCGGGTTCACCGTCGTCGCCCATATTCCACCTTGGAAACTCGACGGACAACATCATCGGCGACCGCCTGGCACCGTGGAGAAACACCAGATCGGAGGACCTCCAAAGAAAGGGGAGGACGGCCTTATTCTTGGAGATGCCGAGCTTCAGGCTCTGATCTTGCCACCACCCTTTCACCGGAGCAGTGTCTCGAGAGAGGAGGAGCATCGGGCGCGCCAGACCCGGCCGATGGGATCCGGCATCCTACTCCAAATCACCACTGGGGGGACAACATCTACTAAATCTAACCCTAAGACCTAAGCTACTGGATCCGGTGCCGCTCATTAGCTTCCTCCGATCGGCATCGCCGTCGAGGGGAGCCTCAGATTGGCCCGGGACGAGGTGGGTGACTCTAAAGGGGGAGGGAGGTGGGGGACACGCTAGTGTGGTTGTTACAAGGTCCTCAATCAAATACCAATTCCTACTAGTACTCCTCTGTCCTCACATCCAGGGAAGAATGACGGCTAGCGGGCAGCAACGCATCCATACTCCGAAGAACGGCGGCTCTGCGGTACCATAGCATAAGCAGTGCATCCCCGCCCCACAGTCCCACCGCCCCGGATTTCAAAATTCAGGAATCGGGATTAATCAATTTAGAAGTTCAGAGTTCTAACAGTGAGTGTAGACAGATTGCTTAAATCTTGATTTTTTTTATTTCCCCAATTGTAATTAGGGATGTAGGCGGAACGTCCACCTATGTATCCGGGAGTGTCCGCCTAACCCAGCTAGTTAGCTAATCACCAAGTTCTAATCAGGTACGCGGTACTAGTACCTAGCTGATTCGTTTTGCGGCGGACTGTCCGGCTTGTCCGCCAGCGCGTTCACCTGCATCCCTAATTGTAATCAGCAGGATGATGCTTAATTAGTTATATTTTGATTTGCAAGTCTGAAAAACGAAGAACAAGATGAAGGAGGACAAGTGTGATTCCTTGAAACAAAGAAGAAAGATTTAGAAAGGTAAAAAATATTGCCTACCTTTATGTTATGCTTGTTGAGACAAAGAAGAATCTCTCCTATGGCATGGTTTACAGGCTTTTCAAGTTCGTGCTAATTCTTCCTATGGCGACTGTTAGTGTCGAAGAGTATTTTCTTCAATGAATTATGTGAAGAATAAGTTGAGAAACAAAATGAGGGAGCACTTGAATGAGTGCTTGGTTATTTTTCTTGAGCGTCGATTCTTCCTACCGTTGCGTTTAAACGCGCATAATCGAGCCTTTGAATTGGTATTCTCGAATTGGACACCTAATTCTACAGTTTGTTTGCTTCGGAAACACCGCATGGAATCGGAGGCCCTATTCCAAGCCCCCACCTCGTGTGCATTGTAGCCTCATGATATCTCAACTAGACTTGGCTTCTTTCATTGCCAAAGAAAATAAAAGAAGAAAAGGAAAGCGGATATTGTTGACAAAGAAGTGTTCAAGAAGCATTACGCTTTGATGGTTGTTATGATGAGTGGCTGTTAATGTGAACTACTAGTTATGTACTCGGTTGATTGTGAATTGTCACTTTTGTTATGTGTGTGCTATGTGTAAGAGACATGAACTATCTACTTGTGCTATTTGGTAGAGACCAAATTATTTATCCATGTTGTAATCGTTGTTGGTACTTGCAAGCTATTTTGTGCCATGTGTGTTCTTTTTGTGATCATGTTCACATTATTTTCATGTTAGTATGTATGGAAAATATTGTATATATATTGTAATAAACATATGCTTTTTTATACATGTACATGAATTTATATCGTATAAACTCAACAAAACATTCCATCGTTACTACATCCAAACATGAATTAGAATTGGGTTCTACCAATTGATTCCAATAACAAATTCCAAGCACACCCAAACAACAGAATTCAAATTGCAATCATCTCCTTTCCAAGTTAGATTTGGAACTGCCACTCAATTCAATTCGGAGACCCAATTTTGCGCATCCAAACACATCGTACAAGTAAAGGATGATAACATCATTGCTCGCTTTCAAAAGGGAGACCGTGGAGTTAAATAAAAAAATTCATTGTTCTTCCAATGTAATTCATTAATTATTAGAACATATTTTCACTACTATGAACAACTTGTAGTTTGCTTCTTGCTATTGTAAACCCACATATAATATGTGTTACGCTGGAAATATTTTTTTTTACTCCGAATACCCAATATAAAAATCTTGGCTCCGCCGCCGTGAAGTAGGTTGTGTCTTGTGTCCTCCCACTGTATTCCCTTTCGTGCCTGATATGGCATGAATTAATTTTGTTTTGCGGGGTGCATCGCAATCCTGGAAAAGACAACTTTGTCATGCTAAGGGCTCAGCATTCACAAAGGAGCGATGTGCCATTAACCAAAGGCATGTGAAGTTTGGCGCCTAACCAATGTGGCATGTAACCATCTTATGCTATATTATGTTACTCAAAGAGGAAGAATCATTTATAGTCAAATAACTTGTTCAAGATGACCAAATTAGTCACCGAACTCACAAGATGTTGCCAATGGGACCAATTAACTCCGGTTTGAGATAATTTTAGTCACAAATCGGCTCTGGCCCGGTCTGGTTGCTGTTGTGGCACAATGGATTTTTTTTCTTTGAAATTGAAAATAGTGTAGATGATAGGAAAATAAGGTCACATAGTTTCCAGTTGTATAATCCAAGCAAAGTTCCAAGCCAAAAAAATCAACGGATAGAATTCTTAAAATTCCTATGAATTTCCTTTGAATCAAAGAGGTCGTGGAAATGTACCCCTCCGACAAGAAAAGTTTCTATTCATGTCGTATACTATGTGCTTTCAACCTAGCCGACAATGCACGGAAGCAACAGAAATTGATTAGCATCGTACAAAGAAGACAACAATATCTTTGTTTTAGACTCTCATCAGTTGCACGAGATTGCAAAAACAAACAAACAGATTAACATGTAACAGTATGTGAGTTCAAACATCCAAAATCTGCATGAATAAAGAAGACACGAACAAGCAATTTCAACATCTCATCTTGAAGGTGCATGCAAAACGCAGGTGAAGTGCACTTGTAGCTGAATACTTTCAGGCATTGCATCTATGTGGCAAAAGAAGTCATGATTAATCGACCAATGTGCAGAACGGTAGCACATGATTTAAAAAAAAATAAAGAGGCAAAAGGTAAGAGGCCCTTGGCTTATTTTTATACTCCCTCCGTCATGTAAAGGAGATCGTACGTATCTCGACACAGTTAAGTGTATAGATACATCTAAATCTTAACAAATCTTCGACATACTTTTCAAGGCGGAGGGAATAAAAGATTTTTGTGAGAACAGCATCAGTTGCAAGCTTGGAGATTCGAACCCAAGCGGGCAGACATTCATCAACCCATGCCCACCATCCCGGCTATGCCATGGTTCTCAGTAGAACATGAGTTTCAACATCTCACTCTTCCTTCTATTCAGTCGGGACTTGTTGTTAAGATTGTTGATGAACTACGAGGGAAGGTGGTTCTAACTATGTTCCTGGCGTATCCTATTCCCGTATGTTCTTCCACCTTTTGGTTCTTCTCTCATAGGTTCTCTCTATTGTTAATGTCGCAACTACTTGATTACTTGATGTAGTAAGGCAATGCTATTAACATGTTAAAATAAAGTGAAGAACGGAGTGTGGTGAAGATAGGGTGGTATATATAAAGAAAAAGGGCATTACTCACACGAGTGAAGCTTGGTGAAGCATATTTTCACGTGACAAATGTTCATGACTTGTGGTAGGTAAGTTGTTAATTGATATAAGTTCTATGCCCTAGCCTGTTACAATGAAAGCTTTGTGTTGGCGTGCAAAAGTTGACTAGTATATGTAATAAATAACAACTCCGCATTTTTCAATACTAATCCGCAGTATTAGATTTATGATAGTTTACCCTCATTCCGATTTCTGACTAAGTCCGCAAAGGTGGACACCGAGGATGCAAATGCAACTTTTGTAGTTATTGCGAAAACCAAGACTCGAACTCGAGACCCTAGACTCTAGTAGCAGAGGAGGACCGAGGTACAACCGAGTGGGGGCCTAGGCCCCCACTCAAATTTTGAACTCCCTTTGTATTTGTGCATGTTTTGAATGAAAAAAATTGAAACTCTGCAATTTATAGAAGGTGTGCCCCCGTCAATGTACCCCTGGTCAGATTTTTTTCTAGGCCCGTCCCTGTCTGGTACCATGTAAGCTTCATGCACTAGCCTACGCAATCAGGGGCAAGGCAATCCACTTATACATTTCAACAAGCTTGAATGCCTCGTGGTCCTTGCCGGCATCATCCTCGTCGGAGGCGTCTGTGAGCGCCCAAAATCATTCCAAACATCCTCCGCTTATTTGGCTCATCCTTTTTATATGGTAGTAAGAAAAGATAACTTTGCCTTATGATGTAGGTTGTGTATCCCAGTCTTGCACTATATGTCATTTTGTGCCTAATATGGCATGATCTTTTTGCGGTGATAAGGCTCAGAGCATGCCCCCCTCCCACTCTACTCGCGCCATATCACAAAAGAATGTTGTTTTGTACATTGACACGGTCTTCGATATTTGTTACCACATCTTTTAACATGAAATATGTCTAAAACAAAAGGAAAGCAATCTATATTATAAAGACTTGTCAAAATAATATTTATGGTCCAAACAACAGGTACCCTCTCGTTTAGGGTTTTGGCTCCGACGGCGACTCCAAGTCCCCGTGAGATCGGTTTGTATCCGAGTCTTTTTCCACCGTGGTTCTCATCGTCGTGAAGGAGCGCGCATCCCCGGCGGTCTGCGGGTGCTCTTGCCCTCGCGGTTCTGCTCTCAAGGATGTCGCGGCGGGAAGGGATGGCTTCGGCAACGGAGCCGTCGGCAAGGAAAGAAGGAAGCATTGAGGACATGCTCAAACATCTGATCTTGAGGGAGGATGAACTGGTTGATGTTATGGTTGGATCGGAGCAGGTGAAGGAGCTGAAGAAGGAGGCGCGATGGTTTGCTGTTGCGAAAGTGCATACGACGAGATCGTTCAGCTCAGAGGCCCTGTTCGCCAAGATGAAGGCTATTTGGAACCTGTCTAGAGAACCAAACTGTAGAGAGGCAGGGGAGAATCTGTTCATCTTCCAGATGCACTGCCTGGGCGATTGGAAGAAGGTTGTTCATCAGGGGCCTTGGACTTTTCGTGGCTGGGCGGTTCTCATTGAGGACTGTGATGGATGTGAAGATCCAGAGAAAATTGTTTTCGGCGGCATGTACACATGGACGCAAATCCATGGAATACCTGAATTGTATAGAAAGGAACCTATCGTGGATGATATGGCTAGGAGGATTGGCAAGACAAAGGAAGTACAGATGTCCCCGAAACTTTTATTTGAAGGAAATTACGTCCGCATGCGTGTGTTGATTGAAGTTACAGACCCCCTACCTAGGTTTGTGATCCTAAATGTCGAGGGAGAGGGGAGGAAGATGCTATTTGTCAAGTATGAAAAATTGCCATACTTTTGCCGGCACTGCGGGCTGATTGGACATGATCATGAGGAGTGTGGGGATGGAGACTGGGAGGATAAGGATCTACAGTATGGCACATGGATGCTTGCTACGCGACGATCAAATCTCCCGCAACCTGAGGTGAGGAGGTTCATTAATAGAGATCGTGGAAGGGAGCATGGCCGCGGTACATGGTCAGGTAGAGGAGCGAGTACTGTTCAACCGCGGAAGCGGTCATCGCAGGAAGCGGCACCCGATGATGAGGAGGAGGAAGGGGAAACCATCACAAGCCCTCTAAAGCCTGGTGTTACAGGGACAGAGAACGACATCGGTCAGGAGACTAACACGCGGAGGAATTTAAATTTTGACATTGACAATAGTAATGGCGCAGCTATGGACATGACAGGTGTAGCAGCTACGCCCGGGGAGGTCCCTCCACCTCCTCCGTCGTATATTGATCCAAGGGATCGGTCTAAACAAAGGAAGATGAGTGACAACAAACCTGATTTGGCGACATCAGCGGCCTCCAGTGAGGAGGACCGTCGGGCCCAATGAGTCTACTAGGCTGGAACTGTCGCGGAGCTGGGCCGCCGGCGACAGTTCGTGAGCTTGACTGCCTTGTGCAGTCGTACATGCCCTGTCTAGTGTTCCTCTGTGAAACTAGGCAAAGTGAGGAGCGAGTGAAGAATCTGCGCTTTCGGATTGGGATGAGTGGATGCTTTCACGTTCAAGGAGATGGTAAAAGAGGCGGTCTGGCTTTATATTGACAAGAGAAAATCACGGTTAATCTTCTTTCTTTCATTAAGAGGCACATTGACGTCCATATCAGTGGAGGTCTGTATGATTGCATGTGAAGATGTACCTTCGTATATGGAGAGCCTAAGCCAACTGACCGGCATAAATGTGGGCGTTATTGCATGATCTAAAACCAAGATCTTCTGAACCTTGGTTGATGTTCGGCGACTTCAATGAGGCCATGTGGCAGGAAGAACATTTTTCTAGGAGTAAGAGATCAGAGAGGCTTATGGCTAACTTCCGTGATGCTCTTTCACACTGCGACCTTCACGACATTGGTTTTGCAGGCGTTCCGTGGACTTTTGATAATAAACAAAAAGGGAAGCCAAACGTGAAAGTAAGATTGGACAGAGCGGTGGCTTCACCAACTTGGTCAGCAAGGTTCCCGGAGTTTCGGCTGAGGCACCTTACTTTGCCACGGTCGGACCATTGCCCACTGCTACTGGAGGCCGAACAGGCTCTCAGCTGCCGCATCGAGCGGCCAATCAGACGCTATGAGGTGGCCTGGGAGAGGGAGCCATCTCTTGCTGCTGCGGTGGAGGAGGCATGGTCCAGGCGTGTACCATGCAGCGATCTAGGGGATGTCAATGTGGGGTTGCGGGAGGTAATGACAAATTTGTATGGTTGGAAAAAGAAACACTTCAAATCTGTCCCAAAGGAGCTTCAGCGGCTAAGGTGCAAGTTCGAAGCTCTTCAAGCCAATGACTATATTGAGAGCTCCGAAGAAAAACAAAGGGTGTTACGTGAGATGGACGAAATGCTGTACCGAGAGGAAATCCAATGGCTGCAAAGGTCTTGTATTTCGTGGTTGAAAGAAGGAGACCGTAATACCAAATATTTTCACCGCAAAGCTTCGTGGAGACACAAGAAAAACAAGGTTCGAAGACTGAAGAGGGGGACGATACATGGATGATGGATTCCATTGAGATGGAAAATATGGCAAGAGAGTTCTTCCAGGGCCTTTATACTAGGGAGGATAGTACGGATCCAAGTATTGTGATTGATCAAATGGAGGAGTGCGTGGATGAGCATATAAACGACACACTGTGTGCCCCTTTTACTGAAAAAGAAATAAGTGATGCTCTATTCCAGATTGGACCATTAAAGGCGTCGGGACCAGATGGTTTCCCAGCAAGATTCTTCCAACGCAACTGGGAGATTATGCGCCATGATGTTGTTGCTGCAGTGCTTCGGTTTTTTGAGGAGCGTATCATGCCTGATGAGGTAAATGACATGGCAATAGTGATGATTCCGAAGAAAAATGATCCTGAAGCTCTAAAAGGTTTCAGGCCAATCAGTTTGTGCAATGTTATATATAAAGTGGTGTCAAAATGCCTGGTGAATCGCTTGAGGCCTTTTCTCCAAGATATTATCTCCCCTACCCAGAGCACGTTTATTCCAGGAAGGTTAATCACAGATAATGCGCTGGTGGCCTTTGAGTGCATTCATGCTATTCAGGCTGGCTCAACGACGAGATCAAAGTATTGTGCGTACAAGTTGGATATGGCCAAGGCTTATGACCGGGTGGACTGGAGGTTTTTGGAGGGAGTTCTGGCGAAATTGGGCTTTCACAGTCAATGGATCCGGTGGGTTATGGCGTGCGTCACCACCGTCCGCTACTCTATTCGCTTCAATGGTCATTTACTAGACTCTTTCACTCCATCACGCGGGCTTCGCCAAGGTGATCCCCTGTCGCCATACTTATTTTTTTTTGTTGCTGACGGTTTATCTTGTTTGATAAAAAAGAAAACGGAAACAAGAACCCTTCGTGAACTACATATATGTAGAAGAGCTCCGGGAATCTCCCATCTCCTTTTTGCCGATGACTGCTTAATGTTTTTCGAAGGATCGGTGGAACAGGCTACAGTTGTGAAGAGTTTGCTAACTAACTATGAAAAGGGAACAGGTCAGCTTGTGAGCCTAGGTAAATGCTCCTTCATGTACGGCAAGAGCTGCTCGCTGGGCGTGCAAGACGCAATAAAGGGCACTCTGAAGTATGAAACGACCTGTTTTGAAGAAAAATATATGGGGCTCCCTACCCCGGATGGAGGTATAAAGAGTGGAAAATTCAAGCCTACAAAAGAAAGGTTCAGGAAAAGGGCAACAGATTGGGCAGAAAAATATATGTCATCAGCGGCAAAAGAAACTCTTATCAAAGCTGTCTTGCAGTCTCTTCCTACCTACGCCATGGGGGTTTTTAAGTTTCCAGTTGGACTGCTCGAAGAGCTAACAAAGATAGTTCGTGATTTTTGGTGGGGGATGAGTAGAATAGGAGACGCATGCACTGGATGGCTTGTGACCGTTTGGCTCAGACGAAACGACATGGAGGTGTTGGTTTCTGAGATCTCAAGATTTTCAATCAAGATTTACTTGCGAGGCAGGCGTGGCACCTAATTCAGTATCCTGACAGATTATGTGCTCGCTTGTTGAAAGCAAGATATTACCTCGCTGCCAATTTGCTGGACACGGCCTTTATTCAAAATGCTTCGGTTACTTGGCAAGCAATCGTTTATGGACTGGAGCTACTTAAAAAAGGAGTTATATGGAGAATTGGCTCTGGAACTAGTGTGCGTATTTTCCGCGACAATTGGCTGCCGAGAGGGGATGCCCCAAAGGCCACCGCGCGGCGTGCTAACTCAAGAAGGTGATGGGTTTCAGAGATGATTGATCCAGCTACACATACTTGGAACGCCCAGTTGGTCAGAGAGCTTTGTGTGCCAACGGACGTAGACACTATCCTCAGCATTAAACTACCATCAAGACAGATGGAGGATTTTGTGGCATGGTTACTCGAGAAGGACGGCGTGTTCACAGTTAGATCGGCCTACCGCCTTGGCATCCAACCTGCCTTGGCGGCGTTGAGCCCAGGGCAAACCAGTTCGGCGCCCGACGGAGAACGAAAAATTTGGGATATTGTGTGGAAAGCAGTGGTCCGCCAAAGCTTCGTATATTCGCATGGAAGGCGGCGTCCAATTCCTTGGCGGTGCGAGAAGCACTGCACCGTCGCATTGAATCTGCTGACCCCGTTTGTACTATATGCGGCAATGGAATCGAAGACTCACACCACGCTCTCGTGACATGTACTATGGCCCGCATCCTCCGTGATGGTATGAGGAAACATTGCCAGCGGAGACTGTTTTCCAAAGCGCAGGTAGGGAGTGGCTGCTTAGGCTGCTTCACCAGTCAAACCCAATTGAGAGAGATAGGGTTATCTTCCTTCTATGGAGAGTTTGGCATCACCGGAATAACCTGGTACATGGGGATGGGAAGGCTTCGGTCACTGCATCGATTCCCTATCTTCGAAACTACTTTGACTCTTTCCAAGCGTGCATGCGACCTGGCTAGGATACAAAGGGTAAGGACCCGGTTAACACTGATGGCAAAGGAAAAGCAAACATTGGAACAGGTGATCAAGATCTGGGGGCCTCGGTTAGAGGTCATGGTTGGAAGGCGCCAACAGCAGGTCAAGTCAAGATAAACGTGGACGCTGGCTGGGATCCGTGGACAAGGAAAACTGGTATTGGTGTTATTGCCAGAGACGATCATGGACAGGTACTTGCCACTGAATGGAAGTTTATTCCTACGTGTGCAAGTGCGGAGGAGGCAGAAGTGCTTGCCTGTTTGGAGGGTTTCAACACGCTCATTCAGAAGTTTTCAGATCGTGGAATCATAGAAACCGATTGTCTACGCGTCGTGCAAGTTCTAAATGACCCAAAGAGAGATCGTTCCGACTGTTGGAGTCTGTACCTTCGGGCCCAGGAAATTATGAGGGTCTATGATGGGATCACAGTAGGTAAAGTATGTCGTTTAGGCAATGCTGCCGCACATGCCCTAGCGCAGTTAGGTAAGGCTGGGGGTAGCAATTCTATTTGTAATGCAGCACCGCCCTGTGTGGCGGAGATCGTTGCAAACGATGTAATTAACTCTTGAAAGCAGCAAGTTTCAGACGCACTCTTTTCCTTACCAGGGTACCTACGGAGACTGGAAGGTTTTTAATGAGGCGGCTTGCTTGCTTAATATATACTGTGATCACTTTTAAAAAAATAAAATATTTATGGTCCAAGTTTAAAAGGTCTGACTTCAAACATGTCCTAAACGACATTTATTTGTGATATGGAGGTGTCGATGTTACATGATTTTTTTATCGTACACAATGATGTCCTACAACTACTAAGAATTTTGAAACTATATTTAAGTTGAGACCGGTGAACCACCAACCAAAGGCATGTGAATTTCAGGTCCCTAACTGCTATGGCGTACGAGGCCATCTTTTTTTCTTTTTTTTTTTTGAACAAGGATAAGGTCATTACCGACCTAGAAGTTGTTTATATTGAACGGTTGGTAGAAATTGCATAGCAAGGAAAAGAACATTACAAACATAACATGCACTTTTACATCAAGGACCCTGAAAATAAAATAAAAACAATCAACTCCTCCGGGTGTTCCTCTGGTTGGAGGAGTGATGTCGTCGCTGGTGACGAACCACTTGGGGGCGCATCCCTGTGGAATCTTCGGCCAAAGTTGAAGGGCCTTTGGAGAGTGTGCCCATGAGCTAGAACAACCATCGCATGGTCGAGGAGGGCCACCTACCGGCCATAAGGAATAGAGACATGATGGCCATCGCTGCCACATGTCGTCCCCCACTGTGGAACCCCAGAAGATAACAAAAGGAGGTACATGTCGTGCAAATCGACGTAGAGCTTCGCCCCCTCCCCTCCATCTCCACGATGGTTGACAGGAAGAAAAAGAACAGGAGCCTCCATGTCGCATGCCTAGTGTCACTCATCATGAACAAGATCTGGAGGAATCACCACGCGCTTATTGATGAAGAAGGCGTCAGTGCATCCTCTCCCCATCTCCAGCTTGAACCACTGAAGCACCATGGGGAGGAGGAAGACCGCATGAGATAGTCTGATGTGTCCCGAAAGCACTGACGCCCCACTCCAAACTACTGGCATAGCGCAAACAACACATATACCTAAGGCAAAACTTAGCTACTGCTATACAGGGGAAGGGACCCTCACCCTTCTCATCGTCGTCCCTAGCTGGAGAGGAGAGGGGAGGGGCCAGGGGCCCTGGTCTAAGGGGGTGAGACCATCTTCTTTGATATTATCTTATTCAAAGAGGAAGGAAGCATTATATTCAAAAGAACTTACTCAAGATGAGCAAATTAGTCACTAAACTCGCAATATATGTGACATGGGTATGCCCTACGGATACCCATGATTGGCCTATATGGTTCTTCCCAAGAGGAGCCTCTGGTGTAAATGGAGCCCATAAAAATTCGGGTAGACTCCTTGGAGAACACGACAAAGTGTAGATAGGAAACTTAAAAGAGGAAAACCCTAATCTGTAACCGACTCGTCCTGTTATCCCGAGATCTGGCCTCCCATATAAAGCCCAGGAGGGAGCAGAGAGAAGGATCATCGCAAACCCGAGTTCATACACCGCCAGATTGCATCTGCGCACCATGTAAACCTTCAGTTCCGTCATTAAACAAGAGCAGACAAGCAAGAGTTGGGTTTCCTTCCGAGGATCTGAACCTGGGTAAACCTCGTATTCCTGATGTGCTTGTTTGCTAGCCGATCGAAGCTTCTAGCACTCCCATCTTGCTCAAATCCAAGCCCATCAACTATGGGCATTGACATGTTAACCCCACGTCAATATGCTACCAACGGATCTATTAATTTCAGTACGTGAGAATTTTGGTCAAATCGATTCTAGCCCAGTCTGGTTGTCTCTGGCGCAACGATTTTTTTCTTTAAAATTGAATATAAAGTATGTGATAGGAAAAAATATCATGAAAAATTCCAGGCATAATTTTTCAATAAATAGAATCCTTAAAAATCATTCAAAATTTCTTTGAACAAGAGAGGCAGTCAAAATGTGTCCCTTCGACAAGCAAAGCTTATATTCACGTCAAATACTATGTGCTTTTTATGTGACCGACAATGTGCAAGACCAATAGAAATGTCTACGGTCACGGCCGGAGAGAAGAACGATATTAGAGGAGAGAAGAACGATATTAGAGGGTGCTAGTCTCTTTGTTTTATTAGAATCTTTTTCTAGGGAAACCATTAGCTCCTTTTGTTATAAAATGATGTTTTTACACTCACAATTGATCAGGTCAATCGCTACACGGTGCAGGACCAGTTAACTCTCTCAATTGCAATAGACTGCAAAAAGGAACATAGACATACTTGCAACAATATGTGAGTTCAAACATCCAAAATCCACATTAAAAAGAAGACATGAGGAAACAATTGTTGTACATCAAGTATAGGAAACTATTGGTTCACATCAATGGTCGTAACTCCTCCCCCCACCGAGTCGCTCCTCCCTCGGGCGACTCCGGAGGCTCCCTCCCTCCCTACCTCCCGCCTCCCCCGATCCCTATCCTCTTGGCCGTCACTGCTGCCGGCTCCGGCAGCGGTGGTGGTGCCCATCTCGTCGGAACTTATGGTGGGAAGGGGAGGTGTACTAGACGGTGTCGCATGAGGGATGGTGGGGCGCCGACGATGAGCACTGGGCGGCGTGGCCGGGAGGCCGGGGCCTAAGGCCCTCCAGCGGAGAGGAGACAAGGAGGCGGGGACGCATCGCCGTGTAGCCGTTTCGACGAGGAGGCGGCGGCATGATCTGTGCCTGGATGACCAAGATCTGGTCAGATCTGGGTCGTTCGGTCCAACGAGGGCTTCGGCCGTGGGTTCTGGTGGCCGGTGATTCTGCAGCCAAGTACTTGTCGCCCCCCTCCTATGTTGACCTCTCCTGCTGCATGGTGGCTGGCGGCGTGGGGGCTGCGAGTCTTGCGAATAATGGCGGATGGTCCTAGGGTTCCTTCAGCGACAAGATGAAGATTTGCTTGTTACTTGTCCTCGTTCATCTGATCTGGATCGGCGTGTTCCGAAAGGCTCCGCCGACGAACTCCCATGGGCGAATATGTCTGGAGATTGCTGGATCGGAAGGTATTCGGCCGTGCGTACCCATGTTTTTCTGGCCGTTTGGTTTCAGCAGGTGTGTTGCGAAGCTCTACTATCTGCTACCATCATGCGTCATGTCTTCGACGATCCATGGTGAAGTAAGAGGCGGAGAATGTCAAGAAAGGAGGAAGATGAGGGCTGTGATGGTGGTTTGAGTCTTTGTGGCATCGAGGAACTGGCTGCGTGATCTGTGACTCGTCGCAGCGACTGTTTGTGGGGGCGACAACACAGGAGGAGTTCCCAGTCTTACCTTGCAGGGTAAAAATCCAAGGTCTGGCCTTAATTGGTTGTGGCTGACAATGGTCTTGTTGAAGGCATTGTTTTGCGAGCGAGGACTTTCTCTAGGGTGAAAACCTATGATCTTTGATCGGGCGATGACGGCGCTTGTGCACTGTTTTCTTCTTGAAGGCGTTGCTTTTGGAGTAGTTGGACGACTGGTGTTGTTCTGGTGGTGTTAGTGTCGTTGCTTTGAGGAATAGTTCTCTGTAGCAGGATTTTTCTTTTTTGTAATTATTCTTTTTTTTCTAGGTTGTGTGCATCCGTAAGACCGCTAGGGCGAGGCTGGGTGTAATTGGTATCTCCGTGATATTAATATATACTCTTTTCCAAAAAAAAACATCAAGTATAGGAAATGCATGCAACACACGTGAACTGCACTTCTAAGAATAATATTTCTGGGCATTGCATTTATTTAGCAAAAGAAGCCACGGTTAATCGACCAATGCTCAGAAACATGGATAGCATATATGAGTTTCAACATCTCACTATTGCTTCTTATTAGACGGAACTTGATGTTCAAGCTGTTCATGTACTGGATTTTTCCTTTTTTTCGAAATGGAGACTTAGCCCCGGTCTCTGCATCGATAGATGCATGTGACCTTTTATTAACTTATTAGAGTCCATAGTTTACACAAGATTACATCATGGATTGCATAGGGTTGAAACATGTATCAACCATCTAAATAAAACGGAGAACATATTGTAGCTCTATATCAACATGTTATCTTAAAATTAAAACGTCAGTTGCACTGACTGTATACGGCTCGGGCCATCGACTCGAGCCAGCTGCACCCAATATCCATAGCCTCACGCTTCTGCATAGGTTGCAGGAAGGACCACATACGAATCTAGTGAGTAGCCTGTAGGATAAACTGCATAAAAGAAGTATTTTTTGCACTATTAAAGATATAATCATCACGTATGTTCCATATGGCCAAAGTAAAGCACATGCACCCACTCGGATTTGTACTTTTTCTTTCTTCGGTACTCCCATAAGCCAATTATCAAATAGATTGTTAATACTCTTAGGAGGGGTAATATTAAAACCATATGCACGATACGACACCCGACACATTATGAAAAAGTGTTGTATTGATTCATCATGAGAGAAAAAAACAACACTTTTTACAACCTTGCCAAAAAAATTATCAAATTATCTTTTGTGAGAAGTACTTTATGTTGAAGAAACCACATAAAAATCTTGATTTTAAGTGGTACTTTCATTTTTCAAATATATTTGCACAAGTATCTTGTATGACCATTCATGTGGTCCAGGTAGAGTGATTTTATCGTGTAAGAGCCAGATTTAGTTAACTTCCAAACAAAAACATCTGGCTAAAGGGTCAGGTTGATGTCCATCAAACGACGCACTAGATGAAGCCATATTGCCCCTCTATTTCCCGTAAGAGCTTGTCTAAAACCAATATTCAATGGAGTTTGTGACAGGACCTGGCTACGGTGACCTGTTTCCTTTGCAAAATATATACAAAGATGGATACTGATGAGAAAGTGGCGTATCGCCTAGCCAAGTATCTTCCAAAAAACGAGTTTGTTCTCCATTTCCTATTTTGAAAACCCCTCGGTCAAAAAATTCATTTTTAATTTTCATAAGACCTTTCCAGAATGGGGAGGCTGTAGGTTTCGACTTTACTTGGGATAGCGAACTAGAATGAAGATATTTGTTTTGTATAAGTTTCTGCCATACACCTTGTTTCGTTAATATCTTAAACAACCATTTACTAATTAGGCATTTGTTTTTTATGTCAAGAACCTCCACCCCAAGGACCCCTTGGTATTTTGGTCGGCAAATGATATTCCATCGAGTTAGTCTATACTTCCTCTTATGGCCATCGCTTTGCCAAAAAAAACTTGAGCGAAAAAATCCAATCTTTTCTTTACCCCTTTAGGTAGTTCAAAGAAGGATAATGATACGTTGCAAACGTATCTATAATTTTTGATGTTTCATGCTTGTTTTATATCTATTTTCTTATGTTTTGTCCATACTTTGGAGTATTTTTACACATTTTCTGAAACTAACCTATTAAGAAGATGCCACAGTTTCAATTACCTGTTTCCTGCTATTTTTGGTTCAGAAAAGCCAGAAAATGAATATTCTCGGAATTGGACGAGACAAAAGCCAAAATCAATATTTCACCGAGGGGAACACGAAACCAGAAGACAAGACGGAGAAGGGCCTCGAGGGGACCACACCCCCAGGACGCGTGGCTAGGCCTGGCCCGCGCCTGGGGGGTGCAGCCGCCTCGGGCACCCCCTCGGCCTCCTTTTTCACCTATAAGAAGCCTCCGATACAGAAATCCTAAGTACTCGATAAAAATTCCACGAAAGAGTTTGTAGCCGCCGTCATCTCCATCCCTAGATCGGGAGGGATCTGAAGATCTCCCTAGTAGCAATAGCACATCTAGTACCTTAGAGATTTCTGTCACTTTCCCAGATTACCAGAGGCATGAACCCACTATCGAGCATAAATACTAACTCTTGGAGTTGCTAGCATCTACTTGGCCAAGATATCTACTAACAACGGAAAGCATGCAAGATCACAAATAACAAAGACATGATAGAATCAATAATTAATCTGAAATAGCATCTCAATATCCATCGGATCCCCGCAAACACAACATGGATTTCCACCATGGATTTCAGCAGCGTAAGAAGATGCTGAGATGCTTATGGTTACGCTGCAGGTTTCCACCATGGATTTCTCAATCAATGAAAGAGTTTGTAGCCGCCGTCATCTCCATCCCTAGAGCGGGAGGGATCTGAAGCTCTTCCCAGGACCCTGCCAGAGGGGAGAGATCCCCTGGAGGCCTTCTTCATCACCATGCCTGCCTTCGGTGTGATGCATGAGTAGTTCATCTCTGGACTATGGGTCCATGTAGTAGCTAGATGTTTGGTTCTTCTCCTTTGTGCTACCATGTCTAGATCTTGTGAGCTCCGTTCATGATCAAGATCATCTATTTGTAATCTTACATGTTGTGTTTGCGGGGATCTGATGGATATTGAGATGCTATTTTAGATTGATTATTGATTCTATCATGTCATTGTTATTTGTGATCTTGCATGCTTTCTGTTGTTAGTAGCTATCTTGGCCAAGTAGATGACAGCAACTCTAAGAGGGAGTATTTATGCTCGATAGTGGGTTCATGCCTCTAGTAATTTGGGGAAGTGACAGAAATCTCTAAGGTACTAGATGTGCTATTGCTACTAGGGAGAAATCATCAATCCTTTGTTTATAGAACAATCGTATTATTTACTTTACACACTTTGCTTAATGCAATTATCTGTTGCTTGCAACTTAATACTGGAGGGGGTTCGGATGATAACCTGGAGGTGGATTATTAGTCATAGATGCAGTTGGATTACGGTCTATGTATAATGTTGTAATGCCCAATCGAATCTCATAGGAGTCAAGATGATTAGTATATGCATATGCTTTCTCGATGTTTGTCAATTGCCCCGCTGTAATTTGTTCACCCAACATGTCATCTATCTTAAGGAGAATCATCACTAGTGAACTATGGACCCCGGTCCATTCTTTTACCATCAATCTACAAAGCTATTTACTGTTTTCTGTTTACTTTCTGCAAGCTATTACTATCTTCCACACAATACGTTTAATCCTTTGTTTTCAGCAAAACCGGTGACATTGACAACCTCACTATAAGTTGGGGCAAAGTTCTGTGGTTGTGTTGTGCAGGATTCCAAGTTGGAAACAACACCTTGGAGGTGTTTCCTTGCTCCTACTGGTTCGATAACCTTGGTTTCATAACTGAGGGAAAACTTGCTGTTGTGCTCATCATACCTTCCTCTTGGGGTTCCCCAACGAGCTCAAATATATTTTGAGCCATCAGATAACATGAACATCGGTAAACTTGTTAATACTGAATTGATTAGAACTAACTGATCCCCATATGATAGTAATTTGCCCATCCAACTCGCAAGTTTTCATTCAAAACGGTCTTCTATCGGCTTCCATTCACCATTTTTAAGTTTCCAAAAATGAATTGGGATTCCCAATTATCTAAAGGGGAAAGATCCTGCCTCGCAACCAAAGAGATTAATATAATCTTCCTGGTGGTCTTTAGCTTTACCAAAACAAAAGACTTCACTCTTATGGAAATTTATCTTTAGTCCTAATAGTTGCTCGAATATGCAAAGAACGAGTTTCATGTTTAGAGCTTTTTCCAAATTGTGCTCCATAAAAATGATTGTATCATCAGTGTATTGTAAGATCGATATCCCACCCTCCACTAAATGAGGTATGAGACCGTTGACCTGTCCATCCTCTTTTGCTCTGGCGATCCAAACGTCACTAAGTTAAAAAGCATAGGAGAAAGTGGATCTACTTGCCTTAGACCTTTGAAAGTTCTGAAATAATGACCTATGTCCTCATTGACTTTAATTCCAACACTTCCACGACTAACAAAATATTCTATCCAGCGGCACCATTTTGGATGAAACCCTTTCATACGCATTACTTACTGCAAGAAAGGCCATTTCACCTTGTCATATGCTTTTTCAAAATCGATTTTCAATAGAACTCCATCCATTTTCTTCCTATGAAGTTCATGGATCGTTTCATGAAGAATTAGCACCCCCTCTAGAATGTGTCGCCCTGGCATGAATGTCATTTGAGTTGGTCTAATGACTTGTTGTGCTACTGTGGTAACTGTATTTTTTGCTACCTTTGTGAAAATTTTAATGATCACATTGAGCAGGCAGATTGGCCTATATTGCTAAATTTGGACCGATCCTCCTTTTTTGGTAGAAGGATCACGGTGCCGAAATTGAGTCAGAATAGAGGTAGTTCCCCCTGCTAAAAGTTCTCAAACAATTCCATCAAGTCATGTTTGATTATCTTCCAAAAAGTTTGGTAAAACTCTGCGGGGAACCCATTTGGCCCCGGAGCTTTATTCTTTTCCATTTGCATAATAACATCATATACCTCCATTTCTGCAAAGTCGGCTGCAAGAATATTATTTTCCTCTAGTGACAATTGTGGGATATCTTCAATTTCCGATTCAATTAATGAAATGTTATTCACATCTGGAGGCCCGAACAACTTTTTATAAAACTCCGTAATATAAGCTTTGATGTTCTCTTAGCCTATAATTGGCCCTTCATCTTGTTCGAGTTGAAAAATCTTTTTTCTTCTATGTTTACCATTTGCAATCAAATGAAAATATTTGGTGTTATTGCCACCCTCTTGAACATGTTTCACTTTTGCACGTTGTGCCCACTTTGTTTCTTCGTCTCGTCGAAGTTTTGCAAGTTTGTCACTCGCCTCTCCCAATTCCTCCCTCTCGGATGAATTAAGAGGAATGGATTTCGCTTGAATATCCAGCAAGTCAATGATGTTTATAAGTCTTTGTTTCTCAATTTTATAAATGTTGCTAAGATTTTTTGCCCAGCCCCTGAGAAAATTTTGGAGATGGCGGATCTTGTTCTACCAGACCTCCATGGTGTTCTTTCCATGAGCAATTGGTGCCCACTCTCGTGTTATCAACTCATGGAAGCCCTCTTGGCGTAGCCATGCCATCTCAAAAGAAAAATGGGATTTATTTCCTCAAGCTCACCTGAATAAATAAGAAGAGGTGTGTGATCAGAGCTCGTTCTTGTTAATGCTCTCACACTAACTAGAGGAAATTTTTGTTCCCAAGAGACGCTAGCTAGCACTCTGTCTAGCTTTTCAAAAGTGGGATTTTCTTTTCTATTAGCCCAAGTGAATTGTCTTCCGGATAGAGCCAATTCTCTGAGGTCAAGGCTTTCTATGACCGCGTTAAAAATGAAAGGCCATCTAGCGTTGAAATTATCATTATTTTTTTCCTCTTGCCTTCTAATAATATTGAAGTCCCCACCGACTAACATATGTAACTCATCGTCCTCACAAAAACGGACTAGCTCTTCCAAGAACTCACCTTTCTGGCCATCTTGAGCTGCTCCATAGACAACAATTAAGGACCACGAAATTATCAGATTTGGAGGACAAGTGAAACATTACACATCACTCTCTAGAAATAATGTTTCTAACCAATAGAGTTTCTGAATTCAAACATACTAAAATGCCCCCCCCCGATCTTCCTATGCGAGGTAGGCAGTACCAAACATAGTCTTGGCCTCCTGACAAATTTCTTAAGAAAGGTGCTGAAAATTTATCTCTTCCTATTTCAAGTATTGCAAAAAAATATAGCTTATTTTCTATTATTGTTTCATGTACAACCGAGTGCTTGGCAGGGTCCCTAAACCCGTCACTGTTCGAGAATGCACCTTTCATGATTTTTTTTAGAATTTAGTCGAACACTACGTCTTACCACTGACTCTTCCACTGCTCTATTTCTATACATTTTTTTGTTTAGTGACCGGGGGACTAGGGTCCTTTTGACCCTATGAGCCTTGTTGTTCTTCACCCTCGAGGTCAAAACTGAGTTCAGAAGCTTCATTCAAAATTAAATTACTCATGGACGTGTCATCCTTTTTAATTTTGTCTTCATTCCTTTTTAACACGCACTAGTAGAAAAATGGGCATCAATACCGGTTCTAGATGCCCTTTTGTACCGGAAATGCAACCGGTACAAAAGATTCGGGACAAAAGCCCCCCCTTTAATACCGGTAAAGGGGGGCCTTTTGTCCCGAATCTTTTGTACCAACCGGTATTAAAGGGGCCTCCACGTGGGCACCCAGGAGACCGCAGGGCTAGGGACCTTTGTTACCAGTTTGTAACACGAACCGGTACCAAAGGTTGGCTACCGCGGTAGAGAAAGTGCATAAATCTCTGCCGCGGCAGAGAATCCAGGGTTTAGGATTTTAGGAGGGGTTTAGGGGTATCGGACCGTTTCATCGTACGAGGATCACGTCGATGCGCCAGAAACGCGTTTGGGTTTAGGTAGTACATGAAGATATAGGTGATGCATATCAACTTGGTGCATATAATATAACACATGTAATTGCATAAGATCGCAAAATTAAGTAGTACATGCATGAAGATCGATCTTCATGCATAGTGGTACTCTCCGAGTCAAACTATATATTACATGTAGATCTTCATTCATAGTGGTACTCTACGAAGTTAGGTATGACATCCCGAAGGAAAAAATCCCGCCAATTCCTCGCCAATTGCTTTGAAGCAGTGCTCGATTGAGATCCTGTCCCGCTTTCTTGCCAACTGTAAAAGAATGAGATACAAATGAATACATGAGCTATGTGTATATATATATATCAAAATCACAATCAAACAATTATGACTGAAACTCAGCACAAGTTATGGTAACAAAATAAATTTGTGAATATTGTTTTCGTACCTCTCTATTTCTTTGATTATTCATTCTCTCGCTGACAATCTTGTGGATGTACTCGCAAACGTAGTATCCACATAGATTAGTCCCCTTTGGTTGTTTCGCGCATTTCTGTACAAGAATATAATTCAATCAAACAATAATCAAGTATGGTAAAGATGTGTGGACCTAGGTAGTACTACTTACTTTGTTCGCATGCATATCAGCTTCTGTTTCCATCCACTGACTGGATCTTCCTGGATGAATTTTTGCCATACGTTGCCTGACAAAAGAAAATGCATAAAAGAGTTATCAATTTGTTGATATCAGGAAATTAAAGAAAACCCGATAAGAAATAAAATTACTTTTTGAGCATATCAAAAGCCGTCTTGTATAGTATAGGCTCTTTGGTTAGTGAGTCAAAGACTTGAACTTATCCATCGTATATTTTAATGACGATAAGAATAAAGTGGAACCTGCACACATTTAAATATGCAGTGTCATAGATATAAGTCATCAGTTAAAATTTTAACATATGGTGAGCAAAATAGAATGTGTTATAAGACAGTTACACTCACTTGAAGTTGTAAGGCCAAAGTATTATCTTTTTGTCACGTTGTCGCTTCAAAAACCTTAGCAAAGTCTCCGGTGTATCCTTGTTATAGATGTGATCTTCTATGGTTTTTTCATGCATTGTATCTGGGTCAATGAACCCAATGTCCGTGATTTCATCCCTTTTGCATTCGAGCTTCTTCGATCTGCATAATATAGCGCACAAAAGATTAAATTGAGGATAATTTGTAGACAATGAACGAGCTGAGCTAAAGACTTCTCAAATTATATTAATAAATCACTTACAGACAATAGCAACTGATGATAGATTTGTCGAGGGCCCGGAGATTGTATAACTAAAAAAGTTCACAAAAGTCAATGCTCATAGAGTATTCTTGGAAGTAGTGCTCATCCTTAACTCGCACCATGATAGCCTCGATCCCTCTCTTTGTGGCATCAGTGTACCACACATGCAAATTACGCATACTTGTTGGTAGCAACCTGATATTCTCGACCAAATCTTTCCCTTGAACAAATTTATATGCTACTTCAGCGATGGGGTTATCGGTTGTGTTTTGTCGAGAACTTTGAACGGCCTTCTCGTCAAACACCTTGAGAGGGGGGACCGATTGAACGAGTTGTTCTCTGAGCTAGTGCACTTGTTTCCTTTTTATACCCGAGACCACCGATTTATCGGGTTTTTTCGCCTACACCATATCATCATACGACCTTTCAATAGAACGCCTATAGTCAGATGGCGGCGATGGTACAGGGTCATATAGATTCTCAACGGTACGCACAACTTTCACCGGATCTAGAGTCTTCTCAAAAGGTATCTCTATCACTTTCTTAGCAAAATGTTTTTCCACCTCGGACTTAGAGGTTTTGATGCATTCCTCGATAGTTTTTTCCCAAGGTAACTTCTCAATAGGTGGCAGTGGTTTCTCCTTGCTAGGTCTCTTCCTAGGCGGCGTACCGTTTAGCTTAACGGGCGCAGTCTTAAGTGGAGGATCTCGAGATGGTGGACTCGCGTTGGGGTCCCTCTCAGGTATGTGTGGACTTTGCTGCTCATGTGGACTGCTACCAGGAGGAGTCGATGGCCATTGATGCTCATATGGAATTTGCTACTCATGTGGACTGCTACGAGGAGGAGTCGGTGGCCTTGGCAAAAGGACGATGTATTTCTTGGACCATAGGGCGAAACCGCGCTTGACATCGGCCATTGTCTTCTCCTCGTCACCTCCAGGAAAATCAAGCTCCACTGTTTCATAACCCGGAACAACATCATCCACCCTGACACGAGCACAACCAGCTAGAATGGGCATATGATGGTGCGTTGCTCCATCTTCATTTGGGTAAACATAGCCGACCGCCACCTTAACGAACACGTTCCTCATTGGAAAATGTAGCTCGCAATCTGTCTTCTCCGTGACATAATCCACGGGGTAGCTTCCTCCACATTCAAGATGCGAGGAACCCACACTGCTTCTTCGCTGAGATGGGGCGGCATCGGCTTGAGGATCTTGTAGAAACAGCGGCTGATCATGTGCCCTCTGATTTTTCTCAAGCACCTCCACCCTATTTATCAATTCCGTTAACCTGTCTGACTCCTGATTCTTCTTTCTCGAACGGCTTCTATAAGTGTCAGCGCACTCCGGCCATGCTTCCTTCATGGTGACACCTGGGAGGGCTCGTATCCGTCCAACGTGTTCAGGATTCCCCAGAGCGAGTGTCAGCTCATCATTCTCTCTATCGGGAATGTACTCTCCCTTTCTAACTTTTTCAATTGCATCTATAAGCTCCGTCGTGATTGCTTCAATTTTTTCTTCCATTTTCCCTTTGCAACGAACTTCCTTGTCTTTGGGTCCAACCCTGCCCCATGCGCGAACAACCAGAACTTGGACTGGTCGGGCCAGTCCCATGTCTGTGGAGTGATTCCTGCCTCCATCAGTTTAGCTTCAAATGCTATCCACTTCGGAATGGCAGTCTTGTAGCCACCTGACCCCAAATGATGGAAATGTTTCTTCTTTGAAGCATTTTTTGTATTTGTGATTGATCGGGACACAGCAGTAGACGATTTCTTATACCGCTTAAATGCGGGCCAGTGATCTTCTATCTTCACTAGACTTTCATTGAATACTGGATCTTCATCTTCATATCTGGCCCATAAATATTTCTTCCAGGTCTGGAATTGTGTGGCCATCTTTTTAAAAGTCCATTCCTTGACTTTCTTCTTCTGCCCTTCCGTCATGTCTTCCGGTAGGCTGAAGTGTGTCACTAGACTGTCCCAAAGAAAAAGTTTTAGAGTATCGTTGACATAACTAGCTTCAGCCCCCGCGTTCTTCGGCTTATGCCATTGTACAATGCTGATCGGTACATGGTCTAACAAGAACTCCAGCTTGATTTATAAATTTACGGCAGTGCTCAACTGGTTCACCACTATCCTTAAATGCGGTGAGGGCTAACCTACTCTCGCCCTTTAGACATTGCATCGGGCCTCGTTGGTTTTTAACAGATTTGCTCGATGATCCAGAAGGCTAAAAGAAAATTGATTCGTTAATAAGTGAAGGGAATATGCCCGAGAGGCAATAATAAAGTGGTTTATCTTATTCCATGTTTATGATAAATGTTTATTTTGCATGCTATAATTGTATTGATCAGAAACATCAATACATGTGTGTTTAATAAACAAAAAGGGTTCCTAGTTATGCCTCTCTTATAGACTAGCTCGTTGATTAACAAGATGATCAAGGTTTCCTGATCATAGACATTGGATGTTGTTAATAACGAGGTCACAACATTGGTAGAATGATGTGATGAACATTCATCCGAAGTATAGCATTACGATCAAGTCATTATGTTTATATTGCTATAACATCATACGAAGTAATCTTTATCCTTAGACCATGAGATCATGTTAATTGCTAACACCGGAAGAGTATCTTGATAACATCAAACGTCACACCGTAACAGGGTGACTATAAAGATGGGTTTAGTGCTACGAAGGTGTTATGTTGAGGCTCATGGATCAAGAGTGGAATTTGTCAATCCCGATGACGGATAGATATACTCTGGGCCCTCTCGGTGATATCACATTAAGATAGCTTGCAAGCAAGTGATGTGATCACTAGAATGTTATATCACGGGAACGAGAAAAGAGTGTATGTTAGTAACGAGATCAAACTAGGTATGGAGATACCGACGATCGAATCTCGGACATGTAATATATCGCGAGACAAAGGGATTTATTTACTATCATTAAAGGTTCTCACGATCATAGAAGTCATCGTTGAATGTGTAGGAGTCAGTATGGATCTCCAGGTCCCGCTTCTGATTATTGATCTGAGAGGGGTCTCGATCATGTCTGCGTTATTCGCGAACCGTAGGGTGACACACTTAAGGGATACCGACACCATTTGGATCAAATATGTTTCAGATAAAGATTTAAGAAAGCGCTGGAATTATTTCAATGGACACCGAAACTGTTTCGGGTGAAATTGCTGAAATTGGTTCTGCATGTAATATTGAAATGTTGCAGGGGGTTTTATGTGAATGTTTGTTAATTAAAGTAATTAACAAAATTCTGAATAAAAATAATAAAAGAGTTTTATTAAATGAGAGAGCATTAAATTTGGAGAAATTTAATGCATTTAAAGTGGAGAATTTAAAAGAGAATGTGAAGGGGCATTTTAATGTGGAGGTTGTTGGGGTACCGGACATGTGTGCGATCACGGCTGCACCGCTGCTTTGCGGTGCTAGACTTGGTGGTGTTGGACTTGCTGGAGCTGGATCTGAAGGACGTGCTGGAGCCAGACCTGCCCGGACTTCCACACGATCTTGAGATCGGCAAGTGTACGACTACATCAACCACGAGTTCCTACTCGTTAACAAAACTCGTTGTCTTTGAGGGTAAGTTCTCGTTGGATGTATGTCCACCCGTTGCTTTGTACCTAGTAGATAGATCTCGGCGTATAGTTCTCATCGTAGGAAAATTTTTGTTTTCTATGCTGCGGACCCAACAGTGGTATCAGAGCTTGATCTATGCGTAGGTGCTTTGCACGGGTAGTACACATATGTTTATATGTGGCGATGATGATCATGTTATTGCATCTTCTATGTATTTTGGATATTGGTGGCATAGTGGGATGAAGCGGCCCGGACCAACCTTACATGTCATCGTACATGAGACCGGTTCCACGACTGACATGCAACTAGTTTTGCATAAGTGGCTGGCGAGTGTATGTCTCTCCTACTATAGTCAATATCTGATTTACAACGAGTTGCTAATAATTTGGTTATCCTCGTTGTGGTTCATGTTCGTAGGTAAGAACGGTTCTATCTCTGAAAGCCCTAAGCCACGTAAAACTTGCAATTGATAAATTAGAGGCGTCTAGTTTAGCTCGTTGCTGGGCTAGTGTATTGATATGGTATTGTTGTAAGTAGATGTATGATAGATACTCTTACAACACACTCAACGTGTAAGTTCCATAGACCTTGGCCTTACACTGAAAGGAATGATAGAGATCATACCACGATGCAAATGATAGAGATCAAATGCATGGACCATATCATCTCACTTTACACATTAGATGTTAGCATCTTATACTGCTAGTTTGGCGCTTTCTGTAGCATTGTAAGATGATCCCTCATTTAGATATCAAGATAAAAATGTGTTCTTCCTTAAGTATGCACCGTTTTGTGGATCGTGTTTCGAGACATCACGTGATGATCGGGTGTACTCGACTCTACGCTTTCATACAAACGGGTGTAAGACAGTTTTACACATGCGAGTACTAAGGTTCTTACTTGGCGAGCCAAGCATGTACAGACATGGCCTCGGAACACGGACCGAAAGGTTAAGCATGAGTCATATAGTTGATATGATGCCCATATAGATGCTCGCCTTTGAAGCTACATCAACTCACGTGATGATCGGACTTGGTGTAGTGGATTTGGTTCATGTAATCACCAAAAGGACACGAGGGATGTCGTTTTTGAGTGGGAGTTTCTTTCTAATTTGGATTAGTAGAACTCAGTTTGTCATAAAATAAATCAAAGTGAATTTGCATAATTTGTTGTAGTCATTGGCATCTGTTCACTACCTTATGCTTAGTTTTAATTGAGATAATAGAACTATAGAATTCTGGATATTTACTTTACGAACTGGTATCGTATTGTTTTGAATGTCAATTTAAAGTTTATAAGTCCTATTGCAAACTTTCAGCAAACTCCATTTACTCCATGAAGTTTAATAAGAAGTATTAAATCAAGAGTAAGAATTCCAATGTTAGTATCTAAAGTATCATATTTGCCTCCATGATTATTGATATTCAAAAGTTGTTTTAATATCAAGATTATATTGGAGCTGAAAATTGTTTCAGAAACCATCATGTGTGAAAGATATTGTGATATCTGAAACAATGTTTTTGGTTACATTATGATAGAGTATAATTTAGCAAAATACATGTTCTCATATTGTACGAGAATTTGTGAAGGATGGAGATGCTAAGCATCCGAATCTCCCAAAAAGGTTTTGGGAACTAACATTATACTCGCGATTCTTCCTTATAGGCTATAGTAGCTTGATCATGAAAGTTGTCATGATAAGGGTGAATATAAGATGTAAGTAAAATGTTTACTACACTAAAAGATTACTAAAGAATGGATTTTTGAAAGAATACCAAACATTTGATGATGGTGATCCACTTCAAAGTGCAAGTCCAAAGGTATTAGTATTTGACTATATACGCTTTGTGCTATGTGTCATATGAATGACACCACTATTGATGTTGATAGATTCTTTTAAAAGGAAAAGGAATTACTGTAAGAGAATCTATAAAATATTTGGCAGAAAAGAAAAGTTGGAAATGTCCAGCTTAGGTATATAGAAGATATACATGTTATGGTTGTATTCCTTGCTTGTTAAACAATGTGGTTCTTAGGTATTGGATACCGAATTGGTTGGTATGAAGTGTCATACAGGACAACGCAATTCATGAACTGCAATGGCCTAAGTAACTGGCAAGAGAATAAGTGATGATGTTCATCGAAAACAAATAAAGTGTTATTGTGTTTTTTCGTTGTCGTCAAACCTAGCCTTCAAGATTTGTTTTAATAATTGTTATTTTGTTCCGGTATTATGAGAACAATGGTTGTTCAAATAATTACCGTATTCCATAAAAGATGGATGAACTTTTACAAGTCCAGTGGGAGAAATCATATCCATAAACACTATTGCTAAAATGTCGCAAGACAAATGATTGAAAGATCACTTATGAAGTGACATCGCTGTTTTAAATTATATTGGAAAGAAAACATGAATAAACTCCATGTTGATGGATTTTTGGAGTCTTTGATTTTGATCAATTGACGCTTGTGAAACTTTCCTCGAGATAATTGAAACTCCGTTCATAGGCCAAAGAGGAACGGATGACTAACTTATTGGATATTATGCATGTTGATGTATATAGTCCATTATATGTAGCCATATGCGATGGATCTTTTTGCTTCATATGCTTTCTCCAGAAATTTAAGTAAATATGGTCTATATATTTACTTAATAAGGAAGAAGTATGAAACATTTGAAAATTGTTCAAACACTTTCAAGATGAAGTGGAAAATCATTGTAACAAGAAAATAAAGAGTTTATGATTCGATCATAAAGGAAGATATTTGAGTTACATGTTTAGCAAAACACTTAAGATTTGAGTAATTTTTCCATGATTTGTGTTTCCCGATAAACCATAGGAGTATGGCATATTCGAGAGATGAAATCAAACCATGTTTGACATGGTAAGATCAAAGGTGTCATTTCTAAAACTGCCATTATGTTTTAAGGATTGAAGCTTTAGAGGCGAATGGCAATTCTATCCCTCTCCTCCTGCGGATGGCGCGCGCTAACAACTACACGAAGCAGCATCAATAGCATGAGTACAACGTACCTCTGCAAGAGACTGCAAAGGAAAAGATGAGGAAAAACCAAACTAACACTTAAATTGGTCGCTCAGCTGCGTCACCTCGCTAATTAAATATTGCTCGCGGGCGGCGGCTTTTTCAGCCTTCGACTTCCACACGTCCGCGCTACCACGGATCACGAGCAACTCACGCTCTAGCTGCTTAACGTGATCACGAAGTCACAAAAGCAAGGACATATCCTCTACCCTGGAGCGCGGCGGTGCCACTGTATCTTCAAGAGATGGCGAGTCCTGGGTTCCCCCCACAGGATCACTTGATGTACCCTACCACAAAGTCAAGACAGAGGCAAATAAGGCGACCAACTTAACACAAAGGCAAAAGTAACAGATGCATTCAGGATCAGCATAAAGTATTCACAAACACACTCGCCAGCAGGCATGTTCTCAGACCAAAAGGACAATTCATTAACTATTACAAAAAGCTAACTACGGAGCAGCTGGCTTCTTCGACTTCGACGGCTTCGGGGGCTTCATCAAGTCCGTGGCAGTATCAGACGCCACTGACTTTCCGCCGGCCCCTGAGGCCGAAGCTTTCGCCGCCTTCTTCGCACGTTGGAGCTCCTCCGAATACTTGGCAACGGTATTTATCAAAGAATGGCCATATTTGGCACAAAGTCCACGAAAAGGCGAAGACTACCTGGCGACCGTCTGCGCCAGCATCGCCGCCGACACGAGGGATCTATCTCGACTCCGTGGGCTTGCACCATGGTGAGTGACATGGTCGCACCAGCCGCGCGGAGGGAGTTCTTGTAGGTGGCAGGCACACCCCCGGCGAGTGACTCCACCAGCTCGTCCACATTATTGACCAGCTTTGCCTTCGGCATCAACTCCTCCCGGAGGCGACTAAGGGTGACCTTGGCCTTGGACAATGTATTTTGGACAGCGGCGCTATGGTCCTCGACTGCAGACACCGCGCCTGCCAGAGCGTCATCGCGACGAAGGGCTTGCGGGTCAAAGCTCAAATCGCCAGCATCTGCATAGAAAACCCACACATAGATGAAATCTCTAGCGCCACCGGCAAAACTCCAGATGCAGAGAAGAACAACAATAAAATATCTACCAGCAAAGGTACCTGAGAGGGCCTTGGCGACTGAGAACAGTTGCTCTTCGAACAACTTTTCCCTGGCCGCAAAGGAGGCACGCAGATCCTCTTCGCGCTTCTGTGCATCATCACGAGCCACGATTGCCTCGTCGCGCCCCTTCACCGCTGCGGCTAATGTCTTTTCCAAGGTGGCGACGTTGCGTAGTAAAGCGTTATGCTCAGCTACATGGCAACCAAAAGTTGACTATCAGTCGACTATACAAAAAAAAGGAGGAGACGAAAAATAATAAGTGTAGAACACTCACTTTCGACTACGCGGTGACGCGTTTCCAGCATTGCATGTTGGCGACCAATCGCCATCACCTGCTCCGCCACTTGCGCGGCTGCCTTTACAAGGAGTTGTCGCATAAACAAGGAATCAGAGAGGGCAACAGAGAATGTCGACTGCCACACTAAAAGAAGGAAAGATATACTTACATGGTCCTCCAGCGACTCCGAAGAAGTTTGCTGAACGGTCATCCGAGCAACCATTCGATGTTCCCCTACGTGAGGAGAGCTCGAAGAATTTTGCCTGGAGTGGGCCGTCTCCGGAGGGGAAGGAGCGCGCTCGACCTCTACCTTGGCCCTTGAGGTCGCGACTCCCGATTCTTTCAAAAACTCAACGTCGCCAGAAGATGACGATGCCTCTTGACTACAAGACCAAATCCACATTGAGAAATGGCAAACTCCAGGGCAAAGTCAACAAGAAGAAAACAGAAAAGAATGAATGACCTAGCAAACTTACCAGTCAAACTTGTCAAGATCAAATGTGGCCGTCGCCGACTCCGACGAAGACTCCTTGGGCAATCGCATCTTCTTGCGAGAAGACGGTGCCACAACCCTCACAGGAACGGCTGGAATTGGTGACTCCGCGCCAACAGCGTGCCTCCTGGAGTCGAAGGAGTCGACGCGTCGGAATCCTTGCTGCACGAATGCTTACGAGTATCCGGGCTCTCGGACTCAGGGGCTTCCTCTTCCACATCAGAAGGGACAGTCGACTCAGACTTGCGAGGAATAATCCCCTCAGGGAGAGGAGGCATACAAGGCGACACCGCCCAATCCTGCATACAGATAGTGAAAATCAGCAAACAGAAAAAGTAAGCAAACAGAAAAGCAATCATGAAAATAAGCTACTGCGTAGCACAACTATACCTTAGGAGGAAGATTCGAAGCATCAAAAGGATGAACAACTGGTTCACTTGGAAGCACATCCTTGACAGTGTACTTCGTGACCAGTCGAATCCTCTTATCCACCTCACTCGCGGACATGCCATCGGCAGACACGCGAGTGGCATCATCAGCGCCACCCCATTGAAACATGGGATGGACTCTGGCTTGGAGAGGCTGGACGCGACGGCGCAGCCAAGTCCTGATAAGGGCGCAGTGTGGCATCCCGCTAAAACCACTACTAGAAAATCTTGGTGTTTTTGTGCATTGCATCATCATGACCGCATGCTCATGTCATCATGCCACCTTGCATTTGAGCATCGTCATGTCATCGTGCATGTTTTGCCTAAAACTATTTTCTAAAAGCCTACTTTGATTTCTAAATATTCCCCTGTCTTTATTTCAAATCAAAACTCCGGTCTTTTTCGGGTCTTTTATTTGTCTAAAAACTATTTACAAAAGTCTATTTTAAATTAAAATAAAAGTTTATATTATTTTTGGGGGACAGCCAGCCAGGCCTGAAAGCCCGGCCGGCCACCTCCAAACCCTAGTCTAAAAAATATCTGGTTCTAATCCTAATTCTACCCAATCCTATCCTACCCAGCCTCCCTCCACCTCACCCTGACCAATCCCCTCCCTCCACCTCACACCTCCACCTCACTCTAGCCAACCACCAGCCGGCACCTCCCCTCACACCCGCCACCTCTCTCGGTGGATAGCCCTCCCCAAAACCACCCAGCCGCAGCAAACTCCCACCCCGCCGCCACCTGGGCTGCTCGCCACCTTACCCGAGCCTACCCCGTCTCGCCACGTGGCCCAGCCGCCACCTCATCCCCGGCCACCTGCGCCTAGCCCCACCCCGCAGGCCACTCGCGTGCCCGTTCCCGAATCCCTCACCAACCCCACGCTCCACCCCCGCCCGACAAACTCCCGCCTGGCCCCGTCGCCACGTGCATGAACCGCCCCACCTCGGGATCCCACTCGTGAGGCTCGGCCCCACCCCGTGACCCCCGCTCCCCCTCTCTCTCTCTGACCTAGTCCCGTGTTCCCACCGACGTGCCTCCTTCCCCCACCTACCTCTCGTCCTCCTCACTGCTCCCTCCTCTCCTCCTCCCGACCAGCTCCCCGCCGTGTGAGGCCCGCCCCGCTTTCCCCGTGCTCACCCGCCGCCAGTACTCCCTTCCCTCTTTGGCCGCCCTCCTCTCTGCCGTGAGCCCAGCCGTCCGCGGCAGAAGCTTGCCCAGCGCGGCGCCTCGTCTCTCCCTGCCACCCAGCAAGCAGAGCGCTGCCGACCGCTTCCTCGTCGGACCCCGTGGCCGCCGTCGACCGCGCCATCATGCCGGCGCCTCCATCCCCAACCCCGCGCGCACCTCCTTTGCTGCGGGTCCGCCGCCCTTGCAGCTCCGGCCTCGCCAGCGACGCTGCCCCCTTCCTCCTCGGCCACGTTTCCGGCGACCGTTTTTCGCCGCTGCCTGCGCCTCTTCGTCCCCGTCACCGACCGCGGACGCACGGGCCCCGCCCGGCCGCCTCTTCCGAGCCTTCCGCCTTCGTGCGTCGTCTCAGGCTGACGTCGTCCCACCTCCTCTGCGGTCGTCCTCGTCCTCGCGCCTATGCAAGCTCACCGGCGCCCCCGCCTGGTGCCTCGATGGCCTCCCTCGCCTAGTGCCCGCCTCCGCAGCCTTGCCACTGTCTCTCCTCTCCTCTCCCATGGCACCTCGAGCTCCCAAGCACCGCCTCTGGCCGGTTCTCCTCTGCCGTGTGTGCCCGCCTCGTCGACCCCTGCCAAGCACTAGTACTCCACCAAGTGCTGCGCAGGTCCTGCTTATGTTGTGTGTCAGTGCTAAGGCAGTTGGTTTCTATCCATTGTATGCCTGTCCGGGCCTCATCATCCAAGTGTTCGACTCCATGCCCGTGTGGGTATTTTTGTTGCTGATGTGCGCCCAGGTACTGTGCTGCTATTGGCTTGTGTGTATATGTTGATGCCCATGTCCGAGATCTACGCTCAGTACCTACACCTCCAATTATATCCTCCTTGATATCATCCAGATCTTCGCACCGAGTATAATGCATCTGAAGGCCACGGTGCCGAACATTACGCCATCATCACTCGAAGCCAAGACCTAAGTACCTCGTCATGGACAACAAGATCACCGACACGGAATCGAAGGAGGCCACCCATCAAGATCTTCATCCCAAAGTGCCAAGGTCACTGGAACACCAAGTTCTTCTACTCGGATTCGAAGATCGAATCCTGACGCGCCAAGTTCTTCAACCCCGAGGACCGATCCATCGAAACGCCAAGACCTCCTTCCGAATTCGAGTTCTTCGTCACATGTGACAAGATCTACTCCGTTGTCCGAGAACGTTCTCGACGAGACCGATCCCCGTCGAACCCTGTCGAACCCCGAACCTCTCGGACCCAAGTTCTCCCGGACCCAGATGTGTGAACCTTTTCCCTAAGCCCTATTTTTATAATATGACATTATCAACTGTCGCATAATTAATTCTTCATGCATGCATACCTGTCTGTGGTTGGGGCATTATGCCGATTCACCTAATAATTAAATATGGAGTCCATATGCGGGATATTTTTGTCTTATTCCGGGCTCCGTTTAAATTGGTGTAGCGAACCGATGCCATGTTTCGCCTAGCTAATACAACATTTAAATTGCGAGGTAGTTAAATAACTCGAACCGTTTAATTAATTGTCGGGACCCCGGTTCCGCTTAATAATGCCTAATTGCACCGCATATGCATCATATCATGATCATGCCGAATCTTCTGCCGTGGTATTAAATATTGCATCTAATGTTTCTTCTAGTGTTTGCTTCTTCGTGGATTAGGCCGATGAGTGGATGCGAGTACCGACAAGTTCTCCCGATATGAACCTTCGACAGTGTTTCCCAGGCGAGCATCTCTCCCCCTTCTACCTATTTTGCATTTATAGTCTTTATTTCCTCCTGTTGATCTATTGCTATCCGTGTCGCGATGCTTTATTTTCTGAATACCAGTTATATCCCGTGCAGCCTCTATATTGCCTTGGACACCTCCTATTACCTGTGTTTGGTAGATAGCTGGCCTTGCGAGTCGTAGTTGCTTGCTCAGGTGCGATCTCGTGTTGTCAAGTACGACAGTTGTTGGAAGGTTGGCAGATGCTTAATGGTGGAGACGCTTAATGGTGGAGATGATCATGTCTTTAAATACAACTATTAAAATGCTAGATATAACTAATGCAGAGGCATCGGTGGGCAATAGATGTTATTTGGTTCTTCCATGCTCACTTGTGTCCCGTAGGACCCCGAGTACTTGATACTTGTTCCTTGATTTTTTGCACTATCCACATCCGGGAGGCCTTATGGACCCCCTTGAGCCAGAGCTTGATTCATTTCTATTTCTTGGGGCCACAAACTAGTTTGGGGTTTTATTACTATCCAGTACTTATGCCATGCTTTACTGCTTTATTTATGATTGTGCGTGGAGCACCTGTACTGTTTTGGATCGTGCCATGTTTTCGCGGTATCGACAAGCCTAGTCACACTTCCGGGTTCCCATTGTTTCTGACAGTACCGCCGCAAACCACAGGTCCGTTTCGAGCCGCCAACCGTTCTGGGTAGCTTAGTGGGGTGGCCCCCTGAAATATTTTATGAATCCTGTGATTGCTTTGTCGTGAAAGCCTCGTTGGGTTTTGATTTGGTTTTTCCGAGGTTGGTCGAGTGTGTGTTGCTATTTGTGCACCCCTACAGGGTAAAACTTTCTGAAAGCCATGTCCGCGGTTATGGACGACTTGGAGCACAGTATCTCGATCATAGACAAGCATAACTAAAGTAGTGCTATAAACTTGACTTAATATATGACTAGTAATCAGGTTCAACTATAACGGAATGGATATTAAAAAAGCCAACAACTGCTGGATCTGGGTTGTTTTGTTATATATGCCTAGTAAGTATTGCAACTCCAACGGAATGTGATAAAAGTGCCAACAACTGCCGGGTTTTGGGAATTCCTCAGGACAATTATATCTGACTAGTAAATGTTCCAACTACAACGGAATGTTAACTAAAACTGCCCACTACTTATGCTATCAGGACGACTCATGCTAGTTATATCTGACTAGTAAGTGCTTCAACTATAATGGAATGAATAAAACTGCCAAATGTGTGAGTTCCTCGGTTTGACTTCCTCGTTTGGTCTCGAGGGGGAATACCAGGATGGGTATGTTTGGTGTTAGTATCAGGTAGGATCCGAATAGGTCTTTCTTACCCCTCTCTAATAGCCGCCAGTGATACCGAGTCTCTATAGGTTGTTTAGTGCCGCTCTGCTGCCGCTTCAGTCCACCATACCTATGTAGGCGAGAGCCGCCGAATTCTAGCCTCGCCGTGTACTGGCCTCAGTATTGACACTCCTCTTTTCCCTTTGCCCTTTGTCGGCACCCCTTTTGTTTTAGCAGGTTTGAGATCGACGTTGTTAGCAGGGTTACCCTTCCGGCTTGGCCTGGGCAGGGTTATGGACGCCATTGGTTAATCTTCAGGGCTCTTAGCCCCATTTGCATCTTGTCCGTAGTCGGATGCTCTATCGTTTTCAAGGTGATTTGGATCTTTGTATATTATATCTGTATTCTTGACTCATGGAGTCGTTGTTGTATATATATGTTCTATGGGTTCCATCGTGGACTAATGTGTAATGGTATTACTTTGTTATCCACCCGCACGCAAGTGCCTGGTGGGCGTCCTTGAATCGTTTCTATGCGGGTTTGGCAGGAAGCGCTAAAACTTGCATAGGGCCGATTCGAGGGTGTTACACGCAGCCTCCCTCTTCTGCGCCTATGCGACTCTCGAGGTTGCAGACGCGTTGATACAGCACGTCCGTCTCCGCGAGTTCGTCAGGCATTGCTACGTTCTTCCAAGAACGCATCTTCTTGCAGGGAGTCGCCAGATTGAAGGGTGTGAGTCCAAAGTGCTCATCTTTGGCCTTCTGATCGCGGACATAGAACCATTTGTCCCTCCATCCCTGGACGGACTTGGTAAGCTTGATGTCGAAGTAGGTGGCGGATGGGTCGACATGGATTCCGCAACCACCTACGTCATAAACTAAAGAGCCAGATGCGGACTGACGCTTCAATTTAAACAAGCGCTTGAAAAGACCAAAGTGTGGCTCGATTCTAAGCCAGCACTCGCAAAGGGTGATGAAGCAGGTGATGTGGAGAATCGAATTTAGGGACAGCTGATGAAGCTGGAGCCCGTAGAAGCAAAGAAGACCCCTAAGAAAGGGGTGGAGAGGCAAGGAGAGACCGCGAATGACGAATGCGAGAAACATCACTCGAAATCAAGCGGGAGGAGCAGGAATGGTCTTACCGCCGGGGACGCGCGCATCGGCGACTGCCGCAGAGATAACTCCATCCTGGTGAAGAAGACGGAGATCCGACGCCTTGATAATGGAGAGGAGCCATGCACCATTTGTCACGCAAGTGCCCGCGACCTTCTTCTTCACGCCGGCGGCGGCGCTGGTGCCCGTAGCAGCGGAGCCACCCTTCTTCTTCGTCGCGGCGACGGTGGCCGTGGAATCAGCGGCAGCACCACCTTTCTTTTTCCCCATTGCGCAGCGGCAATGAGAGCGCAGAAAGTAGCTTGGAAACGAGCAAAGGTGGTCCAGCGCTGTGGAGGAGATGAGCGCAGGGAAAAGAAGAAGAATAGCAGCAATGGCGGTGGCAGCAAGGAAGAAAGAGCGCAGATGGAAAATTACCGCCGCAGCGCCGCTACTTAACCCCTAGGAGATGCAATCCAACGGCTGACAAAAACCCTACTGGACGCGTGGCACGCATCACGTTGGACACGTGGAGAAGAGAAAGCGCGAACCGTCCCCCCACTTCTACCATTACACGTAGAAATCGAGGAGGCGCAGTTAAAAATAAGATTACGCACGCCCAGTCAAATCAAAGTCAGAAAGTGGGACCCACCCCCTCGTCACGTCCCGTCAAACTCGCTCACGCGGGCAACTGAGGTCATACAAGCGTCGGCACTGACGTCATCAAGGCTACGCAGTGGAAAAAATCGGCTACTTTAGTCCTTGCTGGAGTCTTCGACTCCACCAAACACTCGGGGGCTACTCCCATAGGGAGCGTTGGCCGCGCACCCTACGACTTTTTCTTTTCTTGTTGCAGGAACAAAGCAAACCCAACCACTCGAAACACAGTTCGATTACGGACATGGGTTACTCCCATAGGGAGCGTCGGAAACAAATTCGACTGAAATAAGCAAGCAAAAGACGACAGTAGTCGCAAAAGTTCTTTAGTCCCTGCCTGAGTCTTCGACTCAACCAGGCACTCGGGGGCTACTCCCATAGGGAGCACTGGTCCCGCACCCTATGATTATTTGCACAAAAACTATGTGTTGATAACATCTGCACTCACAACCCTTGGCGACACCGCCTCACAAATTTTCCCTACAAAGAGACTACGTCTCCTGGGACGCCCGAATCGTCTCCGCGGTGATAAAATTCAGATGCCGTGCTTACGGCGTGAAGGTAAGACCTGAATAAGGCCTGGCAACGCATTTAACTGTGCACTACCAGAAATGTATCCGTGCCTACAGGCACGATGAACATGCCTTGACGGACGCGTCGAGTGTCACACCCATATAACTGGAATTCGACTCATGTAAGACCTCTGCAGGCCTGAGTCGAAACACCAACACTTTTCCGGATTCGAGTCCGGGGACTCGAATTTGAGTAGATTGCGTTGTTTCACCCTAAGGTGGTTAACTGATACCGATACTTCGGTTATATCAGGCACATATATCAACAATCCCTATGACACAAATAAAAGCAATCGAAATGTACTCATTTAGGCACTCGAAGGCTTCAAAAAGTCCCCAGTCGAATTTGCGATTCCATTGGACACTCGGGGGCTACTAACATGGGTATACCCTACAGGTACTCGAGCTTGGTATATACGGTCCAAATACATACAGGCCCACGGTGTTGCCAAGGCCCAGATGGAGGGAATCGAGTAACCTACGGACTCTCGATTGCTTGAAGAACAAGAAGAAGCTAAAGATAGAAAGATTAAAGGGAAAACCCTAACTTGTAACTGACTCGACCTGCTACCCGAGACCTACCCTATCTATATAAAGGCTAGGAGGGGGCGTCGAGAAGGACACACGCAACCCTAGTTTCCACAACCTTCGCCAGATTACATCTGTGCACCATTGTAACTTTCAACTCCCTCAATAATTCCACGAGCAGACAAGCAGGAGTAGGGACCTCTACGAGGCCTAAACCTGGGTAAATCCTTTGCCCCCTATGTGCTTGTTTGCTAGCCGATAGATGTCTCTAGCGCTCCCTCCTTCTCCAAAACCCAAGTCCATAACAATGGGCATTGATGAGTTAAACCCTCGTCAACCGCTTTTACACTGAAAAGAGCACCATCGTGATCCGTTGAAATGACACCATATAAGTTATGGTTTGGGCTAAAACCCGAATAGTCTTTTCTTAAATTTTGGTATGCTATGCATAATAAAATGTTTACAACCAAACTCGGATAAGCACGTCTTTGTAGGTTATCCCAAAGAATTTGCTGGGAATTTCTCCATAACATCGAGGACAAAAGAGTTTGTTACTTGGAACGTCAAGTTTCTTGAGAAGGAATTTCTCGTGAAAAGTTAAGTGGGAGGACAATAGAAATTTGATAAGGTTGTTGAACCTTAGCTATATGTGCTAAGTAGCGCAGCGCCAGAAAGTGTCCCGGTGGCAGCCACAATGCTCATGGCTCCCGTGATTACAAAGGGTGTGATCTCGGAGATTAGAGTTCCTATTGAACCGTGTGGGTCGGTAAGAATCAAATAGTGTGATTTGATAAGCAAGTCGTTATTGTTTTGACAATGATGAACCGACTACATGCAAAGAAGCGATGATAGGCCCTGGCTCCATAAAATGACTAGAAGTCATAGAATCCGTGATAGTATCCATACACGAGAAATCAAGTTTCTGAACTTGGAAGACCCTCCGGAAAGGCGTGAAGCCTATCGGTCGTGTTTGGATCTATAAAGAAATAAGACATGGATGTTTAACATCTATGAAATAGTCGACATGTCGGAAAGAAGTTTACTGCAATGTTTAAGGAGTTGACTATGACAAGATTTGATCTTTCATAGCGATATATAGTCTTGACGGATTAATGTAGCAACCACTACATATAATTTGGTATATGGTAGTTGAATAAACAAAACAAGGTTCTTATAATGGAACGGTTACCTAGGACGTGTATATGACATGGTCCGAAGGGTTTTGTTAATTCAAAGGGTGCTAAAAGGGCATGCAAACTTCAATAGTTAAAGTAAGCATAGCGGAGTTGGAATCTTCACCATGATGAAACTGTTAAAAGAGTTTAAATTCATCGGAGATGATGAAGATGCTTGCATTTGCAAGAAATTAAGTGGGAGCGCTGAGACATATTTCTAATACATTATGTAGAGGACATATTGTTGATTGGAAAGGATGTATCTTGTATTGACACAAGTTAAGAATTTCATTAAAATAAGATTTCAATGAAAGACTTGGGCAAAACCAGAATATTAGGCATCAATATCTATATGGATAGATTGAGGCGCTAATATGGTTGTGCCAGACATACATATATGAGATATTGAACGGGTTCAATATGGAAACAACAAGAAAGGTTCTTGCTGCATGGAAAGGATTCTATCAAGATTCAAGTGTTCCAACACTTGGTGAGTAAAATCACATGAAGATTTTGATCGATTATACCGTGATATGTATATATCCAGAATGTCCTATGCTCTAAATGTTATGAGCACATACCAGAATGATCCATAAGATGATCATTGGACAATAGTAAAGATATTCTTATGAGCTTTGGAAGAACTAAGAATATATCATGTATAAGTGACAAATAGTTAAAGGTAGTTCATTGTAAAGTGTTACATTGATACTAGTTTTGTCACAAGATACAAATTAAATTTATCTCAGTTTAGACTATGGGTGGCACAATATAATGGAAAGGATGTTCCATGATGGATTTGGATGAGTTCCAAAGTTGAGACATTGTGACGGATACTACAACAAAAAGGCTAAGTATATGACTGCTATAGTAGCAGCATAGGAGGGCATTTTTGTTAAGTAGTTTGTTATCAAACTAGGTGTGGTTCAAAGTGGGATAATACTATGCAGATATGTTGTGTGACAATAATATCAACATATTTTAGCCGGATCAAACTAAAGGTCTCACTAAAGGACCAAATTTATACAATGCCATCTCATTTGAGAATGAGTGATGCGTAGAGACGCAAAGACATGCAAATACACACGGACCTGAAACTGTCAGATCCTGAGATTATGTTAACCACTAGCAATCGCGTATATGCAACACTAGAAAGCCATAGGTGTTCAATACGCAAAGTTTTTCAAACTAGATTATTGACTCTAGTGCAAGTGGGAGGCTGAAGGGAATATGCCCGAGAGGCAATAATAAAGTTGTTATTATCTTATTCCATGTTTATGATAAATGTTTATTTTGCATGCTATAATTGTATTGATCGGAAACATCAATACATGTGTGTTTAATAAACAAAAAGGGTTCCTGGTTATACCTCTCTTATAGACTAGCTCGTTGATTAACAAGATGATCAAGGTTTCCTGATCATGGACATTGGATGTTGTTAATAACGAGGTCACAACATTGGTGGAATGATGTGATGAACATTCATCCGAAGTATAGCATTACGATCAAGTCATTATGTTTATATTGCTATAACATCATACGAAGTAATCTTTATCCTTAGACCATGAGATCATGTTAATTGCTAACACCGGAAGAGTATCTTGATAACATCAAACATCACACCGTAACAGGGTGACTATAAAGATGGGTTCGATTACTTCTGAAGGTGTTATGTTGAGGCTCATGGATCAAGAGTGGAATTTGTCAATCCCGATGACGGATAGATATACTCTAGGCCCTCTCGGTGATATCACATTAAGATAGCTTGCAAGCAAGTGATGTGATCACTAGAATGTTATATCACGGGAACGAGAAAAGAGTGCATGTTGGTAACGAGATCAAACTAGGTATGGAGATACCGATGATCGAATCTCGGACATGTAATATATCGAGGGACAAAGGGATTTAGTTACAAGCGTTAAAGGTTCTCATGATCACAGAAGTCATCGTTGAATGTGTAGGAGTCAGTATGGATCTCTAGGTCCCGCTTCTGATTATTGATCTGAGAGGGGTCTCGATCATGTCTGCATTATTCATGAACCGTAGGGTGACACACTTAAGGGATACCGACACCATTTGGAGCAAATATGTTTCAGATAAAGATTTAAGAAAGCGCTGGAATTATTTCAATGGACACCCAAACTATTTCGGGTGAAATTGCTAAAATTGGTTCTGCATGTAATATTGAAATGTTGCAGGGGGTTTTATGTGAATGTTTGTTAATTAAAGTAATTAACAAAATTTTGAATAAAAATAATAAAAGAGTTTTATTAAATGAGAGAGCATTAAATTTGGAGAAATTTAATGCATTTAAAGTGGAGACTTTAAAAGAGAATGTGAAGGGGCATTTTAATGTGGAGGGGTTACCACCACATGAATGGGGGAGGTGAGGAGTCACCCCCCCATGCGCTGGCCATGGAGAGAGGGGCACCCCCCTCCTCCTATAAAAGGCCCCCCTCACTCCCCTTCTTCCTCACACCTCCTCGTGAAGGATCTCTCTCCCCCTCTAGTATTATTTCCCCATGCTCTCGGATTAGCGAGATACATGTTCTCGGTGGCTTTATCGGAAAGGAGTTGCTGCTTCCGCTGCTTTGCTGGAGCGAGGGATGGAGGTTGTCGGGGTACCGGACGTGTGTGCGATCACGGATGCACGCTGCTGCGGTCTTTGGACTTGGTGGTGATGGACTTGCTGGAGCTGGATCTGAAGGACGTGCTGGAGCCGGACCTGCTCGGACTTCCACACGATCTTGAGATCGGCAAGTGTACGACTACATCAACCACGAGTTCCTACTCGTTAACAAAACTCGTTGTCTTCGAGGGTAAGTTCTCGCTGGATGTATGTCCACCCGTTGCTTTGTACCTAGTAGATAGATCTTGGCGTATAGTTCTCATCGTAGGAAATTTTTTGTTTTCTATGTTGCGGACCCAACAATAAGTTCAATACAAATAAATCAATGCATCTAGTGATGAACATAGTCTTGATATATAAATATACACCTCGCCAGAGTTTGTTAAGGACACTTCGTTGTCTCTTCTTTCTTCAGACTCAAGTCCCCCACCGACATCGTTCAGAAATTGTGAGGCAAAATTATTGTCATCTCCATCGGGTTCTCCATCAGGTTCCGGTCCAGAGGCACTCTCATATATCATTTTCTTCACCATTTCTTCTTGCTCCTCATCTCGGATGAAGGTGTTGTCCTCCATAGCTCAATGCCACTACAAAATTAAGTGCAATTATTTGATTCATCATGTCATGATCATAACAGATTGCTAGATGGATAATAATTCAAGTGAAGGGTGGCGCCCATCGACCCTCAGCAATCCCTGCTCCCCGGATCCTCCTGCCGTGGACCGACCTCGTGATCTGCCCCACGACATACCCAACCACCTCTCTCTTCTCCTCTCCGGCGGTGATGCGCGCCCTGCCTCCACGACCGCCTCTGGCAACGACGCCACCTTCTACATCTTCCTCGTCTTAGCCATCCTGGTCGGCGTGGTGGGCGCCGCCTCCAAGCTCGCCGGCGTGCACCACGTGCACGGCTGGCACGAGGGCAGCCTCGCCAACACCGCCGCGTCGGTGCTGGTGGCGTGCAAGGAGCATCGTCGGCTAGGCGGCATTGTCGGCTAGGCGGTGTGGCGAGGCCGTGTGGCGTGGCGAGGCCGCGTCGTCGGTAGCATCGACGCTGGACACTGCCGGCGCGCGTGCGCGAGCGAGGCGGCGTGGGCGTCTGCGGCGCGAGCAAGGCGACATGGGCGCCTGCGGCATTTTGTCAAACACCCTAAGGGCAGTGTCGACGAAGCCACGTAGTGCGGCTTGGCATCGCCGGCGTGGGTGTCTGCGGCATCGGCGAGGCGTTCTGGCGGCAGACGGCAGACGGCAGTGGCGATAAGGCGGCACGCGCGGAAACCTGGGGAGGGAAAGAAGGGGAGGAGCGGGGGACTGATGACCCACAAGTATAGGAGGTGTATCGCAGTATTTTCGAGGGAAGTGAAACCCAATTGATTGATTCGACACAAGGGGAGCCAAAGAATATTTATAAGCCTTAACAACTGAGTTGTCAATTCAGCTGCACCTGGAAAACAATCTTGCTCACAGTAGTTTATCAGTAGCAATAGTTTTGTAGTAGGAATAGTAAAGTAACAGCAGTAGTAAAGCAAAGACAGTAGTAACAAAATCAGTAAACAGTGGGATTCGAGTGCGGTAGGCATAGGGATGGATGGACGGGCGTTGCATGGACAAGACAATTCAAATAGCAATCAGAACATAGGGCAATTGCAGATAAATAAGATAAAGCATCCAAGTACTAGACAATCCTAGGCATGTGTTCCATATAGTCATACGTGCTCACAATGAAAACTTGCACAACATCTTTTGTCCCGCCAGCCCGTTTGCAGTGGGGTCTCTAGGGAACTACTGGCAATTAAGGTGCTCCTTTTAATAGAGCACCGGAGCAAAGCATTAACACTCCGTGAACACATGTGATCCTCACATCAAAGCCATTCCCTTCCGGTTATCCCGATTTCTGTCACTTCGGGGCCATAGGTTCCGGACAACAACGTGTGTATACAACTTGCAAATAAGACCAAAAACAATACTATCATAATGAATCAATAACGTGTTCAGATCTGAAATGAATCAATAACATGCCCTAGCGTGGCCAGGCCCAGCCCGTGCCTAGGGGGGCAGCCCCTTGCCCTCCTCTGTCTCGTATTCTGGCTCCTGGAGTCTTTAGGAAAAATAGGCACTTTGGCTTTTGTCCCGTCCAATTCCGAGAATATTCATTTCCTGACTTTCCTGGAACCAAAAACAGCAGAAAACAGGCAGCTGGCTTTGTGGCTCTTGTTAATAGGTTAGTCCAAGAAATCATATGAAAAGTACTCCAAAGTGTGGACAAAACACAAGAAAGTGGATAAACCAAGCATGGAGCATCAAAAATTATAGATACATTTGCAATGTATCAGGGATTAACTTTTGCATTGCGGATGACGGCGTGGCTGCGGACGACGTGTGTGGCTTTTGCTACCGGTTCCAGCCACAAACCGGTAGCAAAGGCTGGAACCAGTAGCAAAGGTAATTTTTTCTTTTTTTCTTTTCTAATTCTTTTTCTTTTCTTTTTCTTTTTCTTTTCTGTTTCTTTTCCTTTTCTATTTTTTTCTTTTCTATTTCTTTTTCTTTATCTTTTCTGTTTTTTTGTTTCTTTTTCTTTTCTATTTCTTTTTCTATTTCTTTTTCTTTTCTAAATTTCTTTTTCTATTTCTTTTTCTTTTCTATTTCTTTTTCTATTTCTTTTTCTTTTCTATTTCTTTTTATTTTCTATTTCTTTTTCTTTTCTGTTTTTTCTGTTTCTTTTTCTTTTCTATTTTTTTGCTTTTTTCTGTTTGTTTTTCTTTTCTATTTCTTTTTCTTTTCTATTTTTTTTCTATTTCTATTTCTTTTTCTTTTCTATTTCGTTTTCTTTTCTATTTCTTTTTCTGTTTCTTTTTCTTTTATATTTCTTTTTCTGTTTCTACTTCTTTTCTATTTCTTTTTCTATTTCTATTTCTTTTTCTATTTCTTTTTCTTTTCTATTTCTTTTCTTTTCTTTTTTTGTTTCTTTTTCTTTTCTATTTCTTTGCTTTATTTGTTTATTTTTCTTTTCTCGTGGAGGAAAGGGTTAGAAAATCTCCCGTGGCGGAGCTTCTCGAAGATGTCGTTGGTGCACACGCCCTACGACATCTTGAGTCTCCCCTCAGCATTCCACAAGCGTGAAAGACTCCATCTCTTCTAACAGTGTTGGAGAAAGGGTTGGGAAATCTCCCGTGGCGGAGCTTCTCGAAGATGTCGTTGGTGCACACGCCCTATGGCATCTTCGGAAGCTTCGCCTCGGAATTTTTTTCCTGCAAGCCCGTGAAAGAATCCATCTCCTCTAGCAGTGTTGGGGAAGGGTTGGGAAATCTTCCGTGGAAGAGCTTCTCGAAGATGCCGTTGGTGCATATGCCCTACGGCATCTTCGGAAGCTCTGCCTCAGAAAAATTTCCCTGCAAACCCGTGAAAGACTCCATCTCCTCTAACAGTTTTGGGGAAAGGGTTGGGAAATCTCCCGTGGCGGAGCTTCTCGAAGATGTCGTTGGTGCACACGCCCTACGGCATCTTCGGAAGCTCCGCCTCGGAAAAATTTCCCTGCAAGCTCGTGAAAGACTCCATCTCCTCTAACAGTGTTGGGGAAAGGATTGGGAAATCTCCCGTGCCAGAGATTCTCGAAGATGTCATTGGTGCACACGCCCTCGGCATCTTGAAGCTCCTCTCGAAAATTTCCCTGCAAACCCATGAAAGACTCCATCTCCTCTAACAGTGTTGGGGAAAGGGTTGGAAAATCTCCCGTGGCGGAGCTTCTCAAAAATTTCCCTGCAAGCCCATGAAAGCTACTTAACTAGTAAAACAAGCCAACCATCTCCATTGTTAATATCTTACATACAGTAACATCATTACACAAAAGTAAATGGGAAAGTGATTTTATTGAGATACACAAGTTATGATCCCTATCTAGTCTTCTGAGTTTTCTTCGTGTGTTTCCCTTTCTTCTTATTGCGACGCAACCATGGACAATCTTCATTATTTAACATGATGCTTGGGTCAGTTCTCACCTTGAAGGGTGGAATATCATCAAACTTATTATAATCTTCTGACATGTCTGTCTTGTCCTCTACTCCCACGATGTTTCTTTTTCCTGAAAGAACTATGTGGCGTTTTGGCTCATCGTATGATGTGTCCTGTTTTATTTTTTTGGGTTTGGTAGACATGTCCTTCACATAAAAAACCTGAGCCACTTCACTGGCTAGGACGAATGGTTCAGTGCCGTACCCTAGATTCTTGAGATCCACTCTAGTCATTCTGTACTACGGGTCTAACTGTACCCCGTCTTTCAGGTTGAACCATTTGCACCGGAACAAAGGGACCTTGAAATTAGGTCCATAGTCAAGTTCCCATATCTCCTCTATGTACCCATAATATGTGACCTTCTTCCCATTGTCCTCTGCTGCATCAAAGCGGATACCACTATTTTGGTTGGTGCTTTTTTTATCTTGGGCGAACGTGTAAAATGTATTCCCATTTATCTCGTACCCTTGAAAAGTCGATATAGTCGAAGATGGTTGCTTGGCCAACAAGTATAGCTGTTCTTCATCAGTGACATTAATGAGACGTGTTTGCAACCAACCGCCGAAAGTCTTCATGTGTTCTCCATCAATCCAATCTTCACGTTGCTCCAGGTATTCAGAGTGTAAAATATTCTTGTGTTCCACTATGTACGGAGCCACCAAGCTGGAATTATGTAGAACTACGTAGTGTGCTTGAGTGAAAGAATGTTCGTCCATACACATTGTTGCTTTCTTTCCTAGTGTGCCTTTTCCACGCAGTTGATGGCTCAATGCACGGCGCCCAGAAAAATGCTTGATGGCGGTGTTGATGTAGAGCTCGTTGGGAACCCCAAGAGGAAGGTATGATGAGCACAGCAGCAAGTTTCCCTCAGTTCTGAAACCAAGGTTTAATCGAACCAGTAGGAGCAAGGAAACACCCCAAAGGTGTCACTAGCTGAGCTTTGGCAGGGCGCACTACCGGTGCTAGTAGCAACGTGGAGACCTGCACAACACAACCACAGAACTTTGTCCCCAACTTGCGATGAGGTTGTCAATCTCACCGTGTTTTGTGGAAAACAAAGGATTATACGTATCGAATGGAAAGAAGTAATAGTTTGTAGAAAGTAAACACAAAGAAGTAAACAGTTGTAGATTGTATGTAAAGAAAAAGACCGGGATCCATAGTTCACTAGAGGTGGCTCTCCTTAGATAGATAACATGCTGGGTGAACAAATTATAGCGGGGCAATTGACAAACACCGAGAAAGCAATACATGCATATACTAATCATCTTGACTCCTTTGAGACTTGATTGGGCATTACAACATGATACATAGACCGCCATCCAACTGCATCTATGACTAATAATCCACCTTCAGGTTATCATCCCAACCCCCTCCAGTATTAAGTTGCAAGCAACAGATTATTGCTTTATGAACTGCGTGTAAAGTAAACAATACGATTGTTCTATGAACAAAGGATTGTTGTTTTCTCCCTAGTAGCAACAACACATCTAGTACCTTAGAGATTTCTCACTTCCCAGTTACGAGGCATGAACCCACTATCGAGCATAAATACTAACTCTTGGAGTTGCTAGCATCTACTTGGCCAAGATAGCTACTAACAATGGAAAGCATGCAAGATCACAAATAAGAAAGACATGATAGAATCAATAATCAATCTGAAATAGCATCTCAATATCCATCGGATCCCCGCAAACACAACATGCAGAATTACAAATAGATGATCTTGATCATGAATGGAGCTCACAAGATCTAGACATGAAAGCACAAAGGAGGAGAACCGGCCATCTAGCTACTACATGGATCCGTAGTCCAAGGATGAACTACTCACGCATCACACCTAGGGATGTAAACGGATCGGATCGGATCGGATATTGCTATTACCATATCCTTTACCATATTTTTTTGGCGGATTCAGATCGGAGCGGATAATAGCCGGATGCGGATTATATCGGATTACGAATATGGAGCGGATTCGGAGCGGACTCGGATCGGAAGAGGATAATCGAATAAATATACGTAGAAAAATAAAAATTTATTTAGTTTATACAAAAGAAATGACAAGAAAGCGTGCAACACTAGATAACAGTAGTATAAAAGTGCAAGATTGGTAATAGCATAGTATAACATGCATATGTAGCATGCATAGATAGCCGATACACTAACTAGATTGTCTAGATATTGGGGTTGTGCTAAATTTATCGGATTATCCTATTTGAGTATCTCGGATAATCCGCATAAAATATCAGATTATCCTTATCCGTCGGATATCATTAATACCATATCCGCTACCATATCCGTCGGATATCCACTCGACAAATATCCGCATCCTCAGCCATATCCGCCGGATATCTAAAAATGCATACCATATCCTCAAAAATGGACGCGGATGCGGATTCAGAGCGGAAATTATCCGTACCATTTACATCCCTAATCACATCGGAGGCTTGCATGGTGATGAAGAAGGCCTCCAGGGTGAATTCCCCTCTCCGGCACGGTGCCGGGAAGAGCTTTAGATCCCTCCTGATCTAGGGATGGAGATGACAACGGCTACAGACTCTTTCGTGGATTTTTGATCGGGTACTTAGGGTTTACGTCCCGAGGGCATATTATAGTCGGAAGGGGAGGTCGAGGGGGTGCCTGGGCTGGCCACACCACCCCCTGGCGCGGGTCAGGCCTGGACGCGCAGCCAGGTGGTGTGGTCGCCCTTTGGCCCCTCTCCGTCTCGTATTCTGGCACTTGATGACTTCCGAAAAAATAGGCACTTTGGCTTTTGTCCCGTCCAATTCCGAGAATATTCATTTTCTGACTTTCCTAGAACCAAAAACAGCAGAAAACAGGCGGGCAATCGTGGCTCTTGTTAATAGGTTAGTCCAAGAAATCATATGAAAAGTACTCCAAAGTTGGAACAAAACACAAGAAAGTGGATAAAACCAAGCATGGAACATCAAAAATTATAGATACATTTGCAATGTATCAACATCCCCAAGCTTAACTCCTGCTCGTCCTCGAGTAGGTAAGTGATAAAAAGAAAGAATAAGTTTTTAGGTGACATGCACCATCAAAGACTTGATCAAAGTATTTGCAAAACATTCAAAGCTGGGATCATAGTACTTCAATCATAACATGAAAGACAAAGTTCTAGCAATAAGCAAAGAAACTATTATGCAACATGAAAAGGCACAAGCAAAAGATTCATGAATAATAATGCTTTGCAAGACGTTTGTTTGTTTCACATAAAGAAAACATAGCATAATAGCATTCAACTTGTCCCTCATAGAGTAGCAACTATAAATGCATAGGACACCTTCAAAGTTCATAAGAGTGACTAGATACAATATTTTAAAACAAGCAATATCAAGTTATGCATCAATCAACTAGTCTTGGGACAATGCACATAGAACTAAGAATGGCCACTATGCTCTCAAAGTAGGTGCATAAAGATAGAAGTTGGAGACTCAATATAATGGTGGAAGAAAGGCCTTTTGTAAAAGGAAGTAGGGATTCAAGTCTCATAAAGAGCTTCCAAAAATTATGGTACTTATAGCTTTCAGCTCTCATTGCCCCTATCATAAGCATCTTTAAGGTGATTAAGGTTAAAGTGACACAACTAAGAGGATATGCTTGACAAGTTATAAACCGAAATCTCATGCCCCTTACTTACGAAGATCGATCCTCATGCTACTCAACTTCAGTCACGAGTAAGCTCTTGTCATTGTAAGTACATGTGTATCATTAAGAACCGCCAACGGGGTACCCCTTGCACATGATACGTGAGCTTTCCCATAATCAAAATGACAAGGCAAGCAGACAATGAGCATCTCAGCGATCTTTTTATTTGCTATTTGCATAGGTTTTTATTGAGGACACTTCATAGAGTGCTCATTATGGTGATGCTGCAAGTTTCAACCATGATTAGGCATGGCTTAGGCTAGCGGCCCATGTGTTTCTCTAACACACATACAAACTCCATGATCTTACAAGTTCCACTTTTATTTCACACCGCCGGGATCCGTAAGCAAAAGAACATGATATCAACGGGGTACAAAGTACAAGTGCAATGTTGAAAGCGTTCCCCATGAAACATGGTTCTTCTAAGTTCAACTTATAAAGCGCAAGCATATACGCAACAAACAAGGACCCAATGGTTCAAGTTTATTAGAGGCAAAAAGTAAAGTGTGCCATCAAGTTTGTGAGAGCTTTAATCACTAGTTTTCTCATAACAAGTTTAATTTGGAAGGTAAACAAAAGAATGACTATACTTGGAATAGCATAAGCTAGTAGGTAGGTATGGTGGACTCTTTGGAATAACTTGGTTTTGGGAGTTGGATGCATGAGTGGAACTCATACTTTGTTGTGGAGGCTAGCAAAAGACTGGGAGCGACAAACTAAGAGAGCAATAATGGACATAATTATGCAGAGCGACAAAACATCATTGATCAAAGCATAAAGTGATACTACAAGTTGAAAACTAAAGGATCATAAAGGCTATGGTGACTTGAGATAGTCATAACATGGTGTGAGCATGTGCCAAATCAACCCAAATAAAGCATCAAAGGAGAATACCACTATACTATGCTTTCATATGCTAAAACAACGCATGGTTCATCCAAGGCCATTAAGCAATCTCAATTGTTTATAACAAGTCATGCTACAACAAAGAATACTAAGCATAAAGCCAAAACAATATCAAGCATGGCATGACAAGGCATAGGCCACAGTCAAAAACGAGCTCTTTTTACCACAAAAGCATGAACTTTCCTACTCTTTTCCAAACCAAACCAAACTATTTGCAAACCAATGTATGAAAGAGGGGGTCCAACCAATTTATTCAGAAAACTAAGCAAACGAAAAACCAAAACAAAAACAAAAAATAAGACACTCCAAGAACAACACAACTGTGCATGAAACAATAAAAATGAAGCGTTTGGAAGAAACCTGGAATTTTTATTGATGGAGAAGGGGATGCCTTGGGCATCCCCAAGCTTTGACGCTTGTAATTCTTGGATATTTCTTGGGATGACACGCGTGGCATCCCCAAGCTTGAGCTTTAGTCCATCCTTCATCTCATTACTCATTCCTTCCATACACCTGAAATTTTTCCTTCATACAAAACTTCACACAATCTTTATTACCAACATTAGAGCACTCAAGATAAATAAGTCTCAAGGTTCAGTTCTAACACCAAATAAACTTCCATTAGAACACTATATACTGTAGCACTTCCCTCAAAAATCTCAATTCCCCAAAAGAACTCAAAAAGGAACCCACAAGAAGCAAATGCAGAAAATGGCAGAAATCTGTCAAAACAGACCAGCAGGTAAAAACGAATTTTTTCGAAGACCTTCTGTTGCTCAAATCAAAAAGTATTGAACTAACGAAAGTTAGATAACAACCTGGGGCAGAAGAACAAACAATTGCAGCTCAATACGACATACATATCTCTCTCACAAATTTTTACGGTGAAGCACAAAAAGCTGTTTCGGGACAGCAACTTTCCCAATCATTACTTCTCTCTCATTAGAGGTTACTCTTGGCACAAAAAGCAAATAAAAAGGATAAGGATAGGTTATTACAGAGGTAATAACTTCCAAGACTCATCTAAAACTTTTGGATTATCTCCCAATAAGTACTTTTCTTTAACGCCTTTAAGTTAGGCATAAGAAGCAAGAAAGAATCAAGTGTTCTCAAATGAAGAAGCATTAAGACCAAATTTTGTTTTCATAGGAGAAGCAAAAGAGATTTTTTCTCTCTTTTTAGGGAAGTGTTCTATACCTTTCTTGAATGGGAGTTGATATTTAATGGTGCCTTCTTTCATATCAATGATGGCACCAACAGTTCTAAGAAAAGGTCTTCCCAAAGTAATAGGACAAGGAGCATTGTATTCAACATCCAAAACATAGAAATCAATGGGGACATAGGAATTGTTAACCATAATAAGAACATCATTAAGACTCCCCATGAGTTTCTTTTTAACATTATCATCAAGTGGGACATTCAAATAGCAATCTTCATGAGGAGGCAAATCAAGCATATCATAAATCCTTCTAGGCATAATAGAAACACTACTATCAAGATCACACAAAGCTTTGAAATCAAAGTCATTCACTTTCATATTAATGATGGGTTCCCAACCATCTTCTTATTTTATAGGAATAGAAGCTTTATGTTTCATCTTTTCTTCTTTAATCTTTATGAGAGCATCAATAATGTGTTTTGTAAAGGCCATGTTCATAGCACTAGCATTAGGACTTTTAGCAAGCTTTTGTAGGAACTTAATAACTTCAGAGATATTGCAACCATCAAGATCAAAATCAAATTTATCATCTAAAGTAGTAGAACTATTACTAGCCTCAACACTAGTGGTGGTAATAGTAAAAACACTAATGTTTCTAGCAATTTCATCTTCTCTTTCCCACTTAGCATGTAATTCAGCTAATAGTCTAACATTTTCATCAATTCTTACTTGTATGGCATTAGTAGCTGCAAAGGGATTATCATTAGTTTCAGGTTTAGCAGCCATTTTATTCAAAGAAGATTGAGCTTCAGCCAAAGATGCTATATTTCTTTCAGCATTAGAGAGTTTTTCCTCAATAGTTTTATTGAAAGCAGTTTGTTTACTAATAAACTCTTTAAGCATAACTTCAAGTTCAGAGGGAGCACTCTTATTATTGTTGTAGGAATTTCCATAAGAATTACCAGTGTTGGGAGGATATGGCTTATAATTGTTGTTACCAAAATTACTCCTATAAGCATTATTGCCAAAGTTGTTGTTTCTTATGAAGTTCACATCAACTTGCTCTTCTTGAGCAACCAAAGAAGCCAAAGGAACATTATTTGGATCAATATAGGCTTTCCCATTCACAAGCATAGACATAATAATATCAATCTTATCACACAAGGAGGAGGTTTCCTCAATAGAATTTACCTTCCTACATTGTGGAGCTCTCTCAGTATGCCATTCAGAATAATTAACCATCATATTGTCCAGAAGTTTTGTTGCAGCACCCAAGGTGATGGTCATAAAGGTACCTCCAGCAGCAGAATCCAATAGGTTCTTTGAAGAATAGTTCAATCCTGCATAAAAAGTTTGGATGATCATCCAAGCAGTTAGTCCATGAGTGGGACAATTCTTTACCAAAGATTTCATTCTTTCCCAAGCTTGAGCAACATGTTCATTATCAAGTTGTTTAAACTTCATTATTTCACTTCTCATGGATATAATCTTAGCAGGAGGATAGTATTTTCCAATGAAAGAATCTTTGCATTTAGTCCAAGAATCAATACTATTCCTAGTTAAGGAATTCAACCATTCTTTAGCTTTTCCTCTCAAAGAGAAAGGAAACAATTTCAGCTTAATAATATCACCATCTATATCCCTATGCTTTTGCATCTCACAAAGTTCAACAAAGTTATTTAGATGGGAAGCAGCATATTCATTACCAATACCAAAAAATTGTTCTCTCATAACAAGATTGAGCAAAGCAGGTTTTATCTCAAAGAAAGTATTTTCAGCCACAGGTGGAGCAATAGGTGTGCTCATAAAATCATTGTTGTTGGTGCTAGTGAAGTCACACAACTTAGTGTTTTCAAGAGTAGTCATTTTTTGGGGGTTTTCAAATAAGAAAGCAAACAAGTAAAACTTTTTTTTTGTGTTTTTGAATAAAAAAACAAGCAAACAAAGCAAAAAGAAAACTAAGCAAAACAAAAACAACAAAGTAAAGAGATTGGTTATGAGCGACTCCCCTTGTGAAGATGTCCTTGACACCCCGGCAACGGCGTCAGAAAATCGCTTGATGGCTCAATGCATAGCGCCCAGAAAAATGCTTGATGGCGGTGTTGATGTAGAGTTCGTTGGGAACCCCAAGAGGAAGGTATGATGAGCACAGCAGCAAGTTTCCCTCAGTTATGAAACCAAGGTTTAATCGAACCAGTAGGAGTAAGGAAACACCCCAAAGGTGTCACTAGCTGAGCTTTGGCAGGGCACACTACCGGTGCTAGTAGCAACGTGGAGACCTGCACAACACAACCACAGAACTTTGTCCCCAACTTGCGATGAGGTTGTCAATCTCACTGTGTTTTGCGGAAAACAAAGTATTATACGTATCGAATGGAAAGAAGTAATAGTTTGTAGAAAGTAAACACAAAGAAGTAAACAGTTGTAGATTGTATGTAAAGAAAAAGACCGGGATCCATAGTTCACTAGAGGTGGCTCTCCTTAGATAGATAACATGCTGGGTGAACAAATTATAGCGGGGCAATTGACAAACACCGAGAAAGCAATACATGCATATACTAATCATCTTGACTCCTTTGAGACTTGATTGGGAATTACAACATAATACATAGACCGCCATCCAACTGCATCTATGACTAATAATCCACCTTCAGGTTATCATCCGAACCCCCTCCAGTATTAAGTTGCAAGCAATAGATTATTGCTTTATGAACTGCGTGTAAAGTAAACAATACGATTGTTCTATGAACAAAGGATTGTTGTTTTCTCCCTAGTAGCAACAGCACATCTAGTACCTTAGAGATTTTTGTCACTTCCCAGTTACGGAGGCATGAACCCACTATCGAGCATAAATACTAACTCTTGGAGTTGCTAGCATCTACTTGGCCAAGATAGCTACTAACAATGGAAAGCATGCAAGATCACAAATAACAAAGACTTGATAGAATCAATAATCAATCTGAAATAGCATCTCAATATCCATCGGATCCCCACAAACACAACATGCAGAATTACGAATAGATGATCTTGATCATGAACGGAGCTCACAAGACCTAGACATGAAAGCACAAAGGAGGAGAACCAGCCATCTAGCTACTACATGGATCCGTAGTCCAAGGATGAACTACTCACGCATCACACCGGAGGCTTGCATGGTGATAAAGAAGGCCTCGGTGAATTCCCTCTCCGGCTGTGGTGCGGAAGAGCTTGGATCCCTCCGATCTAGGGATGGGGATGACGGCGCTCTGAACTCTTTCCTGGATTTTTGATCGGGTACTTAGGGTTTTTGTCCCGAGGGCATCTTATAGTCGGAAGGGGAGGCCGAGGGGCTGCCTGGGCTGGCCACACCACCCCCTGGCGTGAGCCAGGCTTGGCCACGCGGCCAGGTGGTGTGGTCGCCCTCTGGCCCCTCTCCGTCTCGTATTCTGGCACTTGATCACTTCCGGAAAAATAGGCACTTTGGCTTTTGTCCCGTCCAATTCCGAGAATATTCATTTTCTGACTTTCCTAGAACCAAAAACAGCAGAAATGTAAGGCATCGTGGCTCTTGTTAATAGGTTAGTCCAAGAAATCATATAAAAAGTACTCCAAAGTTGGAACAAAACACAAGAAAGTGGATAAAGCAAGCATGTAACATCAAAAATTATAGATACATTTGCAATGTATCAGCAGTCTCCCCTCATAGCGCGATTCAGGAACACCGATCGGCTTAAGGTCAGGAATAAAGTCAACACAGAACTCAATTACCTCCTCTATTCCATAGCCCTTGGAGATGCTTCCTTCTGGCCTAGCACGGTTATGAACGTATTTCTTTAAGACTCCCATGGATCTCTCAAAGGGGAACATGTTGTGTAGAAATACAGGACCGGGAATGCCAATCTCTTCGACCAGGTGAACGAGGAGATGCGTCATAATATTGAAGAAGTATGGTGGAAACACCAACTCGAAGTTGACTAGACATTGCACCACATCCTTCTGTAAATTTTGTAGAGTTAGTGGATTGATCACCTTCTGAGAAATTGCATTGAGAAACGCACATAGCTTCACAATGGGTACTCGAATATTTTTCGGCAGAAGCCCCCTCAATGCAACCGGAAGTAATTGTGTCATAATCACGTGGCAGTCATGAGACTTTAGGTTTTGAAACTTTTTCTCTGACATGTTTATTATTCTCTTTATATTCGATGAGAAGCCAGACAGGACCTTGATGCTACTCAGGACTTCAAAAAAGATCTCCTTCTCTTCTTTGGTAAGAGCGTAGCTGGCAGTACCTTGATACTTCTCTGGATTCAGGTTGTTTCCTTCGTGGATACATTGATGGTCCTGCCGTGCATCCGGTGTATCTTTTGTCTTCTCATACACGCCCAAGAAGTTTAGCAGGTTCACACAAAGATTTTTTGTCACGTGCATCACGTCGATTGCAGAGTGAACCTCTAGGATTTTCCAGTAGGGTAGCTCCCAAAATATAGACATCTTCTTCCACATGGGTACGTGTCCGTCAACATCATGCGGAACAGATTGACCGCCAGGATCCTTTCCAAATATCACTTTTAAATCCTTGACCATATCATATATAACATCCCCAGTAGGGCGGGTAGGCTTCGTTCGGTTATCTGCTTCACCTCTGAAATGTTTTCCTCTCTTTCTTACGTGATGTTGTTTTGGAATAAATCGATGATGCTCCAGGTACACATTCTTGTTTCCCAAATATATACTGTCAGTCTCACCTAAACAGTGTGTGCATGCATTGTATCCCTTGTTTGACTGTCTTGAAATGTTACTAAGAGCAAGCCAATCATTGATGGTTACAAACAACAACGCTCGTAGGTTAAATTTCTTTTGTTCGTGCTCATCCCACACAGGTACACCTTCTTCACGCCACAACTGTAAAAGTTCTTCAACCAATGGCCTCAGGTACACATCAATGTCGTTGTCGGGTTGCCTCGGGCATTGGATGAGCACTGGCATCATAATGAACTTCCGCTTTATGCACAACCAAGGAGGAAGGTTATAGATACATAGAGTCACTGGCCAGGTGCTATGACTGGAGCTCTGCTCCCCGAAAGGATTAAAGTCATCTGTACTTAGACCAAATCTTAAGTTCCTTGCGTCATCTGAAAATGACTTAAACTCTCTGTCGATTTTTCTCCACTGCGACCCGTCAGCGGGGTGTCTCAGCATTAGATCTTTCTTACGGTCCTCTTTGTGTCATCACAACAACTTGGCATGCTTTTCGTTTTGGAACAAACATTTCAACCGTGGTATTATAGGAGCATACCACATCACCTTCGCAAGAACCCTCTTCCTGGGGGTGGACTCGCCCTCAACATCGCCAGGGTCATCTCGCCTGATCTTATACCTCAATGCACCACATACCGGGCATGCATTGAAATTCTCGTACTCCTCGCGGTAGAGGATGCAGTCATTGATGCATGCATGTATCTTCTGCACCTCTAATCCTAGAGGGCAGACAATCTTCTTTGCTTCGTACGTACTAGAGGGCAATACGTTCTCCCCTGGAAGCATCTTCTTTATTATTTTCAACAACTTTTCAAATCCCTTGTCAGAAGTACCATTCTCTGCCTACCATTGCAGCAATTCCAGTATGGTACCCAGCTTTTTCTGTCCATCTTCGCAATTTGGGTACAACAGTTTGTTGTGATCCTTAATATTTTCTCTAACTTCAACCTCTCCTTTTCACTTCCGCAGTTTATCTTCGCATCAAGAATGACCCGACCCAAATCGTCATCAGGGTCATCAAAAATGGGATCATCAAAAATGGGCTCTTCTTCATCTTCGTCTTCCCCCATTCTACTATCACCGTCTTCAGTGGACATAGGATAGTTGTTACTATCCTCTTCTTCTTCTTCCGCATCGGCCCAGGCCTCCGGCGACGGGCCGCGCTCCGCTCCGTCAGAAGTTAGCCTTTACTTTGTAGAATTTGGATCAACATATAACAGAGTAGATGGCGAAACGATACGACACACACTCCATCCTGAAGTTTGTGGCAGCGAAGGAAATGCCGAGGACGCCGCGCGAGACACCCCAACCTCCTACTGTGGTGTCTGTAGCGATCGCAGCAGGCCATGAGGGCTGCACGGCCTCGGTGGAGATGAGAACCGAGATGCAACACCGTTGGCCTTCTGCCTGGTGTTGAGCAACCCGTCAGATGCTGAAACTGACAGTGAGGAACCTACAGAGATAGCTGCGACGAGCGTTCGCTGTTCTGAAATGTCCGAGGTAAGAGAAACTCCCATTGGCGACTCTGCGGCAGAAATCTGTGACGCGGTATGAGAAACGTCGCGAGGCTCTTCTGCGGCAGGCAAAACGGCTGCCTTGGCAGCACTGAGGATTCCTGCTGCGGCAGAAGTGGCTGCAGCCGCCAGACCGGTGTTCTGCCTGTGTGCGCACGTCGCTGAGCGTGTTGTAGCAGCGACTTTTGGGCTCTCCCGCGCCGCATCATTTTTTTGAACATGGAGGTGCTGATCTAGTCGCAAGTGTAGACAGGCTCTCCTCTTCACAAGCAGCATGATCGCCCCACTTCCGTGAAGGAAAATCAAAAGAACCAAATTTAATGACTAAGTCTGAAGATACTTGCTTGCCAAAATTAGATGGTTCAGAAGTTGGAGGTTGATATGTCGAAGTCTTTTCTGGAGCTTTCGGTTGTACCTCTTTCTCCCTAGCATCATTCTTAGGATCAGCATCTTTCTGTTGCGAATCATCATCATTAGATTTCTCTACCATCACTACATCGTTGGGTGTTTCCTTTGAACCCTCAACCCCAAATGTGATGCCATACCCTTCCCCATCATAAAGAAGATCAGTCCATGCCGGTATATACTTAATATTGGTGACCTGAACCCTCATCCACACCTCACCAATCTGCCTAGTGTATTCCAAGTCTATATCTCTTGTTTTGCCAAGTAGAGTGCCAAGCGCCAACATACCCAAAAAGTCACACCGCAGTTTATAAGGACAACCCGATATTTTCACCCAAGTCTCCTCAAGCTCGTATCTATCCAAGTTAGTGGAGGACCATTCCTCAAAGTGCAAAGTGCAGTTTGTTTCATCAATAGGAATGTCAGGCATTTTATAAACCCTTGCTAGATCAGCCTTTGAAGGAAAGGCTGCCTTATAAATACCATGACCAGCAGGCCGTAGATCCCACTGATGTTCGCCCAGTATAATCCACTGTAATTCCCTTATAATTTCCTGCGGAGTCATCATCCCCCCAATCACCGAAATTCTACCAATCTTGCCACTGTCATGTTTAAAACGAATTTCTTCAGAGCCCTGAACCTCATGGAATATCAGTTCTGGCCGACATAGTCCATAAGTTACAACCGTAGGTCGAGGTATAGAAAGTAGTGGACAGTCATTCTTATCATGAGTAGCTTTTTCACAATAAATACAGAGTATAGCTGTGCAAGTGTCCGCAAAGTGACCAGAGTCCTCACAACAGAAGCATACAATTTTATCTTTCTTGGAGGCTTTAGCCCCTGCAGCCCCACCCTCCGAGGTCAAAGCTGCAGGAGCTGCTGCTGCCACTTGATGCGGTATCTCTGCTGCACTAACAGACGAGGCGCCGATGACAAGATTATTTTCCGCTGTTGAATCCTTCTATGGGTCCGTAGTAGGCCGGACTTCTCCTCCTCCACCCTGACAGCGGTAAGAGTTCCGATTACCAGCATAAGGCCTATAGTTCTGGTTATGATACGGGCGATGGCGGTAATTCCCACGGTTGTTATTGAAGTTCTGATTGTACCCCTGCCCGCCGTCATAATAGCCTTGATCGAACTGGCCAAAATCCCCAATGAAATTCTGATTTTCAAAACCTTGCCTATCAAATCCCCGCCCCTCGTTATATGAATTATTACCTTGGTTAGAGCTAGAACCCTGCTCAAAGCGAGATCCACCATTGTTGTGCTGCTAGTGTGGTGGTAAACCCGGCGATCCTCTTTGATCATATCCACCACCACCGCCTCTCTGATTGTAATCTCCCTGTCCAGAACGCGCATTGGAAAACTCACCATGGCCTCCCCCATTGTTCCTGAGCCAGTGTGGTGGCAGACCCTGCAAGCCCCTCGGCACAAAACCAGGAGCTCCCTCTCCCCGCAAGAAATCACTTTGGCCGCCACCGTTCATCTTGGTTGGCTGGTGGAGACGTGGTGATGGTTGTTGGAAGTTGCCTCCGCCGCCGGAGCGAGGGTTACCCCTGCCCGCCATGAGCAGTGAGGTGGATGGCGGCGAAGGATAGTGCAAAGTGGTGCGAGGGTCGGCGAGAGGGTGCCCTAGGTAAACACGAATTAGTCTGCTGCCCCGCTGATTTCGATGATCGATATCTGACACCAAGACTGAGCGGCCTTTTTCCACGGTCAGGGTGTCATTGGGATTACAGGCCCTCCGGCTGGTCATACTGGGAGTATCATATTACTAGTATCATGCATATGATATTAGTGTATGATACTATTTTTTTAGTGGTTAGTATCATATAATAGTATCATAGTACCATTGTATTTAATTTTTTCTACAATCTCAATGAAATTGTGTGTATGAGATGTATTGGTCATTAAATTACTTTGTTTCACGAGCTATGATATGGTATTATATTATGATACTACTAACACCTCTCTCTTTATTAATTGTGGTGCCACGTTAGATTTTTGTCAAGGTGGCATGCATGATACTCCTTATGATACTCCCACTAGGGCTAGCCTCATGCCCATTAGACCCAAAATTTTGAAAATGATCCGTCTGAGATCTGCTGCTCTGCGTCGCCGGCGGCCTCTGCAGCTCGCCGAAATCGGGATGCAACGATAACTCTAATTGCTCTGAGACTTCACTTCTTTTTTCTTTGAATTCTGATCCATTCATGAGCATCGAAATGTTCCAGAGAGAAAACACTTGGTTCAAGTACCGGTATTTTCAAAGACTTGGTCTCCAACGAGCGACGATGGAACAAAGGATGAGGGCTTACCTCCGGCGACGAAGGGAAAAGCTCCAGGGCCGCCTTCCTCTGACAAATTCGCTTCTCTATCCTCTTTTGTCCTCTGGTCGTGGACGAGCTTTGTACCTTAGATGAACTGGGCGAGGCCGCCCAGCGATCGCCGCAGAAGTGCCGGATAGAGAAACACATGGTTCAGTCTATGTTCCCGGCGTCTCCTATTCCCTATGTTCTTCCGTCTTTTGGTTCTTCTCTCTCGTGTTCTCTCTGTTGTTCATGTTGGCAACTACTAACATGTCAAAAAAAAGCGAAGGAGAGAGTGCGGTACCTACAGTGATGAAGATATGGTGGTATATATAAAGAAAAATGCATTACTCGCACTAGTGGAGCTTGGTGAAGCATTTTATGGCCCAATGAATGCTGGTGAGTTGTGGTGAGTTATTTATCAGTGTAAGTTGTATGCATTGGACCTTGAAAGCTTGTGCTGGCGTACAAAAGTTGATTGTGCGAACAACAATTGTATTTTCTAATGCCATACCGTGATCGAGTAGGCAAAGGTAAAGTAGTGAATAAGTAGCACACACAAATTATCATATTTTACTCTCGTTCCATTTGAGTCGAGAAAGGCAAATGTGATTAACAGAGCATGAGGGCGATAACTTGTAGAGTAAAATACATCAATGGTCACTGACCTGACGTCATTACTCGCCTAGGTCATTGTACATCGTGATACGCAATTTGCGGTCACCGAATACACGTCGGAGTCTGGTCTATGGTCATTCGTCGCCGTAGAGCCCCGTATTTTCTAAAGAGGCGGACCCATACTTCAGCCCCCTACCGTCCCTAGGGACTATTTATAATCATAGAAAAGAACATGGCTAAATTGAAAAAACATACAAATAAGGTTGCCATCGTGGACATGTGATTCACGGGTCGCTCTCGTGCACGACCTTACCGGAGCTTCTGCAACGGAAGAAGTCCAAATTGAACCTTGAATTCATAGACAAAGCTAAATCGAACCTGAACTCGTGATCCCTAAAGTTGGCACACTAAAATCTTTGATCCCGGTCTATTTTAAACCTTGGGTCTGTTTCAGCTGGGATTCGCTGACGTGGCAAGTCAGATTCCTTTTATTTTTATGTTTTCTATTTATTTTTTAGTTTTTTCTTTTATTTTTCCTTACGGTCACATGTGGAAGCGGCACCTGACGAAGAGGGATCCGAGCACCGCCGGCATCTGCAGTTCCGGCAACCTACGGGCGGCAGGAGCCCGCGAGAGGGGCTCGCGCGCGACAAGCTAGCGGGACGACACTTCGATTGAACGGGAACGGAGGAGGTGCAGTTGAGCCCATGAAGGGCGACGACGAGCTCTAGCAGCGGCGTGCGTCGGTGGTAGCTGGAACATCAACATGGCGAACTTGGCGGATCAGGGAGGAGGGCTGTGGACCGAGGAGGAGGGTTGCAGACCGGAGCGGAGCATGACGGAGCAGCGCGCCCAAATCAACGGCGGTGGTGCTTGTCCGGCCGTGGGGAAGACGGTGTCTAGGCCCCCAATTTAAAGCTTCTCATGTCCATTCCTCTAGCCTGGAGGGTCATAGCTGTGATGTTGAAGTATGATCCAAATTCTATTAAGGATGCTAATTTCTGATGGAGCGGAGCGAGTCCTGTCGCTGGAGGCGTGGGCCGATGCGGATATTATGTTTATCAAAAGAGGACGAAGCATTAATATATTCAAAGAACTTGCTCTAGATGAGAAAATTCAGTCTGATGGAGCGGAACGAGTCCTGTCGCCGGAAGCATTAATATAAGTCACTGAACTCGCAAGATGTTACCAACGGATCAATTAAGTTCAGTCTGATAGAATTCGGGTCAGAAGGCCCAGTCTGGTTGCAGCCGTGGCGTAGTGAAATGGGAAAAGTATACGTGGTAAATTCTATAAACCGAACGAATAAAAATCCAGCAGATAGAATCCTTCAAATTCCTACGAATATCTTTCAAATCAGATAGGCCATCCAAATGTGTCCCTTTTCGATAGGGAAAGCTTATTCATGTGGAATACTATGTGCTTCGGATCTGATCGACAATCAGCAGGAGCAACCAAAATTGATTAGCGTCGTACAGGAGTTCACTTCGCATGAAAAAAGAAGACATGAACAAGCAGTTTCAACATCTCACTCTTCTTTTTGCGGGTACACTCTTGAAGGTGAATGAGGTACAGGAGGTGCGTGCAGAACACATGGGAAGTGCACTTGGAAGGTGATTACTTTCAGGCATTGCATCAGTGTGTAGCAAAAGAAGTCATGACCAATCGACCACTGCTCAGAAAGTAGAACCTGAGTTTGAACATCTCCTTCCTGCTTCTAATCAGCCGAAACCGTCTTCAAAAATTTCATGTGCAAGGTGGAAGATTTGTTCTGTCTATGTTCCCAGCGCCTCCGGTCCCTGTATTGTCGTGATGGTGTCATGACAGATGATATGGATAGGCTAAAGGTTGGGCCAATATGCGGTAGATAAATTTAGGGAGGGGGAGTGTGGTAATTCCACACACAGATGCTTTGTATTCTCCAAGTTCGATGAGTTTACAGATACTCCTTGAGCTATATTGGGGAGAGGAGGAAGAAGGGGCTCTCTTACTCTCACCACTACCACTACTCAAAGAACCAACTACTCAAATCCCAACCCCTTCTACAGAGGCCCTAGTGCTCCTTATAAAGGGGAGGCTAGGTCTCCAATTAGGACATACGTGAAGGCATATTTCAGGAAATATGTCTCTTCCCAAAATAGCAAACCGATCGGGTCATCTTTTGCCATCGTAAGCCCCACAGAGGCTACGTAAGCCTCTGCGGCACCAGCGTCATCCAACACAGGCTGCGTCACCTTTGTCAGCCACGCCTCGGTGGTCCTTCCCTCTGTCCGCTTCGCTCATGCTCCAGCATACAGTGCCCACCTTTTGACCAGCGAGATATCTTCCTTCTCTTGCAAGCCTGATATAACCCGGGTCATGCCTGGTTAATCCGTCCCCGCGGGTACCTGCATACAAGTTACAAAACGCCTGCCGGCATATGACATACGTCGGCCGGGACTCAGTTAGGTGGACATCCTCCGGTCCGGGTTACCCCGTAAGTCGGCCTGCCTTGAGGTGACTTGGCCAGCATTCGCTTTGACCTTGCCATACCTCGGCTAACTCGGCCTCTGTACCCCGGCGTGACCCTACCCGGGGGTATCCCCCCAACATTAGTCCCCGAAGCTGGTGCGGTCTTAGCAACCTCAGCTGCTAAGGCCACGGCAGGTTCAATCTTTTTGCTCCTTTTTCCGAGTTACTCCGTAGCTCGGATCCCGTGTCGTAGCGTTCCCTTGGCACATTCCGAGTCATCACTCGCTGGCCGGGTCACCCTTCAGTTTTCCGGGTTATCCTTCCTTCTCTCATACACCTCCCCACGTCCTACTTGGAGGGTAATCATTATCTTGCCTTATTTTAAGGGCATGTGCCCGTTACTGTGCTTATTGTCAGTGTTTACTGCAGCGCACGTCGCGTCACCACTACCTCCTCGTTAACTGCATCATCACGTCGCGTCATGGGATCTCCTGCGCCCTGTGGCCCTCCCTGTGGCTTGCCTCTGATTGGCTGATCCGGCTGATACACGGCCACACCGTGTGGCCTTGACACATTGCACGATCCCACTACCCTCCACTGGGGCGTGGTTAATCTGTCGCGCTAGACTCGCTGCCGCTCCCGCACTGCTCTATCGCCATGGGTTCGCGCCAATCTAAGCCCCTGCCCCCACCTCCGATAGGGTCGGTGAGGACAGTGACTTGGAGATGACCGAAGAGGAGCTCGCCGTCGCTGAAGCAGAGACGGAGGAGGGGGAATCCATGGAGCGTGGTGCTTGGGCCGGTTCTTGGGTGTGCCAAGACGATTTGGACTGGCTCTACCGCACTCGCCGCATCCCCGAGGGCGTGATTGCTCGCCTCGCCTCCGAGGAGCTCGCTCCCTCACCCAATCCGGGTGAGTTCGTGGTCTTCCTATCCCACTTCCAGCGCGGCTTCGGCCTGCTAGTGAGCGATTTCTTCCATGACTTCCTCAACACCTACGAGCTCCAACCTCACCATCTTCTGGCGAATGCCATTACGTCCCTTTCTTCATTCGCCTCCACCGTAGAAGGATATGTCGGCCTGTGGCCCATGAAAGAGCTCTGGATCCGGTTCTTCGGTTTGTGAAGGAACGTGATTCCGGATAAGCTGCGTGCCCCGGAGGACAAACATTTGACTCAATTCGGTGCTGCCTCCATTTCTCCCCGGAAACAATCCGTCTTCCCCCGAGTCACGGGGCTTGACTCTTGCAAGGGCTGGGCCCGGACCTTCTTCTATGTGAGGAATGGCACGGATGAAGATCTGATCCGGCTGTGCCCCTATGCTCCGGGTCCTCCTAATCCGAACTTGTGGGACCGGGTTTCCAAGAAACCAACTGTCTTGACGAATCAAGTCAACAAGCGGTTCCAGGAGCTGAAGGATTTGGGGCTGCGCAACGAGGACGCGATGATCACATTCGTCCGCAGCCGGATCTCCCCTCTCCAGAAGCGCACACATAAACTTTGCCACATGAGCTGGCGACTTGACCCCAACCGGACTTCCTCATTCGAATTGAATAATACCGAGATATTCCGCCGGGTTAAGGCCCTCTTCACGGCCGACAAAGACTTCTCCGCTGATTGGGAGTGGGGGATGGAGCATTTCTGCTGGGACAAGCCTCCTCCTACGGTAAATCTCGTGATTTAATCTTTTTCCGAGTTATATCCTATGTCGGAGTATGTTGTTTATTTGATCCCTTTGTATTTTCTTCTTAGTTGTTTCTTCAGCAAACCCTTGAAGATGGCACTGAGCCTTTCCTCAAATGGGCGAAGGATCGACTCGCCTCGGACGAGGAGGAGCCGGATCAGGAAATGTTCCTGCCATTTCCTGATGCAACCAAGCGACCCACTGGTAACTTCTCTTCCTTAAGGGATTGGCCTGATGATGAAGATGATTTCGATGTTGAGGTGATGGAGGCATTTGACGTTGGGCCCATTTCTTACGCATTTCCGGCTTCAACTAACCCGACTGGGCAGATCCATGAAGATCCTCCTCATGCTACGGGTGAGCCGGTCCTAGCCGCGTCTAAGAAACGGGCTGCCACTTCCGCTGCTTCCTCCGGACCTCCCAAAACGACTAAGAGGCGAAAGAAGTCCGCCAACAAGACCGCCACCAAGCCTCCGACTAAAACCATAGTCCGGAGAGCTCGAAAGCCCAAGGAGCCCTTGACTTCTGACGAGTAAGTCACTTCTCCCTTTTGTCCAGCTCTCTGCTTCATGCTTTTCCATCTATGTGCCTTTTCTTGTTATAACTTGTTATTCGTCGTTTGATTCGGCAGGGCTACGGTGGAGGTTCCCCAGAGAGGCTCTAGCATCTCCTCCTCTTTCCGGCATAGCCCATCTCCCCCTCGTGGCGATGATACATGCCCGCTGAGCCCAATTCAGGAGGGTTCAGTGGCTGCTCCGGGTTCTAGCCCACCTCGTCCAGAGGAGGGCAATCTTAGAGCAGGGGGAAGTGGCTCTGCCGAGGTAGCGGATGCTCCCAGCTCCTCATCGGCTCAGACGCAGCCCGCCACCTCCGAGGTACCAACAACAGCACCAGCACCAGCACAAGCACAAGCATCAGCACCAGCACCAACAGCAGCACCAGCAGCAACACAAGCACCAGCACCAGCGCCAACTCCCTCTGCCTCGTCCGAGTCTTCCAAGCCTCGGCGAGAGGGCCCAGCTAGCACCAAGACTGTACCCAAATCCAAATCTGCAGCTCAAACTTCGGCCTCTCAGCAGCAGCCCAAGGCCAAGAAAAGTTCTGATGCCACCAGGGCAGCATCCATCGAGGCTGGACAATGCACGCTCGCGTCCATGCTGCCAAAGAAAGATGCCTCCCTCGGGTCAGCTAGCAGACAACTCTCACTGCATACCAGCCCCGCTGCCGCCCAAGTTGCAAGGAAGGAGGCACACGCCAAAGGCTTGGTCACGCCCCACATGCTCAGTGGAGAGAGTTATCCTTCGGCTCTGATCGAATACGTCGATAATTGGAACAGAGCGGAGTTCGTCAATAACGACGATCTCCCTAAGAAGTTTGGGCCCGCCGAGTTTAGCACGCAAATGAACACAATGGCCAAGGCTATCAACCTTGTTGGCCGGATGATGGAGGTACGCTACTTTGTTCTTTCTTTAACATGTACAAGTGCTTAGATATATCCATTAGTCCCCGAGCCTCCGGGGGAGTAACTTGTTACTCGGCCGGATGCTCCCTAGAGAACTAGCATAGCTCCTTAGTAGCTTCGAATATGCATACACCGAAAGCCGGGTTAAGTTCCACTTGGCCTGTATTTTGCACACTTCGAATATGCACACACCTAGAGCCGGGTTAAGTTCCACTTGGCCTGGATTGTGTACACTTCGAATATGCACACACCTAGAGCCGGGTTAAGTTCCACTTGGCCCGGATGTGTACACTTCGAATATGCACACACCTAGAGCCGGGTTAAGTTCCACTTGGCCCGGATGTTATACACTTCGAATATACATAGAACTAAGCCACCCTTGCTTTTTTCAGATCACCACCAATCGCCGGAGCACTGAGTTTTAGCGCCTCTTGGACACACACAAGGCGATGTGCTCGAAACATGCCACACTTCTCGCTGAGTTAGAGAAAAGGGGTAAGCTTTCACTTTGACTTTTACTCATCTTTCTGTGCCTTTCCTCGCCGAACTAATCTGTCATTTGAATTGCGCAGCCGAAGTGGAGGCTGAAAACAAAATTATGAGAAAAAACTTGGCCGAGATAAAAGGTAATTCGCTTTGATTACTCAATTTCTGTGCTCTCTCTCCTTTCTCCTGAGCTCGGCAGATATTCATACCTCGGCTCTGCCGGGTCAACAAACCATTTCAGCATCCCTTGAAGATAGTGTGCCCGTGCCTGATATGCTGTTTCATTTTCTCGAACAAGCAGGGCAACATCAGGCCGAACTCAAGAAGAAGGACAACGATCTTGCCAAGATCCGAGCTAAGGATGATGAAATTGCCAAGCTCAAGGCTGAGATGAAAAAGCTCAAAGATCTCCACAAAGTTGAGATGGACAAGGCTGGCCAGGACTTCACTAAAGAGCGAGAGCGCCTTAACCTCCAACTTGCAAAGGATCAAGAATTGTAGAAGGAGGCCGATGTCAAGCTTGACTCGGCTAACATTGAACTTGAGAAGCTCCGGAAGAGGTGTGCTGATTGCACCAATGAGCTGACCCGGATCCATAGTCATATCTCACGTAAACTCCTTTCCTGCAGCCGACATGTATTTTTCCGGGTTAAATTCTTTTACTTATTTCACTTGTTTCGTTTTCAGGCAAATTCCCCTAGAGCGATGCCATTGCGGCTACTGCCGTAGCCAAGTTCCGCCAACAAAGGGGTACCACAACTGGTCCAGGCTCTGAACCCATTCCTTATGACATGGAGGATCTGCTCGTTAGCCTCTCCGCCCAGATTGAAACCGTGAAGAACTATGGTTCGGGTCTCCTGGATGCAGGCGTCCGGATCTTCCGTGCCCTTTGGCCTGAAGTGGATGTTCCAGAGGGATCCACTCCTTTGATTAACAGGCTGATAGATTGTGAGACGCAGCTTGACCTCTGGAGGGGATCCGCCGGACGCGCCGGAGCTGAAACTGTCCTCCACTTTGTTCTCTCATGGTATGAAAAGCTAGATTTGAAGCTTCTCGAGCGCTTACGCACCGGATCAAGGTGGTCGAATGACCCGGATTGGGTAGCCCAGCGTAAGGCTTGCGCCCACAACCTCATCCAGTTTGCCCTTGTCCATCAATGGAATGAAGGACCAAGTTTCCTTGGTGTTGTTGACGATGAATATGTCGAAGATGGTTCGGATGAGCAGGAAGAGGACGAAGCCTCGGACGTCGAAGAAAATGAAGACGACGATGAGGTTGAGGCCAGAGTTCCACCTGCTGGCGCCAAGTTACCTCCTGCTGCTCCTTGAGCATCAAAAAACACTTTGAAATTTATCAGATCCCCGGTATGTCGGGTGCAGATGTATTAAGCATACTGATTATGTTTTGCTATCGAGTTATTTATGCCGGATTAATTTGGGCGTAGTCCCCGAGTTTCATTTTCTTGTTCCTTCAATTTCATGGCTCAGCTCACGTCTAGCTTGATTCGGTTTTGTGACTTACGAGTCCGAGTTTCAAAAATTGACTTAACAATACTTGGAAACTTTAGGCTTAGCTCAAGATAATCCAGCATAGTAAAAGTAAGGTAAACTTAAGGTTAGTCTGAATAACAAATGTTGGCTCGATTAAGTTCTTTTCCTTAGTCGTTTTTTGTGTGCTACACAATTCCAAACTTGTTCTCTTGCTTGCCATGAAGCCAATTCTTGTTGGACAGCAGTAAGTCGAAGAGTTGAGTTTTTGGTGCTCACACACTACTAATCCGGCTTAGGTAGAAGCAACTTACGCCAGCTGACATAAAAATAGATAACAAATATAGAAGACAATAGATATTACTAAGGCAGTCCCCGAGTTACTGCTCGAGGTGCCAAGATTTCATTGATAAACTCATTGCCAGCATACATACCGACATATGAGAGACTCGGATACACACACTTCTTTGTTAAGTGTAGAACGGACGGAGTAGAGCTACATTCCATGGACGCCTAGATTCCTCGCCGGACCTGTCCGCCTTGTTCTTCTCCTGTGGTTTTGCATCGATGAGGTAATAAGAGTCATTGTGCAATGCTTTGCTCACAATGAATGGCCCTTCCCATGGGGGGATAACTTATGCATGCCAGCAGTACGTTGTACCAGCCGGAGTACCAGATCACCTTCCCGGAAGACTCGGGGGTTTACTTTCCGGCTATGATAGCGTCGGAGATTTTGCTGATATATGGCGGATCTGGACAATGCCAATTCTCTCGCTTCTTCCAGCAGATCAACATCATTTTGTCGGGCTTCTCGCACTTAGGCTTCTGTATACTGGGTGACTCTAGGTGAATCATGCTCTATGTCGGCTGGTAATACAGCTTCTGCCCCATATACCAGAAAGAATGGCGTATATCATGTTGATCGATTCAGAGTTGTTCTTAAACTCCATAGTACCGCTGGTAGTTCTTCTATCCAGCACCCCGCTGATCTTTGCAGCAGCTCAATGAGCCGGGGTTTTATCCCGGATAACACTAATCCGTTGGATCTTTCCACTTGTCCGTTTGATGCGGGGTGAGTTACTGAAGCAACGTCCAGCCGAATCTTCTTATCTCGGCAGAATCGCGCAAATGCTCCTTCAGCAAAATTAGTGCCATTATCTGTTATGATACTGTGAGGATAGCCATATCTCAGGATGATATCTTTGAGGAATGTCAGGGCTGTAGCTCCATCACATTTTCTTATTGGCTTTACTTCAATCCACTTTGTAAATTTGTCAACCATGACCAAGATATGGGTCATGTTTCCTCTCACCGGCTTAAATGGTCCAACCATATCCAAACACCATACGGCAAATGGCCAGGTAATTGGTATGGTCTTGAGCTCCGACATTGGCATGTGTGTCTTGGTGACATACCTCTGACAACCATTGAATTTTCTTACTAGATCTTCTGCTTGTTCCAAGGCACTTGGCCAGTAGAATCCATGCCGGAAAGCCTTTGCCACTAAGGCCCTGGATGAGGCGTGATGCCCGCATTCCCCTTGACGTATATCTCGGAGGATGTCAAGCCCTTCTTCTGGGTCAACACACTGTTGCAGGACATTAGTGACACTCCTCTTGTATAGCTTGGCATTGATAATTGTGTATGCCTTTGCCCTCCTCTGAACTTGCCTTGAAAGCACTTCTTCATCGGGCAAGGATCCATTCTTCAGGAACTGGAATATGGGCAGTGCCCAAGCTGGTATAGCTCGCACAGGAAACACATCCTCGTCAACTTCCATTTGATCCACCGACATAACCTTGGCCGGATCACGCCGCGCAGTCCCCGGGTTTTGCAAAGCAGTCCCCGGGTTACCTGGACCACTTCCCACGTCAATGTCCATGGGCACAGCTTCCGACTCCGGATTTGCCGAGATATATATTGACTCGGATTCTGGGGATGGCCTGATAGATGGCTTTCTGAGGTGCTCTAGTGCTATACCCGGTGGAATCGCTTGTCGGGTTGATCCGAGTTTCGACAAGATGGCGACCTCATTTTCCAGTCGGGGTATATGATGGAACTCGCATCCCTCGAAGTATCCTGATATCTTTTGCACATGAAATCTGTACAATGCCATGTTTGCATCCAATGCATCCCATTGCCCCGAGACTTGCTGAACTACCAAATCCGAGTCACCGAAGCACTGGATCCAACGTATTCCAATTTCTTTTGCCACTTTGAGCCCATGCACAAGTGCTTCATACTCTGCAACATTGTTTGATGCTGCGAAATGGATCTGCAGCACATACTTCAGCTGGTCCTTCTTGGGTGAAGTAAGCACAACTCCGGCGCCTAACCCGGTTTTTGTCTTTGATCCGTCAAAATGCATTCTCCAGTAGTTCGGATCTAGCAACGGTGGCTCATATTGCATCTCGGCCCAATCGACGAAAAAGTCGGCAACAGCCTGAGACTTGATCGCATCTCTCCTGTCGTATTGTGGAGCATAAGGGGCTAGCTTGATAGCCCATTTTGCGATCCGGCCGCTCGCATCCTTGTTGCTCATTATCTCAGATATGGGGGCTTCACATATCACTTTGATTGGGTGTTCTTCAAAGTAGTGTTTTAGCTTCTTTGCTGCCATATACACACCATATGCCATCTACTGATAGTGAGGATAGTTTTGCTTTGGTGCTGATAATACCTCGCTTAGGTAGTAGACTGGCCTTTGCACCGACTTACCCTCTTCATCGCGCTCTACCACCACTACTGCACTTACAACTCGGTTAGTTGCGGCTATATAGAGCAACATTGGCTCTTTTGATAGTGGAGAGGCCAACACTGGTGCAGTGGCTAACATTTTCTTTAACTGGACGAAGGCTTCATTGGCCTGCGGTGTCCATACGAATTTCTCCGACTTTTTCATCAGTTGATAGAGAGGCAATGTCTTTTCTCCCATCCGACAGACAAACCGACTTAAGGATGCCAGACAACCAGTGAACTTCTGGACATCGTTAGGACACTTCGGCAATTCCATTCGTTCTATGGCTCGGATTTTAGTTGGGTTAGCTTCGGTACCCCGGCTGGAGACGAGAAATCCGAGTAATTTTCCAGCCCGGACACCGAAGGTACATTTCTCCGGGTTAAGCTTCATCCGGAACCTCCTTAGGTTCGCGAATGTTTGCCTGATATCATCAAGGAGCGTTTTGCTTTCCTTGGTCTTTATAACCACATCATCCACATATACTTGCACATTTCAGCCGATTTGGTCGTGTAAACACTTTTGCATACATCTTTGGTACGTTGCCCCTGCATTACGTAAGCCAAAAGGCATGGTGCGATAGCAATAAGCCCCATACAGGGTGATAAACGCAGTCTTTATTTGATCATTCGGGTTCAGAGGTATCTGGTGGAAACCAGAATAGGCATCTATGAATGACAAGAGTTCACACCTAGCAGTAGATAACTTGATCTATCCTTGGCAGTGGGAATGGATCTTTTGGGCACGCCTTATTCAAGTTCGTTTAATCGATGCACATACGCCAAACCACTACCATGTTCGGATCATCTTTCTTCTTTTCCACCAACACCAGATTAGATAGCCAATCTGGGTAAAGCACTTCCATGATAAACCCAGTGGCTAGGAGCCGAGCTATCTCATCTCCAATGACTTTTCTCCTATCTTCGGCGAAGCGGCAGAGAGGTTGCTTCACCGGCTTTGCTCCAGGTCTCACATTCAAAGAGTGCTCGGCGAACTCCCTCGGAACACCTTGCAAGTCCTGTGTGGACCAAGCAAAGATATCCCGATTCTCATAGAGGAAGTTGACGAGCTCGCTTTCCTATTTGTCATCTAACCCGGCACCAATCTTTATGGTGCGCTCTGGGAACAGATCGTCAACAGGCACTTTCTTTGTATCCTTCGCTACTTGAAATGAGACACTTCCATGCGGGTTACTCAGCGCCGGCATATATTGCTGTGCGGACTGAGCCAATGCCGCCACTTCCTAGATCTTTCTCTTTTCTTGTGCGATCACGAGTGACTCGGCCAGGTTAGACCCGGCTGACGCACACTCAATGGAACGTCGGAAATCTCCTGCTATGGTAATTACTCCATTTGGCCCGGGTAACTTCATCTTCAGGTAACTGATGTGACAACTTGCCATGAATTTGTTCAGGGATGGCCTGTCGAGCAACGCGTGATCCGCGCTTTCTAAGTTTACAACCTCAAACTCCAAATTCTCAGTTTGGCAGTTATCTCTTGTGCCGAATAACACGTCAACCCGGACTTTTCCAATGGGTTCACAGGAAATGCCTAGCACAATATCATGGAAAGTTGTCCTCATGGCCTGGAGCATGTTTTCCGAGATACCCAACTTGCGCATTGTATCTACATACATGATATTGATGTTGCTGCCATTGTCGATCAGCACCTTGGAGAATCTCACATTGATATTTGGCCCGATGAACGTTCGGTCCAGCACTAATGCATATGAACCAGGGCTTGGCATGAGCTTGGGATGGTCCTTGATACTCCATGTAATTTCCTAATCCGACCAAGGCATATACCTCGTCACTGCCGGCATAACCACATTCACTTCCATATGTCGGCGTTGCAAGCTCTTTCTATCTGTTTCCTCCATGGTGAACACACAATAACTCTGGTGATGCTCTCTGTATTCATTTCTCCCCTCATTTCCGGGGTATCTTTGATCTGGTTGATGCTGATTTTCCACCTGATGCACTGTATCTCTTCTCTCATGGTTTTCATACCTCAGCGGAGGCGGTGGCAACATTAACTATTGCGTGTTCGCTCCGAAGAGCAATTTCTGCCGGGGTAACTCCTGCCGAGGTTGATCGTTCCGAGATGCCTGAGCATTCCCCGAACCACTTTGTTCAATCTTCCTCATCCACTCGCATTGCCGAGTCGTGTGACCCGCCGGGTTACTCGGATTTGGCGTGTGAAATTTGCACGGCTGATCCAGCATTGCCTCATACGTATACCTCGGCCGGTCTTTCTTTTCTTGCCACTGTCTCTTTTGCTCGGGCATCCAAGTTTTCTTGCCATCATTTCTTGGGGTCCACTGTTGCCCTCTAGTTTTCTAACGTTGATTGCTCCCTGCTCCGGGCTGATCTTGATTTACAGCAGCAACTTGTTGCGAACTGTATCTATAATCCGGTCTATCATCTCTTCTCTTACCCCGGTAATCATTTCGCCGGGATGATCCGGATCCATCTCGCTGGTAGTACTCCTCATTTGACTCGTTTGACATAAGCCGGGGTTGAGTCGGATCACCTAGAGCATACAAATCAGCAATCCAGATTGTCTCTGCCAGTTTAGTTGGCATATCCCTTTGTAACCTTTTCCGCAGCATGATTGCATATCTACACCCTTGTGCAAACCAAGCTATGGCCTGTGACTCAATCACCCCTTCACATAAATTTCTCACGTTGCACCAGTGGGTTAGGAATTCTCGGTCTATTTCATTTGGTCTCTGCTTGCACATTGCTAGGGTCCGTGGCCTATTCGGCCTCTGATACATGCTCAAGAAGTTACTGACAAACATTTCCTCAAAATCGATCCAACAGTTGATACTTCCGGGCGGTAAATTGTTTAACCATACCCTCATTGGCCCCTCCAGCATCTGAGGCACGTATCTCACCGCCCATCTCAAATTGCCTGTCGCAATCTTCACTGCCATTGCGTAGTTGATCAACCAATCCTCCGGCTTAGTGCTGCTGCCATATGTTTTCGTGCCCCTAGGTAACTGGAAGTTAGGTATCGGAGGTTCTTTCATGATCCGGGGCCCAAAGCACGCTGAACCCGGAGGACCTTGCCCCTCAATCTGTTCCGACCTATAGAGCTGATCCAGCTTTAACCTGGCGTCGTCAGGCATCAAGTTCCTGCTTCCCAACCTTGACCCTATCACGTGATAATCCGGCCTAGGGTATCCTGCGTTCACCATTTCCGAATCACCGTCATTGTATCTATCATGCTTTTGTGGAGCACATCTCTTCTGCATACCTTGGTCGGCACTTCGCTCTTGCTGTGGTATATTCCGCTGCTGTGGTTGCCCTGCACCCGCCGAGTTACGCTGTCCGACATTGCCCTTTATAGCGTTTCCTTGACCAGCATTGCCTTGGTCGCGGTTTCCTCGGCCAGCTTCACCTCGACTGACACTCCGTCGATCCTCATTTCCCTGCACTGCTTTTCCTTTTCCTTCCCTTGCCGGGTCATATGGGACTATCTGTTTGTTTCTCCTCGCCGAAGTTACCACTTCCTCTCTTCTTGGACCATCATGAGGGGACGATGCAGCTCTAGCAGATTTCTTCGGGTTTCCCATTGCCGAATAAACGACCTTGGAAGCCCCAGCTCTTGCCGGGTTAGCCCTGAGCAACTCCTCATTCTGTCTGTTAGCGATCCGAACTAACTCGTTGACCCTCTCTTGCTGTTTTTGCCGGGCTTCACCCGTCAAACCTTCTAACTCGGAGGCAGCTGCATCTGCTGCTCTGAGGTTCTTTGCCGGGGTGCTGTACTTCGGCAACCCCATGGACAAAGGGTTCTCTGATTCCTCAACTCTAGTATCACCCTCTTTGTTCATCTCACTAATGAGGTTTCTCCCTTTTACTTTTACAGCATCTACCTTATTTGCTCTTGCGTACTCACACAGCACCATGTTCAACGACTGCTGAGCTGCGGCTATCTTTTTCGCGCCCTCTAGTATTTTCTGCCTAGTTTCCTCTAACTCGGCATGTGCCTGAGCCGGATCTACCATAGGTGCTATGGGGCTTTCCAAGCTATCTATCGCCTGCTGCAACAAGTTTTCTGGCCTTTCTAGCGGTGGACCTCTACTTTTCCTGGGCGCCTTGGGTGTTACCTCCGGATCTGGTGCCGGGTCTTTGCTCGCGCCAGCGTCAGGCGCTGTCATCATCACCTCAGCGCTGTCCGGGAGGCAAGTGATACGCGCACCGTGAGCCGCGCTAAGTGGTGGCTCGCCTCCCTCGACGACGTGCCGCGGGTGAACGCAAGTCACATCGACACCGACGTAGATCCTGTGGGCGCCAAGCTTGACGAAGATGCCATCGCGCGGTGGAGGCCGCTTGCCGAAGCAGCCAGCATTGTCGCTGACATAGTCCAGCGCTCCAAAGCGCTGAACAAGCCCAGAGACGATGCGCTCGCCATTGCCGATGAGGTTTCCCGTCCGGATCTTCACTCCTACTAGCGCCGCTAGCCCCACGGTGGGCGCCAACTGTCATGGTGGTGTCACGGCAGATGCCATGGATAGGCTAAAGGTGGGGCCAATATGCACTAGAGGAATTCAGGGAGGGATAGTGTGGTGATTCCACACAAAGATGCTTTGTATTCTCCAAGTTCGATGAGTTTACAGATGCTCCTTGAGCTGTATTGGGGAGAGGAGGAAGAAGGGGCTCTCTTACTCTCACCACTACCACTACTCAAAGAACCAACTACTCAAATCCCAACCCCTTCTACAGAGGCCCCAGTGCTCCTTATAAAGGGGAGGCTAGGTCTCTAATTAGGGCATACGTGGAGGCATATTCCAGGGAATATGCCTCTTCCCAAAATAGCAAACCGACCGGGTCACCTTTTGCCATCGTAAGCCCCGCAGAGGCTACGTAAGCCTCTGCGGTGCCAGCGTCATCCGACACAGGCTGCGTCACCTTTGTCGGCCACGCCTCGGTGGTCCTTCCCTCTGTCCGCTTCGCTCATGCTCCAGCATACAGTGCCCACCTTTTGACCAGCGAGATACCTTCCTTCTCTTGCAAGCCTGATATAACCCGGATCATGCACGTTAATCCGCCCGTGGTACCTGCATACAAGTTACAAAAGCTGTTTGACATACGACATCGTCGGGACTCAGTTAGGTGGACATCCTCCGGTCCGGGTTACCCCGTAAGTCGGCCTGCATTGAGGTGACTCGGCCAGCATTCGCTTTGACCTTGCCGTACCTCGGCTAACTCGGCCTCTATACCCCGGCGTGACCCTACCCGGGGGTATCCCCCCAACACGTATGCTCTTCTGTCTTTTGGTTCTCCTCTCTTATGTTCTCTCTGTTGTTCATCCGGCAACTACTTAATGACTTGATATAGTAAGGTTGTGCTACTAACATGTTCAAATGAAGTGAAGAACAGAGTGTGGTACCTACTATGGTTAAGATAGGGCAGCATATATAAAGGAAAATGCAGTACTCACACGACTGAAGCATTTTTTTCACGCGATAAATGTTTGTGAATTGTGGAAGGTATGTTGTCAATTGACATAAGTCCTATGCACAAGCCTGTTACGGTGTTACCCCTGAAAGCTTGTGCTGGAGTACAAAAGTTGACTATGTAAACAACAACTCTGCATTTTTCCAATGTTATTAATTCCACAGTATTACCTGTATGATAATTTACTCTTGTTCCAGTTGAGTCAGCAAAGGTGTTTAGGAGAACATTTGGGTGATAAACCTGTCTTTCCTCTCCTCCCGTCGACAAGAAAATCAAGGCAAGAGGCGGATCCCAAAAGGGTATCTAATTAATTCATATTGTTGTGCTCGGCCGGATAGATTGTAGAAACTCGGCTGCAAAACCAAAGTGTGAAATAGATAAAGCAACGAATGCAACTAGGGACATGAGATTGTCATTGTCTTTTTGGTGTGGAAAGGATGAAACGGACAAGGGATGCATGTAAGATGCCTACAATATACAGGCAAGTCATAACAAAAACAATCATGGTTATATAAGTTCGAAAAAATTGTTATCAACATACATTGTCCCATAATTGGCATACTGTCAAATTTGGGACCAATACATAACAACATACGTTGTCAGGGGGATGATCCCCGGATACCCCATCCGAATAAGAAACAGGACAGTTGGATCTCGGCCGGCTGACCAGATGCAGCCGGACAGGGTAGCATGGACCGGCTACCACCCGGTAGCCGGACCATGAGGAGGTAGCCGGATACAACAAACATAGCCGGATCCAATCAGAGGGACAGGGCGTACCGTGCACTGACGACAAGACGGGCAACCACCCGCCCATACCGAAGACTTGGCGTGGTGACGGGAACGATGGCCTGTCGACGACGGCTCGCCTGGCGTCCATCGGCCTACGACCATACCGCTCATACACCGATGTGACATACCATGCTTGCATCAGATGACTAGCCGCTGGGACCCGCTGTGGGGCCCGCCAATCGGATTAGCTGCTGAGACCCTTACCTCTCTTCCTATATAAGGAGAGGGAGGGCCTCAGTAGAAAGGGTTGGTCTCAGTTCATTTAAGGCAGTAGCTAAAGGATACAACTCGAGGAGCACTTGTAGCTCGTATATTTCACCTAGTCAGATCAGGCAGGAGTAGGGGCTTTACCTCACCACGAGGGCCCCGAACCTGGGTACTTCTTGCGCTTCGCCGCCAGATCCAATCTCGCTGCATGCGCCGTCGATAGCCTTCCTGCTAGTCCCCACACCTCTATTTAACCTTTTTAGGTACTGCCGTTCCCAATACAACGACAGTTGGCGCCCACCGTGGGGCCGATGGCTTCGACCGGAGTCACGTTCCGCACGGGACCCTGCACTTCAGCCGGTGAGCGCGTGGCCTCCGGCCTGGTGCTCACGCTCGGCAAGTTCGACTGCGTCATCGACAATGCCTCCTGCTTCGCCGGGACTTCCTTCCCGGCAAACGGCACCGTTCTGCTATTCGGCGATCTCCCCGTCTACATCGCCACCGTCCCGGAGCATTTCCCTAGGGAAATCGTCTCTGTCGCGGGGCCGCCATGCTCAGGCGGCGGCACCTCCGCCGCACCTTGCGGCGTGGAGGTCATGATGGCCGGATCTAGCTCGCAGCCCCGCCGGCCGCGGGAGTGAGGCGTGGACGAGGTCGGAACTTCTGCTCCCACGCAGCCTCGGAACCCGGTCGAGGATGCCATTGATCAGCTCCTGACGCCGGTTACCCTCGGGGACAACCCGGAGGAGAAGGAGGCCAACTTCACCATGGAGAGACAGATCCTCCTCCAGGAGGCCATGGAGTTGGCAGCAGCCCGCAAGCAGCTGGAGATTGCTAGGCGCGAGTATGACCGCGCGCACGGCCTCACCCCGGCTACCGTGGAGCCGAGCCAGCGCGGCCAGGTACGACGTCGGGGCGGTGAGCTAGGCGGCAGGATGGAGAAGGACGGAGAACCGGATCCCGCGCCTGCCCCTACATGGCCCACCTACAGCACGCCCATCAAGAACCTGCGCGCGGCGCGAGCCGCGGCAGAAGAACTACCCAGCCTGGAGGGCGAGGAGCGAGCCCGCCAGAACGCCAAGGCTCAGAGATCCTCCGCGACGAAAGCAGGTGCGCCAACCGCAGACGCAGAGGACCTTAGCTACTCCAGAGGAAGCAGGCTACCCGCCAACAAAGGGGCGCACCACGTGACATGTAGCAGCGTCCTTCCTCAGCCGGCTAGGGGCCCGCAGAGCGCCGCAGCTCGCAACAGGGGCCAGCCGCCAGAGCAGACGGTCAACAAAGAACCCGCCACCTCCACCCCCACCAGCCGGAGCACCTGCAGCCGGGTTCCGCCTCTCGGCCGGTGGGAGCGCCAACCCGGATTGTCCGGATGCCCGCGATCAGATCGATCTGCTTCGCTTGCGCCACACGGAGGAGGAAGATTCTACCGAACCAGTTTGTTTGGACCCGCATCCGAACGAGCCGTTTCGGATAAATTCTCCTGCCGAGACACCCCTGGCACGACAAAGAAAGATAAAGTCGAAGATCGGGCGACCGACTACGCCACGGCGGTCGCATCGCCCACGGAATAAGCGCATAGCTGTGGGTTACGTCCCCTCATGCTAACCGGGTCGGCAAGGACCTGGCTCAATAGCTCGCGCCAACAAAGATCAACGCCTGGCCTGATTTCGAGAAGGTTTTCGTCCGCAACTTCAACGGCACGTACAAGCGCCCAGGGCGCCCGCGCGACCTGGCCTTGTGCGTCCAGGGCTACCGCGAGACCGACCGCGAGTACCTCGCCAAGTGGACGGAGCTCCGCAACACTTGCGAGGGCATCCTGGAGAGCCAAGCCATCGGTTTCTTCATCGAAGGATGCCGAGAGGGCACCATGCTTCGCCACCGCCATCGTGGTGACGAGCCGAAAACCATGGCGGAGCTCATGACGGTTGCCGACCAGTACGCCACAGCAGATGCCGCCATGAAGAAGCCCCTCCGGGTAAACGCGGAAGGCCGTCCGACTCCCATGGAGCCGGCTCGCGACCGTCCGAGCAATCCGGCTGGTGAAGCCGGATCCTCCAAACGCCACGGCAATGACAACCGGTTCCACGAGGACCGCCAGGACAGGTAACAGAAGCCTCGCTACCATGCGCGGCAGGTCAATGCCGTAGAGGGTGCGCCCGACGCACCGACTAACGACACAAGAAGGCAGAAGCCCCGGCTCACCTTCGACCAGATGATTGACGGCCCGTGCAAGTGGCATAGCGGTCCCTTCAAACCGGCTACGCACACCACCCGGAATCGCAATTGGACTCGCCACTAAAGGACCAGGCAACCAGCCCGTCCCGCCTCCCCCACCGGGTGGACCCCCACCACCGGCTAGGGGAGCCGGTAATGATGGTAACGGCGGCAACAACAACAACGGCTACCCCCAGCCGCACGCCGCCTACCACATCTTCGAGACGGAGCAGGACGACAAGCACGGCCGCAGGCGACGCTCCAAGGAGGTCAACGCCATCGTTTCTCCGGTCCCCCAGTACCTGAACTGGTCGGAAACCCCCATCACCTGGAGCCGGGCAGATCAACCGGAGCATCTGCCGACTCCCGGGGGCTACGCCATGGTGCTCGACCCCCTCATCGTCTCCAACGCTTTTGCCGATTTCGCGTGTCCTCATCGACGGAGGCAGCAGCCTCAACCTCCTCTACCAGTCCTCGCTGGAGAAGCTGGGCATTCGCGAAAGCGACATGCGCCCGACTACCATGACGTTGCACGGCGTACTGCCGGGGCCAGCCTGCGCTCCGCTGGGAAAAATCCAGCTGGACGTCATCTTCGGGACCGAGGAGAACTTCCACCGCGAACCAATCTGGTTCGAGGTGGTAAATTTGACGAGCTCCTACCACGCTCTCCTCGGGCGCCCCGTCCTCGCCAAGTTCATGGCCGTCCCCCACTACGCATACCTCAAGACGAAGATGCCAGGACCCCACGGCGTGATCACCATCGTCGGCTGCTTTAGGCGATCGATGGAGTGCGCCTCAGCCGGTTCTAAACTAGCAGAGGCCCTCATCATAGCCAAAGAAAAGCGCGCGATCATGCGCAATGTGGCCATGGCCCAGAGACATTCCGAAAGCAGCAAACCGGCTGGAGAAGGAGCTTTCCAGCCGGCAAAGGAGACGAAGAGGATCCTGCTCGACACCTCCGACCCGACTAAGTTCGTCACCATTGGTGCCGGCTTAGACAGCAAATAGGAAGGCGCGCTCGTCGACTTCCTCCGTGAGAATCGGGACATTTTAGCATGGTCTCCCAAAGACATGCCGGGTGTGCCGAGGGAGTTCGTCGAGCACTCACTTCATGTGCGTCTGGATGCCAAGTCGGTCAAGCAACCTTTGCACCAGTTCGTAGAAGAGAAGAGAAAGATAATCGGTGACGAGATCACCCGGCTCCTCGCAGCCGGGTTCATTATGGAAGTATACCACCCGGACTGGTTGGCGAACCCAGTCCTGGTGTTGAAAAAGAACAAGACCTGGCACATGTGTATCGACTACACCATGAACAAGGCATGCCCGAAGACCCTTCGCCTTGCCCGTGTCGATCAGGTCATCGATTCCACGGCCGGTGTGATTTGTTGTCTTTTCTAGATTGTTATTCGGGTACAATCAGATTCGCTAAACCCGCTGATCAGATTAAGACATCATTTATCACCCCACGGGCTTTCTGCTATGTAACCATGCCTTTCGGCCTAAAGAACGCAGGCGCCACCTATCAGCGATGTATGCAGAAATGCTTGCACTCGCAGATAGGCCGAAACATGCACGCTTACGTGGATGACGTGGTCATCAAGACCAAGGAAAAGCGCACCCTCCTCGAGGACCTGCAAGAAACATTTGGCAACCTCCGCCAGTACCAGATGAAGCTGAACCCAGAAAATGCGTCTTCGGAGTACCATCCGGCCAGCTACTCGGTTTCCTCGTATCTCAGCGAGGCATCGAGGCAAATCCGGAGAAGATCGCGGCCATCGAAAGGATGCAACCGCCCAAGAACCTGCTTGGAGTCCAGAAGTTCACCGGATGCCTGGCTTCCCTCGATTCATCATCCGGTACGTGGAGAAGGCACTTCTGTTGTACCAGCTGATGAAAAAGACGGACAAGTTCTCCTGGACTTCGCAGGCCGACACCGCGTTTCACGACCTCAAGCGCATGTTGTCCACATCGCCGGTTCTAGCCACGCCGGCTAGCAAGGAGCCGATGTTGCTCTATATAGCAGCCACCAGCCGGGTCGTCAGCGTCGTCCTGGTGGTGGAGCGCCCCGAGGAAGGCAAGGCTCAGCAAGTTCAGAGACCCGTCTACTACCTCAGCGAGGTTCTCTCCCTCTCCAAGCAGAACTACCCCCACTACCAAAAGATGTGCTACGGCGTATACCTAGCATGCAAGAAGCTCAAGCACTACTTCCAGGAGCACCCGATCAAGGTCGTGCGCACTGCACCCCTTTCGGAAATCATCGGCAACAAGGACGCCACCGGCCGGGTCGCCAAATGGGCCATCGAGCTCGCCGCCTACTCCATCCAGTATGAGCCCCGGCTCACGATCAAGTCACAAGCAATGGCGGACTTTCTCGTCGACTGGGCCGAGACCCAGTACCTCCCACCGGTTCCGGATTCGGACCACTGGAGGATGCACTTCGACGGGTCGAAGATGCTCGGGGGCTTGGGAGCCGGCATCGTGCTCACCTCGCCCAAGGGAGACCGGCTGGAGTACGTGTTACAGATCCACTTCAAGGCCTCCAACAACGTAGCCGAATACGAGGCACCGGGCGCATGGCCCGCTGGCCAAGGAAATCGGCCAACCGGATCCTGGCTTCGCGATTCGGACCTGGTGGTACAACAAGTATCCGGGAATGGGATGCCAGAGACGCCAACATGGCCTCTACCGTTCCACATCCGAGCTCAGCCTCCTTCGACGGGTGTGAATTTCATCACGCCCCGCACCAACAACAAGGCAGCTAACACGCTTCCAAGATAGGGTCCACCAGCAGCCATCCCACCAGGGTCTCCTGGAGCACTGAAGCCATCCATCAACCCGTCCGAATCAGATTCCATCATCTGGCGGAGGCGGAGCGTCGGGCAATGGGCGGTGCCACCAAAGAAGAAAAACTCGTGCCAACTCCAGGCGGTGCCCTCCGCTCGCGGGACCTGGGCTTCCGGCTCGCCCAGTGGCTCAGGGGCTGCCGCCCCGGATATCCCACCCGGACGGCCCACCGACACCCGACAGCCGGAGGACAGGAGCGTCCTCGTCATCCGGGAAGTGCCATCCTGGGCACAGCCCTTTATGAACTACATCGCCAACAACGAGCTCCCGGACGATGAGGTGGAGGCTAGACAAATCCGACGCCGCGTGCACACATACACCATCATAAACGGCAAGCTATACAAGCGCAGTGTATCCGGTATCTTCCAAAGATGTGTCGACGTAGACACAGGCTACCGGCTACTCAAGGACATCCACCAGGGCGAGTGCGGGCACCACGCGTCGTCAAGGGCGATAGTCGCCAAGGCGTTTCGCCATGGCTTCTATTGGCCCACCGCCCTCGAGGACGCCGAGCAGCTGGTCCGCGCGTGCAACGGGTGCCAACGCTTTGGGCAGCTCAGGCACATGCCAACCTCGGTGCTCAAGACTATACCGATCACCTGGCCCTTCGCGGTTTGGGGCCTCGACATGGTCGGGCCCTTCAAGCGAGCCCGCGCGGGAATGACCCACCTGCTGGTAGCGGTGGACAAGTTCACAAAGTGGATCGAGGCCAAGCCTATCCGGAAGCTGGACGGGGTGACGGTTGTTACCTTCTTCACCGACATCATCAACAGCTTCGGCTACCCCAATAGCATCATCACCGACAACGACACGAACTTCGCCAAGGGGGCCTTCGCCCGGTTCTGCAGCAACAAGGGCATCCGGCTAGACCTCGCCTCCATCGCACATCCGCAGTCCAACGGGCAGGTCGAACGAGCAAACGGCTTGGTGCTAGCCGGCATCAAACCACGTCTCATCGAGCCGTTGGAGCGATCACCCGGATGCTGGATCGAGGAACTTCCGGCTGTGCTGTGGAGCCTCCGCACCACACCGAATAGGTCAACCGGCTACACGCCATTCTTCCTGGTCTATGGATCGAAAGCCGTCCTCTCCGCCGACATCGAATTCGACTCCTCCCGCAAGCTCCTCTACGACGAGCAGGCCAACAAGGAGGCGCGGGAGGACGGGGTAGATCTCCTGGAGGAGGCCCGCGAGCTGGCCCTGTCCAGATCCGCCTTGTACCAGCAGCGACTACGCCGCTACCATTCCAGCCGGATTCGCCCAGTCGCATTCCGTGAGGGTGACCTGGTTCTCCGGCTGGTGCAAGACACGAAGGGCATGCACAAGCTATCACCACCCTGGGAGGGCCCCTTCATCATCAGCCGGGCGTTGCCCAACGACTCTTACTACCTCATCGACGCACAGCAGCCACGCAAGAACAAGATGGACAAATCGGACGAGGAGACCGAACATCCTTGGAACGCGGCCCTGCTGCGCCCGTTTTACACCTAGTCACCAAACAGTGTATGTATCCCGAAAACCTCATAAATGAAAATGCGGACTCCCACGAGAATATCGGGGGCTCCTTCTGAAAATGTCTGCGTACCTGTTCTCCGATTAAAAAAAATTCCGGCTTCGGCTACCCCTACCCGGGGGCTCGCCGGCTGGCCCGGCCTGTTAAGCCAACTAACCGGCTGAGTAGTGTGCGATGATGTCAGAGGCTCACTCTTCGTCTCAGCTACAGACCGCAGCCCGGCTGTCCAGCTAGCAAGAGCAAAAGCCCGAGGCACCCCACATGAAAAACAGGGAAGAGGCGTGACAGATCGGGCATCCCAGCCCCGCAACTAGCTCAAACCAATCCAGCCGCTAAGCCGCTAGTACCGTGCGTAATGTACTGTCAGCTCCCTTCGATTCCGGCTGCAGACCGCAACCCGGCTGTCTGGCAAAGACGCAGCGAAAACAGCAGAACATACGAGAAAGCGGCTAAGCGCCTAGAAAGGAGCAAGCCAGTTTTTGAAAAAATAAGCCGTTCCCCGGCTACGATTTGACGGACTAACCTATTAACCTATGAAGATGTATGTGTATGCATATGTGCGTTCTTGTCCGACTACTTCGAGTCGGAATTCAGGAGAAGGAAAGAAGATTCTAAGCCCTTGCCTTCATCAAGCGCTCCGAATCTCGGGGGCTACACCCACTGGGTGCGCTCACGCGCCCCCAATGGAATCTTGTAGTTCCTGGCCGACTAAGGGCGTTTAGCCGGCAGTTCGGAGCCCACGTGAGGGCAATGGCGGGAGCAATAAAAGACAAGAAAGATTCAAAGCACCTGGCTACGCCAGCTACTCCGAATCTCGGGGGCTACACCCGAGCAGGCGCCCGCCTTGGAATGATGGTTCCCGGCCAAGGCGCCCAGCCGAGAAAGCAGCCCGGAGGGGTGAGGCCAGTCGGATAAGTTAGAAGAACGGGGAAGAACAAGGAAGATTCGAAGCACCTGGCTACGCCAGCTACTCCGAATCTCGGAGGCTACACCCAGTGGGTGCGCTGGCGCGCCCCCACCATTATATTGAGTCTCATTACTACCTGAAGTAGTGAGGTAGAGCTACTAACATGTTATACTGTCATGAAAATAGGGTGGTATATATAAAGAAGAAAATGCATTACTTGCAGTGAGTGAAGCTTGGTGAAGCATTTTTATCGCACGATGAATGCTCCCGAGTTGTGGTAGGTATGTTACTAACCAATATAAGATGTACACACTGGCATGTGCCCTGAAAGCTTGTGCTGACGTGGAAAAGTTGATTGTGTAAACAACTCTATATTTTCTAATGCCATTCCACGGTCTTAGTGAATAAGTAGCATGGATGGTTTATCATAATTTATCCTCATTCCAGTTGAGTCAGCACAGGTACTATATGTGATTAGCAGACCATTTGGGGCGATAAATTGTACAGTTGTACTGCAAAGAGAAGAGTAATTCACGCAAAGAGAAGAGGTTAATGTGTCCTTTTTAGACAGGGAAAGCTTCTATTCGTGTTGAATGCTATGTGCTTAAGGTTTGACCAAAAATGCGCAGGAGCAACATAATGATTAGCGTCGTACAGAGACGAACAATACTAGAGGGAGCTTAGCCTCTTTGTTTTAGACTCTTAAATTGCAAGAGACTGTAAAAACAAACAAACAGATCCGCAGACAAACAGTATTTGAGTTCACTCCGCATGGAAAAAGAACACATGACCAAATAGTTTCAATATCTCACTCTTTAAGGTGAACGAGGTACAGACGCAGCTTCAGTGATTTGGGTGAGACCAAGTCTGAACCTGACTTCCTTGAAACAGGCATTATGCCCCGCTTTATAAATAAAGCCACAACCAAAAAGTACGACCAAGTCACCGACGCCCAGACGTCAGATGATAAAAAAGAAAAGGATCGCTGGGGCCACAGCACATCATACTCAAGGAAGCAAAAAACAAAAAGGAAAAGAGGAGCTGGTGAGAGGCGCCCTCTAAGAAGCCGCGAAGGTGCTAGCAGGAGCCGTGAAGCGTTGCGCCGACGCCCTGGGAGCTTGCAAGATGCCGTCCACGCTCTCTCGGTCCCTCTGTCTAGACAGCGGGTGATGGCTCAATGCACGACGCCCAGAAAAATGCTTGATGGCGGTGTTGATGTAGAGCTCGTTGGGAACCCCAAGAGGAAGGTATGATGAGCACAGCAGCAAGTTTCCCTCAGTTATGAAACCAAGGTTTAATCGAACCAGTAGGAGCAAGGAAACACCCCAAAGGTGTTACTAGCTGAGCTTTGGCAGGGCGCACTACCGGCTAGTAGCAACGTGGAGACCTACACAACACAACCACAGAACTTTGTCCCCAACTTGCGATGAGCTTGTCAATCTCACCGTGTTTTGCGGAAAACAAAGGATTAAACGTATCGAATGGAAAGAAGTAAAAGTTTGTAGAAAGTAAACACAAAGCAGTAAAAGATTATAGATTGTATGTAAAAGACAAGGACCGGGATCCATAGTTCACTAGAGGTGGCTCTCCTTAGATAGATAACATGCTGCGTGAACAAATTACAGTGGGGCAATTGACAAACACTGAGAAAGCAATACATGCATATACTAATCATCTTGACTCCTTTAAGACTTGATTGGGCATTACAAATTAATACATAGACCGCCATCCAACTACATCTATGACTAATAATCCACCTTTAGGTTATCATCCGAACCCCCTCCAGTATTAAGTTGCAAGCAACAGATTATTGCTTTACGAACTGTGTGTAAAGTAAACAATACGATTGTTCTATGAACAAAGGATCATTGTTTTCTCCCTAGTAGCAACAGCACATCTAGTACCTTAGAGATTTCATCACTTCCCAGTTACGGAGGCATGAACCCACTATCGAGCATAAATACTAACTCTTGGAGTTGCTAGCATCTACTTGGCCAAGATAGCTACTAACAACGGAAAGCATGCAAGATCTCAAATAACAAAGACATGATAGAATCAATAATCAATCTGAAATAGCATCTCAATATCCATCGGATCCCCGCAAACACAACATGTATGGATTACAAATAGATGATCTTGATCATGAACGGAGCTCACAAGATCTAAACATGAAAGCACGGAGGAGAAACCAGCCATCTAGCTACTACATGGATCTGTAGTCCAAGGATGAACTACTCACGCATCACACCGGAGGCTTGCATGGTGATGAAGAAGGAGCTTCAGATCCCTCCCGATCTAGGGATGGAGATGACGTCGGCTACAGATTCTTTCGTAGATTTTTGATCGGGTACTTAGGGTTTTCGTCCCGAGGGCAACTTATAGGCGGAAGGAGAGGCCGAGGGGGTGCCGGGAGGCACCACACCACCCCCTGGCGCGGGCCAGGCCTAGCCGCGCGGCCAGGTGGTGTGGCTGGCCCCTGGCCCCTCTCCGTCTCGTATTCTGGCGCTTGATCCCTTTCGGAAAAATAGGCACTTTGGCTTTTGTCCCATCCAATTCCGAGAATATTCATTTTCTGACTTTCCTGGAACCAAAAACAGCAGAAAACAGGCAGCTGGCACTGTGGCTCTTGTTAATAGGTTAGTCCAAGAAATCATATGAAAAGTACTCCAAAGTTGGAACAAAACACAAGAAAGTGGATAAAACCAAGCATGGAACATCAAAAATTATAGATACATTTGCAATGTATCAACATCCCCAAGCTTAACTCCTGCTCATCCTCGAGTAGGTAAGTGATAAAAAGAAATAATTTTTGAGGTGACATGCACCATCAAAGACTTGATCAAAGTATTTGCAAAACATTCAAAGCTGGGATCATAGTACTTCAATCATAACATGAAAGACAAAGTTCTAGCAATAAGCAAAGAAACTATGATGCAACATGAAAAGGCACAAACAAAAGATTCATGAATAACAATTCTTTGCAAGACGGTTGTTTGTTTCACATAAAGAAAACATAGCATACTAGTATTCAACTTGTCCCTCAATAGAGTAGCAAATATAAATGCATATGACACCTTCAAAGTTCATAAGAGTGACTAGATACAATAGTTGCAAACAAGCAATAACAAGTTATGCATCAATCAACTAGTCTTTGGACAATGCCATAGAACTAAGAATGACCACTATGCTCTCAAAGTAGTGCATACGGATAGAAGGTGGAGACTCAATATAATGGTGGAATAAAAGCCTTTTGTAAAAAAGGAAGTAGGGATTCAAGTCTCATAAATAGCTTCCAAAAATTATGGTACTTAAAGCTTTCAGCTCTCATTGCCCCTATCATAAGCATCTTGAAGTGATTAAGGTTAAAGTGAACAAACTATGGTGTACATGCTTGACGAAGTATAAGTCAGAAATCTCATGTCCCTTGTATACGAGGGCCGCTCCTCATGCTACTCAAGTTTAGTCACCGGTAAGTTCTTGTCATCATAAGTACATGTGTATCATTGCGAACCGCCAACGGGGTACCCCTTGCCCGATGATACGGAAGAATCCCCATATCAAAATGACAAGGCAAGCAGACAATGAGCATCTCAGCATTCTTCTTATTTACCATGGGAATATGGTGCTTTTTTCTCTCTTTCCTCTTTTCATAGTATCTCTTTTTTTTCTCTTTTTTCTCAATATAGGACTCTTTTTTTTATAAGAAGAATGCTTCATAGACAGCTCATTATGGTTACGCTGCAGGTTTCCACCATGTCAGCATGGATTAGACCAGTGACCCAGGCGTTTCTCTAACACATATACATAACTCCATGGACTTACAAGCTCCCTTTCATTTCACAATCGACATCCATATACAAAAGAGCATGATATCAACTAGGTACAAGTACCAAGTGCAATGTTGAAAGCGTTCCCCATGAAAGCATGGTTCTGCTAATTCCCAACAAATAAGTGCAAGCATATACAACATAGAAGACACAATGGTTCAAGTTTATTAGAGGCAATAAAGTAAAGTGTGCCATCAAGTTCGTGAGAGCATTAATCACTAGTTTTCTCATAACAAGTGGAAGGTAAACAAAAGCATGAATATACTTGGAATAGCATAAGCTAGTAGGTAGGTATGGTGGACTCTTTGGAATAACTTGGTTTAGGAAGTTGGATGCATGAGTGGAACTCATACTTGGTGGTGGAGGCTAGCAAAAGACTGGGAGCGACAAACTAAGAGAGCAATAATGGCCATAATCATGCAGAGCGACAAAACATCATTGATCAAAGCATAAAGTGATACTACAAGTTGAAAACTAAAGGATCGTAAAGGCTTATGGTGACTTGTGATAGTCATAACATGGTGTGAGCATGTGCCAAGTCAACCCAAATAAAGCATCAAAGGAGAATACCACTATACTATGCTTTAATATGCTAAAACAACGCATGATTCATCCAAGGCACATTAAGCAATCTCAATTGCTTATAACAAGTCATGCTACAGCAAAGAATATTAAGCATAAAGCCAAAACAATATCAAGTATGGCATGACAAAGCATAGGCCACAGTCAAAAAACAAGCTCTTTTTACCACATAAGCATGAACTTTCCTACTCTTTTCCAAACCAAACCAAACTATTCGCAAACCAAAGTGTGAAAGAGGGGGTCCAACCAATTTATTTAGAAAACTAAGCAAACCAAGCAAACTAAAAACCAAAACAAAAATGAAAAAGAAGACGCTCCAAGAAAAACACAACTGTGCATGAAACAATAAAAATGAAGCGTTTGGAAGAAACCTGGAATTTTTATTGATGAAGAAGGGGATGCCTTGGGCATCCCCAAGATTTGACGCTTGTACTTCTTGGATATTTGTTGGGGTGACACGCGTGGCTTCCCCAAGCTTGAGCTTTAGTCCATCCTTCATCTCATTACTCATTCCTTCCATACACCTGAAAATTTTCCTTCAAACAAAACTTCACACAATCTCATTAGCAACATTAGTGCACTTAAGATAAATAAGTCTCAAGGTTCAGTTCTAATACCAAATAAACTTCCATTAGAACACTAGCTATTGTAGCACTTCCCTCAAAAGCTAAATTCCCCAAAATAACTCAAAAAGGAACCAACAAGAAGCAAATGCAGAAAATGGCAGAAATCTGTCAAAACAGACCAGCAGGTAAAGACGAATTTTTTCGAAGACCTTCTGTTACTCAAATCAAAAAGTGTTGAACTAACGAAAGTTAGATAACAACCTGGGTCAGAAGCACAAAACATTAAAGCTCAATCCGACATACAGAGCTCTCTCAGGAATTTTTACGGTGAAGCACAAAAATCTGTTTCGGGACAGCAACTTTGCCAATCATTACTTCTCTCTCATTAGAGGTTACTCTTGGCACAAAAAGCAAATTAAAAGGATAAGGAGAGGTTATTACAGAGGTAATAACTTCTAAGACTCGTCTAAAACTCTTGGGTTATCTCCCAACAAGTACTTTTCTTTAACGCCTTTAAGTTAGGCATAAGAAGCAAAGAAAGAATCAAGTGTTCTCAAATGAAGAAGCATTAAGACCAAATTTTGTTTTCATAGGAGAAGCAAAAGAAATCTTTTCTCTATTTTTAGGGAAGTGTTATATACCTTTATTGAGTGGGAGTTGATATTTAATGGTGCCTTCTTTCATATCAATGATGGCACCAACAGTTCTAAGAAAAGGTCTTCCCAAAGTAATAGGACAAGAAGCATTGTATTCAACATCCAAAACATAGAAATCAACGGAGACATAGGAATCACTAACCATAATAAGAACATCATTAAGACTCCCCATGAGTTTCTTTTTAGCATTAGCATCAAGTGGGACATTCAAATAACAATCTTCAAGAGGAGGCAAATCAAGCATATCATAAATCCTTTTAGGCATAATAGAAACACTACTATCAAGATCACACGAAGCTTTGAAATCAAAGTCATTCACTTTCATATTAATGATGGGTTCCCAACCATCTTCTTGTTTTATAGGAATAGAAGCTTTATGTTTCATCTTTTCTTCTTTAATCTTTATGAGAGCATCAGTAATGTGTTTTGTAAAGGCCATGTTCATAGCACTAGCATTGGGACTTTTAGCAAGCTTTTGTAGAAACTTAATAACTTCAGAGATGTTGCAACCATCAAGATCAAAATCAACTTTATCATCTAAAGTAGTAGAACTATTACTAGCCTCAACACTAGTGGTGGTGATAGTAGAAACACTAATGTTTCTAGCAATTTCATCTTCTCTTTCCCACTTAGCATGTAATTCAGCTAATAGTCTGACATTTTCATCAATTCTTACTTGTATGGCATTAGTAGCTGCAAAGGGATTCTCATTAGTTTCAGGTTTAGCAGCCATTTTATTCAAAGTAGATTGAGCTTCAGCCAAAGATGCTATATTTCTTTCAGCATTAGACAGTTTTTCCTCAATAGTTTTATTGAAAGCAGTTTGTTTACTAATAAACTCTTTAAGCATAACTTCAAGTTCAGAGGGAGCACTCTTATTATTGTTGTAAGAATTTTCATAAGCATTACCATTGTTGGGAGGATATGGCTTATAATTGTTGTTACCAAAATTGTTCCTATAAGCATTATTACCATAAGCATTGTTGCCAAAGTTGTTATTTCTTATGAAGTTCACATCAACTTGCTCTTCTTGAGCAACCAAAGAGGCTAAAGGAACATTATTTGGATCAATATGGGCTTTCCCATTAACAAGCATGGACATAATAATATCAATCTTATCACTCAAGGAGGAGGTTTCTTCAACAGAATTTACCTTCTTACCTTGTGGAGCTCTCTCAGTATGCCATTCAGAATAATTAACCATCATATTATCCAACAGTTTTGTTGCAGCACCCAAAGTGATGGTCATAAAGGTACCTCCAGCAGCTGAATCCAATGGGTTCCTTGAAGAATAGTTCAATCCTGCATAAAAAGTTTGGATGATCATCCAAGCAGTCAGTCCATGAGTGGGACAATTCTTTACCAAAGATTTCATTCTTTCCCAAGCTTGAGCAACATGCTCACTATAAAGTTGTTTAAACTTCATTATTTCACTTCTCATGGATATAATCTTAGCAGGAGGATAGTATTTTCCAATAAAAGCATCTTTGCACTTAGTCCAAGAATCAATACTATTCCTAGTTAAGGAATTCAACCATTCTTTAGCTTTTCCTCTCAAAGAGAAAGGAAACAATTTCAGTTTAATAATATCACCATCTATATCCCTATGCTTTTGCATCTCACAAAGTTCAACAACGTTATTTAGATGGGAAGCAGCATCTTCATTACCAATACCAGAAAATTGTTCTCTCATAACAAGATTGAGCAAAGCAGGTTTTATCTCAAAGAAAGTATTTTCAGCCACAGGTGGAGCAATAGGTGTGCTCATCAAATCATTGTTGTTGGTGCTAGTGAAGTCACACAACTTAGTGTTCTCAAGAGTAGTCATTTCTTTTGGGTTTTCAAATAACAAAGCAAACTAGTAAAACTAGTTTTTTTTGTGTTTTTTGAAGAACAAAACAAGCAAACAAAGTAAAAGAAACTAAGCAAAACAAAAAACAACGAAGTAAAGAGATTGGTTGTGAGGGACTCCCCTTGTGAAGATGTCCTTGACTCCCCGGCAACGGCGCCAGAAAAATGCTTGATGGCTCAATGCACGGCGCCCAGAAAAATGCTTGATGGCGGTGTTGATGTAGAGCTCGTTGGGAACCCCAAGAGGAAGGTATGATGAGCACAGTAGCAAGTTTCCCTCAATTATGGAACCAAGGTTTAATCGAACTAGTAGGATCAAGGAAACACCCCAAAGGTGTTACTAGCTGAGCTTTGGCAGGGCGCACTACCGGTGCTAGTAGCAACATGGAGACCTGCACAACACAACCACAGAACTTTGTCCCAAACTTGCGATGAGGTTGTCAATCTCACCGTGTTTTGTGGAAAACAAAGGATTAAACGTATCGAATGGAAAGAAGTAAAAGTTTGCAGAAATTAAACACAAAGCAGTAAAAGATTGTAGATTGTATGTAAAAGACAAGGACCGGGATCCATAGTTCACTAGAGGTGGCTCTCCTTAGATAGATAACATGCTGGGTGCACAAATTACAGCGAGGCAATTGACAAACACCGAGAAAGCAATACATGTTGGGTCCACAGCATAGAAAACAAAAAATTTCCTACGTTGTGAACTACACGCCAAGATCTATCTACTAGGTACAAAGAAACGGGTGGAAATACATCCAACGAGAACTTACCCTCATAGACAACAAGCTTTGTTAACGAGTAGGAACTCGTGGTTGATGTAGTCGTACACTTGCCGATCTCAAGATCATGATGAAGTCCAGCAGGTCCGGCTCCAGCACGTCCATCAGATCCAGCTCCAGCACCACCAAGTCCAGATCATAAGCAGCGGTGCATCCGTGATCGCACACGTCCGGTGCCCGACAACCTCCGTCCCTCGCTCCAGCAAAGCAGCAACTCCTTTCCAGATAAAGCCACCGAGAACATGTATCTCGCTAATCCGAGACCATGGGGAAATAATACTAGAGGGGGAGAGAGATCCTTCACAAGGAGGTGTGAGTGAGAAGTGAGGAGGGGGTGGCCTTTTATAGGAGGAGGTGCCCTCCTTCATGGCCGGCGCATGGAGGGTGACCCTTCACCTCCTCCATTCATGTGGTGGTAACCTCCACATTAAAATGCCCCTTCACATTCTCTTTTAAAGTCTCCACTTTAAATGCATTAAATTTCTCCAAATTTAATGCTCTCTCATTTAATAAAACTCTTTTATTATTTTTATTCAGTTTGTTAATTACTTTAATTAACAAACATTCACATAAAAACCCCTGCAACATTTCCATATTACATGCAGAACCAATTTCAGCATTTTCACCCGAAACAGTTTCGGTGTCTATTGAAATAATTCCAGCGCTTTCTTAAATCTTTATCTGAAACATATTTGCTCCAAATGGTGTCGGTATCCCTTAAGTGTGTCACCCTACTACGGTTGAATAATGCAGACATGATCGACCCCTCTCGGATCAATAATCGAGCGGGACAAGAGATCCATACTTGATCCTACATTCAACTATGACTTCTGTGATCGTGAGAACCTTTAATGCTAGTAACTAAATCCCTTTGTCTCGCGATATATTACATGTACGAGATTCGATCATCGGTATCTCCATACCTAGTTTGATCTCGTTATCGACATGCACTCTTTTCTTGTTCCCGTGATATAACATTCTAGTGATCACATCACTTGCTTGCAAGCTATTTCAATGTGATATCACCAAGACGGCCCAGAGTATATCTATCCGTCATCGGGATGGACAAATCCCACTCTTGATCCATGAGCCTCAACATAACACCTTCATAGCACTGAACCCACCTTTATAGTCACCCTATTACGATGTGACGTTTGATGTTATCAAGATACTCTTCCGGTGTTAGCAATTAACATGATCTCATGGTCTAAGGATAAAGATTACTTCGTATGATATTATAGCAATATAAACATAATGACTTTGATCGTAATGCTATACTTCGGATGAATGTTCATCACATCATTCCACCAATGGTGTGACCTTGTTATTAACAACATCCAATGTCCATGATCAGGAAACCTTGATCATCTTGTTAATCAACAAGCTAGTCTATAAGAGAGGCATAACTAGGAACCCTTTTTGTTTATTAAACACACATGTATTGATGTTTCCGATCAATACAATTCTAGCATGTAAAATAAACATTTATCATAAACATGGAATAAGATAATAAACACTTTATTATTGCCTCTCGGGCATATTCCCTTCAATACATGCATATACTAATCATCTTGACTCCTTTGAGACTTGATTGGGCATTACAACATAATACATAGACCGCCATCCAACTGCATCTATGACTAATAATCCACCTTTAGGTTATCATCCGAACCCCCTCCGAGATTAAGTTGCAAGCAGCATTATTGCTTCTGAACTGTGTGTAAAGTAAACAATACGATTGTTCTATGAACAAAGGATCATTGTTTTCTCCCTAGTAGCAACAAGACATCTAGTACCTTAGAGATTTACATCACTTCCCAGTTACGAGGCATGAACCCACTATCGAGCATAAATACTAACTCTTGGAGTTGCTAGCATCTACTTGGCCAAGATAGCTACTAACAACGGAAAGCATGCAAGATCTCAAATAACAAAGACATGATAGAATCAATAATCAATATGAAATAGCATCTCAATATCCATGGATCCCATAAACACAACATGTATGGATTACAAATAGATGATCTTGATCATGAGCAGACTCACAAGATCTAAACATGAAAGCACAAAGGAGGAGAAACCAGCCATCTAGCTACTACATGGATCTCAGTCCAAGGATGAACTACTCACGCATCACACGGAGGCTTGCATGGTGATGAAGAAGGCCTCTAGGGTGAATTCCCTCTCGGTGGTGCGGAAGAGCTTCAAATCCCTCCCGATCTAGGGATGGAGATGATGGCGGCTACAGATTCTTTCGTGGATTTTTGATCGGGTACTTAGGGTTTTCGTCCCGAGGGAAACTTATAGGCGGAAGGAGAGGCCGAGAGGGTGCCGGGAGCCACCACACCACCCCCTGGAATGGGCCAGGCCTGGCCGCACGGCCAGGTGGTGTGGCCGGCCCCTGGCCCCTCTCCGTCTCGTATTCTAGCACTTGATCCCTTCTGGAAAAATAGGCACTTTGGCTTTTGTCCCGTCCAATTCCGAGAATATTCATTTTCTGACTTTCCTGGAAGCAAAAACAGCAGAAAAATGCAGACCGCACTTGTGGCTCTTGTTAATAGGTTAGTCCAAGAAATCATATGAAAAGTACTCCAAAGTTGGAACAAAACACAAGAAAGTGGATAAAACCAAGCATGGAACATCAAAAATTATAGATACATTTGCAATGTATCAGCGGGTACCACTGCTAAAGGTAGGCAAGCAAAGAAAAGACAGAGTCAGATGCACGGCGAGGAAAGATCCGCTTTATTACCATCTTATTCCGAATATTCCATAGTGTCCATGTAATGGCCGCAAACACCAACCAGAAGAGGTGGCGCCTCCTTCCAGTATGGTTTGCCTCCGTCTCTAGAAACTCGCCGAGGTCTTGGGCCTGCCAAGTAGGCCCCATCGCTTCTCGGATAAAGTTCCACAGAAATTGGGCGGTAGGACATGTGAACATAATGTGGGCACACGTCTCCGGCGTCCCACATAGCGGACACAGCCCATTGCTCATGCCATTACGTTTCGACACCTCAACCCCTAAAGGGAGATGATCTTGTAGAAATTGCCACAAGGGAATACACAAGCTCAAGGGTAGGGGTGACTTCCAAAGGTGCTTCGTCCAAGGTAACTCATGGCCTTAGAAGAGGGTCCTATAAGCCAAACTAACTAACAAGGCTCCCGAGGGAGACTGGCGCCATGTTACCTTATCCTTCTCCTCTGAGAGGGACAAGGGCAAGGAGCCCCACAACCTCAGGAAGTTAGCAGCCTCAGCATCATTGAAGGTACTCTGGAACAGGATGTTCTAGTGGCCTCCTTGAGCTGCCTCGGCCACTAACATCGAGGGAACTACGCAGATGGTGAACAGTGCCGGGAATTCCTGGTAGAGGAGGACACCATGTACCTAGGGGTCTAGCTAAAACAAGACTTCCTGACCATTACCCATCACGAAGAGAGCACCCTGGCGAATGAAGTATTTAATGTCTTGGATGGCCCGCTAGAACTGGGACCCCTCCTGCCGTTCACAAGCCAGTAGAGGGCAGCCCCAGAGATACTTTACCTTAATGAGTTGCAGCCAAAGACCTCCAAACCCACTTTAGCAAAAGGGCCACACTGAAGCGGCATGAGTCAAGAACTCCTAATCCCCCAAGGATTTGGGGGGTACATATATCTTCCCACTTCACCATATGGTATTTCTGGTGCCCATATCTAGCTACCCAAAAGAACCTAGATAGCTCTTTTGTAAAGTCTGTGTGAGTTCCCTCGGGAAGCAGATATAGGCCCATCTGATACATGGTGAGGCTGGAAAGGCACGAGTTGATCAGGATAGTCTTGCTCCCCTTGGACATGAGGCGTGCACGCCATGGTTTGGCTTTAGACTAAACCTTCGTGGCCATGGGGGCAAGATCCCTGATTAGCACTCGAGAGTCTCTCACGGGCATTCCTAGATAGTTAATAGGGAAGTTTGCCAAGCGACAGTTTAAGAGGTCGGCAATGTGTTGCCTATCCTCACCTGGGAAGCCCAGGATCATGACCTCACTCTTGTCGAAGTTAATATTGAGCCTTGACATGGATTCAAAGAACAGGAGCAGGAACTTGAGGTTAATGTGTCAAGGTCCGATCCCTGCACCATGATCATAGTATCATCCACATACTGGAGGTGGGTGATTGATACATTGCAAATGTATCTATAATTTTTGATGTTCCATGCTTGGGTTTATCCACTTTCTTGTGTTTTGTTCCAACTTTGGAGTACTTTTCTTATGATTTCTTGGACTAACCTATTAACAAGAGCCACGATTACCGCCTGTTTTCTGCTGTTTTTGGTTCTAGGAAAGTCAGAAAATGAATATTCTCGGAATTGGACGGGACAAAAGCCAAAGTGCCTATTTTTCTGAAAGTGATCAAGTGCCAGAATACGAGACGGAGAAGGGCCAGGGAGCCACCACACCACCTGGCCACGCGGCCAGGCCTGGCCCGCGCCAGGGGGTGGTGTGGCCGCTCCCGGCACCCCCTTGGCCTGTCCTTCCGACTATATATTGCCCTCAGGACGAAAACCCTAAGTGCCCGATCAAAAATCCACGAAAGAGTCTGTAGTCGCCGTCATCTCCACCCCTAGATCGGGAGGGATCTGAAGCTCTTCTCGGCACCCTGTCGGAGAGGGTAATTCACCCTGGAGGCCTTCTTCATCACCATGCAAGCCTCCGGTGTGATGCGTGAGTAGTTCATCCTTGGACTATGGATCCATGTAGTAGCTAGATGACTGGTTCTCCTCCTTTGTGCTTTCATGTCTATATCTTGTGAGCTCCGTTCATGATCAAGATCATCTATTTGTAATTCAGCATGTTGTGTTTGCGGGGATCCGATGGATATTGAGATGCTATTTCAGATTGATTATTGATTCTATCATGTCTTTGTTATTTGTGATCTTGCATGCTTTCCGTTGTTAGTAGCTATCTTGGCCAAGTAGATGCTAGCAACTCCAAGAGTTAGTATTTATGCTCGATAGTGGGTTCATGCCTCCGTAATCTGGAAGTGACAGAAATCTCTAAGGTACTAGATGTGTTGTTGCTACTAGGAGAAAACAACAATCCTTTGTTCATAGAACAATTGTATTGTTTACTTTACACGCAGTCAGAAGCAATAATCTGTTGCTTGCAACTTAATACTAGAGGGGGTTCGGATGATAACCTGAAGGTGGATTATTAGTCATAGATGCAGTTGGATGGCGGTCTATGTATTATGTTGTAATGTCCAATCAAGTCTCAAAGGAGTCAAGATGATTAGTATATGCATGTATTGCTTTCTCGGTGTTTGTCAATTGCCCCGCTGTAATTTGTTCACCCAGCATGTTATATATCTAAGGAGAGCCACCTCTAGTGAACTATGGATCCCGGTCCTTTTCTTTACATACAATCTACAACTGTTTACTTCTTTGTGTTTACTTTCTGCAAACTTTTACTTCTTTCCATTTGATACGTTTAATCCTTTGTTTTCCACAAAACACGGTGAGATTGACAACCTCATCGCAAGTTGGGGACAAAGTTCTATGGTTGTGTTGTGCAGGTCTCCACGTTGCTACTACTAGCACGGTAGTCTTGCCTGTAAAGCTTCGACTAGTAACACCTTTGGGGTGTTTCCTTGCTCCTACTGGTTCGGTTAAACCTTGGTTTCATAACTGAGGGAAACTTGCTGCTGTGCTCGTACCTTCCTCTTGGTGTTCGCATTTACAGGCTCTCAGATCAACAATTTTCCGCCATGCATTGAGCCATCAAGCGATTTTCTGGCGCCGTTGCCGGGGAGTCAAGGACATCTTCACAAGGGGAGTCCCTCATAACCAATCTCTTTACTTTGTTGTTTTTGTTTTGCTTAGTTTATTTTTGCTTTGTTTGCTTGTTCCGTTCTTCAAAAACACAAAAAAAATAGTTTTACTAGTTTGCTTTCTTATTCAAAAACACAAAACATTAAGTCTCCTTTAGTAGTCACCTCTCCCTTAGCTCACCATGTTGATCCCTAAATTCACCTTGAAAGACCTTTCAATTGGTAGTGGTTCTATAATTGGGAAAGACAATATTGAAGAATTCTTTAATCATGTTAGTAAGCATGAAGATACTGAGGATAGATCCCTTGCAGAACTTGCTCCAAACTATGAGATTGCTGCAGCTTCTTTAATTCACATGTTAGAAGCCAGGTTTGTTAATCTCAACCCCTTAATGCAAGTAACGTTTCTTAAGCTTAAAGAAATTGAAAACCCTGAAAAGAGGGATTTTATACTAGAAACTTTGTTTAAGGAGTTCTATGATGTTGCTAAGGAAGCTAGAAAAGTTTTTGAACGTTTCAATATGCTAGGCTCATGTGTAGATGTTGTTGGTACACGAGAAAAGATGAACAAAACCAAACCTAATGGGGAGGAACCTAAGATACCAATACCCTTTAAACTAGTAGCAATACATGATGCCATGGAAAAGAATCTTGATTGGATTGTTCCTGCAAACCCTTTTGATGAGAATAGTGAACCCAAGAGCATTGAGAGAGGATCCTCTAGAACTTATTTGGATGATATACCTTGCCTTGTTGAAAATATTTATGGTATTGATCTTAATGCTTCTTCATTTGAGAATACTTGATCCTTTTTCTTGCTTCTTATGCCTAACTTAAAGGCGTTAAAGAAAAGTACTTATTGGGAGATAACCCAAAAGTTTTAGATGAGTCTTGGAATTTATTACCTCTGTAATAACCTCTCCTTATCCTTTGTATTGCTTTTTGTGCCAAGAGTAACCTCTAATGAGAGTGAAGTAATGATTGGGAAAGTTGTTGTCCCGAAATAGATTTTTGTGCTTCACCGTAAAAATTCGTGAGAGAGCTCTATATGTCGGATTGAGCTGTAATGTTTTGTGCTTATGCCCCAGGTTGTTATCTAACTTTCGTTAGTTCAACACTTTTTGATTTGAGCAACAGAAGGTCTTCAAAAAAATTCGTATTTACCTGCTGGTCCGTTTTGACAGATTTCTGCCATTTTCTGCATTTGCTTCTTGTTGGTTCTTCTTGAGTTCTTTTGGGGAATTGAGCTTTTTGAGGGAAGTGCTACAATAGCTAGTGTTCTAATGGAAGTTTATTTGGTGTTAGAAATGAACCTTAAGACCTTTTATCTTAAGTGCACTAATGTTGCTAATAAAGATTGTGTGAAGTTTTGTATGAAGGAAAAATTTCAGGTGTATGGAAGGAATGAGTAATGAGATGAAGGATGGACAAAATCTCAAGCTTGGGGATGCCACGCGTGTCACCCCAAGAAATATCCAAGAAGTACAAGCGTCAAATCTTGGGGATGCCCAAGGCATCCCCTTCTTCATCAATAAAAATTCCAGGTTTCTTCCAAACGCTTCATTTTTATTGTTTCATGCACAGTTGTGTTGTTCTTGGAGCGTCTTCTTTTTCGTTTTCATTTTGGTTTTTCGTTTGCTTTGGTTTTATTAGTTTTCTGAATAAATTGGTTGGACCCCCCTCTTTCATACATTTGTTTGCAAATAGTTTGGTTTGGTTTGGAAAAGAGTAGGAAAGTTCATGCTTAAGTGGTAAAAAGAGCTTGTTTTTGACTGTGGCCTATGCTTTGTCATGCCATGCTTGATATTGTTTTGGCTTTATGATTAGTATTCTTTGCTGTAGCATGACTTGTTATAAACAATTGAGATTGCTTAATGTGCCTTGGATGAACCATGCATTGTTTTAGCATATTAAAGCATAGTATAGTGGTATTCTCCTTTGATGCTTTATTTGGGTTGATTTGGCACATGCTCACACCATGTTATGACTATCTCAAGTCACCATAGCCTTTATGATCCTTTAGTTTTCAACTTGTAGTATCACTTTATGCTTTGATCAATGATGTTTTGTCGCTCTGCATAATTATGGCCATTATTGCTCTCTTAGTTTGTCGCTCCCAGTCTTTTGCTAGCCTCCACAACAAAGTATGAGTTCCACTCATGCATCCAACTCCCGAAACCAAGTTATTCCAAAGAGTCCACCATACCTACCTACTAGCTTATGCTATTCCAAGTATATTCATGCTTTTGTTTACCTTCCAAATTAAACTTGTTATGAGAAAACTAGTGATTAAAGCTCTCACAAACTTGATGGCACACTTTACTTTACTTGCCCTTAATAAACTTGAACCATTGTGTCTTCTATGTTGTATATGCTTGCACTTATTTGTTGGGAATTAGCAGAACCATGCTTTCATGGGGAACGCTTTCAACATTGCACTTGGTACTTGTACCTAGTTGATATCATGCTCTTTTGTATATGGATATCGTCGGTGTGAAATGAAACGGGAGCTTGTAAGTCCATGGAGTTATGTATATGTGTTAGAGAAACGCCTGGGCCGCTGGTCTAATCCATGCTGACATGGTGGAAACCTGCAGCGTAACCATAATGAGCTGTCTATGAAGCATTCTTCTTATAAAAAAGAGTCCTATATTGAGAAAAAAGAGAAAAAAAAGAGATACTATGAAAAGAGGAAAGAGAGAAAAAAGCACCATATTCCCATGGTAAATAAGAAGAATGCTGAGATGCTTGTTGTCTGCTTGCCTTGTCATTTTGATATGGGGATTCTTCCGTATCATTGGGAAAGGGGTACCCCGTTGGCGGTTCTCAATGATACACATATACTTACGATGACAAGAACTTACCGGTGACTAAACTTGAGTAGCATGAGGAGCGGCCCTCGTATACAAGGGACATGAGATTTCTGACTTATACTTCATCAAGCATGTACACCATAGTTTGTTCACTTTAACCTTAATCACTTCAAGATGCTTATGATAGGGGCAATAAGAGCTGAAAGCTATAAGTACCATAATTTTTCGAAGCTCTTTATAAGACTTGTATCCCTACTTCCTTTTACAAAAGGCCTTTCTTCCACCATTATATTGAGTCTCCATCTTCTATCTTTATGCACCTACTTTGAGAGCATAGTGGACATTCTTAGTTCTATGTGCATTGTCCCAAGACTAGTTGATTGATGCATAACTTATTATTGCTTGTTTTAAACTATTGTATCTAGTCACTCTTATGAACTTCGAAGGTGTCCTATGCATTTATATTTGCTACTCTATTGAGGGACAAGCTGAATACTATTATGCCATGTTTTCTTTATGTGAAACGAACAAACGTCTTGCAAAGCATTGTTATTCATGAATCTTTTGTTTGTGCCTTCTCATGTTGCATCATAGTTTCTTTGCTTATTGCTAGAACTTTGTCTTTCATGTTATGATTGAAGTACTATGATCCCAGCTTTGAATGTTTTGCAAATACTTTGATCAAGTCTTTGATGGTGCATGTCACCTCAAAAATCATTCTTTCTTTTTATCACTTACCTACTCGAGGACGAGTAGGAGTTAAGCTTGGAGATGTTGATACATTGCAAATGTATCTATAATTTTTGATGTTCCATGCTTGGTTTTATCCACTTTCTTGTGTTTTATTCCAACTTTGGAGTACTTTTCTTATGATTTCTTGGACTAACCTATTAACAAGAGCCACAGTGCTAGGTGCCTGTTTTCTACTGTTTTTGGTTCCAGGAAAGTCAGAAAATGAATATTCTCGGAATTGGACGGGACAAAAGCCAAAGTGCCTATTTTTCCGGAAGTGATCAAGTGCCAGAATACGAGACGGAGAAGGGCTAGGGAGCCACCACACAACCTGGCCGCGCGGCCAGGTCTGGCCCGTGCCAGGGGCTGGTGTGGCCGCTCCCGGCACCCTCTCGGCCTCTCCTTCCGCCTATATATTGCCCTCGGGACGAAAACCGTAAGTGCCCGATCAAAAATCCACAAAAGAGTCTATAGCCGCCGTCATCTCCATCCCTAGATCGGGAGGGATCTGAAGCTCTTCCCAACACCCTGCCGGAGAGGGGAATTCACCCTGGAGGCCTTCTTAATCACCATGCAAGCCTCCGGTGTGATGCGTGAGTAGTTCATCCTTGGACTACGGATCCATGTAGTAGCTAGATGGCTGGTTCTCCTCCTTTGTGCTTTCATGTCTAGATCTTGTGAGCTCCGTTCATGATCAAGATCATCTATTTGTAATTCTGCATGTTGTGTTTGCGAGGATCCGATGGATATCGAGATGCTATTTCAGATTGATTATTGATTCTATCATGTCTTTGTTATTTGTGATCTTGCATGCTTTCCGTTGTTAGTAGCTATCTTGGCCAAGTAGATGCTAGCAACTCCAAGAGTTAGTATTTATGCTCGATAGTGGGTTCATGCCTCTGGTAATCTGGGGAAGTGACAGAAATCTCTAAGGTACTAGATGTGTTGTTGCTACTAGGGAGAAAACAACAATCTTTTGTTCATAGAACAATCGTATTGTTTACTTTACACGCAGTTAAGAAGCAATAATCTGTTGCTTGCAACTTAATCTTTGGAGGGGTTCGGATGATAACCTGAAGGTGGATTATTAGTCATAGATGCAGTTGGATGGCGGTCTATGTATTATGTTGTAATGCCCAATCAAGTCTCAAAGGAGTCAAGATGATTAGTATATGCATGTATTGCTTTCTCGGTGTTTGTCAATTGCCCCGCTGTAATTTGTTCACCCAGCATGTTATCTATCTAAGGAGAGCCACCTCTAGTGAACTATGGATCCCGGTCCTTTTCTTTACATACAATCTACAACTGTTTACTTATTTGTGTTTACTTTCTGCAAACTTTTACTTCTTTCCATTTGATATGTTTAATCCTTTGTTTTCCGCAAAACACGGTGAGATTGACAACCTCATCGCAAGTTGGGGACAAAGTTCTGTGGTTGTGTTGTGCAGGTATCCACGTTGCTACTAGCCGGTAGTCGCCTGCCAAAGCTCAGCTAGTAACACATTTGGGGTGTTTCCTTGCTCCTACTGGTTCGATTAAACCTTGGTTTCATAACTGAGGGAAACTTGCTGCTGTGCTCATCATACCTTCCTCTTGGGGTTCCCAACGAGCTCTACATCAACACCTCCATCAAGCAATTTTCTGGGTGTCGTGCATTGAGCCATCAGTGATCCACCTCCGAGGATCAGATGCCTTACCACACCCGAGATTTGGCCAGCGACCTTGGCTTTGTACAAGATCTCTGCTAGGGCATCCACCGCAGAATTAAAGAGAAGGGGAGAAATCGAGTCCCCTTGTCTAACTCTGCAGGAGGGTTGGAAATACGGACCCACTTCCCCATTAATATTGATAGCGGTGCTACCACTCATGACAAACTGCATAATCCGGCCAATCATCTTGTCATCAAGTCCTCGATGCTCGAGGACTTGTCTAAGGAAAGCCTAGTCTAGCCTATCGTAAGCCTTCTGAAAGTCTAGCTTGAGGAATACCCCTTTCTAATGGTGCACCTTCACCTAATGAATGATTTCATGAAGCCCGAGTACTCCATCATGAATCAAGCGACCCTTTAAGAAGGAAAACTGAAGAGGATGGGTCAGGCGTTCCATGACATGGCAAGTCTAATGGCGTAGACCTTTGCAAAAATGCATTGAATGACATTCATCACCATGATCATTCTAAATTGGTGAATATCTATATCCCCCACTAGTTTGGGGATCAGGGTAATCATGCCAAAGTTAAGCCTAGACATGACAAGAGTCCTAGAGTAGAACTATTGAAATATCGGCATGATAACCGGGCAAAGTTGCTCCCAGAAGGTCTAGAAAAATATCACCGACAACCCATCCGGGCTAGGAGCCGAGTTGGTTTTCATAGACTTGATGGCCTCGGCTACCTCGGTATGAAGAAAGGGGAGTGTTAGCTCCATGTTCTCCTCCGTGGTCACCTTGGCGCCCTCCGTCCAGAAGTCCATACTCAGCGCAAGTCCCGACCTTGGGGCTGCTGAGAAAAGGTCCTGGTAGAACGTATAAATATGGGACGAGATCTCTCTCTGGTCTTCTAGAAGAGAGTCTGCGTCCTAGAGGCACGGGATAGAACACTTCCTACGCCTGCCATTTGCGATGGCAAGAAAGTAGGCTGTGTTCGACTCCCCTTGGAGGGTCCAGTTCTGGCGACTCCTCTGTCTCCAAAACACCTCATATCCCTTGTAGATCTCCATAATGGAGGTCTCTAGGGAATACCTATGGGACCAGGACTCAGCCAATAGTCCCACCAGGTCAGCTTCCTAGTCTAGGGCATGTATCTCTAGCAGAATGGCGTCCTTCTTCCCTCTAATCGCAGCCCCCAGGTTCGCTCCCCATCCACAGATGAGTTACCGTGACATCTTGGCACAATGGTGCCAGACATCAATGGCACAATATATGCAAGGGGAGAGGTGGCAATCTCCATCCATCTAGACCGCACCACCTCCACAAAACCTCCGTGTTTAAGACAAAAGTTCTCGAAGTGGAAGCGATTTAGCTTTGGTGGTGGCCTCCTCCCAAAGATAGAAGGAGGGGGTATGGTCAGAGCCAACCCTGGTGACCGCGCGGAGTGAGCATAGCGAGAAGGCCACCTCCCATTCCACCGAGACAAAGACTCTATTGAGGACACTGTGAACCGGGTCCAATTGATTGTTGGTCCAAGTGAATCTGATCCTAACTCTGGTGATCTCTCGGAGGGCGAGGTCCGAGATACAGTCATTGAACATGCAGATTCTATGGAGGTCGACATTCGGCGAGCTCTTGTCTTTGAAGGAGCGAATGAGGTTGAAGTCCCCTGCCACTATGATAGGGGTCTCCGTATGCTCCACCTTAGATTTGAGCTCGAGCAGGAACTCAGGCGACCTCCTATGGTCTGCGGGGCCATAAACAATGATGACCTCCCATTTGAGGTGTCTCGTGGTCCATATCCTCTACCTCGAAGGTCTCCTCCTTAACACCAAGGAGGATTCCACCCGAGTGGCCACAGGTCGGGAGCCAAGTCCAGGCGAACTTGTGGCGTGACGGGCCCTCTAACTCCATCATCGAGAAGTCACGTCGAATCGTCTCCTGAAGACCTACAATATCCATATCTTCTTGGCGTAAGTATTCCTTGATCTGTCAACGTCGGCCATCCTGCCCAAACCCCTAGATATTCCAAATGAACGCTCGGATTGCTCTAAGGATGTTCATGAGGACAATCACTAGGTCAAGGCCCCTTACTGGGGGCAGGATGGGCACGACCGGGCGGGGGCTAGCGAGCAGGAGCTAACGGTGGCCTCCTGCGAGGTCTCCCCTCTCAGTAAGTCCTCCTAGGGTCCCCATCGCTATCAGGCCCGAGTGGTGTAGCCATGTTGGGTCCAGGTTCGCTTGAACCCGTCCCAACCAGCATGAGGGCCCGTTCCAGCTCTTGTGCGTCGCGCGCACGGCCAGCGGCGATCTGGCCCTCGTACACCTCTCTAGACTTGATGGTCGCTATCTGCTCCACCCGGGGACCCTTCTCTCCGCGGAAGACAATGCCATTGTCTAAAGCGACTGTACTCAGGTGATCCAGCGGGACCTCCTCCAACGCTGAGAACCTGGAATCAGAAGGCAAACGAGCCGTAGAGGTAGGTAAAGAGGGGGTGGGGGAAGTACCTGAGAACTAGTCGCGTGTCGTCACCCTCTGGGATGCTCGCTCAGCAATCGTCGGCTCCGGCCAGACCCCCCGACCCGGGCGCCAGCGATGCGCTCGTTGTGCTAAGCACCGTGACTTGTCCCCTTCATCCACCGTTAAATTAAGACTACGTGGGCATGCGATCTTCGCATCGCCGCATATATCGTGTTAGATATCGCAAGTGAGCACACAAGTTTCTGGTCACGCCCTTATTTCTCTTTTATGTCCCCGTTCTTTCAATACACTAACAGGCGTACATGATTAATTGGTGGAGTGTTGTTACCACTTGGGCTCAATCTTATATTATAATATAAATGGATATTTTAAGGCTAAAAATAAATAAACTTTATTTTCCTTTTTCTAAGCATATAATTTCTCTAACCAATAAATTAACACATGAAGGATCGTTGATATAAAATTCAGAAACAATTATGCCCATCTGTAGTAAATTTTGTAAATTGAGAAGAAGAAGAAAAAATAGAGTTGGGGAGAAGGAAATGGCAGCTCAACCCGAAGGTCGATTCTGCACTTACCCAGGGCCGGCCCTGAGAGGGGTCTGGAGGGGCGGCTGCCCCGGGTCCAAAATTTTGGGGGGAGGCTCCCATATATGTGCTTCATATATGGCCTAGTATAGATCTCCCAAAAATAGTAGTAGTTCAGAGTTTCCAATTTGGCTAGATTAGGTCTTAGTTTTCTAGTCTAGATAAAACATACGTGTAACAGGAGGCCATGAGTCGAAGTAGAGCGATCAGAATAGATCGGTCATTTTGTCATTGGTGATTGCATCGACCACACGACTACACGAGTCCGGTTCGATCGTTTGCCTCGCCCGTTCCTGAACTCTTCGCCTGACCGTCTTTCATCTCGGCTCTCTATTCACACATCGTTGGCCCGTCACCCGTCGTCTCTCCTTGCCTCTCGTCTAGCTTGCAAGGACAAGCTATTCAGGCGGTGCAGGTCATTCCATTCTGTTGTCTACACAAAAATCGGAACTCGGAAGGTACCCAAACACCTTTCCCTAATCAAACTTGAGTTCTATTAATAGTTTTTCTTCTTATTTTCAGTGTGGTTAATTGGTTATGGTGCTTGATTCTGTTGCTAAGAAAAGTAAAAAGAGGCACTTCGAGGAATCCAGATGAGTTGGCATTGGTTCTTGTGGGGGAACAAAGTAATGTTGATCTAGAGGATAATATCGGTATATAGCATAATATTAACATCAACCCGGATGATGACAATGTGAGTGATCATGAGCACGTATTTAATTCATCTCCTACCGAATCTGCTAGTGTTGATGAAAAACTAGTTAGTGTAGACATCTATGATCCCGTAAATTGGGCTAGTGTTTATAACAAAGCAAGGGATACATTAGTCGATAAGGGGTCTATTAGATAATAAAATATTACTTTCCTTTAGATGGTACTACCTTGAGAAATTTTTCATATGGAGATATTTGAGTTTGTCAAACAAACAGATTATTATCCTAATATTTCTATCGCTTATCAGAACTTATTTACTATGCATGTGATTGTTGCATCAGTTGAAGAAGCTTTTCAAAGTTGAAACTATTGACGAACTATTTAAGATCTAAAATGTCTCAAGACAAGTTAAATGGTTTGACAACCCTATGCATCAAGAAAAAATTATTGGACGAGATTGATATTGATTCCATTGTCACCTACTTTGCTTTTAGAAATACACGGATAAAGTTTTAAGTTAGTATGTAAACATTGTTATTTTTATATAAATATTATAATTGGGTATACTTATATTTATTTTTCATTGTTTCATATATTTATATATTAATTTTTTTTAGCAAGGGGCTATAATTTTAGTTTTCGCCTGGGCCCTCGAAATCTCAGGACCGGCCCTGCACTTACCATATTCACAACAACACCTACTTAGGATACCTTCTTATTGCTCACAAGTTGAAGGAGAAGAGAGAGCTGAGAGTGGAGGAGAGGAGCTGATGAGAGGGGTGGACGGCCTGAGAAGGAAGCACCTTTCCTCGTCTCTAAGCAAAGAAGGGTCGGGAGGTTTAGGCGGAGTGACCCACCCAGGCGCCTCCCTCTACCATGCAGCGCTGCCCCAGAGTCGATGTCCTCACGCCTCCTCTGCAGGCTCAACTCCACGCCAAAGATCCTGCCTCGAGATGTATCTCCAAGCCCCTCGCTTGACTAGTTCCTCCTGCAGCGTCTCATCATCGTCGGCTCGTCCTCCTGCGCGACACCTTCGCCTGGAGCAATGATTTCGTGCACCCCTCCTCGCGCATGGCCGCACGGTGGTCAAGATGAGGTCGGGGGAGGGAGCCTAAAGGAGTTGCAGCTGAGCGAGCTTATTATGGTAGAAGTCGGAGAATCGTAGCCAGCAGCCGGAAACCCTAGCCCAGAACTCTCGAGGAAGACGAATCGAGAGGGTCAACTCCACGGAAAATCGCTTTAGAGCATGGGCTCCATGGAACCCGTTTTGAATTTTTTTAGTTCATTAATTTTTTTAAAAAAAAAATACCTACGTATAGCCAACAGTATCAAATACACGTCGGCAAAAATTTAATGGAAAATACCTTATATTTCGGACGCAACAATAGAGACAAATATGACAAGAAAAGGGAGGCTCATTCTGAATTTTTTTCTGTTTTAGGACAACAGAATACAAAGTATTTTCACATAATATAAATCATTATTTGTATCCTAATATTTTTACTGAAACTTTTTAAATCTTTAAATTTGAATTTTTCAAAAATAAAATACTCCATGAAGCCTGTCCAGGTCCACACTCTATAGACATAAGATGTGCAAGTATCCTCATTGCTATATATGTCACCGAGCTTCTATAGTATATATCTGATGGACAAGCACGAGAGGAGGCAAAATTTCTCATCACTTGCAGTTTCAGAACAGTGAGACGGAGAGAGGCGAGCTTGAGCGCCACTACAAGCGCAACTTCCTCATCTCGCCTGGATTCCGCGTTTCCTTGTCCACAGCGCCGCCGCCGCCACCGACGGCTTCGACCCTGCGCGGACAGCGACAACGCTCGTCCCGTGCTCGTGTCCAGTCCCTACCGGCGAGACCCGGCGTTCGAGCAGCGCCTCGCACGAAGGCCTCGTCGTCTTCGGAGAAGCCAATTTGCCGGAGGTAATTGATGCTTTTAGTTGAAGATAAGGTGTATGGCCTGATTGTTGTCTGAACCGTGCGCTGAACGACTTTTGTCTGAACCGAGCTGTTGCATGTGTACTGAATTTAGTATCACAATTGTTGTCTCAGATTGACACATTAGTATAGTTCCCAGGTTGTATTCTGCTACTGCTACTTGTAAATTCAGTTCGATCTATTAGTGCCCAGGCAGTATGCTTTTAGTATTGTCTGAACTTAGTGCCCAGGCTGTATGCTGCTACTGCTACTTGTTATTTCAGCTTGACACATTAGCTAGTGCCCAGGCTGTATGCTATCCAAATACATGCATGCATACCATTTTTTATCTTCGATATTTTGTGCAATTTGATCAATTGATTATACTCTCCACGATGGCAGAGAAACTTTGTGATGCAAAATGGCAGAATCAGATATGGGGTGTCTTAAGTTGGAATGATATTCAGAAGTAGAGAAGAGGCTTGGCGCTTTTGGCGCACATATGGGGGTTGTGTAGGCTTTGACGTGAGGATGAGGTACGCCAATAAGAGCCCAATGGATGGTAAGGTAACCTAGTGCATATATGTCTGTGCAAAAGAAGGTGTTCGGAAAAAAAAGGACAAAGAGAATCCACTCAAAAACTTTTTAGAGCTGAAACAAGAACGGAGTGCCAAGTTTTTATGAGTCTTCCGATTGAATCATGTGTCTGGAAATTTTGAAGTCCACCAGGTAGATCTTGAACACAATCACCTCTTTTACTTGCCACAAACCCGACACCTCATGGTGTCACAAAGGAATTTTTCAGAATTTTAAGCTTTTGAAATTGAAACCGCAGATGATTCTGGTATTATGCCTACGGCTGCATATGAGCATAAAAACATTGCCAACTCATTATGTCTTAAAGAAATGGACTAGAGAAGCACGTAAAGAAGCATATTGAACAAGCAAGGAAAGGATGTGGTAGAAAATCCAAAACTGGAAGCTATGCTTCTGTATAAGGAACTATCTCATAAATTTCATAGTATGATGAATAAAGTAGCCTACTCTAGAGAATGTTGTTTGCTATTGGAAAATACACTTGATTTTGTTGGCACATAGTTGGAAGAAAAACTCAATAGATCTACTAGTGCTATGAATGAGCCAAGTAATGACTAGAAAAATACCAACCCAAAATGTTCAGCAAATTGATGACTTGCTTAGATCTGCGCGACTGAAGAAAAAGGAAGTTCAATCCAAAAAGTTGAGGAGAAAAAAATCTTTGCTTGATTTTTTTTGAAACGAAGGCAAAATGTTTGCCTTATCCATTAATTAAGAAGAAATGACCAGTTAATTAAAGGAAAACTAGGCAAAACCCGATACAAAGGGACAAGTCCACCCAAACAGCAAAAATGAAGATCTACAACCTCAAATTGAAGCGGTGGATGATGGCCACAAGAAAGAAGCCAATGTGGAGAGTGAAAACTTAAAAGTACAATGGCATTGCGAGTTTTACTCAACTCCTCACAGCTCCTGCTGCTTGTGATGGTGATAGTTTCTATAATGGAAACTGGTTCTAGTGTCTAGATGTTGGTCATGCATGATACTTTGGGAGTTAGTTGTAGTGTTTTGGATATATTTTGGGGCTAACTATAGTCTTTGGGGGCCTAAGTGTATAAGTGGTGAGACCTAAATGTATTTTGGGGTCCTAATTATAGTATTTTGTTCGGTGGCACTTGTTGCTAAAAAACCTCAATGATATGCAATCCTCTTGCGATGTTGTGATCCTCTACTATGTTTTTCTTGGTTTTACTTGTGACTTGTCAATGCTTGCTATTACGTATATGTATTTCGCTTGCTATACTTGCATGATGCCAATTGTTTCTTACAATTTAAGGAAAAAAACTAACTAAAAATGGTGCAAAAAAGCTGTTGAAATCCCTACTAATATGCCCCACAAAGCTAGAAATGGCTCAAAAATTGAACTTCCTAGAAATAATTTTAAAAACATTCTAGTAAATCATATACATTTTATTATGCATCCTGGTAAAGTTTCAGCCTATTGGGACATAAGGTTTGTGAGTAAGCAGCATTTTAAATTTCTGTCCAAAATTTGAACTCTAAATTCAAACTTCCTAGAAATTTTTAAAAAAAATTAAGTAAATCATATATATCATATTATCCATTCTGGAAAATTTTCCTATTTGAGCATACGGTTTGGGAATAATAATCAATTGAAGTTCTGAATCATCTATGTGATGTGACTTTTGCCTCCACTTATCCCTTCGATTGAGTTTAGATGGTGGATGTAGGGGCAATTCACTATGAGACTTGTCTCACCAAGTCACTGAAGCTGTGTCCGTAGCAAAAACGTCACGACCAATCAACCAAGGCTTATTTTTTTGGAAATGAGCATATATTAATATCACGGAGATACCAATTACAACTAGCCTCTACAACAACGCATTGTCCTAGCGGTATTACCGATGCACACAACCAACAAAAAAAGAGAAGAATTACAAAAAAGAAAAGTCCCGTTATAGTGATCTATTCCTTGAAACAACAGCACTAACACCACCAAGACAACACCAGAAGTCCAGTTTCTCCAAAAGCGACGCCTCCAAGAAGGGAACAGTGCACAATCGCTATCATTGCCCGATCAAAGATCTTAGGTTTTTACCCTGAAGAAAATCCTCACTCTCAAAACAATGCCTTCAGCAAGGACATTGCGAGGCACAACCAATTAAGCCAGACCTTGAATTTTCACCCTGAAAGGCAAGACAACGAACTTCTCATGTGCAGTCGCTCCCACTAGCATGTTGTTGTTGCAAGTCACAAATCAACCAAGCCAATTTCCCATCACAACCCATACTCGAATCACCATTGCTAGTCCTTGGACCTTGGCTTTCATGACCTTCTCCGCCAGCACCATGGGACGAGAACATGTCCCATAATATTAATAGCTAGCAGAGCTTCAAACCGCTCCTGCTGAAATCAAACGGCCAGACAAGAACATGGGTGCGCACGATCGAATCCCTACCGAACCAGCAATATCCAGGCATGATACGCCCATGGGAGCTCGTCAGCGGAGCCTTCCGGAACACGAAACTTTGACCAGATCAATAAGAACAGGCATCCGGCAAATCTTCATCTCGGTGCCGAGAAGGAACCCTAGGACCACCTCCTTTATTCAAACCGAGCAAGCAGCCCCCACGCCACCCGCTGGCAACCTGGGGGATTTGCCTCACCGAACCCAACCGACGACCATGGCCAGCGGTGCGAACGGAGACAAGCGATGCAGGGACGATCACCACCGAAACCGGCCGAGACATAGCGGGGAGATAGGAAGGCGGCAGGACTACCCCGATCAAAAGATCTGGGTTCATCCACGGGAGGCAGCAGAAGCTGTCTCCCGATCCAAGGATCTGAGATCGTCCCTGCCCAACCCGGCCGGCCCAGCCCAACCACCACCGGGGATCAAGCGCCGCCGGGAGGACCACCTCCACCACCCTGGCCAGGAGCGTCGCCCATCTCCGCCCCAGCAAAACACGGTGACGATCTCCGACGTCCCCGTCCCCCCGTCCCCCCCTCCCCCCCCCCCCCGACCACCTTAGGAGGCTGGGCCCGCCACCATCGTGGCGAGGGCCGGCGGCTAGGTTAGCCCCCGGCGTCTCCCTGGGGAGAGACGCGAGAGGCAGGCGGCACGTGGTGTAGAAACCTAAGATTCTTACTGTTGCCACTTAAATCGCCAGATCTTCGAGCTGCACCTGCTGGCAAGCGGAAGCACCACAGGAGGCAAAACAGCTTGCTAATTTCAGAACATGGCGCACGTGGCGGCCCGTAGACTAGCATGTTAGACATGTTATTTCCTTTCTCAATACCGACGGAATACTGTCTCTTTTGTACTTGTACATCGACCGGTTTGTTCCCGATCGCTAATATAACACTGAAGCCCGAGCCAGATCACGGCATCTGTTTCCTGTCGAATCACATAGCAAACTAGCAGATTCTCCAGTGTGCGGAGGTCAGATACAATCACTGTGCGGGCACAAGAGGACGCGACCGACTTCCATCCTGGATAGCTAGCTCAATGCCTAGTCACGCTTAGGCTGTAGATTTAACTACGTAGCAGATTCTCCAGACTCCAGTGCGTGGAGGTAAGATGAAATCAGTACGCGGGCACAAGCGGACGCGGCTGACTTCCTTTCATGGATAGCTAGCTCAATGCCTAGTTAAACTTAGACCGTAGATTATGTTGACAATGCATACTACCCGGCTGACTATACCTGCATAATTCCACTTAAACTATGCGGGTATGTGCGGTGTTTTCCCACATCGTTACTCAGAACATGTAGCACGTGAGTTGCAGCATCTCACTCCGGCTTCTAATAAGCAGGAGCTTTACTTTAGATTTAACTTGTTCATGTAACAGATGTCCAGCTGGTTCTAACTATGTTCCTGACGCCTCCTAGTCCCGTTATGTTCTTCCATCTTTTGGTCCATTTGCTCTTCCATCTTTTGGTTCTTCTCTCTTATGCTCTTCCATCTTTTGTTCCGTTGTTCATGTGGCAACTACTTTGTTACTTGATGTAGTGAGGTAGAGCTACTAATATGCCATAATAATTCGAAGGATGGAGTGTGGTAGGCTGGTAGCTACGCTCGTGAAAATAGGGTCGGTGTATATATATAAAGAAAATTGCATTACTCGCATGAGTGATGCTTGGTGAAGCTTTTTTATCCCGCAATGAATGATGGTGAGTTGTAGTAGGTACGTTGTTGTTAAATATATATAAGAGCATTTCTAGCAGATATTACATAACCGCGTACCGCAAAAGTCATTTGCGGGAAACCGCAAACTAGATTTGTAGTACCAAATTTCGTAGCGCGGAACAGATACGCTAAGTAGAACTGCATATTTAAAAATTATCACTAGTTGGCGCCAGATTCATACATAGAGGAAGGTTTAATCACGAAGATCGACAGAAATTTACATCAAAAAACTGAATGTCGCGCCCTACATCCAGAACCTTAGCTACCGCCGGTGGTACCTACTCACCGGAGCTTCTACGGCGGCGTCGATGCTCGCCTACTCGTTGTCCGAGTTGGTGGTGTCGTCGGAGTAGTCGCCGACGAAGAATCCGAGCCGGGCGGCGTGCTCGCGTGCGGAGCGACGACAGACGCGACGGAACTCGCGCTGCTCGCGCACGCACTCGTCGCGGCGGCGCTTCGCTCGCTCCCACATGTCGGAGACGAGGGTCCCGAGGGAGTTAAACTTCGCCTCGCGGATCGCCTCGTCCTCCTCCGAGCCAGAGTCCTCCTCCTCCCCCGAGCTCTCGATGTCGGAGATGTGGACCCAGCGAGCGGGTGCCCGAGCGGGAGGCGGCGCGCGAACCACTGGCGAAGGCGCCCGGAGGCGCGAGCCAGAGCTCGTGGCTGCGCGGGAGCTTCCCGCCTCCACATCGTGCGCGCCGGGCCCAAACCCGAACCCGGCCCACGCGGGTGCGCACAAGTGCGCCGCGCGCGCCTGTTCGGACCGGCGACGGTGCAACTCCTCCTCGCTAGGTGGTGGCGCGGGCCGGAGCCCCGTCCGTCGGAGCTCGAAGCGCCGCCTCGACCGGACAAATTCCGACACAATTGGCCGGCCATGGGTAGGAGTGGTGGGTGGGAGGTGGGGGCGGAGGCGATTTGACGGCCGTCGCCGGAGGTGCCCGGAATCCGAGGCAGCGGCGAGCGGGAGGAGGGTTTCTACGCGTGCTTCGGTGGAAAGAAATGGATGCGGTTTCCCACATCCAGGGCCCTCCGCACCGAATATATGCGGGATGGATGGGCCTCTATGCGGGAAACCGCAAAAAAATTGCGGTAGGGGCCGTTTTGCGGTATCTGGAAAGACAGTTTTTGGCTACGATACCGCATATCGGCCTGAATTTTTGTGCGCCGAGGGATATGCGGTATCTGCTAGAGATGCTCTAAGTCCATATAACTTGTATTCCATCTCAAGAAAAGCACTTTGGCATCTGGAATAGAGAGCAGCCGAGTTAGAAAAAAAAAAAAACAAGGCAAGAGAGGAACCCAAATGCTGATCTAATTAGACCATAGTGATGCTGCTGCGTTTGGCCAGATGGCAGTGAGTGAGATTTCTACTTGTTTTTTCATACAGACAAGTTATAACAAAAATATTATTCTAAAAAAAATTATGAATATATATATCATTCTATAAACGACGGCAAAATATTTGCCTCAACCATTAATTAAGAAGAAAGTGCCAATTCTTTTAGAAAAAAACTGGATGAAAACCTATAACAGCAGGATCAAGCTCACCCAAACACCAACAACAACATAGGGACAACGCCCACACATACCGACAACCAAGCCTATGAGAAGATTTACAGAGCCACACGAGCCACATACCAAACACGACATTCCTAGACCGCGCCAACAAAGAAATGCTAGGACAAAGGGGCGTCCATCAAGCAACTGCGGATGCATTTCCTGTAGCACCCCTCTTCTTGTTTAATTTCTCCTTTCCAATGGCTGATCTTGACCTAGCACCACCTCTCATAGATTTAACCTTACACCCAATCTATTTGTTGTTCGATCCAGGGTAGGCAACAGAAAATCACAATTCTCTATGGCGCGATACAGGGCACAACAGTCAACACTCAACCCCATCATCTATGGGAACCACAAGCCTGCCGAACTCAGGCAAATGAGAGACTGTAGCATCAACATCATCACTCTTCTCAAAGTCAACTGTCCTCGAATCAGGCTTTCGCCCCGCTATATTAATATAGCCATCACCAGATATAATGATACAGCTGTTGGGGCCTCAACACAAACTAGCCCAAATGAAAAAAGAGAGAAACAAAGAGAAAACAATGCCAACAATGGCAAATTAACTAAACGATGATGGCTCGCCACCGCTGCACCCTCCGACTCAGTCCTACCACACTCCTGAACCTTCGAAGCATCGCGTATCAAGCAACACCTTCAAGAAGGATTGGGACGATGACGACGCTGTTGCTCGGACTTGTCCTAGGGTTCCCCCCGTATGCGGAGGCGAGAGGGAAAGGGGTACACCCAACGCCCTCAAGAGGGAAAGGCGATACCGGTCAGTGTCACCTCGTCGGAGTCAGCAAACCGACAAGGATTTCTCCCGACCCCAAAACACCTCTACCCCGAACACTCCGTAGGCCTCCACCCTCCACTCCGCCCACCAACTCGCGCCACCACGATCTTGACGCCATCATCGTCGTCTCACTGTGAACACCGACACAAGGCCTAGGAGACGGAGAACGGGTAGCGGGCCAGGACTCGGGGGCAGCAGCACCGCCACCGCGCGGGAGGAAACACCCTCCACCGCTTTCACGGTAACCGACCGGACGCGGCACACCGCACTAACCAACTGCAGGAAACTACTAAGAAAAAAGAACAGGTTGGCAACAGAAATCCCACCTAAGCAACAAACGAATGCATGGTGAGTGCCACGTATTGGACCGTACAAATTCCTCACTGGGAGTTAAAGCAAAACTGCGTGACGACAAACGATTTAGAGGAGCCATGAATCTAAAAAATCAAAGTAATTGGAGAAATATGTCGCATGAATTTATACATCCAGTTTCCAATATCAGCATGTTCATAAAGAGCCTCGCAAAAGGCACCTAACTTTGAAGAAATTTGGTGCCATCAGCTCTACGTAATTTTCAGGACAAGAAAAAAACGAGAATAAATCGTAGCAGTATATATGTTTATCTTGTTGTCTACTTCACGTAACCAGCTTTCTAACGGAAGATTGTTTGAGCCTCAAAACAACGACGGAGAGAGCGTAGCTAGAAAAAGTGCAGCAGTGGTACCACGCAGCACATATTTGCGTCCAATAATATTGTTTGTCAAAAAAAAAGTTTTCTACAATTCAACAATTGGTCCTACCACCGAACAGTGTTGATCTAAGCACACGAACACAACCGTTTAACTCCAGCAGTGACAAAAAATAGGACACGAGTGAAGTTCGTTTGCAGCATGGACAGGATTGATGTTGTCTAAAGACGTGGTTGAGAGAAAAAAAAGGATAAAAGGGCCTGTTTGTAAAAGACAGCCAGGGGCATATCTATAAGAAAGAGGAGACAGGAGACATGAGGTAAAGCGTAAAATGCCAAAAACGATGTGAGGACACAGTACTCCTCCTGGACCTGTCTATAAGATCCAAGGGTACATCCGTAAGAGTAGCATACTTCAGCCGGGGACCGCCGCGCAAAATCTCAAAAAAATTTGGACCATTTCTCGATTTGTGCGTGTCATCCTTGCGCAGGGGCCATGCTAATCTTCTCTGTATCGTTCCAATTTTATCGGATGTCCCCGAAGGGACAAGAGGTCTTGCAGACGTTGGCTTATAAACCGGTCAGAATGCTTGTCGCTTGGCGATGTGGGACTAAACGGAGAGGCTTTCTGCTGCCTCCCACCGCAAGTGCAAGGAGCCGAGGGACCAAACGGAAATGGGCCACACTATCGTGCGAACTGGATTATCCTCAGCCGGCCCAACTCAAAGAAACTACATACAGCTGCTAGCCTAGGCGGAAGCCGGAAGCGACGGCGCCGCCCGAGATGGAAACGGGGGCGTCGCCGGCAGGGAGGCAGCCGAAGGAGTCACTGGAGCTGCCGCTCCGGATGTCTCAGATCCTGGACACCGGCCTCGGCCGCCGCACGCCGACGTTTCTAATGGCGCTCTGCGACCGCGGCGCCGACCCCGGGGCCCTCGCTGCCCTCGGCCGCCCCAACGCCACTGCGGGGTCGATCCTGACAGCCGCCTCTCTGTTCCCCTCTGGCCTTCGCCAACCCTAAGGTTCGTGCCCCCGTTCTTCCCCAGTGAGACCACTTATCAGTTACAATTGGTCCCATGATGTATGCACATGCCTCCTGATTCCATTTCGTGCCGTTCGATAGTTTTTGTTTGGATGCAGTACATGTGTACAGGGAGTTTGTTTCAAACTCTATTTACATTGTACACATGGATTGGTGTTCACTGGAAGTATACACATATTGGTAATTTGGTATGGCACCAACGCATGACTACAGAGATGAATGTATGGATAATTTTAAGTTCAACATTTTACTGAAATCGATGGTCTAGTGAACTGTCTATTTCGTTTTTGTTAATCTTGATGAGGATATTCTAGAGATTTTTTTTATCTCAATGCTTCTTGCGTTAGGTGCCTTTTAAGTTTTAAACCCTCATATATGAAAGGTTAACATTATGTTGTTGTTTGATTTGTTGATTAGGGATTAAGCAAGTCCTGCAGTAGTAAAACGCTCATCAATTTATTGTTTAATTCATTGTCTTTGAATACATAACAGAGGTAAAGTTCCCCTTGAAACAATAGGTTGATCCATACAAGGGGCCAAGAGAAGGCTTTCGTCTTGGCAGTCATGACAAGAAGGGTCCTGAATCCCCAGATTGGATGGACCGAACATTATCATGCCTGTTCAGGCAACCAGTGGTGCAGAGGTGCCAGTCAGCGTGCTACCTAGGCCAGGATGTTTGATGCGGTCATAGTCCCGAAAATACACCGAAAGCACGGTCGTCGCCAAATACGGCCCCAAGTGACACTTGTCGCGGCCATTATTGGTGGTCCAGGCTCCAAGTGATCGTAAGCGTGCAAACGAGCTCGTGGCATGCGAGGTACCATTCGTCATATGGATTTCACCCTGTTGGCCACGGCATGTTTGGGTTTTTGGTTCTTTTCCTATATTTGCATGACTGCTATGCTATGATTTATAGATTAAGTTGTTTAATTTTCTTTAAGAATTGTATGCTGTTTCTTTGTTAGTTTCATAGCACAGAAGATGTATTGACAAAGTTTAGATGAACACATGATGAAAAGGGCCCAATTAGCATCCAGAAACTCGATGTACACATCGGGCCCCCGGACACTACAAATTTCACTTCTTACATTCCTTACTAGTCTACTACTCCCTCCGTTTCAAAATATAAGATGTTTTAGCTTTGTGAAAGAAGTGTATCTAGACTCCTTTTAGTGTGTAGGTTCACTCTAAATCTAGATGAATCTACACACTAAAAGGAGTCTAGGTACACTTTTTTCACAAAGCTAAAACATCTTATATTTTGAAGAGGAGGGAGTATAAGGGACATGTTGGGCGATCTTGCTAAGTCAAACAGTTGGCTCCTAACCTTGAAAACAAGCTAGCTGTTTGTTACAGCTCAAGAATGTTACTTTACCAAGCAAACTGGCCTATATGCAGAAACTGATTACCATGGCATAGATGGAAAAACAGATTTCCCTGCTCTCTCATGTGGTTAAGGTTTGCTTGCTTTTCAGTTTTTATTAACGTTGTAATATTGACTACTTGCTACGGTTGAAACAAAGAATGTAAGTCTTGCGCCTATTATAGACAAGAATTGCTCAAGCTTAAACATTCAACTTTTGTTTGTTGGCTTCCAAAAATAGTGTTTACACTTCCGAGGTGGAATTTCTGTTTTGGTTCCAGCTTGTGAATGACTTTCTACAAAAAGCAATTGTCCCACAACTTTTTCTTGGAGTATTCCTTCCTAATGCCTGCACCACCTAGCAATCTCATTGCTGGACGTTTGCTTTTATTTTTGGTGTTTCCCAGTAACACCAACTGGCAAATTGGATTAGCCTTCCATTGATCCAGGAAAAATCACAATACCGTTTAGAGTGGTAAATGACAATTGTAGCCTTGCTAAATTGAAAGGAAAAAAGAGGGGGGAAACATGGAGCCATTAGGCTGTGGCAAACCCGTGATCAAAACCATAGGCTATTGGAATTTAACGTGGCATGCATCCATAATTGCCAATTTGCCATTGAACATGGCCATGCACCTTTTTGCTCTGTTGCTGCTTGTTTTTGTTTCTTCCCTTTTTGCTCTATTTTAGTTCCTTGTTTTTGCTTTCTTTGGATTTCTGTTCTGTCAAGCTGTACGTTTTGCGTTCTTTCGGCGCCTTCTTCTAATACAAAATGTGCCTGTTCGAGAAAGAAACATGGCTACGCGCGGTACATGACCACGAGCCACATCATGCGTTCACAGTTTACACAGCCACCAACCCCCAGCCTACCACTATATGACCACCCCCACACCGTGACTTCACACGTCAGACCTAATACTACCACCCTTGCCAGTCTCGGCTGGCGTCAGATTGCCAGTACAGCCACCAATCCCTCCCCCCCCCCCCCCCCGTCCCCAACGAAAAAGAACGGCGGCGCTTTCCACTTCCTCACGCGCAAGCGACAAGAGGTTGAAGGGAGCACCAAGGGCAGGACGAGATGGGGGGACAAGGTGACAAGGGTATGAGCCTGGAGGAGTATCGGAACCAAATCATGTATAATCTATTCGGCGACGAATCTGAGGAGGAGGTGGAAGATCCGGAAAACAGCGGCGATGAGGTCACTAGTGTGAATGGCAACAATAAGGGTGCTGGTGATGAGGCCAACCTGAACATCAACTGCAGCCTCCATCTTCCAGCCCCTGCCGCCAGAAAACACGCATACAAATCTGACAGCCGCTGCCACCACCGATTGGTAAATTCGTCCCCATGATATTGGCTTGTTACTGTTTGGTATTGATGGTTAGGTATGATTTAGAGGGACGCGTATGGGCTCTGACCTCTGAGGCGCTTTAGATGTTTCTGGAAATGTGCGTCTTTACTTGTGTTAGTGTTTATTTTGGGCTGGAGGTTTTCATTACCTATTGGTATACATAGAGATTTTATATCTAAACTAAGTACTCCCTCCGATCCAAATTAATAGACTCAGATTTGTCTAAATTTGGATGTATCTAGTCATGTTTTAGTGCTAGATACATCCGAATCTAGACAAATCTGAGTCCAGTAATTTGGATCGGAGGGAGTAGGAATATTGATGGGTTCTGGATCCTGGAGTAACTGCTGATATTCTCACGAGAACTTGTAGATGTGTTGTTGGCTGTTGTATATGGCTACCAGAGAGAAATCTTGTGCAAACACCATGTCATTAATTCTGATCCATCAGTTCTCATATCATTAATATATGTCTATCAGGGGAGATAGGAGCTTATGTTATAAAGCACTTACAGAGATCGTAATGGCATTTGATTCCTGTGGCACTTGTATGGAAACATAACTATGAATTGTAGTTAGGACCAATTTGCCTCAGGACAGGCTTCTGGAACACACTTGGTCCAATTGAATGGCTTCTTTTCTAGTTTTCTTGACGATGTTTTTTTTTTATTGTTCGGTCTGCTAGGCTTTTACGAACTCCTGATCTACATGTGCTGCATTTATTTTGTATAGCTTGTAAAAGCCTTCTAATGTGTGACAAACAATTTATGCATGGGATTTATCCAGGAAGAAGGACATGCTGAAAGCCAGGGGTCTGCTGGTTTAGCCAAGGAAAGAGTAGGTGAAGCTCATCATGTGGTGCTTGGCTATCAGAACGTGCCAGGCAATGTGGAAGTCATGAATAGTGAAGAGGAAGGCTATTGCCAGAGAATAGAAACCAGTAGAATAAGGGTTATTACCTCTGAATTTGTGGGGTCTAAAGACAATTACAATGCTGATGAGGATCGTAAAGACAATGAAGTGAACCGGAAAAGAAAATCAGGGTAATAAAATTAGCTAGTTTGTTGTTGTATATTTAATAGATTGCATGTCATAGTTGCCGATTCAAGCGGTAAACATCTTCTGTTAACAACAGAGTTGATATCTATTTTTTCTTGCATTATAATAATACTGATTTTTACTCTTGCCCTGTTAACTATTAAGTATCTAGTTTGCGAACCTTCACTGCTAACTGAGTAAGAGTCTCCATTTAATCTTGCAACAGGCCAACAGAGGATGATAAAGCCCATGGAGTTCTTTCTAATGTTTTTTATGAGAGTGATGAAGATGAAATCGCCACATATGGTGGTCAAGATGATGCTGAAAATGACAATGTGAGACAACATAGAACTTACTTTTCCTTTCGTGTACAAGATCACTGTATCAATGTTAGTTCATGCATATTTACATGTGTAGCTCGACAGGACTGGAGTGGTGCATACTATGTAGTCATACTGTACATGGTTTCTATATCATGTACCATGGTGTCATGGCAATGACATACAACATGAAGTTGTTTTATCTGTGCGTCTGTATATCATGTATCATGGTATCATGGCAATGACATGGCATTATGTCAATGTCAGCTCAACTAAAGAAAGTATATAGGGTGACGCAATATAATATTCCGCTTGTCATGCCTATGCAAAAAACATAAGCAGTGAACCTACATAAAAACTACCAGGCTAGACATGTAAAACCAAATTACCAGTCATCTAAAGCATTATGTGTAAGTAAACCAGGTGTATGGAAACATTTCTTGTACTTTACCCTAGCGTAGAAGAAATCAAGAATGTTGTTTTCTTTTATACTGGTAAACTGTAGGGGAGCCCCAACAGACAAAAATATTTATTCTATATACTTATATACATATATATAAATATGAGCACCAGGATTTGTGGCTGGTGGTGGAGTCATACCACCACAGTCCACCACCCCACCAAGTTGCTATCGTTTGACTTTATGTACTGTACACCTAAAAAAACTCTGTTCTGCAAGTAATTTTTTCTTATGATAATTAAACTCTCTTTATTTGAGCCGGCATCATTATGTCAATGTGTTTCGTCTGCGTGCATTATAGGGTAGATCTATGCTTTTAACTGTTAGCTTTCTAAATATTATTAACATGTTGCACCTACAATTGTTTGTATCCTTCTGAATCAGTTAATGTAGCCAACGAAGCCTACTTAATTTTAAATCTTACATTTCTTTTGCAGATATCTCCTACCGAGGATGAAGGCCACACTGGGAACATTTTACAGGGAAAGGATATAGTTCCTGGCAACACTACGTGTTATGAATCAGATGCAAATGTTGAAAGAGAGTCCAAACAGTGTCCAGTTGGTCCTTCGCTGAACTTGGTGGTTCCACATATACCACCGCCAGGTCAACCGGATAGAGTGAGTTCCTGTAATATCTAGACGCGTATAGTTTCCTGCATATTTGTGCTATGGTATCAACATAGGATCTATAAGATGAATGTTTATTGTTGCTAATGTTTGTTTAAGCTGATAGTGTATAATGGAAAATGTCCAATACTTTCGGTGTTTGTTTCATGGTCCTCTGTTACAAGTTCTCATAGCTTGACAGTTATCATTAATTACTTGTTTGTAAGTGTGTGAGTTTTCTCCTTTCTTTTGTACCTAATACAAATAGAGACCCCATATTCTCGTTTGATTGAGTTTCTCTTTTGTAGATGAATGTGATCAGGGTCTCAAATGTTGTGGGGATTGATCCAAAACCTTTTAACCCTGAAACCTATGCGGAAGAGGATGCGTTTAATACAGATGAATCTGAGGGCAAGAAAAGAATACATTTGAATGTTGTCCGTTGGAGAATGGTCAAGAATGCTGATGGCACTGTATCTGTGAGTCCAATGTTTCCCTGTAGCAGTGAAATGTTACTTTAGTCTTTCCCTATCAAAATGGTAATGCTAGTTGTCATATTTCAAATGCAAATTCTCCCTAAGAAACCATGTCACCTTTGTCATCTATAGGGAATCAAGTGAATTGTGCTTACTGTTCTCTACACATACGTCTATGTCTTATTATATCTTATTTTACTATGGAGTGCTGGGAAATAAGCCTTTGCAGTTTTACACCTTTGCCTAATCTACCTTGGCAAATTATTTCCTTTCATGGTCTATCTTTGAAGTGTATGTGGTAAGAGTTAAGAACCAAGTTTCTCAGTTCTCACCTGGTGATTCATACTGTTCATGCTGTTATGTCAATATGATAGTTTTCTTTCTGCTCATTGTTGAAGCGTCATGCATTTCTCTGTTGCAGGCTGAAAGCAATGCACGCTTTGTCAAGTGGAAAGATGGAAGCATGCAGCTACTGATTGGCGATGAGGCTCTTGATGTAACTGTAGATGAGACAAGTCATGATACCCACTTGTTTATGAAGAACGGAAAGGCAAAAAATAATCATCTATCCACTTCCTACATCATCCTCATTGTGGTGTTTGTTCGTTTGTACAATTATGTCGTCACTATCACTCACACATGCCTTCGTATCAGGGACTTCTACAATCACAAGGAAGGCTTTTACAGAAGATGAGATTTATGCCTTCCTCGCTGTCTTCAAGATCCCATCGCTCATTAACAGCCCTTGTTGATTCTCAGAATAAGAAAACAATTAAGGTGCAAACATGGTATGATAAAACAGATCCTGAGAGAGCGAAGCAAGAAATGGAAAGGGTAAGTTAAAGTATTGGTATTCCTCCCAAGTTCTGTTACTTAGTTCAGTCATATATAAAAGGGACTCTATATATAAACCTTAATTACATGTAAGTGCTATATGTTCATGTGTTCACCTTCTTAATCGGGTAGTAAACTGAAATGGTTTGCCGGTTACTTGTTCGGTTTCTCTGTTGCTGTGTTTTGTTTAATCGTTGTCTCCAGGAAGAACTCTATAGCTTCACATGGTTTCCACAAGGTATTCAACCTTCAAAGAAGAAATATCCACACCAAGTTAATAGAGAACAAAACTGTAATCTAAGTTTTATGGCATGTTGGGATATTATCATCATGATTTTATTGTGGGAACCAACCTTTTAAGTGAAAATTTTAGTTTACAGTTCATCAAGAACCATCTTAAAGTATTAAAACTTAATGCATGGAGCTAATAAAGAAGGCTTATTGTGCATGCCGGTGTATGTAACCAAGATCACTGAATCTTCTGTTTGCCTATTTATTAAATTCCTTACTGCCTACATGCACAGTGGCATCTGTTGCTATTCAATCCTGTTCGACACAACACAAAGAAGAATGAGCTGTTAAATGCATTCAATTTAGTTTTCTTCCGAAGCCGCACAATCATGTGAACTGAATAAGGAAGGATGGTGAATAGTGTGTGTTTGCATGTCTGGAGAGACGATAAGGTCCGCCGTTCCTTGTAGATCCAGATCCACACTTGAGTGATGTTGGTTAAGCTGACTGACCTTGCTATTTATGTTTGGTGCATACCATTTACCTTCTTCTGGACAAAATTTCTAATGGTGTTGCATGTATTCAAGCTATCAATGTGTTTCACTATCTTCTGAATGTTAATCAATTGTTTGGAAAAAATAATACAAAACAGCAACCATTAAGGGATGATGCATGTACCCTGGCTACAAAGGGAGCGTATGCCTACGAGAATTGTTGCTTAGGAATGTGGTCTAGATTGCAAGTGTACTATCCATCTCACCAGTTTAGAGATTCGCGTGTGACAAGTTGAAGCAATATGGTCTGGCTAGTTTCTTCCTCCCACTCTTACTGTAAGAGAAAACATACTAAATTTCTATTCTGTTAGCCAATTAAGTAAATGTTGAGAAAACAATACCTGGACAGGTGGTCGCTTGAGGAATAATAAATGTCCCAATCATTTGTTTTCGGAATCACTACCCTTGCTGCATGCCTGTATCTAGCTATAGTTTGTAAATAATGACTGGTGAGGAGATGTTTACTTAACAAGCAATGGTCTACGATCTACATTACATGTGTACTGCGTCCTTTTGAACACATATTCACTAAAACCTTTTCAGTGTTCACCATATGCATTAATGGGCATACATCGTGTTTTCCAGTCAGGGGTCCAAAGCCAGTTATCTCTTTCTTTCAAATTTGTCTAATGGGGTTCCTTTAGCACTTACCATTTTTGAACTTTAGATTGCATCCTTACAGCTCCTGTCATATAAGGTTAGAATTTGATAAAGTCAATATCATGGAAATTACGGCTCTTCCAAATTACAATTTGTTGCATCAAACATTGTTATAGTGTAAGTGTAGTTAACATTTATCAACTAGTATCTGTAATGTGCTTGTTGTTTCCATGTATTAAACACATGTAAACCATCATGAAGTTGCCTTTTACTACTGTGTTAGAAACTTTCTCCTTTTTACTGATAACAGATTTACACAGGCTGCAGAGAAAGACATTCGAGCTCGTTCAATTCTTAGACAGAAAAGAGAAAAGTTGAATCGTAAATATACCCAACCTCACAGGCAAAAGCAGAAGCTTACTCCAGGATTTTTGGAAGAACCGCTGCATCAGGTTGATTTCTTGCCCATACGAGTGTTCATTTCAGTTATTCTTAAAGACTTGATAATATGCGATGTTAAATTTCTGGCATTAACAAATAAAGAAATAATACTCAGTTGTTACAAATCACCTTTTTGGAACTAAGAGAGAAATTATCTCGCCTCTTGGGAGTTGGGTGATTGAGCTTAGAGAAGTCCAAATAATCTTGGATGTTACATAAAAATGTTCTAATGTATTTACCCCTAATGTAGACAAAGATGTTAAACTATTTTCGTTTTTACATTGTTTCACACACAACTCATTTTGACGCTGTTTTCACAGGTTAGTGAAATTGTAGCTATTGCTTATAAACCATCATTCATTATTATGTATGTGAGCTTGTCCAAATTTACTTCAGAACTAGTCCAAAGTGAGCTTGTTCATTTACATACATTTTTGTTTGTAAGCAATCTCTACTTCCGTTAAATTAGTTTATTCAACTCAATTGACACTTTATTGGGAGAGACATCTTGCACCTGGTCACATGTATTACTCCCTCCGTCTCGAAATAGATGTCGTAAATTTGTCTAAATTTAGATGTATCTAGTGTCTAAATAGTATCTAGATACATCCAGATTTAGACAAATTTACGGCATCTATTTCGAGACGGATGGAGTACATTGTTTCTACTATTGTACTTCATGTTTGTTACGGTTTGGAGAACATTTTCACACGTGATAGCAATGATGTTAGCATTTAGAAAGTCCAAAAATATCCGTTTTCTGGATTGTAGAAACTTTTTTTTGAGCTAAAGGATTGTAGAAACTCATCTCAGGATGTAGTTTTCCTGGGCGGATTACCTTTTTTGGTTTATATTTTCTATTTTAGTCGCTTAGTATATATTTGTGCTTTCTCATACTCAAGTATGCAAAGCATTTGCTCAAAGAGGCCTTTCTTTTTTTCTTGGGTTTTCAGAATGAAGCACCTGGCTTTAAGTATAACCGCCATGGAAGGGTGGCACACTCTGGTTTTGAGCATGACTCGGAGCTTGAAGCACCGTCTGAGAGACGTATGTTTAATGCAAAGGTGAGTTACAGGTCTTCCTTTTTAGAAACATGTAGGTTGATGCCACCTACTTATCTTTATTGTTTGTAAAATTTCAGTTAAACATTGGAAAAAGTGTTCTGGGTAAACCATTGTTTCCTCATGCTTGTGTGTCAATTCATCAGGTCAATGAGTATTCTGATAGTGAGAGGGAGGAATTAGAGTATGAAACAGAACTTGAGGATGTAGAGAGCTCACCAACTCATGGAAGCGAAAATGTGCTGGATGAAAGGAATGGATATGATCAAGACCTAGAAGAAGCCTTAGGTTTTACTTCTGTGTCAGATGAAGATATTGAGGTGAGTTACTACTTACCTGTTGAGTTCACTTTAAACTCATATTTAGATGAATATGTACAGTAACCTTGAATGGCTAATCATATAATTGCAAATGATAATTGTCAATGTTGCATCGTTTGCTAGTTGTCAAATCCGACAATCATTTGGTATCTATGATAGTACAGCAGTAATAATATGTACCACCAGTTTTCCTATTGGATGGTAGTATAAGCTTATATTTTAACAATTGTTTGTTTCCATGATACATATCATGGAAAAAAAACTTCAACTGAATTTGAAATGAGCACTTCAAATTAAAAAAAAAAATCCGCAAAATGACCATCACCATATGCAGATGTGCTATGGATGTTGCGTTAGAGATTTCTACGGCTTGCTCTTTGTAAGGAGGCTTACTGCTCGCATGCTATTGCTAATCTTATAGAACTATGGCTTGAGGCATCCTGTAAAAGCAATTCACACTTTCTTACAATTTATTTGATTATTGGTTGCTGATTCCTTGAAAACTACAGCAACCTACCAAAAGTTGTTATTATGTGGGTCTTTTTTCTGCTGCAAATATATAACAGTGTACTTTTGTCTTACTCTGGCTCTCTGCATTTTTTGCGTGCCTTTGTTCTCTGCCATCATTCTCTCCAACTTGTTCCTGTTGCAGGAACAAGAGCCTAAGAGGAGGGAACCAAGGAAACGCGGCAAGGTGATAGACTCTGATGATGAATCTCCTCCACCAAGGAAACAACCTCTCAATCGTGGAAAGGCTTCTGTTTTTTACAGCGATGACGACGAGTGAGATAAACTGCAAGCACCAGATAGAACAGTCCAGTGCTATTTTCTCAACCAAAAAACAATTGAGCTAGCTATTGTACGAATTCTGCTTATGTAGTCTGATAACTTTGATTTTCACAATCGAAGTGGGGTCTGTTTATGAATAGCGTGGTGTGCAAAATTTTGTCCCTCACTTTCGAAGTTATCGTCATCAAAATGCCATCTTATTACCCTTTCCGCAAAGCTTGTGTGTGTATGTGTTTTTTTGCGTCAACACGGAAAGGGGGAGTTTATCAAGCTGGTCTTGGAGTACACTTGCGGTGCGGTAGAGCCATTTGAACCCGAACGAGCTTGATTTGAGTCTCTGCAAATTCACAATAGACGGCAATATAACTCCTCAGCATCTCTCAAATTGTCTGTTTTCATCCATGATTTGATTCTCACAAAAATGTTATACAGTACATAATTCCTTGTGTCACAATCAGTCTTACGGACACACGTAAAGATCTTAGCAACATGAGCACCTGAAATTTCTAGTAGCACAGCAGCATAGTGCGTTTCGATGCAGCTCTGTCTATCCAAGGGAATGAATCGAATTGCAGTGGATCGATGATCGCGATATCTAAAGAAGCACTCCTCTTTTTCAAATGGTTCGTGCTGTCACTTTCCAAGCACGGACAACTTTTCACCGGAATTTTGCGCACTTCATGAGGCTCGTGTAGTAGTTTCTTTGTTCTTTTTTTTTTGGATCGTAGTAGTTTCTTTGTTCTGAGATGGTGACTTGTGTAGTTGCTGCCTGATCAGAAGAAAAAAATGCAAAATCAAAAGAGAAAACGACCAAGGAAGGCAAAGTATCGTGTCGGATCGCATCGGGCCGTCCAAAAGCGCTCGTGGGTGGGCCCACGCCGTAGCCCGCAATCCACCAGCGTTTCTTCCTCCCTCTCCGATCCCCTCTCCTCCTCCCCCACTTTTGACCCAACTCCAGTTCCCCACCTCGCGAGCGTGCGCGACCTGACCGAATTCCCCCCCACCCCCAAACCCTAGCCAGCTCGCCCGCCCGCTCGCCGGGCCCACGGCGCCGATGCGGAGGCGGCTCCTGGAGGGCGCCATGGCGCTCGCGGTGTCGCCGGACACCAACTCGTCGGGCACCGCGTCGCCGCCGTCGGGGCCGATGTCGTGGGTGTCGGGGTGCCACGGGACGTGGTACAGCCTGGCGGTGATGCTGCCCTCGCTGGCCTTCGTGGGGTTCCTGGCCTGGCAGGCCCGGCGGAGCTTCCGCCGGCTCAGCTACGGCCGCTCCCACGTCGTTGTCGTCGCCTACTACGCGCTCCTCTGGGCCGTTGCCATCCTCAACCTCCTCTGGTGCTTCCTCCAGGTCCGGCTTGCTCGCCTTCAATTACTTTTTGCGGTTTCCTCTGTTTCTCATCATACGGGTATGCTTTTTAGTGTCTGATTGGGGGGTAGAATAGGTGGGTACAAGCTAGGTGGACTTCTCATTACACAAGCTCGCTTTTGTGTACATACGTTTCGCCTTTTGGCGTTGCAAGTCGGCAATCGAACCGAACGAGTGGAAGATGGGTAGGTTTTGAGCTGGTAATGATGAGCTAGTAGCAAGCTCTGTTAGGCAGGTCGCAGGTTATTGATGTTCAAAACTACAAACAGCTCGACTACACATTGACCTGGTAGCTGGTACTAGATTCAGATTGTTATAGCACACGTTGGCCTGGTTATTACATTCAGGTTGCAGGTGTATATGTTTAGTAATGCTACTGATCTAGGGGTAATTCAATGAGCAACTCCTGCTCATATGCATGTGACTTTTTTACCTATTTCATCTGTAGTAATGTTGCCCATATATTATATCGTATATTGTCTGTTTCCCTTACTCTTCTATAACACGTCATTGCTCAATGCCAGGTGTGGCAGTGTATGCCTGAGAGGGCCTTTTCATGGAATGTGCTTTCATTGTTTACAAAATCTGGAATGTTATTCTTGGAAGTTAGTCTTATAGCGTTTCTACTTCAAGGAAATGAAACCACTGGCTATGAGTCTTTGGCACGCACCTTTGTTATCTCTGGGGCTGTAGTTAGTGCTGATGTACTGCTCAAGGTATGTTACTGCTCCACGGTGCTATGTTTCTCTACTTACCTTTTGTATGATGTGGCCTGGTTTTTCTTGATTCTATGATATCTTTACTTTTTCATAATAGAAAAGTTGCTACGGAAATAATCAAATGAAAAGTTGCTGTTACCATCATGGTCGTTCTTTTTAAAAATAATAGAGTATGGCCGTCAATGTTTCATAACAGACTGTGTAGCGCAAACTGGTATGTGTGTTTTCTTTTGATGCTAGATCTTGCGGCTCTAGTCTCTTGTAACTGTAAAATTATTTTGGCTGCTGCAAAGAAAAAACATATACCCTGTGACTTAGCTCTGCGCTCCTACATAGTTTCATTGCGTTAAAATTATTTTGCTCATGGTGTTTGATCAATAGATTTTGTCATGCTTTATAGCTAGGGAATAGTATGTTTTGTCACATGGACTCACGTTTCCTCCTTCTGCAGACTATATATGTATTTGGCTTTGCTGTTCCTTTGTTTATTGATGCTGACCAAGGAACTGGTGGGAAATGGGGTCTATGGATTCTGCACAAACTGGTGCTTACAGGAGTCTATGGGGTGATTGTCTTCATGTATCACTCAAGGTGGAGAGACAGGCTACCTGGTAATTGGTTACACTTGCACTGCATAATTCTTTATGTTTCAAGCTCTTATGTTTGATGGCCATCATTTTCTACTGAATGTCGTGACCTTTTTATTGCAGCAAAACCGGCATATTACCACTATGTGTGTGCAATGTTGGCACTTAATGGCCTGTCGCTGTTTGGCTGTTTCTTTGTTGCGTGTGGAGCTGGATTCGGTTTATGGTACATAAAGAGCACTACTACACTAATCTCAAGCTTGTTAGTTCTGAATCTGAGAGTAATGTTTTGCGTCTATTGTGTTGTGCAGGTTGTATAATCTCACTACCGTCTGTTACCATTCTCTTTACCTTCCACTGCTATACGTGACTTTCTTAGCAGACTTTTTCCAGGTATACATTCTTTCATATGAATTTAATACTTTGCTTTTTGTAGCGCAGTGTTTGTATGCGCCTATTTGTTCTTGTAGTGATTTGTGTTTTGCTTGTTTATCTGTGTGTGATTGCAGGAGGAAGATATGCTTCTCGAGAACGTGTACTACTCCGAGATGAAAGACGCCGGATTCTTTGATGGTGACTGGGATTAATTTGCAGATAGCCAGATACCACGCTGTATGACTCGCTTTCATGCGGATTTGCACGGTGTAGCTTCGTTCTGGAAACTGAATCTTAGAAGAGAGATTGTATCATAACGAGTGACAACCATCATAATCAAATGAAAACATGTAAATTTATCGATATGTATATAAACTCAACGTGTCTTTCATCACCGGTAGTTAGCAGCGCAACTTAACATTGGATGGCAGAGAAATTGTGGTTTTGTAGACTTCTGTCACCTCAAGAATCAGCACTTCGTTGTGGTAGCTGTATAAAACTGCCATGCCTCACCCATCACCTGAAGATGCTGTTGAAACTTGAAAGCCTTGAGTAGCATCATTTGTGCTTAACCTCCCCCGAGTCTTGTTCTGGAATTTCTTCCCGGTGTATTAGTGCCCAATGGGTATTTCGAGTTGCCAGTAGTAGATGTACTGTTGTATCCAAGTACATGGCGTTTACTGTTCACACCGTAGCCTTGTGTCCGCAACCGTCCTACTGCTCTACTTCTACCATGTACTCCTACTAGCCTGCGTTGGATTAGATATAGCATGGGCTGGGCGCACACGGTAGCAGCATTGCATCGCGTAGGTTTGTGCTTGTGGCAGTGACAGTAGTAGTTGTTATTTATCCTTGGGCTTGGACAGAGTGCTGCTGCCGCTAGAGTTCCAGTGAGGCTAGACTGAGTGGTGCTGTGTTTCTGACTGCGACAGAGTCTCGCGAAGATGAACTTTGGGTCATGTTCTGTTTGGTTTTGGATTATGTTCTCTACTTCATTTGTTTGATTGTGCGGACTTCTTTTTTTTACCTAGAAAAGATATGTGTGGCGGTTGTTTTGTGACCGCTTTGCAGCCCATGCCCATGGAGCAGGCCAAAAGCAGTGTGCTGCTATTTGGTTCTATCCAAAACAGGGGCTATGGCAACATCTTCATGAGTGGTGATGTTATCAGCCAAAATAAAAGCTTAGATCAATAGCACACATTTCATAGTACTAAGATAATCATTAGTACCTTAGCATAATACTTACTACTCAGCATATTAAACGATCGTCCACACTACACATAGTTATAGAGTTCACCCATCGGCAAATGGAAACGATCACTCCCAGTCGATGTCTTCGACGATCCTCCTGGTGGCATCACCGTGGGAACTTTGTCACCACCTCACAGCAGGAGTAGTCGAAGATGACCACACGGTACTCCTCGTCATTCAACTCCTTAAAGGTGAGGAAGTAGCCAATTTGCAGATTGTGAGCAATTGCAAAAGCTGGCCAACCCTGATCGAGGACGGCTTTTCAATTGACATCCTTAACCTTGATTTTCTAGCTACAACCGGTGTGAGTCCTGAGGATCATCTTTCGAGAGAGCGAGCCCAAGTAATCCCTGAAACCATCAGGGATTTGTAGCATTCCTAACCCAGATGCAAAGAGCACCTTGATGAAGTGGTTAGGGCCACACTCTTTATGGAAATGGCCAACATTGGCCCGCCTTCCTCTTTACCTTTTGTTGGATCCCTTCCCCTCAGCTAGTACCTCCACATGTACGCCAAGTTGCATAGCCTACAAAAAAACAATGGTTAGCACAACAACAAAAGAAGCATTAGGACAACAACAAAACACATTTCATAGAGTTGGTGCTATGGGACCAGACGAAACGAAGAACCAATTGGTTCTAACACCTTCTGGTCCAATAACACCAACTCTATCATGGTGCATTTTCATCATATGCTCATACAAGAATGAACAAGTAGTCGTCATATAACATGCCTCATGCAACAAGCACATAATGCAAAGAGCTAGTTCCATAGTACCGAGAGCAATGTAGGACAAATGTGCTTGTACACAACACAAGGTACTATAGGACCATCCCCTACACTGCTGGAGTGCCCCATTCTAATAATTGGCAAGATGGAACACAAGAGAAATTGCCCTGCTGCAAATAGCACACTCAATCCAAAGAGATGGTTCTACCATACCAAGAAAATGCAGGTATGATAGGATCATCCCTTGCACCCATATATGTAAGGTGTCATGAATTATAATCATCGGTAGTCAACAAAATCGTGGCCTCATATAGTAATGAAGGAGCATTCTCACGGATGGAGCAAGCAAACCAAGGAGCATACAAAACATTAGTTGATGTACATGTCACTGTGTTTGGTTGCACCAGCCCAACAATACCGGTTTAATCATTGGCCCTTGCAAGGGAAAACAATGAATTTGAATACCTCGTAAGAAATGTGCGTGAAAAGACCAATCACAATTGGTATGGAACCAATTGAGGCTCTTTCACACACACACACACATCAACCATAATCATCGGCCATAAGCACAACAATGACAAGCAAAATTGAAGGCCTCATAAGATAACATAACACACATTAGTCATGAGATAATCCGACATTTAGCAAATGGAAGCCAGAACCAATGTGGTTGTATAGGATACATGATAAATGCAGATTATCCCATGGACATCGAGAGTGCCAACTTTTAATCACTAGCCAAAGGAAAAACACTAACCGTACAACGAATCTTAAAAGTTTCATCATTGACCATAGTAAGAACAGTAACACTTGCACTAATCTAAGTGTTTACAGTACCTATACAAAGAAAACTAAGGTCCTTGGCAATCATAACGAGTGAAATCGAAGTAGCGGACAAGAACAAGCCAAGAATTCACAACGCAATGCCTCAAATCTGACTGCGGTCGTACTAATCGTAAGTTCAAACCCTGATAAAATGGTTACCCAATTGAATCTACACTCCATTTCATCCATAACCCATCTGCAAGCCACGTATACGCAGATCTAGGAAGGCAAAGCCCATGTAAGAGTTAGAGTAGGACTTACCGCCATTGATGACCGACCGATGACGAAGTCAAGGTAGTGCTACACGGGGACGTCGACGGTGATGTCAGGTCAAGGTCGCCGTCCAGATCTTCTTGGTTGTGCCATCGCAAAGGATGGGCCGACTGTAGTGGAATCGTCGACGTGATGTGGCGGGGGAGTTAGACGAGGGAGTGTGATAGGAGAGAGTGAGCGGTGATGGAATTTATGGCGCGTGTTCGGAGTGACGTAGCGCCCCTGTTCCTTCCCCACGCGTGCAATCAAGGTAACTCCCAGGCTAGCCCTATGAAAACTGCCTATTCGTCAGTTTCTCCGGGACCTAGCGGAGAGAGTTAGGCGATGAAGTGCGTTGGCCACAACGCGGAGCCTGGTGAGGCAACGAATCGGCCTAGTTTCTCCGCCCAATGGCCTGGATGGACCTCGTGCGTGCTACCAAACACGCGGTCATTGGGTAGTTGCGTCAATTCCTTGGCTCCTAGGATGTGAATTGCCAAGTAGTCAACTTTTTGTAACTTTTTAAGTGGAACTCATATTTTTTGTAATTGTGGGTGGCTTTTGATGCGATGCAGCTCCATCGGTTCTCACCAGTTCAGTAAGCAGTGAGTGATATACATCGAGATGTGCACATCCTAGCAGAGCCTAGAGCCATAGCCCATCCGAGAGTATCCCAACAAGGCAGAGGCAGACGAAAAACATGGCAAGAGCAGAAACAAAACCCAAACCATGGGCTCGGGTTTGGGTTGCAGCTTGCCACGGCCGGTCCGGTGCGCACGCCCGTGCCTTTTCACTCCATGGACCATCGGTCGGGCAGGGGCACGCTGCACGCACGCGTGCAGGTTGCGTGCACACCCGGGACGCGGCGCGGGTGGTGGTGCGGCGGTCCGCCATGGCCTGGCTTTTCGACCGTTGATGAACGAAAAGCCACGCTGCCTTGTGGACGGGACAGTGCAGCCTGCTGCTGAACTGGAGGGGGGGTGGCTCCCGATGCTACGGGACACGACCCGACCCACTTGCTGTTTCCGTTCCTCCCTCCCTCCCTCCCTCCCGTCCAAAAAAATTAAAAGAACGGAGGCGAGCAACAGCTACTCCTTCCTGTCCTCTAGTAGTCCCTATTTGCTCTGGAGCTCGACTCATTTCCACCTCGACCACCCAGCGTTTCACCATTGTGCAACACCCACTACCTCTCCCCTGCATTAAAACCCCGCCCCGCCCCCAGACAGAGGCCAAGCTACACGCCATCCCGCCTGCTCCCTGACGCCACCACACCGGGCAGGCAAGGAAGGAAGAAGCAAAGAACCCCAAGACTGCCTGCCATCCATCCATCCATGGCGTCGCAGCACGCGGCCCGTCTCGTCCTCCTCCTCGCGGTGGCCGCCACGCTCGCCGGCCGCTCAGGTACGCCCCCGCGCTCTCTCCGCCCTCCCCGGCGCCCGCATTCCTGCTTTTTTCCCCGTCCGTTTCTTGCGAGAAATCTGTACCGTTACTGAGTTGCCGTGCTCTGGGTGTGGAATGGGGATGGATGGGGGGAACACCAACAGAGGCCGCCGGGTGGTGCATCTGCCGCCAGGAGCTGCTGGACGCGACGCTGCAGAAGACGCTGGACTACGCGTGCGGCGGCGGCGCCGACTGCAGGCCCATCCTGCAGAACGGCGCCTGCTTCGCCCCCAACAACGTCAAGGCGCACTGCTCCTACGCCGTCAACAGCTACTACCAGCGCAACGCCCAGAACCCGCAGGCCTGCGTCTTCGCCGGCACCGCCACGGTCTCCTCCATTGACCCAAGTAAGTTCCCTTCCGGTCCATTCCACCCATTTCTTCGTCCTTCCCCTCCTCCGTACACGTGCTGTGCAGCCCCAATCGCACAGTTCAGTCTTCAAGAAACCGAGTGCTCCCTAGTAGATTTTGTTTTCAAAAGAATAAGAAGTCGCTGGATTTCTGACGCTCCGTTTGCTCTCGCAGGCAACAACGGCTGCGTTTACCCTGCATCCCAGAGGTATGATGCATTACATTGCTACTATTTTGCAAAGTTTATCTTCCTCTATTCCATTTTTTTTCTTGAGAAAATAGGAATTTCAGTTCAAGTAGTACTGCTCCAAGAACACCTTAGATGCAGATGACTCTTAAAAAATGGGAATCTCAGTTTCAGTGAGCCCTTGCAAACACAACCAACATTTCACACATCATTTATTGCTAGTAGAACGCATTGCAGAGAGCGTATGGGCTGATTATTAGGAAAAACAAACAAATGCACATGTGCTCTTCAGCGAGTCTTCGGAGGCTGTACCAACCACGATTCCACAAGTACACCACCATTCATGACCGCGCTTTTGGCCGTCTTCAGAGGACATCATTGCAACTTACTTAGCTCATGCCGTCCTAGTAATGGCAAGTGGTCATAATCGCGACTTATATCTGGTGCCTGCCGCCATGTGGTGGCGTCCGGATTCCGGTGGGCGGTGCGTGCTGTGTCTGTGTCGTTCCTCGGCCGGGGAAAGCCTTGGAATAAAGGCCATTTGCGCGTGGGCCGCCGTTCCTTTCCCGCATTTGGCTGCATCGCCGGTGCACAGCACAGCAACCGGTGTCCTCGTGGAGTCTTTTCTGGGGGAATCGTATGCCCTTGTGGAGTTGTGGTTCCGTCTCCCAGCTAGACGATGAGCTCCTTTGTATGTAATGTTGGTTGGTTCTCGAATTATTCCTGCCTCCTTTTTGAAACTAGTACGCCAGTAGCCTTTGGCAGACCCTTGGATGTTAGGTGTGAAGGGAATTCGCACGTTTTGATTATTAGTAGTCCGTAATTGTTCAGTCCTAACATATATGTTTGGAAGACAAGACATGTATGCTTTATTTTCCTACTAAGATTTAAGATTTGCAGAAACGCACCTCGTGCATATCCATCACTCACTGAAAATGGCCGTGTACAGCTAGCTAATACATGATCTGTTCTGCAGCGCTGCTGGGTCAAACGGCACCATTGGCGGCGTGGACAGCCCGCCGGCGATGGGTCCGAGCTCCTTCAACGACAGCAGCAGCGCCACCAGCATCTTCCCGGCGGCGGCCGGGACAGCGAAGCGGGCGGCGATCCTGGCCTGCTGCTCGCTCCTCGCCCTGTACCTCGGCGCGTGATCACGGAGACAAGACACCCCTGTCCCAGCTGTGTCTGGGTGTCTTGTTTCTTGGAACTTTCTCTCTTAGTAGTGGTGGCAGGAAGGAACCTTTGCATGATGGTATTCTGTTCGGTTGAAGACTGAAGAAGGACTAGGGAGTGTTGAGAGCGAGAGACCATGATTTGGGATTTGAGTATGCTGTTGCCGCCATCTCCTTGATTTTGCTCCCTCGACTGCTGTATATTTAGATTCGGGTAGTTGTGCTGATGACATGTGTGGACTTTGGTATCCGGTGGAGTGTTTAGGGGCTGATGTAGCACTGTGTCTTGGTGGGTACCTGTCGTGACCTGATTCAATCATGTTCAGTTGTTAACTTCGTTGTCAAGTGATGCTCGTCGCTTGCTAGGCCAGGTGCGGCTTGAGTTTGAGAGCTGTCATCTCGAATTGGTTTACGGAGAGGGCTCGAATTAGTGAGTATGTGCACCTAAATCTTTGCTTGTACGTACATGCGGACACATATCGTACCTTAAACACCGTGCCGATCATTTCAGAAGGAAAGCCTCCATGTAGCGCATGAAAAATTCAAGAGAGTACTGGTACCGTGCAGTGCTGCAGCTGACATTTCACCTTCGTCAAGAACAGGATTCAGGCACACGCTTCTGGAGCTGCAAAGAAATGGGAAAAGAAAATACATGTCCTTGATGAGTGTTTTTTACCTTAGGAAAACTTAAGTACAAAATATTCTTTTGAAGAAAAAACTTAGTACAGAATACAGAAGCTTTGCGTTTATGCCTTAGTTGCCGAAATGCTAAATTCAACTAGCTTTCAATAGCAAAACGAAGAGCGCCCAGCTGCGTCCCCCAAAGCGCTCCCAAAAGGCTATTGGGTTCAGGTAGGTACCCCAAACTGTCTTTCTATCCAGCGCGGGCCAATAGAGCGTCCGCATGTCAGACACAAGCCGTTGCCGAATCCACATAGGCTACCGACAGTCGGGTACCACATGCCACCAACCCAGCCCATTTTCCACCACATCGCCTCTACTCTTTCTCGAGGCGTCTCCCACCCAGCGAAATCGCCACAACCGCCGCCAATTTCGATGTTGGTGGTGCACTAATCACGCGCCGCCTACGCCAGCCATGCCTCCCCTCTCTCCCCGTCTCGGTGTTCGCCGCCTCCTCACAGGACATGTGGCAACCTTGCGCGCCCGCCTTGTACGCATGGTGTTCGACTTTTTGTTCTTCTGGTTTTTGACTCTCTCACGGCCGTTCCGTTGATTGAGTGCTTCGTTGTTTGATTTATAGACTATGGATAGCGATGGCTAGATGGTGATACATCAATTCATGGAAGAGGAAGAGAATGTTGTCGCCGATGAAGACGAGCACTTGAATTCTCACGTGTATTCTACAATTACAAGCGAAGAAGCTAGAGAATGTCGCCCCCAAACGTGGAGGTCTGTAGTTTGGGAGGAAGAAAACCAAGCCAAGACAGAGGATGGAGGTTCATGTCATGCTATACGCCGACTATTCGCCCAAGAACCTAAATATACCTCAAAGGATTTTTCGTGGCGATGTCACATGAATAAATAGTTGTTCGTGGCACATGTGCATGGTGTGAGAGAGTACGATGACTACTCGTGATGAAGAAAGAATGCATTGAAACGGCTGGTTTCTCATCAGTTTAGAAATGTACTGATGTAATGAGGATGCTTGCATATGGAACTCCTAGAGATGCAAAATACAAGTACTTACGCATGTTTGGATCCACAACCGTTGAAGCCATGTATAGATTCTGAAAAGCGATGGTGGGAAAGTTTGAGCGAGACTATCTTAGAGGGCCAAATAAAGAAGACACACCTCGTATCATGGCACATAATTAAGCAAGAGGTTTTCTTGGGATGCTCAGAAGCATCGATTGCATGCACTGGTCATGAAAGAATTATCCTCTTGCTTGGCAAAGTTCGTACAAAAGGGCATCATGGAGAGTCTAGTGTGGTGATTGAAGTTGTGGTAGATTGTGACTTATGGATTTGACATGCTTCTTTTCTGATATGGCGGATTCTCACAATGACATCAACATGCTGCAGCGCTCGCTGATGTTTGCAAGACTTGTTGAAGGTCATGCTACACCTTGTAACTATGACATTAATGGCCACCCATATCCCAAAGTCCAAAGGGAAGTACCTAGTCGATGGCACTTATCCAATATGGTCGACATTTATGAAGACAATCACCAAGCCTCTAGGTCAGAAGAAGTCTCACTCTACTTCATGACATGAGAGTTACACCAAGGATGCCGAGCGTGTTACAATCTCGATTTTCTATTGGCATGTACCCTGCTCTTGCTTGGTCTCAATATGAGATGTAGGAGATGATGAATGATTGCGTGATCATGCACAATATGTTCATCGAGAGTGAGCGCAAGTCTCCATCGAATGATCATTCGTAATAGTGCCAGGGTCCTCTTGCTATTGTTGATCACCAGGTGCCACGAGTTTTGTTGAATTTCTTACCATGCATGCAAATATTTGTGACATAGACCGTGATTTGTAGCATGTACCCAATTTTGCGCTCCCGAGGTGTGGGCTCTGGGGGCATGGGCATGTAGAAACGGATCAAAAGCCACATTGTCCACTTTTTTGGTTGTTCGCGTGGGAACTAATTGCATATCTGTGGTAGCTTAGTTCCTTTTGTTTGGTTCGATGCAAGCGTGTTTTTTGGCTCGGCCGGTGCAAATACAAGGTGTTTGGTTGTCACTATGGTTGTACATGTGCTACATTCAAACTTGCGAGAGAGAGATCAGGATAGGTTACCGTTGCATCCGATCATACACACAAGCAAGAGAGGGATGAGAAGAGATTACTATTGCATCTGATCATACACACAAGAAAGAGAGAGGGATCAAAATAGGATGAAATTGACAATCACCACAACGAGGATGACAATGATGAAATCTCTCTAACCTGATCACCCATTTCTTGAGAATCAGTAGCCATGGGTTGAACACCCATAGCTTCAACAGTCATGGCTTCAACAACCATTGGCACAACTTCAATAGCCATAGGTTCAAGAACAATAGCTTGATCATCCATAGCCTGGTCCGCTAGAAAATTCTTGAACTCTTCATCGGTCTCCTATAAAGTTGCGTACCCTCTATAGCTGTTGTTGGACAAACCATTTACTTGATATTGGCAGATCCTCCAAGAAGCACACACTTCTGGACGTCTCTCTCTGTACACCACATACCACTAAAGAGGAAACATATATGCATGATCATTAGCCAACATCATTAGTTCATCACAAGCATCAAGTTCATCAACTATGGGGAGCATGCATGATCATTAGCCAAAAGGGGATCACAAGTTTAACCTACCACAATGGTGTTAACATACCACCACATCAAAAGTGGGTGTCGTACTACAATGAGTTTACTATCACATGAGGGGTTAGTATATACCACCTCATCAATTATATATGTGATGTCTACGCACTTCTATTCTTGTAGACAGTTGTTGGGCCTCCAAGTACAGAGGTTTGTAGAACAGCACCAAGTTTTCCCTTAAGTGGATCACCCAAGGTTTATCGAACTCAGGGAGGAAGTGGCCAAAGGTATCCCCTCTCAAGCAACCCTGCAATCAAGATACAAGAAGTCTCTTGTGTCCCCAACACACCCAATACACTTGTCAGGCGTATAGGTGCACTAGTTCGGCGAAGAGATAGTGAAATACAAGTGGTATGGATAATTATAAGTGGTAACGGTGATAGAAGATAGCTTGATGGCGTGGAAAAGACTAAAGTAAAACTGAAATAAAGATGGAAGCAAGCAAACACGTAACAAATCTAATTGAAAACGGTGTATCAATGCTTAGAAACAAGGCCTAGGGATCATACTTTCACTAGTGAACACTCTCATATAAATATATTATCTTCATGATACTACTCCTAACTACTCTTCGGTTGGACACTCTAATCGATGGTAGGGCTATAACAGCACACCTCAAAATAAGCCTTTCCCATCTAGAAAACCCCACACTGTCACCTTGAGTACTAGATGAGTCCAACAAACACCAAAATTTCATAAAGACATCCAACTCCAAATATAACTCATAACAAGTATTTGTAATCTCTAGCCTAAGTGCCACCATGGTGTGCACGCTGTCACTTTCACACACATGGGGAGAGCAGAGATCTATTAAAGCACTTGAGTAGCAAGGTAGATCTATAGATTACAAGCTCATGATCACAATATGATCATGCATAGAGAGAGAGATGAACACATAGCTACCAGTAGAACCCTTAGCCTCAAGAGAGAACTACTCCCTCCTCATCATGAGAATCAGCAACGGTGATGGAGATGGTGGTGGAGATCAATGGAGATGGCTCCGGGGCACTTCCTCGTCCCGGCGGGGTGCCGGAACAGAGACTTTCTGTCCCCCGAATCTCCCCTTCGGTGGCGGCGGCGCTGCGGAACTTTTCGTGGATTTCTGATTGATGATCTAGGGTTTTAGTATCGGGAGGCTCTTACAGGCGAAGGAGGCAAGGTCGGTGGCCAGCCAGGAGGCCCACACCATGCCCTGGCACGGCCTGGGCTGACCCACGTCAAGGGGGAGAGAGATCCTTCACAAGGAGGTGTGTTTGAGAAGTGAGGAGGGGGTGGCCTTTTATAGGAGGAGGGGGTGCCCCTCCTTCATGGCCGGCGCATGGAGGAGGTGACCCTTCACCTCCTCCATTCATGTGGTGGTAACTCCCTCCACATAAATTTGCCCCTTCACATTCTCTAGTCTCCACTTTAAATGCATTAAATTTCTCCAAATTTAATGCTCTCTCATTTAATAAAACTCTTTTATTAATTTTATTCAGAATTTTTTTAATTACTTTAATTAACAAACATTCACATAAAACCCCTTGCAACATTTCAATATTACATGCAGAACCAATTTTAGCAATTTCACCCGAAACAGTTTCGGTGTCTATTGAAATAATTCCAGCGCTTTCTTAAATCTTTAGCTGAAACATATTTGCTCCAAATGGTGTCGGTATCCCTTAAGTGTGTCACCCTACGGTTCGCGAATAATGCAGACATGATCGAGACCCTTCTCAGATCAATAATCAGAAGCAGGACCTAGAGATCCATACTGACTCCTACACATTCAACGATGACTTCTGTGATCGTGAGAACCTTTAACGCTAGTAACTAAATCCATTTGTCCCGCGATATATTACATGTCCGAGATTCGATCATCGGTATCTCCATACCTAGTTTGATCTCATCGACATGCACTCTTTTCTCGTTCCCGTGATATAACATTCTAGTGATCACATCACTTGCTTGCAAGCTATTTCAATGTGATATCACCGAGAGGGCCCAGAGTATATCTATCCGTCATCGGGATGGAAAAATCCCACTCTTGATCCATGAGCCTCAACATAACACCTTCGTAGCACTGAACCCACCTTTATAGTCACCCTGTTACGGTGTGACGTTTGATGTTATCAAGATACTCTTCCGGTGTTAGCAATTAACATGATCTCATGGTCTAAGGGTAAAGATTACTTCGTATGATGTTATAGCAATATAAACATAATGACTTTGATCGTAATGCTATACTTCGGATGAATGTTCATCACATCATTCCACCAATGGTGTGACCTTGTTATTAACAACATCCAATGTCCATGATCAGGAAACCTTGATCATCTTGTTAATCAACAAGCTAGTCTATAAGAGAGGCATAACTAGGAATCCTTTTTGTTTATTAAACACACATGTATTGATGTTTCCGATCAATACAATTCTAGCATGTAAAATAAACATTTATCATAAACATGGAATAAGATAATAACCACTTTATTATTGCCTCTCGGGCATATTCCCTTCACTTGCTAAGGTAGTTCCTAAGCCACAAAACCATGTGTGGCTCAACCATGCTCATGAAGCTTATCCCCTGTGCCTCGCTAACCTATATCCACCTCACCCTGCACTTCCTTAGGTAGTTGTAGGCCTAAGTAGAAGTCACCCAGCTCCACAATGCTCAAACAGAGCCTTGTCACATGTTGTTAGATGGACCTCCTTAAACCCTTTGTACATGTAGACACCACTCTTGATGTTTTTGCACATCTTCTGTAGCACAAAAGTGGACTGAAAAGATAACCACTTCATGGTGTTCTTAATCTGTGGATTGTGCACATTGTGCGCATTGCAAGCATTGTGAGCATCTGGCGCTTCATGGGCCTTGCGTGCCTTTTCCGACCTCACGACCACCTTTGGTACAAGACTGTTCACACTATGTGACATGGATCCTAATTGGGCACATTGAGCCAACACAGAATTCGGTGTTGCCTCAACATGCACGAAAAGATCGTCATCGGTGGTCGGCTGCGAGTCATCAACATAGGAGGGGATGTGCGAATCCCCTACTGGGGTAAGGGCCTGGCTAAACTCATGGCATAACGAGTCCTACAATATCCAAGTCATGCACATGCTCAATATACCAAGATAGAAGCAATGGAAGCAATAAAAGAAAATAGGTTGCGGATCAACATGCTAACGATCATACTAGAAGCAGAGATACAAACAAGTCTAAGATCTAACAACCTAACTCAAAGATCTACAAGGAGTGCCATAGACTAGTCACACATCATTATACACAACAGAGCATACATGTTGGAGATGGTACTTACAGTCATCGCCGGTGGTGGAGGACGAAGCGGAGATCTCAAAGATATTAACCTTGTCGCCTTGCCGTCATCGCCTTACCTTTTTAGCCACGGAGAAAGAAAGCTCGAAGAAGGAAATGGTGGTTACGATTTTGGCGATGACGGGAGAAATTGAAATATGGGGAGGGTTTCAGTGGGAGGAGAACGAAATACTCATGCCCTCTTTTTGTTGCATCGCGGGAGCTCGCACCATCTCCATGGTTGCATCAACACGTGTAATTTTTGGCTCAGGGGAGGAAGAGGTGAGGTTGGCTCTAGGGAAATGTCTGAATCGGCTATTATCGCTAGGATTTGACACGCCTGTTAGCCAAAAGGTGGAGATGGCCCAGCCTACCAATCAGCCTAAATTTGTATCCCCATAGCCTGTTTATAACTCATGCGACCTAATAATCATGCCCTCAGCGTTTGACCGATCTAATGATTTTTCCAGACGATGTTTAGGGACGTGGCTTAGATATGGTCTAAGAGAATCTCTAGTAACGCTCCCCAAACTGGCCCCCAACTGAGTTGGGTAGGCCAAAAAAGGCCCACATCGGGGGTAACCGATGCCGGCAGATTGGGTCGCCCTCCAATCTGTTCGACACCCCCTTACTGCCCTCGGCAACCAGGGACTAGGCTGGGGCTGCCGGCAATGCGCGCCACGTTGGAAAACCAGCGTTGGCCCCCCTTGCTAGCCACACAAGGCAAACCACATCCCCTTCTCTCCACTCCTTCTTCCTTCTGCCCCTCCCACCCCGCGAATCACTACCACTGCCATTGTCCATCCTTCGACATGCTATTGGCCGAGGACACCTTGCTGCCCTCACGTGGGAGGTTGTTCGAATTAACTACTATCTCTGGGGCAGAAGGCACCTCCCACTCAGTCGCGAACTGCATAGAGCTCGTCGTGCACGGAAGGTGATCGACCGTTTGCCATGGATAGCGAAAATGAGCTCATGATGGTGCAAATGTTGGAAGAGGAGGCCGACATACATGTTGATGAAGCCGGTCATATTGTGATCATCAGTGGCCTTATTTTCATGCATTCCAATCGGCATTCTCCTCGATGGGGAGGCTCGAGGCCGGGGAAGAAGAAGAACTGAGACAGGCAGTGGCTGGCCGACATCCTGCTTTTGGAGACGTATTACTTTCAAGATGATTCAATGTTGGAGATATGCCCAAGAGGCAATAATAAAGTGGTTATTATTATATCTTTATGTTTGTGATAAATTTTTACATCCCATGCTATAATTGTATTAACCGGAAATATTAATACTTGTGTGTTTTGTAAACATAAAAGAGTCCCTAGTAAGCCTCTTGTTAAACTAGCTTGTTGATTAATGGATGATCATGGTTTCCTGATCATGGACATTGGATGTCGTTAATAACAAGATCATATCATTAGGAGAATGATGTGATGGACACACACCCATAGTAAGCGTAGCATAAGATCAAGTCATTAAGTTCGTATTGCTGTAAGCTTTCAAATGCATAGTAACCTAATCCTTTGACCATGAGGTTATGTTAATCACCATCACCGGATGGGTACTTTGATGACATCAAACACCGCTCAGAATCGGGTGGTTATAAAGGTGTCATTGGGTATTCTGAAAGTATGTGTTGAAGCACATGGACCAAGATTGGGATTTGTCCATCCATATGACGGATAGATATGCTCTGGGCCCTCTCGATGGAATGTCATCTAGTTAGCTTGCAAGCATGTGACTAAGTCACAAGGGATGACATATCACAGAATGAGTAAAGAGTACTTATCAGTAACGAGGTAGAACTAGGTATGGAGATACCGATGATCAAACCTCGGATAAGTAGAATATCGCGTGACAAAGGGAATTGGTTTCGTATGTTAATGGTTCTATCGATCACGAAGTCATCATTGAATATGTGGGAGCCATTATGGATCTCCAGATCCCGCTGATGGTTATTGATCGGAGATGTGTCTCCATCATGTCTACATGTTCACGAACCGTAGGGTGACACACTTAAGGTTCGAAGTTGTTTTAAGTAGATATGGAATATGCGTTGGAGATCGAATGATGTTCGGAGTCTCGGAATGGATCCGAGACATCACGAGGAGATCTGGAATGGTCCGGAGAATAAGATTCATATATTGGGGATCATTTTCTAAGTTAGGAAATGTTCCGGAGTGTTTGTATGGAGATTCTAGAATGTTTCGGAATGTTCTGGAAGGTTCTAGAGGATTTCTTGGAGTTTACTTGAAAACAAAGAAAGGGATCAAGGAGTCCAAGTAGGGCAAGACACGGATTCGTGGGGGAGGAGGACTCCTCCCCCCTTCCCACCGCCGGCCCTAGGAGGGGAGTCCTACTAGGACTCCCCCTCCCCAGGCGCGCCTCCCTCCCTTAAATAGAAGGGAGGGGCGCCCCCTCTTGGCCCTCTTCGATAACACCCAATCTCTGTCGCCTCTCTCCTCCACCTTTCTTCTGCACCGGCTTAGGCGAAGCCCTGCAGAAATCTCTACTCCACCACCACCACACCGTCGTGCTGCTGGGATTCTGTGGAGAAGATCTACTACCTCCGTGCTCATTGGGAAGGGAGAGGAAGGTCCGCCGACTCACGTGTGACCGTCTGCAGCGCTGCAGAACGCTGCCGGAAGGATCGTCCACACGATCTTGAGATCGGCAAGTGATCGACTACATCATCCACGAGATCTAATCTCGTAACGCTTTCGGTTCTACGAGGGTTAGTACCGATCTATCTCGTTGCTCATGTCTAATAGATTAGATCTTGGCTTTTATCTAGATTAGATCTGGGTTTTGTTCGTTCTTGCGGTAGAAATTTTTTGTTTTCCATGCTACGAACCCATCAGTGGTATCAGAGCCGTATCTATGCGTAGATCTGTTGCACGAGTAGAACACAATGGTTTTGTGGGCGTTGGTGCTCGTGCCGTCTTTTGCTTTGTGTACTTTGCATCTTGCCGTATGGTGGGATGAAGCGGCTCGGGCTAACATTACATGTCATCGCACATGAGACTTGCTCCACGCTTGACGTGCAACTTGCTTTGCACAAGTGGCTTTGCGGGTGTCTGTCTCTCCCATCATAGTATAGATCAAATCTACACTTTGCACTTGATAACACTTGTATCAACGTTGTGGTTCAGTTTCGTAGGTAAGATCCGTTCTTAGTCGAAAGCCCCAAGCCACGTAAAACTTGCAAAGAAAATTAGAGGCGTCTAACTTGTTTTTGCAGGGGTTTTGTGATGTGATATGGCCTACATGTGATTGTGATTGTATTTGATGTATGCAATGATCCTTGTTGTAATATGGCAACCGGCAGGAGCCTAATGGTTGTCTTTAATTCTGTTAAGACCTGCGTGTCTATTCATCTTGTAATAGCTTTGTTCCAAGTAGTTGTAATAGTTGCTAGTGATGATGGACAACCATGAAGCGGCGCCACAGACCTTGACGCAATGCTGGAGATCATGTCCGTGCTTTGGAGATGGAGATCGAAGGCATAAGAAGAAAGGGCCATATCATATCATACTAATTATGAATTGCCTGTGATGTTAATCCTTTATGCATCTTGTATTGCTTAGATCGCGACAATAGCATTATAAGATGATCCCTCTTACTAAATATCAAGTAATAAAGTGTTCGTCCTTAGTTGGCGCCGTTGCTAAGACTCGTCGTTTCGAAGCATCTCGTGATGATCGGGTGTGATAGATTCTACGTGTGCATACAACGGGTGCAAGCCAGATTTGCACATGTGGATACTAAGGTTAACCTTGACGAGCCTAGCATGTACAGACATTGTCTCGGAACACGGAATACCGAAAGGTAGAGCATGAGTCATATGATTGATATGATGAACATGAAGATTGTTCGCCGATGAAGCTACATCATCTGTGATGATCGGACTTGGTGTAGTGGATTTGGTTCGTGTAATCACTAAAACAAATCGAGGGATGTTGTTTTGAGTGGGAGTTCATATAGTAATATGATTGAGTTGAACTCAATTTATCATAAACACAATCAAAGTGAATTTGCATAGTTTGTTGTAGTAATTGGCATCCGTTCACCACCTTACGCTTAGTTATAGTTGAGATAGTAGAACTATAGAAAATCTGGATATTTTCTTTACGAACTGGTATCGTATTGTTTTGAGTGTCAATCTAAAATTTAAAAGTCATATTGCAAACTTTCAGCAAACTCCGTTTACTCTGTGAAGTTTAATAAACAGTATTAAATTAAGAGTAACAATTCCAGTGTTAGTATCTAATGTATCATGTTTGCCTCCATGATTCTTGATACTCAAAAGATTGTTTTTAATATCAAGTTTATCTAAGAGCTGAAAGCAATGTTTCAGAAACCATCATATGTGAAAGGTATTGCGATATCTAAAACAATGTGTTGGTTACAACATGATAGAGTATATGCCCTCATATTTGATGAGAATTTGTGAAGGTTGGAGACGCTAGTCGTCCTAATCCTCCAAAAGGTTTTGGAAAAGAAACATTATACTCGCAATTCACCTTTATAAGCTATAGCAGCTTGATCATGAAAGTTGTCATGATAAGGATGAATAGAAGATGTAAGTAAAATGTTTACTACACTAAAAGATTACTAAAGAATGGAATTTTGAAAGAATGCCAAACATTTGATGAAGGTGATCCACTTCAAAGTGCAAGTCCAAAGGTATTAGTATATGACTATACACACTTTGTAGTATGTGTCATGTGAATGACACCACTATTGATGTTGATAGATTCTTTTAAAAGAAAAGGAATTGTTGAAAGAGAATCTATAAAATATTTGGCAGAAAAGAAAAGATTGGAGATATCCAACTTAGGTATATAAAAGATACATGTTATGGCTGCATTCCTTGGTTGTTAAACAATGTGGTTCTGCGGTATTGGATACCGAATTGGTTGGTATGAGGTGTCATACAGGACAACACAATTCATGAACTGCAATGGCCTAAGTAACTAGCAAGAGAATATGTGATGATGTTCATCGAAAACAAACAAAGGGTTGTTGTGTTGCTCGTTAACATCAAAGCTTACCTTCAAGATTTGTTTCAATAATTGTTATTTTGATCAGGTATTATGACGACAAAAGGTTGTTCAAATAATTGCCGTATTCCATAATAGATGGATGATATACAAGTCTGGTTGGAGAAATAACGACCATAAAACTAATGCTAAAATGTCGCAAGACAAATGATTGAAAGATCACTTGCGAAGTGACATCACCGTTTAAATTATATTGAAAGGGATACATGAAGAAACTCCATGTTGATGGATTTTTTGAGTCTTTGATTTTGATCAAATGACGCTTGTGATACTTTCTTGGAGATAATTAAAACTCTGTTAGTAGGCCAAAAGAGGAACGGGCGACTAACTGATTGGAATTTGTACATATTGATGTATATAGTCTATTATGTGTAGTCGTGGGCGATGGATTTCAACTTCATATGCTTTCTCCGAAGATTTGAGTGAGTATATGTATATACTTACTCAATAAGGAAGAAGTATGAAACATTTGAAAATGTTCAAAGACTTTCAAGATGAAGTGGAAAATCATTGTAACAAGAAAATAAAAAGTTTATGATTGGATCATAAAGAAAGATGTTTGAGTTACAAGTTTAGCAAAACACCTAAGATTTGAGGAATCGTTCCATGGATTTGCATTTCCCAAAACACCAGGAGTATGGAGTGTTCGAGATATGTAATGAAACCTTGTTTGACATGGTAAGATCAAAAGTGTCATTTATAAAACTGCCATTATATTTTAAAGACTAAAGCTTTAGTGACTACCGCTTTTACACTGAAAAGAGATCCATCGTGATCCGTTGAAATGACACCATATAAGTCATGGTTTGGAATAAAACCCAGGTTGTCCTTTCTTAAATTTTTGGTATGATAGGCATAAGTAAAATGTTTACAACCAAAGTCGGATGAGCATGTCTTTGTAGGTTATTTCAAATAACCATTGGGTATTCCTCCATAACACCGAAAACAAAAGTGTTTGTCACTTAGAATGTCGAGTTTCTTGAGAAGGAATTTTTGGTGAAAAGTTAAGTGGAAGGACAATAGAACTTTGACAAGGTTGTTGAACCTTGGCTAATATGTGCTGAGTTGCGCAGCGTCGGTCAGTGTCCCGGAGGCAGCAAAAATGCTCATGGCTCACGTGCCTCAAAAGTTGTGGTCACGGAGATCTAAGTTCCTATTGAACCAAGTAGGTCGGGTAAGTAATCAAATGCCAAGATTTGAGAGTTAAATCATTGTTGTTTGACAATGATGAACCGACTACATGCAAAGAAGCAATGATGGGCCCTGACTTTGTTAAGTGGCTTGAAGCCATAAAATCCGTGATAATTCCATACACGAGAAATCAAGCTTTGAATTTGAAAGACCCTCTGGAAAGGTGCAAGACCTTACATGATATGGATCTATAAAGAAATAGACATGGATATTTCACATCTATGAAATAGTCGACATGTCGGAAAGAGTTTACGACAATGTTCAAGGAATTGACTATGATAAGATTTGATCTTTCACATCGATATTTAGTCTGGACGGATTAATGTAGCAACCACTACATATATTTTGGTATATGGTAGTTGAACAAACAAAACAAGTTCTTCTAATAGAATGGTTACCTAGGATGTGTCCATGACACGATCCAAAGGGTTTTGTTAATTCAAAGGATGCTAAAAGAGTATGCAAAACTTCAATGGTTGAAGTGAGCATCGCGAAGTTGGAATCTTCACCGTGATGAAACCGTTAAAAGGTTTAATTTCATCAGAGACGATGAAGATGCTTGCATTTTGCAAGAAATTAAGTGGGAGCGCTAAGACATATTTCTAATACATTATGTGAAAGACATATTGTTGATTAGAAATGATGTATTTTTATTGACACAGGTTAAGAATTTCATTTCGATGAAAGACTTAGGCATAACCCAAGAATTAGGCATCAATGTCTATATGGATAAATTGAGGCGCTAATATGGTTTTGCCAAATGTACATAGATAAGATGTTGAATGAGTTTAATATGGAAACAACAAGAAAGGTTCTTGACGCACGGAAAGGACTGAATCAAGATTCAAGTGTGTTGACACGAGATTCAAGTGTTTTGACACTTGGTGAAATCACAAGAATATTTTGATCAATCATTCTTTGAGATGTACACATCCAGATATGTCCTATGCTCTAAATGTTATGAGCATATACGAGAATGACTCATAAGATGATCATTGGACAATAGTAGGGATATTCCTATGATCTTTGGAAGAACTAAGAATATATTATTTATATAGTGGTGATAAATAGTTCATTGTAAATTGTTACATTGATACTAGTTTTGTCACAAATTAAGTTTATCTCAATTTAAACTATGGGTGGCACAATGTAATGGAAAGGAAGTTCCATAACGGATTTGGTTGAGTACCAAAGTTAAAACATTGTGACAGATACTACAACAAAAAGGCTAAGTATATGATCATATTGTAGCAGAAAATGAGGGCATTTGCGTCAAGTAGTTTGTTATCAAACTAGGTGTGGTTCATAGCGGGATAATACTATGAAGATACATTGTACGACAATTGTATCAACATGATTTAATCCCAAGGAACTAAAGGTCTCACCAAAGGACCAAATTTATACAATGCCATCTCATTGGAGAATGAGTAATGCGTAGAGACGCAAGGAAAAGCAAATACACACGGACCTGGAAGTGTCAGATCCAAAGATTATGTTTACCACTAGCAATAGTGTCTATACAACACCAGAAAGCCATAGGTGTTGAATGCACAAGTTTTTAACTAGATTATTGACTCTAGTGCAAGTGGGAGACTGTTGGAGATATGCCCAAGAGGCAATAATAAAGTGGTTATTATTTATCTTTATGTTTATGATAAATGTTTACATCCCATGCTATAATTGTATTAACCGGAAACATTAATACTTGTGTGTTTTGTAAACATAAAAGAGTCTCTAGTAAGCCTCTTGTTAAACTAGCTTGTTGATTAATGGATGATCATGGTTTCCTGATCATGGACATTGGATGTCGTTAATAACAAGATCATATCATTAGGAGAATGATGTGATGGACACACACCCATAGTAAGCATAGCATAAGATCAAGTCATTAAGTTCGTATTGCTATAAGCTTTCAAATGCATAGTAACCTAATCCTTCGACCATGAGGTTATGTTAATCACCATCACCGGATGGGTACTTTGATGACATCAAACACCACTTCGTAACTGGGTGGTTATAAAGGTGTCATTGGGTATTCTGAAAGTATGTGTTGAAGCACATGGACCAAGATTGGGATTTGTCCATCCATATGACGGATAGATATGCTCTGGGCCCTCTCGATGGAATGTCATCTAGTTAGCTTGCAAGCATGTGACTAAGTCACAAGGGGTGACATATCACGGAACGAGTAAAGAGTACTTATCAGTAACGAGGTAGAACTAGGTATGGAGATACCGATGATCAAACCTCGGATAAGTAGAATATCGCGTGACAAAGGGAATTGGTTTCGTATGTTAATGGTTCTATCGATCACGAAGTCATCGTTGAATATGTGGGAGCCATTATGGATCTCCAGATCCCGCTGATGGTTATTGATCGGAGATGTGTCTCCATCATGTCTACATGTTCACGAACCGTAGGGTGACACACTTAAGGTTCGAAGTTGTTTTAAGTAGATATGGAATATGCGTTGGAGACCGAATGATGTTCGGAGTCTCGGAATGGATCCGGGACATCACGAGGAGATCCGGAATGGTCCGGAGAATAAGATTCATATATTGGAGATCATTTTCTAAGTTAGGAAATGTTCCGGAGTGTTTGTATGGAGATTCTAGAAGGTTTCAGAATGTTATGGGAGGTTCTAGAGGATTTCTTGGAGTTTACTTGAAAACCAAGAAAGGGATCAAGGAGTCCAAGTGGGGCAAGACACGGATTCGTGGGGGAGGAGGACTCCTCCCCCCTTCCCACCGCCGGCCCTAGGAGGGGAGTCCTACTAGGACTCCCCCTCCCCAGGCGTGCCTCCCTCCCTTAAATAGAAGAGAGGGGCGCCCCCTCTTGGCCCTCTTCGATAACACCCAATCTCTGTCGCCTCTCTCCTCCACCTTTCTTCTGCACCGGCTTAGGCGAAGCCCTGCAGAAATCTCTACTCCACCACCACCACCACACCGTCGTGCTGCTGGGATTCCGTGGAGAAGATCTACTACCTCCTCATTGCGTCATTGAACGGGAAGAGGAAGGTTCGACCAAGACGTGTGACCGTCTGGAAGCGCCGCTGAACGCTGCGCCGAAGGATCGTCCACACGATCTTGAGATCGGCAAGTGATCGACTACATCATCCACGAGATCTAATCTCATAACGCTTCTAGTTCTCGAGGTTAGTACCGATCTATCTCGTTGCTCATGTCTAATAGATTAGATCTTGGCTTTTATCTAGATTAGATCTAGGTTTTGTTCGTTCTTGCGGTAGAATTTTTTTGTTTTCCATGCTACGAACCCATCATTGAAACCATAGGCCTGCTGTGTTTCGGTGCCGGTTTCAAATGTACAAGGAGTTGTTCATGTAGATTGTGCATGGAGTGCGAGAGTTTGATCCATATTTCATTTGCAAGAGGTACCGCACATGATTGTCTGGTTTTAGGTCGGTTCAAAAGTGCACGACTGCCTTGTAATGTATTGCATACATATCTCGTGCAGATACTCAAGATGACTACATGCGCATGGTTGAGTCCATAACATTTGAGTGTGTGTACAGGTTTTGTCATGCTATTGTCGGATACTTTAGGCCAACTTATCGGAGGGCACCAACTGAACAAGATACAGCTCGTATACCGGCACAAAACTCAGCTAGAGGACGGATGCTTGGGAGCATCGACTGCATGTATTAGGGATGGAAGAATTACCCTTCGCTGGGGAAGGTATGTTCAAATGCTATAAAGGAGAGTGCAATGTCATACTAGAGGATGTGGTAGATTATGACTTGTGGATTTGACACGCTTTTTTGGCATGGCCGAAATACAGAATGACATCAATTTGCTATCGAGATTTCCAGTGTTTGGCAGACTTACAAAAGGCCATGCCCGACGGTGAACTTTGTGGTCAATGGTAGTGAGTACACCAAAAGCTACTACCTAGCCAATGATATTTATCCTAGATAGGCCACCTTCGTGAACACAATCACCGAGTCTCATACTGATATAAGAGCTTGGTTTGCTAAGTGCCATGAAGGATGTTGAGCGAGCATTTGGTTTGCTCCAAACTCGTTTTACTATCATCAGATACCCTGCTCTAATCTGGTCAACATCACAGATGTGGGAGGTGATAAATACTCGCGTGATCATGCATAATATGATCATCGAGAGTGAGCGCGATGATCCAGTGATTGATCCATTGCCATTTGAGGACATGGGACCTCTTGCTAACATTGATCACGAGGTGCCAACTAATTTTGGTGCTTTTCTCGTCGTGCATCAAGAAATCCATGACGCCTAGGTGCACAAGCAGCTACAAGGTGATCTCGTCGAGCATTTATGGGTGCTAGGAGAAAATACACCTCAAACCCTCCAAGCCAACAAACCCCTATTGCTTGATATTTTTTAAAAAATTATTTATGCCAATTACTTTGTGAAGTATTTCATTCAATTTGTTGTATTCCCTCCGGTTCATAATAAGTATTATTGAATCGGATTTATATAGACATGTTTTATTACTATATACATCCACTTCAGTGACACTTATTATTGATTCGGAGGGAGTATTAAACTTGATTATATTTGTATTCGTTGTAAAACATCCTCTAGTCGTGTGATCATTTCAAATTTGGAGGTTTTGATCCCGGCGTTATCTGATCATTAGGGTCGCCGGTGTGAGAAGATTTCACCAAAACACCGGTTGTTTGGATGTCGGAAGTCACTACAGGCGCACTTGTCCGCCGTCCGTTGGGAGGGCCTGTGGAGACGCTCTAGCAAATCCCAACTTGCACGCTAACGAAGCAGCGCATTCCCATTTCTTGTACTTCCTCCGATCCAAATCAGTTGACTTAAATTTTTCTAGATTCAATTATATTTAGACATGATTTAGTATTAGATACATATATATCTTGACAAATTTGAGTCAATTAATTTGGATCGGAGGGAGTACTCAACGAGGAAAAAACACACGTTGCCATGCTGGTACAAATGCTAAATTTCAGCCTACTCTCACTAACCTGTGTGGCCCAGTTTGCTTAAACGCTAAATCCAGTTCAACGCTCCAACGAAGCCCAAGCCGTTCTCGTTTGGGCGGTGGAAAACGAGAGAAAAAAAAATGCTGGGAGCAGTGACCGGCAGCACTTTGACCGAAGCCACTCTGGATGTCCCCTGAAATTTCCGCACCAAACGGGGCATGCGCGTTTCCTATCTGATCTGAACTCCTGGCCACGAGTCGCAAAGCGGACTTATACGGAGTATTTCCCTTCGGTTCCTAGGAAAAATCGCTGCTGCTGTCTCCGTTTTGTACAGGATAGGTGTGAAACCTGTCGCCGCCCGCCGGTGGTAAATCGCGGGGGAAAAGGCCGGCCACGGAACTGGCGTCGTTTTCTTCTTTCAATCTACATGGACGGCTCGCTTGACGTCAGCGTCCGATGATGGTCGAGGCGGCTCGTAGTCGTGGTGGAGATCGGCCGCGAGTTTGCTCCGGCGTAGTGCGATGGGATCGGATCACCGTGTCTCGCTGCCCTACACAGACACGGGAACGTCTTGCTAGCGGCGCGCGGCCACGAGGCGGGAACAGAGTATCCAGGTGCACAGGAACACTGGCAGCGGTGGGTGGCCCAGGCCTAGCCGCCTCCCTAGCTAGATGACCCGTCTGGTCTGACCGACGACACGGCCTTGGACCGGCATCGTCCGCACCGACACCGACACGCCATGTACCCAGACGCGCACTCTCGCGGACACGTGGGACAGCGGTAGTGGGGCACTGGGGCCGGCTATTCAGTTGGGATCGAATGCGTCGGGAAGTGTGGTCTCGACGTGGGCGCTGGTGTTGCACTTCTTCCGCTCGGCTCCGGAACAGGGGGAGCGGTGCAGGCAGGACTGCAGGTGTAGCACCGGTGCACCATCGGTACGGCTCAGCAACACCTTGCTATTTGCCGTTGCTGTTGCTGGCTCTGGCGGGTGTGTGTGTGTGTGTGGCTGCGGGGCCAGTCGACTGGTGTATGCTGCATTGCTGCCCCTGGACTGGGTCACACGACCGGACCGACACCGACCCAGCCTCGCCTGGCTGGACCCACTCGTCGGTACAGAACCACACATCATTTTTATTCAAAACTCACTGGTCCATATTGCAGCTGAGCAAGAAAAATACAGTACACGCAACTGGCACTATGCAATTGGCTGAAGTATAGCGAGCAACAAACGTGTTTTTTTACCAAAAAATAAGTGCAGGTGGGATTTATTTCTCTTCTCGTCCCACCAACGCAACGAGATGAAACTAACAATTTGGGTGCTTGGTTTTGTACTCTTTTCTTTTCGGCAGATTTCAGGTTACATGCGGTCGCATCGGTAGTCCAAACATGAAAAACACCATTTTCTTAAGAAAAGATTTATGTATATATCTCGCGGAAGTGTACCAGCTCGCATAAACAACTCGATAAGCTGCACGTCTTAAATGTTGTCTTCTCAGAATGTAAACGGAACTAGTAGTATATTAACAAACCGTTTGTCTGTTATATGCACAACCAAGAGAATCTTCATCTTATGGATACCACATTGCATCGAACTATGAGAAGACGGCGATTCGGTTTATAGGTGCAAATATACCCATTATAAAAAAACATATTTTAAAATGTTAAAAAAATCGAAAAAATTCTACATATACATTCAAACATTTTACGTTGGTTCATAGGTTTTCAGGATGAAATAATATTTTATGTGTTGTGTATAAAAAGACAATATATCATGTGAATAGTCTTATTCCTATGACTTTTTGTATTTTTTATACACGACATATAAAATATTTTTTCATCTCGAAAACTTGTAAATCAATATAACATGTTCTAATGTATATGCTTTTTTTTAGGTATCGAAATATGTTTTCTCACAATGAGTGCATTTGCAGTTACGAGCCGAAGTGAATCTCCGCGAACTATGCATACTATTCAATTATATAATTTTAACACTGTTATCAGACTAACCTCACATGTTGTGTGTATCACGTATACGTGTTGTATACGTATGTAACTTGTACGTGGTTACATCAATATAAGTGGAGCACGTGCGAGGTTTTTGACCCACGCACGAAACCGTAAATCCTCTTTTCAATTTTGGTATCAGAACCCGCAACCGCCGCGAGTCTCGTCCGCCGTCGCTGTGCAATCCATCTGTCGCTGCCGCAGCCGAGAGACCTCTCCTCCGCGGCCGCGATGATGTCGTCTTCCCTTCAGCTGTCCACCGCTGTCGAGGCCATTGCTTCCTCCTCGACCGCAACCGTCTCCGCCGGGGTTTGTTCCCACGATCTAAGTTCGCTTGGAGGCTAGCAACTTCAACCTCTGGAAGGGCATCCTTCTCCTCAATCTCTCTTGCGCCGGTGTCCATCTTCACCTCGACGACACTGTCGTGGCGGCCGAGAAGACCATCATGGAGAGAGAAGGCGACAAGGCTGTTACTATGGTCAAACCTAAGTATGCTCGCTGGTGGTCTCAGGACCAGCGGGTCGTCGGACTCCTCCTCGGCTCCATGGAGCCCGATATCGCCAATCAGCTCATCGATTGCAAAACCGCTGCTGCGGCATGGAACGGTGTCCATGCCCTATACGGCGCTTAGAGTCGCACCAATATCCGCCACATCTGTTGTCAGCTGACGTCTATGCGCAAGAGGGATCTCTCTGTCGCCGCGTACATGCACAAGATGAAATCCTTCGTAGATGCCATGGCCTCGGCCAGAGCTCCCATATCCGATGACGAACTCATCGATTATATCATCATTGGGTTTAGCTCTGCGTACAACTCCGTTGCCGCGTCGCTCATCGTCGGCAACCAGTCAATCTCCTACTCCAACTTCTACTCGCATATCCTCTCCTTCGAGGCTCTCCAAGCACAACAGGCGCATGTCGAGGGGTGGTCGTCCTCGGTAAATGCAGTAACGCGTCCTAACCCCGCCTACCAAGATGGCAGATCTTCCTACCTCCCCTACGGCAATGATGGCCAGCAAGGGCAGGCCCACAATGGCGACTACGGTAGCAATGACGGCGGATACTGCCGCAATGATGGAGGCCGTAATGACAGCGGGAACGGTGACTACGGTCGCAATGATGGAGGCTGCAATGGCGGCTGGAACGACGACCGCAATGACGGTGGTCGCAACAATAATATCCGCAATGGCGGCGGGAACGGGGGACAGCGCCGCTGGAGACCACGTTGCCAGCTTTGCGGCAGCTGGGACACTAAGCCAAGGACTGCCGCAAACCGCTACGACCCAAACTACCAACCTCCACAGAAGTGTGTCGGCAATGCTGCTACGACAACCTACAACAACAACCCCTAGATCATGGATTCAGGGACGACGGATCACCTGACGAGCGAGATGGAACGTCTTCAGGCTTACAAGCGCTACAGTGGAAAGAATCAGGTGCAAGTGGTCAATGGTGCAGGTTTGTCAATTTCATATATTGGTCATGCACTTTTAGCTGGTTCATCACTTCATCTCAAAAATATTCTTCATGTGCATGATGCTCGTCTAAATCTCCTCTTTGTTTATCATCTTGTTTGTGACAATGACGTGTTTGTTAAATTTCACCGTCACTTTTTCTATGTAAAGGACAAAACCACGAGGAGGGTACTTCTTCTCGGTAGGAGTCAAGGTGGTATGTATCTCATACCATTCAACAAAGCTTCATCTTCATCACGTCATGCATCGGCCGGTGCCACTTCCCATCAGTGGCATCAACGCCTTGGTCATCCATCGAATAATATAGTTCAAAATATTGTTTGAACCAATGAGCTTTCGTGTTCTTCTTCAGACAATAAGTCTTTAGTATGTGATGCTTGTCAACGTGCCAAAATGTATCGGTTACCTTACACATTGTCTTCTCGTGTTTCTATCATACCTCTTGAATTAGTTCACTCCGATGTATAGGGGCCGACCAGTGTTTCTTCTGGGGGGGTACAAGTATTATGTTAGCTCTGTGGATGACTATTCTCGTTTTTGCTGGATATATATTCTAAAACACAAGTTTAATGTTGAGTAAGGCTTTTATGCGTTCCAGGCTCATGTTGAGCGTCTTTTGAACGCCAAGATCAAGGCAGTTCAGTCCGATGGGGTTGAGGAATATCATCGACTTCATCACTATTTTGAGCGCACGTGCATAGTTTATCGTATCTCGTGCCTCCACGTCTCTCAACAAAACGGGATTGCTGAGCGCAAACACCATTAGTTGGTTGAGACAGGTCTTGCCCTTCTTGCACACTCGCAGCTCCCTCTACGTTGTTGGGATGAAGCTTTCCTTGTTGCGTATTTTCTCATTAACAGTATGCCTACTCATGTCATCAACAAGGAAACACCTATTTATAGACTCATGCATATTCAACTCGACTACTTCTTCCTTCATATTTTTGGATGTGCCTGTTGGCCTAGCCTTCATAAATATAACTCCCGCAAATTACAATTTCATTCTAAGATGTGTGTTTTTCTGGGGTACAACCCTATGCATAAGGGGTACAAGTGCTTGGATAGATCCACAAGGAGAATTTATATCTCACATGATGTTGTGTTTGATAAGTCCGTGTTTCTGTTTGCCACTCTCGGCGTCTCTATTGATGTGTCCACTCTTGAATAAGCTATTCGTTTTCCATCTCATGAACCAGTTACTAGTGAGCACGTGCAAAGTTATGACATGTCCTATTTGGCTACTGTTCCACCAGTGCAAGGTGATTGTGTTACTATGCAGATGCCGGTACCTCCTTCCGATCGCTCCTTGGAGCCTACGATGTACGTACACGGAGAGCCTGTGATCGATGTGCATGAGTTGCCGAGGTCGCCTGCTGCTACCCCGGTTCCGCCTGCATCGGCCCATGGGATGGTTTCATCCTCTCCCGGCCATACCGTGTCACCCACCGTCGTGTCATTGGCTGCGGCACCCCCGGCTGGCCCACCTACCGGGCCTTAGCATGCGAAGACCATTCGTTATCGTGATCATACACGTCATGAGAAGGTATACACCGACGGCATGGTCCGTTATGATCCATGTCGTCGCGCGTTCTTTGCTGCTCCAACATCACATCGATAGGCGCTTCACGAGCCGGCATGGCATGCATCCATGTCGGATGAGTTTGTTGCTTTGCAGCAGACTCGCACATGGACCATGGTTCCTCGGCCACCTGGCATCAATATTGTTGGCAGCAAGTGGATCTTCAAAACCAAGCACCGCCCTGATTGGTCTGTCAACAAGCACAAAGCGCGGTTAGTAGCTCGTGGTTTCATTCAGCATCATGGGATTGACTATGGTGATACTTTCATTCTAGTCGTGAAGCCAGCCACAGTTCCTCTGGTATTGTCTCTCGCAGTTTCTCGCGGCTGGAGTCTTCGATAGGTCGATGTAAGCGATGCTTTCTTGCATGGGTTCCTGGCTGTGGATGTCTATATGCAACAACCACCAGGTGTTGAAGATGCGAGGTATCCTTCTCATGTATGTAAGCTTCAGTGGTCTATTTATGCCTGAAACAGTCTCTACGGGCTTGGTATGCGCGACTGAGTTAGCTTCTCCATCAGCTTGGGTTTGTTTCCTCCAAGGATGATATGTCACTCTTCATTTTCTCGCATGACGGGGTGCAAATATTCATGCTCGTCTATGTGGATGATATTGTAATTGCTAGCTCTACTCAGGAGGTTGTGGATCATATGGTTTGTTCTCTCTCTGACAGTTTTCCTATTAAGAACTTGGGACGAGTGGAGTACTTCCTTGGATTGGAGGCATCATACAATTCAGGGGGATGACATTGACTCAACGGAAGTATGCTCTTGACCTTCTCCATCGAATCAACATGGAGAATTGTAATCCTGCCACCACTCCTCTTGCAGTGTCCGAGGCATTGGCTCGGGATTCAGGCACGCTGCTTAGTGCACATGATTCATTCTGGTATCATAGTGTTGTCTGTGGACTGCAGTATTTGACTCTCACTCGTCCGGATATTTCTTTTGCGGTAAACAATGTTTGCCAGTTTCTGTCGCAGCCCACTATTGTACACTGGGAGTGAATGAAGTGAATTCTACGATATGTCAAAGAAACATTGCAGATTGGCTTGAGTATTCGCAAGTCATCATCATATGTTATCAGTATTTTTACGGATGTGGATTGACCAGGTTGTGTGGATGACAGACGGTCCACAGGTGGGTTTGTCATGTTTGTTGGTCCGAAACTCATCGCTCGGAGTTCGAAGAAGCAACACACAGTCTCGAGATCCAGTACTGAGGCAGAGTATAAATCTTTGGCTGATGATGTTGCTGAAACTATACGGGTAGAATCTCCACTTAAAGAGCTTGGTGTGACTCGGTAGCGTACCCATATTGTGGTGTGATAATCTTGGGATACTTACCTGACGACGAATCCAGTCTTTCATGCTCTAACTAAGCACATTAAGATTGATTTCCATTTTGTGCAAGAACGAGTAGCAGCCGATAAATTGGATGTCAGGTTCATCTCCACTCATGACCAGCTGGCTGATGTATTCACTATACCAGCCACACGACAGATGTTAGATATATTTAAGTCCAATCTTAACTTTGTATGTAGTGGTTTAGATTGAGGGGGAGTGTTAAAATTGTATACAGACTAATCCCACCTATCGTGTATCACGTATATGTGATGTATACTTATGTAACTTGTATGTGATCATATCTATATAAGTGGAGCACGTGTGAGGATTTTGACCCACACACAAAAACCTAAATCCTCTTTTCAATCTATTCTGCCTTGGTTTGTTGTTCAAGCTGCTTTAGAGGTTGGTCCCAAGGTACATGGATAATGATGTCAAGCATACCATCACCTTCAAGAAATCTGCACAAAGATCTTTTCAAGGAGGTGGTTGAACCCTTCACTCCCACTGAAGCATGAACCACCATTGTCATATGGTCGAAAGATGGGAATGGTGCTCACATTTGGCACCCCATCTGCAGAACTATCATCAAAAACTTCCTCTTAAGTAATCATGTATGGTTTTGGACAGTGAGGGGAGTTCTAACACCATGGAGGTATAGAGCGGAGTTGTAGATCATGAGAGATTTTATGGATGTGTAAAGAGGGTGGATGTCCTCGAGAAGTTGGATACTGAGTTCCTACAGCTCCAGTATGCATTTTAACGATGTCAAGTAAAAGTATTTTACGAGGCGACTCCGAGTAAAATTGCCTATGCATTTAACCCATCTTGTTCCAAAATGAAGTAGACTGCGTTGCACTGACTGAACTTGCTGGTACACTCTAGCGAGCTACACTCCACTTCACTACCGCAAGGATGTATACTAGCTTAGGTGACCACTCACCGGCCTTATCCTTTCCTCCTCCCTATTCTACAGTACCTGAGTGACCTTATCCTTGCGTTCATACGAGGACTCGCTACTTGGCCGAGTCGAAATGGGCTTTGAGGCGGCTGTAGTGTGCATAGTAGGTGTAGTTTGGGGCTTAGTGTAACATCCCAAATCTTTAATCAAGGTTATCAAGATCCAAATCACCCCAATTTAGGGTTAACAAAACCTTTTTCTCTTTTAAATAATTAAGAATGCATATGTGTGTTGCATTAATATGGAATTGTTTTGAATGGCCATGTTTGTTTGTTCTAATGGTTGTAAAATGATTCTAAGGTGAATGCCACATCATCGAGATCATTTCCAAGCAAAATCCAAAGAAAAAGAAACCAATTGGAATAAATAAATGCAAATGGTCATTTGTGCCATTTTAACCCACTAGGTCACTTTAGGTGTTCCTAGAACTCAAAGTCCAACAGAAACAATTCTAACTTTTTGCACCCCTTACTAGTACAACTAATGATCTACCAAGGCCCACTTTAAAATCTTACAAAAAATTTAAACACTAAATTTAAAGGGCATTTGAAAATGGAATCCATTTCATATGCATAGATCACACTTTTGTAAAAACCACTCAAATGAGTTCAACTTGACAATCCCAAGCAACCACAGATGGTTAAGCATATGACTAACACACCCACCAAAAATCTTTTCAAAATTCAAAGTTTGATCTCTTGCGGCCATTGTGTCGAATAGTTGGCAGGCAGAGAATTTGTGGCCTAACTAATACTGTTGCAAATTAAGTTCTTGTCCCCCTCTGGACACTCCCATCTCTCCTCTGTCCCCTTCTACACTCACCTAGCCCCAGATAACCTCCCCTCTTCACCGCAGCGCCAGTACCGCGCCGCCCGAGAATGGTCGCCGCCGGCCAACCGTGCCCAAGCCACAGGAGACCGCCCCACCCTCTCTCCCCATGTCTAGGAGGTAGGCCAGACCGCACAGGACCCCCTATCCACCCCACGGACACAGCCGGCCCCTGGACCACCGAGGAAAGCTCACGCCCACCGCCTCTGCGCCATGCACGGAGCACGCCAGAGCGCCGTCCCCAGCAGGCCCGCACAAGCCGCGCCTTGCCCTCAGCTCGCGTGCGCTGCTCCGCCAAAACCCCAACACCTCCCCAGACACGCCCTTTTCCCGACGCGCGACCAGCAGCCACCGCAGGCAGCGTCGAGCACCGCCTCTGCCGTGCAGAGCATCGCAATTTACCGACCACATGTCACTGCCCCTAGCATCGCCATCAAGTCGTAGCTGACCGCCAGGAGGCAAGCCACCGTTCGCCTACACCGCCCATGCCTCTAGCGCCCTATACCACCATCACCGACGAGCTCACCGTCGCCCGCACGGTCTCCTCGTCGAGCCTATATAAGGAGCCCTCCCCAGCACAAACTCCTCACACCACCCAACTCCCCTCTCCCTCAGAACCACCTCATAACATCGCCGAATCCGCTCGAGCAGCTGTTTGCCAAAATTGCGCCGGAGTTCACCGTAGCAGAGAAGAAAGGGGCCCGATGATTTTGTCCACCCCAGGAGCCGCCGCGACCTCGCCTGAGTCCGCCGTCGTCTCCTCGTTCGATCGCCCCTATCTCCACACTAGCTGGAGCCCTGGTATGCCCCCATTGCACCCCCACCGAGCCGCTAGGGTTCCGTCTCGCCGGCGACCTGTCCGTCGACGACGACGAACCACCACCGTAGATCGTGGTTCTAATCGTGCGGTCCACATCGCCCCGTACCGCTTCGTGTTAGAAGAGCCACTGACATGCGGGACCCCCCTGTCAGCTGTCCTCTGCGCCATGGAGTGTAACTAGGCTGGCCGGTTTAGTTTCCCGCGCTGGCCCTAGAATTCAAATAAGTGTTTTTCTTTTTAGACTTAAACTTAATTCTGTCCCCTTGTTTAAAAATCAATTCAGAAAGATTTACTTAACCAAATTGAATGATTCCAATTTTGTTGGAAAGATAAATTAAATCTCTATCCAAGCCCGTTGGATTTAAATCAATTAGAGTTATAGATCACATATAGCAAAAATAACAAAACAGAGACTTTTCTACATTCAAACATTTTTCAAAAATCAACCATAATAGCTTTTGAGTTGATTCAAACTCTCAAAAATCACATTTGAATATACCTATCTGAATATGTAATAATAATTAGGTTTGCATGCAGTGACTTTGAACTAGTACCAAAATAATGCTATATAGGCATTTCTAGTCACTTTAAATCATTAAATATTAATCTTAAACTTTATAAAATGTGATCCAACATTTAAATCACATTCCCATGTATTAGAATATGTGGTGATGACATGTATCCACATGATCCCATATTTTACTTGGAGAATATTAAATCTTAATTAATTTCAATGAGTAGAAATTACTTTTCTCAAATAAAATAAATAAAACTAGTTCATTAAATCTTGTGATGATACTAGATCATCAAATGTGTGCCTTAGTGTGCTAAATAGACTAGTTAAGTATTGTTTGGTGATTATGTATCCCGTATGTATTTATAGACAATAGTACCGACCAAGTCTACGACGAGGAGGAGTTCTACCCCGAAGAAGAAGAGGAGAATTTCAACCACTGCACCAATCAAGGCAAGCCATCATTAACAATGCAAGCTAACCCTTGCAGGCTAGATAATCTAAGCAAGATGCATTAGGCATGCTTTAGTTATACCTTTTGATTTATACCCATCCCAAGTTTTACTTACAAGCTTTACTTTCTTTTACTTTACCAAAGTTCTTTACTTTGTTTATAGATAGCATAAAGAGTATAAAACTTGACCTATCTAGTTAGACTTAGATGTCATTCTATGGCATGAGATTGAATTTAGCATCCTACCTTAGTGAACACTCTTAACTTAGTAGTTTAGATCACTTTAGATGGGAATACTTGGTGAAAATGCTTATGAAAACCTTGGAATGATGAGTCATTCTATTGAGATGTTTTGACATGTGTTGAGAAACACTAATGGTTTATGATGATGAAAATGTTGAGGCATGAGCCTTAACCCTTTATAAAAACTATTGTTGGGTTCGGATGCGATACCATTCCAATTTTACTGTACAACCACAATACCTGAATTGGGTAAGGCTTAGCCGGAAGTTTATATGCATTAGTATTAGTTCCCTCGCGGGAGATGTTTGAGCAGAGGCTACCTCTCAATGTTGTCCACCTATGCAGTGCCTAGGATGGCAGATGGCCATGACTGGGAGACCAAGCTCATAGGAGAGGTGCTTATACTAGAGTGTGTAAAGGAAAGGTTATGTTTGATTATCTCCATACTAAGTATGATGAGAAAGAAGCACTTACACTCGAATACCCGAAAGTATGAGATGTTTGGCTTGTTGCCGGTAAGTATTTCATATGAAGTCTTGTCCAAGATTTTACGGAGGTATAACCGGTTGGATGAATGACAAGCGGTAGAGATTGCTTCAGCCCAGAAGTTATAAGGAGACTTGAATTCGGCTAGCATTGAACTTGCCATATCCATTAGAGTCTGATTCTTCCTCTCGGCTACACCATTTTGTTGAGGGGTGTATGCAGCGGAATTTTGATGTCTTATCCCCTCTTCACTTAGGAACTCATTTAAGGTGTAGTTCTTGAACTCAGAGCCATTATCACTTCTTGTAGCCAGAATAGGGACGTTGTGTTGACGTTGAACCTCGTTGGCAAAGTCGATGACCGTTTGTTGAGTTTCACTCTTCAACTTGAAGAAATAAACCCAAGTGTATCTTGAGTAATCATCAACCATCACAAGACAGTATTTCTTCCCACCGAGGCTTGCATGAGATGGAGGTCTGAAGAGGTCCACATGAAGGAGCTCTAAGATTCTTTTTGACGAGATAATAGTCTTCCTTCGATGAGGAGAGTCATGCATTTTCCCTTCAACACATGCCCTGCAAACATGATCTTTGGCAAAGGAGACATTTTCTTTTAGTCCAAGGATGTGGCCACCCTTGTGGAGACTTTGCAAAGTTCTCATATTGACGTGGGCTAGTCGGCGATGCCATAACCAACCCACGTCATCCTTTCCGAAAAGACACATCGGACCTGTAGTGGTTTTCCCCGAAAAGTCCACCACGTATAGGTCATTTTCGACATATCCCACGAAAGCGACTTTTAGAGACTTGCTCCACAAGAGTACCAGTAAATCAGCATCAATATAAACAGCAAAGCCCATCTTACCAAGGGCGCGAACTGAAAGTAAATTGTACCCGATGGTCTCAACAAGCATGACGTCCACGAGAGAGATATCGTGAGCCACCACGACTTTGTCGAGACCCAATACCTCAGATTTTGACTTGTCACCATAGGAGACAGTTATATGGTCATGATTTGGTCGCATCTCCGTGATGATCTCCTTGCTTCCAGTCATGTGACTCGTGCATCCGCTATCGAGTACCCATTTAGACCCACCGGAAGCATAGCCCTGCAAGAAAGTTACTTCTTGGTTTTAGGTACCCATTTTTCAATGGGTCCTCTCATGTTAGTGACAAGGGTCTTGGGGACCCAAATAGACCAAGGAATAACAATCATAAGGACCTACATAATGATCGCAATATAACTCAAAGTTAGGATTGTTAGCCCCTACAAAACCATCATAATTATACTTGTCATTGGTGGTGGTGCTAGTCTTTGGTTGAGCAGTCTTGCTCTTCTTCTTCTTGTTTTTCTTGTTCTTTGTCTTGGGAATATAACCAAGACCTTCTTTTCCATTGTGTTGAGAACCTCTTGCAAGTTTTTCTTTTCCATAAGATGATGTGGAGGTGCTTGGCACATCATACCTCTTCAATTGAGTTTGGAGCTGGTCATGAGACTCGTTTAGAGTTGAGTGATCACTCTCCAATGCCTTGTGAGCACTGTCAAGTTTATCAAACTTCTCTGAGAATCTAGCATGAGTAGCCCCAAATTCAATCTTTTCTCTCTTTAGTTTCTTTACTTTGGCAAGAGCATTGTCACGTTCTTTGATGAGCTAGGCCACAACCTCTTCATGTGACTCCTCAATGGATTCGAGTCTCTCTTCCAAAGATACTCGAGCTTCCTCTTCTTCTTCCAAAGCATTCTTCAAAGAAGCTATCTCCAAGGCATCTTGTCTTTCAATTCTGCCCTTTTCTTCAAGAAGATCTTTGGCTTGAGCAAGTTGACTCATAAGAGCATCGACATGAAGTTTGTGCTCACCTTGTAGGTTAGTGAAAAAGTTGTCCAAAGCAATAACTTCTTCTTTCATTTTAAGACTAGCATGATCATCCATATCCAAATTTATGTTAGTTTTAGGAAATGAAGAGCTAGAACTTGATACCTCGGACCCTCTTGCCATAAGGCAAGTGGCGTTGTTGTTGATGACGTTCTCGTTTGGCGAGTCGAAGAGAGATGATGGAGTCGATGTGGTAGCTATAGCAGCCACCTCGCGAGAACTATCTTCATCCTCTTCATCTTCAATTGCAGAGGAGTATTCTTCTTGTGCCACCAAGACGATCTTGGGTTGCTTCTTGTAGGGGCCATTCTTTTTAACAAATGGCTTCTTCTTAGGTGCCTTGGATTTTTCTTTAAGAATGAGCCTGCCACCATTGTCTTCTCTATTTTGATATGGACACTCGGCTACGAAGTGCAGCCTATCTCCAAAATTGTAGCATGTTCTCAGTTTTGGGCCACTTTCTCTTCTTCCACTTGACCCATTCTTGTGCTAGAGTTCTGACTTGGCCTTGGCAGGATCCTTCCAAAAGTTCCTTGCGTAAAACGCCATGTACTCACCATGAGAACGTTTGACTTCATCGGGGCAGTCCATGGAGGCCCCCTCAAAAGCTCTTTCATCCTCATCTTGCTCAACAACATTAGCCTTTAGAGCAACATTGACTCCCTTTTGCATTCCAATGGCACAAGCACATGCATATTCAACATTCTTTGCGGCAACTTTGAATGATGCCATTTTTTGCATGACTTCATTGGATGTCATTTGATGGTAGTTGTGTCTACCTTGCAAGATCTTCAAATCCGTTGGCTCGAAAGGCATTAAGGCACTCACATATTTTCTTTTTATCCATGCATCATCAATGTAGGTGGCTCCATGCTTTCTAAATGTTGTTGCAATGCCCTTGAGTCTTCTATACATGTCTTCATGGTTTTCACCATCCAACATGTAGAATCCTTCAGCTTCATTACTAAGGGCATCATACCTATTCCTTCTCATGCTTTCATTCCCAATAAAGAGATCGGTGAGTGCATCCCAAGCTTCTTTAGCTGTGTTGAGATGTTCAATGTGGGGCATGTCCTTGGGACCCACACCGAGCTGTATCATGTGGAGAGCCGAAGCATTCAATTAGCTATCCACAACTTCTCTTCTTGTTAGGTTGGTATGATCTCCAATATGAAGACCCTCTTCAATAATCCTCCAACGTTCAATAGAGGAGATGCAAACATGAGACTTCATTAAGAATTGCCATTGATTAAAAGCGGATGCAGTAAGCTTGGGTGGATCACCCCTATTGTTTATATGAGGATGAGGGATAGGTGGGTCGGGGGAATATACGTGATGAACTTCACTATCTTCCTCCTTACCACTTCCCTTCTTGGAGGTGGAACCATTATGTTTTTCACCTACCACTTCATCATCCTTGGATTCGGTGTTAGCCTTATCCTTGTATGATGGTGTGGCGGCCTCAGAGGAGGATGGAGATGGGGCTATGGATGATGTGAGTCGAGCAATCATTTGATTCATCTCCTCCATCTTGGACTCAAAGGATTTCAACAAGGTTGTTTCCAACGTCTTGAGGTCATCCATTGTGACCTTATCCACAGCCCCATCCCCATCTCCCTTGGTACCCATACTTCTCTTTGGCGGTTAATCCCGAATAAAGAGTCGGGGCTCTGATACCAATTGAAATGGATCGTATGGGCACCTAGAGGGGGGTGGGTGAACAGGTGCTACTTCAAATTTTAATGCTTTTTCAATTTTAGGGTTAACACAAAGGGTAAATTCTCTAGATAAACTATTAGGTGGAATTTCCCTATATGCAAACCTATCTACTAGCGAGTAAAGAGCGAGAGGAAGAGGAACGGGTGAACCATAGTGAAGCACGCGGAGACACAGGATTTGTTTTACCACAGTTCCTTCCTTGTTAAGGGAAGTACGTCTATGTTGGAGGGGTGGGCGATACTAAGACCACCACGCCACAATAGGCCTCACCCTGTTCTCCGATGGATCCCTCCACCAAAGCCTGATCCACCTTTCCACTATAGGAACCCTTCGAGGCGGGTACCGGTGCCTTTACACAACTAGCGGGGGCACAACTCCACAATCAACTTGGAGGCTCCCGTAATGACAACAAGCTGCCAAAGAACAAGTTATCAATAACAAAGAACAAGATCTAGATATTGACAAGAATACTAGATCAGGGATTTCTCCAAATGAATGGAGAGGAGTTGATGCGCTTGATTCGTGATGACGATTCTCTCCTCCTTCAATTCCCCCAAAGATCGAAGCCTTCGGGTGGTTGAAGTGGGAGATCTAGAATGGGAGCTCTTGCAAAGTGTCTGAACAATTTCGAGTGAATCAAGAGTTCTACTCCTTGGGGAAGAAGGGATATTTATACCCCCTTCCAAATCCAAGCCGTTGGTGCCTTCGGGGGCCGGATTATCCGGCCCAAGTGAGGGCCAGATTATCCGGCCTGGGGAAATCTCCGCCCTAGACTCGGATTATCCGGCAGATAATCCGCCCCCACTCTGAGTGTCGCGCCGAGCCTGCCCTTGATCGCCTTCTGGGGGCCGGATTATCCGGCCCCATGTGAAGGCCGGATTATCCGGCCTGGGGAGGAAAAACCGCCCCCGTTCGGATTTTCCGGGAGAAAATCCGACCGGACTCCGAGCGACGCGCCTTGGCAGCCTTTGGTCGATTTCTGGGGGCCGGATTATCCGGCCCATGCGAATGCCGGATTATCCGGCCTGGGGAAGAAAAACCGCCCCAGTTCGGATTTTTCGGGAGATAATCCGACTAGACTCTGAGCGACACGCCTTGGCAGCCTTTGATCGATGAGGTAGGAAGGATTATCCGGCCCTTGGTGGGGCGGATAATCCGGCCCCTCAAAATACCTGCACACTTAGCGCACATGAGAAAACTCCACGGTATTGTTATCTAACACACAAAACACAGAAAAACATGAAATGTTCTTTCATACTGTTCCGTTGTCAGATGTTTTCAAAATGACTTATGAAATGAATTGTGACATGACTTGACCACAACATGGTTGTGACTATGACAACTAAGTTCCCACTTAGGTGATTTAGAACTTTAATTTATCTTTTTTTGTTTCTGAACTCAGCTTAAGTTTCAAACTTAACTTTACAAATAAACTTAGAACTTAGCAATTCCTACTAGAACTACTTTACTTGTTAGTGATAGTTTGCGAGTACTTAAAGAGTACTCATGGCTTTATCCCTGGCTATTCCCGTGGCCAGACTATGGGGAGGACTATCCGGAAGGAGGATAGCAGGACGGCTACGACAACTAGGATTATCTTCCATCGTCAGCATTGCCTGTGACACTAAAGATGGAGCCCACCGCTACGCTATTTATTCCGCTACTTGTTTGTACTAAGACTGGATCATGAGATCCTTTATTTGTGTAAGACCTTATTATGGTTTGTAATGGATGATGTACTGTGATATCCAATCTGTTATGTCTCGTAAAAATGGCAATCCTGGGATTGCGATGTATGGCATAATAGGCATCTGGGATTAAAAATCCGGGTGTTGACACTTAGTCCCCGTAGGTGGTGGCGTTGTGCCACCGGGAATCTGCCCCTCTTCTTGGCCGAGATGCGATAGTTGCACGCTCCCCTCGTCCACGTTGCCTCGCTGGTGATGGGGATGAAGGAGGGGGCTCGCCTCTCCCTCAATAAGGCCTGCTCGAGCTCGAAGTTTGCTGGGTGTCTCGTGCTTCTCTCTTTGGCTGGCCATGGTGGCGGGGAAAGAAGGAGCTCTGGCCAATGGCGGCTTCGTCTTCGAGCCTCTCGTGCTATTTGGAGGCGGCGCGACCTCGTTCTTCGGCTCTCCCTTCTGCTGGCTGGCCATGGTTGCATGGGGCAGGGGAAAGGTTGATTGCGAGGCCGGTGGTGGAGCCAACCGGCGGGGGCTTTGTTCGGTCAAGGCGTATTGGCGCGACGCCTTCCGTTTAACTCTGATGTGCTTCGGCGTGCTTCCATGGTGGAAGCTCTGGAGTTTTCCCTCGAGTTGAAGCCCTTCTCGAATAAGCGCCTTTGTTTCTCTGCCGAGGGAATTGGTGTTGTGGCGGTGCTCCTGGGCGGCCTTGGAGGTGAGGAGGAGCGACACCACGTCTTGCTGGTGGTGGTTGACGTTTTTTCCCTTGGCCGGCCGTGGTGGCGAGGGAGGGTGAGTGGCGACGCACTGCCTACACCCACCCGTGGCAGGAGCGGCGACGGCGGGCCGACTATCTCTTCTAGCAACAATTTCTAACAATTTGTAACAATTTCTCATGGGATCCTTCGTAACAATTTGTACATCCACCGCTTCCGGTCCCTTCGGGGACACTCCTTGTTCAAAAAAAAAAACTACTGCAAGGATGTGTGAAACCATACTAATCCTACTTTAATTCCAGTTATTTCTCGGGCAAGAATCGCAAGACACGGTCAAAATCAGGCAGGCAGGCAGGCAGGCAGGCAACCCCATCAGCGAACAAAACCAATCTTTCCAAGGGCAAAACGGTCAAACGCAGCTTAAGAACCTCCCAGCTCCCCAGTCCCGAGTAATTAAAAAAGCAAATCGTGACACGAAGAAGAATTATCACTTGGACGGGCAGCAGAGGACGGTAGAGACGACGAAGAAAGTGCAGCGAAGGAAGCAACAGAAGAAGAAAAAAGACCAACACCAACAACCAAAGAAAAGAGGAAAAAAAGGCGAGCAGACAAGAGGGAGAAGGCAGAATTGCGCGTGTCCCCCTCCGAGTTTCCCGATATCGCGTCCCGGGCTCTCCCTTCTTCCCCATGTGAGTGAGTTTCTCCTCCTCGTCGGTCGTCGCCCTGCACCAACCAGACGCGGAGCCGCCTTCCTCCTGCCGTCCCCGCGCCCGGGCCGTCGCCTTCGGATATGGTGGCCGCTCGCCGGAGCACCGCCGCCATCCCGCTGCTGCTGCTGCTCGCTGTCTGCGCTTCTTCCTCTTCCTCCTCCTCCTCCTCGCACGGCGGTCAAGAACAGGACAGATCGGCGCTTCTCCAGCTCAAGAACGCCAACCCCTCCGCCGAGCTGCTCCGACGGTGGTCGCCCGACTCTGGCGGCGCAGACCACTGCTCCTGGCCGGGGGTCACCTGCGATGTGAAGTCCCGAGTCGTCGCCCTCGTCGTGCCCTCCAGCTCCCCGCCCGGGAGGGGGATCGCCGGCGAGCTTCCCCCGTCGGTCGGGCTCCTCACCGAGCTGAAGGTGCTCTCCTTGCCCGCCCGCGGCCTTTTCGGCGAGATCCCTGCTGAGATCTGGGGGTTGGAGAAGCTCGAGGTGGTCAACCTCGCCGGGAACTCGCTCCAGGGCGCCCTCCCGGCCGCCTTCCCGCGGCGGCTGAGGGTGCTCAACCTCGCTTCCAACGCGCTTCACGGTGAGATCCCGGCCTCCCTTTGCAGCTGCGCGGACTTGGAGAGGCTGGATCTTTCCGGCAACCGGCTCAACGGGACGGTGCCAGAAGTCCTTGGCGGCCTCCTCAGGTTGAAGCAGCTTGACTTGTCCCGGAACCTTCTTGCCGGGAGCATCCCCTCTCGTCTGGGGAGTTGCACACAGCTCCGCTCGTTGCGCCTCTTCTCCAATCTGTTGGACGGCTCCATTCCACCAGAGATTGGAAGGCTGAGCAAGCTGCGGGCTCTGGATGTGTCAGGTAACAGATTGAGCGGTCTGGTACCACCGGAGCTAGGGAATTGCTCGCTTTTGTCGGTCGTTGTATTGTCAAGCCAGTTTGATGCAGTGAAATCACATGAGTTCAATCTGTTTGAGGGAGGGATTCCGGAAAGTGTGACAGCTTTGCCGAAGCTTAGGCTGTTCTGGGCGCCCAAGGTGGGTCTGAAAGGGAACATCCCAAGCAATTGGGGAAGCTGTCGTAGTCTGGAAATGGTTAATCTCGCGGACAATTTACTTTCCGGAGCAATTCCAGGGGAGCTAGGGCAGTGTAGAAACCTCAAGTTTCTCAACCTCAGCTCCAATAGATTGTCCGGCTCGCTTGACAAAGATCTCTATCCTCATTGTATGGATGTGTTTGATGTCAGCGGCAATGAACTGTCAGGCTCAATTCCAGCACCTGTGAACAAAGGTTGTGCATCTCAGCTTTTGTTGGATGGAATGCCATCTGGTTATTCTTCACTCTTCATGTCCCAAGCTGTAGCAGAACTATCATTGGGCTACTGTGACTCTGGAGACTGTTCAGTTGTGTACCATAATTTTGCCGAGAACAATTTTGGAGGTAGTCTTACGTCCTTGCCACTTTGTGCAGACAGATATGGAAACAAGGCCATGTATTATACCATCATTCTTGATCACAATAACTTCACTGGATCATTGGATGCAATTCTGTTGGGACAATGTAGTAAGTTAAACGGTTTGGCCATCAGTTTCCGAGACAACAAGATATCCGGCGAGCTCACAGAAGAAATCAGTGCAAAGTGCCATGCCATCAGAGTTTTGGTTCTAGCCGGGAATCAAATTTCAGGAGTTTTGCCTGCTAACATTGGTTCGTTGGGTGGTCTTGTAAAGATGGACATCAGCAAAAATTTGCTGGTGGGTCAAATACCTGCCAGTTTCAAAGACCTCAAGAACTTGAAATTTCTCTCATTAGCTGAGAACAATATCAGTGGTCACATACCGTCCTTTTGGGGTCAGTTGAGATCACTGGAGGTTTTAGATCTCTCATTTAATTCTCTCTCTGGAAACATTGCTGATCTTACCCCTTCAGCATCACTGTCTGTCCTTAACATTTCATTCAATAACTTGGCTGGGCCATTGCCGTCAAATGTACGAGCACTCGGTGAGACAGATGGTGATCCAGAAACTGATAATCCACCCAGCGATGGCGGTGGCTTCACCAAAATAGAGATAGCATCAATAACCTCAGCATCAGCTATTGTTGCTGTTCTCTTGGCCCTGATCATCCTTTACATTTACACCCGAAAATGTGCATCAAGACCATCAAGACGTTCTCTCAGAAGAAGGGAAGTGACTGTTTTTGTGGATATTGGTGCCCCTTTGACATATGAGACCGTCGTACGGGCGGCTGGCAGTTTTAATGCAAGTAATTGCATTGGAAGTGGTGGCTTTGGAGCAACATACAAAGCTGAGATCGCGCCAGGCATTCTGGTGGCAATAAAGAGGCTGGCTATTGGAAGGTTCCAAGGTATTCAGCAGTTCCAAGCAGAGGTGAAAACTCTCGGGAGGTGTCGCCATGATAATCTTGTAACACTCATAGGGTACCACCTCAGTGACTCAGAGATGTTTCTAATATATAATTTTCTACCCGGTGGTAACTTGGAAAGGTTCATACAGGAAAGGACAAAGAGACCAATTGACTGGAGAATGCTTCACAAAATTGCTCTAGATGTTGCTCGTGCACTTGCATACCTGCATGATAATTGTGTCCCACGTATTCTGCACCGGGATGTGAAACCAAGCAACATCTTGCTCGACAATGAGTACACTGCATACCTTTCTGATTTTGGATTAGCAAGACTACTCGGGAATTCAGAAACTCATGCAACCACTGGTGTCGCCGGTACTTTTGGATATGTTGCTCCAGAGTATGCGATGACTTGTCGTGTTTCTGATAAGGCTGATGTGTACAGCTATGGAGTTGTACTGCTAGAACTTATTTCAGACAAGAAAGCACTGGACCCTTCTTTTTCTCCGTATGGGAATGGATTCAACATAGTTGCCTGGGCTTGCATGCTTCTGCAGAAGGGTCGAGCTCGTGAGTTCTTCATAGAAGGGCTGTGGGATGTGGCTCCGCATGATGACCTGGTAGAGATTCTACACCTCGGTATCAAGTGTACTGTTGACTCTCTTTCTTCTCGGCCCACGATGAAGCAAGTTGTTCGGCGACTAAAGGAACTTAGACCGCCCTCTTACTAGAAACTGCAATGCTGCTATGACATGTGTCTCAAGACGGAGAGTAAGGTAAATTGAGAAAACTTTCCTGGATGTCCAATCAGTTTAACCTCTCAACCAGAAAATGATGGATATGACTATGATCATTATGTTGGTAGTGTAGTTGTAGTATTTATGTCACATGAAACTGTATTTTAGGAACTGCAGAAGCATATAAAGGTAAGTTCTAAATAATTCGCATTTGTTAGCTCGGCTGCTCATGTTTGAATATTGTCATCTGTAGTTTGATTACATTGTTTTGTCTTCTCATCTCAACCTATAGTATGCCTGCCCCATTGTCTTGTCCATAAATTGACTATCTAGCTCTCTTAATATGATTTTGGAAATAGACACAATAGCTTTCTGATAGAAGTATGTGCGAGTGACCTTATGGTATTGCTGCGTGAGACTGTTCCATTTGCGAGTTTTTGCCATCTCTATGTTCCATTGTATCCCTGTCAATATTGGGACTTCAAGAAGCTTAGTGCACAACTGCACATTTGATCCTTCATATCTTGAAACTTAAACTTTTAAACTGGTGATCAGTACCAACGATAATTAATTCCTTAATGTTAACTGCATATGTTATATATATCTTGTTGAGAAAATGATGTTCTATTGGAGATTTGATCGGCGAATGTGTGCCTGCAGATAGCAATCGCAGTATTGAGGGATGTATTCCTTGATCCTGAAACGAAATTGCCCAATGGCAGTATTCGTGGAATGAATTCGGAGATCCTGATCAGATGGTTTGCTGTTAAAGTAAGTAAGTCTATGCTCCTGCTGCATGCTTCTAGATGATATTGAAACGTTGACGTTGAACTCCAATCATCGATTACATTGTTCTATAAAAAATGAGTGCTTTTCAGTTATTTGGAGTGAAATATGAATACACAACTATAATAAGTTTATGTAATTATTTTATGTAACTACTGATTTTGTGTGCAGGCTGTTGAGGATTCTGTTTGACCGAATAAGCGGGCATGGTATCAATATGTGATCTCGCGGGGTCATGCGATGCTTGTCCAGTGCAAGATCGGATTACTGCGCGGCATATTGGTACACGACTGAATGCATGCCGCTTGAAGCACCCAGTGCCTAACATGACATGTAACTATGTAAGCAACATCCTTTCCTGAGATGTTAGACTCTGGTTTCCTGCCATAATATATGAACATGGTACCTTAGAAATTCAGTGCCAGATTTGTTGACTAACATGACGAAGCTCTTATCTCTCCTCCCTCTGCAGGGACGAGGCATAATCTACTTAACGGTATTAATTCCGGTATCAAGCCAGCACGGCAAGGTGCAGCACTCAGGATTGGAGATTGACCGTCATGGTTTGATGCCTTATCGAGGTTCTGTGACAATCTGGGAAACCAAGGGGAGGCAAAGTGCAAAGTCTCGGCCAACCGCTCCTCCTTTACACGAGGAAAACATAATTTGACAGGAAGATCTTGTGCGATGATGTGAAGCTCATCATTCTGCATGGTCGTGGACCTGGCAGTTGTAATGTGGTTGCGTATTCCTTGCAACTGACTGATAATTGGGAAGATGTCATACCTAAATAAATGAGCATATGAATGGTAGCTTGTGAGTGCACAGCCTGATGAAACAAAAAAACGTTTCGGAACAAGTTTGATCACTGGTTAGATTTGGTCAGCAAAAAAGGTTGACAATATGAAAAACGACTCCGCTGGGGATCGAACCCAGAATCTCTGGTTTCGTAGACCAGCGCCTTATCCATTGGGCCACGGAGTCGTTGCTGGGTGATCACTGGTTAGATTTGGTCAGCAAAAAAGGTTGACAATATGAAAAACGACTCCGCTGGGGATCGAACCCAGAATCTCTGGTTTCGTAGACCAGCGCCTTATCCATTGGGCCACGGAGTCGTTGCTGGGTGGATGGAGATTACGTAGATTATGGTAATTATATTCACACCACAGAACGATCAATGCTTTCTTCAAAAGACGAAATGATCTGCTACTTGCATGGGGTGCCCTCTAAGCAGACAGCGCATGTTCGGATGATTTCTAGCGTTGCTTCTTTCTATCGTGGCTGCGCGCGGGGGAGCAATGGCACTCGAACAGTCGAACACCGTCGATTCCTGAGAAGGTCCTCTCCTCCTCCCCGTTTGCGGTTTGGGAGAAGGTCACTCCAGCCTTGAGTCCACCACCTTTCACCAATCTGGACCTGACAGCTGATGGCATGAGGGAGCGGTAGCCGGTAGCGCAACCAGCTCGAAGCTCAAGCTGTCAAGGATGCGAAGAGCGCAACACCTGGGTCTTGGACGCCAAGAGGAGCTCACCTGGTACGGTCTTTGGAAGAATCATTGAAGAAGGCCTCTGATTGCGTGCAGCCGGACTCTTTGTTGCGCAGAGAGTCATGCAAATCCTATTATTCCCATGCTCACTTGATGAATGAAAATCGCCAGTTTGTGACGCTGGGATTAACACCCTTTCCTAAGATTTTGATCCAAATGATTTTTGTAGGGATTTCATTTTTTACAAAAACTGATGGCAGATCTATATCAAATTGTTCTACTCCCTCCGGCCTGAATTAACGTTCGCACGGGTCATTTTGCAAAAAGATCCCCATACAGTCCCCAACAAACCACTCAGTCCGCATGGTCTTCTTCCCCACTCATCGCTTGCTCCGCTATGCTTCGCTTCGCCGCCGTCACCCCCGCCCCACGCCGTTGCACCATGCCGCCGCATCCCCCACGCCGCTAAACCCTACCATCCCATGCCGCCGCATCCCCCACGATGCACTGTCGCCACCTAGCTCCACCGCTGCTGCCTACTGTGAAAGCACCATCTCCCAAGGTTGAAATTTTATGTCAAATACATCGCCGCCGCCTTGCTTCTCCATGCTTCCTTGCTAGATCTGCGAGCAGAGCTAATTGATCTGCTCTCTAGCGGCGAGGAGAAGCTCCAAGTCTCCATCCTCATTCTCACCGACACCACCAAAGCACGGAGAGGAGATGGCAAGCCAGGGGAATGCGCTGTGCTACACGCCGGCCCCCATCGTGCTCAGCCACAGCTCCAAGAACTTGTCCACATCACCGCCGACCTCGCATCCATCAGCCCGCAGGTATGCAGATTAATTATGTCTTTGCAGAGCAGTCCGCGGAACCTGCAAGAGACATGCATGGTTCGTATAGAAATCATTGATCGCAATTAATCTATATGTTAAGGAGATAACCTTCCCCCCCTTAAATTGTCTTCTAAATTGAAGGGATAGATTCAAAATTCAAACTTGTCGTCCGTTGTCAGCCCGCGATTTCTCATCATCGTCGTCCCCGCGATTCCCGTATCCTCCCATGATCTCATCGTAGTCGCTGGACTCGGGAGGATCGAGTGCCAGCAGAGGCGGATGCCCCAATCCCGTGCCGTCCATCCAAGCAATCAATCCCCAGCTTTCCTCGGGGACAACCCTTGGTTTATTTGAAAGTTTGGTTTTGAACTAACCACGCGAACAATAAAACGGGCTGGAGGGAGTTTGTGAATAATCGACTTTTGAAGGACTCAGAACCGAAGGGTTGTTAGTGTGCCTTAATTGATTTTACAAACTAAAAAGACATCGAATGGGCTGAAGTAAATTAATTCATCTAGTGAGAACAGGAACTAACTGAACAGTTTCACTTAGTAAATCATCGGATTTCGTTTGATTTGAAAATTTTCTTTACGAATTCCTTTGTGATCTTAATCAGACGTTAAAAAAATCAATCTAATCAAATGATGTACTTCCAAAACATAACAACCTCAAACAACTTTACACTATTTTTGCTAAAATAATGCATCAACGAAAAAGAAGCATCCAATAAAAAAGCAACCAAACGAAAAACAACATATGTCTAGCCTAGCTTGTGACACCGTTGTCCATGCATAATTCTAGATAAGCAGATTGCCTAGAAAACCACAAAACCACAGCAAGAGCAGAATGAGATGCCACACACAACCACGCCTGGTAGTTTAGAAAGGATGACCACATGCACACAATTGATAAACGAAACAGTTCACCAAGTAGAAAATTTCCAAATGAGGGTAGCAGAACGGCATGCATAACAAAGGTTTTTAACAAGCAGATTGTACTATCACAGGGTTACCAAACTAATAAGAGGACACAGGTTCTCTCCACAAAACTGATAGGACTTAAGAAGGCGGTTTCTTAGTATTTGATCGGAGCCAGAATCTCCAGCTGAGTTCCCAACTTCTCCTCGGCAGCCTTCTCAGCCTTGACACGGAGCTTCGCCAGCTGCTTTCGCCTGTCATACGCAACCTTGGCCTTCTCCTTCCTCTTCTCCTCCAGCTCCTGAATTCAGACCAGAGAACAGTGAGACATTATAGGCAATCACAAACATAAGTAGTATAATGAACAACAATTGCCGGTAGCCAAAATATGGAACAAGACTAGAACTATGAGCCTCAGAGATCTTGGTGGTTAATATCATCAAGTGGGGGTAATCCCATCAAGAGTAGCAAATATTTAGCTAACATCATAGGCTCAATGCAAATAAGAAAAAGCAGCACATAGTTGAAGCTTTGGTAACAGAAATCAATCAATGAATAAAGTAGAGGTCAAATCATTCCCAAAGTCACTACTGTTAAATAGTAACATTGGGTAATGACAACATGATTTGCAAATAAATAAAAAAGATGGCATGATCTGTCAGAAGTAGCTGGTTGCGAATAATCATGAATTATCAGTGGGAATCCGAATGATTTTCTTCGTCACCCAGAAACATGCACATCTCAAGATAGAATAACATCACAAATGTAGACATTATCTCCAGTAGAACGAATTAAGCTAACTACAAAACACAAACTTCGAGAGAATGAGCAAATGGTATAAATTGAACTGAGACGGCATGATCTGTCAGAAGTAGCTGGTTATTAATAATCATGAAATATCAGTGGGAATCCGAATGATTTTCTTCGTCACCCAGAATCATGCACGTCACAGACCAAACAGGGCAACAAAGTAATTAGCAATGCCCACTATGATATCAGATACATAGAGGAAAGTCTACAATGACTCGCAGGTAATTTATTTTACCATCAGATATAACCTAATACAACTTGAGAAATATCAGCTGTATATAGGAAACTAATTTATTTTCTAAAGTATCAGCTATATACAGGAAGTAGCCAGTTATAACATAACCCACTGGTATAATTTGGCTTAACTAAACAAGGGTGACCCACAGAGGCAATCAATAGACAAGCAATAGCTTACCCTGATGGTGTCGTGGTAGTTCCATCCGACCTCCTTGGAGAGCTGGCCGAGGAGGCAGTAGTTGTGACCGGGCTGCAGCCTCAGAACCCTACAAAACGACATGCCACGTCAACACCGAACTCGTATACACGAAGGAGGCCGAGATCTAGACGACATGCGAACGCAACGTACTTGAGCGCGTCGGGGATGACCATGCGCTTGGTCCTGTCGTACGGTGGCGGCACGCCCTCGTACGCCTTGAGCCGTGCGAGCGCAGCCTCACCCCTCTTGGTCTTGTGTGGAATCATACTGCAGATACAACCCGACAGGACATCAGAAACACAGGATCGAAATGAGAAACACAAATCGTAGAGGGGGCAAGGATCTATGCGTTGCTCACGTACCCGCGGATGGTGCGCCAGAGGATCTTGGCCGGGGCACGGAAGTGGATAGGGCCGTGGGAGGGCTTGGTGTTCATCCTCTTGCGGAGGAAGCGGAGGTACTTCATCTTCTGGCGGACTAGCCCGCCGGACATGCAGATCTCCTCGCAGCGGACGACCACCACGCGCTGCCCGTTGAGCAGCTCCTTGGCGATGATCGAAGACAGACGGCCGAGCATGTGGTGGCGCGCGTCCACCACCACGCGCCGTGCGCAGACGCCGGAGCCGGACACCATCTCGCCTACTTACCTCGCGGCGGCGGCGCTACTAGGGTTTGAAGATCGGGGGGTGGAGGCGGAATGGAGAGGGGTGCGGCGCTAGGGTTTCTCATTTATAGATCTTCGCGTTGAGGGTGTTTCGCAGGTCGCAGCCTCTATTGTTGGGCCGGTCCAGGCTGTAGTATTAGTGGGCCGTGCTTAGATTTGGGGCTTTACGAGGTAACGGGTTTGCTGAAGGATTTTGTCCGATATATGTTTGTATGGATGAATTCACAAATTCTGCTAAGAGCTCGTCTGGTACCCAGGTATTCATTTCATTTAGTAGAAATGAAATGACATGGATTCATTTCATTTATATTATGATTCCAAAAACATCTATATGTTTATCTGCCACCGGGCTGACCCAACCTGTCTCGGCGCTCCGAACCCGTCCGCGCGCGGCGTCGCAGCGGCACGACCATCCGTCCCGACGCGTCCGGCTCGATCCATCCGCGCATCTAATTTGCGTGACCACTAGACCGGCCCGGACACGGGCGTGTCCTCCCTGTTGGTGCATGTGGCCCACCCGTCAGCCACCGCGGCGTTGATTCAGACAGCATGACGCATCGACTCGACGCATAGCCGGCGGTGATTCGTCGTCGATAGAAGGTGACCGGCGCAGCTGCGCCATCAATGGCGCATTTAGATGGCACACTGGCTGAATGGACACTTCAATGCCGTCTCTTCGGCCTCCGTGCCGGCATCCGATGCCGGGCCTTTTAAACTGGCCATCCGCAGCAAGTTTCTCCCACACCACACCTTTCTCTCCTCTCCTCCTTTCAGTTCTCCTCTCCTCCTTTGTATTCTTTTTTTTTTTTGCTTCATTCATATATTTTTTAGCTACAAACTCGTATTTGTGCATCTACTTTGCTATTCTTTGAGTGCTACACTGTTTAATGTGTTTTTTTACCGCGGAAAAAATGCTTCAATGATGCTACAATGTCACGGTGTTTTTGCTACAACCATTTTATGATCTTGCTACATTAGCGCAAAGATGTTGCTACGTGATCTCCGGCGAGGCGGCGAGGTCCCAATGTTTTTGAAGTTGTGTTTGCTACATTAATGCAACTTTTTTGCTACAATCTTTTTGTGATTTTGCTACAATGCTACGAGATTTTCGGCGAGCTCTCCCAGCTTTGCTACATTAGCTCATTTTTTTCTGCTACAAAGTCACCAGCGAGACAGTCTTTTTTGTTCTTTTTTTTAGTGAAGCCTTTTTCGCTACAATGTAGCAAAAGCAGGTTGTTTGTAGCAAAAGCCAGCTTTTTGGTGGACATGTGTCACGCTGGGGAACCGGGGGACGCACAACAATGTCGAAACAACCGAATACGGGGTTAACCCAGTTTCCCTCTCAAAGTTTGCTTCTAGGGGGACACCGAAGAAAGGCTCCAAACACAAAGAGATTGACAAACGATTCAAAATATGGAGGCACATAAACAAAATTCAGTCATATTCATTTGAGGTTGTTGATACAAATTAGAACTTAGAACTGTTGGTGCCAAAAGCCTGACCCACGATACACCAACTTTCTCTGTAACACCCACGGTAAAATTAGTTGGGATGCACATACCATAACTTTCCCGTATGTCAGAAGAATCAACAAAAGATCAGTCCAGTGCCCCACGGTGAGTGGATAAACTACTAGACGGCCTCCCTGGATATTGGGAAATTCAGGCACGGCAAGTGACTGAGCCGTACCCTTCACCGGCTATTTCAGCATAGAAGTTCCAATGTGGATCACTAGGTGTAATGAAAGGTTGACCAAACGGATGATTGCGAACGAAGCACTCAACATCATCTGCAAAAACAAGGTTCTCCAGATACACGCGAAGATCCCCACCAGGACCTGCTTATCAGGAATTGTAATTTGTATGCATCAATAGGTTGTACTAGTGTAAGAGGTAACTAGGTAAGTACATCAACATGAAGCGACGAAGGCATACCCAATGAATTGTCTTTCGAGTTAAGATAGCTGAATGGGTGAGGAAAAATGGCACTGTACGGCTGCACACATAGGCATGAAAATGTGCGTTATTCGAATAAGGGATGTTCAAATAAGGAGATAATACAAAAAACAAAACACCGGTATAAGAAAATGGCTGAGCAAATACCGGATTGCGTAGAGCCTTGTAAGGAGAATCGTCCACAAGTAATGTATTGGAAGGTGAAAATTCTCCCTCCACCCATGGAAGACCAGGTTCTTCCTTATTCCACAGTTTCCTCAATTCCTTCAGAACTATTGGTTTATGCATGTTTTCCAATGTTTTGCGTCCAGTAATTGTGCATTTAGACCTGTCCTGCTCATATGAAGATCACAAACATATCAGGACAAAAATAACATGCAATTGAGCATGCCCACCTACCTTAGGTTTGTTTTTGTTACCTACCCAGGAAAACAGCAGGTATGGTTTGAGATCTCTCATGAGGATATCAACAACAGAATCAACATTTTTTCTGGAGAAATCCCACGATAAGTAACAAGAGAGCAATGAGAGTAAATAAAACAAATATGTGGATCATAAATCATACCGTTTCCTTGATGACCATATACCTAGCTCGAAATTTCGGATGCAGAAGTTGAGAAAATCATCACAGTATGGTCTTCGGAAGACTGGTAGAAAGGTGTATCACCGTATTAATACTATCTATCGCCATTCTATATCAGCATTATCACAAAATAACTACGGAAGCTTATACAAATAACTTTACCTAGTTTCCCTCGAACCTTCGCATCAGCCATGTGAGCATTGTGGATATCCTCATTGATATCCGCAAGCAAGCCATTAAGATCTAGAATAAGAAGCTTTTTCTTCCGAACCCCTACCAACGAATGCCTTGGTGAAAAGGCAACTCTAAGATTTTCGCTGTATGCCCGAGGTAAACTTGAAGGGCTTATGCGGTTAATGTTGTCATGTGTTGAGGAGTAAGCCAGTTCTTTCTCCCGCATTTTATTTCTCTCGGTACTGGTATGATCAAAATAACTTCTTCGAAATCCATACTCTGCCATGGCACCTGATCCGTAGATGTCCATACTGTGATGAACACTTGCTCTGAAGTTAGGGTCTGGTATGGCGCCTGATCCATAGATGTCCATACTGTGATGAACACCTGCTCTGAAGTTAGGATTTGCCATGCCTGATCCATAGATGTCCATACCGTGATGAACACCTGCTCTGAAGTTAGGGTCTGGCATGGCGCCTGACCCATAGATGTCCATACTGTGTTGAACACCTGCTCTGAAGTTAGGGTTTGCCATGCCTGATCCATAGATGTCCATACTGTGATGAACACCTGCTCTGTAGTTAGGGTCTGCCATTCCTACCTGAAAGAAGTTGGAGCCTTCGTTACGTGGATATAAAGGGCTTATGCGGTTAATGTTGTGATATGTTGACAAGAATGCCAGTTCTCTCTCCTGCATTTCATTTCTGCCAGTACTGGTACGATCCAAATAACTTCTTCCGAATCTATAGTCTGTCATGGTGCCTCCACGGACGTCCATACTGTGATGAACATCTGCTCTTAAGTTAGGGTATGCCGTTCCTATCTGAAAGAAGTTGGCGCCTTCATTGAATGGATATGACTGGTTCTTCTGATTTTCAGAAGGTAAGGCATTTTCTTTTACAGCAGTATTAAGTGATGTATGAGGAATAGCTTCTCTCCTGTGCGTAACAGACCCCAAATTCCGACGTTCTTCTGAGCTGTAATGCCTGGAAACAACATCAGAAGGTTTGGTAAAATCTCCTCTCTGATAAAAATATTCTCCTGTTGTTGAATCTAGGCAGTTGGTCTTGACATTTTCACTGGAAACAGCACCAGAAGGTTTGATAAAATCTTCTCTCTGATAAAAATATTCTCCGGTTGTTGAGTCTAGGCAGCCGTTCTTGACATTTGTATTAACTCCACCTTGAAGTGGCATCTGAGAGACATTGCTGCTTGCCGGTTGGTTGGAGTCAAGCATGCATGAACCCAAGAATGTTGCAACATTCTCAGTTACTTTCTCTTCAAATGAACTAGGCAGAACTTCATCATACTTCTTCTGAATGATACTGTCGAGATCCACAGTTTCCCCTTCAGTTGTCTTTGCATTAACTACCAAGAACGAGTTAGTTGGCATTACCTCATTTGGATTTTGCTTAACCCCCAAACCCATGCATTTAGGAGCTTCCTTATTGTTTTCAGTAACAATTGTTGTCAAACAGGAGTTACCAGTGATATTTGGCAAAGGAAGATCCTGTGAAGTGCTACTGTTGCAAATACAATTATTATTCTCCTTTCCTCTACTTCCATTCTTTTGTTCGTTCTCATCCTTCAAACAGATACAGTTAAGAGAGGATTTATTCTCATTTTCCTTCAGTTCTTTCGAGATCACTACCAAAGCGGTATCCTTCACTTCTTCACGTAACGGTTCTTCATTCTGAAAATCAATATTAACATTAGTATATTATGAATGGGACTATTGATCCTAGTACTTCCCAGTATGCTGCAATCATTATGTAAGCAACTTACACCGGATTTCTTTTGAAACTTGCTCCTCGCATCTTTGGTTTCTACCACAGAAATCTCACGTCTGTGAGAAGAACTGAAACTAGAAACATGTGCCTCTTTAGTTCCAGGCTGAAAATTCCTCTTCCTTGTCCCGTCTGATGTCACTACCTGCTTAGAGGTATTCTGAACTAAACTATCATCCAAATGTGCTTCCAAATAAGCAGAACCTGGTTTACCGGGTGAATCTCGACGAGTTGAAGTAGCAATGGCATTGTTTTCCTCTGAATTACTAACAGCTGTGTCATGTAGGCCCCCTTGAGCACCACTTTCTGTATTTTCAGTGCTGCCTGCATATTACGAGTACTGTAATCAGTTTACCAATTTTCCAACCCGAAGTTGAAGCTCAGGTAAAAAACATAACAACACAACGCGCCTTTTTTTTCTTCGCGCCCAAAATCGTATCGTTTTGCATTAGTAGAAAAAAAATGCATGTCCACAAACCGTCCCAAAAGAACACAAACAGGAAAGAAAAACCAGCGCTGCGTCTTCTGAGACGAAATTAAGACACAATAACGCGAGCCTTTTCTTGTCCAGCGATTACCGAACGGTGATGGTCAAATGGAAGCATAAACCCTCCTCTCCTATCCGCCGCGCAAAGTCGTGGTGGTACCTGTAACGGGAGCTTCCTCGGGCGTGGTGCTGACGATGGCAGTCCCCGGAGCAGGGGCTCCCCGCTCCTCCGAGGCGTCCTCGGCGGCGGAGTCCCGGCGCTCAGACGCCGGGCTCGTCGCCGGCGGCGAATTCATCCAGATCTGACGTTGGCGGCGAAATCCAGAAGCGGAAAGGAATTGAAATTTGAGGGGACGGGAGGACGAGGAAGTTGAAACCGTGTCGTTCTGGCAGAGAGACGTCACAAGGAATAGGAGTGATGGCGTGACAGGTACAGGCAGCCTTTGCCTCTGTCTCGTGCTCTAAACCAAGTCATAATGGCGGTGCGTCAGCACGGTGTGAAGCCGAGGCGACCGTTCGATTTGACTTGGTCGGATTTGTGTCCAAATTGACCGAGGTTTTGGCGGGGCCGTTTTGGATGACGTGCAATAGGAATTTCAGAAAAGATCACATGTAAAATGTGACGTAGTGAGAACATAAGGGGAAGTTTCTGGAAAAACATCTAGACACGCTTGTAGTATATAGTTATATGCGAATTTAGATAAACTCAAGTCACTTATTTTAGGACGGAGGGAGTATAAAGTTAATTTCGTGTGAAGTAGTCCTTTCTATCCTCCCTTTTTCCTTGAGATCGGTGCATTTGTCTAGTTTTTTTCCAGCATACACATGGACGACGTCATGCTGACGTCACTAAATGCAACAGACTGGAACATTATTGAAACATTGAAACGCATTATTGAAACAAACTGTGAACAGTACAAAAATGTTTCATAAGTTTTAAAAATGAAAGTGAACAGTACAAAAATATTTCATAATTTTAGTTTTTCTGTACAACAGGTGGTTGACGCCATGATGAGGTCATGCTGGCGTCAGCACTATAACTTTAGAAAATCCTTGTTGGGAAAGTTTCCTTGTGAAAACTAACATAGGAAGAAAACACCCATAGAAAAAGTGTTGAACGTCTCCACGGAAAAACACCCCCTGGGCAACAAGGCCACTGCCTCGCCATCTCCTCCTCTTCTCCTTTCTCCCTCGTCGTCGCCGGCATGCATCGCCGGGCAAAGCCTGGACGGCATCTCTGTCGGCAGCTCCTCACCATTCCTCTCTCGCTGAGCTTTGCGCGGGATGGGGCGGATCTAGGAGGTGTACTCAGGCGGCGACGGCTCGGCGACGGGATTCCCGACGTGGACCTGGGCGCAATGACTGCATGCGGGTGCGGCGTTGCTGGCGAGCTTAAAGGCAAAGGTAGGCGCCACTTCAGCCTAGATCTGGGCCCAAAAGGTCCCTATCTGGGCTAGGCAGGCTGACGGCTCTCCTAGCGGCGGTTTGGCTCCCTAGAGGTGGAGGTGGAGCATCGCTAGACTGGGATGGCGGTCTTTGCGTGTTGTTGCCACGCCACTGGCATGAGCAAATGGCCCAAAAAAGTCTCAGCCGGGTCAAGCTTCACATTTGCGACCAAGGTTACAGACTTGCCTGGCCCGAGGAAAGCTAAAATAGGAGAAGCTACATGACCCAATGACTGAAGAAAAATAAGGCCGCCTCTGCTCGATTTTAGGCCGCCACTGGGCCAGGCAGCCCAGGTTTGTATGGTTTTTGCATGTAGCTTTATCAAGCCCAAAGCTCCTGCCCGAAAATGCCTGTATAGGCCACGCAGAGATAAACAAAAAATCCCCCTATGCGAAACTCTCAAGTTCTAGCTCAAGTGATAGGCCACGAGATTATCACTAAACGCGCAGATGCGGAACTTGATGTAGCGCGTCGAAGAAGTGTCGAACGATCCCACGTACAGCTCCTGTAGAGCCCACGATCTCCTCCACAGGATCCCCACGACCTCCTTCTTCTCCAGTGCCGCACGTGCAACACCTCTTCTAGTATCCACACGTACAGGAAGGAGATCCGGGCAGAGGATTGTTAGATCCTATCTAACCCGAAATGGGAGTGGAGAAACTGATGGCTAAGTCAGGGATTATCCCTTATCACTCCACTTATATATATTCCTAGCTAGGTTCAATGCTTGAGGCCCATCTATGGGAATAAATAGCCAGAAGCCTCTGGTGAAGCCCTGGAATCTTGCCCGGAGACTCCGGCCACCTTGGAGACTCCGCCCCCTGGAAACTGGCAGAACCAACCAAACAAAAACGACAATAACTTGAGCATCCGAACTCCATTTTAGATGAACTTGGGCTCATTTCGAAGATAACAAGCTATAAAACATAATTCAGAATATGTTTTTTTGATGAACTTGAGGTTGTTATGAAGATATAAACAAACTCTAAATCCTGACAAGGATAAAAGACAAATAACAACCAAGAAAGTGATGCAAAGGATTGAGCTCTCTTCGAACGATGTGATCAAGTTAATCACTTGAGAGACCCTTTTGATAGTTTGTTTATCTATTCTATAAGCAGGTCTCTCAACCAACACGAAGAGACCGGTAAAAGATAAAACCTATCAAGATCATACACTGGGCATTCCGCTTTAGCTAGATGATGACGGTCTTATCCACTTAAAGTTGGAACATCTTTCTTGATTGCGCTTGCTTAACAAAGACTCACATATACCATACTCACTATGGAAAAGCCTCACTTGGGCACATCTTCATGAATCCATTACCATCAAATGTATGGCAAACTACAAGCATATGATCTCTTTGATATGGCCATCTTGAACTTGCACTTAGTATTGATCAACCTTTATATCTTTTCTTCTCACTTAATGATGATGACGATGATGATTTTTTAGGTTAACTTGATGGCTTACTTATCCTTCTCATTCTTTAAGACATGCTTGCAATAGGCTCAACTCTCACATGGCCATTCTTTCAATGTTCTCTTGAATATCACCTCATCGCTTGATCTTCTTTTTCTTTCTACCTTGAAGTCAACACATGGTTCAAGCAATGCCTATGGACAATCCCTACAAATATACCTCAAGGTAAACATTAGTCCATAGAGATTGTCATTAATTACCAAAACCACACATAGGGACACACATGCTCTCTGAGTGGGGAAGACCATAAATGAATCTAAGTGGTTGGAAGCAACTTGTATGCCTGGTTTTTTAGACAAACATCTAAACTTTGTTGATCAATATGAATGTTTACAAGAATGTTTATAGAATATGGCATGCCCAACCATGAGTGGCGTCCAATGCCAAAAGATAAAACATGTCTAGCCAAATTGTGAGCTTCGAAATTGGAAGCTCTTCCTTCAAAAGATATTTTACACTCCAAGAATTGTGTTGATCTTGCTTTGATTTCAGATACCACTAAAACATAACCCCGAGGCTTCCTTCTTGTATGTTCGATACCACTTGTTTGCAATCATAGGCTACAAAGATATGAGAGAGGCCCAGATCCTAAGCAATAGTCAGTGCTTCCCTGTATGCTAGTGCCTCTAGTGTAGCCAGATTTGTGATTCCTAAGAACACAACCACTGAAGACCTGATGGCTCCAAAAATAGCCATCTTCCACCATGTTTAAACATTGTTTTTAGTCAATAAGTTGAAAATAAACTCTCAATCCTTGCCACTAATGACTAATAATTGCAAAGATATGCAAAACCTAGCTTTGAATTGTGTTGCGCAGGAAATCACGCTTTTTAATGCGAAATCAGGAGTCATAATGAAGGTTTTTGAGGAAGTCCACACGACCAAGTAATTGTGGAGTCAATTCCAGGATTCAGAGTCCATAACAACCACTGGTACAGGCTGGGATCACCCGTACCATGTGGCGGTGGCTCCGTCTCGTCAAACCCTACAACTTTCTTGAAGACGCCTATATATTTGGAGGTCTCGGCTGCCGCGGAGGAGGCATCCATTCCTAGATTGCATCACAACACCACCAAAGGAGATCCACAGCATGGTTCATCCATTGTTCATCCATCCATCATCCATCCCCTCCATTAGCCATAGTCATTGCTTTGTACTGTAGATCTCCTTGTGATTTGGCGACCATTGTAAGAATATTTGATTTCAATCTAAATATTTTGCATAATGTTTTTTATCCTTGATCTTATTGTTATGAGTGATTAGTCCTCACAGGCTGCGGTTGGGGATAAACCGCGCAGCGATTATGTGCATCTAATTCATGGGAGCATTGTGTATTGTTTGAAATAGTGATTTGTATCTTTTGTTTCTTTGTCTCTTGTCTCGATCTGTGGACTTGTAGGTACCCAAGATCCTATAGATTGATAAAGGCTTGAGGTGACGTACTTGGCTAGCGGTGATCTCATAGGAACCCTAGTGACATAAAGGGTAGTACGGTCTTCGTTTAGCGCCCCATTCGGGATCACAACAACATCACCACGTAATGCTTTGATCTGTGTTTTACACTTAATAATCGTTTATAGCTCGTTGCTTCGTGGTGCACTCGGTTTGATTAAAAGACTTTTGCTATGCCCGCTGCATCACATGGGCTCTAGTATATTAGGATGTGTTGCCCACAAGAGATTATCACTATTAAAACTTTACACATGACTGTGCTTATTATTATCTTTTATCCCATATTCTGTGCAATTGCAGGTGGATCTTCAACCCTGTCCTATCTCCATCCATTGATTAAACCCACTATAGAAGTAAACTAGATTGGTTCGGTAAACAAAGGTAAAAAAAGAAACAAAGTCTTGTAGATGTGTCCTTTTTTATTTCCTTTTAGCATTGCTTTTCAAGGTTCGATTAAACCTAGGTCTTCTAGGGAAAATCTATTATACTACATCCATGAATCCAAATCGAAGGTATCAACCCTTTTTCTTGCCCCGTTATCGGGGAAGCAATTTCGCTATCCTGGTGAGGTTACTACAGACCTTGTTTTTAGTTTTATTATTATTTGTAGTTTTATTCTTGTTATTAATTTACTTTCTAGTTATCTATTTGAAAACCAAAAAAATAGTTACTTGTTATTTATTTTATTTATTTAAAAATACCAAAAATATAAAGAGACATGGCTCAAAAGAGACTTGGGGAGTATGCTACTCCCACTGATGATTTTATTCGTGCACCTTTCACTTAGCTCACTATTGATGCGGAAGCATATGAAATTAAGCTTAACATTTTAAGTTTGGTTCAACAAAACCAATTTGGAGGCTCATCTTCTGAGGATTCAGGTTTGCACTTAAATACTTTTACTAAAATTTGCGACATGATGTGTATTAAGTATGTATATCCAAATTTTGTTAAATTCAGGTTGTTTCCTTTCTCTCTTAGAGGAAAGGCTAAGGACTAGTTGCTAGCTATACCTAAGGGCACTATTAAATCTTGAGAGAAATGCACTAATATGTTTATGACTAAATTTACCCCCAGCTAAAACTATGTAACTAAGATGCAACATTACAACCTTTAGACAAGAAGATCGCGATCCACTAGCGCTTGCATGGGAAAGGATGAAAGAACCAGTAATGAACTGTCCTAGTCATGGGATAGAAGAATGGCTTATACTATATTTATTTTATATTGGCCTTAACCCAATGTCTAAGACTATGCTAGATACTGCAGCAGAAGGAACAATCATGGGAAAGCAAGTGAGTGTTGCAAACAAAGTAGTGATATGCGAGACAACCATGCCCAATGGCATGTGGAGAGAACCTCGAAAAGAGTGAGTTTAATCACCGAGGTAAATAATAAAGAGCTTACATCTAAGGTAGACGAGTTACTCAACATAGTAAAGGGTAAGGAAGATACCCAAGTTAATGCTACCGTTAGGGAAAAAGCTATTATACTACATCCATGAATCCAAATCGAAGGTATCAACCCTTTTTCTTGCCCCGTTATCGGGGAAGCAATTTTGCTATCCTGGTGAGGTTACTACAGACCTTGTTTTTAGTTTTATTATTATTTGTAGTTTTATTCTTGTTATTAATTTACTTTCTAGTTATCTATTTGAAAACCAAAAAAATAGTTACTTGTTATTTGTTTTATTTACTTAAAAAATACCAAAAATATAAAGAGCCATGGCTCAAAAGAGACTTGGGGAGTATGCTACTCCCACTAATGATTTTATTCGTGCACCTATCACTTAGCTCGCTGTTGATGCAGAAGCATATGAAATTAAGCCTAACATTTTAAGTTTGGTTCAACAAAACCAATTTGGAGGCTCATCTTCTGAGGATTCAGGTTTGCACTTAAATACTTTTACTAAAATTTGCGACATGATGTGTATTAAGTATGTATATCCAAATTTTGTTAAATTAAGGTTGTTTCCTTTCTCTCTTAGAGGAAAGGCTAAGGACTAGTTGCTAGCTCTACCTAAGGGCACTATTAAATCTTGAGAGGAATGCACTAATATGTTTATGACTAAATGTACCCCCAGCTAAAACTATGCAACTAAGATCCAACATTACAAGCTTTAGACAAGAAGATCGCAATCCACTAGCGCTTGCATGGGAAAGGATGAAAGGACCAGTAATGAACTGTCCTAGTCATGGGATAGAAGAATGGCTTATACTACATTTATTTTATAATGGCCTTAACCCAATGTCTAAGACTATGCTAGATACTGCAGCAGGAGGAACAATCATGAGAAAGCAAGTGAGTGTTGCAAAGAAAGTACTTGATGATATGCAAGACAACCATGCCCAATGGCATGTGGAGAGAACCTCGAAAAGAGTGAGTTCAATCACCGAGGTAAATAATGAAGAACTTACATCTAAGGTAGACGAGTTACTCAACATAGTAAAGGGTAAGGAAGATACCCAAGTTAATGCTATCGCTACTGATGTTAATGATATTAATTTTATAGCTCACACTCCTTATAATCCTGCATGAAAAAACCAAAATTATGCTTATAATGTTCAAAAACATTGTTAATCCTGCAGGAGCTCCTTACAATATTTATGATGATCATAATGGAGCAAATTATGGCAATCTCTCCTTTGAGCAAACTGTCAGAACTTTTATGCAAGCTCAAACCGATAAAAATAATATGCTCATTAAAATCACGGAGAACCATGAGAGTAGTATAGGAAAATTATCTAACCAAGTCGTTGCAATTAAAAATGATGTGCAGTCTCTACAGGAAAGGACAAAGACCGTGGAGGCTGGATTGTGCAAGGTAGCTGAGAGACAAGCTCTCATACTAGCAAAGTTTGCTAGGAAGCCTGAGCCAAATCCATTATAAGCTCTCAAGATGATGATGGTGGTAACAAATGAAGAAAAGCCTGAAAAGCTGGATTATAGCAACACACCAACACCGAAATATACCATGGAAGATCTACTAAAGATGATCACCGTAAAGAATCCTGGTATAGAACAAGGTAATGATGCTATGTACCAAAAATTTATTCAACAAGTAGCATCTAAAGTTCATGATTTAAAGATGGAGTATAAGAGACTAACTGATAAGCTTCCTATTAAGCTACCATTAAAATTAAGGTTGGGGAAAATGAGATATCCGCACTTTGTGATCTTGGTGCAAGTGTCTCAATGATTTCCAAAAGCCTATTTGACAAGTTAAACTTAGGGCCATTTGCAACTACTGAATTAAGACTCCATCTAGCGGATTCAACTTATAAACAAGTTGTTGGGATAAAAGAAAATATAGTTGTTGAAATTAAAGGTAGTCCCGCACTTCTTATTGATCTTGTTGTTGTGGACATGCCTGAAGATCCCGTAACACCTATAATACTAGGTAGGCCCTTCCTAAGGGGTACCAAATTGATCATCCTGTTATTCCTTATTTGTTTTATGTTATTGCTAACACCTTGCAGGTACGTGGTGAGTTTACTAGAGTCAATGAGGTGGACATGATGGTCCTTGTAAAAGCTGCTATTATTAATTGTAACTTAACGCCAAATTTGGGCGCCCTTCTTGTGTTTTACCTTAAGCATCAAGCTCTGCAATCTCGAGGACCCATATGCGGAGAAGGAGTTGTGACCATTCTTGCATGCGCACTTCACATAAACCTAGGTCACATCTAACAGTTGACAGGAAGTATCCATCTTGGTTTTTCTACTCTAAGAGCATGTGGTATGATTTCTAAAACTAATGGTAGATACTTCTTTGATATACCTGGAGCGGATCACTTGATCCTAGCTCCTTTGCCTAATGTCCTATTCTCTATCGAGGATGGGCGTTTGCGTTTTGACATGCAGGTTGAGGCAGGTCAACCCGATCAAGAAATACCCGTGGGAGGAAGAGGATAAGATGAAGAAGTAGAACAAGAGGGACCTGAACAAGAAGTGCAACCACCAAGATACTACACCACCTATGAAGATATCTATGCGCTCTAAGGAAATATCCAAAATATGAACAACATCTCCATCAACCTTCGAGATGCTTCTATGAACCTCGCCACCCAGTTCCTTGATTGGAGCAGCCAATGGAACATGGGATATTATCCACCGCCACCACAATGAGCAACAAAAGGGCTTGCAAAAGCCTGAGCTTGGGGATATGTCCCCCTGACAATTTTATTTGTGTAATAACAAGGTTGTACCCCAACTCCTTGGGAGCTTTGAAACACTCGTGTTGGCTTGTTCCAACACTCTGCTTTTCCGTTTGCTTTTGTTTTTAGTTTGCTTTTGTTTTTTGTTTGCTTTTCTTTTCTTAGTTCCTTGCTTGGTTGCAAGTTCTTTTCTATTCTTTAATCCCTATCCTCAAAAATACAAAAAGATTTTTACCTTTTTCCTTTTTTTCGTAAATGTGGATTCACACTTTGCCTCTTTGCTTTAATATTATTATGGGAGTAATCGTGCTTGAGTTTTTTAAGGAACACATCCCTATAAGTAAGAGGATTATGAAGTCACTTATGAGAGGTATGTATTATGTCTCCCACTTTTGAAGTTTAAGTTGTTTATCTTAGTCAGTTGAATTGCTAAGATGCCATGCTAGTGGGAGTAATTTAATATAGTTAGAGTAGTTTTTTATTAGTATGATGATTAGTTGTGGAAGCTTTTGCTCTAGTTCTTTTAGGTTACCTTGCCTTGGAAATAATATTGCCAAACAAATACAATAATAAAAATTCTGAAATTTATGACTTGTTTAATGAATGATTCTCTTGAGAGTATACCCTTGAAGATACTTAACCCCATAGATGTTTTGATAATTTTGATGACACTCTTAAAAGGAGTTATTTGATTGAAATGAAGTCTAGTGGTAATTGTGATGCATGCCAAATCTAACCTTATGGATCAAACCATGGTACTAGCATAAAAAAGTTCTATGTTTCTCATGCACATCTTTGGGATGCCAACAACTCCGCTAGCTTTTGAACGATCTATGGTATACCCCCGAATTTCGGGTATGAGTTGATGACATGAGTGGCATACGTGTCAATATATGGGAAAAGTATTGGTATTCTCAAAGGTTCGGCAAGCACTTGTAAAAGAAACAACCAATTATCCTTGAAAGAGGAAGAAATAAAAAAATATATGTATGAAGATCCACATAACAAGTCCTTAGCATGGTCTCGTTACTTGATGGCTCCGATTTTTTCCAACTTCCACTATGTTTAAACGTTGTTTTTGGTCAAGCAATTGCCAAAGAAACTCTCAAATTTTTCCACTAATGACTAATAATTACAAATATATGCAAATCCCTTCTTTAATTTATGTTGTGCAGGGAATCATTGCTTTTAAAGCGAAATGAGGAGTCATAATGAAGGATTTTGAGGAAGTACACACGACCGAGTAATTGGAGAAGAGTTCTAGGGCGTCTGCAAGCTTAATGACCACTGGTACGGGCGCGGTCCGCCCGCCCGTACCAGGTGGCGGCGGCTTCATCTTGTTAAACCCTACAACTTTCGTGAAGAAGCCTATATATTTCGAGGCTCCAACCACCAGCCAGAGAGCCTCCATTCTCATATTGCATCACAACAACACCAAAGGAGATCCACACCATTGTTCATCCATTGTTCATCACTTCCACCATCCATCCCTCTACTAGCCATAGGCATTGCTTTGTACTTTAGATCTCCTTGTGATTTGGCAACCATTGTAAGAATATTTGATTTCATTTTAAGTATTTGCATGATGTTTTCTATCTATGATCTATTTGTTATGAGTGAGTAGTCCTCACGGGCTGTGGGTTGGAGAGAAACCTCGCAGCAATTATGTGCATCTAGATCATGGGAGAATTGTATTTTGTTTGGATTCGTGATTTGTATCTTTTGTTTCTTCATCTCTTGTCTCGATCTGTGGACTTGTAGGTACCCAAGATCCCATAGATTGATAAAGGCTTGAGGTGAGATACTTGGCTAGCAGCGATCTCATAGGAACCTCAATGAAAGAAAGGGTAGTACGATCTTCGCTTAGCGCCCCATTCAGGATCAACAACAACATCACCACTTAAAGCTTTGATCTGTGTTTACACTTAATAATCATTTGTAACCCGTGGCTTCAGTGTACTCTCAGTTGGATTAAAAGTCTATTGCTATGCCCGCTACATCACGGGGGCTCTAGAATATTAGGATGTGTTTCCCACAAGAGATTATCTCAATACAAACATTATACATGACTATGTTTATTATTATCTTTTATCCCATTTGATGTGCAGCCGCAGGTGGATCTTCAACCCTGACCTATCTCCATCCATTGATTCAAACTTGTTATAAAGTAAACTAGATTGGTCCGGTCAACTAAGGTAAAATGAACAAACAAAGTCTTGTAGACATGTCCTTTTTTATTACCTTTTAGCAGTGCTTTCCGAGGTTCGATTAAACCTAGGTCTTCTAGGGGAAAAACTATTATACTACATCCGTGAATCCAGATCGAAGGTATCAGCCCTTTTTCTAGCGCTGTTGTCGGGAAGCAATTTTGCTATCTTGGTGAGGTCATTAGAGACCTTATTTTTAGTTTTATTATTAGTTGTAGTTTAATTCTTGTTATTAGTTTACTTTCTTGTTATCTATTTGAAAACCCAAAAAAATAGTTACTTGTTATTCGTTTTCATTACTTAAAAATTACCAAAAAGATAAGAGCCATGTCTCAAAAGAGATTAGGGGAGTATCCTACTCCCACTGATGATTTTATCCGTGCACCCATCACTCAACCAACAGTTGATGCGGAAACATATGAGATAAAACCTAACCTTTTAAGTTTGGTTCAACAAAACAAATTTAGGGGTTCATCTTCTGAGGATTCGGGATTGTACTTAAATACTTTTACTGAAATTTGTGACATGATGCGTATTAAGGATGTAGATCCAAATGTTGTTAAGCTAAGATTATTCCCTTTCCATCTAAGAGGAGAGGCTAAGGATTGGTTGCTAGCTCTACGAAAGGGCACTATTAAATCTTGGGAGGAATGCACTAATTTGTTTATGACTAAAATTTTCCCCCAGCTAAAACTATGCGGCTAAGATCCAACATTACAAGCTTTAGACAAGAAGACCGTGAGCCACTAGTGCTTGCGGGAAAGAATGAAAGAAGCCGTAATGAACTGTCCTAATCATGGGATAGAAGAGTGGCTTATATTACTTTTTTTTATAATGATCTTAACCCAATGTCGAATTCTATGCTAGATACTGCAGCCGGAGGAACGATCATGGGAAAGCATGTGAGTGTTGCAAAGAAATTACTTGATGATATGCAAAATAACCATGCCCAATGACATGGAGAGAACCTCGAAGAGAGTAAGTTCAATTATTGAGGTAAATAATGAAGAGCTTAGATCTAAGGTAGATGAGTTGCTTAGATTAGTAAAGGGTAAGGAATATACCCAAGTTAATGCTATCACTACTGATGTTAATGATGTCAATTTTATAGCTCACACTCATTTTAATCCTGCATGGAAAAATAATTATGCTTCTAATGTTCAAAAATATCATACTAATCCTGCAGGAGATCCTTATAATAATTATGATAATACCAATGGAGCAAATCGTGGCAATCTCCCGTTTGAGCAAACTGTTAGAACATTTATGCAAACTCAAACCAAACAAAACAATATGCTTATTAAGATTACGGAGAACCATGAAAGTAGTATAGGAAGATTATCTAACCAGGCCATTGCAATTAGAAATAACGTGCAGGCACTACAAGAAACAACAAAGACCGTGGAGGCTCAACTGTCTAAGGTAGCCAAGAGCCAAGCTCTCATACTAGCAAAGTTCGCTAGCAAACCCGAGTCAAATCCAGTACAAGACCTCAAGATGATGAGGGTGGTAACCAATGATGAAAAACCTGAACAGCTGGATTATAGCAACGCGCCAACACCGGAATATACCATGGAAGATCTATTGAAGATGATCACTGTTAAGAATCTAGGTATAGAAGAAGGTAATGATGTTATGTACCAACAATTTATACAACAAGTAGCATCTAAGATTCGTGATTTAGAGATGGAGTACAAAAGACTAGTTGATAAACTTCCGGCTAAGCTAGATGATATATTTGAGCCCACTATTAAAGTTAAGTTGGGAGTCAATGAGATATTTACACTTTGTGATCTTGGTGCAAGCGTCTCAACAATTTCCAAAAGCCTATTCGATAAATTAAACTTGGGGCCATTTGTTACAACTGAATTAAGACTCCATCTAGCTGATTCGACTTATAAACAAGATGTTGGGATCAAAGAAAATATAGTTGTTGAAATTAAAGGTAGTCCCGCTCTTATTGATCTTGTTATTGTGGACATGCCTGAAGATCCCATAACACCTATAATTCTAGGTAGGCCATTCCTAAGAACTATTAAAGCTTTGATTAGTTTACATGAATGGAATGTAAGAATAGGGCTACCATCTAGAGATCCTTTTGTAGTTCACTTCCCTAGGAAAAAGAAGGCCAAGCCTAATGATTATGATGGTGTAATTACTTTAAAAGCAAACTACTTTGGAGTGGGTGCTCTGCTCCCCAAACCTAAGTGATTGCCATCAAGGTCAAGCTAATTGAGCTTAACTAGAAGCGCTTCATGGGAGGCAACCCATGTGAAATAAAGTTTCTTTATGTTTTATTTTGTGTTAGTTTGTTTTGTTTTTGTTTTTGTTTTTAATAAAGAGTCTTCAAGAAGACCTATAAAACAAGGAGAGGAAATAAGATAATCCTCTATATTTTATTTTACTAACACATGGCCTAAGAAGTATTGTTGGATCATTACTTAGTGTTTTTGCTGCTATCTAACCTTTTGATAAGATGTGCAAATGCGCACGGAGATACTAATCAAATTATTTGAGTTTTTGTAGTTCACAGTGTTGATAACGACCACTGGTACAGTCGGAGTGGACCGTACCGTGCGCCCGTACCACCTCAAGGCAAAGGAAGATAAAAAAATTCGATGATTAACGAAGGAACAATGTCGATAACGACCAATGGTAAATGCGGACGGCAGTACGCTACTTGTAATTGCACAGAGATAACATCATGTTTTAAGAAAAGTTACATAGCGTTAACGACTAGTAATACGGGCTGCGACACCGCATGTCGCCGCATCTGAGTGCCTGGGAGAAGCCATCTCCCCCAAGGTAAGTCACCCGTGCGAAGGCGTGCTCGGTCGTCTGCTTGCCCGCAATCTCTGCCAGATGCCATAAGCACCCCGAGGAGGTAATCAAAAATCTCCAAATTAATTTTTCTCTTTCTTCTTCCTGCAAACTTCAAACCACCTCTATTGGATCTTCAAATTTACTCAATCTTTCTTCGATTCTTTGCACTCACTCGATCTAAGGTATGATTCTCATCCAATCCCCAAATTATTTGTGCAAAAGCCTCGCTTAATCATTCATCATTGCCAATCTAGACATGGATCTTGTTCTTGCTTCAATCTTGATATTAAATATGCTTAGCATTGATTTTAGATGAGTTTCTTTTGTAGTTAGTGTAGAGAATCACTTATGCTATGTTTCTATTGGACTAATTTTTTCATTAGCAATCTTTATTTACTTTATCTTATTTATTTATATTATTAGATGAATACGAGGAGTCATACACGTGAGATGGCTGCGGAATCCTCCGCCCCACCCGTTGATACGTTAACCCCCGAGTCGCTTGGCATCGAGTTCATCGAGGAGTTCCATCTGACCCGTTTTGACCGTCTCAAGATTCGAGAGATCAGGTCCACCAAGTGGGCGTGTCCTTATATCCTGAACCAACTTGGCATTCATGCTGATTTTGATTTACTTTGCAACAATGTTGGTTTGCACAATTTTGTATTTCAGGATGTTGCGACATATCGCCGCTTGACACTTGAGTTCTTCAGCACCTTGACACACACAGTGGATCCTTATGGTTGTTTCGAGGAACAAAGGCCCGGGGTTGATCAAATTAAATTCCGCCTTTATGAACTGTGAGTATACTTTGACACTCACCAATAGGCTCAATGCTTTGGGTTTACCAACAACAACACCGATGTATGCACAACTACCTTTGTTTTAGATCCTTCCCTTTCACAATATTTTAACTTGATGAGAATCCGTGGAAACATACCCAAGGGGAACCAAATTGATCATCCTGCTATTCGATATTTGTTCTATGTTATTGCTAACATATTGCAGGCACGCGGTGAGTTTAATAGAGTTAATTAGGAGGACATGTTGATCCTCGCAAAAGATGCACTTATCAATTATAACTTAACGCCAAATTTGGGCGCTCTACTTGTGTTTTATCTTAAGCATCAGGCTCTTCAATCTCGAGGACCCAAATGTGGAGGAGGAATTGTGACCGTTCTTGCACGCGCACTTCGCATCAACCTAGGTAGTATACAACCATTGACTGGAGGTAACCGTCTCGGTCTATCTACTCTAAGAGCATGTGGTATGATTTCTAAAAATCATGGTAGATATTTCTTCAATATACCTAGAGCGAATCACTTGATCCTGTCTCCTTTGCCTAACAGTTTATTCTCTATTGAGGATGGACGTTTGTGTTATGACACGCATGTCGAAGCTAATCTACCCCAACAAGAAATACCCGTGGGAGGAGGAGAAGATGAAGAAGTAGAAAAAGCAGGACCCGAACAAGATGTGCAGCCACCAAACTACTACACCACCTATGAAGATATCTATGCACTCGAAGGAAATATTCAAAACATGAACAACCTCTCCATCAACCTTCAAGATGCCACTGCAAGCCTCGCCACCCAGTTCCATGATTGGAGCAGCCAATTGAACGTGGGAGATTATCCACCGCCACCATAATGAGCTACAAAAGGGCTTGCAAAAGCCTGAGCTTGGGGATGTGTTCCCCTAGCAAATTAATTTGTGTAATAACGAGGTTGTACTCCAGCTCCTTGAGAGCTTTGAAACACTCGTGTTGGCTTGTTCCAACACTATGTTTTTTCCTTTGCTTTTTAATTTGCTTTCGTTTAGTTTATTTGTTTTCCTTTGTTTTTCTTTACTTAAACCCTTGCTTGGTCGTAAGTTATTTTCTATTCTTTAATCCCTATCCTCAAAAATACAAAAAGACTTTTGCGTTTATCCTTTTCCATAAACATGGACTCATACTTTGCCTCTTTGCTTTAATATCATTTCGAGAGTAATCGTGTTTGAGTTTTGAAGGAACACATCCCTATAAGGAAGATGATCATGAAGTTATTTATGAGAGGTATGTCCTATGTCTCCCACTTATGAAGTTTGAGTTGTTTATCTTAGTTGGTTGATTTGTTAAGATGCCATGCTAGTGGGAAGTAATTCAATATGGTTAGAGTAAGGCTTTTTATTGGTATTATGATTAGTTATTGAAGCTCTTGCTCTAGTTCTTTTAGTTAACCGAGTCTTGCCTTGGAAATAATAATGCCAAACAAGTAAAATAAGAAAAAGTCTGAAATTTACAACTTGTTTGATGAATGATTATCTTGAGAGTATACCCTTGATTATACTTAACCCCATAGATATTTTGACAGTCTCGATGACACTCATGAAAGGAATTGTTTGATTGAAATAAAGTCTAGTGGTAATTGTGATGCATGCCAAAGCTAACATTGTAGATCAAACCATGGTACTAGCTCAAAAAATAGAAAGATAAAGAAGCAAGACAACTTTGTTCTTTGTCTCTAATGCACACCTTTGGGATGCCAACAACTCCGCTAGCTTTTGAATGATCTATGGTATAACCCCGGATTTTGGCTATGAGTTAATGACATGATTGGCATCCGTGTCAATGTATGGGCAAAAGTATTGGTACTCTCAAAGGTTGTGAAAACACTAGAAAAAACAAACAAACAGTGATCCTTGAAAAAATGAAATGAAAAAGAAAGAAAAAAATAAGATATCTATGAGGATCCACATAACAAGTCCTTGGGATGGTGTCATTACTACTTTACGAATTTTTATTGAAAGACAATGATTAGATTAGAAGTGTTTTAGGTTGACTTGATTTATTGACGTGGGTGTAAATAAGACACTTCATTGTTATACTACTTGGGACATGAAACTCTCTTACTCAAATTATGCTATTTAAACAACCTAGTGTTCCTTGGTAAGCTGAGAGTTAATTAGAGTAATTGGATTGATTGCTACACTTCTAGTTATTTATACTTATGTTAAACTTTACTTTGATTATCTTGACTTACCGAAGCTTGTATAGTATTCTTGTCATCTCTCTAACTTTGATAAGCTTCGTAAATGAATGAAGTGTTGAGCACATACGACTACCGACTATAAGTGAACTCTTCTTCTCGTTGTTCCAAGTTTAAACATTGAATTCCTTATAGTTCTTTTGGTTCTTCTTGCTCGAGGATGATCAAGGTTTGAGCTTTGGGGAAGTTGATGGCTCCGATTTTTGCCATCTTCCACTGCGTTTAAACATTGTTTTTGATCAAGCAATTGCTAAAGAAACTCAAAAGTTTTGCCACTAATGACTAATAATTGCAAAGGTATGCAAATCCCTTCTTTGATTTATGTTGTGCAGGAAATCACTACTTTTAAAGCGAAATAAGGAGTCTTAATGAAGGTTTTTGAGGAAGTACACACGACCAAGTAATTGGAGAAGCGTTCCAGGGCGTCTGCAAGCTTAACGACCACTGGTATGGGTGTGGTCCGCTTGTACCGCCCACCCGTACTTGGTGGCGACGACTTCGTCTCGTCAAACCCTACAACTTTCATGAAGTCGCCTATATATTTCGAGGCTCCAGTCGCCAGCCAGAGAGCCGCCATTCTCAGATTGCATCACAACACCACAAAAGGAGATCCTCACCATTGTTCATCACTTCCACCATCCATCCCTCCACTAGCCATAGACATTGCTTTGTACTTTAGTTCTCCTTGTGATTTGGTGACTATTGTAAGAATATTTGATTTCAATCTAAGTATTTGCATGATGTTTTCTATCTCCGATCTATTTGTTATGAGTGAGTAGTTCTCATGGGCTGCGGGTTGGGGAGAAACCTTGCAGCAATTATGTGCATCTAGATCATGGGAGAATTGTATTTTGTTTGGATTCGTTATTTGTATCTTTTGTTTCTTCGTCTCTTGTCTCGATCTGTGGACTTGTAGGTACCCAAGATCCCATAGATATAAAGGCTTGAGGTGAGATACTTGGCTAGCGGCGATCTCTTAGGAACCTCAGCGATAGAAAGGGTAGTACGGTCTTTGTTAGCGCCCCATTCAGGATCAACAACAACATCACCACTTAAAGCTTTGATCTGTGTTTACACTTAATAATCGTTTGTAACCCGTGGCTTTGGTGTACTCTCGGTTGGATTAAAAGTCTATTTTTATGCCCGCTGCATCACAGGGGCTCTAGATCTATGGACTTGTAGGTACCAAGAACCTATAGATTGATAAAGGCTTGAGGTGACGTACTTGGCTAGCGATGATCTCATAGGAACCCTAGTGACAGAAATGGTAGTACGGTCTTCGTTTAGCGCCCCATTCGGGATCACAACAACATCACCACTTAATGCTTTGATTTGTGTTTTACACTTAATAATCGTTTGTAGCCCGTTGCTTTGTGGTGCACTCGGTTGGATTAAAAGACTTTTGCTATGCCCGCTGCATCACACACCTCAGCAGGAGTTACCCCGCCAGCAATTGCTCTTCGGAGCGAACACGCAACAGCTAATGTTGCCTCTCCCTCCGCCGAGGTATGATAACCATGAGAGAAGGGATGCAGTGCATCAAGTAGAAAACCAGCATCAACCGGATCAGAGGTACCCCGGAAATGAGGGAAGGAATGAGTACAAGGAGCATCATTAGAGTTACTGTGTATTTACCACTGAGGAAACAGATAGGAAGAGCTTGCAGCACCGACATATGGAGGTCAATGCAGTAATGCTCGTAGTGATGAGGTATATGCCTTGGTCGGACCAGGAAATTACCTGGAACATCAAAGATCATCCCAAGCTTATGCCGAGTCCTGGTTCATATGCGTTAGTGCTGGATCCGACATTCATTGGGCCAAACATCAATGTGAGGTTCTCCAAGGTACTGATTGACAATGGCAGTAGCATTAACATCATGTATGCGGATACAATCCGCAAGTTGGGTATCTCGGAGAACATGCTCCAGGCTACAAGGACAACTTTCCATGGTATTGTACCAGGCATTTCTTGTGAGCCCATAGGCAAAGTCCGGGTTGACGTGTTGTTCGGCACGAGAGATAATTGCCGAACTGAGAATCTGGAGTTTGAGGTGGTGAACTTGGAAAGTGCGTACCACGCGTTACTCGGAAGACCAGCATTGAACAAGTTCATGGCAAGCTGCCACATTAGTTATTTGAAGATGAAGTTGCCCGGGCCAAATGGAGTGATTACCATTGCTGGAGATTTTCGACGTTCCATTGAGTGTGCCTCAGTCGGGTCTAACTTAGCCGAGTCACTTGTGATTGCGCAAGAGAAAAGAAAAATCCAAGAGGTGGCGGCATTAGCTCAGTCCGCGCAGCAGTATATGCCGGCGTTGAGTAACCCGCATGGTAGCGTTTCGTTCCAATCCGCAAAGGATACTAAGAAAGTGTCTGTTGATGATATGTTCCCAGAGCGCACCGTAACAATTGGTGCCAGGTTGAATGATAAATAGGAAAGCGAGCTCGTCCACTTCCTCCGTGAGAATCGGTATATTTTTGCTTGGTCCACACAGGACTTGCAAGGTGTTCCGAGGGAGTTGGCCGAGCACTCTTTGAACGTGAGACCCGGAGCAAGGCCGGTGAAGCAACCTCTCCGCCGCTTCGCCGAGGATAGGAGAAAAGTCATTGGAGATGAAATAGCTCGATTACTAGCAGCAGGATTTATCTTGGAAGTGCTTTATCCGGATTGACTCTCTAATCCGGTGCTGGTGGAGAAGAAGAAGGATGACCCGAACGTGGCAGTGGTTTGGCGTATGTGTATCGATTACACGAACCTGAACAAGGCGTGTCCAAAAGATCCATTTCCACTGCCGAGGATAGATCAGGTCATAGACTCAACTGCTGGATGTGAACTGTTGTCATTCATTGATGCATATTCTGGTTTCCACCAAATACCTCTGAATCCGGATGATCAAATAAAGACTGCATTTATCACCCCGTATGGGGCTTATTGCTATCGCACCATGCCGTTTGGTTTACATAATGCAGGGGCAATGTACCAAAGATGTATGCAGAAATGTTTGCACGACCAAATAGGTCAAAATGTACAAGTGTATGTGGATGATGTGGTTATCAAGACCAAGGAAAGCAAAACGCTCCTTGACGACATCAGGCAGACATTCGCGAACTTAAGAAGGTTCCGAATGAAGCTTAACCCGGAAAAATGTACCTTCGGTGTCCTGACTGGAAAATTACTTAGATTTCTCGTTTCCAGCCGAGGTATCGAAGTTAATCCAACTAAGATCCGGGCCATTGAACGAATGGAACTGCCGAAGTGTCTTAACGATGTCGAAGTTCACCGTTGCACGGCATCGTTAAGTCGGTTTGTATGTCGGTTGGGAGAAAAGGCATTGCCTCTCTACCAACTCATGAAAAAGTCGGATAAGTTCGTTTGGACGCCACAGGCCGATGAAGCCTTTTCCCACTTAAAGAAGATGTTAGCCACTGCACCAGTGTTAGCCTCTCCACTATCAAAGGAGCCAATGTTGCTCTACATTGCCGCAACCAACTGAGTTGTAAGTGCAGTGATTGTGGTAGAGCGCGACGAAGAGGGTAAGTCGGTGCAAAGGCCAGTGTATTACTTGAGCGAGGTGTTATCTGCCTCAAAGCAGAACTACCCACACTATCAAAAGGTGGCATATGGTGTCTATATGGAAGCTAAGAAGTTAAAGCATTACTTTGAGGAGCATCCCATCAAAGTAATATGTGAAGCTTCCATATCCGAGATAATGAGTAACAAAGATGCAAGTGGCAGAATTGCAAAATGGGCAATTGAACTAGCTCCTTATGTGCCACAATATGACAGAAGAGAAGCAATCAAGTCTCAGGCTGTGGCCGACTTTTTTGTGGACTGGGCCGAAGTACAATATGAACCACCGCCATCAGATCCGAACTACTAGAGGATGCATTTTGACGGATCAAAAACAAAAACCGGGCTAGGCGCCGGAGTTGTGCTTACCTCGCCAAAGAAGGACCAGCTGAAATATGTGCTGCAGATCCATTTCACGGCATCAAACAATGTCGCTGAGTATGAAGCACTTGTGCATGGGCTCAAAGTGGCAAAAGAGATTGGGATACGTTAGATACTATGCTTTGGCAACTCGGATTTGGTAATACAGCAAGTGTCAGGATTGTGGGACGCCCTTGATCCAAACATGGCTCTATACATATTTCATGTGTAGAAGATATCTGGTTACTTTGAGGGATGTGAAGTTCACCATGTATCCCGGGTGGAAAATGAGGCTGCCGACATGTTGTCGAAGCTCGGATCAACCCGACAAGCAATTCCATCGGGTGTAGCATTGGAACACCTCAGAAAACCATCTATCAGGCCGTCCCAAGGAACCGACTCAATTTATGTCCCGGAAGATACAGAATCCGGAGCTGTGCCCATGGGCATTGACTTGGGAGGTAGTGCGCGAAACCCGAGGATCAGATCAAGAAACCCGGGATCGCCTCAATAACCTGGGATCGCTTCAGCAGACTGGGACCCTGCCACCGGATCCGGTTGAGGTTATGCGGTGGATCGATGGAAATTGATGAGAATGTGTTCCCTGTATGAGCAATACCAGCTTGGGCACCGCTATATTTCAATTCCGAAAGATGGAACGTTACTCACCGAGGAGGTGTTATCCGTGCAAACTCAGAGGAGAGCAAAGGCATACACAATCATCAATTCCGAAGCTATACAAACGGAGTGTGACCAATGTCCTCCAAATGATGCGCGTTGACCCGGAAGAAGGGCTTGACATCCTCCGAGATATACATCAAGGGGAGTGCGGGCATCATGCCTCGTCCCGAGCCTTGGTGGCAAAAGCTTTCTGACATGGATTCTACTGGCCAAGTGCCTTAGAACAAGCAGAAGATCTGGTGAGAAAATGCAATGGTTGTTAGAGGTACGCTACCAAGACACATATGCCTATGTCGGAACTCAAAACCATACCAATCACATGGCCATTTGCCGTATGGTGCTTGGATATGGTTGACCCGTTCAAACCAGCAAGGGGGGATATGAATCACATTTTGGTCATGGTGGATAAGTTTACAAAATGGATTGAAGTGAAGCCTATAAGAAAATGTGATGGAGCTACGGCCGTAACATTTCTCAAAGACATTATCTTGAGATACGGTTATCCTCACAGTATCATAACTAATAATGGCACAAATTTTGCTGAAGGAGCATTTGCACGATTCTGCCGAGATAAAAAGATCCGGCTGGACGTTGCCTCGGTAGCCCACCCCGCATCGAACAAGCAAGTGGAAAGATCCAACGGATTGGTATTATCCGGGATAAAACCCTAGCTCATTGAGCCGCTGCAAAGATCAGCGGGGTGCTGGATAGAAGAACTACCAGCGGTACTGTGGAGTTTAAGAACAACTCCGAATCGATCAACAGGCTATACGCCATTTTTTGTGGTATATGGGTGAAGTCAGTATTACCAGCCGACATAGAGCATGATTCGCCTAGGGTCACCCAATACACAGAAGCCGAAGTGCAAGAAGCCCGGCAAAATAATGTTGATCTGCTGGAAGAAGCGAGAGAATTGGCATTGTCCAGATCCGCCATATATCAGCAAAATCTTCGACGCTATCATAGCCAGAAAGTAAGCCCCCGAGTCTTCCGGGAAGGCGATCTGGTGCTCCGGTTGGTACAACGTACTGCTGGCATGCATAAGTTATCCCCCCCATGGGAAGGGCCGTTCATTGTGAGCAAAGCATTGCACAATGATTCTTATTATCTTATCGATGCAAAGCCACATGAAAAGAACAAGGTGGACAGGTCCGCTGAGGAATCTAAGCGTCCATGGAATGTAGCTCTACTTCGTCCTTTCTACACTTAGCAGAGAAGTGTATGTATCTGAGTCTTCTCATATGTTGGTATGTATGCCGGCAATGAGCTTATCAATGAAATGTTGGCACCTCGAGCAGTAACTCGGGGACTGCCTTAATAATATTTGTTATTTTTTCATTATTTATACGTCAGCTAGAGTAAGTTGTTCTACTTAACTCAGATTAGTAGTGTGTGAGCACCAAAAACCCAACTCTTCGACTTGCTGTTGTCCAACAAGAATTGGCTTCATGGCAAGCAAGAGAACAAGTTTGGAATTGCGTAGCACATGAAAAACGACTAAGGAAAAGAACTTAATCGAGCCGACGTTTGTTTTTTGGACTACCCTTGTATTCACTTTTAAATTATTATGCTGAATTATTTTGAGCTAAGCCTAAAGTTTCGAAGTATTGTTAAAACAATTGTTGAAGCTCGGATTCGTAAGTCGTAAAACCGAATCAAGGTAGACACGAGCCGAGCCAGAAGATTGGACGAACAAGAAAATGAAACTCGGGGACTACACCCAAGTTAATTCGGCATAAAAACTTAGTAGCAAAATATCGCATGTGTACTGAATACAATTCCACCCGGCATACCGGGGATCTTATAAGTTTTCAAGTGTTTTCACTTAAGGAGCAGCAGGAGGAGGAAGTTTGGCGTCATCTTCGCCTTCTTCGATATCCGAGGCATCGTCCTCTCCATCCTCGTCCGAACCATCTTCAACATTCTCAACCTCTTCGGCACCAGCGGCTTCCAGGAAGCTCGGTCCCTCAGTTCATTCATGAATGGGAGCATATTCAATGAGGCTATGGGCGCAAGCCTGGTGCCGAGCTACCCACTCTAGGTCATTGGTCCATTTGGATCCGGTGCGCAGGCGCGTCAGGAGGTTGAGGTCGATCTTCTCATACCACATGAGTATGTGGTGAAGAACGGTCTCAGCTGCAACACGTCCAGCAGACTCCCTCCAAAGGTTGAGCTGGGTCTCGATTTCCGTCAGCTTTTCAGCGAGAATTGTGATTCTCTCCGGAGTGTCTTCGCCAGGCCAGAACATGTTGAAAACTCGGACTGAAACGTCAAGGAGATCCTTGCCGTAGTTCTTGATGATTTCCACGCGAGATGACAGGCTGACCAACAGGTCTTCCATGTCATAGGGAATGTCTTCACCATCAGGAGCGACGGGAGTACCCCTATCTCGGCGGAAATTGGCAACGGCGGCGCTCGCAATGGGAGTACCCTCTGGAAATTTGCCTAAAAACAGGACAAGAGAAGCAAGTAATGAAAAGACATGTGAGGTAACCCGGAGAAATATGCCGGATAAGGAAAAGGAACTTACGTAAAATGTGGCTGTGGATCCGGGTCAATTCATTGGTACAATCATCGCGTCTTTTGCGGAGCTGCACCAGTTCAGCGTTCGCCGACTCAAGCTTGACGTCGGCCTCCTGGAGAAGTTCTCGATCCTTGGCAATTTGGAGATTGAGGCGCTCACGTTCTTCGGTGTAGTCCTGGCCAGCCTTTTCAAGCTCGGTTTGGTGCTGCGCTTTCATCTTCTTCATTTCTGCCTTTAACTTGGCAATTTCATCGTCCTTGGTTCGGAGGAGGGCAAGCTCATCGTCTTTCTTTTTGAGCTCGGCCTGATGCTGCCCTGCCTGTTCGAGAAAATGCAGCATCATATCAGGCACGGGCACACTATCTTCAAGAGATGCTGAAATAGCGTGTTGACCCGGCAGAGCCGAGGTATGAATGTTTGCCGAGCCAAGAAGAAAAGGAGATAGAAAGCAAAGCAAGGTCGGACAAACTTAGCTTACCCTTAATCTGATCCAGATTCTTCCTCATAAGCTTGTTCTCAGCCTCCACCCCAGCTGCGAAAACCGAATGACGGATTAGTTCGGCAGAAAAAGATGAAGGAAAACAGAAAAATGTGAAGAAGAGAACTTACCCCTTTTCTCGTGCTCAGCGAGATGTGCATTGTCATGAAAGCAGCATTTTATGAGTATCCAGGAGACGCTGGAACTCAGCGCTCTGGCGGTTGGTGGTCACCTGAAAAGAGTACAAAAATTTAGCTTAAGCCTTGTGCACATTCGAAGTGTACAAGATCCAGGCCAAGTGGAACTTAACCCGGCTCTAGATGTGTGCATATTCGAAGTGTACAAGATCCGGGCCAAGTGGAACTTAACCCGACTCTAGGTGTGTGCATATTCGAAGTGTGCAAGATCCGGGCCAAGTGGAACTTAACCCGGCTCTAGGTGTGTGCATATTCGAAGTATACCAAGATCCGGGCCAAGTGGAACTTAACCCGGCTCTAGGTGTGTGCATATTCGTGTGCAAGATCCGGCCAAGTGGAACTTAACCCGGCTCTAGGTGTGTGCATATTCGTATACAAGATCCGCCAAGTGGAACTTAACCCGCTCTAGGTGTGCATATTTGAAGTTGTCAAGGAGCTACGTTAGTTTCCTAAGGAGCATCCGGCCGAGTAACAAGTTACTCCCCCGGAGGCTCAGGGACTAATGGTTATATCGCTACAACATGCTAAGGAAAAGGTGAAGTAACGTACCTCCATCATCCGACCCACGAGGTTAATCGCCTTAGCGGCTGTGTTCATCTGAGTAGAGAACTCAAGGACCGAACTTCTCCGGAGATCGTTGTAGACGAACTCCGTCTTGTTCCAGCTTGTTCATAAACTCTATCAAGGTTGGAGGATATCGCCACCGCCGAGCATGTGGGCGCCACCAAGCCCTTCGCATGTGCTTCCTCCTCTCAACCTGAGCAAGGGCCGGGCTGGTGTGTAGAACAAGTTGTCGCGCATTAGCTGGCTCAGGGCGCCCTTTGGTGCTTGAGGCTTGGGAAAGCATGGATGCGAGATTGCGCTGCCAGACCGTGGCGCTGCCTGGTGGCGCTGGGGGCTTTTGCCTTTGAGCTATTGAGAGGAGGAAGTGGTTGCTGATTTTCCCTTAGGAGCTGCTGGTACTTCCTTGCCGAGACCGAGAAGACTTGACGAGGCGAGGAGCTTGGTGCTAGTGCTCTTGTTGCTGGACTTGGTGCCGCCGATGTTCTTGCCCGGAGTTGGTGCCGGTGCCGAGTTGGTGCCGGTGCTGAGCCGATGCCAGCCTTGGCTGGTGCTGGTGTGGAGGTAGTCTCGGAGTTGCTGGTTGCGCGGAGCCAAGTGGTGGATGCCGCTGCTCGGCTGGGTCCGTTCCCCGCTCGAGGTTGCCCCCTCTTGACGAGGTGGGCTGAACTCGAGCAGCCGCAGAACCTCTAGAATAGGGCTCGTGGGCGTGACTCTGCCACGAGGGGAGAAGGGCTAAGTCGAGCGGTGAAGAGATGCTAGATCCACTAGGGGACCTCCTCCAAAGACCGCCAATCAAATAATGTCAAGAGAAACTAAAACAATGCAAGGAAGAATAAGTTGCAGAGGGAAAAGAGGCTTACGATCCGAGGTCGGGGCTCCTTGGGTTTCCGAGCCCTTCGTGGCCGGGCCTTGCCTCACTGCTTGAGGCGGTTTTGTCTCCAGACTTCTTTTGCCTTTTGGAGGGCTGACAAGGTCCGGAGGAGGAACTTGATGCAGCTCCACGCCTCTTCTTTGGCGCTACCGGAACAGGTTCACCCGTAGCAAGGGGAGGGTCCTCGTGGATCTGCCCACCAGGGTTAGCTGATGCCGGAAAAGCATAAGAAAGGGGGACAGCATCAACAGCTTCCATCACCTCAATATCCGAGTCATCCTCATCGTCAGGCCAATCTCTAATAGAAGAGAGTTTACCGGTGGGTCGCTTGGTCGCGTCGGACATTGGGAGGAACATCTCCTGGTCCGGCTCTTCCTCGTCCGAGCTCTCCCGGTCAGGCACGCATTTGAGGGTGGGGTCGGTGCCATCCTCAATAGTCTGCTGAAGGAATTGCTAAAGGGGAAAAAAGACAACGGAGTTAAATATAAAACATCAACCGACATAAGATCTAATTCGGAGAAAGTTGGTGGCACGAAGCTTACCACGGGAGGAAGCCTATCCCGGCAATAATGCTCAATTCCCCACGTCCACTCAGAGGAGAAGTCCTTATGGGTGGTGAAGAGCGCCTTGACCCGGCGGTAGATTTCTGTGTTGCTAAGCTCGAAGGACGAGGTCCGGTTGGGGTCGCGGCCCCAGCTCATGTGGCACACCTTGTGAGTGCGCTTCTGGAGAGGGGAGTTCCGGTTGCAGACGAATGTGATCATGGCGTCCTCGTTGCGCAACCCGAGATCCTTCAGCTCCTTGAACCTCTTATTGACCTGGTTGTCCAAGATTGTGGGCTTCTTGGGGACAACGTCCCATAACTCCGGGTTAGGAGGACCCGAAGCATAGGGGCGAAGCCGGATCAAATCTTCAGTGCCTTCATTCCGAACATAAAAGAAGGTCCGGGCCATCCTTTGTGAATCCAGCCGGTAACCCGGGAAAGACAGAGAACCTCCGGTGAAATGGACGCAGCTTAATCAATCGTAAGTTGTTTATCCTCCGGCTCTAGATCTATGTTCGGAATGACATTACGACGAAGGCCGAAAAACTGGATCCATAGCTCCTTCGTGGGCCATAGTCCAGCATAGCCTTCGATCGTGGAGGCGAAAGCAGAAAGAGAAGTAATTATGCTAAGGTGGAAGGTGGTGCGGCTGGAGTTCGTAGGGTGCTTAACCAATCATGGAAGAAATCACGACCGCAAACCGAACCCCACTGAAGTGGACAAGAACACAACGTACTCACCCGGATTGGGTGAGGGGCGAAGTTCGGCGGAGGCGAGGCGCGATGACTCCAGGGATGCGCTGGTGCGGTAGAGCTACCAGTCATCTGGCAGACCAGAGCCCACGCACCATGGTTCCGCCGTCGCGGTGTCCTCCTCCATCTCCTGCTCAGCAACCATGAGCTCCTCTTCTATCATTTCCAGTTCGTTGCCCTCACTGTCACCAGCAGCGGTGGGGGGCAGCGGCCTAGATTGACAGCGACCCATGGCGGAGGAGGTGCGCAGCGGCGGCGCGTGCAGGCGGGAAGTAGTGGCGGCAACGCTGCTACTTAGAAGCGATAGCGGCGCTTATCATGGGAAGACGACGACAAAGAAGAGCTAGAGGCAGAGGGGCGCAGAAGGGGGAAAAGACCTAAGGGGTGCGCCCCTCCCCTATTTAACCACTCCCTCAAGGGGAAGTGGGATCATGTCAAACGGGTATGCCACACGGTGTGGCCGTGTATTGCCTGCATCAACCAATCAGCAGCGAGCCACACGGAAGGCCACCGGGTGTAGCTGATCCCATGACATGATGCATTGATGCGGTTAACGAGGAGGCAGGCGTGACGTGACCCGCGCGCAGTGATAACTGACAATTACTGTGGCGGTTACTATGGCTAGCCCTTAAAATGAGGCAACCTAATGATTAGCCTCCACGTGGGTTAGCGTACGAGAGAAGGAAAGAAGACCTAGATGAGACCGTGGTAACCCGGCCAGCAAGTGAAAACTTGGAATGTGCCAAGGGAAAGTAAAACCATGAGGTCTGAGTTAGGGTGGTAACCCGGCCAGCAAGTGAGAGCTTGGAACGTGCCAAGGGAAAGTAAATCCAAAGAACCCGAGATAAGGAGATAACTCGGAAATGACATCCAAAGCTCGATAGAATTGAACCTGATGTGGCCTTAGCAGCCAAGACAGCTAAGACCGCACCAGCTTCGGGGACTAATGTTGGGGGGATACCCCCGGGTAGGGTCACGCCGGGGTATAAAGGCCGAGTTAGCCGAGGTTCGGCAAGGCTAAAGCGGATGCTGGCCGGGTCACCTCAAGGCAGGCCGAATCACGGGGTAACCCGGACCAGGGGGCGTCCACCTAACTAGGTCTCAACCGACTTTAGCCGTAAGTCGGAATGGCGTATTTAACTTGTATGCAGGAACGGGTGTGGCCAGATCAACTATGATCCGGGTCATATCTAGCTTCTAGGAGAAGGAAGGAATCTCGCTGGTCAAAAGGAGCCCTGGTACGCACAGCATGAGCGAAGCGGACAGGAGCAGGACCACCGATGCATGGCCGATAGAGGTTACGATGCCCGTGTCGGCTGACGCAGGTGCCGTAGAGGCTCACGTAGCCTCTGCATGGGTGACGCGGGGGAAAAGCACCTCGGTCGGTATGCTATTTTGGGAGGAGGCATATTCCCTGCACGTATGCCCTAAGTGGAGACCTAGCCACCCCTATATAAGGAGGGCTAGGGCCTCTTTAGAAGGGGTTGAGTTTTACGGGGTTCCTCTATTCTGATTGGTTTTAGGTTCTAAGGGTCTTGTACGGGTTAACTGTGGGTGAAAGTAAGAGAGTTCTTTCTTCCTCCTCTCGCCAATACAGCTCTAGGAGCACTTGTAATCTGTGAAGTGAATCGAATACAAACCTTCTGTGTGGGGAATCACCTCACTATCCCTCCCTGGATTTCCCTAGTGCTATTAGTCCCCACCTTTAGCCTATCCATGGCATCTTCCGTGACACCACCACGACAAATTATCACTATTAAAACTTTACACATTACTGTGCTTATTATTATCTTTTATCCCATATGATGTGCAGTTGCAGGTGGATCTTCAACCCTGGCCTATCTCCATCCATTGATTCAAACCCGTTATAAAGTAAACTAGATTGGTCTAGTCAACTAAGGTAAAACAAACAAAAAAGTCGTGTCCTTTTTATTACCTTTTAGCAGTGCTTTCCGAGGTTTGATTAAACCTAGGTCTCCTAGGGAAAAAGCTATTATACTACATCCGTGAATCCGGATCGAAGGTATCATTACTACTTTATGAATTTTCTTGAAAGAAAATGATTGGATTAGAAGTGTTTTTGATAAACTTGATTTATTGATGCGGGCGTAAATAAGACACTTCACTGTTATGCTACTTAGGACATGAACTCTCTCACTCAATTATGCTATTAAAATATCCTCGTGTTCCTTGGCAAGCTGAGAGTTAACAGAAGAATTGGATTGATTGTTATACTTCTAGTTATTTATACTTATATTAAACTTTACTTTGATCGTCTTGACTTACCGAAGCTTGTATAGTATTCTTGTCATCTCTCTCTAACTTTGATAAGCCTTTCAAATGGATGAAGTGCTAAATGCATAAGACTACTGACCGTAAGTGAATTATTATTCTTGTTGTTTCAAGTTTAAACACTGAGTTCCTTATAGTTCTTTTATTTCTTCTTACTCGAGGGCGATCAAGGTTTGAGCTATGGGGAGGTTGATGGCTCCAAAAATAGCCACCTTCCACCGCATTTAAACATTGTTTTTAGTCAAGCAATTGACAAGAAACTCTTAATCCTTGCCACTAATGACTAATAAGTGAAAATATATGTGAAACCTTGCTTTGAATTGTGTTGTGCAGGAAATCAAGCTTTTAATTCGAAATCAGGAGTCATAATGAAGGTTTTTGAGTAAGTCCACACGACCAAGAAATTGTGGAGTCCATTCCAAGTGTCAGAAGTCATAGCAACCACTGGTACGGCTCCCCGTACCATCCATCATACCATGTGGCGGCGGCTCCATCTCGTTAAACCCTACAACTTTCGTGAAGATGCCTATATATTTGGAGGTCTCAGCCTCCGTGGAGGAGGTCGTCGTTCCCAGATTGCATCACAACACCACCAAAGGAGATCCACGCCATTGTTCATCCATCCATTATCCATCCCCTCCATTATCCATATCCATTTCTTTATACTTTAGATCTCCTTGTGATTTGGCGACCATTGTAAGAATATTCGATTTCAATCTAAGTATTTTGCACAATGTTTTCTGTCCTCGATCTTATTGTTATGAGTGAGTAGTCCTCACGGGCTGCTAGTTGGGGAGAAACATCACAACGATTATGTGCATCTAATTCATGGGAGCATTGTGTATTGTTTGAAATAGCGATTTATAATTTTTTTCTTTGTCTCTTGTCTCGATCTGTGGACTTGTAGGTATCCAAGATCCCATAGATTGATAAAGGCTTGAGGTGAGATACTTGGCTAGCGATGATCTCATAGGAACCCCAGTGACAGAAAGAGTAGTACGGTCTTCGTTTAGCACCCCATTTGGGATCACAACACCACCACCACTTAATGCTTTGATCTATGTTTTATATTTAATAATCGTTTGTAGCCCGTTGATTCGTGGTGTACTCGGTTGGACTAAAAGACTTTTGCTATGGCCGTTTCATCACGGGGGCTCTAGTATATTAGGATATGTTGCCCATAAGAGATTATCACTATTAAAACTTTACACATGACTGTGCTTATTATTATATTTTATCCCATATGATGTGCAACTGTAGGTGGATCTTCAACCCTATCCTATATCCATCCATTGACTAAATCCACTATAAAAGTAAACTAGATTGATCTGGTAAACAAAGGTAAAACGAAGAAACAAAGTCTTGTAGATGTGTCCTTTTTATTTCCTTTTAGCATTGCTTTCCAAGGTTCGATTAAACCTAGGTCTTCTAGAGAAAAAACTATTATACTACATCCGTGAATCCGGATCGAAGGTATCAAGACCCTAGGAACACTCACGTTGTGATCATGATAGAAGGATGATGCTGCCCTTTGCCACTATTCCCTAAAACGGAGGCATCCATATTGATCTTGGCCAGAGTCTAAGGAGGAGGGATCCATCGAGGCTGGCCTTTGTGTATAGGTACACTGGTTTAAGCGCTCGAGATCTTACGGTTTTGCTAAACCCTTCAACTCCTCCAGGAAAGCATTCACAAAACCATGTGTAGACAAATGGAGGCTGGAATATATACTCGTGAATGCCTTTCCTCCTAGCAGTCCAAATTTCCACAAAGTTATAGCGATTCTAGTAAACTAGCCATGTGGTACCGTGTCCGTTAGATGAAATAGCCGGTGTTTGGCACTGGGCTCTCCACATGCAATCATATGCTCCACCATTTGATCACCCAATAAGACCCATACGCTATTTTCCATATTGCATTCGAGAAGAGAAGCCTCCAAGAATCTCTAGCTCCACATAAAGTACAAACATCATTCCTGGACATATTACGGTGTTCTAATAAATCAGCAGTGGGAAGGGACTGCTGGGCAAGTCTCCATAGGAGTACTCTCACCTTATACGGGACATACATCTTCCACAAAGAACACAGACCCTTCTTTTCAACTCTGGCATTAGATGATCCTGGATTGCCCTCAAAGTAGTTTTCCCTATTGGTCTTTTTTTAGAGAATTCTGCGCTTTATTGATCAAATAACATCAATACAAAGCTTATCACACATGCAATCCGGAACATAATATCTAAAGTAAACACTACCAAACTGTTCTGCTCTACGAGCTAACACATGCGCTAAATTATTACACAAACGATTAACATGACGAAATGTCACCGAAGACAAGGATCAAACGAGGGTTTTTATGTCCTCGATAACCACTCTGATTAGCGATCAACCCTCTCTAGAGCCTTGATCCGCTGAATACTCGATAAGCAATCGGACACCAGAATGAACATGTCCAAGCCTTCATCATGAGCAAGAGAGACTACACATCTGATAGCGTGTGCTTCTGCAAATTCAGGCGCCATGATTTCATCGAGTAACTGACTGTGAGCAGCCAGAAATTCGCCATTGTGGAATCTAATCACGACGCCGACCCCCATCCGTGAAGAAGCCTCAAACAATGTTGCATCAACATTAACAACCGCCGTACCTTCTGGTGCCGGAGACCAGGCTGGAACTGAAGTAATGGTCTCACGTCTATGGTTGGTATGGGGCTTTAGAAGATGCAACTGGGTCATATGAATATAAGCAATGATCTGCTCTACGAGGCTATGAGGATGCTTAATAGGATCATCATAGCGTACTGCATTTCGGGCATTCCAAATATGCCACACCGTCACAACCAAGGTGACCAAGGAAAGTTCATATGCTTTCTCCAGAAAATCAAAAACCCAGGCTTTGGTAGTCCTGACGAAACATCGACGAAGATGAAGTGGGAATTTAGCTTTGACGACTCTCCAGACTTCCTGGGCATATTGGCAGAAGAGGAGTGGATGCTCCACTCGTCCTCTCGGCCACAGAAGAAACAAGCTCCAGAGACCGGCATCCATCAGTCAAGAGCGAACCTCCAGATTGTAATCTTCATTTTACCCGGCGCTTTGGACTTCCAAAGTTTCTTCCAAAGCAAGGATTCTTCAGTAAGATCAGATGGGAGACCGCCCGCCTGGCTCCATTTCTGAATGAAAACTTGCGTCCTGGCTAGGTTGTATTCCGATCGAACCATGTCCGCACCAAAACAAGCATGAGGCCAAGAGATAAAATCTCCCCCCATGTTGGCTCAAATGTATAGCAAGGATTTTTGTAGATATATGATCATCAAAGAATCTCCTTACCACATCCTTATCCCAAGACCCGGTATCATCATTTATCAAGGTCTTCACTGTTTGATCGTCCATCAAAGGAATCAGAGTTTGAATGCTATCAAGTGACACCTAGGGAATCCAATTGACTTTCAAGATTCTTGTTTTGACACCATCACTAATCCCCCATGTGACGCCTTGTTGCACAAGTTCCTTGGCAAAAAGAATACTGCGCCAGGTGTATGATGATGACCTAGGTTTAGTGACATTCCAGAAATCATGGTCTGGAAAATATCGCCCCTTCAAGACACGAGCACAAAGTGTATTAGGTTCAATTAGAAGACGCCAACATTGTCGCACTAACATCACCTTGTTGAACAACACTAGATCACGGAAGCCCATCCCCCCAAGAGGTTTCGAAGTGGAGAGCCAATCCCATGATTTCATGTGCACCTTTTTATGTCCATCCTCCGACCCCCACCAAAAGTTTGCACTCGCCTGCCTCATCACAGTACGATTACCCAACATGCACTTGAAAACAACTCATAATTTATGTGGAGATTGCCTGGATAATAGATTTAATCGGCGTTTGCTTGCCAGAATGAGAAAGAGGCCTGTCTAAATAGATATTCATCCGCCTCCAAGCCCTGAAATGTTGATCGGTGGTCTTCCTACGTCAGTAGGCATTCCTAGGTAGGTTTCTTGTAGTGCTTCATTATGAACACCTAAATGGTCCATGACTTCACTTGATATGGGCATGAAGGAGGAGGTGAAGCCTAATTTCAGGACTCCACCAAGCTAAGTGATGCGGGCGCATCCCATTGATGATTGGCACGCCAGGACGACCTATGATATGTAATGATAAGTCTAAGGTTGTGTCAAATATTGTTGCTATGTTATTGAGTCCGAGTCCATGTTAGGTTCGAGTCCGTTTGTGTGTTCGGTTGGGTCTAGCCAACCGACTAGTTGCAGGCCTCCTATATAAAGGAGCCAACCACCTAGCGTTTAGGGGAGTTCAGTTGTTTAGTCTACAAATTATATTGTGCTCCACCGCGTATCATCCCTCCGGGGACGGCGATACCGTTTATCAGATTATTATTGCTGCGAAGGTTTTTGTGTGCATCAAGGATTATCGAGTTGTGGTTTGAGACGTGGTGATCTTCATCACGTTACTTGCTGGATTCGTTCCTCTTCTTCAGGTAACGTTCATCGGCGTTATTGGGAGATCATCTATCAGGTTGACTCGCTGTGAAAGATCGGGACAAAACTTAAGGATCATCGGCTTGATCCGTATCAGGTGGTATCAGAGCTTTCGTTGATCACAGCGTGTTTTTGGATCATCTGTAGAATACTTTTCTACAAACAGTTTACAGATTGGTTGTGGAGAAGAGATTGAAAGGAAGAAAAGAAAAAGATCGTTTTTGGCGAAGCATTGCGTGCTGCAGCCGCCAGGAAGAATCGATCTCCAGGAGAAGTAGTGCATAGGGAGCCACGATCGGGTTGAGGAGCCACGTTCCGATCTGGGAAGGAAACAGATCTCGATTTGTTTGGCAACAGGAAAAAAAAATACCGATCGCTAGCACAGGCTGATGCAACAATGTACGTGAGTGTTAGTGTTTCAATTTTAAAAAAAAGGTTGCAGTCAATTCTGGATTGCGTGGAATCGGTTCCACAAATAGAAGGAAAGTTTGATCGGTTATTGTTTGGTACGTGAAGATTAGTCAGCGAAGGAAAAGGAGTTGCGATTTCTTTGATCGTGTGGGAGTCCAGAAGTATCCAAAATCCTAGCAGTTGTTTGGCGTGAACGAGCGCGCAAAAAAAAAAGAGCAATTCCGATCGCTAGCTTCCTCGCGGTGTACGTGAATTTAGGAAAGAAAAGAAAAATCGATCGGGAGCAGTTTGTCGCACGACCACAGACAGGTCTATACCTGTACGTGCGTTCTGTGGCCTGAAAGAAAAACAGATCGCTACCGCGACTCATTTTCTGCTCTGTTTTAAGCTGTTATGGATAGTTTTTCCTCTACCGCGGACAGCTGATTTTTCTGCTGCGGTCGTTTTCCTGCCGTGAGTCAGATTTTTTTTGTCAAAGTTCTGCTAAAAATAAAGATGGATCTTGAGGGTCATGTTAATGATTTTTCAGCGCAAGACGTCTACAATGATTATCTAGACCTGAAAAATTGTGTGCGTTGGGATTCTAGTAAATTAAAGTGGAGGCTTCTACATACTGCAACCTCGACAGAATACAAGTTATGGGAAGAGAGAATGCAAGCTGGTTTTCGCTATGTGTTGATCTTTCTCTAGATCTGCAGTTTGACGACACTATCGCCTTTCGTCTTGCAAAAAGGCGCGAGGATGCGCGAATTTTCCGGTGGTGGAATGTGGACACACGTACGCGAGGTGTCTCAATAAATACTGTTTGGGAGGACTACAAAAAGTTTTTACGTGCTAAATTTTTGGCACCATCAGAGATAGAGGACAAGGTGATTGTTCCGGAGGATGTTGTACCATTGAGTGGGCTGAATTTGCAACTCAAGAAAGTACAAGACGATGCTTGCATGATAGTTGACAAGGGCCAGCGTTGGAATTTATTTCAGGCGCAGTGTATGATCAAAGGCAAAGCATGCAAGTTGATTGTTGATGGAGGAAGCTGCACTAATGGCATTAGCAAGGCAATGGTGGCAGCATTGGGGTTGTCCACATGGCGTATTCCTGAACCTAAGCATCTACAGTGGTTAAATAGCTGCGGCATGGTGAAGGTAACTCATAAGGTGCGTGTGCCATTTACAGTGGGTGATTATATTGATGAGATTGAGTGCGATGTGTTGCCATTGGAGATATGTGGGTTGTTACTTGGTCGTCCATGGCAGTATGATCGCAATGTTACACATGCTGGAAGAGCAAATACATATTCTTTTGTGCATGGTGGCAAACAGCAGACTTTGAAGCCTATGCAGGATGATCACATAAAGTCTGATGTAGAGCTGGTGGTGCATAAGGAGAAGGTGCGCAAGGCTAAGCCAAAATCTGGGCTAGCTAAGGTGCAGGATGGAGAGCATGATGCACCGTGCGACAATGTTGATATTGCTTCAGCTATGCCTGTAGATGGCAAGCCAGTGAAACTTGTTAGTGACAAGTCAGTTGAAGTGCGTCCTCTTATTACTGAGAGGAAGGATGTTGCAGCATGTGTTCAGAAGGTTATTTGTGTTGACACAGGTGTTCAGACGGATGAAAGTTGTGCTCCTGATGTTCTAGTGCATGTGGTGCAGTGTGATATCAAGAGCAGTTTTGTTAGCACATCTGTGAGGCATTTTGTTGGGACAGTTGTGCGGATGCATAGAGGCAAGGATGGACATGTTCGACAGTTGTGTGGTCCAGGCATTACTCATCTTATGCCAGGTCGTGCAAAGAAGATCCATGTTCAGCAACCACGGGTTCCAACAAGAGTTGAGAAGAAGAAGAAGACGATGGCGCCTAGGTCCAAGCTCGTATGGAGACGCAAGGAGGTGCAGGCGCCAAGGGCTGTATCAAGTCGAGCAGGCCAAGAGGGAGGATGTGGTGAGGAAGGCAAGCAAGACTTGAAGATGGCGAAGACGCGTGAAGCGATTGTTCATATCACGCCACCTTTCCGACCCGACCCACAAGCGTTGGGGACAACGCTTCTTGAAGGGGGGATGATGATATGGGCATGAAGGAGGAGGTGAAGCCTAATTTCAGGACTCCACCAAGCTAGGTGATGCGGGCGCATCCATTGATGATTGGCACGCCAGGACGACCTATGATATGTAATGATAAGTCTAAAGTTGTGTCAAATATTGTTGCTATGTTATTGAGTCCGAGTCCATGTTAGGTTCGAGTTCGTTTGTGTGTTTGGTTTGGGTCTAGCCAACCGACTAGTTGCAGGCCTCCTATATAAAGGAGCCAGCCACCTAGGGTTTAGGGGAGTTAAGTTGTTTAGTCTACAAACTATATTGTGCTCCACCGGGTATCATCCCTCTGGGGACGGCGATACCGTTTATCAGATTATTATTGCTGCGAAGGTTCTTGTGTGCATCAAGGATTATCGAGCTGTGGTTTGAGGCGTGGTGATCTTCATCACGTTACTTGCTGGATTCGTTCCTCTTCTTCAGGTGACGTTCATCGGCGTTATTGGGAGACCATCTATCAGGTTGACTCGCTGTGAAAGATCGGGACAAAACTTAAGGATCATCGGCTTGATCCGTATCACCACTCTTGACCATAGTCCCACAATGATTACCGAAGAAAATAGTGGACTTCTCAAGATTGTTTTTCTGCCCCGATCCATCACGTAATGTCTTTAGAGTAGATTGCAAGGCTTGAACACTCGTCTAATCACTCTGGGCAAAGAAAATATTATCATCGGCAAACAAGAGATGAGAAATTGCAGGCCCATGCCGTCCATCGGGAATACCTTGTAACTGACCCTTATTCTTGTCGTGGTGGTGGCACGGCAGATGCCATGGGTAGGCTAAAGTTTGGGGCCAATGGATGCTAGTGGGATCTGGGGAGGGAAGATGTAGTTGATGATACACACAGAAAGTTAACGCAAAGATCTTTATTTCTCCTTTCTTGAGCTACAAGTGCTCCTTGAGCTGTATATCAGGAGAAAGAGAGAATTTTACCAGCCTAACGGTTCTAAGAATGAGTCGATCCCCTCCTTAGGGTCCAAGCCTCCCCTTATAAAGGAGAGCCCTGGTGTCTTCTAGGCCGGACGTGGCAACCATATTCGAGGACTATGCTAGTCCCAATATAGTAGTTCAAGCGCCTCTTTCCCCTCGCCCTTCTCACTGCACTAAGATTCCGTGAGGGCCCCTCCTGCTGGACTCGGGATCCAGAACTGTCACCTCCGTGACCTCCTTCTCGCCTCTCGCTGCTCGCACATTTGTCTTTAGCTCTTGGCTCGCCAGATTCCGTGACTAGGGTTTGACTTTGGGCTTCTTCTCCCGCAAGCAGATCATTCGCCCTTCCTCGCGTAATCCTCGTCCTTCACCGCATTAAGATCATTCGCCAACCTGCCGGCTGACGCCGTATCTCGGCCGGGTAATGCCTTGCCATCACTACTGAGGTCCTGCCTTTCCTTATCTCGGCCGACCTTTACAAGACTCGGCCAACTTAGAATATAACTAGGAAACTGGACGGAGAATAATCCTTTCGTCTCTCCCCGTCCTTACCCTATCCGGGGTTACCTACCCAACATTAGTCCTCGAAGCTGATGTGGTCCCGCCGATAACCTTGGCCGGGTCGTATCAGTTTCATGATACACATTATGCATTCTTTCCGAGTTATCTTCCGCCCGCTCGTGGTAACACCGTATTTACTAGTGCACGCCTTGTCCCACGTGTCAATCTCATCATTGTTTCTCTAGTTTTTTGTTCCTCTATAGTTTCTAACGACAAGCTTACGATCGCCGCTACTGTCAAGCCGTGCTGCGACGCCTGCGCCGCTCTCGTTAGGATCGTGAGCTCCTTGGTCAATTGTGTGGCCTTCGGTGCGGTTCCGCTCGGCGACGCGTGGTCGTCTGCCAGACACGATCCGTCGCCCCATCGCCACACCCATGATCCCACTACCTTGCTTGCGGCTAGGCTATAAAGTGGGACGCGGCCGTGGATTCACTTTCCCTTCTCGCTCGCGCCTCTTCTTCCTCTCGCCTCAAGCGCTGCTTATGTTCACGCCACTTCAACTCGTTCTCGCGAACGAGGAGGACTCCGCCAAGGCTGTTCGCCCGCTTGCCGCCACTTGCTCCGTCGCCGCCGTGAGTTCTTTTCGCCTTGCCGCCTAGGCTTTCCTCTAGATCCCTTCGTTTCTCTTTGTTCTTGGCGCTTGTTCTCTGCCGTTCACCGCGCTTTTGTGTTGAATTGCGACGGGCCTCGTAGCTCTAAGCTTTCCTCCGCCATGAAGTTCTTCCTCCGGCGATCTTTCCGGCGAAACCATGTCTAGTTCCTTTAGCGGTGCCCTGGTAGAGGATGATGATGCCGGCTCCGGGCCCGAGCGAGGCTCGTGGCAAGGCTCCTCTGTTACCCGGTGAGAGATCGAGTGGCTCATTCGAACCCGGAGGATTCCCGCCGAGGTCTCTTGTCGTTTACCCGGCAGCGAGTTATCTCCGGATGTTAGGGAGGGCGAATATGTAGTTTTTATGTCACATTTCTCGCGCGGCTTTGGTCTCCCTCTTAGTGATTTTGCAAGAGAATTTCTCGACTACTTCGGCCTTCAGCCGCATCATCTTCCTACGAATGCCATCGCTTCTCTTTCTGCATTCATCTCCGCGGAGGGATACTTCGCCTATGGCGTCTGCAGGCACGCCCGGGTCAAGTTCTTCCAGATTAGTTCTAATGTAGTCCTCGACAAATCTCTCGCACCTTCCGAGAAACTGCTTACTCAAGGGCGCGGCCCATTACACCTCGGAGGAAGTCCGTATTTCCTCGTGTCACCGGGTTAGAGTCGTGCAAGAAGTGGCACAAATCCTTCTTTTATGTCAAGAACCGAGGGTCGAAAGACAAGATTCGGCTCCCTGCCTTTTCCATTGGTCCGCCTTCCAAGGTGAATTGGACTTACAATCCGAGGAGGAGTCACGTCTTGGCCGAAGCTGAGACTCCTCAAGGAGCTGATCCGGGCCGGGTTATGCGGCGAGGACTTGATGGCTACCTTCATCAGCAGCCGAATTTGCCCATTCCAGAAAAGGACGCACAAGCTTTGCTACATGAGTGGTCCACTTGATCCCAACCGAGTCTCGACCGTCGAGCTGGACAACTACCTCGTCTTCAAGCATGTCCGAGCTATATTTAAGACGGAGATGCCTAAAGATTGGACTTGGGGATTGAAACCGTTTACCCACGATCATCCTCCTCCCGCAGTAAGTTAAACCATTAATGCTTTGATTTTCTACTGTCTTCATAGCTGTTTTCGCTAACCTTCCTTCTTTTTCGCCTAACAGAGGTTCGCAGAGCAAAAGGACGAGGATGCCGAGGTTTTGTCGCCTGGATCATGGACGGAATATCCCGGACGTCGGGGAGCCGGACTCCGAAGAATTCGTCCCTAAGTCGGATCCCGCTCCGGCCCGCGCTCGTGGCAAGACTTCGGTCCATGAGGAGGAAGGTGATTCGGACAAGGCCCAAGTTCTTGAGGTAGTTGCCGCAATGCCTATTTCTTATGCATTTCCGGCTTCTACTTTCTCAGCTAATCCGGCCGGTCAGGTTCATGACGCCGAGCCTATTGCATCCCGGCTCCCAGTTACCTCGGGGAAACGCGGGGCTCCTGCTAGTGCCTCAGAGGCGGCCCCCAAGAAACGAATGAAGAAGTCTGCTCCGAATCCTCCCAGGCGCAAGACCATGCCTGGGGTCGCAGGGTAGGTTCATTTTGCTCGTATTTCTTGTTTCCCTCTCTGTTTTTCATCCTGACACCCTTTTTTCTTTCTTATTTTTGCAGTGCTCTGCTTTCCGTTAAGCCTGGCGGTCCTAGCATGACCAGCTGCCCGATTCGGCCGCCGTCTCCTCCGCCCGTTGAAGATACTAGGATTCCTTCCCGCTCATGTCAAGTCTCCTTCCGCTCCGTGATCTGTCACCCCTCATCACGATGCTTTGATACTGTGGTTCCGAGATTTCTACCGAACCCGTTGCCCTCCATTGAATCCGAGCATATCCACCGAGCCTCTTTCTACCTCGGTAACCCCAGCCTCAGCCGTGGTCGTTAATACTCCGGCGTCTTCTGCGCCTGCGATCCCTCCTACTCCTAAAGGCACTGTTCCCATTGCCGAGGTATCAGCTTCTGCTGGTGCCTCCTCCATAGTAAGAAAAACTGTTGCCACCAAAGCTTCCACTTCCTAAAAAGGTCTTGCCGGCTCTTCTCAGCCGAGTATTGCCGACGTCTTACTTACCAAAGCTCCTCCATACTCGGCCGCCAAAGACCCAGCTTGCTCTTCATACAAGTCTCAAGCAGTAATGGTTGCACAACATGTCCGAGGTAAAGTCTTAACCCGGACGGCTAGTGGGAACAGCCTCGGCTCACGGTGGAATATGCTCATAATCGAATGTCATTGATCAGCTTGAGGGCAATCGAACAAATCGACCGCTTCAACTTTCCGACATCAGCAGCCGTTTGGATCAAGCTGCCAAAATCATTCTGGATAGCAACAAGATGAATGAGGTAATTGCTACTTTTCGGGGTTTAGACTGATTCTCCATATGCTATTATATATACATTAGTCCCCGAAACTTGCAAACGAGTAATTTGTTATTCGCTTGGAAGTTTTTACAGTGCTATACTTAACTCGACTTAATTTAGGGTTCGAGCCTATATCCGAGTAGATCTATCTTAAACTTTGCTTAAATTTTATCTAGCTGTTCTTTGAATGTCTAGCCACATAGGTCCGGGTTAAGCTTTCGCCTGACTCGAATCTACTTTTGGCTTTGAATATCCAGCCACCTAGATCCGGGTTAAGTTTTCGCTTAACTCGGATCTGCTTTTGGCCGAATATCCAGCCACCTAGATCCGTGTTAAGCTTAACTCGGATCTGTTTAACCGAATATCCAGCCACCTAGATCCGGGTTAAGTTTTAACTTTCGGATCTGTTTAACCAATATCCAGCCACCTAGATCTGGGTTAAGTTTTCGCTTAACTCGGATCTGTTTTGGCTTCGAATATCCAGCCACCTAGATCCGTGTTAAGTTTTCGCTTAACTCGGATCTGTTTTGGCTTCGAATATCCAGCCACCTAGATCCGGGTTAAGTTTTCGCTTAACTCGGAGCTGTTTTGGCTTCGAATATCCAGCCACCTAGATCCGGGTTAAGTTTTCGCTTAACTCGGATCTGTTTTGGCTTCGAATATCCGTCCACCTAGATCCGGGTTAAGTTTTCGCTTAACTCGGATTTGTTTTGGCTTTGAATATCCAGCCACCTAGATCCGGGTTAAGTTTTCGCTTAACTCGGATCGGTTTTAGCTTCGGACATTTAATCATCGTTTTGCTCCATTGTTCAGGTTGCACATGACAGGCGGACTGCCGAATTTCAAAGGCTGCTTTTTTTCGCACCGCAAACTGGAAGAGAAATACGAGAAAGTCCTTCCTGTGGTAAAAAAGGCTGGTAAGTTGATAGTTCCTTTTCATCGTTTTCGACTTGCTTTTGTCCGCGAGGTGTCGGCTCACTTTTTTGGTAAACAGGTAATATCAATAATCTCAACATTCGTCTTGAGAAGAAAGTCAAGAGCTTGGAAGGTTAGTTTCCTTCTTACCCTACACCTTTTCGCCCTTTAGAATACGCGCTAAAACTTTTTTATTTTGTTTGGCCGTGGCAAAGCCGAGTTGCAAACCTTCGCAGCATCTCATCAAGATTGCACGCCTATGCCTGACGTGATGCTGCATTTTTTAGAACAAAGCGCTACTCATTCGGCGCAGCTAAAAGAAAAAGATGATGAAATAGTTCGCCTACGGGCCGAGGTGGAGACCCTTAAGCTCTCTCAGAAATCTGAACTAGAAAAGGTCGATCAGGAGTTCTCCGAGGAGAAGAATCGGCTGGCTTTGGAGCTGCAGAAGAATAAAGAACTCCTCGAGGCTGCCGAACTGAAAACTCAGGGAATGAGCGAGGAAATTACTTCGCTTGAGAAGAGCAAGATCATCTGGGCTAAAGACCTCCATAAAATGTTGAGTTATATTCATTGTAAGTTTCTTATCTCAGCCGAATTATATTCATTGTAAGTTTCTTATCTCCTGGCACATTCGTGTTTTGCGCAGGTCATTTCCCAGAAGCTAAGCCTGTGAGCTCGAAAGCGGTTCTTGCAGCTCGTAAGCGCCGAGGTGTCCCTGTTGATTCGGAGTACTCGATGGAAGATTTCCTTGTCGCTGTCAGCGCTGCTATTGGTCCGATGAAAATTATGGGGAGGGACTTGGTGCAGGCAGCTATTCGAGCTTACCATGTTCTCTGGCCGAACACTTCTGGGACCCCCGATATCAATGAGGTCGAATTACTGGTGAAAAGACTTATGGCATCTGAAAAACAACTAAGTCTCTGGAGGAATCATTTGGCGAATAGGCGCTGATATGGCCCTCACCGTTATCATGTCATGGTACGAAGACATTTCTCTTGATATCCTGAGGAATTTGCGCACAGGTTCTCGTTGGGTTGAGGACCCCACTTTCGTCGCTCTCCGGCAAGCTCGCGCCTTTCAACTCGTCGAGTATGCCGACGTGCACACCTGGAATGAAGGGCCGAGTTTCCTTCCAAACTCGGACGAGGAGGTCGCAGTCGAGGATGCATCAGATGACAATTCAGCTGAGCAAGGGGGAGATGAAGATGACTCGGCCACTTCTGGTGACTCAAGTTCGAGCTCGGATGACAACGGCGACACGCGATCCTCCTCCAAGGGTACCGGGCATTCCACTGCGCAAATTGATGCCCCTCAGCAGCCTCAGGCTTCGGCCGAGGTTGCACCTAGGTCTGCGGAGGGCGAGGTAACATCGGACGAAGTTCCTCCTACCTCGGAGTCCCCAGCCCCTGACCAGATTGCCGCCTCTCCAGCTAAAAAAGTTTAAGTCATTTCCTATCCCTGGTATGCCGGGCGTACGATGTCCGTGGAACACTTGTTTATTTCCTGTATGACCTGGATCTCCTTTTGCCATACATTGCTGCGACATATAAGTTTGCAGTTATTATAACTTTGTTTAAGTGGGCTTCCATCCGAATTCTTGCTTTGGTAGCCTGCAATTTTGTTGTTGTTAGGATGTATCTTTGTCTTTGTTCTCTCGTTTTTTAGTCGAGTAATCTGGGTGTAAGCTTCGCACATCATATGGGGTTAATCTGCTCTTATTCTGAAGTGTGATACCTTTTTTGTATCAAAGGTTGACTGCCCCCTTGGAACAATATATGGCAGTCCCGGGATTTACTGTTCGCTGAAGTCTAGTGTGTAAACTAAATTTCAGGAACGATATAAGATCCTTGAGGCGCTGCTCATGGTGTCAAGTTTTGGTGCTCAACATAACCACAGTGGTATATGGTAGTCCTCTAGTCGCCGCTTTGAGTGCCGAGGTTTAGTACATAAAACGGAATTTCAATAACATATAGCAGTCCCCGAGTCACTGCTCTGGATGCTGAAGGTTAGTACATAAGATGAAATTGAAATATCACATAGCAGTCCCCGAGTCACTGCTCTGGATGCCGAGGTTTAGTACGTAAGATGAAATTGAAATAACATATAGCAGTTCCCGAGTCACTGCTCTGGACGCCAAGGTTTAATACATAAGATGAAATTGAAATAACATATGGCAGTCCCCGAGTCACTGCTCGGGATGCCGAGGTTTTAATACATAACCTGAAATTGAAATAACATATTGCAGTCCCCGAGTCACTGCTCTGGATGCCGAGGTTTAATACATCATTGGTCCTTGACCTTGAAATACTATGCTATGAGTAAAATGGACGAAGCAAGGCTACATTCCATGGCCGCTTTGTTTCTTCGCCAGCTTTGTCTGCCTTGTTCCTTCTGGGGGATTGAGCGTCAATTAGATAATAGGCATCGTTATGTAATGCTTTGCTCACAATGAATGGTCCCTCCCATGGAGGTGACAGCTTGTGCATGCCGGCCGTGCGTTGCACCAGTTGGAGGACTAAATCTCCTTCTTTGAATACCCTTGGATTCACCTTCTTGCTGTGATATCGTCGCAAGTTCTGCTGATAAATAGCTGATCGTGATAGTGCCAGTTCTCTGGCTTCTTCTAGCAGGTCTACCGTATATTGCCGAGCTATTTCGTTTACCTCTGAGGTTGTATACTGAGTAACTCTTGGCGAGTCATGTATTATGTCGGCTGGAAGCACGACCTCTGCCCCGTATACCAGAAAGAATGGTGTATAGCCTGTTGATCTATTCGGAGTAGTCCTGAGGCTCCATAATACGGCTGGGAGTTCCTCGATCCAACATCCTGCCGACCTTTGCAGTGGTTCAACAAGTCGTGGTTTTATTCATGACAATACTAGTCCATTAGACCTCTCTACTTGCCCATTAGATGCTGGGTGAGCCACAGAGGCAACATCTAGTCTTATGTGTTTCTCTCTGCAAAATCTGGCGAAGGCTCCTTCTGCAAAATTTGTGCCATTATCCGTAATAATACTGTGCGGATACCCATATCTTAAAATAATATCTTTGAGAAATTTCACCGTGGGCCCATCGCATTTTTATTGGTTTCACCTCAATCCATTTTGTGAACTTGTCCACCATAACCAATATGTGGGTCATTCCCTCGGGCGGCTTAAATGGTCCCACCATATCTAAGCCCCACAGAAAATGGCCAAGTGATGGGTATTGTTTTAACTCGAGATGGCATATGTATCCTGGTTGCATATCTCTGACAACCATTGCATTTTTCAACCAACTCTTTGGCTTCTTTCAATGCCGTTGGCCAATAAAATCCATGCCTGAATGCTTTGGCTACCAAGGTGCGAGATGAGGCATGGTGTTCACACTCTCCTTGATGTATATCCAGGAGGATCTCCTGGCCTTCTGCCGAACTCACACATTTCTGCAACACGCTTGTGACGCTTCTTTTATACAGTTCATTGTTTATGATTGTATAAGCTTTTGCTCTCCTTACAATTTGTCTAGCTAATACTTCATTATCCGGCAATATTGACTCTTTAAGGTAAGAGAATATGGGTTGCGCCCATGGCGGTGTGACTTTTTCTGGTGCACTCTCATTGTCTATTTCCATGTTTTATGCCGACATATCCGTCTCGGCTTTCTTTATGATTGTGCTTACTTCTGCTGTCCTCCTCTTGGGGGATTCCGAGTTATATTGCTGTTCTACTTCCATCGGCACATTGTCTGCTGCCGAATTAGCCAGAATAAAGATAGATTCGGATTTTGGTGAAGGGATTATTGATGGTTTTCTGAGGTGTTCAAGGGCAATACCCGGTGGGATCGACTGCCAGGTTGATCCGAGCTTTGACAACGTGTCTGCGGCATCATTTTCTGCCCGAGGTATGTGGTGAAATTCACATCCTTCAAAGTATCCACTGATCTTTTGCACATGAAATCTGTATAAAGCCATATTAGCATCTAATGCATCCCAATTGCCTGAGACTTGCTGTACTACTAGGTCCGAGTCCCCATAGCATAAGATTCTGCGTATGCCGATCTCTTTTGCTACCTTCAATCCATGGACTAGTGCTTCATACTCGGCTACATTATTAGACGCGGCAAAATGTATTTGTAGCACATATTTCAGCTGATCTTTTTTAGGCAAGGTTAACACTATTCCTGCCCCCAAACCATTTCTTAGTTTGGAACCATCGAAATGCATCGTCCAATAATTTGGATCTGGTAATGGTGGCTCATATTGTACTTCGGCCCCATCTACGAAGAAGTCAGCGACTGCTTGAGATTTGATTGCATCTCTCCTATCAAATTGTGGAGCGTATGGTGACAACTCGATTGCCCATTTTGCTATTCGGCCACTTGCATCTTTGTTGCTCAATATGTCGGCTATGGGCGCTTCACAGATTACTCTGATGGGATGCTCTTCGAAGTAATGTTTAAGCTTTTTTGCTGACATATACACCCCATAAGCTATCTTCTGATAATGTGGGTAATTCTGTTTTGAAGTGGATAACACCTCACTTAAATAATAAACCGGCCTTTGTACGGACTTACTATCGTCAAGTCGTTCTACTACGACTACAGCACTTACCACTCTATTGGTAGCCGCTATATAGAGTAACATAGGCTCTTTTGATAACGGAGAAGCCAAAATAGGTGCTGTGACCAACATTTTTTTCAACTCATGAAACGCGTTGTCCGCTTGTGGAGTCCAAACAAATTTATCTGATTTCTTCATCAGCTGATATAGTGGTAGCGCCTTCTCTCCCAGCCGACATACAAACCGGCTGAGCGAGGCTAGACAACCCGTGAATTTTTGTACATCATTTAAGCATCTTGGCAATTCCATTCTTTCTACTGCCTTTATCTTTGTTGGGTTGGCCTCTATACCTCGGCTAGATACAAGAAAACCAAGTAATTTTCCTGCCGGCACGCCAAACGTGCATTTTTCCGGATTAAGCTTCATTCGGAACCTTCTCAGGTTCGCAAAAGTCTGCCGTATATCTTCCAGCAGCGTTTTGCTTTCCTTGGTTTTGATGACCACGTCATCTACATATACTTGTACATTTTTTCCTATCTGATCGTGTAGACATTTTTGCATACATCTCTGATATGTTGCTCCTGCGTTTACAGAGCAGATAACATTGTGCGATAGCAATAAGCCCCGTACGGGGTAATAAACGCAATCTTTATTTGATCGACCGGATTTAACGGTATCTGGTGGAAACCAGAATACGCGTCTACAAATGACAATAACTCACAACCAACGGTCGAATTAATGACTTGGTCTATTCTAGGTAATGGAAAAGGATCTTTTGGACACGCCTTGTTCAGGTTCGTGTAATCGATACACATTCGCCATACAATGGCTACATTGGGATCATCCTTCTTCTTTTCTACTAGCACCGGATTCGATAGCCAATCCGGATACATCACCTCCATGATGAACCCGGCTGCGAGGAGCCGAGCTATTTCATCCCCTATTATTTTCTCTGTCTTGGTGAGCGGCGGAGAGGTTGCTTCACCGGCCTTGCTCCTGGCCTTACATTCAAAGAGTGCTCAGCCAACTCCCTCGGAACGCCTTGCAGGTCCTGAGTTGACCATGCAAAAATATCTCGATTCTCACGGAGGAAGTTGGTGAGCTCGCTTTCCTATTTAGCGTCCAGGCCTGTACCAATAGTAACAGTACGCTCCGAGAATTGCTCATCTATGTGAAACTTCTTTGTTTCTTTAGTCGGCTGAAAAGAGACACTGCCATGCGGGTTGGCTAGTGCCGGCATGTTTAGCTGCGCCGACTGAGCGAGGGCTGCTACCTCCTGAATCCTTCTTTTTTCTCTTGCTATAACCAATGATTCAGCCAAATTTGACCCGGCTGAAGCACACTCCATTGACTTCTTGTAATCCCCTCAATCAAGTATCACTCCTTGTGGTCCGGGTAGCTTCATTTTCAGATAACTTACATGACAGCTGCCCATGAATTTGGCCAACGCTGGCCGTCCGAGTAAAGCATGATAACAACTCTCTAGATCCACCACTTCAAACTCTAAGTTTTCTGCTCTGCAGTTATCTCTTGTGCCGAATAATACATCCACTCGGACCTTACCAATGGGTTCACATGAAAGCCCTGGCACTATCCCATGGAAAGTGGTCCTCGTGGACTGCAACATGTTCTGCGATATTCCAAGTTTATGCATGGTATCTTTGTACATGATGTTGATACTACTTTCATTGTCAATGAGTACCTTTGAGAATTTCACATTGATGCTTGGTCCAACAAATGTCGGATCCAACACGAGTGCATATGATCCGGGATTCGGCATTATCTTGGGATGATCTTTTATGCTCCAAGTTACTTCCTGATCCGACCAGGGCACGTATCTTGGTACCGCCGGCATAACCGCATTTACTTCCATATGCCGGTGTTGCACACTCTGTTTGTCTTGTTGTTCCGTTGTGAACACGCAATAAGACTGATGATGTTCTCTGTAATCATTGCGTCCCGCATTCGCCGGGTTTGTTCTTCCATCCTGGACTTGGTTCATTACTTGATGCACCGCGTCTCTCCGATCCGAGTTATCGTACCTCGGGGGAGGGGGCGGTAACATCAGTTGCTGTGCATTCGCTCCAGTCAACTATGGTTGATGCTGCTGATGTACTTGATGGGGTGCCTGAACTCCCGCGGGGTTCCCCATTGCATTTTTCATCCATGCACATTGGCGGGTTGTATGGTTGGCTGGCCTGGATGGGTTTGACGTGTGAAATTTGCACGGCTGATCTAGCATGGATTCGAACGTGTACTTCGCCTCTCCCTCGCCATTTCTTTTGTTCGGGGTCCACCTTTTCCTTCATTCCTTGGTGTCCTTTGAGGACCATTCTTTTTGCCGTTGAGTCGCCTGCGACTCGACGATCTTCTTATCGCCGCCACTTGGGCGAATTATATCTGTAATCCGGCCTTTCCTCTCTTCTTCTTCCTCTGAAATCACCGCGCCTGGATGACCCGGCCAAATCTCTTGCATAATGGTCCTGTTGCTCGCGGTGATCCGCCGACATTAATTCTGGTTGCGTCGGGTCTCCTAACGCGTAGGAGTCCGCTATTCTGATAGTTTACGCCAGTGTGGTCGGCATATCTCTTTGCAGACGTTGCCACAATACACTGCCATAACGGCATCCTTGCGAACCAAGCTATTGCTTGCGATTCTATAACTCCTTCACATGAGTTTCTCGGGTTGCACCACCGAGTTAAAATTCTCTATCTGTTTCATTCGCCTCTGCACATGGTTAATCTGCGGCCTGTTTGGCCTCTTGTATGTGCTATTAAAGTTGTTGACAAACATTTCCTCAAAATCCAATAGCAGTTGATACTTTACCGGTAGATTATTCAGCCATACCCTAGCTGGTCCTTCCAGCATTTATGGTACATCTACCGTACTGCCCGTAAGTTCCCACCGCTATTTTTACTAAGTGGCATAGTCAATCAACCAGTCTTGTGGTTTGGTATTCCCATTATATGTTTTCGTGCCCCTTAGCTGAAAGTTCGCACAGTGGCTCGCCCATGATCGTGGTCCAAAGCATGTAAATACTGGTGGACCCTGTTCTTCCAATAACTCGGACCTGTATAGCGGTCTAGCTTCACTCTTGCATCATTTGACGGCAAATCTACATGTAACTCGTCTTGTATTCCATAGTGGTTGTTTCGCCATGGATCGCATATTCCATTTCGGAATAACCATCATTGTATCTCTCATTAATTTGATTGTGGCGAGCTGGCCTCGTTTCTCTTTCCTGCCGGGGTTCATGCCTCGGTTGCGGGTTGAGTGGCAGTTCTCTCCTTACTTCGACCGGGGTATTGTTCCCATGATTGCCTCTCGCGGGTTCTCTTCTGCCGAGATCTCCGTTGCCTTGGCTTTCGCCATCTTTTTCCACACGGCCGTGGTTCCTCTCCCCACTGTTACCTCGGCTTGCATTGCCTCTGTTCTCATTTGCCTTTCTGGCCATTGCCGGATCATATGGGACAATCTGCTTGTTCCTCTTTCCCGAGGTTACTGCTTTGTCTCTTCGTGCATTATTTCCGGGTGAAGATGCTGCTGCCACGGACAAGGCAGGTGCTGCTCCTGCCGAGTGAACCATTCGCGAGGCCCCCGGCCTCGCCGGGTTTGCTCTGAGCATTTCCTCGTTTCTTGGCTCGCGATGCGCACCAGCTCGTTCTCTTTCTTCGTTTCACGGGCCTCGCCGGTCAACCCCTCTAACTCTAATGCTGCGGCATTTGCCGCCCTTAGGTTTTTTGCCGGGGTACTGTACCTCGGCAAACCCAAATCCACTGATTCTGCTTTATGAGCATCATGCTCTTTGTTGATATCATCCATGAGGTTTTTCCCTCTTAATCTTAAGTCGTCCACCCATTCGGGCACGACGTCAAGCTTATTAGCTTTGGCATATTCTCGCAGGGTCCTGTTTAAGGACTCCCGCAAGGCCGACACCTTTTTGGCCTCTTCCAGCACCTTTTGCCTGGTTTCCTCTAACTCTGCCTGAGCATTTGCCGGATCAAGTATCGGCGCTACAGGTGTAGTCAAGTTTTCTATGGTCGCCTGAAGAATGTTCTCTGGCCTTTCCAGAGGTGGCCCTCTTACCCTTGGTGCCTTTGGGGTGGTGTCCTGCACCTCTGCTGGGTTGGTCGCAGGCGGGATTACCTCGGTGGGTAGTGGTGCGGTCTGCCTGGGTGCGCCCTGTACACCGGTAGCGGGTTCTCTGCTTGACCCGGCAGCTGCTGCTCCAGTCTGCACTCCGGCTGCGGCCATTACCTCGACGCTGCCCGCAGGATGTGCTCTGGGCGGACGGCTCGCGGCGTTAAGAGGCGGCTCTCCTGCAACAACAACTTTGTGAGGATAAACACTGGAGATGTCGACGCCGACGTAGACCTCGTGCTCGCCCAGGTTGATGAAGACGCCATTACGCGGGGGAGTTTTCCCCCTGAAGCTCCCTGCATTGTCGCTGACATAGTCACCGAGACCAAATCTCTGGACCAAGCCAGAAACAACGCGCTCGCCTGTCTTGATGAAGTTTCCCGTCCGGATCATAACTCCAGCTAGCACCGCTGGCCCCAACCGTAACCGGTGGTGGCACGGCAGATGCCATGGGTAGGCTAAAGTTTGGGGCCAATGGATGCTAGTGGGATCTGGGGAGGGAAGATGTAGTTGATGATACACACAGAAAGCTAACGCAAAGATCTTTATTTCTCCTTTCTTGAGCTACAAGTGCTCCTTGAGCTGTATATCAGGAGAAAGAGAGAATTTTACCAGCCTAACGGTTCTAAGAATGAGTCGATCCCCTCCTTAGGGTCCAAGCCTCCCCTTATAAAGGAGAGCCCTGGGCTCTTCTAGGGCTGACGTGGCAAGCATATTCGAGGAATATGCTTGTCCCAATAAAGTAGTTCGGCGCTCCTCTTTCCCTGTCGCCCTTCTCACTGCGGTAAGATTCCAGAGGGCCCCTCACCTTGCCTCGGGTCCGTAACTGCCACCTCGTGACCTCCTTCTCGCCTCCGCTGCTCGCACATTTGTCTTTAGCTCTTGGCTCTGCTCAGATTCCGTGACTAGGGTTTGACTTTGGGCTTCTCCTTCTCCTGCAAGCTTCGTATCATTCGGCCCTTCCTCGCGTAACTCGGCATGTCCTTCACCTGCATTAAGATCATTCGGGCCAACCCGGCCGGCTTACACCGTATCTCGGCCGGGTAATGCCTTGCCATCACTACCGAGGTCCTGCCTTTCCTTATCTCGGCCGACCTTTACAAGAGTCGGCCAGCTTAGAATATAACTCAGAAACTGGATGGGGAATAATCCTTTCGTCTCTCCCCGTCCTTGCCCTATCTGGGGTTACCTCCCCAACAATTCTCTTTCTAATAAAGCAAACATGATAAACCTCAGTGCATAGCAAGAATAAATATGGACTAATAGGGTCCCCTTGACGTATTCCACCGGTGGGTATAACCGGCTTGGTGACATCACCATTTACCTTCACTGCATAACAAACGTTGGTAACACACCTCATAACAGACCCAATCCAGGAAGGAGCAAAACCCAGCTTCACCAGACAGTCATGGGGATAGCTCCACTCCACTCTATCATATGCCTTCATCATATTAATTTTCAAATAAAAAATGGCTTCTTGGCTCTCCGATGTCGTATAGTGTGGAGGAATTCATAAGCCACTAAAGCATTGTATGTAATCAACCTACCAGGAATAAAAGCACTCTGTTGTTCAGAGATAATTACTGGAAGGATCAACTTCAATTTGTTAGCTAAAACTTTGGAGGCAATCTTGTATAGAACATTGCACAGACTAATAGGACAGAAGTTCTTGAGGTTATCCGGGTTTGTTACCTTCGGAATTAGCACAATAATGGAGTCACGTAGCCCTTCCGGGGTTGACTCCCCCTCTATAAAACCTCTCATTGTCGTACATACCTCTTGCTCGAAGAAATTCCAATGAGTTTGATCGAATAAAGCTGGAAATCCATCTGGCCTAGGCGATTTTGTAGGACCCATTTGGAATAGTGCAGATTTGGTCTCATCATTGGAGTATGGTTTACATAGATCATGGTTCATTTCATCAGTAAACTTTCCAACGACAGAGTCAATAATGGATTCAGAAGTATCTCTAGGCTTATAGGAAAATAGTGTATCATAAAATTGCTCTACCTGGCACTTGATCTCAACCATATCAGTGCACCTAGAACCATCATCATGAACCAGCGCCTTGATCTTATTTGTGCGCCTCCTTGCCGAAGCTCGTGCATGAAAGAAGGTCGTATTACGGTCCCCTTCTTTTAGCCACTCCACCCAAGAGTGTTGCTTAGCCATGATTTCCTATCTTTCAAATAATTCGCAGAGCTCACGCTCCACCAATTTAGCATCATCAAAGGTACTATCCGATGGTGATAGTCTTAGATATTTCAAGCGCCATTAGAGTTTTCGAATATTTTGGCCCACTGAGCTGAATGTGTCTTTGCTCCACTGACCCAGCGACACAACCACCTGGTGGAGTGTGGCCCAGGTGGCCCTCAACGACGTCGGCCCTTGGGAGCCATCCTTCTAGGCCTGCTCTAGTACCAAGATGTAATCGGGCGAGCGCAACTAGGCCACCTCAAATTTAAATCCCATTTGCATTGGCTTAGGATCAGGATCATCAGTGACATTCCTTAAGAAGATCCCGACGACATAATGATCAGATGTTGTGGTAATCACATTTTCAACCCTGTAGTCATCAAATAAATGAGTGAAGTCCCCATTCACCACTGCACGGTCCGAACGGACCCGAACATTCCAATCGTTGTCCTGTTTATTCGACCATGTGAACATAGGGCCAGAGAATCCCATATCCAGCAATGCACAATCATCCAAGTACTCTTGAGACAAACGAATATGGGAGTCTGAACGATCATTAGAGCCATAATGCTCATCCTGACTAAGGACCTCATTGAAGTCACCACAACAGATCCAAGGACCGGACCATTGCGTACACAAATGTCGCATGAGATCAAGAACTCATGACACTTCTCCCTTCGAGGCTCCCCGTAGACAAAATTTGCATGCCATTCACCTCTTGTTTCTGATGACACAAGCACATCAATGCAATTAGAATTACTCCCCTTCAGCATAATAGAATAAGGTTTCTTCCAGAATAGCACTAGGCCACCACTTTGCCCCTCACTGCTCACATCGAGGCTACCCGTATAACCAAGAGACCACATGAAGTTTTTTGCCCTCTTATCCTTCATCTCCGTCTCCGAAAGAAACATGATTGCGGGTAGGTATTTCTTGACAAGCCCACTGTCGAGTCCGACCCTAGGCCTTGACAGTTCCACACTAGAAGACTCATTGCATGGGGCGGGGCTGGTCCACAGCCTCCGCCAGATCTGCCGATCGATTGGTAGCCAACGTATTACTGTTCTTCTGCTTTTTGATTGAGTCATCGCTAGGTGTTTCACTAGTTGTCCCTTCCTAGGCATCAACAAATGCAAAATTTGTGATCGCGAGCACCGGGGGATTCTTAACCACATAAACATGCGCACCTTTCTATCCCGATGCTTGCTTAGTTTCACCAGCATTAGACTGCACCTTTGGACTAGCCGGAGTTTTCCTTGTACGAGGTTTACTAGGAGAGGTAACCTCTCCATCCCTCTTCCCTTCTGCATTCGGCCGGTTACTAGACCCATGGCCTGATAACGAGCCTTGGCCAGACGAGGATCTTTGATCCTTCTTCCATGGATCAGGAACAGAGACCCGTTCACTGCACCATGGAAACTTGCCACCATCATCTCTACTAGCAGGTATTGAGCAAACCAACGAGGAGTGTCCAATCAGCTCGCATGAGAAACAGTACATCGGAAGACTTTCATACTTGATATCATAAAATAGTGTCTTCCGCAAGCTAGCTGACTCCCCACCACCCAACACATGAGTGGCTCTATCACATCAATCTTGATTCGAACACGTAGGAATTGTCGTTGTATTGGAAATGACAGTACCTAAGAAGGTTAGATAGAGGTGTGGGGACTAGTAGGAAAGCTCTCGATGGCGTCCATAGGCGGGATTGGGTACGAGCAAGTGTAGCGAGACACATGAAGTACCCAGGTTCGGAGCCCTCGTGGTGAGGTAGAACTCCTACTCCTGCCGATCTGACTATGAGTAGAATACAGAGTACAATCACTCCTCGAGTTGTATGAACTAGCTATCTCTTAAATGCTCAGCCCTTGCTACGAGAGCCTTGATGGCCCAAAATATATCGAGCTCGTTGGGGAACCCCAATAGGAAGGTATGATGAGCACAGCAGCAAGTTTTCCCTCAGTACGAAACCAAGGTTATCAATCCAGTAGGAGCAAGGAAACACACCAAGGTGTTGCTAGCTGAGCCTTGGCAGGGCACACTACCGGTGCTAGTAGAAACATGGAGACCCGCACAACACAACCACGAAACTTTGCCCCCAACTTGCGATGAGGTTGTCAATCTCATCGGTTTTGCTAAAAACAAAGGATTAAACGTATCGAATGGAAGGAAGTAATAGTTTGCAGGAAGTAAACACAAAGCAGTAAACAGTTGATTGTAGATTGAATGTAAAAGAAAGGACCGGGGTCCATAGTTCACTAGAGGTGGCTCTCCTTAAGATAGATAACATGTTGGGTGAACAAATTATAACCAGGAAATTGACAAACATCGAGAAAGCATACAAGCATATACTACTCATCTTGACTCCTTTGAGACTTGATTGGGCATTACAACATTATACATAGACCGCCATCCAACTGCATCTATGACTAATAATCCATTTTCAGGTTATCATCCGAACCCCCTCCAGTATTAAGTTGCAAGCAACGGATAATTGCATTACGAATTGCGTGTAAAGTAAACAATACGATTGTTCTATGAACAAAGGATTGTTGTTTTCTCCATAGTAGCAACAACACATCTAGTACCTTAGAGATTTCTGTCCCTTCCCCAGATTACCAGACGCATGAACCCACTATCGAGTATAAATACTAACTCTTGGAGTTGCTAGCATCTACTTGGCCAAGATAGCTACTAACGACAGAAAGCATGCAAGATCACAAATAACAAAGACATGATAGAATCAATAATCAATCTGAAATAGCATCTCAATATCCATTGGATCCCTGCAAACACAACATGCAGAATTACAAATAGATGATCTTGATCATGAACGGAGCTCACAAGATCTAGACATGATAGCACAAAGGAGGAGAACCAGCCATCTAGCTACTACATGGACCCGTAGTCCGGAGATGAACTACTCACGCATCACACCGGAGGCTTGCATGATGATGAAGAAGGCCTCTAGGGTGAATTTCCCTCTTCGGCAGGGTGCCGGGAAGAGCTTCAGATCCCTCCCGATCTAGGGATGGAGATGACAGCGGCTACAGACTCTTTCGTGGAATTTTGATCGGGTGCTTAGGGTTTCTGTATCGGAGGCAACTTATAGGCGGAAGGAGAGGCCGAGGGGGTGCCTGGGCTGGCCACACCACCCCCTGGTGCGGGCCAGGCCTGGCTGCGTGGCCAGGTGGTGTGGCCGCCCTCTGGCCCTTCTATGTCTTGTATTCTTGCTCCGTGTGTCCCTCGGTAAAATAATGACTTTGGCTTTTGTCCCGTCCAATTCCGAGAATATTCAATTTCTGACTTTCCTGGAACCAAAAACAGCAGAAAACAGGCAGCTGGCACTGTGGCTCTTGTTAATAGGTTAGTCTAAGAAATCATATGAAAAGTACTCCAAAGTGTGGACAAAACATAAGAAAGTAGATAAAACCAAGCATGGAACATCCAAAATTATAGATACATTTGCAATGTATCAACATCCCCAAGCTTAACTCCTGCTCGTCCTCGAGTAGGTAAGTGATAAAAAGAAAGAATAATTTTTGAGGTGACACGCACCATCATAAACTTGATCAAAGTATTTGTAAAACATTCAAGCTGGGATCATAGTACTTCAATCATAACATGAAAGACAAAGTTCTAGCAATAAGACAAAGAAACTATGTTGCAACATGAAAAGGCACAAACAAAAGATTCATGAATAACAATGCTTTGCAAGACGTTTGTTTGTTTCACATAAAGAAACATAGCATAGTAGCATTCAGCTTGTCCCTCATAGAGTAGCAAATAAATGCATAGGACACCTTCAAAGTTTATAAGAGTGACTAGATACAAATAGTTTAAAACAAGCAATATCAAGGTATGCATCAATCAACAAGTCTTGGGACAATGCACATAGAACTAATAATGGCCACTATGCTCTCAAAGTAGGTGCATAAAGATAGAAGGTGGAGACTCAACAAAAAAGTAAAAGAAAGGCCTTCATAGAAGGAAGTAGGGATTCAAGTCTCATAAAGAGCTTCCAAAAATTATGGTACTTAATAGCTTTCAGCTCTCATTGCCCCTATCATAAGCATCTTGAAGGTGATTAAGGTTAAAGTGACACAACTAAGAGGATATGCTTGACAAGTTATAAACTGAAGTCTCATGCCCCTTACTTACGAAGACCGAACCTCATGCTACTCAACTTTAGTCACAAGTAAGCTCTTGTCATTGTAAGTACATATGTATCATAAAGAACCACCAACGGGGTACCCCTTGCACATGATACATGAGCTTTCCCATAATCAAAATGACAAGGCAAGCAGACAATGAGCATCTCAGCGATCTTTTTATTTGCTATTTGCATATGTTTTTATTGAGGATGCTTCATAGAGTGCTCATTATGGTTATGCTACAAGTTTCCACCATGATTAGGCATGGCTTAGGCTAGCGGCCCAGGCGTTTCTCTAGCACACATACAAACTCCATGACCTTACAAGTTCCACTTTTGTTTCACACCATCGGGATCCATAAGCAAAAGAACATGATATCAATGGGGTACAAAGTACAAGTGCAATGTTGAAAGCGTTCCCCATGATACATGGTTCTACTAACTTCAACTTATAAAGCGCAAGCATATACGTAACAAAGATGGACCCAATGGTTCAAGTTTATTAAATGCAAGAAATTAAAGTGTGCCATCAAGTTCATGAGAGCTTTAATCACTAGTTTTCTCATAACAAGTTTAATTCGGAAGGTAGACAAAAACATGAATATACTTGGAATAGCGTATGATAGTAGGTAGGTATGGTGGACTCTTTGGAATAACTTGGTTTAAGGAGTTGGATGCATGAGTGGAACTCATACTTGGTTACGGAGGCTAGCAAAAGACTGGGAGTGACAAACTAAGAGAGCAATAATAGCCATAATCATGCAGAGCGACAAAACATCATTGATCAAAGCATAAAATGATACTAGAAGTTGAAAACTAAAGGATATTAAAGGCTAATGGTGACTTGGGATAGTCATAACATGGTGTGAGCATGTGCCAAGTCAACCCAAATAAAGCATCAAAGGAGAATACCACAATACTATGCTTTAATATGCTAAAACAACGCATGATTCACCCAAGGCACATTAAGAAATCTCAATTGTTTATAACAAGTCATGCGGCAGCAAATAATACTAAGCATAAAGCCAAAACAATATCAAGCATGGCATGACAAAGCATAGGCCACAGTCAAAAACAAGCTCTCTTTACCACTTAAGCATGAACTTTCCTACTCTTTTCCAATCCAAACCAAACTATTTGAAAACCAATGTATGAAAGAGGGGGTCCAACCAATTTATTCAGAAAACTAAGCAAACCAAGCAAACGAAAACCAAAAACGAAAATGAAAAAGAAGACGCTTCAAGAATACCACAACTGTGCATGAAACAATAAAAATGAAGCGTTTGGAAGAAACCTGGGATTTTTATTGATGAAGAAGGGGATGCCTTGGGCATCCCCAAGCTTTGACGCTTGTACTTCTTTGATATTTCTTGGTGTGAGACGCGTGGCATCTCCAAGCTTGAGCTTTAGTCCATCCTTCATCTCATTACTCATTCCTTCCATACACCTGAAATTTTTCCTTCATACAAAACTTCACACAATCTTTATTAGCAACATTAGTGCACTCAAGATAATAAGTCTTTGGGTTTAGTTCTAACACCAATAAAACTTCCATTAAAACACTAGATACTGTATCACTTCCCTCAAAAAGCTCAATTCCCCAAAAGACTCAAAAAGGAACCAACAAGAAGCAAATGCAGAAAATGGCAGAAATCTGTCAAAACAGACCAGCAGGCAAAGACGATTTTTTTCGAAGACCTTCTGTTGCTCAAATTAAAAAGTGTTGAACTAACTAAAGTTAGATAACAACCTGGGAAAGAAGCACAAAAATTCACGACTCAAAAGGACGTACAGAGATTTTACACGAATTTTTGCGGTGAAGCACATAAATCTGTTTCGGGACAGCAACTTTCCCAATCATTACTTCTCTCTCATTAGAGGTTACTCTTGGCACAAAAAGCAAATAAAAAGGATAAGGAGCGGTTATTACAGAAGTAATAACTTCCAAGACTCATCTAAAACTTTTGGGTTATCTTCCAATAAGTACTTTTCTTTAACGTCTTTAAGTTAGGCATAAGAATTTCGATGATGCTCACATAAGAAATATGAATTGAAGTAAAAGAGGGCATCAAGAAGCAAATTCAAAACATATTTAAGTCTAACCCACTTACTATGCATAAGCATCTTGTATGCAAATAAATTCACAAATAACAAAGTGACAAGCATAGGAAGATAAAACAAGAGTAACTTCAAAACTTTTAGCACATAAAGAGGTGTTTCAGTACCATGAAAACTTCTACAACCATATTTTCCTCTCTCATAATAATTTTCAGTATCCTCATGAATAAACTCAACAATATAACTATCACATAAAGCATGTTTTTCATGATCTACAAACACTAGAGGTTTATAAACATTTTCAAAAGAATCCTCAGGAACATAACATTCATCCTCCTTTAGTAAGCATGGGGGACAATCAAATATTGTAGGGGGTAAAGAGTTACTCTCATTAGAAGGTAGGAATGGGTATATCCATTCTTCATCCTCTTGATTATCACTCTCCTCCTCTTTTTCATCCAATGAGCTTCCAGTTTCAGCAATTTCTTCTTCCATAGGCTCCTGCAAAGCATTAGTCTCTTCCGTTGATGGAGAGCATCTATTAAGATATTCAAGAATATAGCCATTTTCTACCTTGTAACTATCAAAGCAAAATTTAAGTATATCATAAACCTCATATTTATAAGGTGAATCATCAGTATTTTCAAGCAAACTAGCAAGTTCAAATGCACCCTTCCAAGCAATAAATTCTTCAATTTGTTCCACATCATAAAAGTCATAATTTCCTTTAACATAAGAAGATATGGTAACATTATCATTATACTCACATTGAAAATGGAGGTGTTTATACCTCCTACAGCAACAAGATTTATCAAAGCAATAAGTAACATTATAAGTAGAGCACACGTTTATAGCAATGGTATACAATTTATCAATTTGTTCTCATAAGTGTTTCCCTTTTTGTGACAAGCGGTGTTCCTTATAATAATATTTTTGTTCTTCCGTGAACCCACCTTGCCAATAAGATTCAGTTTCAAAGAAACCAACCATTGATAGAAAGCATGATAAAGCAAGACAATAACAGACCAACGAAAATAACAACTATAGTAGGAACTTTTTTGTGTGTGTTTTTGATAAAGAAACAAGCAAACAAAGCAAAAGTAAACTAAGCAAAACAAAAATAACAAAGTAAAGATATTGGTTATGAGGGACTCCCCTTGTGAAGATGTCCTTGACTCCCCGGCAGCGGCGCCATAAAATATGCTTGATGGCCCAAAATATATCGAGCTTGTTGGGGAACCCCAAGAGGAAGGTATGATGAGCACAAGAGAAAGTTTTCCCTCAGTATGAAACCAAGGTTATCAATCTAGTAGGAGCAACGAAACACCCCAAAGGTGTTGCTAGATGAGCCTTGGCAGGGTGCACTACCGGTGCTAGTAGCAACGTGGAGACCTGCACAACACAACCACAGAACTTTGCCCCCAACTTGCGATGAGGTTGTCAATCTCACCGGTTTTGCTGAAAACAAAGGATTAAACGTATCGAATGGAAGGAAGTAATAGTTTGCAGAAACTAAACACAAAGCAGTAAACAGTTGATTGTAGATTGAATGTAAAAGAAAGGACCGGGGTCCATAGTTCACTAGAGGTGGCTCTCCTTAAGATAGATAACATGTTGGGTGAACAAATTACAGTCGGGCAATTAACAAACATCAAGAAAGCATACAAGCATATACTGCTCATCTTGACTACTTTGAGACTTGATTGGGCATTACAACATTATACATAGACCGCCATCCAACTGCATCTATGACTAATAATCCACCTTCAGGTTATCATCCGAACCCCCTCCAGTATTAAGTTGCAAGAAACGGATAATTGCATTACGAATTGCATGTAAAGTAAACAATACGATTGTTCTATGAACAAAGGATTGTTGTTTTCTCCCTAGTAGCAACAACACATCTAGTACCTTAGAGATTTCTGTCACTTCCCCAGATTACGAGAGGCATGAACCCACTATCAAGCATAAATACTAACTCTTGGAGTTGCTAGCATATACTTGGCCAAGATAGCTACTAACAACAGAAAGCATGCAAGATCACAAATAACAAAGACATGATAGAATCAATAATCAATCTGAAATAGCATCTCAATATCCATCGGATCCCCGCAAACACAACATGCAGAATTACAAATAGATGATCTTGATCATGAACAAAGCTCACAAGATCTAGACATGATAGCACAAAGGAGGAGAACCAGCCATCTAGCTACTACATGGACCCGTAGTCCGGAGATGAACTACTCACGCATCACACCGGAGGCTTGCATGATGATTTAGAAGGCCTCCAGGGTGAATTCCCCTCTCCAGCAGGGTGTCGGGAAGAGCTTCAGATCCCTCCCGATCTAGGGATGGAGATGACGATGGCTATAGTCTCTTTCGTGGAATTTTGATCGGGTGCTTAGGGTTTCTGTATCGGAGGCAACTTATAGGCGGAAGGAGAGGCCGAGGGGGTGTCTGGGCTGGCCACACCACCCCTGTCACGGGCCAGGCCTGGCCGCGCGGCCAGGTGGTGTGGCCGCCCTCTGGCCCTTCTCCGTCTCGTATTCTAGCTCCGTGTGTCCCTCAGTAAAATAATGACTTTGGCTTTTGTCCCGTACAATTCTGAGAATATTCATTTTCTGACTTTCCTGGAACCAAAAACAACAGAAAACAGGCAGCTGGCACTGTGGCTCTTGTTAATAGGCTAGTCCAAGAAATCATATGAAAAGTACTCTAAAGTGTGGACAAAACATAAGAAAGTAGATAAAACCAAGCATAGAACATCAAAAATTATAGATACATTTGCAATGTATAAGGCCTTACCCCTCCTTACATAGGCAAAGGGGCAACAGACTCACTGGCCAGGCCGGCTGGCGGGTCCCACAGGCGGGACCCAACCGGCTGGTCATCTACAGTATCCGGTAGGGTATGTCATGTCAAAGTACTCCCCGTGCGGGTCATCGTGGGTATAGTAAACGCCATGCGAGCCTGTCGTCAGCAACCGGCCACTGTGCCCACGTCACCCGCAAAGTCTTTGGTATGGCCTCGTAGTTGTGAGTCTTGTAGCTGTACCAGGGCGTACCATGCACTGCACAGCACGTCACCCTGTCCTCCTGATTGTGTCCGGCTACGATCGTGTAGCCGGATCCGTGTCTTGCCACCCTTCCTGGTTCCGGCTACCGGCTGGTAGCCGGAACAAAATGCCCACGTCCGGCTACGATCTGCTAGCCGGACACGATCCGTCTGTCTTGTTCTTGTCTGGTTGGGGTACCCGAGGGTCATCCCCGACAAGAATCCACCCCACGCCCTTCCATTCTCATCCACTTTGACATGCACCACCTTGCCAATGTTGCTAGCAAGAGGGGTACCCCTCTCTAGATTCATGAGAGGGAATGGTAATCCATGGATTCAAATCTAGAGCATCAGTTTATCGAAAATCACATCAACCGACTGAATCCTTGGATCAAACTCTTTCAAATTATAGCATTCTTACCGAGAACCCATGGTGATCCACTCATCACCCTATCCCGATCAGCCTCTGATTCAAACTCTGCTAAGAAGAGGTTTGACCCCATAGGTCACACTTTCATACATTTAGGGTTGCCCCATGAAGCTTTGATCACCGATTTGATGGTATCCACATTCAAGGTATTTTGTGCAAGGGCCTTCCCCACGAGAGCCCACTCCGGGCCACCGAAGATGTCCTGGTCCAGATCGTCCAGGACAAAAACTTTCGCCTCCTTGGTCGTGAGTTTGAGACATCTCATCATTGCCGCCACACTGTCGCCAGCATCGGGCTTTGGAGGTATCGCCCCACCCTTCACCACCGACGCTGCACTCGTTCCCTCGGTAGACAGGACCGGACTTGTCATTGTATTGGAAATGGCAGTGCCTAAGGAGGCTAGATAGAGATGTGGGCAAATGACAGGGAAGCTAACGACGGTGTCTGCAGGCAGGATTGGGTACAAGCAAGTGTAGCATGACACAAGAAGTACCCAGGTTCGGGGCCCTCGTGTGGAGGTAACACCCCTATTCCTGCAATCTGGCTATGAGAGATATCTGGAGTACAAGCTGCTCCTCGAGCTATATGAACTATCTAGCTACTAAAGTGCCAACCCTTGCTACGAGAGCCCTGTCCTCCTTATATAGGCTGGAGAGGAGCGATCTAGCCAACCCGACTGGCGGGTCCCACATGTGGGACCTTGCTGTCTGGTCATCTACAATACCGAGTAGTGGCGGGTCTCGTCGAGAGTACGCGTCATGCGGGTCGTCGTGGGCACAGTGAACGCCATGCGAACTTGGCGTTAGTAACTGGCCACTATGCCCTCGTCAGCTACAAAGTCTTCGGCATGGTCTCGTCCTCATGCGGTCTTGTCGCCATACCCAGGGCGCACCATGCACGGTACATCACACCGCCTTGCCTCTGCTTGATTACGTACAGTTACGACCGTATAGCCGGATTCGCGCGTCTTGTTGCCCTTCCTTGTTCTGGCTACTAGCCGGTAGCCAGATCCATGCGTCTATGTCCGGCTAGGGTCTATTAGTCGGTCGTGAGCTTTCTGCCTTTACTCTTATCCGGCTAGGCTACCTGGGGGTCATCCCCCTGACACTAGCCCCCGAGCACGTGTGGATTTTGCCCTTAGGTGAAATGTGCGCGCGCTTAATCTTGCTTTTAAATTTTCATCCGGCTATAGGCTTGACGGTTGTGCTGCCCGTGACGTCAGTGCTGACGTCGGCCCACGCACGCACGCGCCATCATCGCACTGTCGCCCGCAGCGTCGTGTCCCATCACATGTTGCCTAGGGAACTACTGCTTGCCGCTTCGGTTTTCGCCCCGGGATCCTCTGTGCGCGCGATGCCGTCACACGGGATCCGGAGACAATTGGTGGGGATGTGGTGCGGCCCAGTGGGCACCACGCGGTGACCCGGACGGTTGCCCTCCCCCGGCGTTAAATACCGCCCGGGGGAGCGGTTTTCGTGGTGGTGTCACGGCAGATGCCATAGATAGGCTAAAGGTGGGACCAATATGCACTAGAGGAATCCAGGGAGGGATAGTGTGGTGATTCCACACATGGAAGCTTTGTATTCACTAGGTTCCCAAGGTTTACAAATGCTCCTTGAGCTGTATTGGAGAGAGGAGGAAGAAAGAACTCTCTTACTCTCACCACTACCTATCTCCAAGGAACCAACTACTCAAATGCCAACCCCTTCTACAGAGGCCCTAGCGCTCCTTATAAAGGGGAGGCTAGGTCTCCAATTAGGGCATACGTGGAGGCATATTCCTGAGAATATGCCTCTTCCCAAAATAACAAATCGACCGGGTCACTTTTCGCCATCGTAAGCCATGCAGAGGCTACGTAAGCCTCTGCGGCGCCAGCGTCATCCGACACAGGGCGCGTCACCCTTGTCGGCCACGCCTCGGTGGTCCTTCCCTCTGTCCGCTTTGCTCATGCTCCAGCGTACAGTGACCACCTTTTAACCAGCGAGATACCTTCCTTCTCTTGCAAGCCTGATATAACCCAGATCGTACCTGGTTAATCCGGCCCCGTGGGTACCTGCATACAAGTTGCAATATACCTGCCGGCATACGACATACATCGGCAGGGGCTTAGTTAGGCGGACATCCTCCGGTCCGGGTTACGCCATGATTCGGCCTGCCTTGAGGTGACTCGGCCAGCATTCACTTTGACCTTGACGTACCTCGGCTAACTCAGCCTCTATACCCCGATGTGACCCTACCTAGGGGTATCCCCCAACATTAGTCCCCGAAGCTGGTGCAGTCTTAGCAGCTTCAGCTTCTAAGGCCACGGAAGGTTCAATTTACCGAGCCTTTTGCTCCTTTTTCCGAGTTACCTCATAGCCCGGATTTCATGGGCTAACTTTCCCTTGGCACATTCTGAGTTTTCACTCGCTGGCCGGGTCACCTTTTAGTTTTCCCGGTTATCCTTCCTTCTCTCGTACGCTTCCCCACGTCCTACATGGAGGGTAATCATTATCTTGCCTCATTTTAAGGGTATGCGCCAGTGACTGCACTTATTGTCAGGTGTTACTGTTGCACACCTCGCGTCGCGACTGCCTCCTCGTTAACTGTATCAGCACGTCGCGTCATGGGATCCCCTGTGCCCTGTGGCCCTTCCTGTGGATCGCCTCTGATTGGCTGACCCGGCAGATACACGGCCACACCATGTGGCCTTCACGCGTTGCACGATCCCACTACCCCCGCTGGGGCGTGGTTAAATAGGGGAGGGGCGTGCCCCTTGGGCGTTTTCCCCTTCTCCCACCCCTCTGCCTCTCTGCCTCTTCTTCCTAGCGACAGCACCGCCGCCGCATCTGCTTAGCAGCGCTGCCGCTGCACCGTGCCTTTTTGCACCTGCCTTGCTGCCACTCCCGCGCTGCTCCACCGTCACGGGTCTGCGCCAGTCCAAATCTCTGCCCCCACCTCCGATAGGGCCGGTGAGGACAGTGACCTAGAGATGACCGAAGAGGAACTCGCCGTTGCTGAAGAAGAAATGGAGGAAGGGGCAGAAAACACGAAGCGTGGTGCCTAGGCCGGTTCGTGGGTGTGCCAGGATGACCTGGACTGGCTCTACCGCACCTGCCGCATCCCTGAGGGCGTGATTGCCCGCCTTGCCTCCGAGGATCTCGCTCCCTCACCCAATCCGGGTGAGTTCATCGTGTTCCTTTCTCATTTCCAGCGCGGCTTTGGCCTGCCCGTGATCGATTTTTTTCATGACTTCCTCAACATCTACGAACTCCAACCCCATCATCTTCCGGCGAACGCCATTACGTCCCTTTCTTCATTCGCCTCCACCGTAGAAGGGTATGTCGTCCTGTGGCCTACCAAAGAGCTCTGGATCCGGTTCTTTGGTCTACAAAGGAACGTGATTCTGAATAAACTGCTTGACCCGGAGGACAAACATCTGACACAATTTGGTGCTGCCTCTATTTGTCCCCGGAAACTATCCGTCTTTCCCTAGGTCACGGGGCTTGATTCCTACAAGGCCTGGGCCCAAACTTTCTTCTATGTCAGAAATGGCACGAATGAAGATCTGATTTGGCTGCGCCCCTATGCTCCGGGTCCTCCTAATCCGGATTTGTGGGACCGGGTTTCCAAAAAAAACACTGTCTTGGCGAATCAAGTCAACAAGCGGTTCAAGGAGTTGAAGGATTTGGGGCTGCACAACGAGGACGCGATGGTCACTTTCGTCCGCAGCCGGATCTCCCCTCTCCAGAAGCGCACACACAAGCTTTGCCACATGAGCTGGCGACTTGACCCCAACCGGACTTCCTCATTTGAATTGAATAACACCGAGATATTCCGCCGGGTCAAGGACCTCTTCATGACCGACAAAGACTTCTCCACTGATTGGGAGTGGGGGATGGAGCATTTCTGCCGGGACAAGCCTCCTCCTACGGTAGATCTCGTGATTCAATCTTTTTCCGAGTTATATCATATGTCGGAGTATGTTGTTTGTTTGATCCTTTTGTATTTCCTTCTTAGTTGTTTCTTTATCAAACCCTTGAATATGGCACCAAGCCTTCCCTCAAATGGGCGAAGGACCGACTTGCCTCGGACGAGGAGGAGCCGGATTAGGAAATGTTCCTGCCATTCCCTGATGCAACCAAGCGACCCACTGGTAACTTCTCTTCCTTAAGGGACTGGCCTGATGAGGAAGATGATTCCGATGTTGAGGTGATGGAAGCATTTGACGCTGTACCCCTTTCTGATGCATTTCCGGCTTCAGCTAACCCGGCAGGGCAGATCCATGAAGATCCACCTCTCGCCACGGGTGAGCCGGTCCTAGCCGTGTCTAAGAAACGGGCTGCCACTTCCGTTGCTTCCTCCGGACCTGCCAAGACGACCAAGAGGCGAAAGAAGTCCGCAGACAAGACCGCCACCAAGCCTCCAACTAAGGCCATAGTCCGGAGAGCTCGAAAGCCCAAGGAGTCTTTGACTTCTGATGAGTAAGTCACTTTTCTCTTTGTCTAGTTCTTTGCTTCATGCTATTCTATCTATATGCCTTTCTTTTGTTATAACTTGTTATTCATCATTTGATTCGGTAGGGCTGCGGTGGAGGTTCCCCAGAGCGGTTCCAGCATCACTTCGCCTCTCCGGCATACCCCATCTCCCCCTCGTGGCGACGATACACGCCCCCTAAGCCTCATTTAGGAGGGTTCAATGGCTGCTTCGGGTTCTAGCCCACCTCGTCTAGAGGAGGGCAACCTTGGAGCAGGGCGAAGTGGCTCTGCCAAGGCAGAGGATTCTCCCAGCTCTTCATCGGCTCAGCCGCAACCTGCCACCTCCGAGGTACCAACAACACCACCGCCAAGACCAACACCAGCACAAGCACTAGCGCCAGCACCAACAGCAGCACCACAAGTACCAGCAGCAGCACCAACTCCTTCCGCCTTGTCCGAGTCTTCCAAGACTCGGCGAGAAGACCCAACTAGCACCAAGGCTGCACCCAAGTCCAAACCCGCAGCTCAAACCTCAACCTCTCAGCAGCATCCCAAGGCTAAGAAAAGTTCTGACGCCGCCAGAGCAGCATCAATTGAGGTTGGACAGCGCACGCTCGCGTCCATGCTGCCGAAGAAAGATGCCTCCCCCGGGCCAGCTAGCATGCAACTTGCATTGCATACCAGCCCCGCTGCTGACCAAGTTGAAAGGAGGGAGGCCCACGCCAAGGGTTTGAGTGCTCCCCAGATGCTTAGTGGAGAGCTCTATCCTCCGTCCCTAATTGAGTACGTCAATAACTGGAACAAGACGGAGTTCGTCAATCCCAATGACGATCTTCCGGAGAAGTTTGGGCCCGCGGAGTTTGCCGCACAAATGAACACAGCAGCCAAGGCTATCAACCTTGCCGGCCGAATGATGGAGGTATGCTACTTTGTCTTTTCTTTAGCATGCACAAGTTCTTAGAGATATATCCATTAGTCCCCGAGCCTCCGGGGGAGTAACTTGTTACTCGGCCGGATGCTCCTTAGAGAATTAGCGTAGCTCCCTAGTAACTTTGGATAAGCACACACCTAGAGCCGGGTTAAGTTCCACTTGGCCCGGATCTTGTACACTTCGAATATGCACACACCTAGAGCCGGGTTAAGTTCCACTTGGCCCGGATCTTGTACGCTTCAAATATGCACACACCTAGAGCCGGGTTAAGTTCCACTTGGCCCGGATCTTGTACACTTCGAATATGCACACACCTAGAGCCGGGTTAAGTTCCACTTGGCCCGGATCTTGTACACTTCGAATATGCACACACCTAGAGCCGGGTTAAGTTCCACTTGGCCCGGATCTTGTACACTTCGAATATGCACACACCTAGAGCCGGGTTAAGTTCCACTTGGCCCGGATCTTGTACACTTCGAATATGCACACACCTAGAGCCAAGTTAAGTTCCACTTGGACCGGATCTTGTACACTTCGAATATGCACGTAATTAAGTCAACTTTGCTTTTCTCAGGTCACCACCAATCGTCGGAGTGCTGAGTTTCAGCGCCTCTTGGACACACACAAGGCGCTGCGCTCGAATCATTCTGTACTTCTTGCTGAGTTTGAAAAAAGGGGTAAGTTTTCCCTTTGCCTTCTTCCTTATCCTTCCTTGCTTTTCCGCCGAATTAATCTGTTATTCGGATTGGGCAGCCGAAGTGGAGGCCGAAAACACCATCATGAGGAAGAACTTGGATCAGATAAAAGGTAAGTCACTTCGGTTACTTAATTTCTGTGCTCTCTTTCCTTTCTCCTAAGCTCGGCAAATATTCATACCTCGGCTTTGCCGGGTCAACAAACTATTTCAGCATCCCTTGAAGATAGTGTGCCCATGCCTGATATGATGCTGCATTTTCTTGAACAAGCAGGGCAACACCAGGCCGAACTTAAGAAGAAGGATGATGAGCTCGCCCAACTCCGAGCCAAAGATGATGAAATTGCCAAGCTCAAGGCCGAGATGAAAAAACTTAAGGAGCTCCATAAGGTTGAGATGGACAAGGCTGGCCAAGATTTCACCGAGGAGCAAGAACGCCTCAAGCTTCAACTCACAAAAGATCAAGAGCTACTGAAGGAGGCCGACGTCAAGCTTGAATCGACAAATGCTGAACTTGAGATACTCTGGAAGAGGCGTGTTGATTGCACCACAGAGCTGACCCGGATCCACAATCATATCTCTCGTAAGTTCTTTTCCTTTAGCCGACATGAATCTCTCCGGGTCAACCTCCTTTACTCATTTCACTTGTCTTGTTTTCAAGCAAATTCCCAGAGGGCGATGCCATTGTTGTTGCTGCGGTTACCAAGTTCCGCTAGCAGAGGGGTACCCCAACTGGTCCTGGTGCTGAAAACATTCCTTATGATATGGAGGACTTGCTGGTCAGTTTATCCTCTCGCATTGAGATTGTGAAGAACTATGGTTCGGGGCTCCTAGATGCCGCTGTCCGGATTTTTCATGCACTATGGCCTGGTGAGGATGCTCCGGAGGGATCCACTGCCTTGATCAACAGATTCATGGATTGCGAGACCTAGCTTGACCTCTAGAGGGAATCTGCCGCACGCACCGGAGCTGAAACTGTTCTCCACTACGTTCTCACATGGTATGAGAAACTAAATCTGAATCTTCTCGAGTGCTTGCGCACCGGATCAAGGTGGTCAAATGATCCGGATTGGATAGCTCGGCACACTTGCGCCCATAACCTCATTCAGTTTGTCCCCATCCATCAATGGAACGAGGGACCAAGCTTTCTCGGTGCTGTTGACGACGAATATGTCGAAGATGGTTCAGATGAGGAGGAAGAGGACGAAGCCTTGGACGTCGAAGATAATGAAGATGACGATGAAGCTGAGGCCAGAGTTCCACCTGCTGGCGCTGAGTTACCTCCTCCTGCTGCTCCTTGAGCACCAAAAAACACTTTGAAATTTATCAGATCCCCAGTATGCCGGGTGCGGATGTATTAAGCATACTGATTATATTTTGCTACCAAGTTATTTATGCCGGATTATCTTGGGCATAGTCCCCGAGTTTCATTTTCTTGTTCCTTCAATTTCATGGCTTGGCTCGCGTCTACCTTGATTCGGTTTTGTGACTTACGAGTCCGAGTTTCAAAAATTGACTGAACAATACTTGGAAACTTTAGGCTTAGCTCAAAGTAATCCAGCATAGTAAACGTAAAGTAAACATAAGGTTAGTCCGAATAACAAATGTCGGCTCGATTAAGTTCTTTTCCTTAGTCGTTTTTCGTGTGCTACACAATTCCAAACTTGTTCTCTTGCTTGCCATGAAGCCAATTCTTGTTGGACAGCAGCAAGTCGAAGAGTTGAGTTTTTGGTGCTCACACACTACTAATCCGGCTTAGGTGGAGGCAACTTACGCCAGCCGACATAAAAATAAATAACAAGTACAGAAGATGACAAATATTATTAAGGCAGTCCCCAAGTTACTGCTCGAGGTGCCAAGATTTCATTGATAAACTCATTGCCGGCATACATACCGACGTATGAGAGACTTAGATACACACACTTCTTTGTTAAGTGTAGAATGGACGAAGTAGAGCTACATTCCATGGATGCTTAGATTCCTCGCCGGACCTGTCGGCCTTGTTCTTCTCCTGTGGTTTTGCATCGATGAGATAATAAGAGTCATTGTGCAATGCTTTGCTCACAATGAATGGCCCTTCCCATGGGGGGATAACTTATGCATGCCAGCGGTACGTTGTACCAGCCGGAGTACCAGATCACCTTCCCAGAAGATTCAGGGGTTTACTTTCCGGCTATGATAGTGTCGGAGATTTTGCTGATATATGGCGGATTTGGATAATGCCAGTTCTCTCGCTTCTTCCAGCAGATCAACATCATTTTGCCAGGCTTCTCGCACTTCGGCTTCTATGTATTGGGTGACTCTAGGCGAATCATGCTCTATGTCGGCTGGTAATACAGCTTCTGCCCCATATACCAGAAAGAATGGCATATAGCCTGTTGATCGGTTCGGAGTTGTTCTTAAACTCCACAATACCGCTGGTAGTTCTTCTATCCAGCACCCAGCTGATCTTTGCAGCGGCTCAATGAGTCGGGGTTTTATCCCGGATAACACTAATCCGTTGGATCTTTCCACTTGTCCGTTCGATGTGGGGTGGGCTACCGAGGCAACGTCCAGCCGGATCTTTTTATCTCGGCAGAATCACGCAAATGCTCCTTCAGCAAAATTGGTGCCGTTATCCGTTATGATGCTGTGTGGATAGCCATATCTCAAGATGATATCTTTGAGGAATGTCAAGGCTGTAGCTCCATCACATTTTCTTATTGGCTTTAATTCAATTCACTTTGTAAACTTGTCAACCATGACCAAGATATGGGTCATGTTCCCTCTCACCGGCTTAAATGGACCAACCATATCCAAACACCATACAGCAAATGGCCAGGTAATTGGTATGGTCTTGAGCTCTGACATTGGCATGTGTGTCTTGGTAGCATACCTCTGACAACCATTGCATTTTCTTACTAGATCTTCTGCTTGTTCCAAGGCACTTGGCCAGTAGAATCCATGCCGTAAAGCTTTTGCCACTAATGCTCTGGATGAGGCGTGATGTCCACATTCCCCTTGATGTATATCTCGGAGGATGTCAAGCCCTTCTTCCGGGTCAACACATCGCTAGAGGATGTTTGTGACGCTCCTCTTGTGTAGTTTGACATTGATAATCATGTATACCTTTGCGCGCCTCTGAATTTGCCTGGATAGCACCTCCTCATTGGGCAAAGTTCCATCCTTTAGGAATTGAAATATGGGCAGTGCCCACGCTGGTACAGCTCGCACCAGAAACACGTCCTCATCAATTTCCATTTGATCCACCGGCATAACCTCGGCCGGATCACGCTGCGCAGTCCCCGGGTTTCCTGAACCACTTCTCACATCAATGTCCATGGGTACAACTCCGGACTCCAGATCTGCCGGGATGAAAATTGACTCGGATTCCGGGGATGGCCTGATAGATGGTTTTCTGAGGTGCTCTAGTGCTACACCCGGTGGAATTGCTTGTCGGGTTGATCTGAGCTTCGACAATACATCGACATCCTTGTTTTCCAGCTAGGGTACATGGTGAAACTCGCATCCCTCAAAGTACCCTGATATCTTTTGCACATGAAATCTGTACAATGCCATTTTTGCATCCAAAGCATCCCATTGCCCTGAGACCTGCTGAACTACCAAATCTGAGTCGCCAAAGCATTGGATCCAACATATTCCAATTTCTTTTGCCACTTTGAGCCCATGCACAAGTGCTTCATATTCTGCAACATTGTTCGATCCTGCGAAATGGATCTGTAGCACATACTTCAGCTGGTCCTTTTTGGGTGAGGTAAGCACAACTCCGGCGCCTAACCCGGTTTTTTGTCTTTGGTCCGTCAAAATGCATTCTCCAGTAGTTCGGATCTGGCAATGGTGGCTCATATTGCATCTCAGCCCAATCCACAAAAAAGTCGGCCACGGCCTGAGACTTTATCGCATCTCTCTTGTCGTACTGCAGAGCATAAGGGGCTAGCTCAATTACCCATTTTGCGATCCGGCCGCTTGCGTCCTTGTTGCTCATTATCTCAGATATGGGGGCTTCACATATCACTTTTATGGGGTGTTCTTCAAAATAGTGCTTCAGTTTCTTTGCTGCCATATACACACCATATGCCATCTTCTGATAGTGAGGATAGTTTTGCTTTGATGCTAATAATACCTCACTCAGGTAATAGACTGGCCTTTGCACTGACTTACCCTCTTCCTCGTGCTCTACCACCACCATTGCACTTACAACTCGGTTGGTTGCGGCTATATAGAGCAATATTGGCTCTTTTGATAGTGGCGAGGCTAACACTGGTGCAGTGGCTAACATTTTCTTTAACTGGATGAAGGCTTCATTGGCCTACGGCATCCATACGAACTTGTCTGCCTTTTTCATTAGTTGATAGAGAGGCAATGCCTTTTCTCCCATCCGACATATAAACCGACTTAAGGATGCCAGACAGCCAGTGAACTTCTAGACATTGTTAAGACACTTCGGAAGTTCCATTCGCTCTATGGCTCAGATTTTAGTTGGGTTAGCTTCGATACCTCGGCTGGAGACAAGAAATCCGAGTAATTTTCCAGCTAGGACACCGAAGGTACATTTCTCTGGGTTAAGCTTCATTCGGAACCTCCTTAGATTCGCGAATGTTTGCCTGATATCATCAAGGAGCGTTTTGCTTTCCTTGGTTTTTATAACCACATCATCCACATATACTTGCACATTTCGGCTGATTTGGTCGTGTAAACATTTTTGCATACATCTTTGGTACGTTGCCCCTGCATTACGTAAACCAAAATGCATGGTGCAATAGCAATAAGCCCCGTACGGGGTAATAAACACAGTCTTTATTTGATCATTCAGGTTCAGAGGTACAGTAGAATCTATGACTTGATCTATCCTTGGCAGCAGGAATGGATCTTTTGGGCACGCCTTATTCAGGTTCGTGTAATCGATGCACATACGCCAAACCACTGCCACATTCGGATCATCTTTCTTCTTTTTCACCAGCACCGGATTAGATAGCCAATCCGGGTAAAGCACTTCCATGATGAATCCAGCCGCTAGGAGCCGTGCTATCTCATCTCCAATGACTTTTCTCCTGTCTTTGGCAAAGCGGCGGAGAGGTTGCTTCACCGGCTTTGCTCCGGGTCTCATGTTCAAAGAGTGGTCGGCCAACTCCCTCGGAACACCTTGCAAGTCCCGTGTGGACCAAGCAAAGATATCTCGATTCTCACGGAGGAAGTTGACGAGCTCGCTTTCCTATTTGTCATTTAACCTAGCACCAATCGTTACGGTGTGCTCTGGGAATAGATCATCAACAAGAACTTTCTTTGTATCCTTCGTTGCTTGAAATGAAACACTTCCATGCGGGTTAATCAGCGTCGGCATATACTGCTATGTGGATTGAGCCAATGTCGCTACTTCCTGGATCTTTCTCTTTTCTTGTGTGATAGCAAGTGACTCGGCTAGGTTAGACCTGGCTGACGCACACTCAATGGAACGTCGGAAATCTCCTGCAATGGTAATTACTCCATTTGGCCCGGGCAACTTCATCTTTAGGTAACTGATGTGACAACTTGCCATGAATTTGTTCAGGGCTGGCCTACCGAGTAACGCGTGATACGCGCTTTCTAAGTTTACAACCTCAAACTCCAAATTCTCAGTTCGGCAGTTATCTCTTGTGCCGAAGAGCACGTCAACCGGACCTTGCCAATGGGCTCACAGGTAATACTTGGCACGATGCCATGGAAAGTTGTCCTTGTAGCTTGGAGCATGTTCTCCGAGATACCCAACTTGCGCATTGTATTCACGTACATGATATTAATGTTGTTGCCATTGTCAATCAGCACCTTAGAAAATCTCACATTGATATTGGGCCCAATGAACGTTGGGTCCAGCACCAACGCATACGAACCAGGGCTTGGCATAAGCTTGGGATGATCCTTGATACTCCAGGTAATTTCCTGATACGACCAAGGCATATACCTCGTCACTGCCGGCATAAGCGCATTCACTTCCATATGTCTATGCTGCAAGCTCTTTCTGTCCGTTTCCTCCGTGGTAAACACATAGTAACTCTGGTGATGCTCTATGTATTCATTTCTCCCCTCATTTCCGGGGTACCTTTGATCTAGCTGATGCTGATTTTCCACCTGATGCACTGCATCCCTTCTCTCATGGTTTTCATACCTCGGCGGAGGTGGTGGCAACATTAACTGTTGCGTGTTCGCTCCGGAGAGCAATTGCTGCCGGGGTAACTCCTGCCGAGGTTGATCGTTCCGAGGTGCCTGAGCATTCCCCAAACCACTTTGTTCAATCTTCCTCATCAACTCGCATTGCCGAGTCGTGTGACCCGCCGGGTTACTCGGATTTGGCGTGTGAAATTTGCACGACTGATCTAGCATTGCCTCATACGTATACCTTGGCCGATCTTTCTTTTCTTGACATTGTTTCTTCTGCTCTGGCGTCCAAGTTTTCTTGCCATCGTTTCTTGGAGTCCATTGTTGCCCTCTAGTTTTCTGACGCTGATTACTCCATGCTCCGGGTTGATCTTGATTTACCGCTGCAACTTGTTGCAAACTGTATCTGTAATCCGGTCTATCATCTCTTCTCTTACCTCGGTAATCATTCCGCCGGGATGACCCGGCTCCATCTCGCTGGTAGTACTCCTCATTTGACTCGTTTGACATAATCCTAGGTTGAGTCGGATCACCCAAAGCATATGAATCAGCAATCCGGATTGTCTTTGCCAGTGTAGTTGGCATATCACTTTGTAGTCTTTGCCACATCATGCTTGCATATCTACACCCTTGTGCAAACCAAGCTATTGCTTGTGACTCAATCACGCCCTCACATGAGTTTCTCACGGTGCACCAGCGGGTCAAGAACTCCCTGTCTGTTTCATTTGGTCTCTGCTTGCACATCGCTAAGGTCTATGGCCTATTCGGCCTCTGATACGTGCTCGAGAAGTTACTGACAAACATTTCCTCAAAATCGATCCAACAGTTGATACTTCCGAGGGGTAAATTGTTTAACCATACCCTCGTTGGCCCCTCCAGCATCTGAGGCACGTATCTCACAGCCCATCTCAAGTTGCCTGTAGCAATTTTCACTGCCGTTGCATAGTTGATCAACCAATCCTCCGGCTTTGTGCTACCGTCATATGTTTTCGTGCTCTGAGTAACTGGAAGTTAGGTACTGGAGGTTCTTTCATGATCCGGGCCCAAAGCACGCTGGACCCGAAGGACCTTGCCCCTCAATATGCTCCGACCTATAGAGTCGATCCAGTTTTAACCTGGCGTCGTTAGGCATCAAGTTCCTGCTTCCCAACCTTGACCCTATCACGTGATAGTCCAGCCTAGGGTATCCTGCGTTCACCATTTCTGAATCACCATCATTGTATATATCTTGCTCTTGTGGAGCGCCTCTCCGTTGCATACCTTGGCCGGCACTTCGCTCTTGCCGTGGTATATTCCATCTTGTGGTTGCCTGCCGCTGTTGCCCCGCATTGTTGCATACTGCTGCTTCGACCGCATTGCCTTGTTCGCGGTTACCTCGGCCAGCTTCACCTCGGCTAACACTTCGTCAATCCTCATTTCCCTACACTGCTTTTCCTTTCCCTGCCCTTGCCGGGTCATAGGGGACTATCTGTTTGTTTCTCCTCGCCGATGTTACCACTTCCTCTCTTCTTGGGCCACCATGAGGGGACGATGCAGCTCCAGTAGATTTCTCCGAGTTACCTATCGCTGAATAAACGACTTTGGAAGCCCCAGCCCTTGCCGGCTTAGCCCTGAGCAACTCTTCATTCTGCCTGTTAGCGATCCGAACTAACTCATTGACCCTCTCCTGCTGTATTTGCCGGGCTTCACCCGTCAAACCTTCTAACTCAGACGCAGCTGCATCCGCAGCTCTGAGGTTCTTTGCCGGGGTACTGTACTTCGGCAGCCCCACGGACAAAATGTTCTCTGACTCCTCAACTATAGTATCACCCTCTTTGTTCATTTCACCGATGAGGTTTCTCCCCTTTACTTTTACAGCATCTACCTTATTTGCTCTTGCGTACTCACGCAGTGTCATGTTCAACGACTGCTGAGCCGCGGCTATCTTTTTCGCACCTTCTAGTATTTTTTGCCTACTTTCTTCTAACTCGGCCTGTGCCTGAGCCGGGTCTACCGCAGGTGCTATGGGGCTCTCTAGGCTATCTATCGCCTGCTGTAGCACGTTCTCTGGCCTCTCTAGTGGAGGACCTCTACTTTTCCTTGGTGCCTTGGGTGTTACCTCCGGATCTGGTGTCGGATCCTTGCTCGCGCCAGCGCTAGGCGCCGTCATCATCACCTCGGCACGGTCAGAGGAGCGAGTGATCCGCGCCCCGTGATCCGCGCTAAGGGGTGGCTCGCCTCCCCTGACGATGTGCCGCGGGTGAACGCACGACACATCGACGGCGATGTAGATCTTGTGAGCGCCAAGCTTGATGAAGAGGCCGTTGCGTGGAAGAGGTCGTCTGCCGAAGCAACCAGCGTTGTCGCTGACGTAGTCCAGCGCTCCAAAGCGCTGAACGAGCCTAGAGACGATGCGCTTGCCGTTGCCGATGAGGTTTCCCGTCCGGATCTTCACTCCTGCTAGCACCGCTAGCCCCACGGTGGGCGCCAACTGTCGTGGTGGTGTCACGGCAGATGCCATGGATAGGCTAAAGGTGGGGCCAATATGCACTAGAGGAATCTAGGGAGGGATAGTGTGGTGATTCCACACACGGAAGCTTTGTATTCACTAGGTTCCCAAGGTTTACAAATGCTCCTTGTTGGGGATATACTTTCCAGGTATCCTCACCGTTCCTCACTGACCAGAGTGGCCCACTTCGGGTTAGAGCTTTGCTTCACGGGCGGCCCAGTCACGGAGAAAGACGGAGTCCAATCCGGATACGGGAAGGCCCAGAAGACTTACCGACTTAGGCCCATAATGTTACTTGTAGTTCAAGATGTACTCTATAACCGACTCTTAGTCGTAGCCGGATAGATCTCTCTTGTAAACCCTAGGCCGGATATCTATATAAGCCGTCCTAGGGAGATCCTTTAGGGCACCCTTAATAGTCTACAATCTCAACTCGCACAGGCAAAACCCTTATAACCCATATTCCGGCTCTGCCGTATTACTGGATTGCTAGCAGGAGTAGGATCCGTCCAGAGCCGGCGGATTCGAACCTGGGTAAACTTGTGTGCTCACCGTCCCGAAATACCGTACGGCTCACACCCCTCTCTTCCGCACGCCTCGAGGACCCCCTCATGGCGTACTTGTCCTCAATCCGAGGATAGTTGGCGCCCACCGTGGGGCAAGTGAGCTTCGGATCTGCGTTTCGAGCGGAATCTGCAAGAATCGGAATCGGCGAGACTATCGCCATCGGTCGCGTCCTCTATGCCAGCGACGTCCCTCTCATTGTTCTCGACGAGACTTGGATTCTGGCTAGGGAGGCTGTGACTGCCTACACAATCATGTCTTTTGGCGAGATCGATGTTTACAACGGTTCCGCTGAACCTGCCCCACCCACCCCAGCGGTGATGATAGAGGCAGAAGAATCTTCTGGGTCCCCTTTGTCCGTGGAGGCGGCAGAGTTCTGGATCTCAGAAAACCCTAAACCCACCCAGCCCGCACCAGTTGTGGAGATAGTGGAGAAATCCGAGCCTGAAGAAGACCTAGCGGTCCAAGTCGAATCTGGAGTGGATCTCCCTGGAGGAGCCGGATCCCAGATCGACCCACCCACGGAAGTCAAAATCCAGGAGGAGCATATCAATGACACTGATTCCAGCTCTGATGATGCTGGGACAGACAGACCTTTCCTAAGGTACACACTACGACGTATGATTATGCAAGATGCAAGCACAGATGCAATTCTTGAGACCATCAAAAGTTTCGACATGGCTGATCGCGAAAGCCACAGGTACCTCAGGAAGCACGCGTCGCACTTTGTCGGGTACGTGGGATACGGATCCGGCTCTACTGATGCTGGAGAGAACACCGACTCTGTGCTGGAGGCAATCGGAACAAACGTTGACGTACCCGCATCCTCGGATGAATCGATGATGTCAGCAAATTTCCGGAAGTTCTCCACGGAATATGAAGAGGAGTACAACTCCAGGGCTACAGAAGAAGGAGAAGCCATGGATGAAGGATCCGGGGAACACTCTCCTAAAGCGCAGGATGACATGGACGTCATGGAAAACAAAAAAATTCTACCGTAAGAACGAACAAAACCCAGATCTAATCTAGATAAAAGCCAAGATCTAATCTATTAGATATGTGCAACGAGATAGATCTGTACTAACCCTTGTAGTTTCGAAAGCCTTATTCGAGATCGGATCTCGTGGTTGATGTAGTCGATCACTTGCCGATCTCAAGATCGAGTAGACGATCCTTCCGGCGCCGCGTTCCGGCAGCGCTTCCGCAGTCGGTCACATGTGCGGAGTCGAAGCAGACCTTCCTCTCCCCGTTCCAGCGAGCAGCAGAGGTAGTAGATCTCTCCAAGGAATCCCAGCAGCACGACGGCGTGGTGGTGGTGGAGTAGAGAATTCTGCAGGGCTTCGCCTAAGCCAGAGCAGATGGAAGGAGGAGGAGAGAGGCGGCTAGGGTTTGGAGTGGGAAGGGGCAAGGGGGGTGGAGCCTCCACCCCTCTATAAATAGAGGGAGGGGTGCGGCCTAGGGTTCCCACCCCTAGGCCCACCTCTTAGGGCCGGCGTACCAAGGAGCTTGGGGGGAGAGTCCTTCCCCCCCAAGTTTCCTTTACTTACCCTTTAAGTTTTCCCTTATCCTATCTTGGTTTTCAAGTAAACTCCAAAATATCTTCTAGAACCTTCTGGAACATTTCGAAACCTTCTAGAATCCCCATACAAACACTCCGGAACATTTTCTAACTTAGAAAATGATCCCCATTATATGAATCTTATTCCCCGGACAATTCCGGATCTCCTCGTGATGTCCCGGATCAAATCCGAGACTCCGAACAGCATTCGGTCTCCAACGCACATTCAATATCTACTTAAAACAACTTCGAACCTTAAGTGTGTCACCCTACGGTTCGTGAATATGTAGACATGATGGAGACACCTCTCTGATCAATAACCATCAGCGGGATCTGGAGATCCATAAAGGCTCCCACATACTCAACGATGACTTCGTGATTGATAGAACCATTAACATACGAAACCAATTGGTGGTCTTATTGACCATCAACACTTGGTGCTCCTTCTTCATCTCCACTTCAGCAGTTTTCAGCATGGACGATAGTTCAGGCAATGTCTTGTTCATGCAGTGCATATTGTAGTTCATCACAAAGTTCTTATAACTTGGTGGCAGTGATTGGAGGACACGGTGAATCCCTAACTCATTAGGAATCGTTATCCCCAACTCTTGGAGCTTATTTGCGTGCCCAGACATGGTGAGCACGTGCTTGCTAACGGAGCTACCCTCTTCCATCTTACAGTTAAAGAACTTTTTGGAGGCCTCATAGCTCTCCACGGCCGCGTGAGTCTCAAAAATGAGCTTGAGCTCCTTAATGATCTCGAACGGGTCGTGGTGCTCAAAGCGCTTCTGAAGCTCCATTTGTAAATCGTACAGGATGGCACACTGAAATATGGAGTAGTGATTTTTCCGAGTGGCGTAAACATTCTTTACGTCATCGGTGGCATCTTCTGCAGGTGGATCACCTAGCGGTGCTTCGAGCACATAGGTCAACTGACCAGCCCTGAGGACAATCTTCAGTCCACGGAGCCAGTCCGTGAAGTTGCTTCCATTGTTCTTAAGCTTTTCTTTCTCTAGGAACGCATTGAAATTGATGGAGAGGTTCGCCATAATCTACAACAAATTTGCAAGTAGTTTAGACTAAGTTTATGATAAATTGAGTTCAATTTTAATTCTTAATTAACTAGGTGAACTCCCACTCAAGATAACATCCCTCACATTGTCTTAGTGATTACACGAACCAAGTCCACTACACCAAGTCCGATCTTCACGAGAGAAGATGTAGTTTCATTGGCGAACAATCTTCATGTTCATCATATCATTTATATGACTCATGCTCTACCTTTCGGTATTCTGTGTTCCGAGACCATGTCTGTACATGCTAGGCTCGTCAAGATTAACCTTAGTTTCCGCATGTGCAAATCTGGCTTGCACCCGTTGTATGCACACGTAGAATCTATCACATCCGATCATCACGAGATGCTTCGAAATGACGAGTCTTAGCAACGGTGCCAACTAAGGACGAACACTTTATTACTTGATATTTAGTGAGAGGGATCATCTTATAATGCTACCGTCGCGATCTAAGCAATACAAGATGCATAAAGGATTAACATCACAGGCAATTCATAATTAGTGTGATATGATATGGCCCTTTCTTCTTATGCCTTTGATCTCCATCTCCAAAGCACGGACATGATCTCCATCATCACCAGCATTGCGTCAAGGTCGATGGCCACGTCATGGTTGTCCATCATCACTAGCAACTATTACAACTACTTGGAATAAAGCTATTACAAGATGAATAGACACGCATGTCTTAATGAATTAAAGACAACCATTAGGCTCCTTGCGGTGCCATATTACAACAAGGATCATTGCATACATCAAATATAATCACAATCACATGATGGCCATATCACATCACAAAACCCCTGCAAAAACAAGTTAGACGCCTCTAATTTTCTTTGCATGTTTTATGTGGTTTGGGGCTTTCGAATAAGAACGGATCTTACCTACGAAACTGAACCACAACGTTGATACAAGTGCCATCGAGTGCAAAGTGTAGATTGGATCTATACTATGGTGGGAGAAACAGACACCCGCAAAGCCACTTGTGCAAAGCAAGTTACACGTCAAGCGTGGAGCAAGTCTCATGTGCGATGACATGTAAGGTTAGCCCGAGCCGCTTCATCCCACCATACCGCAAGATGCAAAGTACACAAAGCAAAAGATGGCACGAGCACCAATGCCCACAAAACCATTGTGTTCTACTCATGCAATAGATCTACGCATAGACAAGGCTCTGATACCACTGATGGGTTCGTAGCATGGAAAACAAAAAAATTCTACCGTAAGAACGAACAAAACACAGATCTAATCTAGATAAAAGCCAAGATCTAATCTATTAGATATGTGCAACGAGATAGATCTGTACTAACCCTTGTAGTTTTGAAAGCCTTGTTCGAGATCGGATCTCGTGGTTGATGTAGTCGATCACTTGCCGATCTCAAGATCGAGTAGACGATCCTTCCGGCGCCGCGTTCCAGCAGCGCTTCCGCAGTAGGTCACATGTGCGGAGTCGAAGCAGACCTTCCTCTCCCTGTTCCAGCGAGCAACGGAGGTAGTAGATCTCTCCACGGAATCCCAGCAGCACGACGGCGTGGTGGTGGTGGTGGAGTAGAGAATTCTGCAGGGCTTCGCCTAAGCCAGAGCAGAGGGAAGGAGGAGGAGAGAGGCGGCTAGGGTTTGGAGTGGGAAGGGGCAAGGGGGGTGGCGCCTCCACCCCTCTATAAATAGAGGGAGGGGTGCGGCCTAGGGTTCCCACCCCTAGGCCCACCCCGTAGGGCAAGACACCAAGGAGCTTGGGGAGAGTCCTTCCCCAAGTTTCCTTTTACTTACCCTTTAAGTTTTCCTTATCCTATCTTGGTTTTCAAGTAAACTCCAAAATATCTTCTAGAACCTTCCTAACATTCAAACCTTCTAGAATCCCCATACAACACTCCTAACATTTCCTAACTTAGAAAATGATCCCCATTATATGAATCTTATTCCCCAGACAATTCCGGATCTCCTCGTGATGTCCCGGATCCAATCCGAGACTCCGAACAACATTCGGTCTCCAACGCACATTCAATATCTACTTAAAACAACTTCGAACCTTAAGTGTGTCACCCTACAGTTCGTGAATATGTAGACATGATGGAGACACCTCTCCGATCAATAACCATCAGCGGGATCTGGAGATCCATAAAGGCTCCCACATACTCAATGATGACTTCGTGATCGATAGAACCATTAACATACGAAACCAATTCCCTTTGTCACGCGATACTCTACTTATCCGAGGTTTGATCGTCGGTATCTCCATACCTAGTTCCACCTTGTTACTGATAAGTACTCTTTACTCGTTCCATGTTATGTCATCCCCTGTGACCTAGTCACATGCTTGCAAGCTAACTAGATGACATTCCACCGAGAGGGCCCAGAGCATATCTATCCGTCATATGGATGGACAAATCCCAATCTTGGTCCATGCGCTTCAACACATACTTTCAGAATACCCAATGACACCTTTATAACCACCCAGTTATGAAGCAATGTTTGATGTCATCAAAGTACCCATCCGGTGATGGTGATTAACATAACCTCATGGTCGAAGGATTATGTTACTATGCATTTGAAAGCTTGTAGCAATACGAACTTAATGACTTGATCTTCTGCTACGCTTACTATGGGTGTGTGTGTCCATCACATCATTCTCCTAATGATATAACCTTGTTATTAATGACATCCAATGTCCATGATCAGGAAACCATGATCATCAATTAACCAACAAGCTAGTTCAACAAGAGGCTTACTAGGGACTCTTTTATGTTTACAAAACACACAAGTATTAGTGTTTCCTTATAATACAATTATAGCATGGGATGCAAACATTCATCATAAACACAAAGATATAATAATAACCACTTTTATTATTGCCTCTTGGGAATATCTCCAACAGTCTCCCACTTGCACTAGAGTCAATAATCTAGATACATGGTAATATACCTAAGACCCATGGCGTTCTGGTGTTGGTCATGCTTTGCTCTAGGGAGAGGTTTAGTCAACGGATCTGCCACATTCAGATTAGTGTGTACTTTGAAAATCTTTATGTCACCATCTCGGACATACTCGCGAATAGCATGGAAACATAGCTTGATGTGCTTCAGCTTGCTATGTGACCTTGGCTCCTGTGCATTAGCTATGGCACCTGTGTTGACACAGTAGATAGCCATCGGGTCCAACACACTAGGAACCACACCAAGTTCAGTAATGAACTCCTTCATCCATATGGCTTCTTGTGCAACCTCTGAAGCAACTATGTATTCCGATTCAGTTGAAGATTTCGCCACAACGCTTTGCTTGGCACTCCTCCAGCTCACTGCAACACCATTTAAAATAAATACGATCTGATCAGTGACTTCGAGTCATCCGGATCGGTGTTGCAACTAGCATCGTGTAATCATACAACAAGCTGTTCATCACCTCCATAAGAAAGAACCATATCCTTAGTCCTATTTAGGTACTTTAGGATATTCTTGACCGCTGTCTAGTGCTCCATTCCAGGATCACTTTGATATCTGCTAGTCAAACTAACAGCATGTGCTATATCCGGTCTTGTACACAGCATGGCATACATGATAGAACCTATGGCCGACGCATAGGGAATATTATTCATCTTCTCTCTATCTTCTGACATAGCTGGACTTTGAGTCTTACTCAAGGTCTTACCTGACAACATGGGCACGAACCCTTTCTTGCTCTCTTCCATTCTAAACTTCTTTAGAACTTTGTCTAAGTATGTACTTTGTGAAAGCGCTATTAGACATCTTGATCTATCTCTATAAATCTTGATGCTTAGAATATATGCCGCTTCGCCAAGATCCTTCATTGAAAAACTATTATTCAAGTAGGCTTTGACACTATTAAGAAGTTCTATCATTCCCAATCAACAATATGTCATCTACATATAGTACTAGGAATGCCATAGAGCTCCCACTCACTTTCTTGTAAATACAAGCTTCTCCATAAGTTTGTATAAATCCAAAGTTTTTGATTACTTTATCAAAACGTTGATTCCAACTCTGGGATGCTTGCTTCAGTCCATAAATGGAGCGCTGAAGTTTGCATACCTTGTCAGCATCTTTAGGATCAACAAAACCCTTGGGTTGTACCATATACAACTCTTCCTCAATGTCACCATTAAGGAACGCCGTTTTGACATCCATCCGCCAAATCTCATAATCGAAATATGCAGCTATTGCTAACAAAATCCTTACAGACTTTAGCTTCGCTACTGGTGAGAAAGTCTCATCATAGTCAACTCCTTGAATTTGTCGGAACCCTTTCGCGACAAGTCGAGCTTTATAGACGGTAACATTACCATCAGCATCTGTTTTTCTTTTGAAAATCCATTTGTTCTCGACAGCCTTACGGCCATCCGGTAAGTCAACCAAAGTCCATACTTGGTTTTCGTACATGGATCCCATTTCGGATTTCATGGCTTCTAGCCATTTGTCGGAATCTGGGCTCACCATAGCTTCTTCATACGTCACAGGGTCATTAGTGTTGTCCACCAACATGACATTCAAGGCAGAGCCATACCAATCAGGAGTGGTACGAACCCTCGTTGACCTGCGAGGTTCAGCAGCAACTTCGTTTCAAGTTTCATGATCACCATCATGAGCTTCCTCTCCAATTGGTGCAGGCGGCACAAAAACATCTTCCGGTGCTGCGTGATGGGTTCGTAGCATGGAAAACAAAAAATTTCTACCGCAAGAACAAACAAAACCCAGATCTAATCTAGACAAAAGCCAAGATCTAATCTATTAGACATGAGCAACGAGATAGACCGGTACTAACCCTCGTAGAACCGAAAGCGTTACGAGATTAGATCTCGTGGATGATGTAGTCGATCACTTGCCGATCTCAAGATTGTGTGGATGATCCTTCCGGCGCCCAAGCGCTTCCACCTGACGGTCACACGGCAGTAGTCGGCACCTTCCTCTCCTCGTTCCAGCGAGCAGCGGAGGTAGTAGATCTTCTCCACGGAATCCCAGCAACACGACGGCATGGTGGTGGTGGTGGAGATGAGAATTATGCAGGGCTTCGCCTATGCCTGTGCAGAAGAAACGTGGAGGAGAGAGGCGGCTGAGATTGGGAGTTATGAGACAAGGTGCAAGAGGGGGCGCCCCTCCCTTCTATTTAAAGCAGGGAGGCGCGCCTGGGGAGGGGGAGTCCTAGTAGGACTCCCTCCTCCTTGGGTCAAGGGTTAGGGAGGAATCCTCCTCCACCTAATCCGTGTCTTGCCCCACTTTGTTTCTTTGATCCCTTTCTTGGTTTTCAAGCAAACTCAAGAAATCCTCTAGAACCTTCCAACATTCAAACCTTCTAGAATCTCCATACAAACACTCCTAACATTTCCTAACTTAGAAAATGATCCCCAATATATGAATCTCATTCTCCGGACCATTCCGGATCTCCTCGTGATGTCCAGGATCCATTCCGAGACTCCGAACAACATTCGGTCTCCAACGAAAATTCCATATCTACTTCAAACAACTTCGAACCTTAAGTGTGTCACCCTACGGTTCGTGAATATGCGTACATGATGAAGACACCTCCCATCAATAACCATCGGTGGGATCCGAGATCCATAACGGCTCCCACATACTCAATGATTACTTCGTGATCGATTGAACCAATTTACATACTGAAACCAATTCCCTTTGTCTCGACATTCTACTTATCCAAGGTTTGATCGGTATCTTCATACCTAGTTCTTCCTCACATCGATAAGTACTCTTTACTCGTTCCATGTTATGTCATCCCTTGTGACCTAGTCACATGCTTGCAAGCTATCTAGATGACATTCCACCGAGAGGGCCCAGAGTATATCTATCCGTCATATGGATGGACAAATCCCAATCTTGGTCTATGCGCTTCAACACATACTTTCAGAATACCCAATGACACCTTTATAACCGCCCGATTCACGGTAAGCGTTTGATGTCATCAAAGTACCCATCCGGTGATGGTGATTAACATAACCTCATGGTCGAAGGATTAGGTTACTATGTATTTCAAAGCTTACAGCAATACGAACTTAATGACTTGATCTTATGCTATGCTTACTATGGGTGTGTGTCCATCACATCATTCTCCTAATGATATAACCATGTTATTAATCACATCCAGTGTCCATGATCAGGAAACCATGATCATCAATCAATCAACAAGCTAGTTTAACAAGAGGCTTACCAGGGACTCTTTTATGTTTACAAAACACACAAGTATTAGTGTTTCCTAATAATACAACTATAGCATGAGATGTAAACATTCATCATAAACACAAAGATATAATAATAATCTCTTTTATTATTGCCTCTTGGGCATATCTCCAACACTGCGCTACTCTCAACTCCGAGATAAGGTTCAATAACCTCGTCGAGTTCTACTTTCCTTCCAGTCAATTCCTTCGAGAGAAACTCCTTCTCAAGAAAGGATCCATTCTTGGCAACGGAAACTTTGCCTTCGGATCTATGATAGAAGGTATACCCAATTGTTTCTTTAGGGTATCCTATGAAGACGCATTTCTCCGCTTTGGGTTCAAGCTTATCAGGTTGTAACTTCTTTACATACGCTTCGCAACCCTAAACTTTAAGGAACGACAACTTAGGTTTCTTTCCAAACCACAATTCATACGGTGTCGTTTCAACGGATTTAGATGGTGCCCTATTTAAAGTGAATGCAGTTGTCTCTAATGCATAGCCCCAAAATGATAGCGGTAAATCTGTAAGAGACATCATAGACCGAACCATATCTAAGAGAGTTCGATTACGACGTTCGGACACACCATTACGTTGTGGTGTTCTGGCGTGTCAATCATGAAAGTATTCCACATTTCTTTAAATGCATGCCAAACTCATAACTTAGATATTCACCTCCGCGGTCAGAACGTAGAAACTTAATCTTCTTGTTACGATGATTTTCCCCTTCACTTTGAAATTCCTTATACTTCTCGAAAGTTTCGGATTTATGTTTCATAAAGTAGACATACCCATATCTACTTAAGTCATCCGTGAAATTGAGAACATAACGATATCCACCACGCGACGCTACACTCATTGGACCGCACACATCGGTATGTATTATTTCCAATAAGTCTATAGCTCGCTCCATTATTCCAGAGAATGGAGTCTTAGTCATTTTTCCCATTAGACATGCTTCGCATCTTTCAAGTGATTCAAAATCAAGTGATTCAAGAAGTCCATCAAAATGGAGTTTCTTCATACGCTTCACTCCAATGTGACCAAGACGACTGTGCCACATGTATGTAGAATTATCATTCAATTTTGTTCGTTTAGCATCTATGTTGTGAACATGTGTATCACTACTATCGAGATTCAGTAAGAATAAACCATTCATCTCAGGTGCATTACCATAAAAGATATTACTCATATAGATCGAACAACCTTTATTCTCGGACTTAAAAGAGTAACCATCTCACAATAAACAAGATCCAGATATAATGTTCATGCTTAACGCAGGCACCAAATAACAATTATTCAAATTTAAAACTAATCCCGAAGGTAGATGTAGAGGGAGCGTGCCGACGGCGATCACATCAACCTTGGAGCCATTTCCAACGCGCATCGTCACCTCGTCTCTCGCCAGTCTTCGTTTATTCCGCAGCTCCTATTTCGAGTTACAAATATGAGCAACCGAACCAGTATCAAATACCCAGGCACTACTACGATTACTAGTAAGATACATATCAATAACATGTATATCGAATATACCTTTCTTCTTGATGTTGCCGTTCTTGATCTGCCAGTACTTGGGGCGATTCGCTTCCAGTGACCAGCACCCTTGCAGTAGAAGCATTCAGTTTCAGGCTTAGGACCAGCCTTAGGCTTCTTAGCAGGTGCGGCAGCTTTCTTACCGTCCTTCTTGAAGTTGCCCTTGTTCTTAGGCTTACCCTGTTTCTTGAAATTGGTGGTCTTATTGACCATCAACACTTGGTGCTCCTTCTTGATATCCACTTCAGCAGTTTTCAGCATGGACGATAGTTCAGGCAACGTCTTGTTCATGCAGTGCATATTGTAGTTCATCACAAAGTTCTTATAACTTGGTGGCAGTGACTGGAGGACACGGTGAATCCCTAACTCATTAGGAATCGTTATCCCCAACTCTTGGAGCTTGTTTGCGTGCCTAGACATGGTGAGCACGTGCTCGCTAACGGAGCTACCCTCTTCCATCTTACAGTTAAAGAACTTTTTGGAGGCCTCATAGCTCTCCACGGTCACGTGAGTCTCAAAAATGAGCTTGAGCTCCTTAATGATCTCGAATGGGTCGTGGTGCTCAAAGCGCTTCTGAAGCTCCGTTTGTAAACCGTACAGGATGGCACACTAAACTGTGGAGTAGTGATTTTTCCGAGTGGCGTAAACATTCTTTACGTCATCGGTGGCATCTTCTGCAGGTGGGTCACCTAGCGGTGCTTCGAGCACATAGGTCAACTGACCAGCCCTGAGGACAATCTTTAGTCCACGGAGCCAGTCCGTGAAGTTGCTTCCATTGTTCTTAAGCTTTTCTTTCTCTAGGAACGCATTGAAATTGATGGAGAGGTTCGCCATAATCTACAACAAATTTGCAAGTAGTTTAGACTAAGTTTATGATAAATTGAGTTCAATTTTAATTCTTATTTAACTAGGTGAACTCCCACTCAAGACAACATCCCTCACATTGTCTTAGTGATTACACGAACCAAGTCCACTACACCAAGTCCGATCTTCACGAGAGAAGATGTAGTTTCATTGGCGAACAATCTTCATGTTCATCATATCATTTATATGACTCATGCTCTACCTTTCGGTATTCCGTGTTCCGAGACCATGTCTGTACATGCTAGGCTCATCAAGATTAACCTTAGTTTCCGCATGTGCAAATCTGGCTTGCACCCGTTGTATGCACACGCAGAATCTATCACATCCGATCATCACGAGATGCTTCGAAATGACGAGTCTTAGCAACGGTGCCAACTAAGGACGAACACTTTATTACTTGATATTTAGTGAGAGGGATCATCTTATAATGCTACCGTCGCGATCTAAGCAATACAAGATGCATAAAGGATTAACATCACAGGCAATTCATAATTAGTGTGATATGATATGGCCCTTCCTTCTTATGCCTTTGATCTCCATCTCCAAAGCACGGACATGATCTCCATCATCACCAGCATTGCGTCAAGGTCGATTCTTGCCCGCTTCATGGTTGTCCATCATCACTAGCAACTATTACAACTACTTGGAATAAAGCTATTACAAGATGAATAGACACGCATGTCTTAACAGAATTAAAGACAACCATTAGGCTCCTGCCGGTTGCCATATTACAACAAGGATCATTGCATACATCAAATATAATCACAATCACATGATGGCCATATCACATCACAAAACCCCTGCAAAAACAAGTTAGACGCCTCTAATTTTCTTTGCATGTTTTACGTGGTTTGGGGCTTTCGAATAAGAACGGATCTTACCTACGAAACTGAACCACAACGTTGATACAAGTGCTATCGAGTGCAAAGTGTAGATTGGATCTATATTATGGTGGGAGAAACAGACACCCGCAAAGCCACTTGTGCAAAGCAAGTTACACGTCAAGCGTGGAGCAAGTCTCATGTGCGATGACATGTAAGGTTAACCCGAGCCGCTTCATCCCACCATACCGCAAGATGCAAAGTACACAAAGCAAAAGACGGCACGAGCACCAACGCACACAAAACCATTGTGTTCTACTCATGCAACAGATCTACGCATAGACAAGGCTCTGATACCACTGAAGGGTTCGTAGCATGGAAAACAAAAAAATTCTACCGTAAGAACGAACAAAACCCAGATCTAATCTAGATAAAAGCCAAGATCTAATCTATTAGATATGTGCAATGAGATAGATCTGTACTAACCCTTGTAGTTTCGAAAGCCTTGTCTGAGATCGGATCTCGTGGTTGATGTAGTCGATCACTTGCCGATCTCAAGATCGAGTAGACGATCCTTCCGCTGCTCGCGGCAGCTTCCGCGATCGGTCACACGCATGAGTCGAACCAGACCTTCCTCTCCCTGTTCCAGCGAGTAGCGGAGGTAGTAGATCTCTCCACGGAATCCCAGCAGCACGACGGCGTGGTGGTGGTGGTGGAGTAGAGAATTCTGCAGGGCTTCGCCTAAGCCAGAGCAGATGGAAGGAGGAGGAGAGAGGCTAGGGTTTGGAGTGGAAGGGCAAGGGGTGGCGCCTCCACCCTCTATAAATAGAGGGGGTGCCTAGGTTCCCACCCCTAGGCCCACCCTTAGGGCCGCACAAGACAAGGAGCTTGGGGGGAGAGTCCTTCCCCCCAAGTTTCCTTTACTTACCCTTTAAGTTTTCCCTTATCCTATCTTGGTTTTCAAGTAAACTCCAAAATATCTTCTAGAACCTTCCTAACATTCAAACCTTCTAGAATCCCCATACAAACACTCCTAACATTTCCTAACTTAGAAAATGATCCCCATTATATGAATCTTATTCCCCGGACAATTCCGGATCTCCTCGTGATGTCCCGGATCCAATCCGAGACTCCGAACAACATTCGGTCTCCAACGCACATTCAATATCTACTTAAAACAACTTCGAACCTTAAGTGTGTCACCCTACGGTTCGTGAATATGTAGACATGATGGAGACACCTCTCCGATCAATAACCATCAGCGGGATCTAGAGATCCATAAAGGCTCCCACATACTCAACGATGACTTCATGATCGATAGAACCATTAACATACGAAACCAATTCCCTTTGTCACGCGATACTCTACTTATCCGAGGTTTGATCGTCGGTATCTCCATACCTAGTTCCACCTTGTTCGATAAGTACTCTTTACTGCTCCATGTTATGTCATCCTCGTGACCTAGTCACATGCTTGCAAGCTAACTAGATGACATTCCACCGAGAGGGCCCAGAGCATATCTATCCGTCATATGGATGGACAAATCCCAATCTTGGTCCATGCGCTTCAACACATACTTTCAGAATACCCAATGACACCTTTATAACCACCCGATTCTAAGCGGTGTTTGATGTCATCAAAGTACCCATCCAGTGATGGTGATTAACATAACCTCATGGTCGAAGGATTAGGTTACTATGCATTTGAAAGCTTGTAGCAATACGAACTTAATGACTTGATCTTTTGCTACGCTTACTATGGGTGTGTGTCCATCACATCATTCTCCTAATGATATAACCTTGTTATTAATGACATCCAATGTCCATGATCAGGAAACCATGATCATCAATTAACCAACAAGCTAGTACAACAAGAGGCTTACTAGGGACTCTTTTATGTTTACAAAACACACAAGTATTAGTGTTTCCTTATAATAAAATTATAGCATGGGATGCAAACATTCATCATAAACACAAAGATATAATAATAACCACTTTTATTATTGCCTCTTGGGCATATCTCCAACACCCGCATCCTCGGATGAATCGATGACGTCAGCAAATTTCCGAAAGTTCTCCATGGAATATGAAGAGGAGTACAACTCTAGGGCTACAGAAGAAGGAGAAGCCATGGATGAAGGATCCGGGGAACACTCTCCTAAAGCGCAGGATGACATGGACGTCCGAGATAATCCTGAGGTCCAGATGTCCAAAAGTACCGATCAGAGCTTGACTCCGGGAAACGGACCCAAATCCGTCTTTGCTACCGGCGCTGCCAAGAAGGCAAAGAGGAAGAACAAGAAAAACAAGACCCCGACAAAATACCCTCTGGCAGAGGAGGTGATTGCCGAGGAATACGAAAAAGACTCGGATGGAGCACTTATCCCAGAAGAGACAAAAAAAGAAGAATCGGTGGATGGACACGTGATCACTGAAGGTGCGCGTAAACTCATCGATGCTGCATTAACCACACCCATCCCTACAATGGCATAACTTACTACTGAAGAGCTGGACGAAAGGGCCCAAGCCCTAGAAGCGCGTCGTCAACAACTCCTGGATGAAGCTAAAAACATCGAGGAGGAGAAGAAACACATGGCAACTAAAGATTACATGTCTCGGTTGCATCAGAAGACACGGAAGCGTCACACCAATGACGACCAATTCCCACATATCTATGTCGTCCTTTTCGGAGATGAGATGGGGAAGCCACGGAAAGATAGCAAAGGAGATTGGGTATATCCAACCCCAGTACAGAATACCGTGGCGGCCCGAGAAATTCTATCGGCTAATCCAGGACCAGAGGAGATCTGTTTAGGTATCAAACTACTCAACAAGGGACTGGAGCAGCAAAAGGTTGCCCTATCTAGAAGTCAAAAACTGGTCTCAGATTCCGACCAATGTCGCACAGATCCGGCATGGGCTGACGTAAGACCCCACCATGTCCCGGAGCAGCATTATCGCCCCGAACAATGGGAGGACAATTATTCGAGAACCGGATCGTCAGGATAGCATCACAGGACTACGCGAGACTGGGGCAACGTCGCACCAACGGCCGAGAAAGAGGCCGTCGCTGCTCTGAATCCGAGGAATCCTCCCCGATGAGAATCTAACGATCGAAGGGGAGAAGATAAAGAGAAACGTCGGGAGGAGGATCGTCAAAAAATGCCACCTCCTAGATATGCAAGCTGTCCGGCTGAGCCCCACCATGGTGGGAACGACGGACGAAGAAACGACGGAAACCATGCTGGGACAAGCCGGCAGGGGGCTCGTCATAGTCAAGACCCTCCCCGGAATCGGAATAATGACGTTCCGGACGGAGGCCGGCGATCAGCCGGAAACTATCCAGCTGCCCCACCCTCTCCACCACACAGTCATCACAACAGCTCCCAAGGAGGGCAAGGAGGACGACGTGGAGGAGGAGGTGGTGGAAGAAGCCGAAGTCCGGCTCCAAGGCAACGTAGCCACAGCCGACATTCGGGATGATCTTTATCCCTAAACGATGCAAGGCACAGGATCAACTCCAACATAGAGGCTCGGCGCTACGAAAACAATGATATCTACGTGGACCCAAAGTGCTTCGGACCACGCATCAAAGCTACAAAATTCCTGAAAGGATTTGCTATCTCAAGACATATCCAATCCTACGATGGCATTGCTAGGCCAGATACCTGGCTACAGGATTTCTTCCAAGCTTGCTGCATCGCTAAAGGCAGAAACAGCCTGGTCGCTACCCGATATCTCCCACTTATGTTGCGGAAGACGGCACGATCATGGCTCAATGAACTTCCGGAGAACACCATCCATAACTGGTATGACATGCAAAGTACGTTCTTTCGGAATTTCAAAGGCACATATCGGAGGCCCTGTACGGTCGGAGACCTACAGCGTTGCACCCAGAAAGCCGGAGAAACTTGCCGGGACTACCTCGGACGATGGGTCGACACCAAGAACTCCTGTGAAGGAGTGAATGATCAAACTACGATTGAAGCTTTCATTGCAGGTCTCCCAATTGGTCTACTGCGCCATCGCTTGAAGTGTGACAAGGTCACTGATTTGGGAGAGATGATAGAAACAGCGAGCAAGTATGTAGATGCTGATGACGATGCAGAGGGATTTCTCAATGCCCTAGTTGTGCCTTAGTCAGCAAAACAACCAAAGCAACAAGCTCAGAAGCGCAAAAATACCTCGGAGGAAAAACCCAATGCGAAAACGGCAGTGGTCACTACTACTTTCGGGTCTGGGGGGCGAGAAGGACGCGGCGGAGGCCGCGGGCATGGGCGTGGAACTTCAAGAGTCCAGGTTAGAGGAGACCAGCAACTAGGCAAAACCTACTCTTGGGCCGACATTGCCAATAACCCATGAGTGCATCACCTAGACGCCAATGGGGGCTCGTCCCACACCGACGCCGAATGTCGTTTCAATGACAACATCAAAAGAGATGACACCATGGGCTACAAAGCTAAGCGGAAGAAGGGAAAGAAGAATCCCGAAAATGAAAAAGAGACCAAGGAAGATTCCGACATGGAGGAAGCCGATGCTTCAAATCCCAAGTCGGAGGGGAAGAAAACTTTTCCCACCAAGGAGGACACATATGTCACTTTCCTCGGATCTCAACCAGCAAAGGTCAAGAAAGCAGTTCTACACGAGCTCAATGCAATAGTTCCAGCTGTCCCCCAATATCTGGACTGGTCGGAAGTGGCAATCACATTTGACCGCGATGATCATCCGCCTAAGTTACACAGGCGAGGAAAATACGCTTTAATCGTCAATCCACTGATTGTGATTCACGGTTTCTCAAGACCCTCATGGACGGTGGTAGCAGATCAATATTCTCTATGTCGAACGCCACGGATGAAGATCTCGGAAACACAGCTGAACCATAGCTCTGTGATCTTTCACAGAGTTGTCCCTGGAAGACAAGCTAATTCCCTGGGAGAGATCACTTTGGATGTTACCTTTGGAACTCCAAAGAACTATCGGACGGAGGCACTTTCCTTCTAAGTGGTCCCGTTCAAGAGCGCGTACCACGCTATATTCGGACGTCCGGCTTACTGGGATTTTATGGCTCGTCCGTGTTACATTTACAATATGATGAAAATTCCAGGTCCCAACAACGTGATCACCATCAGGGGAGACCCGAAGAAAGCGCGGGAGTGCGAGGATGGAAATGCCGCCTTTCTTTGAAGCCGTCTTTGCCCGCCAGAGTACCAGGAGATCAAGAAGAGCATAGATCCGTCTGAGATGCCCGCAACAAAGAAGGAGGTGACAAAGCCAAATCCTGAGTTCAAGGCATCAGAAGAGACGAAGAAGACGCCGTTGAAGGATGATGACCCCTCCAAGGTGACCCAGATAGGCGTAGGCCTAGGTAGCGCATAGGAAAGCGCGCTCGTCAAGTTCCTCCAAGCAAATCAAGATATCTTCGCATGGCAGCCATCTGACATGACCGGAGTACCTAGGGAACTTGCCGAGCACTCTCTAAATGTAAACCCGAACGCTAAACCCGTCAAACAGTCCCTACAATGATTTGGTGATGAAAAGCGTAAGGCAATAGCTAAGGAACTAGCATGGCTCGAGTTAGCCGGATTCATGGAAGAGGTCATCCACACTGAGTGGTCGGCCAATCCTGTAATGGTCCCTAAAAAGGACACCATTGATTTAAGGATGTGTGTTGATTATACTGCCTTGAACAAGGCTTGTCCAAAAGATCCGTTTGCTCTGCCTAGAATTGATCAAGTTATCGATTCTATGGCAGGCTCGGAACTCCTATGTTTTCTCGACGCATATTTCGGTTATCACCAAATCCGGATGAAGGAATCTGACAAAGTCAAAACTTCATTTATAACCCCCTTCAGAACCTTCTGTTTTGTTACGATGCCCTTTGGGATGAAGAACGCAGGAGCTACGTACCAGCGCACGATGCAGCGTTGCCTCCATGAACAACTTGGACGTAATGTACATGCATACGTGGATGATATTGCAGTAATGTCCAAAAAGAAGGAAACGCTGATTTCCGACTTGGAGGAAACATTTGCCAACCTACAAAAATACAACATCATGCTTAACCCGAAGAAGTGCTTCTTTGGAATACCAGCCGGAAATTTTTTAGGTTTCATCTTGTCTCAGAGAGGCATAGAGGTGAACCGAGACAAAATCAAGGCTATACTCAATATTTCCAGGCCAACTCGCTTGAAGGACGTACAAAGACTAACTGGTTGCATTGCTGCAGTCAGTCGGTTTGTAAGCCGGCTTGGTGAAAGAGCCGCACCATTATACAAACTCCTGAAAAAGACCAAAGATTTTGTTTGGACTGATGAAGCTGAAGCTGCACTGCAAGACCTGAAGAAAGTACTCTCATCTGCTCCTATCCTTGCAGCGCCGGAACCTCAAGAACCGATGTTGCTTTATCTTGCTGCAACAAATAAGGTTGTTAGTATCGTCATGGTGGTGGAGAGACCAGAGGAAAATTAGGAGCACCTGGTGCAGCGTCCGACTTACTTTATCAGTGAAGTCCTAACAGAGTCAAAACAGCGGTATCCGCATATATCAAAAGTTGGCTTATGGTGTTTTTCTAGCATCTCGTAAGTTGCGACACTACTTTCAGGAGCATCCGATTACCGTGGTGATCACAGCTCCCATGAGAGATATAATCAACAACAGTGATGCCACAGGACGCGTCGCCAAATGGGGCATAGAGCTTTCAGCTTTTGACATTGAGTATAAACCTCGGACAGCAATCAAATCCTAGATCCTTGCTGACTTTGTCGCTGATTGGACAGAGACGAAGGAGAACATGATCCTCCCTGAATCGGAATATTGGACCCTCTTCTTCGATGGGTCTAAGGCTCGCGGGGGCTCGGGGGCTAGCGTGGTGCTCAAGTCACCCCAAGGAGATAAACTTTTATATGTGTTGCAGATCCACTTCATAGCGACAAACAATATTGCCGAGTATGAAGCACTGCTGCATGGAATCCGGATTGCTAAGGATATTGGCATCCGACGTTTGATGTGTTACGGAGATTCGGATCTTGTTGCTCAACAAGTGTCGAATATTTGTAATGCAAATAAGCACATGGCAACATATAAAGCTGTCGTGGATGATCTATCTAAATCGTTCGAAGGATTTGAAGTTCAACATATTCCTCGAGCAGAAAATGAGGAAGCAGACGCACTATCTCAGATAGGTTCTGCGCAGGAAGAGGTCTCGGATGGCGCTTTTTTAGAACACCTTAAAGTTCCCTCAATAAAGGGAGTAGATGAGGAATATCCCACCAAATCCTACTCACCTTTGATAGCAGTTATGGCTGTGATTCCCAGCTAGACTCAACCCTACCTCGATTATTTGGAAGATGGCAAATTACCCGTAGACGAGGTGCTCAGCCGGCAGATTATCCGACGAGCAAAAGCCTATACTATTGTTAAAGGTGAGCTCTATAAGTGGAGTGTTTCTGGGGGTTTTCAGCGTTGTGTATCTCTGGAAGAAGGAGTGGAAATCTTAAGGGAAATCCACGAAGGCGAGTGTGGTCACCACGCTGTAGCCAAATCTTTAGTGGCAAAAGCTTTTAGACACGGATTTTTCTGGCTTACAGCTCAGGCAGATGTCGAACGATTAGTCAAGACGTGCAAAGGCTGCCAAAAGTACGCCAAACAAGCTCATGTTTCGGCTGATCAGTTGCGAACAATACCTATAATATGGCCCTTTGCGGTCTAGGGGCTTGATATGGTAGGACCTTTTAAACGAGCTCCAAGTGGATTTACTCACCTCTTAGTGATGGTGGATAAATTCACCAAATGGATTGAGGCTAAACCTGTCACTAGTTGTGATGGAGCAACAGCCAAAAGATTTGTCGAGGATGTTATAATCCGGTATGGTTATCCACATAGTATTATCACGGACAACGGGAGTAACTTCTCTATGGGAGAATTGGCCGAATTCTGCAACGAGCAAAATATCCGGCTTGACATTGCGTTAGTCGCACATCCATAGGCTAATGGACAAGTCGAAAGAGCAAATGGTTTAATCCTACAAGGCCTAAAACCGAGACTCGAAGCACCACTACGACGTGTTGTGGGGGCTCGGGCAGAGGAATTACCCTCTGTAATATGGATTTTACGAACGACTCCAAACAGGTCAACCGGATACACACCTTTCTTCTTGGTCTATGGTGCAAAAGAAGTTCTTCCTAGTGATTTGATTCACACCTCTCCTAGAGTGGCCGCGTATATTGAAGAGGATGCCGAGATTTCTCGACAAAATGATCTCGACTTAGTCGAAGAAGTTCGCGTCGTTGCTGAAATGAGATCTACAGCCTATCAGCAGAAGTTACGCAAGTATCATAGCCAGAGTCAGAAATAGATCCTTCAATAAAGGTGATTTGGTTCTCCGGCTTGTGCAACAAAGAAAGCACAAACTTTCCCCAGTATGGGAAGGGCCCTTTTTAGTTAGTCGAGTATTGCACAATGGATCGTACTACTTAACTGACATGAGGCTAGTCAAAGAAAGACCTGCAACTAAGAAGAGAAAGAGAGCTGGAGGCAGTACAAATCCGGATGAGTTAGACAGACCGTGGAATATTGCTCAGCTACGTCCCTTTTATTCTTAGTTTATCCTTCTTTGTAAACATATATATGTACATGTTCTGTGAGAAATAAAAGTTTTGGTTGCCTCAAGTTTTTTCTGAGAAGTTTTTACCATCTTATTTCCGAATGATCATGTCATAGTCAAAAATCCCAGAGTGCTTGAAAGTACTTTATGCTCATGCTCATTCTGGTTTAGATTTACGATTCTAAAATTGCTACCCCCGGGTATAACTCAAAAAAATTCTAGTCTTTACTCTGGTTATTTGTCTGATCGCTGGATGCGGGCATTTTCCGAGTAGTGAATTGTTGGTACTGGAAGCCAGCTTTGTTTCCGAGTTTAAACTGGTTTAGCAATTGAGCTCCGTTGCTCGGCAAATTTCCGGCAGAAGGTTTAGCCGGCTCACGAAAGGGACGAGGCAGAAAGCCAGATAAACGATAAGTAGGGACGAAAAAATACAAGTGCTTATGTAAACATTTCAGGCACACAAAAAATTTAAAGCCAAAAAGTGCTGAATAGATCAAAATCTTAGCACTAGCAAAATCATAGTACTTCATATTTACAGACGCATCATGTTTTTTCAGGATAATACAAATATTTTTGGCAATTTATGATGCAGGAGGAGATGAAGGAGCTGCCGGCTCGCTGGATACGCCGCCTTGATATCGTTCTAAGATGTCCGCATTCGAGGTGGTGCGTTCATCGTCAGAAACTTCTGCTGATTCTTCTGGAGGAGGAGGCGGAGTATCCACATGGGTGAAGAAGGGGATCTCGTAGCTGGTCAGGTCAGCCACGTGACACCCATATCCAGCGCAGGAGTGCATGATGGCTTGAAGGTCCTGCTCCTGGCCGTCTTCATCTACTTTGCAGTACCCTCTGGTCACTTGCCATATTTCCATGTTTCCATGGTGGCTCATGACCATGGTGAGAGTGTTTTGCGCAGCAGTCAGCGCGTAGGACATGTTCCAATCCTGAACAAGTTGCGGCATCTCCTTTGCCTTGTCCCGCACCTGAAAATCCGACATGCTAGGCATGTCCGGAATCTTGAGAGCTTCGCCAATGTCTTCAAGGGATTGGCGGAAGTCATGAAGCAGGTCACCGACTTGGGTAAGCCGGTGGGTACGGGGCTCGGTGGAGGAAGAGTCCGTCAAGTTCAGAGGACCTATACACAAAACAAGTCAAGAAAAGTCCGACATTTATAGAAGTCGAAGAAAGTGGAAAAGTCAGACAAATGGAACGTACCGAAAATGACGTCGTCGATTTTGGTCTTCTCTTCCCGAAGACTCTGGAGTTCATCTCGGAGCGCATCGGAAAGATCCTTCTCTCTGCTAAGCTCATTTTTGAGGTCCGAGATTGTTTTATCTTGAGCAGCGATCTTGCGATCACGCTCGTCAGTAGCCATGGAGGAGGACTCAAGGACTTGAGCAATGCTATTTTCATGATTTGCCTTGAGCTGGTCCAGCTCTTGGCGAAGCTCCTTGTTCTCCACCACCAAGGTCTTGAGGTTCTCGGCCTCTTCAATCATGGCGCAGGATTGTTTCACCAGCGCTGTAAGTCAAAAAGAACAACAGTTCAGAACAAAATCGACATTGAAAATACAAAGACAAGGTTTGAGTCTCGGAATGTTTACCTTCGGCCTCATCCTTAGCAACTTTAAGTTCAGCATTTTTAAGTCAGAGAGCCTTGATCTCTCCCTGCTTATCGTAGACATTCTTCAATAAATCCTGATTATAGGAATATACTTTATGTAAGTCAGAATACCCAAAGTCAGAAAGCTACTTAAGACTCGGGCTAATATTTTTGCTAAATATCAGCACGAGCCTTGGGGGCTACACTAGGTCATTCTTTGGCATCCTAATGAAGCATAAACCCGGATTGTTTATCCTACTTCATGCTTGGGTGCTAGAGGATATGATATAAAATACAATAAAGGAAAAACAGGAGTTGGAATTCCGACTTACATATTGTTCACGAGTGAGTTTATCCAAACCCGCGTTCACTTCAACGGCAACCTTCTCGGCGAGAGTCAAAGGAATCACTAGGGCTGTTGGAAGCTCACCAGTCCTAATCCTCTCATCGCGAAGGCGCACCTGGGCGAGAAGGTCAGAGAACTTGACGTCCTCTGCTTCTTGCGCTTCTTCTTCGGCAGATAAGTTTCTTTTCTCCAGGCATTGCCTGGCGAGCCGCTAGATTTCTTCAGCAGATTTCTGGGACAGGTCAAACTTGGCAAGTTCCGGATTGCTGATAAGGTTTTCGGCGAAGGTTTCTGCCGAGGGATCATTACCCAAAGAGGGTTCACCCTTATCTAAATCTGACTCACCCATAGTGACGTTAGTTTGCGACTCAAGGTTCACAGGCTCCGTTGAAGGAGCCGGATCTTCTGCGGCATCCGGGGAGATCACCGGCTTGTGGAAGGTTGAGGGGCAGGAGTCAGAGGAGCCACGGCAGGAGAAGCAATGGGAAGCTTCGTTTGTCACAGGGGCTTCGAAGAAGTTCCCTTCCCCTTGCCCTTGATGAGCAGTTTTGCTCTAAGAATGTAGTAAAGTCGGAAACATTATATCTCAGAAAGAAATTCGAGTAAAGTACAAAGGCGGAAGTTGTGATTGAAAGTTACCTCTTCACGACAGGCACCTCCTTTGTGCCAACGGCCACTGTCGGAGCTTTGCGCTTCTTGAGCGCAAGGTCCGGCAATGGGACCACCTCTGTCTCCTGAGAAAACTCAAGAGGATATCCTTCGAGCGAAGCAAGTTCCGACTCGGGGAGGTCAGCAAGCTGAAAATAAGAAAACATATCAGCATTGCAGTGTAACTCAAAGATTGAAACACATAAAAAGGTGTATTGATGGAAGCTTACCAACACTACGGGGTTTTCTGCCGTATGCATATCCAGAGAAACCTCCGGGATTCTCCTCTTGATCCGCTCCCTAATCAGCCACTTGACCTGGCTTATGTAGCCCTGTGTGGTGTAGGCTTTGGGGCTGATGCGGAGGGAGTCTTTCTTAGACGACATGATGGAATGCATCAGTCGAGTTCCGTGGTACTGAAGGGGCTGGATCCGACGTGAAACCCAGCACTGGACCAAGTCGGATCCCTTCAGACCCTTGTGTTTGATCAAGTATTCTATCCGCCTCTTAGCGAGGATCAGATCGTCGGTGAGAGCCGGAGCAGCCTCGTCCCAGGATGGTTGGGCCGTGGCAGCTCCGTCGATGAAAGTCGGCAAAGCAGTGGCTTTGCTGGGAGCCAGAATATCCCTATGATAGAAAAACGTGGCTGGCCATTGTTTGACCGAGTCACTAGCTAAAATTTTGGGATACAAGCGCTCACGTCTAAGATAAAAACTAATAGTACCGGTGATGTAAGGAACACCGGCGGTAATGGAGTTTCTCCGGACATGAAAATAGTACTGGAATAGAGTCAAACTCGGCCTAATGCCGAGAAAGCCCTCACACAACAAAGCATACGCGCTCATCTCTAAGAGAGAGTTGGGAGGAAGATGATGGAGTTGAAACCCGTAATGATCAATCACCTCGGAGAAGAACTCCGAGGGAGGAAACGACAAACCTCTGTCGAGGTGGGTGCCGAAGTGGACCCGCTCGCCGTCGTGCGGGTTAGGGATGGTTTCCCCGAAGCCGCTCCGCTAGTCATCGGCACAGAGGAGCCCTTCTTTCTCCATGTTCTTGAGACCCTTGTCGTTGAGCGCGCAGGGAATCCAGAGCCCACGAAAGCTCTCTTTCTCCGCCACCGCTTCCGTCACCGCCGCCGCCGCTGCCGCTGCCGCCAAGCCGGAAGAGGAAGATGATGCCATTTCTCCGGCGAGCAGTTGACCTAGAATGGGCAGCGCTAGGAGTTCTTTGGGGAGGAACGGGGGAGCTCTGTGCGCGCAGAGAGATTGGAAGGAGAGGAAAAGGCAAAGGACAGGTGAAAGGAGAAGGAGAAAATCCTAACCCCTTATATCCACCTAACTGCGCCAAGATTCGTGCAAAAGCTACAGTGTAACCGCCACACATCGTGGAAGGAACTGGGAAGGACCCCACGCGATGATTATGTCGCCTCGATCTCCGCGCATGCATTGAAACGGCGCCTCGGTTCCGCGAACCGCGGACCCACCAACGGTCGTGCTGACGAAATGCCTGTCAGATGATGTGACTTGACCATGACTTGTGTCAGGTGGCGTTAGAGACCAAGTTCCGGCTTAGTTTGAAATCAAGCTAGAAAACCCGAGTAACGTGTTGATAGGTCCGACTTATTTTTAAGACCCGGATCGTATTTTTTGTTGTGAAGTTTTAGGAACCCTTCAAGATTCTGCAAGCCGAAGATCAAGCTAGACGATGATAAATCCGACTTTCAATCTTGGAGGCCTCCGGGGGCTACTGTTGGGGATATACTTTCCGGGTATCCTCACCGTTCCTCACTGACCAGGGTGGCCCACTTCGGGTTAGAGCTTTGCTTCACGGGTGGCCCAGTCAGGGAGAAAGACAGAGTCCAATCTGGCTACGGGAAGGCCTAGAAGACTTACCGACTTAGGCCCATAATGTTACTTGTAGTTCAAGATGTACTCTGTAACCGACTCTTAGTCGTAGCGGGATAGATCTCTCTTGTAAACCCTAGGCTGGATATCTCTATAAGCCATCCTAGGGAGAGCCTTTAGGGCACCCTTAATAGTCTACAATCTCAACTCGCACATGCAAAACCCTTGTAACCCATATTCCGGATCTACCGACATCGATTGCTAGGGAGTAGGATCCCCAAAGCATGGATTCAACAGGTAAACTTATGTGCTCATCGTCCCGGAATACTGTACGTCTCACACCCCTCTCTTCCGCATGCCTCGAGGACCCCCTCATGGCGTACTTGTCCTCAATCCGACGACACTCCTTGAGCTGTATTGGGGAGAGGAGGAAGAAAGAACTCTCTTACTCTCACCACTACCTATCTCCAAGGAACCAACTACTCAAATGCCAACCCCTTCTACAGAGGCCCTAGCGCTCCTTATAAAGGGGAGGCTAAGTCTCCAATTAGGGCATACGTGGAGGCATATTCCTAAGCCTCTGCGGCGCCAGCGTCATCCGACACAAGGAGCGTCACCCTTGTCAGCCACGCCTCAGTGGTCCTTCCCTCTGTCCGCTTCGCTCACGCTCCAGCGTACAGTGACCACCTTTTGACCAGCGAGATACCTTCCTTCTCGTGCAAGCCTGATATAACCCGGATCGTACCTGGTTAATCCGACCCCATGGGTACCTGCATACAAGTTGCAATATACCTGCTAGCATACGACATACGTCGGTCGGGGCTCAGTTAGGCGGACAGCCTCCGGTCCAGGTTACGTCGTGATTCGGCCTGCCTTGAAGTGACTCGGCCAGCATTCGCTTTGACCTTGCCGTACTTCGGCTAACTCGGTCTCTATACCCCGGCGTGACCCTACCCGGGGGTATCCCCCCAACAGTGGTTCGCCCCACCCTACATTCTGCCTTCACCATCTCCGCCCCCACGCGCTCTGCTTGCCCTACTATGCCTTCGCCTGCTTGCTATGGAGAACGCCGCGCCGCCCGCTCGAGGTCGCCAGAGACACGAGCCCCCGCTTCTCAGCGCCCGCAGCGACGACCGACGAGGAGGTGATGGCGTCTGAGCGTGGCACCTGGTGCGGTTCATTAGTGACGGAGGACCACATCACGAAGTATTGCGCGACACGAGTTCTGCCGCCGGAGTCAGAGGTGGCGGTGTGGCTCGCGCCGCCATAGGAGGAGTCGCCGCACCCCTCCTCTGGTATATTAGGCATAGAAATAATTAATGGAGCATGATATGATAAGCAAATGACACAATTTATATTGCTAAAAAGTGTTTATATCATAGCCATCAACTTCCCCAAGCTAGATCTTGCTCGTCCTCGTCAAAAGGGATTGATAACTTAATGGATGTGATCTTGCTTATCATTGGAAATCAATGCATCATATCCTTGTTTTCCTGCAAGCTCAAAGTAAGAGAGCACATAATCATACAAGGCAATATAAGCTTAGTTATATTATTCCAAACCACTAGAGATTTGTCAAAAACTTCTATGCCCCATGTCAAAGTTAAATCTAGCTTTCAAGTAAACTTGTGATCCTTCTATACATACTTTATTGTATTTTTGTATTTTTATTTGTATAAGGCAAAGCTGAACACGGTTAGTTGTCAATCATAAATAGAAATAGATTTTTCCAATGCTGCCCACTCATGCCATCTATTAAAGTCTCTCAAGTGCAAACTTCGATTGTTGAGCTCATAGAAAATATATTTCTTAGTAACGAGACCATGCCAAAAGAGTGGTATATGTTCAATCGAGACTGTGCAGGCTAGGAAGGACACTCATGACCATTACAAGGGTTTCCCTTTTTGGTATAATGATTTCTCATAGCGGTCAGAGGAGTATTCCAACTTTTTCTTTTCACACAGGCCCATGAGAATACCAATGCATACCCAAATATAGCATTTTTGCGACATATATTGGGCAACTCATAGCCAAACTCCAAGAGTTTCCTCTTTTTGGATTGTTCAAATGCCAGCAGAGTTGTTATCATCCCGTGTTGTGCGACAGTGGTGCAAGACACGCATAAAGCAATATCTCACTTTGATTTCCAAGACAAAATTTTGGCATATATAATCTCGAAACTTTGAAACATCATTTCTTATTTGACAACTCACTAATACATTGCAAACGTATCTATAATTTTTGATGTTCCATGCTTGTTTAGTATCTACTTTCTTATGTTTTGTCTACATTTTGAGATACTTTTATACATTTTCTGGAACTAACCTATTAACAAGATGCCATAGTGCCACTTGACTGTTTTCTTCTGTTTTTGGTTCCAGAAAAGCCAGAAAATGAATATTCTCGGAATTGGACGGGACAAAAGCCAAAGTCAATATTTTACCGGAAGACACATGGAGTGCAAAGGAGAGACGAAGGGGGGCCACAGGGCAGCCACACCCCCTTGGCGCGGGCAGCCCTAGGCCGCGCTAGGGCATGGTGTGGGCCCCTGGCACTCCACCGACCTTGCCCCTTCGCCTATAAGAAGCCTCCGATGCAGAAACCCTAAATAATCAAGCCTCCAGCCATGAAAAGTTCCGCAATGCCGCCGCCACCGAAGGGGAGATTCGGGGGATAGAAAGTCTCTGTTCCGGCACCCTGCCGCGATGGGGAAGTGCCCCCGGAGCCATCTCCATCGATCTCCACCACTATCTCCATCACCGTTGCTGATTCCGATGATGATGAGGGAGTAGTTCTTCCTCGAGGCTAAGGGTTCTACCGGTAGCTATGTGTTCATCTCTCTCTATGCATGATCATATTGTGATCATGAGCTTTGTAATCAAGTAGATCCACCTTGCTACTCAAGTGCTTTAATAGGTCTCTGCTCTCCCCATGTCTGTGAAAGTGACAGCATACACACCATGGTGGCACTTAGGCTAGAGATTAAAAATACTTGTTATGAGTTATATTTGTATTTGGATGTTTCTATGAAATTGTGGTGTTTGTTGGAACCATCTAGAGCTCAAGGTGATAGTGTGGGGTTACCTACATGGGGAAAGCGAACTTTGAGGTGTGGTGTTATAGCCCTACCATGGATTAGAGTGTCCAACCGGAGAGTAGTTCAGAGTAGTATCATGAAGAGAAGATATTTATATGAGAGTGTTCACTAGCGAAAGTATGATCCCTAGGCCTTGTTTCTAAGCATTGAAACACCGTTTGCAACTAGATCTGTTACATATTTGCTTGCTTCCATCTTTATTTTAGTTTGCCTTTAGTCTTTTCCCACGTCAACCACGCGCCATCAAAGCTATTTTCTGGCACCGTTACCACTTATAATTATCCATACCACTTGTATTTCACTATCTCTTCGCCGAACTAGTGCACCTATACACCTGACAAGTGTATTAGGTGTGTTGGGGACACAAGAGACTTCTTGTATCTTGATTGCAGGGTTGATTGGGAGGGATACCTTTGACCACTTCCTCCCTGAGTTCTATAAACCTTGGGTAATCCACTTAAGGGAAACTTGTTGTTGTTCAACAAACCTCTGCACTTGGAGTCCCAACAACTGTCTACAAGAATAGAAGTGCGTAGACATCAAGCTATTTTCCTACTGTTGTCGGGAGGTAAGGTAAAAGGTACTCACATCCTCCAGTGTGAGTGCTCAAAGTTATTTCCTTTAGATTATGCAATTTTTTCTTTTTGTTTCTTGTTTTCACTAGTTAGGCTTAATGGAAAACAACAACAAAATTAGAGAGCTTTATAGTATTTATCTTGAGTTAGGACATGAAGTGTTTGAAGAGAAAACTAAAAAACCTATGGAACTTTATTTGCATGCTAATAGAAATGTTATTAGTATGAATTCTTTGAACACCATTATTTCTAATGCTATGTAAAATTCTAAGCTTGGGGAAGCTAGTTTTTGTGAAAATGATCTTTTTAGTTCCCCAGCTTTGGAAGATAGCTATTCTATTGCTTATGATGATACTATGCCTATAATATATGATGATTACAATGATGAATATGATATTTTCAGTCCACCTACTATTGAGGAGGAAATTAATTATGATTGCAATATGCCTCCTATATTTGATGATTATGGTGATGAGAATAATAATGATAGCTATTTTGTTGAATTTGCTTCTACTACAATTAATAAGAATGATTATGCTTATGTGGAGAGTAATAATTATTATATGCATGTGGATCATGATAAGAATGTTTTATGTCATAGTTATATTGTTAATTTTATTCATGATGCTACTGAAAGTTATTATGAGAGAGGGAAACATGGTTTTATGCATCTCAATAATATTAAGTTTCCCCTCTTTATGTTGAAAGTCTTGAAGTTGCACTTGTTTTGCTTTACTATGCTTGTTGCTTTGTGATTTCATGACTTGTTTCTTTACAAGATTCCTATGCATAGGAAGTGGGTTAGACTTAAATGTGCTTTGAATTTGCTTCTTGATGCTCTCATTTACTTCAATTCATATTTCTTATGTGAGCATCTTCTCAAACTATCATGCCTAACTTAAAGGCGTTAAAGAAAAGTACTTATTGGGAGATAACCCAAAAGTTTTAGTTGAGTCTTGGAAGTTAGTACTTCTGTAATAACCTCTCCTTATCCTTTTTGTGTGGTTTTTGTGCCAAGAATAACCTCTAATGAGAGGGAAGTAAGATTTGGGGAAGTGCTGTCTCGAAACAGATTTTTGTGCTTCACTGTAAAAATTCGTGAAAAATCTCTGTATGTCGGATTGAGCTGTAATGTTCTGAATAAATCCCCCAGGTTGTTAGCTAACTTTAGTTAGTTCAACACTTTTCGATTTGAGCAACCTAAGGTCTTCGAAAAAATCGGTTTTCACCTGCTGGTCTGTTTTGACAGATTTCTGTCATTATTTGCATTTGCCTCTTTATCGATTTCTTTTTGAGTTCTCTTTGATCATTTGAACTTTTTAAAGTAAGTGCTACAATAGCTTTTGTTTTAATGGAAGTTTTACTTGTGTTGAAACTGAACCAAAAAGACTTATTATCTTGAGTACACTAATGTTGCTAATGAAGATTGTGTGAAGTTTTGTATGAAGGAAAATTTTCAGGTGTATGGAGAGAATGATGTAATGAGATGAAGAATGGACTAAAGCTCAATCTTGGAGATGACACGCGTGTCACCCCAAGAAATATTCAAGAGGTACAAGCGTCAAAGCTTGGGGATGCCCAAGGCATCCCCTTCTTCATCAATAAAAATCTCAGGTCTTTCTAGACACTTCATTTTTATTGTTTCATGCACTGTTGTGTTGTTCTTGGAGCGTCTTTGTTTTTGTTTTTAGTTTTATTTTGTTTGGTTTGATTAAATAAGTTGGTTGGATCCCAACACACTTCTTTTGGAGAGAGACACACCTCGTTATTCATTGCCTAGAACACTCTAGTTTTCATTCTTATTATTTTGTGAGTGTTCTCTTTTGCTAGCACTGTGTTTAGCCTTAGTTTTCTTGTGCTTTCAGCTTAGAACTTTAGTTCTTCTTTTTGGATTTGTGATACAAGCTCACTGATATTTATTTATTATCATCTTTGTGAGTTTTTTCAAATAGGTTGATTTGGATTGGAAAAGAGTAGGAAAGTTCATGCTTAAGTGGTATAAAAGGAGCTTGTTTTTGACTGTGACTTAGACTTTATCATGTCATGCTTGATATTGTTTTGGCTTTATGCTTAGGAATTATTGTTGTAGCATGAAATGTTATAAACAATTGAGATTGCTTAATGTGCCTTGAAAGAATCATGTGTTGTTTTAGCATATTAAAGCATAGTATTGTGGTATTCTCCTTTGATGCTTTATTTGGGTTGACTTGGCGCATGCTCACACCATGTTAAGACTATACCAAGTCACCATAGCCTCTATGATCATTTAGTTTTTGACTTGTAATATCACTTTATGCTTTAATTAATGATATTTTGTCGCTTTGCTTGATTATGGCCATTAGTGCTCTCTTAGTTGGTCGCTCTCAGTCTTTTGCTAGCCTCCATACCAAGTATGAGTTCCACTCATGCATCCAACTCCAAATAAAACCAAGTTATTTCAAAGAGTCCACCATACCTACCTATTAGCATTTGCTATTCCAAGTATATTCATATTTTTATCTACCTTCTGAATTAAACTTATTATGTGAAAATTAGTGATTAAAGATCTCATGAACTTGATGGCACACTTTACTTTTCTTGCCCCTAATAAACTTGAACCATTGTGTCATCTATGTTGTATATGCTTGCACTTATACGTTGGTATTAGCAGAACCATGCTGTCATGGGGAACGCTTTCAACATTGCACTTGTACATTGTACCCAGTTGATATCATGATCTTTTGTTTATGGATGTCGTTTGTGTGAAATGAAAGGGGAGCTTGTAAGTCCATGGAGTTATGTATGTGTGTTAGAGAAACGCCTGGGCCGCTGGTCTAATCCATGCCTAATCATGGTGGAAACCTGCAGCGTAACCATAATGAGCAATCTATGAAGCATTCTTCTTATAAAAAAAGAGATGAGAAAAGAGGAAAGAGAGAAAAAAACACCATTTTCCCATGGTAAATAAGAAGATTGTTGAGATGCTTATTGTCTGCTTGCCTTGTCATTTTGATATGGGGATTCTTCCGTATCATCGGGCAAGGGGTACCCCGTTGGCGGTTCTCTATGATACACATGTACTTACTATGACAAGAACTTACCGGTAACTAAACTTGAGTAGCATGAGGAGCGGCCCTCGTATTCCAGGGACATGAGATTACCAACTTATACTTTGTCAAGCATATACTCCATGGTTTGTTCACTTTAACCTTAATCACTTCAAGATGCTTATGATAGGGGCAATGAGAGCTGAAAGCTAATAAGTACCATAATTTTTGGAAGCTCTTTATGAGACTTGAATCTCTGCTTCCTTCTATGAAGGCCTTTCTCTTACTTTTATGTTGAGTCTCCACCTTCTATCTTTATGCACCAATTAAGAGAGCATAGTTGTCATTCTTAGTTCTATGTGCATTGTCCCAAAACTTATTTATTGATTTATAATGTTGATATTGCTTGTTCTTGAACTATTTGTATCTAGTCAGCCTTATGAACTTTGAAGGTGTCCTATGCATTTATGTTTTGCTACTCCATGAGGGACAAGCTGAATGCCACTATGCTATGTTTTCTATATGTGAAACAAACAAACGTCTTTCAAAGTATTGTTATTCATGAATCTTTTGTTTGTACCTTTTCATGTTATAACATAGTTGCTATGTCTTACTGTTAGAACTATATCTTTCATGCTATGTTAAAGTACTATGATCCCAGCTATCCATGTTCTACAAATACTTTGATCAAGATTATGATGGTGCATGTCACCTCAAAAATTATTCTTTTTATCACTTACCTACTCGAGGACGAGCAGGAGTTAAGCTTGGGGATGTTGATATGTTGCAAACGTATCTATAATTTTTGATGTTCCATGCTTGTTTAGTATCTTCTTTCTTATGTTTTGTCTACATTTTGAGATACTTTTATACATTTTCCGGAACTAATCTATTAATAAGATGCCACAGTGCCAGTTGCCTGTTTTCTTCTGTTTTTGGTTCCAGAAAAGCCAGAAAATGAATATTCTCGGAATTGGACGGGACAAAAGCCAAAGTCAATATTTTACCGGAAGACACATGGAGTCCGAAGGAGAGACGAATGGGGGCCACAGGGCGGCCACACCCCCTCGGTGCGGGCAGCCCTAGGCTGCGCCAGGGCATGGTGTGGGCCCCCTGGCACTCCACCGACCTTGCCCCTTCGCCTATAAGAAGCCTCCGATGCAGAAACCCTAAATAATCAAGCCCCCAGTCATGAAAAGTTCCGCAGCGCCGCTGCCACTGAAGGTGAGATTCGGGGGATAGAAAGTCTCTGTTCCGGCACCCTGCCAGGACGGGGAAGTGCCCTGGAGCCATCTCCATCAATCTCCACCACCATCTCCATCACCGTTGCTGATTCCCATGATGATGATGGAGTAGTTCTTCCTCGAGGCTAAGGGTTCTACCGGTAGCTATGTGTTCATCTCTCTCTATGCATGATCATATTGTGATCATGAGCTTTGTAATCAAGTAGATCCACCTTGCTACCCAAGTGCTTTAATAGATCTCTGCTCTCCCCATGTGTGTGAAAGTGACAGCGTGCACACCATGGTGGCACTTAGGCTAGAGATTATAAATACTTGTTCTGAGTTATATTTGGAGTTGGATGTGTTTCTATGAAATTGTGGTGTTTGTTGGAACCATCTAGAGCTTAAGGTGACAGTGTGGGGTTACCTAGATGGGGAAAGCGAACTTTGAGGTGTGCTGTTATATCCCTACCATGGATTAGAGTGTCCAACCAGATAGTAGTTCAGAGTAGTATCATGAAGAGAAGATATTTATATGAGAGTGTTCACTAGAGAAATTATGATCCCTAGGCCTTGTTTCTAAGCATTGAATTGTTTCTAAGCATTGAAACAGCGTTTGCAACTAGATTTGTTACATGGTTGCTTGCTTCCATCTTTATTTCAGTTTGCCTTTAGTCTTTTCCCACGTCAACCACGCGCCATCAAAGCTATTTTTTGGCACCGTTACCACTTATAATTATCATACCACTTGTATTTCACTATCTCTTCGCCGAACTAGTGCACCTATACACCTAACAAGTGTATTCGGTGTGTTGGGGACACAAGAGACTTCTTGTATCTTGATTGCAGGGCTGCTTGAGAGGGATATCTTTGACCACTTCCTCCCTGAGTTCGGTAAACCTTGGGTAATCCACTTAAGGGAAACTTGTTGCTGTTCTACAAACCTCTGCACTTGGAGGCCCAAAAACTGTCTACAAGAATAGAAGTGCGTAGACATCACTCACTCAGTAAGCATCTATTAAGACCATCATTTCCAGCACTATGGGGTCATGCTACTCCATAACCATTCACTTAAGACAATTCTGAACAGTGACAACTAGCAAGTTTCAAAGAACTTCTTTATTATATTTTTTTTTCAAAATGTAGAGAACATGACAATGTATATTTAGAGGGTCACAATATTTTTCACAAGCTAGATAAAAGTTGAACAAGGTGCATCAAAGCTATGTCTTGTCTCCTATGGGGCCTAACATGGGCAAGTATATCCCTTATATAAATATGAACAAAATCTCACCTAAGCAAGCATTCAAAAACAAAGAGATACACAATAGCATGAAAACTTTTTAAGATAAAGAACTTTGCACAATACTCTACGCATGCAAAATAACCTCCCCAAGCTAAACTTGAGAAGATAATGAAAAAAAAGAGAAAATGCAGTTATCAAAAGAGAGTATAAGAAGTGGTTACCTCCCCAAGATTATGTTAAAGCAAGGTTGACACACTTTACCGTTGAGGTGCCTTTAACCTCTAATTTGATGGACAAAGAACCTTTGCTTCAATGAATGCTTCACGATCCGGTGTATGCCTTCCTTTAAGAACATAGTAGGAACAAGACTACAAAACAAGACAAAATATTTTTGTGTTTTTGAAGACACGGGTTTAGCTCACAAGTGATAAAAATACAAGTCTCACTGAGTCGGTTCATCAACCTAAGCACCACGCTTAAGTCAACAAACTAGTTCTAGAAGTGGACTCTCCTAGATTGTGATGAGGTGCAAGTGAAACAGGATATGAGACACGAGTGTGCAACCCCTATGTGCTTATTTAAAAGAGGTTCGAGTTGGAAGATTTTACCAGACACTAATTGTTGAAACATTGAATTGAAGTAACCAAGTGGCTCATGCGAGTGTTTGCATAGTTGGCACTACCGTACACGTTGTTGCACAAGGTTCAAGTCCCTTCCAGTTGGCGTTTGAAGGGTTTTCCCAACTATACAGGCGCAGCTATACGACCGGAATAATGCGTTCCCACCGTATAGTTGCCCTTCTGTCAAAATTTTAGAGTTTCCTCCTGGCGGTGCAACTATATGGGCGCAACTATATAGCCGGAACAAAATATTCTCGCTGTATAGTTGGTCGTCAAACTGTCTGTCTCTACGAAAGAAAATATACAAAGGCATAGATATCTATACGACCGGAACTATATGGCCGGAATTTTTATTCCCGCCGTATAGTTGGTCGTTAAACTCTTAGTATATTAGAAACGAATTTATATGGAGGCACCGATATCTATACGATCGGAACTATACGGCCGGAATTTTTATTTCCACAGTATAGTTGGTCATTAAACTCTTAGTACATATGAAAGAAAAAAATCGATGGCAAAGATATCGATACGACCGGAACTATACGGCCGGAATTTTTATTCCTGCCGTATAGTTGGTCGTTAAACCTTCTGTATACATCAGAAAATTTCTATTTCTTCGTGAATTCTTTCTTATCTTGTAACTTAGTGAAATACCATATTTTGATGGAAAAATAACAACTTTAATTTTCGACCAACAAATACATATAATTAAAGGATTCACCTGAAACTGATTTTCACTTCCTTTTTGCAACACATATTATAGTGACAATAAATTCTACCTTTTGAAAACTTCAACAATATTACTCTAATAGCAAGACATGCGAAGAATAAAAGTGCCAATGCAACATGAATGCAACTAGACTCCAGACACAAAACTAAGAAACACGCCTAATGACTTCCGGGTTGCCTCCCGGAAAGCGCTCTCTTTAAAGTCATAAAGCTAGGCTAGGATGCTCCATACATTACCCACCTAGATCCCAAGGGATATCGACTCGAGGTGAGGTTGTACATACCAGCTTGGAGCATCTTGAAGTAGAGTTCGGTCGGAGTCGTACCCGCTTACAGTGCATCGGCATCATGTAGATGAACAAGTTCTCGCTTTCAAGTGAGTGTTTATGCACCAAGCTTGGTGAACATGCCTCCGTGTATAGCTTTTTGTTCCTCCTTTTTATCGACTAGTGTTTTAATAGCAGTGATAGAATAAAAAGTAGGAGTTGAAGGTGTGAGCGGGTGATCAATATGTTCTTCCTCCTCTTCCTTTGTGCTCCTTTTCCTCTCCAATTGAAAATTAAGGTGGTCACCTGTTATACAAATTGTGCAATAAGATCCATCATTAGCACGCAACCATAATGAATCCCTTTCCATTTGGTCCAACAATTTCTTTATCAGCTCATGTCTAGCAACCAGGCTTGATGAACTTGAATCCTTTATCTCCTCCAATACTTGTATTATCTCTTGAACAAAATTTATCTCGGAAGACATGATTAGTAGCAACAGTTTTTATAATTTTTTGATTTTGTAATTTTTTATTGTTTTCATTATAAAAGAAAGCAGTAAGATAATAGTAACAAACGGAAATAAACTATGTGCGAGTAGATAACCGAACGCTTTGCTCCCCGGCAATAGCGTCAATTTGATGGACTGGGTTTCCTGCACCAAAACATGGTTATTGCAGTACTTGCAATAGCAAATATTTAAGAGTTTGTCCCGATGGGAGCTCCGTGAACACGACCTTCATAGCCACGTTATCAATGCGACCATGTACGCACCCAAACCGTGGTTTGGAAATAGCCTATTATATAAGTTGCTAGGATAAATGAATTTAAGATATTTTGTAATAACTACTACTAAGACTGGAAGAAAACTGGAACAAAAGTAAAACTGGAAATAGGAGAATGCAATGAGATGAAATATTAATGCTATGATTCCTCAAGTAATGTTGTGTATACCGGTGTGCATGATAAGTGCTTATGGAATAGCTGTTAACTATAATTGTGGCGGTCCCTCATATAATGTTGTCTCTCACCGTTGGTAAGTGGCAACTAGACAACTCAATTGTCCACACCCTCTCTAGACATGGGTCATCCGTAAGAGAATAGTGTATTAAGGTAACAAGACCAATCAAGGTAAACCAGAGCAAAGGCATTAAGTTCTATGGACAACCGTACTCCTAAGCAAGTGTGCTAGTCACAAGATATCCCGTATGTCACTTTGAGGCCAAGCAATTCGCAACACTATACCTATCTATATCATGAGTGATCTTGAGGAAATTATATCTTAATGGGCGGTGCATCCTGAGCTGTTATTGCCTCCGCAAATCACTTATAGAAAATAGCCTATTAGTTCTACCCACGGACTTGTCAGGCCCATGGAACGAGTAGAGACTAATAATAAGTTTTGTGACACTTCGTGAATCCCTAATAAACTCCTGAACAATGGATTGGATGTCTCCAATCACTAGAATAATATCATGAATAGAACAATGTAAAGAGAAAGCACAAACCTATTAATTAACAAGAACACACCACACTTCAGTTACTCAAATCATCATAACATTAATAAAAGGGGGTTCAAGCCATGTTACAACCCATCACGGAGATCATGATGGGGAAGGATGAAGGAGTAGCAGCGATGGAGATGGTGATGACGGCGCGGTGATGGTGGCGTCAGCGTGGTGATGGCACTGTTCTCCTTCTCCTCCTCTTCTTGCTTGGATGGCTTGATAGTGTTGATGGAGATCTAGATATTGGGAGAGTTGTAGAGGCTATGGAGGCGGCATGGCGGCAGGGCGCCGCCGTGGATGCGGTAGATGGGATCTAGATCTTGTATATGGTTGATGGATGCTTCCTCTTGGGTCCTCCCTCCTTTATATAGGTCTTGGGGGTGCCCTAGGGTTCCCCCAATACCGTCATATGACTTAGGTAAGGTTCTGGAGCTTTTCTGGGGCGAAATCCCCTCGTTTCCGACCTTTTTGGTAACTATACGGGCAGAGCTATACGACCAAAAATATAGCTCCGGCCGTATAGTTGCTCGTTAAACCGTCTGTCCCCTTTAGTATTTTGGCCGCCATTTCTTCATACGAACTCTGTTTTGGGTGTTTTTGGGCTCGTTGAGTTCATATCGTCGAGGGCTACAACCCTGTGGTCTTGGATCTTTATTTTGAGAAGTTGGAAAATCCACTTTTCCAACACCTCAAATGGCTAAGTCTGGTTCCTGCAGCTCCTCCATACTATGTTCTCTTGGTTCCTTTTGCCTTTGTTTTGTCCATAATCATCATCAACATCTACACACATGTCAAAGACAAAGAAGAGGGATAAAATTCTACCTAAACTACTAAATGTGCAAAGCTCATATTGAATTTAATAAAAACAAGTAATCATGCATATTAGGCATAGCAATAGTTAGATGGAGCATGATATGATAAGAAAATGACACAATTTATATTGCTAAAAAGTGTTGTATATCACAGCCATCATAGAGCAGGTTGAGGCTGTTGCCCCTGTTGATGAGGACGCGGGAGAAGCGGTAGGTTGCGCTCGTTGGAGACGATAAGGGGGTCGAGCACCATTGCGTAGCCCCCGGGATTCGGTAGGTGATCCGGATGGTCTTCCTGGATCTAGGTGATGGGATTTTCTGACCAATTTAAGTACCGGGGGACCAAGGAGACGATGGTGTTGACCTCCTTGGAACGTTGCCTACGGATGTGCTTCGTCCAGCTCGATCTCTAAGATGTGGTAGGTCCGTTATTGTTGTTGTTTGTTGTTGCCTCCCCTAGCCGGCGGTGGCGGTCCGCCGGTAGGGGGCGGTGGTGGGTGGGGTAGGGCCCATTGCATCTTCATCTGTGCAGTTCCGGGTGCTGTGCGTATCTGGCTTGAAGGGTCTGCTGTGCCACTTGCATGGGCCGTCGAACATCTGTTCGATGGTAAACCGTGGCTTCTGCCTCCTTGTGTCGCTAGCCGGCGCATCGGGTACGCCCTCCATAGTGTTGACTTGCCTCGCATGATAGCGGGGCTTCTGCTGTGTGGCTTGGCGGTCGCCCTAGAAGCGGTTGTCGTTGCCTTGCCGCCTGGATGATCCAGCTTCGCCGCCCGGGTTACTCGAGCGGTTGCGACCCGGATCCGTGGGGATCGGTCGACCATCAACATTCACCCGGAGGGGCTTCTTCATTGTGGCGTCGGCCATGGCGTACTGGTCCGCAACCATCATGAGCTCCACCATGGTTTTTAGTTCGTCGCATAGTAGCCGGTGGCAGAGCATGGCGCCTTCTCAGCATCCTTCCACGAAGAACCCGATCGCCTGGCTCTCCAGGATGCCCGCGCAAGTGTTGCGCAGCTCGGTCCACCTGGCGAGGTACTCACGCTCCGACTCGCGGTCGCGCTGGATGCATAGGGCCAGGTCACGGGGGCGACCCAGACACTTGTACGTGTCGTTGAAGTTGCGGACGAATACCTTCTCGAAGTTCGGCCAAGCGTTGATGTTGTTGGGTGCGAGGCTGTTGAGCCATGTCCTCGCTGACCCGGTTAGCATGAGGGGGACATAGAGTACCGCCACACACTTGTTCCCATGGGCGATACCGACCGCCGTGGCATAGTCGGTCAACCAATCTTCCGGCTTCATGCTGCTATCGTACTTGGGGGTGTCCCTCGGCAGGGTGAACTTATCCGGAAACGGCTCGTTCCGGATGCGGGGTCCAAAACAAACCGGCCCGGTAGAGTCTTCTTCCTCCGTGATACGCGCCTGAGCTAGGAGCTCGATGCGGTCATGGGCGTCTGGACGATCCGGATTGGGTGCTCCTACCCGGCCCAAGAGACGGGAACCAGCAGGTCATGGCGCTCCGTTTGGTGGCTCGATGCGGTCATGGGCGTCTGGACGATCCGGATTGGGTGCTCCTACCCGGCCCAAGAGACAGGAACCAACAGGTCATGGCGCTCCGGTTGGTGGTGGGGGTGGGGGTGGGTGGCTGTTCACCGTTTGCCCCTGGCGTGGTTGGCCCTTGTGGCCCGAGTCATGATGCTTGCTGCGGGATTTCCCCGCCGGGGGAGAGGATGCCTACTGGGTCTCGCGGGGTGCGCCCTTGATATTGCCGGGCGGCTTTATTCCCCTAGAACTGCTGGGGTCCTCGTGCATCTGTTGGATGGCATCAGCCTGCTCATCCGCGATTTGGAGAAGCTCCTGCACTCGGGCGTGTTGCCGGTCTCGCTCCTCGCCCTCTAGGTTGGGCATCTCGTCTGCCGCGACTCGCGTCGTGCGCAAGTTCTTGATGGGCGTGATGTAGGTAGGCCGGACCAGGAGAGGCAGTGGATCTGACTCGCCGTCCCTCTCCATCCTTCCGCCTAGCTCGCCGCCCCAGCGTTGCACCTGCTCGCACCGGCCTGGCTCCTTGGTAGCCGGAGTGTGGCCGTGGGCGCGGTCGTACTCGCACATGGTGATATTGACCTACTTCTTGGTGGCGGCTAGGTCGATGGCCTCCCGCAAAAGGAGCTCCCTCTCCATGGCGAACTTGGCCTCGGCCTCCTCTAGGTTTTCCCCGAGGTTAACCGGAGTGAAGAGTCGGTCGATGGCCTCCTCCACCGGATCCTTCGGTCGCGGAGGGATGGAAGTTCTGGCTTCATCGCCGGCTTTCCCCTGAGGGCGGTGATGCTGGGTGCGGGAACCGGCCATCGTGACCTCGACACCGCGCGAAACGGCGGGAACGCCACTGCTGGGGAGCAGCGACTCCGCGACGGAGATGATCTCCCTAGGGAAACGCTCCAGCACGATGGCGACGTAGACGGGAAGGTCGCCGAACAGTAGGATGGAGCCACCCGCCGGGAAGGTGGATCCGACAAAACACGACGCGTTGTTGATGACGCAGTCGAACTTGCCTAGCTTAAGCATGAGGCCAGAGGCCACACGCTCACCGACTGAAGTACGGGATCCTGTGCGGAACGTGACTCCGGTCGAAGCCATGTTTACCCCATGGTGGGCGCCAACTTTCGTTGTATTAGAAACGGCAGTGCCTCAGGAGGCTAGATAGAGGTGTGGGCAAACGGCAGGGAAGCTAATGACGATGTCCACAGGCAGGATTGGGTACAAGCAAGTGTAGCGTGACACAAGAAGTACCCAGGTTCTGGGCCCTCGTGTGGAGGTAACACCCCTACTCCTGCAATCTGGCTATGAGAGATATCTGGAGTACAAGCTGCTCCTCGAGCTATATGAACTATCTAGCTACTCAAATACCAACCCTTGCTACGAGAGCCCTGCCCTCCTTATATAGGCTAGGGAGGAGCGGTCTAGCCAGCCCGGCTAGCGGGTCCTACAGGCGGTCTCCAACCGGCTGGTCATCTACAGTACCGAGTAGTGGCGGGTCTCGTTGAGAGTACACACCGTGTGGGTCGTCGTGGGCACAGTGAACGCCGTGCGAGCCTAGCATCAGCAACCGGCCATTGTGCCCTCGTCATCCGTAAAGTCTTCGGCATGGTTTCGTCCTCCCGCGGTCTTGTCGCCATACCCAGGGTGTACCGTGCACTGTACAGCACGTCGCCATGCCTCTGCTTGATTCGTCCGGTTACGACCGTATAGCTAGATCCGCGCGTCTTGCCGCCCTTCCTTGTTCCGGCTACCTGCTGGTAGCCGGATCCATGCGTCTGTGTCCGGCTAGGATCTGTTAGTCGGTCGTGAGCTTTCTGCCTTTATTCTTGTCCGGCCAGGCTACCCGAGGGTCATCCCCCTGACTGGACTCGATCCCGCCCCCGCTGCCATGCCACCGGTCGTTGTTTCGACCCTTTTCTCCACCATCACAGCCCAAACTCAAACCGATCTCACACGCCGCCAAAGGTGGGGAACAAACTAGGTTTGCCCCTTGGTCACCCCGAACGTGTATGAAACCCAAGAGCGAGAGGGAGATTGGGGAGGGGATAGGATCGTGCCGCATCGAGCGCAGAAACGAAGATGCGCCACCGAGAGTAATCCCAGGGGCATCAGACGAAGCCTCGATCCCTAGGATCGCCTAATCGCCAGAGCGGTAGGAAACCCTAAGAAAACTGGACAACGGTAGTCCCTACTTGTCTTTGTGTTGATCATCTGAACGCACCGATAAAACACATTTGCTGTCAAAATTCCAAGCCCCCAAATCAGCTTGTGCACAAGGGAATACTGAGTGAGAAAATCAAAACCGAACCGGTACGCACTTGTCCCCAGGAGGCGAGAGGCGGCCGTGAAAAAACCCATCTAGGGTTCCTTTCCTCCGCTGGTGACGCCATCGGTCCGCTCCGTCTCCGATGGCCTTAGGGCCTTGGAGGTGTGGCGGACCACGGCTCTCGCCGGCGGGAGGTTTTTGTTCTTCGTTTATGCTACTTTCTCGTGTATTTTTCGGGATGTTGAGGCGACGGCTACATCCTGAAGTCAGAATAAAGTCCTCCCCGCTCTATCCTCGCTCCCGGCATGCGCCTAAGCGGAGACGCGTGGAGTCGTCGTGTGTCCGGCTGATCTCGTGGGATCTACTCATTTTTCATGTTAATTTCAGGTCAGTCTCTTCCAATCTATTGATGTCATCATTGGCGATGGTTGTTGCTTTAGTGCGCTCGTTCTTTAGAACCTTAGCACGACGACTTTCCGTCTGTCTATTAGAACAAGCTATACTACGACAAGCTTTGCCCGACTCCGGTGATGGAGGGGCGAGGACGGCGGCGCGCCTTCGGCTCGTGCTAATGTTTGTAGTCTTCGCTAGGTGGTCTATCGACCTATTTGTAATTTTTATTATTTTTAGGCCTTTTTTACTGCTGTTGATGATTATTAATGGATCGGTGGAATTTTCGCAAAAAAAAAGGAATACTGAGTAATATCCACATCCATAGGTAAAAAGCATGCACGAACAAGTCCCAGATGTCTTGTACTAAAAAAAAGTCGCAGATGTCTCGTCGAGCCTTCGTGCTCTTGGATGCTAAATACTCGGCTCCATGGAGCCCATGGCCCAAAATAAGGCATTCTTACCCTACGTACCATGCTACCGAATGGAAATCAAGCCTTTTTTTCCCACTAGTTTTAGGTTGAATTTCATGTATAAATTGAGCTAATTATGGAGTTCAAATGGAAACCAAAACTGTTAGTTTTTTTTTTATGTTTTTTTGTTGTTATTCTGAATTTCATATGTGAAATATGTGTATTCTTCCGAATAAAAGTTGTATCCATTATGAGGCGGCTACCATAACTTGCAATCTAGGTGCACCCGATATAATAGTTGTACATATTTCCACAACCATAATTCATCTACACGGACAAACTGTTTTGGCACAGCAAAGTTTCTTAACATCTTCGTCTATTGTTACAGACATACAGTTCTTTTCTTGCGGTAGTCTATTGTTACAGTTATAATTGGCATACACATGTGAACCAAACATGTAGGAGTGGACATCAGCATCGTGTGACATTTTGAAGTGTTGGCGCTATTCAGAGTGGAATACGTACATCAACACGGGGTGTTACATATACCGTGTACCCAACGAAGTGGTGTCTCTGCCTAACTGACTGAAGGGGGAGATATCATCGAGTAAGGAAACACTATTGGCCATTACTTCTAGGTTCTACTTCAACCGTCCCGTTGCTGGTCCCTTCAAACTTGGGCACTTGCAGCTGCCTCTTCACCAGGGCCGTGTAGATGCCATCGCGGTCGAGGAGCTCGTCGTGCGTGCCGCTCTCCACTATCTGGCCGTCGGAGATAACGGCGACAGTGTCGGCAGTCTTCACAGTGGAGAGCCGGTGAGCTATCACAAGAACCGTCCTCCCTTTCATCAAGGAGTCCATTGCATCCTGTGGCGTATGGGGGAAGAGGTAAATCACAGAAATTTTGATTGGTAGGATCGGATCGCGGTAAGAGAATTGATTGTTAACAGTCGAGCGGCAGTGATACCTGCACAAGGTATTCACTTTCGGCATCCAGGGCGCTGGTAGCTTCATCCAAAAGAAGCACCCGTGGGTTCATAAGCAAAGCTCTTGCAATGGCGACCCTCTGCTTCTGCCCACCCGATAACCTGATCCCCCGCTCTCCAACAACGGTCTTGTATTGGTCCGGGAAACTGCATATGAAGTCATGCGCGTTCGCCATTTTCTGCATCGAGGAGTTAGTCAGACCCTGCAATCTTCAGGTATGCTTTGTATTCCTATATTCAGATACTTACAGCTGCATTTTCAACGTCAGCAGAGCTAGCTTCGCCCTCCAATCCATAAGCAATATTCTCTTCAATGGAGCAATTAAAGAGCACAGGCTCCTGGCTAACTATGCTCACCTGAAACCATTAGATTGACAAAATGAACATTTAAAAAAAATCTGAAGCCAGATATAAACAAGTATAGCCATAAGCCATATCCATCACAAGTGGCTATCTGTGTTTGTCAGTTGCACAAGTAATCTCAGGGGTTCACAAGTCGAATCTCTAATGGCCAGTGACACCAACAGGACACTACCAAATTTAAGAACTTACCCACTGATACCTAGTTTAATTTCCATTCCTAAAGCAAGCAGAGTATTTCAGGATACTGAAACTCGTAGGTTCATACCAGTAATATTTCCAAAAGGTTTCTGAATGTCAGCACAGCATTACAGGACTTCCTAGTTTTTTTCGAGTGTGCATGTCTTTTGCTAGGAGCACAACTCTCTAGTGACTAGACTACACGGTGAATGTGCAAAGTGGTGCAGTTCACATAATTGCACTAGTATCAACCAGTTCACCAGCACAATGCCAGCTAATAGAACATAGAACCTTGAAAAACTACCCCATAGCTTAAATAATATCCTAGTTTCGCGGCATCATAACAATCCTATTGCAGACAAAAAATGGTTGGACACCATACCTTTTGGTGGAGATACTGATGTGAAATTTCTAGCAGAGGCACTCCGTTTAACAAGATCCTTCCCTTTAGAGGGTCATAAAACCTTTCAATCAAATTTGCTATTGTAGTCTGCAGGAGCATGTGAGAAACCGAAGTTATAACTGAGAGGTGCAAGTGAGAAACAATTTTACCTAGTATAACACCAAGCATATCATACGATTAGCATACAACCAAAACTAAGCTTACTTTTCCACCACCACTTGGCCCAACAAGTGCAACCTTTGAACCCGGTGCTAGCTTCAATGTGATTCCCTGCAATATTGATGACACATGATATAAACTGAAATGAGATGCACCATGAATGCTAGTTGAAAGTGTATTTTATGCTCTCAGGAAAGCTTCAAAATGGTTGTGCACCTATCCTATTATTAATATGTATTCCTATTTTACAGGTAGCAGCATATAGTAAGTTTGTAACTTATCACTATTAAACCTAGCATTCCCATACACTTTAGAAAAAAACTCCTACTCCCCCCGATCCAAATTAATGGACTCAGATTTGTCTAGATTCGGATGTATCTAGTCATACTAGATACATCCGAATCTAGACAAATTTGAGCCCATTAAGTCAAATTTTGTTCTCTGTGTTGTAAAAAAACAGAACTAAAGGAATACTTGACAAATCCACTGTTTGGTACTTGTAATGTGTTGGCATCATATAGGTCACAATAAGTAGCAGATATATTCTTTCGTTTGTATAGCACAAAAAACAAAACACTAAGTATCCAAGTTTCAGAAATTGAGCCAAGTTATCCAAAATGCAGTGCAATTTTATGAGCAAGAGCATAAAAGTTACAACTAGCTTTCTCTTTGTATGTACACTGCACATACATACATCAAACGTATAAATTTCCATGTCGGTTGCAAAGAATTGCAATCTGAAAATATTTACCTTAAGAATCATATGAGAAGGACGAGAAGGATATGCAAACCAGACATCATCTAGCTCAACTTCTCCATCATTTTCACTAAAATGGAAGTAAATGTCAATAATATAAGGCAATGCACACTGCATAGGTAGAATAAACCAAGAAAGTTGGTAGAAAATGAAATTCACACTAAAATGGAAGGAAATGCCAGTAATACAAGGTATTGCATACTGCGTAGGTTAGGTATAATCAGCAACAAAACTGAAAGACAGCAAGACTCACTTTTTTGGACATTTGTCTCCAGCAGTTGTCATTGAGGAACTACGGTCAAGAAGTTGAAAAACTCTGCGGCTTGCACCTGATGCTTTCATTACAGTTGTGTATAGTCCCGACAAAGCAGAGAATGACGAGCCAACTGTATACTCAAGAGAGGGTGAATTGTTCAGAAAAGTCAGCATACACATAATCATGACAATGAAAACAGACCTGCCCCTTATACACATAATTGTTATAACCAACTTGTAAATTTCTAGTTGTAGTATTGGTAGAATACTGGGTTCAGTATAAACAAAATTGCTTGTGCTGAATCTTACCTGTAAGGCTGTATAATATGAATGACGTTAGAGAACCAGTTGTCATGTAACCATTGATGGTTAAGTTAGCTCCATAAATAACAACAATAACAACTGACAGGGTTGATGCAGCATTAAGCCCTCCAGAAAATAGTCCAACAACTTTCTACAAAGAAATGCATAGTCAGATCACTATGTAAAATAGTGTCATGTCTGTTATATGACCATTACAGTACTCACAGCTTGCTTGAGACCAAGTTTCAGTGTCTCGTTTACTTTTCCCCCATATCGTGAAACCTCATGAGGCTCCTGGGCAAAGGCTCTTACTGTGCGAATGGCACCAAAAGATTCCTAGAAGGTAGTAGATAGAGTTGTAATGCACAAATACAATTAATCAGTGACCATGCTTGAAGTAAAAACTCAAAGTGACTATTTGATTATTTTTTCCTGTAGATTGTTAGAGTAACTAAAGAAAGGTTTCACCAAAATTCTCCTTCAGTCATTAACAAATTAAACAAACCTCAGCTATGGATGAAGCTACAGCAGCTGCAGCTTGTGTCTGATGTGAAAGCTCACGAAGAAAACGCCCAAATTCACGCACAGCAACTGATATCACCGGAACAATTACAAGTGCCAATACTGTGGAAGAATAATAAATGAGATTTACTGAATGGTATGGATAGTAAAGACTATAGGGACACTAAATTAAATAGAGTGCTTATATTTCAAACTGCATGTATGCAAGCAAAAACTATCATCAGACCACACTTTTTAAGGAACCATTTTATGGAACTACAAACTCCCCATGCAACGTGCAGAAGACTAAACTTTCTTCAGAACCAGTGGAACCAACAGGTGGGTACAGTCACGCACAAGCAAGCCTGGTTACGTTTTATTGACGTGGAGCTGGTTACCGCATAGGCAAACAGATCATCACATCTCAGTCTGGTCTATACTTGAAATGGCTTAGCTGAGGTGAACTGGCACCTCAGATCTATCTATATGCCTGTCGATAAGATCCAGCTCTCACTTGATGTGGACTAGGATATGATGATGTATTTGAATGGCATCTGTCTCTTTGTTGACAAACCCGACCAAATTTGGCTCGTGTTTATGGAAAGTTGTCTTGTCTGTGGTTCTGACAAGAGCATGGTTTTCTGTTGGCTAGGGAAAATGATGTTTATTCCTACAAAAGGTTCTGTAGAAGGGCACTTTTGTGACAGGCTGTCTTTGAGAAGTTTCCTCGATTGAAAAAAATAAAGAAATGTGATGATTTGACAATATTCCTCACACAATGGAGTTCAGAGAAGCAAATGAAGCTACGGCATAAGCAACATAATGAGCACAAGCATAGGAACTGATACTTACATGTTAGCTTCCATGAAGTTGAAAACATAAAGCCGAGACCAATAGCTGTAGTAGTAACATTACGCAGTGCTTCCGAAAGGTTTGTTGTAGCAGCATTCTTTATTATTTGGGTATCTTCAGAGAGCCTGCTTAAGAGCTCGCCTGTTCTAGTCACATCAAAAAATGCTATTTCCTGTGGGGGCCAAGACACATGTGCAGACTTGATAGTAAGAATACAGCTATATGCAAGACTATAAAACAGCCATTTGGACAGAACTAATGCACTTGCCTGGTTTATTAGATGACTGAACAAGTCCTGTCTAAGTCGAGCAACAACTCTCTCACTGGCAGAATTGAATAGCCATGCCCGAAGTGCTGTGCAAACTGACCTGAAACAGGGGCAAAGTTGGTTTCCAATATTTCAAGAAAAATAACTACTATATGAGTTTAGCACATTAACATGAATTGGTTTCTTAAAGGAGAAGAGATACATGGTTTAATTATTAGTACCAATTAAAATTGCAGCCTGCCTAGATCCACTTATAAGACGGTAGCGTAGAACAGAATATCCCTTTACAATACTCAAAATCAAGTTTTCAAGAAACATACCCAGTTACAACTATTATCACAATGTACAAAATCGTGCCATTCACATCCGCCAGGGCTTGTTCCTTGTCTTCTGGCCGCTGAACATCTCTTGACACAATATCAATTATCTTGCCGCCATACTTGGGCTGCAGGAAAACAGAAGGTGACCCACCCATCAGGCTTAACAGCAAAGATGATCCATTCATCACGACATGAAACATGTGCAACATTGATGCTCTTCTAGATGGAAGTAGAGCTTGCTCTTCATGGAGTACTATTTAATCCTGTCACCAAATAACCAACCAATGTACACTAACCACTATTTAATCCTGCTACACATGAAAACACTACCTGAATGCGTTGTGGGAGGCTGGGAGCAATATAAGAACCTCGGTTACCATATAAGGCTTCACCACAACAGTACAATAGCGCCGCAAGAGTGAGTTCAGTAGCAAATAACTCTGCCAAATCATAACAAGTGTGGAGTACCTACAACGAGGAGGTTACTGAGAGACGCGACGAGCAGCGCGGCGGTTGCGAAAACCAGCTTCCCGGCGTCATGCTTGGCCTGCAACCCATTTAAATTGCCCGTGCATTTAGCAGAGAATACTTCCACACACAAAATCGGTGAGACCGGTGCTCACCAGCTTGATGACTCGGCAGAACCCGACGTTGGCTGCCTGCGAGGATTCCAATCGGACGAGGAGAGAAAAAAACGAATTAGAAACCGTTGTTGTAGCTGAACTCGGCTGGTCTGAGGAGAACCCAAACCAGCCAAGCCAATGAGAAGGAAGGGGGGGGGGGGGGGGGGGGTGTCGGGCTGGGAACCTGGACGTTGTTGCCCTCCTCGAGATCGGAGAGGATCCTCGACGTCTCCTGCAAAGCCGCGAGCGTGATCGGTCAGCCTCCTAAATTCCCAACGCAGATAAGGATAATGAACAGAAAGGAAAGGAGGCGCGGAGAAGCTGGGCCGCGCCGGAAGCGGGGGGCGCGGCGCGGCGCAGCGCGTAAGGACGTACCCCGTTGTTGAGGAGCGGGACGCGGTTGCCGCGGGGAGCCGAGTTGATGCGCATCTCCCTCACCATCGCCGCCGCCGCCGCCGCCTCCGGCGCTCGCTGTTGGGCTCGGTGCAGGTTGCTGGCCAATGGGTGTGGTGTGGTGTGGTGTGGTGTGGGTGTGGGTGGGGGTGGGGGAGAGACTAGGGGACGGAGGGAGGAGCCGGAGACGAGAGGATGGTACGCTTTTTATTTATTTTTGGTTCCGTCACATGTCACGTGCGGACAAATGGGGGCGACGGGACAGATCGTCGTATATGATACGTGCTGCTCCGCGATCCGCCCGCGAGCGCGTTCCCACTAGGATTCCCAAGGAGAAGGAGACGAGAGAAAAAAGTACGAGTACGACTGATTGGGGATCCGCACTGCAGTCCGAGGTCGATTGGTGGTGGTCCGACCCATGGTTGCTGCCCAGGCCATGAATATCCCACGATGGCCAAGCCACGATCCTCCCCCGTCCCTCTTGCTTAGCGAAATCAATACGGTCATTGTATAATGGAAATATGAGTTTACGGTCACTGAAGACGCGTCGGAGGGTCACTTGCGATCACTGCGGCGTCGTAGATAGATGACATGGCAATCTAGGGACCCACTGTCAGCCTCTAGTTGTGTTTCATTTGCAAAAACATCCCTAAAACAGACAGTTCTCTCTGCCTCATCTCTCTTTCCGTCCCCGTTCACCCGTCGAGCCTGCAGACAAAGCCCGCGCCGCCGGAGACTCGCGAAAAGACGAGGGACGGCGTGACGGGGGAGGCGGAGGAGTTCGAGGTGGTTGGAGTAGGAGCAGAGCAGAGGATCCAGGTATAGGCAGGCCAGGGTTCCCGCCGGTCACAGCTGCTCCGGCCCGCCTCCATCCTCCCCCAGAAATCTGGGAAAGGGAGGTGCTCAGTGCCGTATCATCTGCATTGTAATTGCTTCTGTCGAGTTCGGGTACGTACAACCACCACCTTAACTGACACGCCGTAAGGATTTTTTTTTGCGAATATACACGCTGTAAGGATTGCCTGAATCGAATTACAATGTCGAGTTCGGGTACGTACCGCCACCACCTACGCCTCTAGCCGTGGCTGCTCCGGCCGCATCCATCCGCTGCCGCTGCTCCCGGTGAGCGCGTGAGACAGCTGGCGAACGCACGGGATGGCCGGCGAGCCCCCCACTACCGCTGCATCCTTCCCTTACCTTGCGACTGGCCGGCGAGCTGCTGTGGGCTAGCGATGGCGCGGAGCCGGCGAGCTGCTGTGGGCCGGTGATGGCACGAAGCAGGCGAGTGCACGCGCCAGCGAGCGCGCGGAGCCGACGAGTGCACGTGCCAGCGAGGGCGCGGCGCGGCGAGCTGCTGCGGGCTGGAGGTGAGCGGCGAGCGCGATACGGCGAGCTGCGGGCACAGGGAGGTGAGCGGCGGCCGGAGAGATGCAGTTGCGGGGCGGCGAGCAGCGGACGGACGCGGGGCGGAGAGCGGTGGCGACGAGCTGCGGGCGTGCAGAGGACGGCGAGCGCCGGGCGGCGAGCTCCGGGCACGAGGAGGCGAGCGGTGGCCAGCGAACTGCTGGCGCGAGAGCAGGGCGACGAGCTGCAGCACGAGCGCAGAGCGGCGAGCGGCGAGCGGCGGGCGTAGCACAGCGTCCCGGCCAGAATTTTCCAGAGCCAGCACATGTCGGGGTGGGGTGGGGAATTCGGAGCAGGTAGAAGACGCTGGTTTTGCAAAAAGGCACCCGTATATGTTGTTATTCCTTATCAATATGTTAAGTTATTTGATAGTGGGCGCCATGTCATCAAATACATCTCTACGACGTCCGCGGTGACCACGAGTGATGCTCTGACGCGACTTCAGTGACCGTAAACTCGTATTTCCATTGTACAATGACCGTATTGACTTTGCTAAGCAAGTTCAGTGACTAACCATGGATTTAACTCTATTCTAAATCTGTGTTAGCGTCCACTACGACAAGCATGCCATAAAAAGGTTTTTTCATCGATCAAAAACAAGAAGCAAGCCCTCTCCTCTCCTCCCCACCCTCTCCCGTATGAGAGTTGACTGGCCGAGACCGGGCCGACCCGGTCCAAGAAATAAGCGGGGGCCTTAAGTGAGTGTGGGCATTGTTATTCGGCTGATTGGGGGTCTTAACTATAAATTATTGGAGATGGCGAGGGGGATGCGCCGGATTTTGTAGGTGTTTGCCGGGTTTGCCGGGTTTTTTGGAGTTCATTGGATTTTGTAGGTCTTATGATTAGATTTCTCGGCTGTTTGCCGGGTTTTTTGGAGTTCGTTGCCGGTTGTTCTTGACCAGATCCGGCGTGTCCTACCACACCTCTTCTTCCTCGCCGCGCTCTGGTGGTCAGAGTTCCTAGGGAAGGCGACATTGCAGGGATCTTCACAATAAAGGTCAGGTTCACTCTCTTGAAGGGATTTGTTGTTCTTTCTTCTGCTGGCCGGCTGCGGTGGCGAGGGGGAGGAGAAGAGCACCAATATCCGGAGAGGGCAATGGACTCTATTGTATTCATGTTTCTGTCCTGGGGTGTTCTTTATAAACTTGGAGGCCTTATCCACAATTTGTAGGTTCGTTAGGGCAATAGAAGCGAGGGGCCTCCTTGTAACTTTGTAACCACCTCTATTTTAATGCAGCTTCCAGGCCGAAGGGCCTAATCCGTTCAAAAATAAAACGACAAGCATGCCATATGGTCATATGGTCGTCGGAAGAACTAACGGGCACACCCGTGACAGCGACAATCATGTCTTCCGGTGCAAGGGTCTTCAAACAACATAGCAGTACTAGATGAGAGAGAGCAACAGCCATACCTTCAGGGATCTTCAACACAGTACCAGATGAGAGAACAGTTCAAACCTCCGTCTCGACTCTCGAGCCTGCAAGAACCATGCCTTTCATCTTAAATGTTTATTTATCTCACAATCGTCACTAGTTATAATTCCTCTATGTTCATGACAAAAAACAATTGCATCTGTCCAACCTACAATATGCCACGGTTTGGATCGCCATTTGCGCCACAAAATTGGATTACCAAAACTTTCGCTACACGGATCTGTACATACACCAGCCACTGAAACCACAACCTAGAGGCTATAAACACGGGACAAAAATTTCACATCTCCAGAACAGAATTCCTTGTGTGCATCCAACTTCCAGCCACCATAAACAGATCAAAAGCTCCTCCAGCTCCAATTTGCAGTCTGCACCATGCTGCGCCTGCTTTTTGATCCGAGACAACCCCAGGGTGAGCCGAATCGCGATGCCCGCCATGAGAAATCCTAGGTCAGCAGCACCTGCCTCCGCGCAGCATTTCAGCATGCCGGATTCTTCAAGGATGTAGCCATTGCTCATGGATGTCTACAACCTCAGTATGGTCCGAAGCGTATCACAAAGGTTCTGTATTGTCTGCTGCTCTTCTGTCGCTTGTGAATCTTGCAGAGGCATGTCCTCGTAGCACCTACAGTAGTTATAGAACGAAATGGGCATGTTCATAGAATAGAGTCATCATTCTTTCACTCATTAAATAAAATAAAACTCTAACAAAACAGAGCAGTTCAACAACTCACGTCTTATGGTAAGCAAGAGCTTGGGCCAGGTTCATCAGTGTAGGGCTTGTCGTCAATCTATGGTGCACACCAGGAGGAAGAGGAACCTAATACAATAAAATCCAGTATCAGACAAGACATCTGGGTGGGAGGGAGGGGGGATGAGAAATAGCATCACTTCGCAATTGACAAATAAAACAGTCACAACATACTTCATTTTGCCCTTTGCGCCCTTTCTTTGCCTGCCCATCGCCACTGAATAGCTCCCTTACCGCCTCCAAGGCATCAGTTGTACTTGAACCAGCTGGGCCATTGCCTGTGACACTATCCGATACTAGAGCTAATGGTGAAACGTCGATCGCCTTAAGAAACGGAATAGGTACAGTGTTTCCAGCGGCATAAATTGACCAGAGCTACAAAAGATATTTTTTGTCAACTTAGGAATGGGGTGAAACAAGGAAGCACACAATTGTAATAATAAATGATGTGCTATAGAGTCGCATAGAAAAATAGCTCAGGTCTGGCAACAAAGCTACCTTATCCTGAACTGAAAATGCTTTACGGCTTGGGCTGCTGTTTAATTTGGTCAGTGTGCTGGCAACACCTGGTGATGCAGAGCTAATTAGATTATCATGTCGAGACACTGTCCCTTCTGTAGCCTTGTGCTGTTTAACTGTTCCAGTTGAAGGTGGTATTGCTTTTGGTTCTTGAGTGTCAGGAAGTCCATCTAAGTCCCGCTCTTTACTGGCATCGCTGTCAGCTGCATTATCCGCCCTATCAAAATAGCATATATAAACTTCTTTCTGTCAAGAAATGCTTCCTTTTTGGCTTTCTAAAACTGAAAACATACATGAGGAAATACTTTTATGTTTCTCATACCAAAGTTTTGAAATAAGCTCAGCCCTCTTTGGATCATGTGTGAATGAGCTGATGCTACCAAGGCCAGGTATGAACTCTGCTTTTGGGAAAATGGATGATTCGGCCCCTTCATCACCATCTTCAGGATGAACTATCATCGTACCAAAATCACCTGTAAGCACAAAAATTAAATGCCGGTTTCAGGTGCATAGCGCAAGGCTACAAAAACACTAAATGGCAACACTTTGAAATATCCCATCTGAGAAACAACCAAGATCCTCCTCACAAAAAGCATTACAAGAAGCTACCTCCTAGATACACGAAATGATACTAGCACCTCACTAGAGCTGTTATTTGCTTAGGGCGTGTCAAGTTCAACTAGCTTATGCTCACAGAAACTAAAAAATGTAAAGCTCGTGATTCATGAACATCATGTATCAGGTTAGTTATTTATCATAAGACTAGATGATGTGGAAATAGTGCCAGGATAACAGAAAATCTGGATTCTGTGTGAAATGGATGTAATAACTGGGAACATGATCATGATGTAGACTTCCACGGTTATCCTTACATGCCCAACCATCATTATGTGTTTCATGGTTTGACTGGGAGTTTATCTGAATAGTTTCCCCATAATCTTCATTAATTCGAACAGTTGCATCATACATTTCCTGTAAGATACCAAAGTCAGAAAACCATAGTGACTAAACCAATGTACATGCACATAATTAAGAGAAGAGATTGTTGTACATCGTCAGGGTCAGGCGGCTGGTTTTGCGCAAGGGTGTCTCTGATCTTCTTTGCTTCCTTGATCTTTGCTAACATTTTTGAAGCTCCAGTGTTGCACTTCTCAATAAATTTGTGCTGCATGATAATTTTAAGGAAAAATGAGAACACCACAAGTTAAATATAGGATAAGAAATCATGAAAATGCATCACAAAATTATCCCTGAGAACTAAATAAGTACCTTCAGCATCTCCACTGCAGCAGGGCGGAGTCTTGCATCTTTCGTTAGGCACTTGGCAATAAAATCATGGAAAAGAAGAGACCTGAAGGGTAGGATACAAGAACTTAGACCAACCAATGTTTAAAACTCGAATGCTTCATTGGATTAAGCTCAATCATTCAGTGCTGCTTGACTAAATAAAACAACTTAGAACGTGTTTGGTTCGACTATTTCCCCCCGTTATCCGATTACAGTGCGATCTGATTCCGCTAACCACGTTTGGTTGGCTCGGCCCGGTATCAGATACCGTGTAAACGGATTACAGGCCAGCTTTAATCTGATACCGCCCACCCCCCTCCGAAAACAGATCTTGTTACCACCGTTAGCGATAGGGATGGCCCGAACCGAAGCTTCCACCTCCGATTCCCTCTGGTCTCTGCCCCCGATCTTCCTCGCCGGCGATGGTGACCATGAAGGCAGATCTCCCCGCGCTACGAGAGGAGCAGTCGACGGACGGCGGCTGCCGATCCCCTTCACTGACTGCCGTTGGTGGATCCCGATCTCCCCATCGAGTTCCTCTTTGCAGCCAGGCACTCGCCGCAGGAAGAAGCAGCAGCGGCATCGCATGAACAAGACAAGCAGTCCTGCGTGAGAGCCAGAGGCGGCTGCAGTGCTTGAGGTTTTCTAGATCCTACACCGTTGTCCTGAAGTTTAATACCATTACCGAGTGGGAACCAAACAAAATAAGAAAAGGTCCCATTACACCGCAATCCCACCGTTACATGATTCCTTTACCGTTTACGTTACCGTTGATGGAAACAAACACGTCCTTAATAGATCAGTATTAGCAGGAAGTGGTGGCTTGGCAAGCAATAAACCTAAGTTAAAGAAAATAGCTATGTGACTCCCTCTTTTAGAGCAGATCTATAATTTATTCATGCTCTAAGCAGTTTACTATCTGAAATATAATCAAGACTGTGTTCGAAAACCCGTGAGAGCTTAAGAGGTCAGTCCAAGATACTTTTCCACATCAGAAGGTCAGCAAAAGAAGGACACAACTACTACTGTGGGTGAACTGTGTCTTGTTTGTATGAACTAAGCATCACAGCTGCCTTGGTCCTGAAACCCGGTAATGCACTAGTAGCCGGTAAAATGCATGTCAACCTGTAGACAGTTTATTACAGTATCAACTCTGGTACATAACAAACTGTGTCCTAAGTCGACGATAGCTATGCCTCATCCAGGGACTAGCCAAAAGCTAACCAGGAAATAGAAAACGTTGGCAAAGACAAACTTACAAGTTCTACACCAACATCATCCCAATAACATGACGTAAACAAAAGTAACATAAATCTCGGATGACAATGACATCCTTGGATTTGTTTTTTCCAGATAGAAGGAAACCTGGGCCAGAAGCCCTATATGTTTGAGGTTTTTAACAATTTGATTTAGAAAAATGAGGTCCAATTCAATTTCCATTACTCGGAGAAGTCAAAAAGGTTGTATGGTGTATTATAAGCCACTCACCACTTCTCCTTATCCTCCAGCATTGGTGCAGGTTCACTAGATATCATGAAGATCACCTGAAGGGGGAAGATGACACAATTAGCTAATGCCTCAAGCAGTGTGAGGATGACACACATGCACATCAAAAGAAAAGGCAGCTGCATCCGACACTAACAAACAAAGTGGAGAAGCAACACGTCAGGAATGAAAGACAGTTTCAAATAGATATCCACATTAGTGGCCCTACTGTACACTAGGTCAATGGGCAAAAATAATGCACAAAGCATGATTGAAGAAAATATATGTTAAAAGAACTGCTAGTAAGAAAACCCAGTTCAGAAACCAGGTATGGATTGAAACGTAAAGGGATACAGAGTACAGAGTATCAAAGATAAAGTAGCTTTCAGTCAGCTATATCCGCAAAAAGGAATCGAGAACCATGCGCTTACTCTCATTGGATGCACAGTGGATCTCGGTGGCATGCCCTACAGTGGAGACACCAAAAGAAAATGTTAACTGATAGATGTAGCACAAAACCAAACTGTAATACTGTATAGTAACAAAAGGTAGAACCAAAGAACGTTTTCCACCTCTGCCATCTCGATTGCAGACACACCAAGTGCCCAAACATCTACCTGGAAAAAGATAACACGAAACATGGTTAACTTTGCAATCTTTGCTATGACATATCAGGATGATAAATTGTACAAAGAAAATTCAACAGAGCTATGACATATTAAGATGTTTCTCAATGCTATAAGCCTATAACATAGTATCTTTTGTAGTCATCCTAGGTCAGAAGTTCGCCACTTCAGGAACTATCAAGAAAAGAACGAAAGAGAAGACTTGCAAGTTTGGGCAGGGCTTCTTTAGCTTTATATTCAAATACAGAATACTGGATGCTAACTACCTTCTATGCCAACAGAGCTACAAGTTTAGCTTTCATGTATATAAATAAGTTTTTACATCAAAGTGAACCCAAACATTCATATTTTCTTATTCACTAATAATTTTGCAGCTCCTAAGTCTCGGCGCAAAATTCATAAATATTGCTCCAATCTAGCATTGTAAGTTTAGTTATACACATGGATGTGCTTAGTGCTTACTTCACCTAAGGTGTCAAGTGAGACCCACCAAAATCCCACTTATAGTTCATTTTGTGATTTCTATTTCAAAAATTGGTCTCAAAATTTGAACTAGAAATCACAAAATGAGCTAGCAGAGGGATTTTGGCGGGATCCCACTTGCATCTCTAACTTCAGCAGAGATATTGCTTTGGGAGTTGGGACAGATGAGGGAGGAGAGAGAGAGATGTAACCTTCCCATCATAACGACTTTCTTGAATGACCTCTGGTGCCATCCAGTGTGGAGTGCCAATGAACTGAAAGATATAAACATGAAGCAACAGATTATGGAAATTAGAACGGGTGCCACTACAAACTTGTACTTCAGGGAAAAGGACAAAAGGGAGTTTTGTTTGGAAAAATGTCACTTCAGACTAAGTTTATTAGTAAAACGATGTTAACAACAGTGACATGCAAGCTGGCGTATGACAAGGTAGGTAGTACCAAACAGAAACAAGTAGATGTGATACTTTTCCAACGAAAATTTATGGCCCAACTTCCTACCAAATTACCATTTTTTTACGAGCCAACGGTGGGAAAAACCCCCACCTGAAGTAAATTTTATTAAGAACAAAGTGGCCGTGCCGCAGAGTACAGAGGTTTCCAGATTACAAGTTTGGTACAAAGCCACATGGCCGAAAATGTGCTAGCTACACATTCGAGCAATCCAGGCATCCGAGCAAATCACCATATTACTCAATAACTTCACAGATATGGGAATTCTTATGGTCAACTATGATGAACTTAAGGAACTTTATTCTGTCAATCCAGGCATCCGCAGAGTACAGACTTTTTTCTGTCACTTCCTCTCGTTTTTGTTGCAACAATTAATGCATGAAGTTAAGGAACTTTATGATATATAATACTTCCTCCGGTCCGGTTTATTAGGCACGCACGTAGTTTAAGAACAAGTTTGACTATTAATTTTGGTCAACAAATTTTACATAATATATCACAAAAATTTATGCCATTGGATTCATCTTCAAAAGTACTTTCCAATGGTATATTTTTTAGGACATATATTGTATATTTTATTGGTCAAAATTGATGATTAAACTTGTTCTTAAACTACGTGCGTGCCTAATAAACCGAACCGGAGGGAGTATAGCAAAACAAAACATGTTTGGAAACAATACCGACCGTGTTACGCTTTGACATGGTTCTCGTTAGCTGGGCAGCTACACCAAAATCGCCTGTTCGAAACATTATTATGTTGAGATACCATGCCGAATGCACATGCAATGGGCATATACAAATAATCACTAGTAAGTGAAATTAAGGCATAAAGGGTAACAACTGTACTTACCCAACTTCACCTCGCCTTGCTCAGTCAGCAGAATGTTGCCACCCTTGATATCTCTATGTACTTTGAAAATTGTGTGCAAGTAAGCAAGACCCTACAGCAAAACATATGCAAGTAAAAGTAAAACATCTGAAGCTGACCACCACGGGGCATGGTTGTTCAGTAGACATTTGTATCATTGAACCATCGAATTTCTGGTCATATTTTTTAGATGATATGAATATATGATGCCTAATTTCCTGGAGTTTCCTTGTTTTGGGGCAAACCGTTAAATGGCTTAGCTCCACTATAGCTTTCTTAGGGGCTGGAAAATGCTGCCCGCTATTTAATTGTTCTAGCCTAATACAGTATTTAGAAGAACGGGTGATGCAAACATGTAATGCAATATAAGTAACAATTTAAGACTGTGCATTTATGTCAGAAGAATAAAGAAACCTTCAGCGATTCTCGACATATATAAGCTATTTGCGGTTCATCAAGAGGCTCCTCTGTAATGCCTATCAAGTCAGCAACGCTTCCACCACCACAGTATTCCATAACTATCTGCATGTAGAAGCTCACATCAGTTGCAGTTTAATGAGTTGACAAGTAGCACATACTGCCAAGGTAAAATAATGCAGCTATTTTGCAGCATTAATAAGAAAACATATATTTGTCAGGTTACTGGAGTATACCCAAAGGTATTCTTCTCCTTGATAACTTCCAAAGTAGCGGACAACATTTGGATGGCTACATTGCTGTAGCATCTCAATTTCTCCCCTTATATCTTCATACCCTTCTTCCTGATAACAAACGATGAAGCTTAAGGCTTTAGAAAAATGCAATGCTCGGAAAACAGATACCTTTCATTTTTATTAGTATGTAAAATTTCAAGGGCATGCTCCCCAAGTGACACGCGGACTGCAACCCCCACACCCCACCTCCAGTTAATTTTATTCTTTTTATTCTGGTTTTCTTTCGTTCTAGCAGTTTTTTCGATTTTTCTATACCTTGTTACTTGAAGGCACACATTCGGCATAATGGTTGCTACCGGCTGCACCTAGTCACGGCGCCTTTGGCCTGTCTACTTTAATATACATAATGAAAGGGGGCATAGGTCGAAGCGTTCATTCGTCGCAGGCAACACTCGGCATAGCACCTGCTACTGGTTGCACTAAATCATCCACTAGAAAAATGATGTCAAAAACTGATCATCGAAGCATTTCAAAATGGGGGATGGGGAGGGATGTCTACTTTTGAAGACCTCGACACGAGGAACACAACAGTGAAGACTATTCACAATATACATGGTCGGTTCAGGAATTATTGTGTTTTTGTATTTTTGTTCAAGCTCGGTTGTTCACACCACAAGAAACATGGACTCATGGAACTCAAATATGTAACTGGGGAAGTACAGAGTTTATTTTAGTACAGACAGAACAAAGTGGAAACATTATGAAAGCAAAGACTTAAAAAAAATTGGTAGACGTGTTTATATTGCTCCATCCTTTGCAATCAATATTAACGAGCATTGGACCCACGTGTTACCATGCGAATCATATAGTATTATTTTATAAAAAATATAGAGCTAACCATAATACGTGGCATGAGTAAAAACAGAAATGTTGTCTCAATTAATGTCATGATTAAATAAGAAGTCAAGACTAAAGATGTACCATCCATTTTGGTAATGCCACAACTATTCTCCCTATCGTGGGATTGCCTAAAACTAAATCTGAATCGTTCAAAATTATCAACTACAAAAGTATCTTACTAAAAGTTTCAACTAGATGGATGAAGTGAAGTTCTGTTATGATATGGCTGTGTCAGAGAGTTGATGAAAGATCTAGGTTTTCCCCTCTTTTCATACTCTGGTGCCATTTTCCGTCTTTCGTGACAAGAGATGTGACGTATATAGGCATTTTGTACTCATCTTCAAAGAGGGTCAGGATTAGACAGCATTCATGCTTTCATTTCATATATGTTATAGTTAAACACGTGGTGATGTCCTTTGCACATGCTCAGTAATTAGTGTTAATGGGCTTTGCAGCCTTAACAGAAATTTATCAAGAAAGAAACTGACCCCTTCTGCTAAGGAGATGATCTTGACGGCCACAAGCTCCTGTGTTCTGAGATCTCTTGCCTTGTATACTGCACCATATGAACCTTTTCCTGCATTCCCCAATTGAATAGTTTGTTATGCAGACACCTAAAAAATCATGTGGAAGCATTCCGTGCACAGAAAAGGAAACATCAATTTCATAACAAGAGGCGCACCCAGCTCATGGAGCAGCTCATACTTGGTTGAAGGATCCTCCCTGGCAACGCTGTCTGGGACCGAGCTCATCGATGCCTGCCGCCTTGATTGCTGCTGCTGCATCAGAAGTGATGGCTGCCGGTCCTCCTCCGCTTGCCTGGCCGGAGGAGTCAAGAATGAGGACGCAAACCCCACGCCTGCACCGGAGACGGACTCGCGTGGACTGGAGGCGCCGCTGGTGCGGTGAATGAAGGTGCCCGAGAACGAGTCGCGAGTTTCCGAGGAGCCACCGGGGCGGCGGATGAATGTGCCGGACACGTCCTCGCGAGGGCTTGAGGAGGCACCCGGGTGGCGTATAAACGTGCCGGAGACGTCCTCGCGAGGGCTTGAGGAGGCACACGGGTGGCGTATAAACGTGCCGGAGACGGAGTCGCGGGGGCTGGAGGAGCCACCAGGGTGGCGTATAAAAGTGCCGGAGACGGACTCGTGCGGGCTGGAGGCCCCGCCAGAGCGCCCGGTGCCGTGTACGACGAAGGTGGAGTACGGGTCCTCCTCGGCGGCGCGGGGGCTGGAGCGGCGCAGATCCAGGAACGGGGATCGGGAGGAGGACGAGGTGGAGGCGGGGGCGCCGCGCTTGATGACGACGGTGGCCGAGAGCGAGGCGTCGTCGAGGTCCGAGGAGTAGGGATCGTCGTCGTCGTCGAAGGACGCGCCGCCGAAGTCCTTGGGGAGGCGCTGGAGGAGCGGCGGCAGCGCGGAGGGGTCGTCCTCGTCGTCATCCTCCGCGCGGGCGGCGCCGCCGCTGCGGGGGTCGTCCTCGTCGTCGTGGACTACGACGGTGGAGTAGATGTCGGGCTTCCTGGAACGCGACCACGGCGAGCGCGGGGAGAAGGCCATGGCGTGTGTCGCGCGAGGTGGGGCGGAGGAGGGTCGGGGAAGGTGGGTGCTCGTCGGGAATGGGGAAATTAGTTTAGTTGGAGCCAGTTCACTCGAATCTGGCAACATGGGCTACGCTTCAATGGGTCACCACATTCAGGCCCACTTCACAGACAATGGTCTATGGGCATTGCAGTTTTTTTTTCTAGGGTACTTACTGGCGAATGCAGTTAGGTTCAGCGAATCAAACAGATGTAAAAGAAAAATAGAAGCAATGTAGTATATGTGAAATTATTCTTGCTCACAATCAGAACCATCAGGACAAACAAGCCAATCAATACGTGTGAAACATTCTCGCTCAATGCTCAGAAATGGGCATAAAATTTTATTACTCCGTACCAAGTTTGGTAAAATTTCCATCTTCAGGAACGTATACAACTAGTACTACAGTTACAGACTTACAGAGGGGCTGCACACGAGAAAATCTTCCCCTTTTATCCCCCACCAATGCAGCCATGCTACAACAGATCTTCTGATCTGAATGCTAGTTTGAACCTACCCCGTTTGTTTCCAGAATCTCACGGATCGATCGTTTCCGCATGTAATAAACGCTGGCTCTACAGGGGAGTGCTCCAGCCACCTAGGGGCGCCAGTGTGGCCAGAGGACAATCTTTCCACCTGTTCAGTAGTCAGTGCATCCCAGACAACAACCTGAAGACCAGGCAGGATTACAGTCAGCCATGTGCTTACGGTTTCCCTTCTGAAATATTAGTGTTGTACTAGTCCGAATTGAAGATTACCTCACTGCTTTGCTCGTCAATTGATATTACGAACTCCTCGCTTTCGTTGAAGACAGCCTAAGCAGCAAAATCAATTGTTATGGTTTAGTGGTACAACTAGTTATTACAAGCCCAAGCTGCAATCTGTTTCATTTGGGGTTAGCCTGCATTTCGAGCTATTAGCTGCCACTGGAGCAAGAAGAGTGTGTATAACCAAAATGTATTGCATCAGAATGAAAGAAAACAGAATCGTACAACTAACCTGACATCTGAATTGCCTGTTGACAGCGCCATCATATTGCTTTGCGAGTCTTCCGGTGCCAACTTCCCATAACTTTATAGAAGAATCCTTCCCACAGGATAGGATGTACCTGAAAGAATGTTTTAGCCTTTAGGCTTGATAAAAGATAGCCATGCTACATACATAAACTTTCTCAAACCCAGGAACATTACTATATAACTCGAAATGGGAAACTAAGTCCTTCAGGTTAGTCTTGGTTCACAACATTGGGTTCACTATACCAGCTTCTTTATTCAATGTAATCAGAAATACATGCAAAGTTGCAAACTTTTAACCACCAAACACAAAGCCTCAAACAGAGAAAAGCTTTGCATTACAATCACAGTAAAGTGGCCGTGTGACACCTCTCAGCTATTGTCCACACCTGCCCAATAACCACATTACACCACTGCTGTCCACGTTTAGCCTAAAAGAGATGATTGCATGGAAACTGAGAATTGGCCACTTGGGACTGATCCACAATTACTAGGCTGAAACTGGGTCAGTTTATATTAGGTTCTCAACACATTGTGAAATATTACTCCCTCCGTCTCAAAATAGATGTCGGAAATTTGTCAAAATTTGGATATATCTATATACTAAATAGTGTCTAGATTCATCCAAATTTTGACAAATCTGCGACGTCTATTTTAAGACGGAGGGAGTATGCTTTTAAGACTTCTCATCTCAGAGTAAAATAATAGTCAAGAATTCTCATAGCAAAGACATTTTTGCACATATATCTTTGTTCTCCAAAATATTTTTTTTACACATGCTGCCACTTGCTAACCTCTCGTCTTTGGTGAAAATTGCACTAGTAGCTTCTGCAGATCCATGTGCTCCAGTTATGGTACGGACACATTCAGCAGATACTCCATCCCAGATGCGCAGAGAACCATCCTTAGAAGCTGTCACATACAAGCTCCCAGTATCTGAGTAGCGCACCTGCCACAAAGTATGAAGCAAAGTGTAGATGTAGGACAGCAACTTTGTACTTCTCATTAAGATAATAACCAGTGCAGGATAAATCTTGTGAAGTAAATGTAAGAAATTACCTGGTTAATGGCAGAACTGCAATCCTGTGGATTTGCCGCTAAGTAGCATGTGAAAGTATTCACATCATAGAGATGAGCAATTGGGTGATCAGTCCCTGCAAATATTTCTACCGGCTTCAGCTACTTCCAAGGATTGCATATTTCACTAGATTCATATGGCAATACCATGAACTCATACAAATAGTGGGTATTTGTGAAATACCAAATGTGTACATAATTGAAGTACACATTCTGATTCTGGAACAAAAATCAAAATCCTTGAGTCCAGATGCTAAATATTCTCGGTCACTAAAAATAAGACATGCTATATAATAATACTACCTACAACATATTAACAGGTTATAATTCCGTGATCACTTAGAATGTGGCGATTCAAAACTTCATGCACGTATCATGAAAATAAATATAATAATACCTAAAATAAATATCTTTTTATTTAAAATACATGACAAAGGATAAGTTGACTCCAAAGTCTAAACCAAACCAATATCAGGATGGATAATCAGTAATATCCTAATTTACCGAAAGGATAACCATACCTGCTAAAATGTAATCCCCACAAGGATGAAAACATACAGATCTAACATTATGAGTATCCTGCTCAAGTAAATATTGAGAGAAAAACTATTTAGAGGCAAAGAAGAAAATATCTGGGTAGTTTCAGCATAGAGATAGTAAGCACTTTATTACCTGTATAACTCTGAATGCCTTCCTTGCAGCAGTTTTTGAGAAGTCAAAAAACCTGTCAGGCAAGATTCAAGTTCAAATGGCATGCGACTTAATTGATATCACGTACTTACATGTAAACAGTTGACCAATTATGCTTAATGCATGTATGAACTCCTAAAACCGCATAGCAAACAACGAGGGTGGGAAGCAATGATAAGCATACTTTATCGTGTTATCTTTTGCTGCAGATATCAGTATTGGGCTAGTAGGATGAAAATCCATGTCATTGATGGGCTGCAAGAAATCAAACATGTCATAAAAGTAACTAGAATATAAATAGGAGGAACTACGACTCTATAACTGTAACAATAAAAATAACTAGAGATAAAACCGATGACTTTGACCACCACAACCATGTGCAACACGCCAACACTAGGTGGCCACATGGGTGCCCATAGGAAAATAAACATGTTTACTTGCTAATACAAAGCATTGTGGCAATTCAAGCAATTGAAGGTAAGAAAAGAGCAAAACTATGAGGAATGAAGCAAATGAATAAGTTACTAGTTACCGGTCACAAAGTTCATTAACCTGTGGTAGTGACTAAAAGACATAGAAGGTAAGGAAATAACTACTGTGGAACAGAGCACATAAACTAGCTACCAGTTACAAAGTGCAATACCAATCTATGAATAGGAGTCTTAACAGGAAGCTATATTACACAACAGGATTTAGAATAGCCTCAGCCATTAAGGACCTAAAGAGTAAAATACTCACCTGCATGTGATCATAAAATGTACGAACAACAGGCCGGCCAGAGCCCTCTTTGGAATCCCCAAACATTGTCTGTTTAATTTTTGCAACCTGCAAGTGGATTTCCAATACTGAGCAACAACTACAACCTAACAAAGCACATCCCACACTCAAAGACACAGTGATGGTCAATCTCACCTCAAAGAACTTAATCGATGTGTCCCCACTTCCAGTTGCAAAAAATCTCCCATCGGGACTAAATTTAGCACATCGGGCAACATTCTACATAACATAAGAGTAAGCCAATGAAAAAAAATGTATTGACATTCCTTGCCAACTGGTCTGTCGGACCACCACTATGAACAGGACCAAGAAAATTATAGGGCTGAATGAGTACCAAAGGTGTCAAAGCAGGTGCAAATGGTACCAGCGGTATCCCGCTAAATTTTGCCTATAAATTTCTTGCCTTCTAACATCTGTGGATAAGTAACACCCAGATTTGCGCTTAACTAATACTGTTGCCATGTTGATTTTAGATTTATCTCAGATAACTCATAAATATCACTGAAGTAAATGGTGTAAGGGCAAGTTCATATATAATCATATGGCTTACTGAGCAAGAGAGAAGTAGAACTATGCTCACCTTATGATCAGAGATGTGCCTGGTCTCATGCTTGGGGAAGCTCTTTGAAGGGCCCCTAACACTCTGCACACTGCACATAGCTCACAATCAAATCCATATCACACGACCAGCAGCAAACACGCACAGTTAACGAGTCATATGCCAAGACCACGGACGATGGTGTGTACCTGAAATCCACGGCACTGGTGACAAGCGGGCGCGCCAGCCCACCGCCACCAGCGGCGGCGGAGTCAAACGCGGCGGGAGCTCCACCTCCCATCGCCGCTTCTTCCCGCTCGACCGCGAGACCCTGCGAACCGACAGCGGCGAAGGGTTTAGGTCCGGGATGCATAAGCCCTAAGGGTGGGGTGGAGAGAGAGGGGGGTACCTTGGCGACGAGGCGGAGGAGGTTGTTGGGGAAGGCGGCGTCGGCTTTCGCGGGGGAGACGGGGGTCATGGTGGCGGCGGCGACGGCGGCGGCGGCCTGCGTGAGGTTCTGGTCGCGGAGGTGCGCCACGATGAGGGCGTTCACCTGCCGCAGCAGCTTCGCCTCCTGCACCGCCGCGTCCATCTCAGCTCCGACCCCCCGGCCCCCCTACCGCGCTGATTGCCCCGCCGATTTTGTTTCCGGTGGGGGACGGCTACGCGAGCTACAGAGTGAACTGGACTGGAAGAGGGCTGAAGCTAGGAACGCCGCTTCGGAGCAGTTCCTTTCCCCGATGCCCGATCTGATTCTCCACTCCGAAATCGTAAGTTGCAAAGTGAACCTTAAACGGTGAAGATTGCAATTAATCCATGCAATTACTGCATTATCAACTCTGAAATCGTAAGTTGCATCACGTGTCTTTTTTTTTTTACGCTCATGTGCATACATTAACTGTATTTACTAGCTGAATACCCGTGCGTTGTCACGGTTTAAACTTGAATCTCTATATATCAGCAACAAAAATTATACTCCCTCCGTCCTAAAATAGACTTTACTTTGTCTAGATACACATTCGTATCTAAGTAAAGTGAATCACTTATTTTGAGACGAGATGTGTATATCACCTACAAACTCATTGCATTGCAACAATTTTTGCCATTTATTTGCTTCGTTCAAATGAATATCACCTCACACAGGTTTTATTGTGCAATTATTTTCATACAATTATTGTGCACTCATCTTTTCCATAATTTAATTATTTCCAACCATGTTTTATAAATGTTTATCAAAGGAAACAAATGAAAAAGAATCATTGTGTAGTTGAAATTATTTCTATGCTTTTAGGCCATTACAAATTCGACAAAAAAATAGGTTTTCTATAGACATATTATTTGTTTAGATTATTTTGTTTTCAAACGAAGTTTTTGTCTCTTTTGGTCCTGCCCGAGGCCACGCACAACACCAACAACGCCATATTTGGGCGAGTGCTACGCCAGATGTTTGAGTTTGTTGAACTACTTTGCAATGTCGACCAATACCCTTCGTCTAATTTCTTTGGATTAGAAAAAATCTTCACAAACTGAGCTACAATCAGATCCAACGTTAAGGGAACATCAAGCCCAACTTTAGTCCCTCCAGAATTGCATTCGCTTCTCCTATTTCTGTACTTGGACAAGAGTGTATGAAACCAGGCACCAGTTTGTTCCTAATAATCGCACACCAGGAACCGTGATCGGTTTTTGCCATAGTTTGTGTCTACAGTCACTTTGTCTAAACTTAATTTCGGTTTTTTCTATCCTGTCCAAAATAGGTCCAGGAAGAGCATGGAGGCTCACTTTGTCTCAATATAATGCGAACCAGTAGGACAAGGATCAGGAAAATCAATCAAGGGAATAGTTTGTCTTGCGACCTTTGATGCCGCCCCGTGCTCCCCACAGGCGACAGCCACCGCGCTGGCGACACCTATACTCGTTAATCCTGCTTGCCGCCGCAGGCACCCTGCAGCCTCGGTCGCCGAACAGTGGCGCCAGTCTGAGATTTTCACAACCACACCCACGTTGAATCTGGGAAGAGAATATTGGACTGCATATTTTTAGACACTTATTCAAATTTTCATTCCAAATACATAGATAAAATTAAAACTCAAAATTTGATGTATATGTGCGTATACAAATGCAATAAAAATACACAAAGTTCCTTTGTACAAATGTAAAGAAAGTAGAGAAATTTCTTCTAAACAATGTGCAAAAAGTACAAAAAATCTTGTATATATTCACATTGACCTAGCACAACAGCACAGACTGAATACACACACCTTAGTCCGCAAAAGCAAAACAATATTCATTGCCACCACTGATCACCGCCACAGCTAGCACTTCTCTCTATCCACTCTTGTTCTCTGTCCCATTCACGTTAGCTAATCTCGATTTCAATTGGTCCCATTATCAACCTGCAGCCTGGTACTGAATTCAAGCCGGAGCAGAGCTCGGCAATGTTCGCTCCATCTAGATGGAATAAACACATTTTATAGTGTACCATGAAGCAAAAGTTGGGTGCCGCAGCTACTCGCACAAGATCTACTTGCCTGACAGTGAGACGCAAGTCCAGCTCCATGGCCATGGTGCGCCAGTTCCCCGTTACCGTCCCACAATGGTAACAACAGCACAAAAAAGCCAACAAATTTCTCGGGGAATGTTCCGTGACTGCATCGCCGCTCTGCTCGCGCCCGACAGCCGTAGCTGCGCTCACCTGTGGAGGAGCATTCCGCCCATCGCGCCTAAATAGCAGATACCGAGCCGGCTACATCACCGGCGTGTCGCTCGGCTTGTCGAGTTCCTCTCCGTCGAGCCGGTCTCCTGGATCCGGCCGCTGGGACCCGATTTAGGCTAGAAAGAACGGATGTTTGGTATGAAATCCGGCCAAAAAAAAAGAGAAAAATGATTTATCTATACCTGGGAAAGAGGAAAACAGTGGATGGAGATCGGATCGGGTCAAGACAACAAGACTGAGCCTCACCGCCGAGGTATCATACATGCACCTACCACTTAGGCCTCATTTACTCCTGGGGTATTTACATGTTTCGGAGGGGAATTTTCCGGCCCATCCCACGATCCCCAAAAATCCCGGAAAGCCTGTTTACCTCTACGGTATTTCTGATTTGTATCCCGGCCCATCCCGAAACTTCCACACCGAGGGCTGAACTGCTCGTGTATTCTCGCACGCGAGACCTACCTCGTGTATTGTCGAGGAAAGGAAGCTAGAGGAAAAGACAGAGCGGACGGAGGCGACGGCGCAGACGGCCACCTCCTCCGGCTTCCTCAAGCTCTTCTCTCCGGTGAGTACCTCCTCCCCCCATGCCTCTTCCCCTCTCCTCCCCTCCTAGGGTTTCTCGGCCGCTGCCGGCATCCTCCTCCGCCCTCCGGTCCGGTTCTTTGGAGCGGCGGTGGCCTCCTCCCGTCCTCCGTTCGCCGGTACTCCGGTCTGTCAATAGCTCCGGCTCCGGCACCGTCCCGGCCTCCTTCACCACCACTTCCCCATCCTCCCTCCGCTGCAGTATATCCGGCCCGGTTCTGTTTATTCGTTGTAGTGGCTGGAGGGGTTTCACGGTCTGCCGGGGTGGTGGTGGAGTGGAGGAACCTTCCTCTCCAAGGAAGAGAAGGGTACTGTTCCGTCCCTGTTCAACCCGACTGAGCAAATGCGCGCGACACCGTCAGGGACAGGAGATGCCCGGCGTAACGCCGCCGACGTGATTCCCGCCGGGTTTCTCTCGTTGCTGCAGTGGAAGTGCTTGGGTTTGGCGAGGGGACTGCTGTGGCGGAGGAGGACAGGAGGTGCCTTCCTCTAGAAGATAGCAGAGGTCCAAATGGTCCTAGTATCTGAACTCTGCTCGTCCCCGTGTGTTTGTTTTGAGGTGGCCAGAAGCAGAGACAGAGATCGTCGGACCGTCGCTTGCTCCCCCGTTCAGTATCGCTGGATGGATCTATGCTATCTCTGAACAAGCTATCCGTTGTTCAGATCATTGGCTGTTTACATCGATGGGCACGGTCTAGATTAGTCTCCTTTTTCTTCTGATGAAGAGGGGACGAAACAGAGCTCCTAGTCAACACTCTGTCTATGATTAATTTGGGCTCTTAAAATGGCAGTGCAAGGCTAAAGAACTGCAAACCGAAATTGATAGCAGTACTCTGTGTATGACTAGTTGGTTATCAGAATTGCATGTCATGGTTAATTATCTCCATTTCTGCATCTAAAAGAGGCAGTACCCTTCTAATTTGTTCCCTTGTCTGAATCTTGATCAAGAAATATATTGTTTCTAGCTGAAACTTCTATGTATGGTTGCTTGTGTTCTTAGCACACTATTAATTCTTTCTAGCTGAAACTTCACACTTTATGCCATTCACGATTATTTGATGTTTTTGATAGATACCTACCCCTTGGACTATAGTAGGAGTGGACGAACCACCACCTTCGTGGGATCCTGTGAGCACACCAACCTTCGGTATGAATTATATTTACTACTTCTACTTGTTATGAAATCATATTTGCTAGCCCTTGAAATCTTATTGTTTGCCTTAATTGTTATTATTTTAGTGCTAAATGGATCCACAAAGGGTAGCTCGTATTAGGAAGAGGAGAGAGGAAGATGATGAGGAGTTTATGTTTTTACTATTACCAATATTGCATTTCCACCAAATGGGTAGTAGAGGACAAATGGAGAGAAGGCAGCGGCATAGCTCCGTCTTATACGGCAAGGCACGTGTCGAAGGAATTCTTGAGGGACATGTGAAAAACTACCGGGTAGCCTATAGGATGGAACCACACATTTTCAGATCCTTAGCATCCTACCTTAGAAGAGAAAAGTTGTTAAATGACAAAAGGATTAAGGTTGAGGAAAAGCTTGCTATTTTTCTATACATGCTGTCACACAATGCCTCATTTCAAGATTTGCAATTGGAGTTCCAGCACAGCAACCGCACCTTCCACAAGTGCATAAAAGAATTCTTCAACATCATCCCTGTCCTATGTAGGCGATTTCTGAAGCCTCCATCATTGACCAACCACATCAAAAAATTGCTAACGATGATCGATTCTACCCATATTTTAAGGTTCTTCTTTTGACTCCTTACCGCTCAACTATTAATATGTCAAAAATTAAATCTCATCTTCCCTTTCCATTCATCTATTTCTTTGCAGAACTGTATAGGAGTTATTGATGGATCACATGTTCCTGTTAGTGTATCACCCCACCTTGCTGCTCCTTTTCGCAATAGAAAGGGAACCCTTAGCCATAATGTGATGATTGCATGTGATTTCAACCTAAATGTCACCTACATATCTTGTGGTTGGGAAGGATCTGCTACAGATGCTAAAGTCCTTCGGTCTGCCTTGAACAATGGTTTTAAAGTACCCAATGGAAAATTTTACCTTGTTGATGGCGGTTATGCAAATACGGAATCCTTCCTTGCCCCATACCATGGTGTGCGGTATCATCTAAAAGAATTTGGCCATGGCCGCCATCGCCCACAGAATTATATGGAGCTCTTCAATCACCATGTCAGGTCTTTGAATCATATAGAAAGGCTACTAGGAATACTTAAGAAGCGATTCCCTATTCTACATGTCGCAACATTCCACCCAATGCGAAACCAAGTGAAGATAGCCGCAGCTACTGCAATTCTGCATAATATCATTAGAATGCAACATGGTGACGAGGAGTGGCTTGAACATCAAGAAGACATTATACCTCCAGCTAACTATGTCGATCTGCCCAATGGTGATGATAACCACCAAGGAAACCAAGAGCTCAATGGAATATGGGACTTCAGAAATCTCTAGTTGACATACTACATGAACATAACAATGACTACCATAGAGCTCAGAATGGATGGAGTGGGGACACATGGAATCTAATGACGAAAATATTCAAAGATCGAAACAAGCACGTGAATTTCACAAAGTCGCAGTTACAAGACCAAGAGAAGGAACTCAAGAGACAGTATTGTATGCTGAAGGAAGCCCGCAAGCAAAGCGGTGCCGGGTGGTGTGAGAAAAGCTGCAGAATAGTAGCTGATGATGCGCTCTGGGATAACTTACTAATTGTAAGTTTTTTCCATTCTTATACATTGCCAGGATTTATATACCAAGTTGGCACTCATTTTTCTCTCATGTTTGGTTGCAGTCCTTCCCCAAAATCGGGAAATTCAAGAAATATGATTTTCCTCTATTTGATACGCTTGGAGATCTATATGATGGTAACTCGACTTATGTTCATTGTTACCACTAAATCAGATACATAATATTATTACTTGTTTGCATAATTATATTGTTTTATCAGGGAAAATTGCGGAGGGTAGATACAACTTCACATCAATCTCTAAAACATCACAAATTGGTGAAGAATATGAAGATGTACAAAGTGCGGATGGAAATGATGATGACGAGCTACATATTCTAGATGGAGGGGGTACTACTCAAAGGGGAGATGAGGTGAATCCAATCATTGATGGTAAACTTGGCTTGCACAACACATCGCGTTCAATTAAGAGTAACAAAATATACATGATTTAACAAAAGAAGGTATCTTATAAGTGTATCTTTGCTGAATCCTGTGGATGCTGCTGAAAAGGTGAATACTGAGCAGCATGTTCAAAAGAAGGTTGCCAGTGTACCAAAGAAAAAACCAACAAATGAGATAAAGAAGCCTAACAAGAGCGATGCAATGGTAGAAGTGGTTGATAGATATGTGAAGATGAAAGAGAAGCAGGCTGAGGAAGAAAAGGCCGAGTCAGATGTTTTCACCATCTCCAAATGTATTTCTGCTGTGCAAAATATGAAGGAACTATCACGTGAAGAGAGAATGAAGGCTTTAAAAGTGTTCAAAATTGCTGAAAACCGAGAGACATTTCTTACTTGGGCTTCTCAAGATGAGGAGTCGGCTATCATGTGGTTACGGGATGAACTGCAAGAGTTACCTTGAGGTAAAACTTAAATTCCTTCAATTCTATGTTCTTACTACCGTCTATTTAAAACTTAAGTGGAATTAACAACATAAGTGCACCCTTTTTATGTTTCGCTCAGATAACCATACTATTATCCTAGATCAGCAAGCTACCTACTGAGCAAAGCATCTGATCCCTCTAGATCATGTGCTAAATCATTTAAGTGCACCCTTCTTAGATCAACTCTATAAAATGCTTCTGGTCATAAATTACAATGTAAATGTGTAATGTTATATATCTGCTAATGCTAATGATCAGTAAACAATATCAACTTTCAATTATGTAACACAAATCTGAATTATCGAATGTTGTATCCTGATGACATCACAGTTGGTACAATTTTCTATCATTTTCTATCTGTCCTTTTGCTTATGTTTGCCACTATTACCATCATTACTAATACTGGAAGTTGTTAAAGTTAAATATGTTCATGCGACTTTCGGTCTGGCTCATGCGACTTTCGGTCTTTCTTCTTTGCTGGTGGGGTTGGAATTGGAACGTTGCATTCCATCTCCGCTTCCATTTTTTTTTACTAGACTAGACAAAAAAAAATTGTCCTCGCTTGGGAGTTTGGATCCAGTGATGACAGGTGTAGGTGGTTGTACTGCACGTACGGCCATCTCGATCGCTCCATGCGCTATGCGTAGCGTATGTATCGTTGACCAGGCAAATGAATGTACTGCTTCAAAGTTCAAACCGGAGGCCTGCCGATGTGTGTGTACACTCTGTCTCTGTGTGGTTGTCAAACTTGGACACTGCATATATAGTCTAATCGGTTCATTTAATTTTGTTGCGGCTCTTACAGCAACACGAGCTTCAGCCAGCCGCCGATGAGCAGCTAGCAACTCTCGTGGCATCAGACCGTGCCCTGTGCGGAGGAGATCATTGCTAAAATCTGGAAGTTGTTAAAGTTAAATATGTTCTTATAAAAAAGCTAGTCAATCGTGTAGGTTTATGATGTAGTATAGCCATATCCTCCCTGGTATCCAAGGTGCTCCTAGAGTAAATAATTATGGATTCCCAGTTCGGCATTGTGTATATTATGTTGCAAAAACAATATACTGATGTTTTAGTTTCCCGTTCTTTTTCAGGATGATGCTTTGCAAGATAAACTCCAAGAGCGAGGCAATGAATGTTTATGGGTGCTATTGTCTTGTTGTCAAGGCAATCAAGTGTTGAGTGATTTGATCAAGATTTTGAAGCTACAGACGTGCCCATGATTGGATTGTAATAATGTTTTATAAATGCATCTTGATTGTCTTGCCCGCTGGGTATATTTAAACTCCACGGAAGTAGATGTTTAAGCTCCGTCCAAATTTATGTGGTGCAAATATTGGATAGATATTCATATATTTGGTACAAACATTGTATTTTTATTTGAGTTATTATGTCTATGTAGAGGTAAAGTTTGAGTTTTTATTATGAAGCTCAATACTTTACAATCCCTACTATCCCAGAAAATTGAAGTAAACAAACCGGATTAGGAAATATGGGAAAACGAAGGAAAATGTGGGGATTGGGTGAAAGGGAGGGATTCACCAAATCCCCTCCCAACCCCAAACCACAAGGGGGTGGAAATACCCCAGAAGTAAACGAGGCCTTAGCGGTCATCTCCTACCTCCTCTCTTGGTCAGTACAAGCTCGAAACGCATGTTGTGCAAAGATCATTGCCGCATTGCCACACATGCCGCAACCTTGTGATCCCCTACCTCCTCTCTCCCATTCTTCCTGCTCGACTCTAAAAATTCTCCAAAGCCGGATGCAGGGCTCCCTATGAACGCCCATCTCCATCTCCACCGAGCTGCCCCTAGCCTGAGCTCCCACCGATCCGACGATTCCATTATCTCAAAGGCTCGTGCTTCAACCTATGTCACATATTTTCTCGGCGATTGTTTCTACTCTATCGCCTCCAACGCACCTGAGACCTCCGCCTCGCAGCCGATGGGGCATGACCGGCTGTGGGGTAGGACTTGGGAGACGGGATCGTGAGAGGAGTAGGCAGGGCCGCCCTTGAGCATGCGCAAGCTCAAGGCCGTCGGTCGGCGCCGATCGAGTGGCGATGGCTGCCACGGTGATCATTCCATTTCCGTTCAGGAGGGGGTGGAAGGCGGTGCGGCCGACAAGTTCGAGGATCCACGGCCGAATCCACTCCGAGGCGCGGTTGAGGTCGTTGTCGACCACGAAGCACGTGGTCGTGGCTGTGGGAGGTGGTGAGTGGGCAGCGAGCGATGTGGCTTCAGGTCGCTGCTCGCCATCAGCCAAGAGCTCACGGAGGTAGTTTCGATGCAGCCCGCCGCATAGATGGAAAGGCTCGCCGCCTCCGCATCCAACCAAGCAACCGACGTCGGGTGGGACGGCTCATCACGCGGGCATCGGCTTCCGTGGCGTCTGGGACGCGCGCTCGCCCCTGTTCCTAGTCGGTTCTTGGAGGTCTCATTGCCTGCAGCGCCACACTGGAGGTCCGAAACACCCCGGACCAGCGGCAAGGAACGATGATCAAAGGGCGGCGTCCTGGTTCGGTCGAGTCCGGATATATACTGCGGTATGTCCTAGGACCATGAGTCCCTGTCGGCAATGCATCCAGTAGACGGACGAATTTGGAACAGGCTCACGAGGACGATGGACCAAGGAACATGACTAATTTTTTTTAGCAATGGAAACGATGACGGACAGCGGAAGTTACGAACTTTAGTACCACCTCGCTAAAACAATAATAGAGGTTGAAAACGTATTTTTAGCGGATGGAAACGTATTACGACCAACCTACCACAAGACTTATTATAGTATATAGACTAGCTGAATGTCCGTACGTTGCTACGGCATATTAAATCAAATAAATTTTTTTAACCGAGTATGATTGGTCAGGTCTGTTGTACTTGAGGCCACCACCAACTTAGATGGGCACATATATTTTGTCTAAAACCTTTGTTCAACAAACTACTCTAGAAGATTATTGTACGCCATTAATAAAGCATACTCCCTCCGGCCAAAAATAGTTGACTCAAATCTGTTACATCTGTATCTCAACAAATCTAAGTCAACTAATTTGGGTTGGAGGAACATATATTTTATCAATGGTGTACAAAAAACAGATATTTTGATCTATTAAAAAAACATGCCTCTTAGGTTTCCTACCACCGTGTGGGTGTTTGACACATGACACAAGTCATCATACTCTTCAATTTCCCGACGTTCCTCGTGCTCTATTGTTGCCGCCGCACCTTCATAAATCGTAGTCTTAATCTTTGGTAAATATTAGCCATGATTTTTAGCTAAATAGCAGTGCTTTGCTATGATATAAAATATGCTTTAACATTCAACTTTTATTTACTCGGTTGTAACAGGCTAAGAGGTACAGAACTTTGAGAACATAAGAAACCAGGACAAAAGCGCTTGCTGCAAGACCCTCTCACTTGATGCCAATCTTGTTAGCAACATTAAGAGCATTGTATTCTGGGCCATCTTCACGTCAGCCTTTTTCTTACCGTCAGGCCTACAAGACTGTAAGTTTTTCATTTATCTTCTTCATTGCAGACCCAGCGTTAAGTGACAATTCAGTAGCTTTAGCTAAGTTTCAGGGACCGCACGACATCGGTATGTTGATACAGAATAAACCGAGGGACCCGAAGGCCATGATAAGTATACTATCGCAGTTCACTTGTAGCAACTATTACAACGGTCTTGCAGAACTACTGAAGTAACATGGGCAGATTCAAAATAGCATTCCAGCACCTTGATATATCGTTGGACTCATGATTTCACATGTCAGTTTCTCAAGTTTTTGCTCGGTATTTTAGTTTAAACTAATGTTCTTCGATTTATATGGAGATATTGAGAAGACCATGTGCACCAAGTTCTAATTAACCATAGGTAGGATATACTTCCAGTATCCAATTTGCTTCCCTAAACTAAAACGGAGCCTTGAAATCATACCAACAAAAGTGACACGGTTACATGCTACAGATCATGTTAGTTACACAAGTATGTCATATGACTATTTTGAAAAAACCATTTGCACTAAATCCTATTACTGGTAGGTCGAGCACTTCTAGTGAACAATTATATGCATGAAGATATGAAAGTGCCATTTGCTGCAAAACCATGTCCAAGAAAGAAATCATGATTGCTTTCTCGTTCATGCATTACAAGAACCGGCAACAAACAATACCTAAATTAAGCTAAAAGTTAGTTCGTTCAGGACCTCAATTAGGTGTCACGGAGTGTGTTTCTACATGGCATACCTTGTTGAGGCAGCTGTGCGGTCTGGTAGAAAATCTAAGGAGGGGCAGAGCCTAGTCCTTTTGTTCGTCTGCAAGGCACGTGGATCTCCCAGAGCCTCCTTCGGCGCGCTAGAGCCTCGCCGGAATGTCCTCGTTGCATCTAGTAGCAAAACATATTACATCAGAATCACCCAAATTTCCATGGATTTTGCATTGTAACTTGTTTCCACCGGCTGCTTTCTCGCTCACTGTGGCGTTGATCAAGTAGCATGCCTGCCTAATATGCATTTGCTCAGCGTGCACGGAAATGTTGAACTCCACGGCAAACCATCACAGTCATGCTCACTGATTATTCTGCACTTTAGAGCAGTCATATCATTGCATACACATTATCAGCAGAGGGAGGAAATGTGTACCTGATTAAAACAACTGCGTAATCAATTCATTAATTCTATGATTCTGTTAGCGTCAAGCTAACAACATGTTGTTCACTATTTGCCTAGACCATAACAGAAAATCTCCACTGCAGCAGAATTGGGTGATAGATTGAAATCCAAATCTAAAAAGCTACATGTGAAATCTACGAGAAAGGAACAAACAGATCTTAATTTCTAAAAATTCTATCGTCTAGTGGATTGCCGCAGAATTAATTAGGATGTCTTATTCTCTAGTACCATGCACTTTGATCCCCATCCTAATCAAAGTTGTCGGGTCTTGTTCATGGAAAGCAGCCAAGCACGCATAGAGTTGTCAAATCGAAGGCACACATCTCCCTACCATCAGGTTCAGTCCCAAACCAGCAAAACAAATCACCCGACGCTAACCTGGTGTATGCCGTTAGGGTGCATCTGACAACCAGGCAACCTACCGCAGGAAGAGCAAGGGAGGGGGTGAACGGAGGAGTCGGGAGGATTCCTCCATTGTGCGGTGGAGGTTGAGGTTTCTGGCGATCTCCCCCGCGGCACCCATGGCTGGAGGGAGCCGAGACCCCGCGAGTCCGACGCGACGGTCGCGCCCCAATCTGGCGCCAACCCTGGGCTGCCTTGGAGAGGCGAGGTCTTGCCACTTCAGTGATCTTTGAGTTGAGCACGAGCGGAGGCATCTTGGCCGGAGAGCTTGATGGCGATGGCAAGGAGCGGCTGTGGCTTCAGCGGCGCTCATAGGCGCCGGTGTCAAGTGCCATGGACAGAGAGGATGGCGGCGGGGACGGGAGAGGCGCTGGGGAGGCGGCGCTCTCGATTGGGGATGGGTATCGATGGGGAGGAGGCAGAGAAGGGAGAATAGAGAGTGGAGGGCTCGAGGTGAGAGGATTACTTGGCGGTGGCATTGCCTGTAGTTTCCCCAAAGTGCCAGGGGCAAAACCGTCAAAATTACGGTAGACGGAAATTTTCGGTATGCGACGAACGTACCACAACGAAAATTAATAGATATATAGACTAGCTGAATGCCCGTGCGGTTGCCACGGTTTTTTTAATTGCACATCAATATAATCCATGTGACCATTTGTATGTATGGAGAAACCGTATTATACAAACATGAAAACTACTTCTTAGTGGAAGTGTGTTTCCACATTACATGCAATTTGATGTAATATGAATATAAAATAACCTCCCAATGTTTTTATTTTATTAACTAATATTTTGTTTCTACAACTTGATCAATGGTATGAAATATAGGAACGGCGTACCTAGCTAGCACGGGTCCCCTAGAGAAAAGTAGAGTGAATCAAAATGGACACGTTTTTTACTCTAAGGTCACCAACGTTCCTATTTTCTCTTCTCCACGGATTTTATACAATTTGGCGATAATTTGCTTTGTGCGGCGAGCAAAACAATAAGACCAATGCACGAAGGGGTGAATTATGGACAAAACACGGTTGAGGAGGCTCACGTGTATATATATGGTAATGATCAATACCGGCAATCGATCAAACTCTCTCTAAGAAATGTGGCCCTGTTTGGCAACAGAGTATTTTTAAAGTATTGGTTGGAATACCACTTTATCCGAAATACCGTAGTTTTAAATACTGAGAGCTGTTTGTCAGTCATAAAAACTGCAGTTTTAAATAAAGTAGTTTGCGCACAACTGTTTTTTTTTGTTGTATCTGAAAAGGAGCTCCCGACCTTTTTTTGAAATGTTTTTCTTCGTCTATTGCGCACCTTCTGTAGCTCTAGCGCCCCCATTTTCTCAAGCAACCTGTCGAGCTTGTAAGTCAAAGCACATGTTACGTGGTGATCAATTTCTCATATCCCTCAGAGATGGAGACAACTGCTGGCTACGCGTCAGGGCTAACAGCAACATGACAAGCTCCAGATTGCTCCTCCGCTCCCGCCACGACGGTGAACTCGTGGAACGCGCTTCCATTGCATTCTTTACTGACATGACGCCGACCTGCCCTACGGATCGACCTAGGCGTCCTTCCAGCGCTCCTCGTCGTCAAGTAGACCGTCGGTCGGCGCCGTCAGTGGCGATGGTGGAGTTCGTCGTTTGCCTGAGTGATTTCGTGACCGGGGAGCGTCTCGAGATGTTGCAAACCTGCTGTCACACCTTCCACGCATCAAATTAGGTACCTGGTTGAGCCACAACCTCGAGTGCCCGCTCTGATGGGTTGTCGTCACAGCCGTAGCCACCAGCCGCGACAATCATTACGAGCTCACAGCTGGCGCCAGGGAATCAATGCCACTGTCTCCCCCGTGATGGTCCATGCAGGCGCTCGCGCCGGTTCCGCCGTCGTCTAGGAGCATGGTTGTCCTTCTCCATGGGTTCTTACTTCTTACGGGTTCGATCTTGAATGAAAAATAGTACTCTACCGAGCAACTAAATACTGCAGTACATCTGATATTGCCAAATGCCTATGATATTTGCGAAAACTACAGAAAACTGTGGTTTTCCTAAACTGTGGTATTCCATGCCAAGGCATCACAATACTGAAGTTTAGGCATAACGTGGTTTTGGAAATACTGAGTAGCCAAACGAAACCACCTCTCACACAGAAGATATGTTGTAATGTAGTACATAGATTTTATCTTTTTTCTCCTAGTGACAACATGTTAATAATCATTTGTACAAGCGTGATGTCTCAATTTGTCATAACACTGAAGTTACAAGAAATGTATAATGTATATACACATTTAAGCCGACGACTACATCTATAAAAGTCTAGCACGCTTTGAGCAATATATCGACTAGCAGCCGTTGAGAAATATATTAGGGAAGACTTCCAATTTTCTTGTAACCATCAGGGAAATGCACGGAAAGAAGCATGAGTACTAACCTAGAGCATCATAGAGTCAGCAAGCGCTAAAAACACTGTCGTTCGTGAGGCAAGTTAATGATGAGCGGTATCACAAATCTGGGAGAGATGTGGATTGAGGTGATTATGGAGAGGCAAATCCATAACCTAACCCCGAAACGTATAAACATTTTTTCTTCAGAAAATCGGCAGCGAGAACCAACGCCCCGATATTTACTCCTCTGCTTCAACACTGATAACCTTAATTAGAGAACATCGCCAGCGAATCCAGCACGAATACCTCATGTTCGCCGCTCCTACATGCTGCATCGAGCCGACGCACAATATCCTGCAACCACCGCGATGTCTCCCATTCCCATCCCCTTCCAACCTCCTTGATCTCCTTCTTCACCACCAGCTAGAAAACTCGAACGGGTAGCGACGCTTCTCCTCTGAGCTCCCTTTCCCCTAGCTGTCCTCCCTGTGCCTTGCAGCGCTAGGTGGTGGTCGAGATGCAGACCCCGTGGTCCACCCGTGGATCGAAATGTGGGAAGGGCGCACCGCCCATGGATCGAGATGAGGAAGCGGTGGGCATTGCTTCCGCCTCTCAAGCCCCCCATGGCCACGACCCGTCGTGCCTCAAGCTCCTCAGGCGTCCAGTGCACCAGAGCCGTCGGTCAGAGAGAAAGGGGAAGGTGTGCTGGTGCCCGCCCCCGGCCTCGCGGGTGGGACTACTGCGGCTGCTCCCGGTCGCCCTCGGCCCGGTGGGTGGGACTGCTGGCCGTCGGGATTGTTCTGTGGCAGTTGATTCAGTGGGACGGCGAGCTGGAGAAACTCGGGGCGGCGCGGCCGTGGATTCGTTGCGGCTAGAAAGTCGCGAACCATTTTTTACTTAGATGGCACACACGGGTGATACATTGCAAATGTATCTATAATTTTTGATGTTCCATGCTTGGTTTTATCAACTTTCTTGTGTTTTGTCCATACTTTGGAATACTTTTCATATGATTTATTGGACTAACCTATTAACAAGAGCCACAGTGCCAGCTGCCTGTTTTCTGCTGTTTTTGGTTTCAGGAAAGTCAGAAAATGAATATTATCGGAATTGGACGGGATAAAAGCTAAAGTTGCTATTTTATCGGAGGACATCTAGAGCCAGAATACGAGACGGAGAAGGGCTGGGGCCTGGCCACCCCACCTGGCCGCGCGGCCAGGTGGTCCGCCGACCCAAGACCCTCGGCCTCTCCTTCCGCCTATATATTGTCTTCGGGACCAAAACCCTAAGTACCCGATCAAAGATCCACGAAAGAGTCTGTAGCCGCCGTCATCTCCATCCCTAGATCGGGAGGGATCTGAAACTCTTCCCGGCACCCTGTCGGAAAGGGGAATTCACCCTGGAGGCCTTCTTCATCATCATGCAAGCCTCCGGTATGATGCGTGAGTAGTTCATCTCTGGACTACGGGTCCATGTAGTAGTTAGATTGCTGGTTCTCCTCCTTTGTGCTTTCATGTCTAGATCTTGTGAGCTCCGTTCATGATCAAGATCATCTATTTGTAATTCTGCATGTTGTGTTTGCGGGGATCCGATGGATATTGAGATGCTATTTCAGATTGATTATTGATTCTATCATGTCTTTGTTATTTGTGATCTTGGATGCTTTCTGTTGTTAGTAACTATCTTGGCCAAGTAGATGCTAGCAACTCCAAGAGTTAGTATTTATGCTCGATAGTGGGTCCGTGCCTCTAGTAATCTGGGGAAGTGACAGAAATCTCTAAGGTACTAGATGTGCTGTTGCTACTAGGGAGAAAACAACAATCCTTTGTTCATAGAACAATCGTATTGTTTACTTTACACGCAATTCGTAAAGCAATAATCTATTGTTTGCAACTTAATACTGGAGGGGGTTCGGATGATAACCTGAAGGTGGATTATTAGTCATAGATGTAGTTGGATGGCGGTCTATGTATAATGTTGTAATGCCCAATTGAATCTCAAAGGAGTCAAGATGAGTAGTATATGCTTGTATGCTTTCTCGATGTTTGTCAATTGCCCCACTGTAATTTTATCACCCAGCATGTTATCTATCTTAAGGAGAGCCACCTCTAGTGAACTATGGACCTCGGTCCTTTCTTTTACTATCAATCTACAATCAAACTGTTTACTGCTTTGTGTTTATTTTCTGCAAACTATTACTTCCTTCCATTCGATATGTTTAAGCCTTTGTTTTTAGCAAAACCGGTGAGATTGACAACCTCATCGCAAGTTGGGGACAGAGTTCTGTGGTTGTGTTGTGCAGGTCTCCACGTTGCTGCTGGCACGGGTAGTGCGCCCTGCCAAAGTTCAGCTAGATTCACCTTTGGGATGTTTCCTTGCTCCTACTGGATTGATAACCTTGGTTTCATAACTAAGGGAAACTTACTGCTGTGATCATCATACCTTCCTCTTGGGGTTCCCCAACGAGCTCGTTAGTACTCGAGTCAGCAAGTATTTTTCTGGCACCGTTGCCGGGGAGTCAAGGACATCTTCACAAGGGGAGTCCCTCATAACCAATCTCTTTACTTTGTTATTTTTGTTTTGCTTAGGTTACTTTTGTTTTGTTTGCTTTATCTTTATCAAGTCTCAAAGGAGTCAAGATGATTAGTATATGCTTGTATGGTTTCTTGATGTTTGTCAATTGCCCCGCTGTAATTTGTTCACCCAGCATGTTATCTATCTTAAGGAGAGCCACCTCTAGTGAACTATGGACCCCGGTCCTTTCTTTTACATACAATCTACAAACTATTTACTGCTTTGTGTTTACTTTTTACAAACTATTACTTCCTTCCATTCGATACATTTAATCCTTTGTTTTCAGCAAAACCGGTGAGATTGACAACCTCATCGTAAGTTGGGGACAAAGTTCTATGGTTGTGTTGTGCAGGTCTCCATGTTGCTACTAGCACTGGTAGTGCGCCCTGCCAAGGCTCAGCTAGCAACACCTTTGGGGTGTTTCCTTGCTCCTACTGGTTCGATAACCTTGGTTTCATAACTGAGGGAAACTTACTTCTGTGCTCATCATACCTTCCTCTTGGGGTTCCCCAACGAGCTCATCAATCACAAGCCATCAAAGTATTTTTCGGGCGCCGTTGCCGGGGAGTCAAGGACATCTTCACAAGGGGAGTCCCTCATAACCAATCTCTTTACTTTGTTATTTTTGTTTTGCTTAGTTTACTTTTGTTTTGTTTGCTTGTTTCTTTATCAAAAACACACAAAAAATAGTTTTACAAGTTTGCTTTATTTATCAAAAAAAAATTAGAAGTCTCGTTTAGTTGTTGCTTCTTCCTTAGTTCACCATGTTGATCCCTAAATTTACCCTGAAAGACCTTTAATAGGTAGTGGTTCAATAATTGGAAAAGATAACATTGAAGAATTCCTTAATCATGTTAGTAAATATGAGGATATTGAGGATAGATCCCTTGCAGAACTTGCTCCAAACTATGAGATTGCCGCAGCTTCTTTAGTTCACATGTTGGAAGCTAGGTTTGTTAACCTCAACCCCTTAATGCAAGTAATGTTTCTTAAGCTTAAAGAAATTGAGGACCCTAAAAAGAGGGGGTTTATTCTAGAAACTTGTTTTAAGGAATTCTATGATGTTGCCAAGGAAGCTAGAAAAGTCTTTGAACGTTTCAATATGCTAGGTTCATGTGTAGATGTTGTTGGTACACGAGAAAAGATGAACAAAACTGAACCTAATGGGGAGGAAACTAAGATACCAATACCCTTTAAACTGGTAGCAATGCATGAAGCCATAGAAAAGAATCTTGATTGGATCATTCCCAAAACCCCTTTGATGAAAATAGTGAACCTAAGAGCATTGAGAGAGGATACTCTAGAACTTATTTGGATGAGATACCTTGCCTTGTTGAATATATTTCTGGTATTAATCTTAATGCTTCTTCATTTGAGAACACTTGATTCTTTTTCTTGCTTCTTATGCCTAACTTAAAGGCGTTAAAGAAAAGTACTTATTGGGAGATAACCCAAAAGTTTTAGATGAGTCTTGGAAGTTATTACTGAAGTAATAACCACTCCTTATACTTTTTATTTGCTTTTTGTGCCAAGAGTAACCTCTAATGAGAGAGAAGTAATGATTGGGAAAGTTGTTGTCCCGAAACAGATTTCTGTGCTTCACCCTAAAAATTCGTGTAAAATCTCTGTACGTCCTTTTGAGGCGTGAATTTTTGTGCTTCTGAACCAGGTTGTTATCTAACTTTTGTTAGTTCAACACTTTTTGATTTGAGCAACATAAGGTCTTCGAAAAAATTCGTCTTTACCTGCTGGTCTGTTTTGACAGATTTCTGCCATTTTCTGCATTTGCGTCTTGTTGGTTCCTTTTTGAGTTCTTTTGGAGAATTGATATTTTTGAGGGAAGTGCTACAGTAGCTAGTGTTCTAATGGAATTTTATTGGTGTTAGAACTGAACCTAAAGACTTATTATCTTGAGTGCACTAATGTTGCTAATAAAGATTGTGTGAAGTTTTGTATGAAGGAAAAATTTCAGGTGTATGGAAGGAATGAGTAATGAGATGAAGGATGGACTAAATCTCAAGTTTGGGGATACCACGCGTGTCACCCCAAGAAATATCCAAGAAGTACAAGCGTCAAAGCTTGGAGATGCCCAAGGCATCCCCTTCTTCATCAATACAAATTCCAGGTTTCTTCTAAGCACTTCATTTTTATTGTTTCATGCACAGTTGTGTTGTTTTTGGAGCATCTTCTTTTTCGTTTTCGTTTTGGTTTTTCGTTTGCTTGGTTTGCTTAGTTTGCTAAATAAATTGGTTGGACCCCTTTCTTTCATACATTGGTTTTCAAATAGTTTGGTTTGGTTTGGAAAAGAGTAGGAAAGTTTATGCTTAAGTGGTAAAGAGAGCTTGTTTTTTACTGTGGCCTATGCTTTGTCATGCCATGCTTGATATTGTTTTGGCTTTATGCTTAGTATTCTTTGTTGTAGCATGACTTGTTATAAACAATTGAGATTGCTTAATGTGCCTTGGATGAATCATGCGTTGTTTTACATATTAAAGCATAATATAGTGGTATTCTCCTTTGATGCTTTATTTGGATTGACTTGGGGCATGTTCACACCATGTTATGACTATCTCAAGTCACCATAGCCTTTATGATCCTTTAGTTTTCAGCTTGTAGTATCACTTTATGCTTTGATCAATGATGTTTTTTCGCTCTGCATGATTATGGCAATTATTGCTCTCTTAGTTTGTCGCTCCCAGTCTTTTGCTAGCCTCCACAATCAAGTATGAGTTCCACTCATGCATCCAACTCCCTAAACCAAGTTATTCCAAAGATTCCACCATAGCTACCTACTAGCTTATGCTATTCCAAGTATATTCATGTTTTTGTTTACCTTCCAAATTAAACTTGTTATGAGAAAACTAGTGATTAAAGATCTCACGAACTTGATGACACACTTTACTTTTCTTGCCCTTAATAAACTTGAACCATTGTGTCGTCTATGTTGTATATGCTTGCACTTATTTGTTGGGGATTAGCATAACCATGTTGTCATGGGGAACGCTTTCAACATTGCACTTGGTACTTGTACCTAGTTGATATCATGCTCTTTTGTATATGGATGTCGTCGGTGTGAAATGAAAGGGGAGCTTGTAAGTCCATGGAGTTATGTATATGTGTTAGAGAAACGCCTGGGCCGCTGGTCTAATCCGTGCTGACATGGTGGAAACCTATAGCGTAACCATAATGAGCTGTCTATGAAGCATTCTTATTATAAAAAAGAGTCATATATTGAGAAAAAAAGAAAAAAAATAGATTATGAAAATAGGAAAGAGAGAAAAAATCACCATATTCCCATGGTAAATAAGAAGATTGCTGAGATGCTCGCTGTTTGCTTGCCTTGTCATTTTGATATGGGGATTCTTCCGTATCATCGGGCAAGGAGTACCCCGTTGGCGGTTCTCTATGATACACATGTACTTACGATGACAAGAACTTACCAGTGACTAAACTTGAGTAGCATGAGGAACGACCCTCGTATTCAAGGGACATGAGATTCCTAACTTATACTTCGTCAAGCATGTACACCATAGTTTGTTCACTTTAACCTTAATCACTTCAAGATGCTTATGATAGGGGCAATGAGAGCCGAAAGCTATAAGTACCATAATTTTTGGAAGCTCTTTATGAGACTTGAATCCCTACTTCCTTTTATGAAGGCCTTTCTTCCACTTATATATTGAGTCTCCACCTTCTATCTTTATGCACCTACTTTGAGAGCATATTAGCCATTCTTAGTTCTATGTGCATTGTCCCAAGACTAGTTGATTGATGCATAACTTGATATTGCTTGTTTTAAACTATTTGTATCTAGTCACTCTTATGAACTTTGAAGGTGTCCTATGCATTTATACTTGCTACTCTATGAGGGACAAGCTGAATACTATTATGCTATGTTTTCTTTATGTGAAACAAACAAACGTCTTGCAAAGCATTGTTATTCATGAATCTTTTGTTTGTGCCTTTTCATGTTGCATCATAGTTTATTTGTCTTATTGCTAGAACTTTGTCTTTCATGTTATGATTGAAGTACTATGATCCCAGCTATGAATGTTTTACAAGTACTTTGATCAAGTTTATGATTGTGCATGTCACCTCAAAAATTATTCTTTCTTTTTATCACTTACCTACTCGAGGACGAGCAGGAGTTAAGCTTGGGGATGTTGATACATTACAAATGTATCTATAATTTTTGATGTTCCATGCTTGGTTTTATCTACTTTCTTGTGTTTTGTCCACACTTTGGAGTACTTTTCATATGATTTCTTGGACTAACCTATTAACAAGAGCCACAGTGCCAGTTGCCTGTTTTCTGCTGTTTTTGGTTCTAGGAAAGTCAGAAAATGAATATTCTTGGAATTGGACGGGACAAAAGCCAAAGTTGCTATTTTACCGGAAGACATCTGGAGCCAGAATACGAGACGGAGAAGGGCTGGGGCCTGGCCAGGCAGCCTCACGACCCAGCCGCCCCTCGGCCTCTCCTTCCGCCTCTATATTGCCTTCGAGACCAAAACCCTAAGTACTTGATCAAAAATCCACGAAAGAGTCTCAGAGTCATTCATCTCCATCCCTAGATCGGGAGGATCTGAGCTCTTCCCGGCACCTCACGAGAGGGAATTCACCACAGGCCTTCTTCATCATCATGCAAGCCTCCGGTGTGATGCGTGAGTAGTTCATCTCTGGACTACGGGTCTATGTAGTAGCTAGATGGCCGGTTCTCCTCCTTTGTGCTTTCATGTCTAGAACTTCTGAGCTCCGTTCATGGTCAAGATCAGCTATTTGTAATTCTGCATGTTGTGTTTGCGGGGATCCAATGGATATTGAGATTGTTGGGTCCGCAACATAGAAAACAAAAAATTTCCTACGGTGTGAACTACACGCCAAGATCTATCTACTAGGTACAAAACAAACGGGTGGACATACATCCATAGAGAACTTACCCTCGAAGACAACGAGCTTTGTTAACGAGTAGGAACTCGTGGTTGATGTAGTCGTACACTTGCCGATCTCAAGATCGTGAGGAAGTCCGAGCGCCGCAACTCAGCAGCGCATCCGCACTTTTACACACGTACAAGCCACGGACAACCTCCACCTCCTCGCTCCAGCGATCCAGTGAAGCAAGAACTCCTTCCGCATTTAAATGCCACGGGAACATGTATCTCGCTAATCCAGACCATGGGGAATAATTCTAGAGGGGAGAGATCCTTCACAAGGAGGTGTGAGGATGAAGGAGGAATGGGTGGCCTTTATAGGAGGAGGGGTGCCCTCTCTCCATGGCCAGCGCATGGGGGTGACCCCTCACCTCCCCCATTCATGTGGTGGTAACCCCTCCACATTAAAATGCTTCTTCACATTCCCTTTTAAAGTCTCCACTTTAAATGCATTAAGTTTCTCCAAATTTAATGCTCTCTCATTTAATAAAACTCTTTTATTAAATTTATTCAGAATTTTGTTAATTACTTTAATTAACAAACATTCACATATAGCCCCTTGCAATATTTCAATATCACATGCGTAACCACCTTCGCAATTTCACCAAAACAATTTCCGGTTTCTATTGAAACAATTCCTGCGCTTTGCAATTCTTTTCGTCTGAAACATATGTGCTCCAAAATGGTGTCCGTAACTCTTAAGTGTGCCACCCTACGGTTCATGAATAATGCGAGACATGATCGAGACCCTTCTCCGATCAATAATCGCAGCAGGACACGGAGATCCGTCTTGACTCCTACACATTCAACGATGACTCCTGTGATCGTGAGAACCTTTAACGCTTGTAACTAAATCCCTTTGTCTCTTGATATATTACATGTCCGAGATTCGATCATCGGTATCTCCATACCTAGTTTGATCTCGTTACCGACATGCACTCTTTTCTCGTTCTCGTGATATAACATTCTAGTGATCTCATCACTTGCTTGCAAGCTATCCTAATGTGATATCACCGAGAGGGCCCAGAGTATATCTATCTGTCATCTGGATTGAAAAATTCCACTCTTGATCCATGAGCCTCAACATAACACCTTCGTAGCATTGAACCCATCTTTATAGTCACCCTGTTACGGTGTGACGTTTGATGTTATCAAGATACTCTTCCGGTGTTAGCAATTAACATGATCTCATGGTCTAAGGATAAAGATTACTTCATATGATGTTATAGCAATATAAACACAATGACTTGATCATAATGCTATACTTCGGATGAATGTTCATCACATCATTCCACCAATGGTGTGACCTTGTTATTAACAACATCTAATGTCCATGATCAGGAAACCTTGATCATCTTGTTAATCAACAAGATAGTCTATAAGAGAGGCATGACTAGGAACCCTTTTTGTTTATTAAACACACATGTATTGATGTTTCCTATCAATACAATTATAGCATGTAAAATAAACATCTATCATATACAAGGAATACATAATAACAACTTTATTATTGCCTCTCAGGGCATATTTTCTTCAGAGATGCTATTTCAGATTGATTATTGATTCTATCATGTCTTTGTTATTTGTGATCTTGCATGCTTTCCGTTGTTAGTAGCTATCTTGGCCAAGTAGATGCTAGCAACTCCAAGAGTTAGTATTTATGCTCGATAGTGGGTTCATGCCTCTGGTAATATGGGGAAGTGATAGAAATCTCTAAGGTACTAGATGTGCTGTTGCTACTAGGGAGAAAACAAGAATCCTTTGTTCATAGAACAATCGTATTGTTTACTTTACATGCAATTCGTAAAGCAATAATCTGTTGCTTGCAACTTAATACTGGAGGTGGTTCGGATGATAACCTGAAGGTGGATTATTAGTCATAGATGTAGTTGGATGGCGGTCTATGTATAATGTTGTAATGCCCAATCAAGTCTCAAAGGAGTCAAGACGATTAGTATATGCTTGTATGCTTTCTCGATGTTTGTCAATTGCCCCGCTGTAATTTGTTCACCCAGCATGTTATCTATCTTAAGGAGAGCCACCACTAGTGAACTATGGACCCCGGTCCTTTCTTTTATATACAATCTATAAACTATTTACTGCTTTGTGTTTACTTTCTGCAAACTATTACTTCCTTCCATTTGATATGTTTAATCCTTTGTTTTCAGCAAAACCGGTGAGATTGACAACCTCATAGTAAGTTGGGGACAAAGTTCTGTGATTGTGTTGTGCAGGTCTCCATGTTGCTACTAGCACCGGTAGTGCGCCCTGCCAAGGCTCAGCTAGCAACACCTTTGGGGTGTTTCCTTGCTCCTACTGGTTCGATAACCTTGGTTTTATAATTGAGAAAAACTTACTTCTGTGCTCATCATACCGTCCTCTTGGGGTTCCCAACGAGCTCATCAATCACGAGCCATCAACGGATAATTTCTTATTCGGTACAAGGGCAAAAGCGGAAAGAAAATTTCGGACGGAAAATTAGGTGCGGACGAACCTACGTTAAGGAAAATTATAGTATAGATAGATAGATAGATAGATAAGTAGATAACTGTAGCATTACAAAGATGAAACACATACCAGTAACAGAAAATAAGGAGAAAACAAACGGTTGAAAAGCTGCAAACTGTCCTCGCCGCAATTACTAAGGACCCAAATCCTTCGCCGTCGCTGAAGAAGAAGATCACTATCAGTCGGTCCACACTTTGGCACTAAAGAAACTCCTGACTAAAAGGAAAATTATACTGTTACCTCGATCCGTCGGGTCGCTCCTTGCATCTATTGTGCCTTGCCGCCCATTCTTCTTCTCTTCACTGCTTGGCGTTGCGCCGTCACACACAGCTGCCCCTTGCCTTCCTTGTACCTCTTGCTTTAAGCGCTCCCGCTCGGCCGCCCTGCTCTTGCTCGGCTGGCGCCTACTCTGGTGCTGCACGCATCCCTGCCAGCGTCTGCCGCCCGCCATCTTCCCACGCCCATTTGCACCCACCCTTGTCGGCACCCTCCTCCTTCCTATGGGTGCTGGATTGCAGCCATTCTGGCACACGTCTAGACAACCTAAGGTGTATGGTCTCGCTACAGTTGTCTTCGACATTTGCTACTTATATTGACTGGTCTTGCTACACATGTTGTCTATCGGAGCTACGAGTATTTGCTATCTCAACATAATATTTATGCTACATATTTATTTTTGTTTTGCTACTGTCGCACATTTATTTTGCTACAACCGCTCTATGATTTTGCTAGGAGGTATTTGTCGAGAGATCTTCGGCGATATCTCCGGCGAAGTCTCCCACAAGATCAGATTTGCTACATTTAGCACTTTTTTGCTACCACCGTTTTGTGGTTTTGCTACAATAGCGTAACGTTTTTGCTACACGGTCTCCGGTGAGGTCTACCGGTGAAAACCTCTGGCGAGGTTGGATATGCTACACTAGCACAAATTTTTTGCTACACGGTCTCGAGCAAAATCTCCAGCGAGGTCCAGTCTGTTTTCTATTTTTAGGTCGAACCATTTTTTGCTACATATAGCAAAAGTGGGACATTATGTAGCAAAAGCAGGGCGCAGTGTAGCAAAAGCAAGAATTAGAAGGGACACGTGTCAGCAGGAGGACCCGGGGGATCGGAAGTTTTGATCCCCCAGGGATGCGTAGCACTACCCTAACCAAAAGGCGTCAATGAGCTGCAATAACACCAGCCTCGTAAGACTGGATCTAGTCTGCTGCTATGGAACATTGGCCGGAGGAGCCCTCTAAGCATCTTCAACGCCGGATCCGGGACCAGCGCCACCCCGCCTATCAAGCCGGATCTTCCACCATTCACCACAAACCAGCAACAATCCGCACCGCCGCACTCCAAGGTCGCCAGGACCAGATCGGCGACGAGATCAACACCACACGAAGCCAAAGCACATGCCTAGCAAAGACACAATCCCACAAGCTTCTCGACAATGTAAATGTCGTCGAGATGGGGTTGAAGCCAGGGTACCATTATTCGATGTATCACATCCACCGCCATCTAAGATGCATAGCCACGACACCACAAAAACGCTAATATTAAGGACATTGATGAACGTCGAGCGTAGGTCCTAATGGAGTGCATCTTATCACGTTATCATAGGAGAAAATAAATGGTTAAGAGACAACATCTTCAATGCACTATTTCTAAAGTGTTGTCTCTACATTTAATATTTAGAGGACATGCATGCATGTGATAGGCTTACCAATGTTTTTTTCCTATGATTTTGTGCAAGAGGTGTGTATTAGGCCTTTCACAATGGAGGGTCTCTTAGCACATTATCATAGGAGCCATTAAAACTTAAGAAATAATCATCACAATGGAGTGTATTTAGATGTTGTTTTTTAGGTCTTTCACAATGGACGGTCTCTTAGCAGTTAGTACGTTATAATATGAGCCATTAAACTTAAGAAACAACCATCACAATGGAGTGTATCTTAGATATTGTTTCTTAGAGCAAGTATAATAAAGTCTAGTCAACTGAAATAATATATCTTTACTTAATTGAAGTAGAGATAAGAGGTGAGATAAAAGGTGTTGGCTCTCATGCAAGAGACATCTCTATCACGTGCTTCTAGACAATATGTGTGAAAGAAACATGAATTAATAAACTAGTATATTTCTAAATCTTACTATTGTACATATTAGCTATTAGGTTGACTTTAAATGACATGGCGACGGCTTATAGCCGGCTATGACTCTTCTATTATTCTTGCTCTTAGGAGGGTTATATTTAATGATTTTAGTCACATGCATGTGTGTGATTGGACTAACCAATTTTTTGCCTATGATAGCGTGCAAGGGTCGTATCTTAGCTAAGATACAACAACCATCTCTTTCTTAATTAAATGACATGCCATGTAAACAAAGTATCTAGTATACGGTGCTAAGAAACATCCATTGTGAAAAAGCTTAGCCTAGTCTTGTGCAAATAACTTCAACAATAACTAAGAGTCCAACTCAGCAAAGTTGCTTATGTGGCAATGAGTTACTAAGAAGAGAGGGAGATGTGGTAACATATTTGGTTACTATAACATCAAGCATACCAGGATAAAATGAGTCTATAACCTACTAAATGGCTCTTTGCATGACACCGCACAAATGTTATTACCCACTATGAAGGTAGTAACATAGAGTAGTAATATATGCATGTTAGTACTCTATGTTACTCTCCACTATGCAGCCTTAAGAGGTTTGCATAGTCGCATGCATATGTGTGACTGGACTAGCCAAATCTTGTGCCTATGATAATATGCAAGGGTTGTATCTTAGTTAAGATATAACAACCATCTCTTTATTTATTAAATAGCATGCCCAAGCAAAATACCTAGAATACCGCGCTAAGAAACACTCATTGTAAAAGGCCTTAGCTAAGATACAACTCTAGTCTCTTTTCTCATTAACTATAGTGCCACGTAAGCAAAATGCTTAGGATACAACACTAAGAAACCCCCATTGTGAAACGCCTCAGTCGTAACATGTATGTCAAAAATGATGTGGCATTGTATTTAATGATGAGAGAGATGGTTGTAGTATCATAGGTAGATACCGTATCATAGAACGTAAAACTAGAAAATTTAGTGTCAAAAAAATCTTGTCCACAATTTTGCATTGAGATTTTATAAAACAATAAATATGATGAGCATATGATACTAATACATGATACAATGTATTGTAGATGTATTATAGAGATATTATCATACACTAGTATCATATGCATGATATATATGCATGATACTAGTATATGATACTATCGGTTGTAACTAGTCAAAGCGTTGTAGGGATGGACGACCGTGATCAGTACTTGAAAGACTAGGATCAGTTGGAACCAGAGCGGGTTGAAGGGTTCAGACGTTATTGGATTCCCCTAGGAATCATATTATGGCGCGTCTTTGTAGTGCGGTGTGCGGTGTACGGCGTGGGCGTACACACGTACACGTGCATGTACACGAATGTATGGTGTGAGTATAATATGTAGTGACGCCATTGGAACTAAATCGGTAGATCATATAAAATGGCACAACGTCCGGTACAACCTCCAAGGTTGTTGACTTGTCCTAAGTCGGTGAATCCAGAATTTCTTTGAGGTGCATCCTATTTTTAAAATCTTTCTGGCTAAGAATCTCTTTCTCCAGAATGACCCTGTTTCGAGCGACAAACATTTTACCCTCTTCTCGGTTATAGAAATAGTAACCCAAAGTTTTCTTAGGGTAGCCTATGAAAACTACCTTATCCGACTTGGGACTAAGATTGTCGGATTATAATCTCTTAACAAAAGCTTCACATCCCCAAATCTTAAGAAAAGCCAAGGCCGGCTTCTTGCCCGTCCATATCTCATGTGGTGTCTTTTCTACTGATTTAGATGGTACTTTGTTTAGTGTTATCGCTGTTGTCTCTAGAAAAAAACTCCAGAATGATAAAGGCAGGTCCATCTTACTCATCATCGACCTCACCATGTCTAACAAGGTTCGGTTCTGCCATTCCGACACACCATTTCTCTGAGATGTTCCCGGGAGGGTTAGCTGTGGAACTATTTCACAACTCTTGAGATGGTCATCAAACTTATGGCTCATATATTTGCCTCCACGATCTGATAGCAGAAACTTAATATTTTTGCCGAGTTGGTTTTGCACTTCACTTTGAAACTCTTTAAACTTTTCAAAGGTTTCTGACTTGGATTTTATCAGGTAGACATAGCCATATCTACTGAGATCGTCCGTGAACGTGACAAAATACTCATAACCACCTCTAGTTGTCGTGCTCATTGGACCGCATACATCACTATATATCAGTTCCAGCAAGTCGTACACCCTCTCGCAACTCTTGCGAAAGGTGTCTTGGTCATCTTTCCCAACAAACAGGATTCACATGTTTTGAACGGCTCTAAGCCGCACGAATCTAGGATTCCATCACCATGGAGCTTCTGCATGCGTTTCTAGCTGATATGACCAAGGCAACAATGCCATAGATAAGTAGAACTAAGATCATTCGACTTCAACCTTTTAGCATTCAAGTTATAGACTGATTTACATTGAAGATCAAGCACAAAATCCCGAATTGGACATATGCATAGCCATGAAACACATTATTCAAATAAAAGGAACAACCATTGTTCTTAATATTCTACTCATAACCCTGCTCCATCAAACATGAGGCGGAAATGATGTTTCAGCTTAGTATAGTAAGATAATATCACTTATTTAGTTCTTGTTCAAATCCTGAAGGTAACTGGAGTTGCATCATCCCTACAACTAACACAACAACTCTTGCTTTGTTTCTGACTCTGATGTCAATCTCCCCTCTCACCATGCTCTTAAGCCTTACCAGTCCCTGCATCAAGTTGCACACATAAACAACCGATCTGGTATCGTATACTCAGGTGATGCTAGGAGTGTTGGCAAGATAAACATTTATAACATTCACAACAAGTGTACCTGAGTCAGAAGTCATACTTCCACTCCTGGCTTTATCTGCCTTGTACTTGTCGGATTTCCTCCTCTAGTGACCCTCCAGCTTACAGTAAAAGCATAATGTACCTGGAGGTTTTGCTGGCTTGCCAGTCACTGATACATTGCAAATGTATCTATAATTTTTGATGTTCCATGCTTGGTTTTATCTACTTTTTTATGTTTTGTCCACACTTTGGAGTACTTTTCATATGATTTCTTGGACTAACCTATTAACAAGAGCCACAGTGCCAGCTGCCTGTTTTTTGCTGTTTTTGGTTCCAGGAAAGTCAGAAAATGAATATTCTTGGAATTGGACAGGACAAAAGCCAAAGTCATTATTTTACCGGGGGACACCTGAAGCCAGAATACGAGACGGAGAGGGGCTGGGCTCACACCCACACCACTCCGTGGCAGCCTGCCCGCGGAGGGTGGTTTTTGGCCCGCCTCGCCTCTCCTTTCGCCTATATATTGCCTCTGATACGGAAACCCTAAGTACCCGATCAAAAATCCATGAAAGAGTCTGTATCCACCGTCATATCCATCCCTAGGTCGGGAGGGATCTGAATCTCTTCCCGGCACCCTGTCGGAGAGGGGAATTCACCCTTGAGGCCTGCTTCATCATCATGCAAGCCTCCAGTGTGATGCGTGAGTAGTTCATCTCTGGACTACGGGTCCATGTAGTAGCTAGATGGCTGGTTCTCCTCCTTTGTGCTATCATGTCTAGATCTTGTGAGCTCCGTTCATGATCAAGATAATCTATTTGTAATTCCGCATGTTGTGTTTGTGGGGATCTGATGGATATTGGGATGCTATTTCAGATTGATTATTGATTCTATCATGTCTTTGTTATTTGTGATCTTGCATGCTTTCCGTTGTTAGTAGCTATATTGGCCAAGTAGATGCTAGCAACTCCAAGAGTTAGTATTTATGCTCGATAGTGGGTTCATGCCTCTGGTAATCTAGGGAAATGATAGAAATCTCTAAGGTACTATATGTGCTGTTGCTAATAGGGAGAAAACAACAATCTTTTGTTCATAGAACAATTGTATTGTTTACATTACATGCAATTCGTAATGCAATTATCCATTGCTTGCAACTTAATACCGGAGGGGGTTCGGATGATAACCTGAAGGTGGATTATTAGTCATAGATGCAGTTGGATGGCGGTCTATGTATAATGTTGTAATGCCCAATCGGATCTCAAAGGAGTCAAGATGATTAGTATATGCTTGTATGCTTTCTCGATGTTTGTCAATTGCCCCGCTGTAATTTGTTCACCCAGCATGTTATCTATCTTAAGGAGAGCCACCTCTAGTGAACTATGGACCCCGGTCCTTTCTTTTACAATCAATCTACAAACTATTTACTGCTTTGTGTTTACTTTCTTCAAATTATTACTTCCTTCCATCGATACGTTTAATCCTTTGTTTTCAGCAAAACTGGTGAGATTAACAATGTCATCGCAAGTTGGGGACAAAGTTTTGAGGTTGTGTTGTGCAGGTCTCCACGTTGCTGCTGGCACCGGTAGTGCGCCCTGCCAACGTTCAGCTAGCTACACCTTTTGGGGTGTTTCCTTGCTCCTACTGGATTGATAACCTTAGTTTCATACTGAGGGAAAACTTGTTGCTGTGCTCATCATACCTTCCTCTTGGGGTTTGATACATTGCAAATGTATCTATAATTTTTGATGTTCCATGCTTGGTTTTATCTACTTTCTTGTGTTTTGTCCACACTTTGGAGTACTTTTCATATGATTTCTTGGACTAACCTATTAACAAGAGCCACAGTGCCAGCTGCCTGTTTTCTGCTGTTTTTGGTTCCAGGAAAGTCAGAAAATGAATATTCTTGGAATTGGATGGGACAAAAGCCAAAGTTATTATTTTACTGGGGGACACTTGGAGCTGACGAGACGGAGAGAGGGGCTGGCCACACACACCAGCTGCAAGGCTGTCTCACGCCAGGTGGGGTGGTCTGGCCGTCCCAAGCACCCCCTCGGCCTCTCCTTCCGCCTATATATTGCCTCTGATACGAAAACCCTAAGGACCCGATCAAAAATCCATGAAAGAGTCTGTAGCCACCGTCATCTCCATACCTAGACCGGAAGGGATCTCAAGCTCTTCTCGGCACCCTGTCGGAGAGGGGAATTCACCCTAGAGGCCTTCTTCATCATCATGCAAGCCTCCGGTGTGATGTGTGAGTAGTTCATCTCTGGACTACGGGTCCATGTAGTAGCTAGATGGCTGGTTCTCCTCCTTTGTGCTTTCATGTCTAGATCTTGTGAGTCTGCTCATGATCAAGATCATCTATTTGTAATTCTGCATGTTATGTTTATGGGATCCGATGGATATTGAGATGCTATTTCAGATTGATTATTGATTCTATCATGTCTTTGTTATTTGTGATCTTGCATGCTTTCCGTTGTTAGTAGCTATCTTGGCCAAGTAGATGCTAGCAACTACAAGAGTTAGTATTTATGCTCGATAGTGGGTTCGTGCCTCTAGTAACTGGGAAGTGATGTAAATCTCTAAGGTACTAGATGTGTTGTTGCTACTAGGGAGAAAACAATAATCCTTTGTTCATAGAACAATCATATTGTTTACTTTACACGCAATTCGTAAAGCAATAATCTGTTGCTTGTAACTTAATAATCGGAGGGGTTCGATGATAACCTGAAGGTGGATTATTAGTCATAGATGCAGTTGGATGGCGGTCTATGTATAATGTTGTAATGCCCAATCGAATCTCAAAGGAGTCAAGATGAGTAGTATATGCTTGTATGCTTTCTCGATGTTTGTCAATTGCCCCACTGTAATTTGTTCACCCAGCATGTTATCTATCTTAAGGAGGGCCACCTCTAGTGAACTATGGACCCCAGTCCTTTCTTTTACATACAATCTACAATCAACTATTTATAGCTTTGTGTTTACTTTCTGCAAACTATTACTTCTTTCCATTCGATACGTTTAATCCTTTGTTTTTAGCAAAATCGGTGAGATTGACAACCTCATCGCAAGTTGGGGGCAAAGTTCTATGGTTGTGTTGTGCAGGTCTCCACATTGCTGCTGGCACCAGTAGTGCGCCCTGCCAACGCTCAGCTAGCAACACCTTTGGGGTGTTTCCTTGCTCCTACTGAATTGATAACCTTGGTTTTGTACTGAGGGAAAACTTGTTGCTGTGCTCATCATACCTTCCTCTTGGGGTTCCCCAACGAGCTCGATATATTTTGGGCCATCAACAACTTTTTCTGACGCCGTTGCCGGGGAGTCAAGGACATCTTCACAAGGGGAGTCCCTCATAACCAATCTCTTTACTTTGTTATTTTTGTTTTGCTTAGTTTACTTTTGCTTTGTTTGCTTTTTTCTTTATCAAAAACACAAAAAAATTAGTTTTACAAGTTTGCTTTCTTTATCAAAAACACACAAAAATGACTACTCTAGAAAATACTAAGTTGTGTGACTTCACTAGCACCAACAACAATGATTTTATGAGCACACATATTGCTCCACCTGTTCCTGAAGCTACTTTCTTTGAGATAAAACCTACTTTACTCAATCTTGTTATGAGAGAACAATTTTCTGGTATTGGTAATGAAGATGTTGCTGCCCATCTAAATAACTTTGTTGAACTTTGTGAGATGCAAAAGCATAGGGATATAGACGGTGATATTATTTAGCTTAAATTGTTTCCTTTCTCTTTGAGAGGAAAGGCTAAAGAATGGTTGAATTCCTTAACTAGGAATAGTATTGATTCTTGGACTAAGTGCAAAGATGCTTTCATTGGAAAATACTATCCTCCTGCTAAGATTATATCTATGAGAAGTGAAATAATGAAGTTTAAACAATCTGATAATGAACTCTTTGCTAGAGAATTGTCCCACTCATGGACTGACTGCTTGGATGATCATCCAAACTTTTTATGCAGGATTGAACTATTCTTCAAGGAACCTATTGGATTCTGTTGCTGGAGGTACCTTTATGACCATTACTTTGGGTGCTGCAACAAAGCTTCTGGATAATATGATGGTTAACTATTCTGAATGGCATACTCAAAGAGCTCCACAAGGTAAGAAGGTAAATTCTGTTGAGGAAACCTCCTCCTTGAGTGATAAGATTGATGTTATTATGTCTATGCTTATTAATGGGAAAGCCCATATTGATCCAAATAATGTTCCCTTAGCCTCTTTGGTTGCTCAAGAATAGCAAGTTGATGTGAACTTTATAAGAAATAATAATTTTAGCAACAATGCCTACATGAATAATTTTGGTAACAACAATTATAAGCCATATCATCCCAACAATGGTAATGCTTATGGAAATTCTTACAACAATAATAGGAGTGCTCCCTCTGAACTTGAAGTTATGCTTAAAGACTTTATTAGTAAACAAACTGCTTTCAATAAAACTATTGAGGAAAAACACTCTAATGCTGAAAGAGATATAACATCTTTGGCTGAAGCTCAATCTTCTTTTAATAAAATGGCTGCTAAACCTGAAACTAATGATAATCCCTTTGCAGCTACTAATGCCATACAAGTAAGAATTGATGAAAATGTTAGACTATTAGCTGAATTACATGCTAAGTGGGAAAGAGAAGATGAAATTGCTAGAAACATTAGTGTTTCTACTGTCACTACCACTAGTGTTGAGGCTAGTAATAACTCTACTAACTTAGATGATAATTATGGCTTTGATCTTGATGGTTGCAATATCTTTGAAGTTATTAAGTTCCTACAAAAGCTTGCTAAAAGTCCTAATGCTAGTGCTATGAACATGGCCTTTACAAAACACATTACTGATGCTCACATAAAGATTAAAGAAGAAAATATGAAACATAAAGCTTCTATTCCTATAAAACAAGAAGATGGTTGGGAACCCATCATTAATATGAAAGTGAATGATTTTGATTTCAAAGCTTTATGTGATCTTGATAGTAGTGTTTCTATTATGCCTAGAAGGATTTATGATATGCTTGATTTGCCACCACTTGAAGATTGTTATTTGAATGTCCCACTTGATGATAATGCTAAAAAGAAACTCATGGGGAGTCTTAACGATGTTCTTATTATGGTCAACAATGCCTATGTCCCCATTGATTTCTATGTTTTGGATGTTGAATGCAATGCTTCTTGTCCTATTACTTTGGGAAGACCTTTTCTTAGAACTGTTGGTGCCATTATTGATATGAAAGAAGGTACCATTAAATATCAACTCCCACTCAAGAAAGGTATATAACACTTCCCTAAGAAGAGAGAGAATATTTATTTTTCCTCTCCTATGAAAACAAAATTTGGTCTTAATGCTTCTTCATTTGAGAACACTTGATTCTTTTTCTTGCTTCTTATGCCTAACTTAAAGGCGTTAAAGAAAAGTACTTATTGGAAGATAACCCAAAAAATTTAGATGAGTCTTGGAAGTTATTACTTCGGTAATAAACACTCCTTATCCTTTTTATTTGCTTTTTGTGCCAAGAGTAACCTCTAATGAGAGAGAAGTAATGATTGGGAAAGTTGTTGTCCCGAAACAGATTTATGTGCTTCACCGTAAAAATTCGTGTAAAATCTCTGTACGTCCTTTTGAGGCATGAATTTTTTTGCTTCTGACCTAGGTTGTTATATAACTTTCTTTAGTTCAACACTTTTTGATTTGAGCAACAGAAGGTCTTCGAAATTTTTTGTCTTTACCTGCTGGTCTGTTTTGACAGATTTCTGCCATTTTTCTGCATTTCCTTCTTGTTGGTTCCTTTTTTAGTTCTTTTGGGGAATTGAGATTTTTGAGGGAAGTGCTACAGTATCTAGTGTATTAATAGAAGTTTTATTGGTGTTAGAACTGAACCCAAATACTTATTATCTTGAGTGCACTAATATTGCTAATAAAGATTGTGTGAAGTTTTGTATGAAGGAAAAATTTCAGGTGTATGGAAGGAATGAGTAATGAGATGAAGGATGGACAGAATCTCAAGCTTGGGGATGCCACACGTGTCACCCCAAGAAATATCCAAGAAGTACAAGCGTCAAAGATTGGGGATGCCCAAGGCATCCCCCTCTTCATCAATAAAAATCCCCAAGTTTCTTCCAAACGCTTCATTTTTATTGTTTCATGCACAGTTGTGTTGTTCTTGGAGCGTCTTCTTTTTTGTTTTTGTTTTGGTTTTTCGTTTTCTTAGTTTGCTGAATAAATTGGTTGGACCTCCTCTTTCATACATTGGTTTTCAAATAGTTTGGTTTGGTTTGGAAACGAGTAGGAAAGTTCATGCTTAAGTGGTAAAGAGAGCATGTTTTTGACTGTGGCCTATGCTTTGTCATGCCATGCTTGATATTGTTTTGGATCTATGCTTAGTATTCTTTGTTGTAGCATGACTTGTTATAAAAAATTGAGATTGCTTAATGGGCCTTGGATGAATCATGCATTGTTTTAGCATATTAAAGCATAGTATTGTGGTATTCTCCTTTGATGCTTTATTTGGGTTGACTTGGTGCATGCTCACACCATGTTATGACTATCCAAAGTCACCATAGCCTTTATGATCCTTTAGTTTTCAACTTGTAGTATCACTTTATGCTTTGATCAATGATGTTTTGTCGCTCTGCATGATTATGTCAAACTATTCGAATAGCCGCGTCCGCGATTATGGTTGGAATGGCCATACTGTTTCGTTGTCAGATGTTTTCTAAATAACTTGAAATGAATGATGAACTTTGACTTGACCACAACAGGGTTGTGTTAATGAAATTAGCCTCCCAACTTAAGTGATTCTAGAACTTTACTTTATCTTTTCTTGTTTCAGAACTCAGCTTAGGTTTCAAACTTAACTTGATAGTTATTCTTTAAATACAGCACTTTAACTTAGAATTATAACCCTTGTTAGTAGTAGTTTGCGAGTACTTAAAGAGTACTCATGGCTTTTGTCCCTGGCTATTATCATGGCCAGACTATGAAGGAGATTATCAAGATGATGGTCAGCAGGACGACTATGATAACTAGGACTATCTGCCTTTAAAGATTGCACGTGCCTCGAAGATGGACCCCACCACTACGCTATCGTTTATTTCCGCTGCTTGTTGTATTAAAGACTGGATCATGAGATCCATATTTTTGTAAAACCTTATGTATGGTTTGTAATGGATGATGTACTGTGATATCCAATCCGTTATGTCTCGCAAAAATGGTAATCCTGGGATTGCGAGGTATGGCATAACGGGCATCTGGGATTAAAAATCCGGGTGTTGACAAGTTGGTATTAGAGCCATCCTGACCATAGGAGACCCTAGTTAGAATGGACGTCCAAACCAAAAACTTAGCTTAAAAACCAAAGTGAGTATTTATGAAAAACTATTTCCCCTCTTACCCTTGTGAACTCATTCTTTCTCAAAAAAAAAACATGTTCCTCAAAATTCTTACATTACTACTTAAAATTTGACACACTTGATCATGTCACTAATTTCCTCATCCTAAATTCTTGTAGATGGAGACTCAGTTCAGCAAGTTTTACCAGTTGGGAAACGGAGGTCAGCTGATCTTCGAGAGGGATCTGGATTCACTGTAGGAGTTACTAGGACGCCCACATCCGGAGTTTCTTGGAGCTCAACTTCCAGGACCCCCAGGAGGAGACCTACAATGGCTAGTCACCGCAGATCTTCGAGGAAGCATTGAAGCCCCAACTTCCAAGAGAATTCTGTTCTCTGTGAGAGAGAACAACTGGCTAGATGGATTAGCCAGGGCAATGCATGAAGCTCTCGCACGTCTATGTGCCCTCAGCGTCAACAAGATTCAAGGAACCCATTTTGCCCACTATGCAAGACGTGACTTCATGGGAATGCCGATGGAGATGCCAAGTCATCTAGAGTTGAGACGTCAAGTGGAGAACCTTGACTTCTTGCTTCATGACCGACAGCAGGAACTGGACAATGCCAGAGAGTTAGCAAACTAGAGCCGTGCAATTGCCGACCAGAAGGCCCAGACTTTCACACTGCTCGTCCAAGATCGCTAGTCTCTTCGTCGCCAGCGTGCCAAGAAGGATCGCACCATCGCCTGTCTTCACAAGAAGGTGGCCGACCTCGAGAAGACCGTCAAGAAGCAGGAAGCTCAGCTTGCCACCAAAGAAGAAGATGATGAGGGTGAAGACATCCAGGGAGATATGGATTCTTACCTCAACAACGATGATGACTTTCTGGCCGAGGATGCTATGGACTTCTACACTGATGATGAAGACTCCGACTTCATCGACGATGAGTAGATGCACTAAAGCACTGTCGTAGCATGAGATGTATCCTCTCATTGTATCGTAGTTTGTAGAATGGTTCTTCAAACCATCTGTTTTCCCCTTTGCTTGTTGTGGTGTGTGTTGTATCGTGTGCTTGCTTGCATGAATGACAAAGAAGTTAGTTGAAAAACCTGAGTCTAACTCAAAGTTGTAGCTTTGAAAACCCAAAACCATGAACCTTAGAATTTCCCTCTTACCCCTATATCTATCTCAATCTTTAGATGACTCGTGGAAACCAAGGAGGGAGCAGCTCGTCGTAGGACCCAATGCTGCATCGCTGACCGTGAAGCAAGCAGGGCCGAGCGTCAAGCCAACTTAGCAACATTGCAGCAGATCGCCCAGATGGCTCTCAACAACCAAGGACATGGAAATCAGGATCACCATGGATCTAAACTCAAAAAAATTCAGAACACCAATCCACCAATCTGAAAACCCATTAGATGTCAATGATCGTTACGACCATGGAAAACAACCTCGAAGTTGCAGGAGTTGAGGAGAATGAGAAAGTTCTCTTCGCCACCCACTATCTGGCGGGAGATGCAAGAACTTGGTGGAATAGCATCCGCACTATGAACCATGGCCAGGTGATGACCTGGGAAGCATTCAAGGTCAAGTTCAGCCGCACCCACGTGCCGCAAGGTCTTGTCAACAGGATGAGAGATGAATTCCGTGAACTGAAGCAAGGAAGATTGATCAGTAGAGTACCGTGACAAATTCTTGTCACTTGCCAGATATGCACCGGATGAAATCAACACGGAGGCCAAGAAGAAAGAGAGATTCTTAAACGGACTGCATGATGAGATGCAGACTGTCCTCGTCAACATCCGTTTCCAGGATCTTGAAGAGCTAGTCAACTCTACCATTCAGATGGAAGGGAAGATTAACCAGGCAAACGACAACCGCAAGCGTCATATGATGCAGTAGTCTGGATCCAGTAGTCACCAGAAGTACCGCCCTAACCCCTCACCAAGATATGCACCAAGGAACAACCGACCCCCAAATTCGCGCCCAAGCTACCCCAACCATAGCGGAGGAAATGTGAAGCCCAGAGGAAACAATCACAACTCCGGTAATGCCAACAATTTCAACCGTGCCCCTCCCAAGAGCAACAACAACAACACTGCCCCCAGAACTGGCAGCAATGCTGTACCTGTCGCAGTCAAGGACAAGTCCCAGATCACTTGTTTCGAGTGTGGAGTGAAGGGTCACTACTCCAATGAGTGTTCCAAGAAGACTGCCGCCAGTGCCCCTGTGAATGCCCCAGCTCAGCAGCAGCAGCGTCGTGTTCAACCAGGAAGGAGATTTGCCCCAGGGAACCCGCACAACCGCAACGGTCGTCTCTTCCACATGAACGCAGAAGAAGCCCAAGAAGCACCAGATGTAGTGCTGGGTATGTTTTCTGTCAACTCAGTTTTAGCAAGCGTATTGTTTGATTCTGGAGCATCGCATTCATTTGTCACCGAAGAATTTGTATGCACTAGTAAGATTCGTCCAACCAACCTGAAGCATGTCATGATAGTTCAAATCCCCGGTTCAACCACAAAAGCTAGAAAAATTTGCAAAGCTGTACCTATCAGAATTCATGGGATAGATTTTTATGCCAACCTAATTGTACTTGGAACCAAAGGTTTGGAAGTAGTACTAGGTATGGACTGGATGTCAAGGCATAAAGGACTGATAGACTGTGCTAAGAAAGCCATCACCATGACCAGTAGCTCTGGAGTAATAGTAGAACATATCTCTAAAACCTTACCCCGTCAATTCAAGTGCAACAAGAGTGTAGCCCTACCTACCATTGACCAAGTCAGAGTAGTCTGTGAATACCCCGACGTATTCCCAGATGAATTGCCAGGTATGCCCCCGGATAGGGATATAGAGTTCATTATCAAACTAATCCCCGGAACCGGACCTATAGCCCAGAGACCCTATACCATGAACCCCTCAGAGTTAGTAGAACTGAAGAAGCAGTTGGATGCCATGTTAGCAACAGGCCTGATTCAACCAAGTGCATCGCCATGGAGATCACCAGTGTTATTCGTCGACAAGAAAGATGAAGGCAACCGTCTGTGTACAGACTACGGGAAGTTGAATGATGTCACCATCAAGAACAAGTACCCATTGCCAAAGATAGAGGATCTATTTGATCGATTGACCGAGCTCGGTATTCTCAAAGATTGATCTTAGGACTGGTTATCACCAACTTAAGATTCGTAACGGATATTCAAGATCGCCTTTACTACTCGCTATGGTTTATACGAGTATACGGTTATGTCTTTTGGATTAACCAATGCCCCTGCTTATTTCATGAATCTCATGAATAAGATCTTTATGAATTTCCTAGATAAGTTTGTAGTTGTGTTTATCGACGACATCCTTATCTACTCCAAGTCAGAAGAAGAGCATGAGCAACATCTGAGAATCATCCTAGAAACCCTGAGAGAGCATCAATTATATGCCAAGTTCAGCAAGTGTGAGTTTTGGCTGAAAGAAGTAGGATTCCTAGGACATATTGTGTCTGCCGGAGGAGTCTCTGTTGATCCCAACAAGATCAAAGATGTCGAAGAATGGGAAGCCCCAACCAATCAAACCCAAGTTCGTTCATTTCTCGGATTAGCGGGATATTACCGCAAGTTCGTAGAAGGATTCTCGAGCATAGCCCGGCCAATGACCCAATTGTTGAAGAAGGACAAGAAGTTTGAATGGACAGACAAGTGTGAAGCCGCCTGTGAGCTGAAGAAGAGATTGATATCAGCCCCAATTTTGATCATGCCCGACATCAAGAAGCCGTTTGATGTGTATTGTGATGCATCCAAGATTGGTTTAGGATGTGTATTGATGCAAGAAGCCAAAATCATCGCATATCTGTCTCGACAACTGAAGCAGCATGAGCAGAACTATCCGACCCATGATCTTGAGGTAGCAGCCGTGGTTCTAGCATTGAAGACATGGCGTCATTATTTGATGGGTAATCGCTGTGAGATTTACTCAGATCATAAGAGCTTGAAGTATATCTTCAACCAGAAGGAGTTGAATATGAGGCAAAGAAGAGGGATAGAGTTAATCAAGGACTATGACCTGGACATTCACTATCACCCCGGCAAAGCCAATGTGGTAGCGGATGCTCTTAGCAGATTGCCGTGTAGGCTAAACACCATGATCAAAGAGAAGCAACCAAGTTTGTATGAGGAGTTGGAGCAGTTCAGGACTGAGTTAGTTAGCAAAGGATTCCTAGCTAGCATTGAACTTCAACCCACTTTGATTAGCCAAATCAAGGAAGCCCAGAAGGGGAATGAAAGTATCGACGGAATCAAACATCGTATTGGTACAGGCAAAGTACCTGGATTCACCGAAGACGAAGAAGGTGTACTGTGGTACAATGGACGTATATGTGTGCCAGCAGATTCGGAGCTGAAGGAAATTATCATGAAGGAAGCTCATGATACTCTTTATTCTATCCACCCCGGAGGAACAAAGATGTATCAGGATTTGAAAGAGCAATTTTGGTGGCACAAGATGAAGAGAGAGATCGGAAGCTACATCGCCAAATGTGACATCTGTCAAAGAGTCAAAGCAGAGCATCAGAGACCTGCAGGATTGTTGCAACCATTGCAGATTCTGGAATAGAAATGGGATTCCGTCGGAATGGACTTTATCACCAGTTTACCTACTTCTAGTAGGGTAAATGACTCAATCTGGGTCATAGTTGATAGACTATCCAAGGTAGACCACTTCATACCAGTCAAGACAACCTACCAGAGTGCAAAACTAGCAGAGCTGTACATTGCTAGGATTGTTAGTCTGCATGGAACCCCCAAGACCATCATATCAGATTGAGGAACTCAGTTTACTTCAAGATTTTGGCAGAAAGTTCAGGAAGGATTAGGAACCAAGTTGAACTTCAGTACCGCGTATCACCCGCAAACAGATGGACAGACTGAGAGAGTCAACCAGATCTTGGAGGATATGCTTAGAGCTTGTGTGTTGGAATACGGATCAAAATGGGAAGACTGCCTGCCCTTCGTAGAATTCTCATATAACAACAGTTATCAAGCTATTTTGTAGATGGCACCATTTGAATTCCTATACGGAAGAAAGTGTCGTACCCCTTTGAATTGGTCGCAAGTAGGAGAGAGTCAGATCTTTGGACCCGACATTCTCCGAGAAGCAGAAGAGAAAGTTCACAAAGTTCGTGAGCACCTGAAGACCGCCCAATCCAGACAGAAGAGTTATGCTGACAAGAGAAGGAGAGACCTGACTTTCAATGTCAGAGATTTCGTATATCTCAAAGTTTCACCATTGAAGGGAACTCAACGCTTTAGTCTGAAGGGAAAGTTAGCTCCCAGATATATCGGACCTTTCAAGATTCTGAACCGCCGAGGAGAAGTATCGTATCAGCTGGAATTGGCTGAAGAGATGTCAGCCATCCATAATGTGTTCCATATCTCGTTACTTCGCAAAATGCTTGGAAGTGCCTGAGAAGACTGAAGTTTTCAAGAATATCGATCACAGAGCAGTGGAAATCAACAATGACCTGACCTATTGGGAAGTGCCCATTCGTATCTTAGAAGAAGCCTACTGAATCACCAGGACCAGGAGTATCAAGTTTCTCAAGATTCAGTGGAGCAACCATACTGAGGAGGAAGCCACTTGGGAGCGCGAAGATTACATTAGGACAGAGTTCCCAGATCTCTTTAGTTCCTAGTTTTCTTGTAAATCTCGGGACGAGATTTTATTTAAGGGGGGAAGGTTTGTAACATCCCAAAACTTCAATCCAAGCTTATCAAGATCAAATCATCCAAAATTGGGGTTAACAAAAACTTTTCCAAATTTAAAATGAAAGCATTCATATATGTGTGCATTTAAAAATAGGAGTTGTTTGAATTGCCATGATTGATTTATCCAATGCTTGTAAAATGTTTCTTAGGTGATTTAAACATCATCTACATCATTCCCAAACTTTTCCTCAAGAAAATCAAATCAAAAAGAATTAAAATGAAGGAATGGTCATTTTGACAAATCTAACTCTCATGCCTACTTTGGCTATTCCTAGTACTCAATTCTTAACAGAAACAATTCTTGATCTTTGCACCCCTTGCTAGTACACATAATGAGGTACCAAGGCCCACCATTTGATCTACTAAAAACATTCTGTAAACTAATTTAAATGGCAGTTTAAAATTGAATCTAATGCATATGCATAGATCACCCCTATTTCAAAAACCATCAAATTGAGCACCATTTTCAAAACCCTTGCAACCAGAGACTACCTATCACTAGTGGAGATCACCCAAAATTTTTGAACTCAAAATTCAAAACTTTTTCTCTTGCGGCCATTTCATCAAACACTTGGCAGGCAGAATCACACCTCTAATCCTAGCTCACTGTTTTGAACAGAGTTTTGCCCCCAATTAATCTCCATTTAATCTCTATGTCCCCCTCTGATCAAACCATGCCATTTGCAACCCATCCCCTACACCCTAGTAGCAATGCCATGCCATGCCGAGCACCACCCTGGCCGGCCAAACTTGCCCCGCTACAGCAGACCACCTCCTCATTCCCCTCCATGTCTAGGAGGTAGCCAACACCGCACCGCCCCTCTCTGTCCCTTGCCCGAGCCAAGAGCCGCCGTGGACCACAGAGGAGAACCCACGCCCAGTGCCACCGAACCATGCCGATGCCGCTTGCAGAAGGCCCGCCAGACCGATCCCCTTGGCACCAGCCAGCGCTCACCCGACTCGACCTGGAGAACACCCCAGACACCCCGTCCGCCCAAAGCCCCACAGCCACCGTCATTGTGGCACCGCTGGCCAGCAGAGCGCCACCTCCTGACCAGATGCCACCGCCTACGGCCGCATTGAAGCACTAGAGCACTGCTAGGGAACCGCCCACGATCGCAATCCCAGCCATGCCGCTTAGCTCAGTAGCCATGTCGCCACCGTCGACCACCCATCTTGCTCGGTCTCAACGTCGAGCCTATAAAAGGAGCCCTCCCCAGCACCAAAGACTCACACCATTCCACTCCCCTCACCTCTTTGAACCTCACCCACCTCTCGCCGGAGCAAGTGGAGCAGCAGCTCGCCGGAATTGGAGCCGGAGCCGCCTCTGAGAAGAAGGGTGCCGTTGATTTCGCCACCCCAAGCTCCGCCATGACCACGCCTCGCTGCCGTCTTCCACTTCGTTTGCCCTCATCGCCGACCTCCTGGAGCCCTGCACGCCTCAGAGACCCCCACCGAGCCGCTAGGGTTCGAGCTCGCCGGCGACCTGTCCGTCGTCGACGACGATCCTCAGCCGTAGATCTAGCCTCTAATCGCATGACCCACAGCACACGTACCGTTTCGCGTTTTAAGTGTCGCTGACAAGTGGACCCCTCCTATCAGGTGAGCCCCGCGCCGCGTAGCGCCACTGGTCCGACCCATTGCCTTTCCCGCGCAAGCCCGTAGATTCAAATCTAGATTTTTCTTTTTAGTTAGAATATAGTTTCTGTCCAGTGTTTCAAAATTCAATTCTGTGAGTTTGACAAATCCAGATTACATGAAACTAATTTTGTCTGAAAGGTATTGAAATGCTCTATCGAAGCCCATTGGATTTAATTCATTTAGAGTTATAGATTTCTCCTAATAAAAATAAGAAGACAGAAGCTTTTGCAACTTGAAACATTTTTATAAAATCAACCAAGTTAGCTTTTGAGTTGATTCCAACTCTCAAAAATCACATTTCATCATATCTATCCAAATATATAATAATATTAAGGTTTATAGGCAGTGACTTTGGACTAGTACCAAAATAATGCTATATAGGCATTTCTAGTCACTTTAAATCATTAAATAATGAACTTAAACCAAAGTAATATTGCTCCAACCTTTAAATCTCATTCCCACATGTTAGAATATGTGGTTAGGACATGTGTCCACATGATCCCATATTTTAGTGGTGAATATTAAATTGTAGTTAATTTTTCAGTGAGTAGAAATTACTTTTCCAAAATAAAAAGGTTGAAACTATTGAATTAAACTTGTGATGCTTGGGATGATAATAGATCATCAATTGTGTGGTTTAGAATACTATTTAGCCTAGTTAAGTATTGTTTGGTGATTGTGCACTCCCTATGTATTTATAGACGATAGTACCGACCAAGCCTTCGAGGAGGAGGAGTTCTACCAAGAAGAAGAAGAATAAGAAAACTTCAACCACTGCACCAACCAAGGCAAGCTATTAGTGGCAAGCTAACCCTTGCAAACATGCTTTAGTAAGCTATTGTTAGCAAGCTAGAATAAAACTAGATGGTTTAGTAAAGATGCCTTAAGCATACTTTGATCACACCCCCTTTAACTATTAGTACCCCAAGTCTTATTGACAAGTTTTACCTCCCTTAGTTTACACAAAGGTCTTTAATTAATTTTGAAGGTAGCATGAAGAGTATAAAACTTGACCTACTTAGAAACCTTTAGATGTCATTCTATGGCATGAGATTGATCCCACCTTTCCACCTTAGTGAACACTCTTAACCTAGTGTTTTAGAATAGATCAAAACTTGAGTCACTTTGAATGGGAACACTTGGTGAAAATGAATTGTGAAAACCTTGGAATGATGAGTCATTCTATTGAAATGTTTTGACATGTGTTGAGAAACACAACTGGTTTATGATGATGAAAATGATGAGGCATGACCCTTAGCCCTTTTATAAAACTGATGGTTGGATTCGGATGCGATACCATTCCAAATTTACCGTACAACCACATTACCTGAATTGGGTAAGGCTTAGCTGGAAATTTATATGCATTAGTATTAGTTCCCTCACGGGAGAGGTATGAGCTGAGGCTACCTCTCAATGATGTCCACCTATGCAGTGCCCAACATGACTGATGGTCATGGTTGGGAGGCCATGCTCATAGGAGAGGTGCTTATACTAGGGTGTGTAAAGGGAAGGTTATGTTTGATTATCTGCATACCAAGTATGATGATTCGAGGTTATCCCTGACAGATGTATCGAATCTTGTGGTGAAAGTGTACCACCTCTGCAGAGTGTCAAACTATTCGAATAGCCGCGTCCGCGATTATGGACAGTTGGAATGGCCATACTGTTTCGTTGTCAGATGTTTTCTAAATAACTTGAAATGAATGATGAACTTTGACTTGACCACAACAGGGTTGTGTTAATGAAATTAGCCTCCCAACTTAAGTGATTCTAGAACTTTACTTTATCTTTTCTTGTTTCAGAACTTAGCTTAGGTTTCAAACTTAACTTGATAGTTATTCTTTAAATCCAGCACTTTAACTTAGAATTATAACCCTTGTTAGTAGTAGTTTGCGAGTACTTAAAGAGTACTCATGGCTTTTGTCCCTGGCTATTATCATGGCCAAACTATGAAGGAGATTATCAAGATGATGGTCAGCAGGACGGCTATGATAACTAGGACTATCTCCTTCACGCATTGCTGTGCCCTCAAGATGGACCCCACCGCTACGCTATCGTTTATTTCCACTGCTTGTTGTATTAAAGACTGGATCATGAGATCCGTATTTGTGTAAAACCTTATGTATGGTTTGTAACGGATGATGTACTGTGATATCCAATCTGTTATGTCTCGCAAAAATGGTAATCCTGGGATTGCGAGGTATGGCATAACGGGCATCTGGGATTAAAAATCCGGGTGTTGACACCTACCCACTAGCATATGCTATTCCAAGTATATTCATGTTTTTGTCTATCTTCCAAATTAAACTTGTTATGTGAAAACTAGTGATTAAAGCTCTCACGAACTTGATGGCACACTTTACTTTCTTGCATTTAATAAACTTGAACCATTGGGTCCTTCTTTGTTGTGTATATGCTTGCGCTTTATAAGTTGAAGTTAGCAGAACCATGTATCATGGGGAACGCTTTCAACATTGCACTTGTACTTTGTACCCTGTTGATATCATGTTCTTTTGCTTATGGATCCCGTGATTGTGAAATAAAAGTGGAACTTGTAAGATCATGGAGTTTGTATGTGTGTTAGAGAAGCACTGGGCTTAGCCTAAGCCATGCCTAATCATGGTGGAAACTTGGAGCATCACCATAATGAGCACTCTATGAAGCATCCTCAATAAAAACCTATGCAAATAGCAAAAAAAGATCGTTGAGATGCTCATTGTCTGCTTGCCTTGTCATTTTAATTATGGGATAGCTCATGTATCATGTGCAAGGGGTGCCCCGTTGGCGGTTCTTTATGATACATATCTACTTACAATGAGAAGAGCTTACTTGTGACTAAAGTTGAGTAGCATGAGGTTCGGTCTTCGTAAGTAAGGGGCATGAGATTTCGGTTTATAACTTGTCAAGCATATCCTCTTAGTTGTGTCACTTTAACCTTAATCACCTTCAAGATGCTTATGATAGAGGCAATGAGAGCTGAAAGCTATAAGTACCATAATTTTTGGAAGCTCTTTATGAGACTTGAATCCCTACTTCCTTCTATGAAGGCCTTTCTTCCACCATTATATTGAGTCTCACCCTTCTATCTTTATGCACCTACTTTGAGAGCATAGTGGCCATTCTTAGTTCTATGTGCATTGTCCCAAGTCTTGTTGATTGATGCATACCTTGATATTGCTTGTTTTGAACTATTTGTATCTAGTCACTCTTATGAACTTTGAAGGTGTCCTATGCATTTATATTTTATACTCTATGAGGGACAAGCTGAATGCTATTATGCTATGTTTTCTTTATGTGAAACAAACAAACATCTTGCAAAGCATTGTTATTCATGAATCTTTTGTTTGTGCCTTTTCATGTTGCAACATAGTTTCTTTGTCTTATTGCTAGAACTTTGTCTTTCATGTTATGATTGAAGTACTATGATCCCAGCTTTGAATGTTTTACAAATACTTTGATCAAGTTTATGATGGTGCATGTCACCTCAAAAATTATTCTTTCTTTTTATCACTTACCTACTCGAGGACGAGTAGGAGTTATGCTTGGGGATGTTGATACATTGCAAATGTATCTATAATTTTTTATGTTCCATGCTTGGTTTTATCTACTTTCTTGTGTTTTGTCCACACTTTGCAGTACTTTTCATATGATTCCTTGGACTAACCTATTAACAAGAGCCATAGTGCCAGTTGCCTGTTTTCTGCTGTTTTTGGTTCCAGGAAAGTCAGAAAATGAATATTCTCGGAATTGGACGGGACAAAATCCAAAGTTATTATTTTACCGGGGGACACTTGGAGCTAGAATACGAGACGGGAAGGCCACACCACCCGCCACACCACGGCCACGCTGCCTGGCCCGCTAGGGGTGGTCCAGCCGCCCAGGCACCCTCCCCGCTCTCCTTCCTATGATCTGAAACCCTAAGGACCCGATCAAAAATCCATGAAAGAGTCTATAGCAGCCGTCATCTCCATCCCTAGATCGAGGGATCTAGCTCTTCCCGACACCTATGGGAGGGAATTCACCCTGGAGGCCTTCTTCATCATCATGCTAGACTCCGGTGTGATGCGTGAGTAGTTCATCTCTGGAGTACGGGTCCATGTAGTAGCTAGATGGCTGGTTCTCCTCCTTTGTGCTTTCATGTCTAGATCTTGTGAGCTCCGTTCATGATCAAGATCATCTATTTGTAATTCTGCATGTTGTGTTTGTGGGGATCCGATGGATATTGAGATGCTATTTCAGATTGATTATTGATTCTATCATGTCTTTGTTATTTGTGATCTTGCATGCTTTCCGTTGTTAGTAGCTATCTTGGCCAAGTAGATGCTAGCAACTCCAAGAGTTAGTATTTATGCTCGATAGTGGGTTCATGCCTCTGGTAATCTAGGGAAGTGACAGAAATCTCTAAGGTACTAGATGTGTTGTTGCTACTAGTGTGAAAACAACAATCCTTTGTTCATAGAACAATCGTATTGTTTACTTTACATGAAATTTGTAATGCAATAATCTGTTGCTTGCAACTTAATACTGGAGGGGGTTCGGATGATAACCTGAAGGTGGATTATTAGTCATAGATGTAGTTGGATGGCGGTCTATGTATAATGTTGTAATGCCCAATCGAATCTCAAAGGAGTCAAGATGAGTAGTATATGCTTGTATGCTTTCTCGATGTTTGTCAATTGCCCCGCTGTAATTTGTTCACCCAGCATGTTATCTATCTTAAGGAGAGCTACCTCTAGTGAACTATGGACCCCGGTCCTTTCTTTTACATACAATCTACAATCAACTGTTTACTGCTTTGTGTTTACTTTCTGCAAACTATTACTTCTTTCCATTCGATACGTTTAATCCTTTGTTTTCAGCAAAACCGGTGAGATTGACAACCTCATCGCAAGTTGGGGGCAAAGTTCTGTGGTTGTGTTGTGTAGGTATCCACGTTGCTGCTGGCACCGGTAGTGCGCCCTGCCAAGGCTCAGCTAGCAACACCTTTGGGGTGTTTCCTTGCTCCTATTGGATTGGTAACCTTGGTTTCGTACTGAGGGAAAACTTGCTGTTGTGCTCATCGTACCTTCCTCTTAGGGTTCCCCAACGAGCTCGATATGTTTTGGGCCATCACTCCGGCAAGGTCTCCGACGAGCCACCCCAAGATCTAGCCATGGTCAAAGGCAATAGCTCGTACCTCTTGACACGTAGGTGCAGAAGCTAAGGAAGTGCGTCGTGATGGTGCCATATGTTCCCCTCGACTCGTCCGACTCCGGCGAACTTCTCGATCCTGGGACTACCTCATCGCCGGGTTGCTCCTCCTCCTTCTGCCTCTGACTTTGCCGCCTAACACCACTGACGAGCACCATAGATGTGGTGCCTCTGCTATATCACACAGGTACAGGGTGGAACAACATCAAGTGAGATGCTAGTCTCGGTCTTGCCTCCATGGGATAGGAAGGTGGTTGCCAAGTCTAGTGAAACCCTAGGAAGCAACACTAGATTGTATTGTCTGCTGCCACCCACCTTCCTTTATATTGGCGAGTAGGTGAGGACACACAACACTTGTGTCCCTTGGTCCTAAACCTTAACCCTAGTCAAAGTGGGTCCAACCCATTGACACGTGTCCCTGTCTGAACAAGTCCAACTTGTCGACTTGTGATAGTCGAATCATCATCTGGCTAGTTCCACTCTCTTAAATGTGCGATCCCGCAGGCTTGCGGTAATCCGGACACAACTCAGTGATCATTCAGTTAGAATAGTAGCTCAGTGACTTTTTGACTAGAGATGATAATCGGTAGCGGCCTCTAGCAAGACTTGTCGACTCCTGGTTCACGCAAGTGCCCTCAATGTGACAATATGTCTGAGTCCCTTTGCCTCGCGATATTGGTGATAAATTGCAGGGAAGATTCCGTCATCCCAGTGTTGGTTTACTCTCTTCTCATTGTAGTGATAACTGATTCCCTCCAACTTCAGTAAGTCGGACTACCTCGATCAACACTTGATCGAGTAGCGCATGGCCATGATTCTAAATCATATCACACGAGAGGGACCAGAGAATATCTCTCCGAGATGGAGGGGCAAATTCCGTCTTGGCTGATCCACGTCACACAACTTACTTCGAAGTCATCCCAAGACCACCCTCATGACTCCCAGTAACGGTGAGCATTAGATGGAGTCAAAGTCGGCTTTACCACAACTCGGATTATGCGATCCCCTCAGGTGTAAGGATTCCATTGTGTTAGTCGGAGCATATGGCAGTGTGCTCATGTCCTACTAACCTTTGGATCAGTTCGTCTATCATACCTCTTCCGACTAGCCAATGCAAGGAAGATATCATCTCCATGCTCATGACACATGAAACATTGCCATCTTCCGACTTACAAATTAGTCTCGGCAGTAGGTTTCCCTCCCAACCTCAAACAACTAAGGACAAACTGGTTAGAGATACATACAAGTATGTGGTTCCACACCTGCAACAATTGCAGTGACACATACAAGTAGCCCTAATCCGGATACAAATACAAGGCAGAATGTGAGCCTCTAGGGAATCATTACTAACAAAAAAGGCCCATGAGGGAAGTGACGAAGGAAGGAAAGACACCGACGCCTAGGGGTCCCACCCGGCCGGCCTTAGGCCACGTGCGGGGGTGGGTGGCCCACCTGTGCGGCTCCATGGTGCGCCGCTTCCTTCCCTCCTCCTTGGTTTAGTTCCAGCCCTGGGACTTTAATAGAAGGGGTGCCCTCTTTTCCCCTACATAAGAAGGTCTCTATAGGAGGGTGGTACCTTTGATTCAGATTACAGATGCAATATAGTATCTTTTTCCATAGAAAAAACCTAGGTTTATCAAACCTTAGGAAGCATATGCTAAAAGGAAATTTTGAGGAACTTCTACAAGACTTGCTGATTAATTTTGTTTTTTGTTTACCGGACCTTTCTAGTTTACTTTGTATCTTTTGGTTGTTTTCAATGATGGAGCTAGGCTAGGGTTAAAGATTCACATACAGCTATGCATATAAATGGGATAAAAATGAGATTAAGCACCATCATGTGTAAAATATTCTAATAGTGATAGTAATTATGGGCAGTACATCCTTAACTATTAGAGCCCCTAAAACCATAGGTGAAAATAGTCTCTTGGTCGAACCGTCATACCATGAAATCACGGGTTACAACAATTATTAAGTAAAGAATACCGAAGCGTTAAGATTAGTGATGTTACTATTGATCCTAAGCGGATCACTAAGCATGTACTGTACTTACCCTTGCTGTCACTAGGGTTTCACGTGTAAAATGCCACTCTCCACTCATCTCACCTCACACCTTGATCAATCTGCGGGGCCTTGGGTACCTAAAAGTCCTCGGATCGAGGTAGAGACAAAGATATAAGATAACAAAGCTCATATTCAATCACTACACAATAATTCCATATATTAGATGCACAGAGTCGCTGTGAGGCTTCACCCCAACCCGCAACCCGTGAGGACTACTCACTCATAATAACAAGATCAACAATATGAATCATTGAAAAAAAATACTTAGATTGAAATCAAATATTCTTACAATGGTCGCCAATTCGCAAGAAGATCTCTATTACAAGATAATGCTATGACTATGAAGGAGGTAGGAGATGGAGAGGATGAACTATGGTGGTGTGGATCTCCTTCGGTGGATGGTGGATGAGATCTAAATGGCGAATGGGTTCTATGGAGGCTAGAGGGTGCATCTGCCCTTGAATGGTGTCGCTTCCTTCACATAAGTAGCTTGGTTTGACATGAGGAAGGCTCTGGCGTGCAATACGGGCGGACGGTATGGGCGGGCCACGCATGTACCGATGCTCGTTATACCTCCTGGAAACACATTTCCACCCCTAGTTGACTTGGTTGTGTTGGTAACGACATATTCTTCAGTAGTTGCCCCTGATCTCGTCATAAAGGCATGATTTTCTGCACATCATAAATCAAGAGAAGGATTTGCACATCTTTGCAATAATTAGTCATTAGTAGCAAGGCTAGAGAGTTAATTGGTCAATTTCTTGACTTAAAATAAGATATAAACACGGATAAAGATGGTTATTTTCACAACCATCAACATCCCAAGCTTAAACCTTGATCGTCCTCAAGCAACAAACCAAAAATCATAAGGAACTTAGCGTTTAAACTGAAAACAATGAAAATGTAATTCACTTACGAGAGATAACCATATGAGTCTAGCACTTCTTTCATTCGAAAGCTTAGCATAGTTGGAGTAGTGTCAAAAATATCATACTAGCTTTGGTAACTCAAGACAATCAAAATATAGTGTCTATAAACATAAGTAACTAGAAGTGTAACAACCATTCCAATTCCTCTAGTTAACTCTTAGCTTTCTAAGGAACACTAGGAAGTTTCTTACATTAATGTAAGTGTGATAGATCATGTCGAAAGAAGCATAACAATCAAGTGTCTTATTAACACCCACATCAATGAATCAAGTCCATGAAAACACTTCTTTTTTATTTGTTGATGATACGTCCATTTTGCATCACTATTCTATATCATAATTCACTGTTATTCATTGATATATTTCATATTAAGAGGTGATACTTATGTTATTTCATCTGTTTTTGCATGGTTGATGACTTTTGGAGCATGGACCGCTGTAGTCAGGATTTTGATAGAAAAGGTGCTGTTTGGAGGCAAAATTTGCGAAGATCAGAAAATCCGGAAAAATATACAGAAAATCCTATTTTTCCAGAAGACGAAGGAAGCCAGAAGAGGGAGTGGAGATGGGCCACAGGGGGCCCACACCACCCCCTGACGCAGGCCATCCTAGGCCGCGCCACCAGGTGGTGTGGCCACCCTAGCCCACCTCTAGCTCTCCCCTCTAGCGTATATATTCCTCCCGAAACCCTAAAACTCGGGGAGCGACCACAGAAAGATTCCACCGCCTCTGCGGGGCGGAAAACACCGAGAGAGAAAGATCTCTCCGGCAGACAGATTTCTGTCGGGGGAATTCCTTCCCGGAGAGGGGAGATCGTTGCCATCAACACCACCATCAAGCTGGACTTCATCGCGGTCATCATCATCATCATCACCACCATCATCACCATCAGCACCCTCATCACCATCTCCATATTGCTGTAACAATCGGGTTGAATCTTGCATAGTTCTTAGGGGAAACTTTCCCGGGATTGATTACTCTTTGTAGTTGATGCTATTGAGTGAACCGTTGAATTATTGTTTATGTTCAGATTATTATACATCATTATTCCATCTCTGATCATGATCCATATGATGTCTTGTGAGTAGTTCGTTTTGTTCTTGAGGACATGGGAGAAGTCATGTTGTTAGTAGTGGAGTTGTGTTGAGAAAGATTCAATAGTTTGATATTTAAGTTGTGGTGTACTTCTTCTAGTGGTGTCATGTGAACATCGACTACATGACACTTCACCTATATGGGCCTAGGGGAATGCATTGTGTATTTGGCTACTAATCGTAGGGGTTGCCGAAGTGACAGAAACCTGAACCCCCGCTAGGAAACCATTGCACAAGGGACGTAAGGGTCTTAGAGTTTAAAGTTGTGGTTAGGTTTCTACCTTAATTACTTTCTTATACTTACGGATGTTTGCAAGGGGTATAATCACAAGTATGTATTAGTCCTAGGAAGGTCGGTACATTAGCACATGTTCACCCATATAACACTTAGCAAGCTAAAGAAGATTAATCAACTATATGAAGCGAAAGCACTTGACAGTCTTCCCATGTGTCCTCAAGAACGTTTGGTCATCTTAAGTAATACAACCGGCTTGTCCTTTGCTGAATAAAGGATTGGGCCACTTGCTGCATTTATTTTTACTGTCTTTTATTTACTCGTACTTTATTTACTTGCTTTATCAAAAACCCCTAAAAATCCATTTGCTAAGTATTTGCAGAGAATTCCTGATCCATACCACTAGCCAGTACCTTCTGCTCCTCGTTGGGTTCGACACTCTTACTTATCGAAAATACCGCGATACATCCCCTATACTTGTGGGTCATCAGTTGCCTGTCAAGAAAATTCATAAAGTAGTAACAAGACCATGCCAAAGACTTTGTAGGTGACCATATTGGATTGAATAATAGTTTTTCAGTTGGAGTAATTAATAACTTTGCAACCTTCCGGCACATCCCTCAAGAGTACCAAAACTTGTGCCCACAGGTAGCTGGCTACCCATGTAAACAACTCATAGCTGAAATCAAGATTTATACCTAGATCATTCAAAGGCTAGCATAATTGTTGGCATCCCGAGGTGTGCATCATCAGTTGTGTTTATAGAATCTTTCAAGCAATATAATACTTTAAGATCCACATTTTAGTTTTGGCATGCATCTCAATTACTACTAGATTTCATTTCGATCAAACATTTCCTTTCAAAAGTGTTATCTAGACTATCATTAAATCTATGAAGTTGAGTATCTTTAAGGTTAAACTCTTAGGACAATCAAAAGATCACACAAGTCGTAATGGAGACTTTTTTATTGCTGTAATTATTTGGCAAAATTATTTTCAAGGCATGACTCGGTTAACTATAAGAACTAGAGCAAAAGCTTACTGAACTACTTACTCATATGAATAGATAGCTTTACTCTAAATATTTTGAATTAATCCCACTAGCATAGTACATTAAAAATACTACCAACTAGCATAAACATTTCAAATTTCTAAAGCGAGAGACATAGGACATACCTCTCATGAGTGACTTCACAGGTTCCTTCCATATGATGTGTTCCTTCAAAATTCAAAAGAAAATCGCTCTCATTAATAATATCAAAGCAAAGAGCCAAACAAAGATCCATAAATATAAAAGGAAAAAACCTTTTTGTATTTTTGAAGATTAGGTTTAGATAATAGAAAAGATTAGCGACAAAGGAAGACACTAAAACAAATAAATAAAAATGAAAACGAAAGAAACAACGAAGTGTTGGAACAAGTCCAACACGAGTGTTTTAAAGATCTCAAGGAGAAATAGTACAACCTTATTATTACATAAATAAATTGCTTGAGGAACACACCCCCAAGCTTAGTGAAAGTGCATGTATGCCCCTATGTGTGGTTTTGGTAATTAATGACAATCTCTATGGACTAATGTGTAAATTGAGTTACACTTGTAGGTTTGTCCATTGGCATCGCTTGGACCATGTGTTGGTATCAAGGTTGAAAAAGAAGAAGCAATGTCCAAGGGCTTTGTGCCTATTGGAATCAAGTAGAAGAAGAAGAAGATCAAGTATGTCTTGAAGAAGAAGAAGAAGAAGATGGAGTTCCTCATGGCTATCTTCAAGACATCATCAAGAATTGAAGTGCAAGCTCAAGGTGCGTCATCTCTAGAAGATCTCATGCTTGAAGCTTCCCATCCTCGACAATCATGGAATGATGAAGACAAGTTCAAATAAGAGGCTTCCCCATGGAGTATGGGGAGCATTTCATAAGTCTTCATCAAGCAAGTGCAAGCAAGTGCAATCAAGAAAGGTGATCCATACATCAAGATCAAGTGGAATGCTCAAGGCAAAGGTATGATCTTGATATGTTTTCTATTTTACCAGTCTCTTGTAGTGTTGGGGGAACGGATTTAGGATAGATAGCCGTACTATCAAGAGGGGATCTCGAGTGGGTGACTCGTTCGTATATTTCGAAGAGAGCTCAAACCTTTGCATACAGAGCATCATCTTTCTTGGTTGTTATTTGGTTCTTGTCCATGTGAGGATCTAGAGCTTAAGGTTATCTTCATAACAAGCTCTAGTTCATCAAAAATGGATTTCCCTTGCATATCTTATTGCATTTTTGATCTTGTGGGTTTTCCAGCTCTCCATCTTAGAAGATATATCACATATATATTCATGATATTTTCTCCCTTGGTTATACCCAATATTTCGCACGTTTTCCGAATTCTACACGTCGTTATCTTTCCAACAAAATTGGTTTCATCTCGTTTGGAGTTCGGATGCAAAAGTTGTGGCAGTTTTGGTTCTTGAGTTTTTTGCCTGACCGGTAGTTCCGGCGGGCCACCGGTAGTACTGTTAGGGCATTTTGCGGCCGGTAGTACCGGTGTTATTTCCGGCCCAACTTCCGGCAAACTTGATTTTGGTTTAGTACTCTCTCTGTTTTGGTCGCATCTATTTGTTGGAACTTCGACCGAAGCTTCCGGCGGTAGTTCCGGCTAGATTTGTTTCTCTTTTCTCACCCGCTGTTGTGACCGTTGGCTGGGTGCCACCAGTAGTACCGACCATCCACCGGTACTACCGGTCGTGCACGAAACCATGAGTAACGGGCAGATCGGGGAGCCCTTTAAAAGGAGCTCCCCTTCCCCTTCGGGGGTGAGCTAGCTTTTTCTTGGTTCTGCACTTCTCTCTCTCCTCCATTGTTGACCTTGAATAACTTGACCTCTCCCCTTCCCCCGCCTATGATTCTTGCATCTTTTTGAGGGATTTGAGAGAGGATATTGATGGCTTAGTGCACGGCGCCCAGAAAAATGCTTGATGGCGGTGTTGATGTAGCGCTCGTTGGGAACCCCAAGAGGAAGGTATGATGAGCACAACAGCAAGTTTCCCTCAGTTATGAAACCAAGGTTTAATCAAACCAGTGGAAACACCCCAAAGGTGTTACTAGCTGAGCTTTGGCAGGGCGCACTACCGGTGCTAGTAGCAACGTGGAGACCTGCACAACACAACCACAAAACTTTGTCCCCAACTTGCGATGAGGTTGTCAATCTCACCGTGTTTTATGGAAAACAAAGGATTAAACGTATCGAATGGAAAGAAGTAAAAGTTTGCCGAAAGTAAACACAAAACATAAATAGTTTGTAGATTGTATGTAAAGTAAAGGACCGGGATCCATAGTTCACTAGAGGTGGCTCTCCTTAAGATAGATAACATGCTGGGTGAACAAATTACAGCAGGGCAATTGACAAACACCGAGAAAGCAATACATGCATATACTAATCATCTTGACTCCTTTGAGACTTGATTGGGCATTACAACATAATACATAGACCGCCATCCAACTACATCTATGACTAATAATCCACCTTCAGGTTATCATCCGAACCCCCTCCAGTATTAAGTTGCAAGCAACACATTATTGCTTTACGAATTGCGTGTAAAGTAAACAATACGATTGTTCTATGAACAAAGGATTGTTGTTTTCTCCCTAGTAGCAACAGCACATCTAGTACCTTAGAGATTTCTGTCACTTCCCCAGATTACCAGAGGCATGAACCCACTATCGAGCATAAATACTAACTCTTGGAGTTGCTAGCATCTACTTGGCCAAGATAGCTACTAACAACGGAAAGCATGCAAGATCACAAATAACAAAGACATGATAGAATCAATAATCAATCTGAAATAGCATCTCAATATCCATCGGATCCCCGCAAACACAACATGTATGAATACAAATAGATGATCTTGATCATGAACAGAGCTCACAAAATCTAAACATGAAAGCACAAAGGAGGAGAACCAGCCATCTAGCTACTACATGGATCCGTAGTCCAAGGATGAACTACTCATGCATCACACCGGAGGCTTGCATGGTGATGAAGAAGGCCTCTAGGGTGAATTCCCCTCTCCGTGAGTCTTGGAGAGCTTGAGATCCTCCCGATCTAGGGATGGAGATGACGGCTATAGACTCTTTCGTGGATTTTTTTGGGTCCTTAGGGTTTTCGTCCGAGGGCATCTTATAGGCGGAAGGAGGCCGAGGGGGTGCCGGAGCCACCACACCACCGCCATGGGCTGGCCCGGCCTGCCAGCCAGTGGTGTGGCCGGCCCCTGGACCCTCTCCGTCTCGTATTCTGGCACTTGATCCCTTTCGGAAAAATAGGAACTTTGGCTTTTGTCCCGTCCAATTCCGAGAATATTCATTTTCTGACTTTCCTGGAACCAAAAACAGCAAAAAACAGGCAGCTGGCACTGTGGCTCTTGTTAATAGGTTAGTCCAAGAAATCATATGAAAAGTACTCTAAAGTTGGAACAAAACACAAGAAAGTGGATAAAACCAAGCATGGAATATCAAAAATTATAGATACATTTGCAATGTATCAGATATCTAGATCTACAACCCCCACCAAACCAAATCCCTTCTTTGTGAAGGAATCCTTTGGATCTAGATCTTGGAGAGTTTTGTGTTCTCCTCTTGTGTTCTTCCTCTCTTATTCCCCCAATAGCTTTTGTAGCTTTGGTGGAATTTGAGAGAGAAGGGCTTGCCTCTTGCATTTGGTGCATAGGTTTGAGTTCTCCTCGGAGATTCGGCGAGTTCAAGCTCTTGGGATTGTTTCTCTTGGGTTCTTGGAACCCTAGACGGTTGTTTGGAGTTGTGGTGTGTTCTTGAGGCCTCCAATTGAGTTGTGGAGATTCCTCAAGCTTGTTGGCCTTTTGTGGCATTGTGGAGCCTTTGTGGCGTTTCTTGGGAGCCCTCCAATTGAGTTGTGGAGATTGCCCCAAGCCTTGTACGAGTTCGATGACCACCCTCAAGTGTCCCATAGTGGAACATGAGTAGGCCTTTGTGGCGAGCTCACGGGAGAGTAGGGTGAGCCTTTTGTGGCGTCGGTGAGTTGCGTGCTTTCGCATCTTGGGGTGAGGCCTTGTGTGGCGTTTGGTGAGCATCGAGCCACCACACCTCGAGGTGAGCCATTTGTGGCGTTCGAAGTACATAGCGCCACCGTGCCTCTCCAATGGAGATGTAACTTCTTTGGAAGTGAACTTTCGGAAACAAATCATCGTCTCCACGTCCATCAATTATCTCTCAACCGAGCCCTTTACTTATGCAATTTATATTGTGATAGCCTTCATGCTTGAAGTATTATATCTTGCTATCACCTTGTTGCTTGTATTGCTTAGCATAGGTTGTTGATGCACTTAGTGAACCTAGTGAATATAGGTTTTGGATTGATAAATTAAACGTTAAGTTTTATTCCGCATTTATTAGAGTCTAAACCATAATAATTTTAAAACGCCTATTCACCCCCTCTAGGAGACGTCCGGTTCCCTTTCACTTAGGATTTTGCGAGCCCTGTTGTTGCTCATTACATTGGTGGAGGATAATCTCCCTAGTTCCATTGGCTGCTCCAATCGATGTATTGGGAGGATAAGTTTGCAGTGGATTCTCGAAGGTTGATGGCAAGGTTGTTCATGTTCTCAATATTCCCTATAAAGGAGGGGATTCCTCCTCCCCTCATTCAACCCATTGGTATTTTCCTCTCTCTCTCCCTCACGTATGGTTCCGTAATATTGGAACGTGCATACGGGGTTTGAGTTATCCGCCATACACACACCATCGTGAAGCTTGTTTCTCGATCTGGATCAATCTTCTTCCACTGCTTCGTTGGACTGGAGCCCGAGGGAGGTCATCTATACCGGACATGTGTAAAACTTCGGAGGTGCTGCCAATTTTAGCACTCGTCGCTTGTACATCTGCACGTCGTTGAGGTCGGTATCGCCGTAAGACTACATCGTCAATGTTCGTTGGAACGTCAACGCTTTTCGGTCTTCAAGGGTATAAACATCGAATCCCTCTGTTACCTTTTATCTACATAGAATAGGTCTTAGCTATGTCATTCTCATTGTTAGGATTTTGTGCTTTCTACTACGGAACTCGACACATGGCCCCCTTCCTCGCCCGCTTCTCGTGGATGTTTCCCTATCACCGACGACCACTGGGAGCACCACCACCATCGCCTCCTGAGTCGCGCCGCCACCCACCATCATCGCCTCCTGAGTCGTGCCACCACCCACCATCATCGCCGCTGCCGCCAGCTCGCCGTCGTCACTAGCCACCATCCGATCTAATCGGAACAGTGTGGATTATAGCGAGCTGAGCTGAGCCTCGAGTCCAAGCTCAGTCGAAGCCAAGTCGGTATTAAGCCGTGCCGAAAAGAACCCGCCCTTCATCGTTTGTCAGATCCAGATCAAGTGGATCCCATCGAGTCACTTAACGAAGGGGTAAGAGCCATTAAGGCACTGCCACGTGTCCCACTTCATCTGTTTAATTAGAAATTGGTTTAAATAGACAGAAACTAAGCAAACCTTGCAAAAAATGATATAAAAAGATTTATAGATCCAACAATTAGAAATAATATATCATTGGATTCAGGAAAAATATGAGAATATTAATCTGCAACAAAATGTGCACTTTGTGTAATATATATTTTCTAGAATATTTAAATATATATAATGATATTTAATTCATAGAAAATATCTATAAATACATTGAAAATATCTATCCATAAAAATTGCAACTATTTTGTTTTGAAAATTGGTTTGTATTTAGTGAAACAAATTTCTATTGTTTTGTTTTGAAAATATCTATCCATAAAAATTGTATTCAAAATTGTTTGATATTATTTTAACACATGATCTTACAGAAAGATATAAATACATTGAAATACTAATTAAATCATAGAAAAATATATGTAAATGCTTTTTAGTTGGTTCCAATTGATACTGGTTATAAATTGTATTACCTATCCAGTAGTATTTAGTTCACAATTTAATTTGATAGAAACATTAGATGTTTAAATAAAGCGAGTTAAACCTAAATTGAATGGATATAGTTTTAATATTAAATTGTTTTATGCATTAAATGTTTTTCCATATGCATCATATTATATAGTAATATTCAGAGAACTAAATACAACCACTATGACATATTAAATCATAGTGCATGCATTTGTTTACCATTGTTTTATTGTATTGTTGCATGATTGCAACGTTGTGTGTATTGTTTATCGTGATTTATTTCAAACGTTAGATTGCGAGGAGTGCAACTATTGTGATTGTGATGAGTGCAATCATTAAAATTATGAGGATTATCTAAATGACCACAACAAACGCAAGTAGAGCTATCATAAACGTCCTACTATTTTTCCTATGCATGTATTATGATTTTCAATACAGATTGCATGTGTAGGAATTTGTTTTATTATATGCTATGCTATGACACCCAGGCATAATTGCCATATTTCTATAACTTGAATTCCTTTGAGCCATCATACCATAGTTTCTTAGCCATGCTTATTAGATACAGAAAAGGGAAATCATGATTAATTCTTTAATGAAAATATATGTTTTGCTATAATAAAAAAATAGGAACTTAATGAATCTTCTGGGTGTGATGGATCAATATGATGTTGGATAGTATTTTGCGAAAATAACACCTAGGCTTCAGAGATTGGACATGTTTCTCGTGTAGTAGCTTCAAGTACATCCGCATGTCACATGGGCTATGTCTTAACTAAGTAAGTTGTGGGAACCTGACCCGACATGACTAGCAGATGTAGGAGATATAGTTTGGTATGGGTCCGTCCTGAGGGCTCAGGGTTCTACTTCTAAAAGGTTTCATTTTAGTTTTCTCCCTACCATGACGCAAAATGAGTGTAATGGTAAAAGGGGATGACCGAGTCGTGTGGGTAAAGTGTACAAACCTCTCGAGGGTGAAAATCTAAGTACTTAGCCATGTCCCCAATTCTGGAAATCTATGAGCAACTAGGCCTGTAACTATTTTAAGATCTCACTCATCCCAATTTCTCAAAACAAAACTTGATGGGTGAAGAGCATACGAAGCTAGACTATCGTGTTTTCAACATGGGTTTATGCTCGCGTGTCCTTAAAAATGTTTTGGAGAAAAGTAGTTTGAACTCCACCTAGCAAAATATGCATCTAGTTGCTATATCTTTTGTATTCTCCTTAGTCCTACTTACCAATACATTCAAAGTATTGACCATTTTTATGTTGCATGTTATTCCGTTTTTGAGTGATCGTTCATAGGTCATGAGAATCTACTCAACAATTGTTCACCTGTGGTATATTTGAAGGATGTAGATACCTTGTTATCGTTTTCCGCTGTGTACAAGATGTAATAATTGCAAATTCTAGATCATATACGTTGTGTTTATGATGCATGGTTATATTTGATATCTATCTGTACTGTGTATGCTAGTGAATCGATTCAAGGATTAACACTATACACAAGAACTCAACCTTATCAGGCGAGAGTGTTACATAGGGACTAGTGTTGGGGTTGGCGTGGATGGCGACACCCTTGCTGCAATGCGACGGCGGGGCTTCACAGGCCCATTTGGGCTTGGCTGGGCCAGGAGGGCCTGGTTTGTCCTTGCAGCTACATCCGGTCGGCTACCGCCTTCCGATGGTGGAGGCAGTTCCCTCTCGCATGCTGTTGTACTGCCGACCCTTGTCAAAGTTCCTCCTTTCGGTCTTACCCATCTCGCTTCATGAGTCATATGTTGAGACGGCGGTGGCGTCTATAAGTCCGTGGTAGTGTGTGCTGGTGGGCGGCGAGCTTGGTGGAGCAATTCAAAGCGTCAGGGAGTGTGGTTTTTTAGGGGTCAGGAGAAATCCTTGTCATCTTAACACCGATGCGTTGACGCCTGCGATTGTCACCATCCTTCCTGAAGGGCGTCGGGTGTATCTCTTCCCCACCTCCCATTGCATATCGGGGAAACCCTAGGACCAGTCCAGGAAGCAACATCGTCGTTGTCGTTTCCTTTCTTGGAGGTGTTGCTTGGTACGCGACGCTTCAGAGTGCTAGGCGCGTGGTGGTACTTCTCCAGAGGGCGTATCGGTTGCGAGTTATCTCCATTTTCGTCGAACCGTCGTTGTTAGCTTTGTTTTCTCCTTTTCTTCTTCTTGTTTCTTTTTGGGCTTGATTTGTGTTGTTTGCCCCAGCTTTGCTTGCAAGTGTATCAGGCATGTTTCAAGATATCAACACCACCATAGAGACACGATGTCGGGGAAGAAACCTAGCAGTGCTAAGAATCCAAAGGAGGGGGGTTTGCAGCAATACCTTCAAGAAGGTGGCATGCATTGAGATACATCGTTATTGCCGACAGAGACAATCCTGCAAAGCTTTCGCCAAAACCCCAAACCACCAACCCTAGATCTTGATCTTTTCACAACCAAACAATAACCTTCGCCAAGAGCACACCGGCTTGATGCCGACCCAGAAAGCCCCCTAGGCTCTGGATGGCCGCCAAAACCAAAGGACACACCGTGTAAAAGTAGCCAGGCAAACATTGCTTGAGGTCAAGCAACAACATATGACACGATGCACAAAGAAATGGCCGAGGATAAAACGAACAGCTAGGAAACTTGAACAGTGCTGCAAATGCAGATCAGTGTTGACGCTTACACCCGAATTTACAGATCATCCATTCACCAACACGATCTGCCTGTATGTTGGATTTTCCTATTCAGCATATATATAGGTAAATGACACACACAAGGACTGCATCTCTCTAGTATATGGATATTAGTGTTACTTCAGGTCTAAGGATATGCATACCATGAATATAGTACCTAGAAGTGTTACTTCTGATTCGATGATATAAGCTTGGCAATCAGGTAGTTCAAAATAGATGGGTGTGTCTTAACGATATGCTCCCAGCCGCTAGACGCCATTATTGTATCCACACATGAGGGAGGCTGAACTTGGAGAAACTGGAAGCACGCCTCCTTCAGCCCGCGGCAATTGTGTCGCTCAGCTAAAGCGAGAGTAGACGCCACCGAACTCACGCCTATGTGCTCGGACAACTCCTTTTCACACAAGGACTTGAGCCGCTGGAGATCATATCTGTCTGCCGCCACTAGCAGGTAAAATAATTCTATGGGACCTAGTCCACAGGTGGACCAATTTGCCTCATTGACATGTGGACCAGGTCCCATAGAATTATTCTCCCACTAGCAGGTCTTGCATCCACATTACACCCTCGGCGGCTTCCTCACCTTCCTCCTCCATGGCGTCGATCTCCACCTTAGGCAACGAGTCCGTGTAGATGAAGCTGAGCAGTGCCCCGAAAACTCTTGCCTCCATGTCTTTGATTTGTATGACGCCGGGCGTCGGCGTCGTAGTAGTGTCCTCCTTCGTGGGGCCAAAGAGCTGCGCCATGAAGACGGTTGACCGGGCAGCGAGCACGCACCGGTGCGCGGCGAACGTCTCGCCGCCGACCTGGAAGCTGACGTCGGCACCCACCTTGGTCTGAAGGAGACGGTGGAAATGCTGGCCCATGTCCGGCAGGATCGCCTGGGCGGCGCTGTCGTCGTGGTTGCAGACCACGATGTCGCACCGGATGGCGACGCAATCGCCCCTCAGATTGGCCGATCGCTCGAGGGCGTCTCTTTGGATGAACCTCTCGTGGCCCCATCTGGGATTTTTGCCGTAGAAGCTGCACGGTTCGGTTCCGCATATGTACACCGGCTTCTGCTTCTCGGCCTGGTCGATGAAGCTGAAGTCGAACTGCGCCTCCACGGGGGGCTCGTTGGCGCCGCCCCCGAGGAGGCAGACGTAGAGGGAGATGAAGCCGTCGCAGGTGGCGTTTTCGCCGTTCGGGTAGTACTCCACGCACCATTGGTGACCTCCTACCGTGAATGGACGAGACCTGATGTTCCGGCCGGTGCAGATCGCCTTTTGGGTCGCCGAGTAGCCTTGGACCACGAGCAGGTGGTACCCGCCGCTGCCTTCTGTGCCGCCGTAGTCGGCGACGGGCCACGCGGAGCAGGAGCACCGATCGCCGTCGGCGACTACGGTTACGCCGGCGAATGACGCCATGACGAGTCGATCGAGAATCTGGGAATGAGAATTCTGCGAGCCGCCGTAGAGTAATTTTTTAGGGTTTACAGTATGACTTACTACTCCATCGACACTTATGGATCGGAGGGAGCATGTTTGGTTGGGCTTTGATCAAGGCCATCGCAGCCCACCAGTTGCAATGCTCACAGGACTACCCGATATTATTCGTACAACTGTGGTTGGTACCCTGAAATCGGACATGCAGTGTCCTATGCAAAGCACTTTCCTATTCGAGCAGTGTAGTGCGCGAAACATTTGAGTCGAGCTGAAATTTGCAGCATGCAGAAGTGAAAAGTATAATCAACTCAAAAAAATTGACACGCATCTTTCAATCTGTATTTACAGAATTAATGGCTAGATTTATTTATGCAGTAACGGGACTGTGCAATGCGGTTAAATCTTCACCAAACTTTGCTCTGATGAACGAATTGTGATTTCACCACAATATTCTAGAGCTACTTTATATTCATCGCAAAGGGTCAGACAATGAACTGCAGAAGGGAACACAGAAATTCGGCACAAAACAAAGAGAAACGAGCAAATGCGAAGCTTTGCTACATGTCATTCATTACAACGGGTCCCAATCAACCAGGCTTCGAGTTTAAAAGAATGGAAACTGAATACATCTGATCTCAGTTTAGATGTCCATGTAAAATATTCTGCCTAACCCATATCTGTCACTAGAGGCAGATAATACGAGCCTCAAAATTTTGAAAATACCCTCCAGGGCACCAAAGTTTGTAAGAACCACTGTCTAGCTATCAAGTCAGCGAGAAACAGAGTTTCAGATGGGTATCACTGATGTCTTCTTATATAGCATTGTTGCATTTCGGCTACCAAAAAATTCCAGCATTGCAGGAACCATGTAAGGATTTCAGGCGAGTCAGGCCTCTTCAAGTTTAGCACACACGCGCTCTGGGGAGAAAAACAGAAGGTAACTACAGTTAGGAATAGAGAAAAATGGAACTGTTTGAGATTAGATCAAAACATTTTTGAGGAATTAAAAACCCTCTAAAAAACTACAGCGTTGGAAAAAGGAACATCGTATGGAGTTTGTACATTTTAGACAAAAAAACTGCAAACAAGCCTCCTTTCATGAAATGAGCTTTTACTGGAATGCCGAACACTTTTACAAATAAATGTTTTTCATTGGTGGAGAACTGTCAATCCCTCATACGTGCTGTTCTAAAACTTCAACGAGCTAGCTTTCATGTAAGGTAACAGCCTTGCAGTACAGGCAAAAGGGCAAAGAAATTCCAACAGTTTAAGATTGTATTCAAGCAGTTTATATTGCGCACGGGAACTATGGTATAACCTATAAGAGAGATGAGCAAATGATGACAAGAGACCACATTGACACCAAACACCCTAATCTACTATTTATTATAGGAAGAGTGTACTATTTTGTAACTAGAATAGATGTGGTGAATAAAAAACAGAACATATTACTTGAAAGGAGAGATGGCCATACTCAAGTATTCGTAGCATACTATCATTGATGTGCCCCAAGCAGATGAGCTGAAAAACCTTGGACCTAAGCCTCTGTAGAAACCTTTCCATCCCTCTTCAGCAATCAATCTTCTAACTACTTCACTGGCTTTTGGCTTGTTTTGGTTGACCTAGATAACAAAATAGAAAATTCAATAAAGCTGATTAATGCTAAGATAACTTAACACACAAAATGCACCTCATAGTTCAAAAAGACAAACAAAAAACGAAAATATCGCGTTGATAAAATACAACATCCGCTGCACAGAGCACTTTTAAAACATCATGTGAAAATATGAACATTTAATTTATGAATAGAAGGAAGACGGGGTTGAACACTTAGTCAAGAAGAAGGAAGTATGGTTGTGAAGAACTTGTTTGATAGTTGCATTATCAATACAGAAACAACACGAAAATGTGTAATGTTTAGGAAGCTGTGAAGTGTGCCATCAATGTTTAGGAAGCTGTGAAGTGTGCCATCATGCCATACACTTGGCGAACTCTTAAGCCACTTTAAATGTTTTCAGAAGGAAACTTTCCCCTTCAACCAAATAATAACTATAAGTAATCCAAGTACCATAGCAGCTTGCCTTTTTTGAATAGTCATTTTTGAGAATAAGGTAGATATTGCCTAATAAAAACTGCATTCCTGAAGTCTAGATCCTAAGTACCATGCTATATTAGATATTATACCAAGATGAACATCTTAAGTTGGACATCAATATATTTGCCTGCATCAAAACATGTCCATGCTCCTATCCTTAAATAACAACTGTATTGATAATGGAGTCAGGTTATCGAAATCTTAGTGGAATCAACAAAAGCTCACTAGGTAGTAGTACAAGAGCAGTCCTGACAAGAAAAATTGGATCGAATGCAGTCAGGCAGAATAAGCAACAATAACCAGAAATATAAAACGTCACCTGCAGCCTGGTTTTGATTGTATCAAGGGGAGTTGAAACACAAGAGGTCACTGCACCAGCAATCATGCCACCTGTAGCTTGAACACCTACTATTTTCAACTGGCCAGGAGTCTCTTCTTTATCATTCAAACGACCAAGGGCACTGCTTAAACAAGTAGAAGAACGTAATAGTGAATTCTCGGATAGTTATGCTAACAAGATGTACTAATACATTTCAAATCTTGACCTTCTGATGCTACCACCATAAATTAAGAAAGAACTCCCAGAACTACATTTATGTGCTGGCTCTCAGAAGCATTGAGAGCATCCACCAAGTTGCGCAGACCACATTGTGGATTAGTGTGTGTATCATCTTCAGTGTGTGTATCATCTTCATTGGATTACTTAAGGTTGGTCATACAGTTCTCTGAGTGCCCAGTGAACGAGAAGTAGTTATGTAGCCTAAATCACTTGAACTATACTTCCCATAAGAAATCAAATTATCGTGGTTACTGTTTCTACCTATAGGAATACAGAACAAACGTGAATTGATTCCAACAATAAATCAACCATTTTAATGGAACACATCAAAGTAACATCAGTGTTTTCCAAAAATAAATCGATGAAAATAAAACTGTAGTTTATATTCTTGGACCATGGTAGGCATGGCACATGAAAGTCAAATGTGAGTATGTGATTGAAAGAGTATGTCGTCAACTCGGCATCAAAAGGAGCAGTTTCAAAAAGGTTGTATGAATATACATATCGAAATCGACACTATATACATCTGTAGAATTAGCCTTTTCTTCTTCAGTTCTTTGTTCAACTTAACAAATCCATGAAGGTTTAAACAGGATAATACGTAAAGACTAAGCAACAGAGAAAGAAACAGCGGCAAGTCAATTAGACCATCGCTAACCTCCAAATTACACGCTGGCTGAATCCGTAGCTCGCCCACCACACAGCACTAGACGGTGCATACGTCATAACAGACAGGCCAAATCCTCTGTACAATCCACGAGGCCCATCAGCCTTCAAAATCTTTTGAACAACATCTATTCCCCCCTTATATCTGACATGACCAGAATATCCTTGAACCATCAACTTCTGGCTAACCTGATACAGGCCAACACAGCACATGGTAAACGATTACCTAATCTGGCAGAAATGGCACAACTCTTTGCAGCATCATGGAAACTGGAAATGGATAATGATAAGCATACCACATCGATAGGCACAAACACCGCCTGCGAGCAGAGGGACGCCGTCAAACCACCAAGGCCATTAGCAACGGCAGCCTCTGTGGACTCCGACAGCTTAAATGGCTCGACAAGCTTAAGCGAGGTGGCCTTTGTCTTCTCGAGCGCCGTGAGAAAGATAATCCTAGCCGGGATAGCGCCAGTGATGACCGTCCCAAACCCCCGGTAGAGGCCTGGCACCCCATCCACCTTGAGGATGTTCCTGAAGGTGGCCAGTGCGTTCCTCCTCATGGCCTCCCCGGAGGCGACCTGCATCCGGGTCTTGACCACGGAGACCGGGTACAGCGCAACGGTCACGCAGCTGAACATGCCGGCCCCCACCACATAGAACTTGGTCATGTTGAGGCTGCAACATGTATACACCGCAATTTGAGAACAATACATCAATGAGAGAGCTAAAAATAATTCGTAATGAACTACAGCTTCATCGATCGCACTCCAGTGGGGAACAAGAACAGCCGCGGCAAGTTCCTAAATCGCAATTTCTAATGCTGATTCCAGATAGAGCCCAGGGGAGAGGCGCAAAATCAGAACTAGATACTCGGGAACACAAGCAAGGGGGAAATTGCCGATAAACCGCGGAGGAGGAGAGCGGCGCTTACTTGTCCCAGTTGATCTCCGTCTGTTGGTGGAGGGAGGGGATCTTGGTCGCCCTAGTAGAGGTATCCATCGCGACCCAATCGCGCGATCCCCCGGGGCGAGAACGCGGAGGTGGGCGCGGGCGGGAGCGGGAGGGGACTCGGCGAGAATGGCTGTCTCTCGTGCGCTCGCTTGCCCGCCCTTCTCCTCTTCCGCTTCCGTGCTCCTGTCAACAACTGCAGCTACTCTTCAGCGAGGAGAGAGGGCATGTGTTCCTCGCCTCCTCTGGTTCGGAGGCGTCAATGGCGTCCAGGGTGGGGCTCTTCTTGGGTCGGGTCGCCGTTTTCTTTTCTTTCTTGAGCCCAAAGGAATACCGCGTGCTCGTTCTTGGGCTCCATCGTGGAAGCCCGTTTGATTTGCTATTCTCTCGGAGATGTACGACAGGTCGTTGCCACGTTATACTCGTTTCCGTTGCCCAATAGAATAGAATAAACAGTTCTAAAAAATTTAGAAAGAATAGATAAACTATTCAAAAAAAGTCGTTTCCTTTGCCGTGGTTATCAGCTTGAAATTTGAACGAAATTTTAAAAGATCCTACCACATGATGATATAATAAGTTTCTATGTTGGACACGTTTGGTCTCGTGTTGCAGCGGTTGTGGGGTGATGTGAAATATTAGAGTTCCGTTCCCCTCCTTCGGTGGCGGTGAGAGAAGGTGTAGACAAAAAACTTTTGGGTTTTCACCGGTCGTAGCTCTGCGCAAGTTGTGAGTGAGAGGATGGGTTCCAGACAAGGTTCAAATCTAAGGTTAGGTCATGGGGCGAATCATGCCCAAGTCACTAGAGGGAGGAAAGTAGTTGTGCTTTTGGGCGAGGAAATCACGGAGATGGTCGGCCGCAAATGATCGTTTCGATCAATGGTGACCTACCGGGCAATGCAAGAACTATTATGGTGGCAGAGGAAGGTTGTAGCAACCGAATGCAACTCGGAAGCAAAAGGATCCGCCATCACCTACAAGATATGAACGTGCGCCAGTTGCATCCTATTTTATCTTTGTCTTCCTCTTCATGTTCACGTTTCTCTTCTTCAACTCCATGTGTAAGGCATCAATTGAAGGGAGTGACTTTTGGCCTCCGTCGATGGGCTAGATGGCAAAATCGATGGCTGACAGTAACGACTAGGATTTAATGTATGAGAGGGGAATGAGGATTTAGAAAAGGGGGATTTTTTTATGCGTGTGGCGGTCAAATTTCAAGTAGGACCATAACAACCAAAGCAGGACCAACGAAAATGGTGGAGGGACTCCATAAAAATGCTTTGTGGCGCCTATACATGCCACAAATTACACCATAGGAGTGATTAACTGAGCGCCATATAAAGGTGCCACCGAGTAAGTCCATTAGTCGGTCAAAAAATTTGTAGGTATTTTTCTCTTATGTCGATAAAAAATGTCGGCTACGTGGACATTTTTGTTAGTGTTACCATAATTCAAAAGAAATTCATTAAAGTCGGATCAGTAACCATTTAGTCTGGGTCAATAACCAGTCTTAACAAAAAACCAATATCGGTCATAAAAAAAATGAGGTCACGGCTGATAATCCTCAAGAGTAGTGAATCACTGTAACACAATCTGACAAGTATTTGAATGCAAAATCCAAGAGGAGTTGAAGCTAAACTATTGATCCTTAAAGCCCTATAATCAACTTATATGGTCTTTCGTACAAAGCAATGAACTAGAGTATGTAAGGTACTTTTTACTTGTAACTAGAAAACTATAAAGTAGTGAAAGTAGTAACATAAAGTAAACTATTACAGGTAAAATAAAACTAGTCAAAGTAAAAAACAAATAAAGTAGAAGCAGGTAACTCAAAGGAGCAATAGGCAAATTGTTATTTCATTCATTTGATTGTCATGATTAGCGAAACACATGGATAGTATTTTTATTATTTCTTCTAGAGAGGAGCCATAAATAGGTGTAGTCGTGTTACCGAGCAATTACACCCCTAGTGATTGATCACAAGGCCATTTCCGAACAAGCAAAGGAGTTATTAGGACATAAAGTCTAACCACACTTGTAGGTTTAAGGGTCCCCATAACTTATTCCCCATTAGTTAACCATGAGTTAACATAGCATGCATATTTAAGAGTTGGGATACAGTTTATGTCAATATTCGGTCATACCTCATCCTATCAACATGCAACGGTGATAACCTTATATATTTCCCAACATATGTGTGCACCTGTATATCAGTACATAAGACCATCATGGAAGATAACATATACTTGTAGACAACTAACAACGAACTATTTCACAATTGCCACAAACATATCACTACTCAAACATAGATATAGAGGTACAATAGATCATGGAAAACAATAAATTGCATCACACATCATGTTTGCCAAGAGATTACAGTATATGGATGGAGAGGATCTCGCTCTAGATGATGATGACCACACCGGGGGTGGAGGCAACAGGAGGCAATTCCGACAGTGGTTCCTCCCTCTGATCTCTGCTAGCGGTGGCCTGTAGACTCTTTATTTATGTGTTGTTGATATCTGTCTCTATATGTTCTCAAAAAACTATATTGGTCTTTTACGCTCATATTTTCAATACTTTCTTTCTTTGTTCTTGAAAACTTGAGTAACAAATAGTAAGCATGGAATACATGTGCTAGATCTTTGATAAAAATAAAAGATTATAAGAGAAAGTAAAATAAAGTTTTGGGATATGTAACTCATGTCAATGGTAATCATGAGTGTGGGGTACCTGGCATCCTATACGGTTATGGTTAAAGTGAAAATAATTATGGTTTATATGCTTGATCCATTACAAGTTGAATGTCTCATACCCATTGACCATCGGCACCAAGTCCACATATTTACTCAACTTAGGTCCCAAAGAATTTTGTCATTGTACGCATACAATTTCAAACTAGGGTGACAACTGAGGTACCTCTTGTCCCCTTGTACAAGGAGTCCTTTGTGAGGGGTTACCGATACTCAAATGACAAGACAAATAGAAAAATGAACCCCTTGGTGTTTCTTTTTATTACTATTTTCATAGCTTTTTATTTTAAACGCTTCATTGGTGCCCGTGCTATAAATTTTCATCATGATGCATAACATGGCTTAGGTTTGCAGCTCAGGCAACCCTCTGACACATATGCAAACTGCAAAAATCTCTAGGGTGGTTCCTGCTTATTTCGCATTGGAGGCACCCATAGTCAAAAGAATACATGGTATCAACAGATACAATGATGAAAGCATGACCCATGTCAGCATGGTGCTGCGAACACTCAACTCATAAGTTGTCAAACACATAACTTACATAATTCTAATCATAATAGGTCAAGTTTAATTATTATTCTACTTTATTTTAAGCAGTTGTGTACGAGTGGTTTCACCCCACATCTTACTTTACCATGAGCTTTAAACTACACAAAAGAGATTATTTTTAAATATTTAAAGATATAGCACATATAATATACTTGGAATAACAAATGCTATATAGGTAGGTATGGTGGACATTGTTGGAATAACTTGGTTTTAAGGGATTTTGATGCATAAGTCTTATCTTCTTTGAATATCTAGGTTGGAAACTAGAGGAAACCGAGCATCTACAAGCATGCAAAAGTGTCCATAGTACTACTCATTATATATTATATAGAGTAACTTAAAGCTAATCATCCATGTATGTAAATAAAAGGTAGTACTACATAAGGCACTTGCATATTATCATTCATTAAAGCATATGAAACAAACAACAACATGCATAACTTGTATCTTAACTTTTATGTCCCCTTTTACCTTTATTTTCATGCATCCATTTTATTTAATTTCTATAGGAACTCTAAACATGAATAAAATACAAACTTAACATGTATAAAAGTAAGATACAGACGCTCCAAGTTTATATAAAAAATCTTATATTGCTCAAAAAACAAAGTTTAGAGTGTGCAAACCATGAGTGTAATAGGTCCAGTGGGGTGCCTTGGGCATCCCCAAGCTTATGGTTTTCACCATACTTGGATATGTCTTGGTGTGGTGTTCCTCCATTCCTTGTGAAAAAACTTCAACACAAAACTTTCTCGCATTTCTTTTCTATTGGGGTGACATTAGTGGTATAAATCCAATCCCTTTGTTGTGACCAAGACCCAAATAAAACTTGGTTTCAAATGTATAGAGAGTTTATTAAGTGGCTAACATCCTAAAAAAGCCAAAATACACAAAAAGAATCAAGTAGAAACTCAAAATATCCACTCTTGCAACAAAAGGCAAAATCTGTCAAGAAAAACAGCAGCTGGAAAACATGCATATATGACCCACTTAGGAACACAAAAAAATAAGATAATTTTTGTGCAGACGAAGGATGAAAAGTTCTAACTACACTAGAAACTTTAGCTTAATTGGAGTTACCAAAAAATCAGAAATATCATTCGGTAAATAGCATGGTGGAGAAATTTGCAACTCTAAATATGTTTAATAACCTTAACATCCAAATGGGTAAAACCTGATAATTTATTTTTGGGAAAATGTAAACTTAAACTAAAGAACTTATTTAAACAGAGAAGAAAAGTTCAAAACCAAAAATCAAGAAGAAGCAAAAAGAACCAAGAAAGGATCAAGACAAACAAACAAAGAAGAAAGAAAATATTTTTGTTGTTTCTGTTTTATCAAAAAGGCAAAAAGAAGAAGCAAAAAAAACCAAATAAGAATCAAGAGAAACAAATAATAAATAAAATATTTTTATTATATTTTTTATCAAAAATGTAAAAAGAAAAAGAAACCAAGAATCAATAAAGAATCAAAAAATAAACAAAGTAGAAAGAAAATATTTTTGTTGTTTTTGTTTTATCAAAAAGACAAAAAGAAGAAGCAAATAAGAAGCAACTAAGAAACATAAAATATTTTTTATATTTTGTTATTATAAAGAATATTCAAAAGAAAAACCAAACAAAACTAAACTAAACTAAAGTCAAATAAAAACATGGTCTCCACAAACATACAAAAGAAAACATGAAGGTAAAACTAAAAGATGAGTTTGGAATGATATTACTTGAGATTTCTTAAAAGAAGAGGGGGATACATGGGTACCCCCAAGCTTGTGGTTTTTCTAGTTCTTGTCCTCTACTACTTTCCTATCATATCATGCTTAATATCAAACAAAGAAATAATTTCATCTCCATGATACTTTACTGCCTAAAAAATGGTTAGTGACATAGGTATACCCTACGGGTACTTACCTTTGGCCTATCCGGATCGGCCCAGCAGGAGGCCCACATGACGATTCGTTAAGGACGAGGAAGCCCATGATGATCCGGGTGAATCTGAGCCCATGCAAGGCACGACTCCTTGATGGACACGACAAGACTAGATAGGTATGTTTAGTGTTTCGCCCTCACACTCTATAACCGACTCAGACGCCCCCATATAAGGGCCAAGTGGGAGCGATGAGGAGGGTAACTATACTCTCGCCATACACCTACCAGATTACATCTGCACTACATCGCCATCTCGGTGCCCCTGTAATCACCATATCTCCATTAATCAAGAGTAGACAAGTAGGAGTAGGGTTTTCTCTCCGGGGGATTGAACCTAGGTAAACACCGTGTCCCAGTATTGCTTGCTTGCTATCTGGCGAAGTTCCCAGCGTGTGCTCTTCCTCAAAACCCAATTCCATTAACCATGGGCATTGATGTGATCACCCCGCGTCAATTGGTGTCGTCTATGGGAAACCTGCGCGCTGATGTCAAGACTTTGGCGACCCCATCTCCGGCGATCTATGACTCATTAACTTCGGATGACCGGATCTGCTTCGGATCCTTTGACTTAACCATCCATACACCAGACAATCGCCCGACCTTTGAATCCCTCAATTTTGGAACCGACATGACAATCGACAGCTTCAGCTTCCAGATCGGCAAGACTAGCACTCTGCGCATCATGGACCAAATCCAATCGGTTCTAGATCAGTCGAACCTACCGTCGATTGCACTAGCTTCATGGATCCCGCCACCACCACGAATCTTAGCGAGCTCAACACTTCCTCCCCAGCTTACGTCCTGGATAGCAACAACAGGTGTGACTCCGATTTGAGCGATCCCCTCAAAGGCGATGACGATGTCAGATCCGATCTAGAGAGTTCTGGAAGAAACATCACCTCAACCACTACCATTGAGCCGTCATCAACGCCAACACTGGCGGCGGCACTGGAAACGGCATCGGCTCAGGCACCGGCACTGAACCTGGGGCTGAGGACGGGACAAACCGCAACAACAAAAACGATTGTCCATAGATCCACCTCACGGATGAGGAGTGGGAAAGGGTCAAACAAGCCCTGACGGGAGGAACACCTTTGCCCCCGGCTCATCACATGTGGTACTAAGGGCATACCATTGGTACCTTGACAAGGAGTATCGTCGCCAGCAGGCGCTTAGTTCCCAACTCGAAGAGCGGTGATGACTCGCTGATGAGTCGAGTGCCCGATAGGCAGAACTTTCCTTGATCTGCGGACCCTCTTCGAAGGGGAACCACAACGCTGGGGCATCCAAATGATGCCCTTGAACATACCTGATGGGTGATGTCATGGTGGTGTCACGACAGATGCCATGGATAGGCTAAATATGGGGTCAATGTGCGATAGAGGTATCCAGGAAAGGATAGTGTGGTGATTCCACACACAGTTGGTATGTGTTCACTATATCAATGGTGGTTTACAGATGCTCCTTGAGCTGTTCGTGGGGAGGTGGAAGATGAAGTTCCTCACTGCCCACTCCTCTCTCTAGGGTTCTTCCCTTAGCTAAAATGATCGACCCCTCCTGTAGGAGGTCCTGGCGCACCTTATAAAGGGGTGGCCAGGTTACACTTAGGGCATATGTGGAGGGTATATTCTAGGAATATACTCCTCCTGAAATAGCAAAATGGAGCACTCCTTTTCCCTTCGTAAGCCTCCCAGAGCTCATGGTGTAAGCCTCTCTGAACCCTTTAAGTAAGCCTTTGTGGCGTCGTGTCACCTGACCAGCTGCGACATCACCTTTGCGGCCCGTGCTGCTGGTCCTCCTCTCTGCCTTCTGTGCTCTCTCTACAATGGAGAGAGCAAAGCGCTGACCATGGAAGACACCTTCCTTCTCGTGTAAGCCAACTAGTAACCCGGATCGTGCCTGGCTAAGTCGGCCTTGAGGGTACATATAAACAAGTAATTTGGTGGTGCCGACATACAAATTATGTCGGCTAAGGTAATGCTGGGTGAACTCCACCTAGGCCGGGTCGACCGTAACTCGGCTGTCCTTAAGGCACGTCAGCCAACACCTACTTTGACCTTATTGTACCTCAGCAGACCTTGCCTTTATACCCCGGCTTGACCCTACCCGGGGTCATCCCCCAACATTAGTCCCTGATGGCTGTGAAATACCACTTCTTTTAGCCATATAAAATGCACCATTTATCTCTCATATCATGTTTCTTTCAGCTATGGCTATGCCTTATATGCATAACTTCTAGTTCTCATTTACTTTCATATGAGCTTTGCACATTTACTAGTTTAGGTAGAATTTTATCACTTTTCCTTGTCTATGACATGTGTGTAGGTGTTGATGATGATTATGGATAAAATAAAGGCAAAAGGGACAAAGAGAGCATAGTGTGGAGGAGCTGTAGGGACCAGACTTAGCCATTTGAGAGCTTGAAAAAGTGATTTTTTCCAACTTCTCAAAATAAATATCCAAGATCACAGGGTTGTATCCCTTGACGATACAAACTCAACAAGCCAAAAAACACCCAAAACGGAGTTCGTATGAAGAAATGGCGACCAAAATACTAAAGCATGCACAGAATTTAACGAGCAACTATACGACCGGAGCTATTATTTTGGTCGTATAGCTCCGCCCGTATAATTGCCAAAAAGGTCGCAAACGACGGGATTTGACCCTAAAAAATCTCTAGAACCTTCCCTAAGTCATATGACGGTATTGAGGGAACCTTAGGGCACCCCCAAGGCCTATATAAAGGAGGGAGGACCCAAGAGAGAGCCATGAAGCCATAGCCCCTTAGGAGCGAAGCTCTGCCACCGCCGCCACCCATCTGATCTCCATTGCGGCGAAGCTCTGCCTCAACCACACCTCCGAGATCTAGATCTCCCTCAACACCATCACCATCAAGGCATCCAAGCAAGAAGAAGGGGAGAAGGAAGACATCACCACCACCACACATCGATCTCCATATCCATCTCCCTCTCTCTCTTGTGTTTACTATTTGTGAGAACACGGTTGTGATATCATTATATATTTATATATGTTTTGCTATTCATCCATGTGTGAGTGATTGATTCAATTCTAGGTTGAGGTATGATCTAGTGTGCTAAGTTAGAATTTATTGTGATCTAAGATGAGTTTATGTGATCCTTTGGTCCGAAGTGCCTTTTGCCTTGCGGTAACGCGCGAGAACCATGCATAGTGCACACAGTGTGACAGCTTGGTAATCAATTCGGGAACGTTTATTTGTCTGAGAAATCTCTTATAGATCACACATATATTTTCCCATCTAGCACTAGTGAGACCGAAGCCTAGAAGCCCTCTCTCATTCCATTCAAACCTACAACTACAATCTCTTTAATTCAGTTCATATTCCTGTTTATTTTCCGTCTTAGTTTATTTTGTTCTTGTTAAAAGTTCTTTGTTATTAGATACTTTAAGCCTCTCTCAATTATCACTATTCTAGTAACTTATAGAATAGGCTATTTCCAAACCACGGTTTGTGCGAAACATGGCCGCATTGACAACGTGGCTACGGGGTCATGTTGTTTCTGTTCGAGGATCTCCTATCGGGACAAACTCTTAAATATTTGCTGCTACAAGTACTACAATAACTCTATTGTTGGTGCAGGAATCCAGTCATCAAATTGGCGTCGTTGCCGAGGAGATAAGCGTCCGGTTATTACCTTCCTACTCGCACATAGTTTATTTCCGTTTGTTGCTATTATCTTACTGCTTTGTTTTATATTAAAAACAATAAAAAAATACAAAACCAAAAATTTATAAAAAACTGTTGCTACTAATCATGTCTCCCGAGATAAATTTTGTTCAAGATATAATACAAGCATTGGAGGAGATAAAGGATTCAAGTTCATCAAGCCTGGTTGCTAGATATGAGCTGATAAAGAAATTGGTGGACCAATTGGAAATGCATTCATTATGGTTCATGCTAATGATGGATCTTATTGCACAATTTGTATTATAGATGACCACCTTAATTTTCAATATAAGTATTCCAACAATCCTACTATAGCAAATTATAATAGAGATAAATCCTATGCTAGTTTGGAAGTACTAGAATACATTCTTTTCAAAGGTGCATCTGAAATGGTATTTAGACTAGGAAGTATTGATGTTGAAAGTGAAGCACTTGATGGAGTTTTTAATTTAGTATACCTCATATTCCTCTTTTGCGAAAATAATTTAAGTGGAGAGGAAGGAGCATAAGGAAGAGGAGGAAGAACGGATTGAGCACCCGCTCACACCTTCAACTCCTACTTTTGATTCTATCATTGCTATTAAAACACTAGTCGATGAAAAGGAGGGAAAAAGGTGAGGTTGACAAAGAGAGTCACGATACATTTTTTCTATGATGCCTCTCACTCTAGTAATGATTTTTATGATGCTAAAACTGTTGATAATTATTCTGCGGAGGCCTTGTGCCTAGACACTCATATGGAGAGCATTAATAATAATGAACTAGAGATAGAACCTTGCTATACTAACATGTAGGGTCCTGAACTCCCTGCTATGAAGTAAGAATACTATGAAGTGTTCCCCTACACGGGTAACCAAGGTAAATATTTAAGAACTGTATATGAATCTCAAATACTCTCATTGCAGCTATACACTGAGGCATGTTCACCAAGCTTGGTGCACAACACTCGCTTGAAAGCAAGAACTTGTTCATCTACATGATGATGATGCACCATAAGCGGGTACAACTCCGACCGAACTCTACTCCAAAATGCTCCAAGCTGGTATGTACAACCTCACCTCGAGTCGATATCCCTTGGGATCCAGGTGGGTAATGTATGGAGCATCCTAGCCTGGCTTTATGGCTTTAAAGAGAGCGCTTCCTGGGAGGCAACCCGGAAGTCATTAGGTGTCTTTGTTACTTTTGTGTCTTGAGTCTTGATGCATTCATGTTGCATTGGCGTTTTTATTCTTTGCATGATTTGCTATTAGAGTTATCTTGTTGTAGTTTTCAAAAGGTAGAATTTATTGTTACTAAATGTTGTTGTTGGTCGAAAGTTAAAGTTGTTATTTTACTGTCAAAACAAGGTATATCTCTAAGTTTCAGGTTAAGAAAAAATTCTCAAAGAAATAGATTTTTTTTGATGCATACAGAGAGTTTAACGACCAACTATACGGTGGGAATAAAAATTATGGCCGTATAGTTCCGGTCGTATAAATATCTGATACATTGCAAATGTATCTATAATTTTTGATGTTCCATGCTTGGTTTTATCTACTTTCTTATGTTTTGTCCACACATTGGAGTACTTTTTATATGATTTCTTGGACTAACCTATTAACAAGAGCCACAGTGCCAGCTGCCTGTTTTCTGCTATTTTTGGTTCTAGGAAAGTCAGAAAATGAATATTCTCGGAATTGGACGGGACAAAAGCCAAAGTCATTATTTTACCGAGGGACACCTAGAGCCAGAATACGAGACAGAGAGGGGCTGGGGCCCAGCCACACCACCTAGCCGCGCGGGCTGGGCCTGACCGCGCCAAGGGGTGGTCTGGCCGCCCCAGACACCCCCTCGGTCTCCCTCTTCGCCTATAAGGTGCCTTCTAACCTAAAAACTCAGGGGGGTCGATGTTTTTCCAGAAGGAATTCCGCTCCGCCGCCACCACCAGATTCCATGAAACAGCACCAGAAACTCCGTTCTGGCACCCTGCCAGGACAGGGAATTGCAAGAGATCATCGCCATCATCATCACCATCGCTTCTCCATCGACCATCCATGTTTCCCCCATCTATGAGTTAGTAATCCCCCGCTGTAGGCTATGGGGATGGTAGGGATTGGATGAGATCGTTCATGTAATGGCATCAGATTGTTAGGGCATGGTGCCTAGTATCTTCTATTAGTGCTTTATGACTTTGTTGTGACTTTTTATGCTTAATGCTTGTCACTAGGGCCCGAGTGCCATGATTTCTCATGTTATTGATTCATTATGATAGTATTGTTTATGGTCTTACCTGCAAGTTGTATACACACGTTGTTGTCTAGAACTAATGGCCCCGAAGTGACAGAAATCGGGATAACTGGAGGGAATGGCTTTGATGTGAGGATCACATGTGTTCATCGAGTGTTAATGCTTTGCTCCAGTGCTCTATTAAAAGGAGCACCTTAATTGCCAGTAGTTCCCTTGAGGCCCCGCTGCAAACGGGCTGGCAGGACAAAAGATGTTGTGCAAGTTCTCATTGCGAGCACGTATGACTATATATGGAACACATGCCTAGGATTATCTAGTACTTGGATGCTTTATCTTATTTGTCTGCAATTGCCCTATGTTCTGATTGCTATGTGAATTGTCTTGTCCATGCAACGCCCGTCCATCCATCTCTATGCCTACCACACTCGAATCCTACTGTTTGCTGCAATTGTACTACTGTCTTTACCTTTACTACTACTGCTACTTTATTATTGCTACTACAAAACTGTTGCTACTGATAAACTGTTGTGAGCAAGATTGTTTCCAGGTGTAGTTGAATTGACAACTCAGTTGTTAAGGCTTATAAATATTCTTTGGCTCCCCTTGTGTCGAATCAATAAATAGGGTTTTACTTCCCTCGAAAATACTGCGATACGCCCCCTATACTTGTGGGTCATCAAGACTATTTTCTGGCACCGTTGCCAGGGAGCATAGCTTTATTTATCAAGTTCACTTGGAATCACTATTGTTCAAGCTTAGTTTATTTCCGCCTTGTTTGCTTGTTTCTTTATAAAAAATACAAAAAATAGTTCCTACTCTAGTTGTTATTTTCGTTGGTCTGTTATTGTCTTGCTTTATCATGCTCTTTATCAATGGTTGGTTTCTTTGAAACTGAATCTTGTTAGCAAGGTGGGTTCACGAAAGAACAAAAATATTATTATAAGGAACACCGCTTGTCACAAAAAGGGAAACACTTATGGGAACAAATTGATAAATTGTACTCCCTCCGGTCCATATTAATTGTCGTTGGATTAGATGTATGTAATACTAAAACATGTCTAGATACGTCCATTTTAGTGTCAATTAATATGGATCGGAGGGAGTATACCATTGCTATAAACGTGTGCTCTACTTATAATGTTACTTATTGCTTTGATAAATCTTGTTGCTGTAAGAGGTATAAACACCTCCCTTTTCAATATGATTATAATGATAATGTTACCATATCTTCTTATGTTAAAGGAAATTATGACTTTTATGATGTGGAACAAATTGAAGAATTTATTGCTTGGAAGGGTGCATTTGAACTTGCTAGTTTGCTTGAAAATATTGATGATTCACCTTATAAATATGAGGTTTATGATATACTTAGATTTTGCTTTGATAATTACAAGGAAGAAAATGGCTATATTCTTGAATATATTAATAGATGTTTTCCACAAATGGAAGAGACTAATGCCTTGCAGTATCCTATGAAAGAAGAAATTGATGAACCTGAAAGCTTATTAGATGAAAAAGAGGAGGAGAGTGATGAACAAAAGGAGGAAGAATGGATTAGCTACCCATGCCTACCTTCTAATGAGAGTAACTCTTTATCCCTTACATTATTTGATTTTCTCCCATGCTTACCAAAGGAGGGTGAATGTTATGCTCATGTTATCTGTGATAATCCTTTATTTGTGCCTAACTTCGAGATGCATGGTACTAAAGAGTTTTGCTTAGAAATTGTTTATGATAAGGCTCTAGACGATGGTCCTATATTGAATGACCAGTCATCTTGTTATAGAATTGTTAAAAGTGGGTTTGAAGGTTTTAATCCCACTACTTTTGAGCTTGATAAAAATTATGTGTTTGTAGATCATGAAAAGCATGTTTTATGTGATAGCTATATTGTTGAGTTTATTTCTGAGGCTACTGAAAATTATTATGAGAGAGGAAAATATGGTTGTAGAAGTTTCATGGTATTGAAACACCTCTCTTTGTGCTGAAAGTTTTGAAGTTACTCTAGTTTTATCTTCCTATGCCTGTCACATTGTTCTTTGCGAATTTATTTGCATACAAGATTCCTATGCATAGGAAGTGGGTTAGACTTAAATGTCTTTTGAATTTGCTTCTTGATGCTCTCTTTTACTTCAATTCATATTTCTTATGTGAGCATCCTCTCAAACTATCATGCCTAACTTAAAGGCGTTAAAGAAAAGTACTTATTGGGAGATAACCCAAAAGTTTTAGATGAGTCTTGGAAGTTATTACTTCAGTAATAACCACTCCTTATCCTTTTTATTTGCTTTTTTGTGCCAAGAGTAACCTCTAATGAGAGAGAAGTAATGGTTGGGAAAGTTGCTGTCCCGAAACAGATTTATGTGCTTCACCATAAAAATTCGTGTAAAATCTCTGTACATCCTTTTGAGGCGTGAATTTTTGTGCTTCTGCCTCAGGTTGTTATATAACTTTCGTTAGTTCAACACTTTTCGATTTGAGCAACAGAAGGTCTTAGAAAATTTTTATCTTTACCCGCTGGTCAGTTTTGACAGATTTCTGCCATTATTTGCATTTGCTTCTTGTTGGTTCCTTTTTGAGTTCTTTTGGGGAATTGAGCTTTTTGAGGGAAGTGCTATAGTAGATAGAGTTTTAATGTAAGTTTTATTGGTATTGTAACTGAACCCAAAGACTTATTATCTTGAGTGCACTTATGTTGCTAGTAAAGATTGTGTGAAGTTTTGTATGAGGAAAAATTTCAGGTGTATGGGAGGAATGAGTAATGAGATGAAGGATGGACTAAAGCTCAAGCTTGGGGATGCCACACGTGTCACCCCAAGAAATATCCAAGAAGTACAAGCGTTAAAGCTTGGGGATGCCCAAGGCATTCCCCTTCTTCATCAATAAAAATCTCAGGTTTCTTCCAAACGCTTCATTTTTATTGTTTCATGCACAGTTGTGTTGTTCTTAGAGCGTCTTTTTTTTCTTTTTCGTTTTGGTTTTTCATTTGCTTGGTTTTTGTAGTTTGCTGAATAAATTGGTTGGACCCCCTCTTTCATACATTGGTTTTCAAATAGTTTGGTTTGGTTTGGAAAAAGAGTAGGAAAGTTCATGCTTAAGTGGTAAAGAGAGCTTGTTTTTGACTGTGGCCTATGCTTTGCCATGCCATGCTTGATATTGTTTTGGCTTTATGCTTAGTATTATTTGCTGTAGCATGACTTGTTATAAACAATTGAGATTTCTTAATGTGCCTTTGAATAATTATGCGTTGTTTTAGCATATTAAAGCATAGTATTGTAGTATTCTCCTTTGATGCTTTATTTGGGTTGACTTGGCGCATGCTCACACCATGTTATGACTATCCCAAGTCACCATAGCCTTTATGATCCTTTATTTTTCAACGTGTAGTATCACTTTATGCTTTGATCAATGATGTTTTGTCGCTCTGCATGATTATGGCCATTATTGCTCTCTTAGTTTGTCGCTCCCAGTCTTTTGCTAGCCTCCTCAACCAAGTATGAGTTCCACTCATGCATCCAAATCCCTAAACCAAGTTATTCCAAAGAGTCCACCATACCTACCTATTAGCATATGCTATTCCAAGTATATTCATGTTTTTGTTTACCTTCCAAATTAAACTTGTTATGAGAAAACTAGTGATTAAAGCTCTCACAGACTTGATGGCACACTTTACTTTTTTGCATTTAATAAACTTGAACCATTGGGTCCTTCTTTGTCGCGTATATGCTTGTTCTTTATAAGTTGAAATTATCAGAACCATGTATCATGGGGAACGCTTTCAACATTGCAGGAGTTAAGCTTGGGGATGTTGATACATTGCAAATGTATCTATAATTTTTGATGTTCCATGCTTTGACGACCAACTATACAGAGGGAACATATTGTTCCGGCCGTATAGCTACACCACTAGGGGGAAACCCTAAGTTTTTGACAGAAGGCCAACTATACGGCGGGAATGCATTGTTTCGGCCGTATAGTTGCGCCCGTATAATTGGAAAAACCCCTCAAATGCCAACTAGAAGGTAACCATTGCTCAAAATTTTATTCTTTCTTCTTCTAAAAACTTCGAAACACCACCTAGGAGCTTCTCCCATGATCTAGAGAAGCCGAGCATTTGTAAGCAATAAATTTCTACCTCAGAAACCTCCTAGACTGTAATTCTCTATAGAAGTTCATGTTTTTGTTTTTACTTTCCTTTTATAGGTGGGGTAAACGAACTATGTTCGTATACCAAACCGATGCATTTTATTTTGTGTGTTATTTTCACAGGGACTTGAACCTTGTGTGACGACGTGTACGGTAGTGCCAACCGTGCAAACACTCGCATGAGCCACTTGGTTGCTTCAATTCAACGCTTCGACAATCAGTGTCTAGTAAAACCTTCCAACTCAAACCTCTTTTAATAAGCGCATAGGGGTTGCACACTCGTGTCTCATATCCTGTTTCACTTGCACTTCATCACAATCTAGGAGAGGCATCTTCTAGAACTAGTTTGTTGACTTAAGCGTGGTGCTTAGGTTGATGAACCGACTCAGTGGAACTTGTATTTTTTATCACTTGTGAGCTAAACCCATGTCTTCATAAACACAAAAATATTTCATTTTCTTTTTAGTTTTTAAGCAGGTCCTCAAGGAAGGCACACCTGGCCATATCAAGAATTACATGTTGAAGCAAAGGTTCTTTGTCCATCAAAAGAGAGGTTACTTGTATCTCAATGGTAAAGTGTGTCACCCTTGTTTTCAACTAAGCTTGGGGAGGTAACCACTTATCACACTCTCTTTTGGAAACTATATTTTCTCTTTTCTTTTGGTGATATACTCAAGTTTGGTTATTCCAAAGTTCTAAGCTTGGGGAGGTTACTTCTGCATGTGTAGAGTCTTGTGCAATGTTTATATTCGATGAAGGTTTGATGCAATCATGTATCCCACTGTTTTTGAATGCTTGTTTAAGTGATTCTAGTTCTGTATTCATATGGGGATACACTTGCTCATGATAGGCACCATAGGAGTTGACTTAGATCTTGTATGCATCTTTCCAAATTGTTTATCAAGCTTGTGACACAATTTGTGATCCTCTAGAAAACATTGCCACAATATCTACACTTGGAAAGAATGAATACTTGATCAAGATCTTTTGAAATTTGTTGGTTGTCACTAAATAGCCTTGTCTTAAATGAATAGGTTATGCTCGACCCCATAATGTCAAAACAATAGACTTGATAGTTTTCTTACGGAAGGAATTGTTAATTGGAAATGATATTTCAAATTTTTTGAGTTCTATGCTAGATAAGGTGTTGATTAATTTTCTTAAGAGTTTAGCCTTAAAGATACTCAACACCATAGATGTGATGATCGACTTGATAGTACTCTTTAAAAGGATTTGTTTGAAGAAACTAATATTTAGCGGTAATTGAGATGCATGCCAAATCTTGACCTGTTGATTAAAGTATGATATTGCTTTATGCGTGTCTACACCACTGTCTCACAACATGGGATGCTAACAACTCCACTGGCCTTTGAACAGTCCAAAAAGAGGAAACTCTTGGAGTTTGGCTATGAGTTGCCCAACATATGTAGCATAAATGCTATATTTGGGTATGCATTGGTATTCTCATGGGCCTGTGTTCAAAGCGAAAGAGGGAATACTCCTCTAACCGTTATGAGAAATCATTATACCGAAAAGGGAAACCTTGGTAATGGTCACGAGTATCCATTCTTAGACTGCACAGTCTGATTAAACACACTAAGTTTTGGCATGATCTCATTACTGATGAACTGAAGTTTTGGAAAGACAAAGAATAGAAAATGAGTGTTTGATATCCATGATTCATTGATGTGGATGACCAAAAAGAGACACTCTAATGCTATGCTTCTTTTGACATGTTCTCGCATTTCCTTTTGGCATAAATCTCGTTACTAAGAGATAAACTTTCTAAAACTCAATAACTGATGTTTGCACTTGAGAGCCTTAACTAGATGACATGATTAGGTAGAATCCTATTTATGCTTGACATCTATTTGTGACTAAGTTTTTCCTCATAAAAAATAATAATGATATGAAAAGTTACACAAAAGTTACAATAAGAGGATCACAAGTTTGCCTGCAAGTAGATTCACTGTTGACATGGAGCATATAAGTTTTGATGATTCTTTAGTGGTATTTATAACTTAGCTTGTGTTGCCTTGTATGAATACATGTTTTCTATCTTCAAGGTTGTAGAAGAAATAAGGATGCAAGACATTAATTTCCAATGATAAGCTATTTCACAACCATTAATTTATTACCGACCCTTCCTGTTCGAGGACGAGCAAGGTCTATCTTGGGTAAGTTGATGGCTATGAAATACCACCTATTTTAGCCATATAAAATGATCCATTTATCTCTCATATCATGTTTCTTTTAGCTATAGTTATGCCTTATATGCATGACTTCTAGTTCTCATTTACTTTCATATGAGCTTTGCATATTTAGTAGTTTGGGTAGAATTTTATCACTTTTCCTTGTCTATGACATGTGTGTAGGTGTTGATGATGATTATGGATAAAACAAAGGCAAAAGGGACAAAGAGAGCATAGTATGGAGGAGCTGCAGGGACCAGACTTAGCCATTTGAGAGGTTGAAAAAGTGAAATTTTCCAACTTCTCAAAATAAATATCCAAGACCACATGGTTGTAGCCCTCGACGATACGAACTCAGTGAGCCCAAGAACACCCAAAACGGAGTTCGTATGAAGAAATGGCGACCAAAATACTAAAGCATGCAAAGAATTTAACGAGCAACTATACAACCGGAGCTATTATTTTGGTCGTATAGCTCCGCCCGTATAGTTGCCAAAAAGGTCGCAAACGACGGTATTAGACCCCATAAAAGCTCCAGAACCTTCCCTAAGTCATATGACGGTATTGGGGGAACCCTAGGGCACCCCAAGGCCTATATAAAGGGGGGATGACCCAAGAGAGAGCCACAAAGCCATAGCCCCTGAGGGGCGGAGCTCTGCCGCCGCCGCCACCCATCCCATCTCCATTGCAGTGAAGCTCAGCCTCAGCCACACCTCCAAGATCTAGATCTCCCTCAACACCATCACCATCAAGGCATCCAAGCAAGAAGAAGGGGAGGAGGAGAAGGAAGACATCACCACCACCACGCATCGATCTCCATCTCCATCATCATCTCCATCTCCTTCTCTCTCTTGTGTTTAGTAATTGTAAGATTGAACACGGTTGTGATATCATTATATATTTATATATGTTTTGTTGTTCATCCATGTGTGAGTGATTGTTTCAATTCTAGGTTGAGGTATGATATAGTGTGCTAAGTTAGAATTTATTGTGATCTAAGATGAGTTTATGTGATCCTTTGGTCCGAAAGTGCCTTTTGCCTTGCGGTGACGCGCGAGAACCATGCATAGTGCACACAGTGTGACAGTCTAGTAATCAATTGGGGACGTTTATTTGTCTGAGAAATCTCTTATAGATCACTGATGACCCACAAGTATAGGGGGTGTATCGCAGTATTTTCGAGGGAAGTGAAACCCAATTTATTGATTCGACACAAGGGGAGCCAAAGAATACTTATCAGCCTTAACAACTGAGTTGTCAATTCAGCTGCACCTAGAAACAATCTTGCTCACAACAGTTTATCAGTAGCAACAGTTTTGTAGTAGGAATAGTAAAGTAACAACAGTAGCAAAGCAAAGACAGTAGTAACAAAAGTAGTAAACAGTGGTCGAGTGCGGTAGGCATAGGGATGGATGGACGGGCGTTGCATGGATAAGACAATTCACATAGCCATCAGAACATAGGGCAATTGCAGATAAATAAGATAAAGCATCCAAGTACTAGACAATCCTAGGCATGTGTTCCATATATAGTCATACGTGCTCGCAATGAGAACTTGCACAACATCTTTTGTCCTGCCAGCCCGTTTGCAGCGGGGCCTCTAGGGAACTACTGGCAATTAAGGTGCTCCTTTTAATAAAGCACCGGAGCAAAGCATTAACACTCCGTGAACACATGTGATCCTCACATCAAAGCCTTTCCCTTCCGGCTACCCGATTTCTGTCACTTCGGGACCATAGGTTCCGGACAACGACGTGTGTATACAACTTGTAGATACGACCAAGAACAATACTATCATAATGAATCAATAACATGTTCAGATCTGAAATCATGGCACCCGGGCCCTAGTGACAAGAATTAAGCACAACAAAGTTGCAACAAAGTCATAAAGCACTAATAGAGATACTAGGCACTATGCCCTAACAATCTGATGCCATTACATGAACGATCTCATCTAATCCCTACCATCCCCATAGCCTACAACGGGGGATTACTCACTCATAGATGGAGGAAACATGGATGGTTGATGAAGATGATGGTGGAGATCAATGGAGATGGCTCCGGGGGCACTTCCCCGTCCCGGCAGGGTGCCAGAACAGAGACTTTCTGTCCCCCGAATCTGCCCTTCGGTGGCGGCGGCGTAGCGGAACTTTTTCTAGAAAAACGTCGAACCCCCCGAAGTTTTTAGGTCAGAAGGCTTCTTATAGGCGAAGAGGGAGACCGAGAGGGTGCCTAGGGCCACCACACCAGGCCCTGGCGCGGCCAGGCCCAGCCCGCTCCTGGGGGGGGTGTGGCTAGCCCCTGGACCTCCCCCGTCTCGTATTCTGGCTCCGTGAGTCTTCTGGAAAAATAGGCACTTTGGCTTTTGTCCTGTCCAATTCCGAGAATATTCATTTTCTGACTTTCCTGGAACCAAAAACAGCAGAAAACAGGCAGCTGGCACTGTGGCTCTTGTTAATAGGTTAGTCCAAGAAATCATATGAAAAGTACTCCAAAGTGTGGACAAAACACAATAAAGTGGATAAAACCAAGCATGGAGCATAAAAAATTATAGATACATTTGCAATGTATCAATCACACATATATTTGCCCATCTAGCACTAGTGAGACCGAAGCCTAGAAGCCCTCTCTCATTCCATTCAAACCTACAACTACAATCTCTTTAATTCAGTTCATATTCCTATTTATTTTCCGTCTTAGTTTATTTTGTTCTTGTTAAAAGTTCTTTGTTATTAGATACTTTAAACCTCTCTCAATTATCACCGTTCTAGTAACTTATAGAATAGGCTATTTCCAAACCACGGTTTGGGTGCGAAACATGGCCGCATTGGCAACGTGGCTGCGGGGTCATGTTTTTTTTCCGTTCGACGATCTCCCATTGGGACAAACTCTTAAATATTTGCTGCTACAAGTACTGCAATAACCCTGTTGTTGGTGCAGGAATCCAGTCATCAGTCCCTGAAGCTGGTGCGGATTAGCAACTTTAGCTGATAAGGCCACAACAGGTTCAACCAGCTAGATTCCATTTTCTTCTTGTCGAGGTATTTTTATGTCGGCGTGTTCCGAACTTAACTCGGCTATTTTCCTTGTGGACTTGATATTTACTTTGACCTCCCTTGGCTCTCTCTGAGTTATTCCTCGTTGGCCGGGCTGTACTCTTGCATCCGGGTTATCCTACTTAGATGCTTTCCTTCTCATGTACACTTCCTTGCATCCTACATGGCAGGTAATCATTACATTTGCCTCATTTTAAGGGCCAGTGCGTTAGTTACTGCGCACGTTGTCAGGTATTACTGCGCGCACATCACATTGTGGGTGCATCCTCGTTAATCGTAGTGCCACGTCGCATCGCACGATCTGCTGCATCGTGTAACCTCCTGTGCGGCTTGCTCCTGATTGGCTCCTTCGGCAAATACATAGCCACACCGTGTGGCCCGGCACACCCTGTGATCCCACTACCCCTGCTAGGGGCGTGGTTAAATAGGGGAGCGGGGGTCTCCCTTAGCCACTTTCCCCCGCTTGCCTCTGCTTCTTCTTTCCCGCAGTGCTGCCTCCACCACTGCTTCTTCTTAGCGATAGCGCCGCTGCTGCCGCTCTCTTTTCCTCACTCGCCTCGCCGCAACTCCGTTGCTTGCTGCCGCTACGGGGCCTTGTCAGTCAAGGCCCTTTTCCCCCACTTCAGATTGTGCCTCAGAGGAAGAAGATCTGGAAATGCCTCAAGACATCGCCGCTGTCGAGGAGCACGAAGAGGGCGACGGTGCCCACGATCATGGTGCCTAGGCCGACTCCTTGGTGTGCCAAGATGACCTAGACTGGCTCATCCACACCCGCCGCATCCCTGTAGGGGTTAGCTGTCACATCCCCGGCGAAGAACTTGTCCCTGCTCCCGAGCCTGGTGAGTTTGTGGTTTTCCTTTCCCACTTCCAGCAGAGGCTTCGGCCTTCCTATCAGCGATTTCTTCCATGATTTCCTCACCATCTTCGTTCTCCAACCTCACCATCTTCCTACAAATGCCATCACTTCTCTCTGTGCTTTTGTTTCCGGAGTTGAGGGCTATCTCGGCTTGTGGCCCTCCATTCACATCTGGTTAAAGTTGTTCGGCTTCCGAGCCAATGTCGTGCCGAATAAGGAACTCCGCCTCGCCGACAAATCTCTAACCCAATGCGGGGTGGCTTCTATCTCACCTCGACAAGACTCGGTCTTGCCCCGGGTTGCCGGCTTGGAGTCCTGTAAAGGGTGGGCCAATACGTTCTTCTATGTGAAGAACGACATCTCAGAGGACAAGATTTGGCTACCTCTTTTTTCCATCGGTGTCCCTGATAGGACTAGATGGGGCCAGATCCCGAAGAAGTTCAACACTTTGGTTGATCTAGTCGAGAAGCACATCGTTGAGCTGAAAGTTGAGGGGATGACCGGCGAGGATCTCATGCTCACTTTCATCCGGAGCCGAATCTGCTCGCTGTAGAAACACACCCACAAAGTTTGCCACATGAGCGGGCACCTCGACCCAACCGAACTTCATAGATTGAGCTCTCCGACTCCTAGATCTATCGCCGGCTTAAGTCTATCTTCAAGACACCCTTGACCGAAGATTGGGAGTGAGGGCTAGAGCATTTCAGCTGAGATAGGCCAACTCCCGCGGTACGTCTCTTATGCAACTCTTCTTTCAAGTTATACTTTATGTTGGCCCATATCATTGTCATGACCCTTTTGCCTTATTCCTTTCAGAAATTCCTTCAGCAAACAATAGAGGATACCATGACCCCGACCCTCAAGTGGGGCAAGGATCAGGATACCTCAGATCCGGAGGAGCCGGACTCCGAGGACTTCATGCCTATCCTGAACTCTGGCTCCAGCCGACCCTCTGGTAAGATTTCTGTCTTGAGGGATTGGCTGAATGATGATGATTGTGAAGTTCTTGAGGTATTTGATCCGATGCCTATTTCTTATGCTTTTCTGGCTGATCCAACTCCAGCTAACCCGGCTGGTCAGGTCCACACCGAACCTCCTCTTGCTGTGGGTGAACAAGCCCCTGCGCCTGTGAAGAAACGAGCTGCTACCTCAGCTCCTCCTTTCGAACCACCCAGGGCCAGGAAAAGATATAAGAAGTGCACCATCCAAAGAGCTCCAAAGCCTAAGGATCCACCTACTGTATCCGAGTAACTTCTCCTTTCCTTTCTTGTTCTTTGAGTGGCATAGCTCTAAACATGTATTTCTTGTTTCTCTCTTTCTGTCCTAACTTGATACTTGTTTTTGTTTGACTCGGCAGGCCCTAAAGAACAATTCCCATAGCGGCCCCAACATAGTCTCTCCTCTTCTCCAGAATCCACCTTATCTGCGCCACGATGATGCTCTCGTTCCGAGCCCCGTCCCGGATAATTCTCCTGCTGCGTCGAACGTCAATTTCACCTCAGCGGGAGGAGGGCAACATCGACACGGGTGGAGGTTGCGCCCCCGAGGATGTGACTATGCCTGATCAGCCAAGTTCCTCCTCTGCTCAGCAGCAACAAAAGGATGGTGCTAGCAACATCGACACCAAGAAAGACTCTACCAAGGTGCCGGTGACTAAAACACCGAGCCAAGTTCAACCTGAACCTCAACCTCGACCAGCTACAGCTTCCATGTCGTGGTGGTGTCACGGCAGATGCCATGGATAGGCTAAAGGTGGGGACTAATTGCACTAGGGGAATCCAGGGAGGGATAGTGTGGTGATTCCACACACAGAAGCTTTGTATTTGATTCACTTCCAAGGTTACAAGTGCTCCTCGAGATGTATTAGAGAGAGGAGGAAGAAGGAACTCTCTTACTCTCACCGCTAGCTAGCCCTCAGGAACCAAGTAAAATCTAGCCAATAGAGATCAACCCTTCAAAGACCAACCCCTTCTACAGAGGCCCTAGCCCTCCTTATATAGGGGTGGCTAGGTCTCCACTTAGGGCATACGTGGAGGCATATTCCTAGGAATATGCCTCCTCCCAAAATAGTAAGCCGACCGGGTCGCTTTTCCCCCTCGTCATCCATGCAGAGGCTACGTGAGCCTCTGCGGCGCCTGCGTCAGCCGACATTGGCGTCGTCACCTTTGTCGGCCATGCCTCGGTGGTCCTGCCCCTGTCCGCTTCGCTCATGTTATGCGTACCGGGGTTACTTTTGACCAGCGAGATACCTTCCTTCTCCTAGAAGCTTGCTATGACCCGGATCGTAGTTGATCCGGCCACACCTGTTCCTGCATACAAGCTAGATTCATCCATCCGACTTACGGCTTGAGTCGGTTGAGACCCAGTTAGGTGGACATCCCTTGGTCCGGGTTACCCCGAGATTCGGCCTGCCTTGAGGTGACTCGGCCAGTATTCACTTTGACCTTGTCGTACCTCGGCTAACTCGGCCTTTATACCCCAGCATGACCCTACCCAGGGGTATCCCCCCAACATTAGTCCCCGAAGCTGGTGCGGTCTTAGATGCCTTAGCCGCTAAGGCCACAGCAGGTTCAATTTCACCGAGCTTTGAGTTTCATTTCCGAGTTACCTCCTTATCTCGGATTCCATGGATTTACTTTCCCTTGGCACATTCCAAGTTTTCACTTGCTGGCCGGGTTACCACAATCTCATCCGGGTCATTCTTCCTTCTCTCGTACGCTTCCCCACGTGAAGGGCCAGCCATAGTAACCGCCATAGTAATTCTCAGTTATCACTGTGCACACGTCACATCACGCCTGCCTCCTCGTTAACTGCATCAATGCGTCGCGTCATGGGATCCGCTGCGCCCTGTGGCCTTCCGTGTGGCTTGATACTGATTGGTCAATCTGGTTTGTACACGGCCACACGATGTGGCCTGCCCGCAAACGCGATCGCACTACCTCGCTGAGGGAGCGGTTAAATAGGGGAGGGGTGTGCCCCTTGGGTCCTTTCCCCATTTCCACGCCTTCCGCTTCTTTCTTCTTCTCGTCTACTCCGTGGAGCGCCGCGCCATCAAGGCCTTGCAGCCGCTGCTTCGCTTCCACACGCATCTGCGTCACCGCCGCTGCGCACCTCCTCCGCCACGGGTCGGGTCTGCTACGCCCCCACCGCCACTAGCGCCAGTGAGGGCAGCAAACTCGAGATGACAGAAGAAGAGCTCATCGTCGCCGAGCAGGAGATGGAAGAAGATGCTGCAACAATGGATCACGGTGCGTGGGCTGGATCTCTGGTCGCCAGATGACTGGATTGGCTCTCTACTGAGCGCATCCCCGCAGGCGTCACCGCACGCCTCTGCCGAACTTGCCCCCTCACCCAACCCGGGTGAGTATGTGGTGTTCCTGTCACATTTCCAGCGGGGATTCGGTTTACTAGTTAGCGATTTTTTCCATGACTGGTTGAACACCTACGAACTCTAGCCGCACCACCTTCCTGCCAATGCCATCACATCTCTCTGCTTTCGCCTCCATGATCGAAGGCTATGCCGGATTATGGCCCACAAAGGAGCTATGGATCCGGTTCTTTGGCCTTCGTCGGAACGTAATTCCGAATGTTGATCTTGATCCGGAGGACAAACAGCTTACGCAGTTCGGCGCTGCATCCATTTCTCCCCGGAGGTTATCCGTCTTTCCCCGAGTTACCGAGCTGGACTCCTGCAAGGGATGGGCCCGTACTTTCTTTTATGTTCGGAACGACGGCACCGAAGACCTGATCCGGCTTCGCCCCTATGCTTCGGGTCCTCCTAACCCGGAGTTGTGGGACGTTATCCCCAAGAAGCCCATAGTCTTGGCCAACCAGGTCAACAAAAGGTTCGCGGAGCTGAAGGAGCTCGGGTTGCGCAACGAGGACGCCATGATCACATTCGTCTGCAACCGGATCTCCCCTCTCCAGAAACACACTCACAAAGTGTGCCACATGAGCTGGGGCTGCGACCCCAACCGGACCTCGTCTTTCGAGTTGAGCAACATAGAGATCTATCGCCGGGTCAAGGCCCTCTTCACCACCCACAAGGACTTCTCCTTTGAGTGGACGTGGGGAATTGAGCACTATTGTCGGGATAGGCTTCCTCCCGTGGTAAGCTTCGTTCTGCAAACTTTCTCCGAATTAAATTTTATGTCGGTCGTTGTTGTATTTTTAACTCTGTCGTCTTTTCTCTCCTTTAGCAATTCCTTCAGCAAACTATTGAGGATGGCACCGATCCCACCCTCAAATGTGTGCCTGACCGGGAGACCTCGGACGATGAAGAACCGGATCAGGAGATGTTCCTCCCAATGGCCGACGCGACCAAGCGACCCACCGGTAAACTCTCTTCCATTAGAGATTGGCCCGACAATGAAGATGACTCAGATGTTGAGGTGATGGAAGCATTTGACGCTGTCCCCCTTTCTTATGCTTTTCCGCATCGCCTAACCTGGTGGGCAGATCCATGAGGACCCTCCCCTTGCCGTGGGTGATCCTGTTCTGGTTGCGCCAAAGAAGAAAAGGGAAGCCGCATCCACTTCTTCCTCCGGACCTTCTCAGCCAACCAAAAGGTGAAAGAAGTCCGGGGACAAAACTGCCTCCAAGCCCACAACCAAGGCCCCAACATGAAGAGCTCGGAAGCCCAAGGAGCCCCTGACCTCGGATGAGTAAGCCTCTTTTCCCTCTGCCATTTACTCGCTCTTCTATTGTTATATTTTCTCATCTGACACTGTTTGATTCGGCAGGGCCGCGGTGGAGGTCCCACAGAGTGGATCCGGCATTGCCTCCCTGCTCCGACACAGCCCTTCTCCCCCTCGTGGCGGCGATTCACGCCCGCTGAGCCCAATCCCGGAGGGTTCAGCGGCTGCTCCGGGTTCCAGCTCACCTCGTCAAGAGGAGGGCAACTTTGGAGTAGGGAGACTGGCTCTGCCGAGGCAACGGACAGCACCACTTCGGCTCCGCTGCAACCAGCTACCACCGAGGTTGCCTCAGCACCTCCACCGAAGAAGAAACCAACACCAACACCAGCATCAACCCCAGCACCAACTCCAGCACCAGCAAGAAAAGCAACAGCAGCAGCGCCAAGCCCCTCCGACTCGTCCGAGTCATCTCAGTCTCGACGAGAAAGTACCCAGGCAGCTCCCAAGGGTAAATCTGCTGCAACCACTTCCTCCTCTCAGTAGCCCAAGGGCAAAAAGGCCCCTGACGCCACCAGGGCAGCGTTCGTCGAGGCTGGACAACACACTCTCGCATCCATGCTTTCCAAGAAGCCTCCAGCACCGAAAGACACCCCTGCCGAGCCAGCTGATGCGTAACAACTTGTTTTGCACACCAGCCCGGCCCTTGCCCTGGTTGAGAGGAGGGAGGCGCATGCGAAGGGTTTAGTGGCACCCCACATGCTCGGTAATGACGATATCCTCCGACCTTGATCGAGTTCATGAACAATGGAACAAAGGCGGAGTTCCTAACGACGATCTCCGGAGAAGTTCGGTCCGCCGAGTTTTCGCTCAAATGAACACACCGCTAAAGGCGATTAAACTTATGGGTCGATGATGGAGGCGTTACTTCACCTTTTCCTTAGCATGCTGTAGATATTAGTGATATAACCATTAGTCCCAAGCCTCGGGAGTAACTTGTTACTCGGCGGATGCTCCTTAAACTAACGTAGCTCCTTGATAACTTCAAATATGCACACACCTAGAGCCGGGTTAAGTTCCACTTGGCCCGGATCTTGTACACTTCGAATATGCACACACCTAGAGCCGGGTTAAGTTCCACTTGGCCTGGATCTTGTATACCTCGAATATGCACACACCTAGAGTCGGGTTAAGTTCCACTTGGCTCGGATCTTGTATACCTCGAATATGCACACACCTAGAGCCGGGTTAAGTTCCACTTGGTCCGGATCTTGTATACCTTGAATATGCACACACCTAGAGCCAGGTTAAGTTCCCCTTGGCCTGGATCTTGCACACTTTGAATATGCACACACCTAGAGCCGGGTTAAGTTCCACTTGGCTCGGATTTTGTACACTTCGAATATGCACACACCTAGAGCCGGGTTAAGTTCCACTTGGCCCGGATCTTGCACACTTCGAATATGCACACACCTAGAGCCGGGTTAAGTTCCACTTGGCCCGGATTTTGTACACTTTGAATATGCACACACCTAGAGCCGGGTTAAGTTCCACTTGGCCCGGAGCTTGTACACTTCGAATATGCAGAAGGCTTAAGCTATATTTTTGTACTCTTTTCAGGTGACCACCAACCGCCGAAGCGCTGAGTTTCAGCGTCTCCTGGACACTCACAAAATGCTGCTCGCAAAGCATAATGCATTTCTCGCTGAGCACGAGAAAAGGGGTAAGTTCTCTTCTTGACATTTTTCTGTTTTCCTTCATCTTTTTCATTGAATCGACCCATCATTCGGTTTCGGTGGGGTGGAAGCTGAGAATACCATATTGAGGAAGAAGCTTGACCAGATCAAGGGTAAGTTACTTTTGTGCGACCTTGCTTTGCTTTCTATCTCCTTTTCTCCTTGGCTCGGCAAACATTCATACCTCGGCTTTGCCGGGTTAACAAACTATTTCAGTATCGCTAGAAGATAGTGTGCCCGTGCCTGATATGATGCTGCATTTTCTCGAACAAGCAAGGCAGCATCAGGCTGAGCTCAAAAAGAAAGACGATGAGCTTGCCCTCCTCCGAACCAAGGATGATGAGATTGCCAAGCTAAAGGCATTAATGAAGAAGCTGAAAGCACAACATCAAACCGAACTTGAAAAGGCTGGCCAGGACTATACTGAAGAGCGTGAGCGCCTCAACCTCTAGATTGCCAAGGACCGAGAACTTCTCCAGGAGGCCGACGTCAAGCTTGAGTCGGCGAACACTGAACTTGTGCAGCTTTGCAAAAGACGTGATGACTATACCAGGGAGTTAACTCGGATCCACAGCCATATTTTACAACTCGGTTGGTTGCGGCTATATAGAGCAACATTGGCTCCTTTGATAGTGGAGAGGCTAACACTGGTGTAGTGGCTAACATTTTCTTTAATTGTATAAAGGCTTCATTGGCCTGCGGCGTCCAAATGAACTTGTCCGACTTTTTCATGAGTTGATAGAGAGGCAATGCCTTTTCTCCCAACTGACATACAAACCGACTTAACGATGCCAGGCAACCAGTGAACTTCTGGACATCGTTAAGACACTTCGGCAGTTCCATTTGTTCAATGGCCCAGATTTTAGTTGGATTAACTTTTATCCCTCGGCTAGAGACAAGGAATCCGAGTAATTTTCCAGCCGGGACACCGAAGGTACATTTTTCCAGGTTAATCTTCATCCGGAACCGTCTTAGGTTCGCGAACGTCTGCCTGATATCGTCAAGGAGCGTTTTGCTTTCCTTGGTCTTGATAACCACATCATCCACATACACCTATACATTTTGACCAATTTGGTCGTGCAAACATTTCTGCATACATCTTTGGTACGTTGCCCCTGCATTACGTAAACCAAACGGCATGGTGCGATAGCAATAAGCCCCATACGGGGTGATAAATGCAGTCTTTATTTGATCATCCGGATTCAGAGGTATCTAGTGGAAACCAGAATATGCATCAATGAATGACAACAGTTCACATCCAACAGTTGAGTCTATGACCTGATCTATCCTTGGCAGTGGAAATGGATCTTTTGGACACGCCTTATTCAGGTTCGTGTAATCAATACACATACGCCAAACCACTGCCACATTCGGATCATCCTTCTTCTTCTCCACCAGCACTAGATTAGATAGCCAATCCGGGTAAAGCACTTCCATGATAAATCCACTGCCGAATCGAGCTATCTCATCTCCAATGACTTTCTCCTATCCTCGGCGGCGGCGGAGAGGTTGCTTCACCGGCCTTGCTCGGGTCTCACGTTCAAGAGTGCTCGGCCAACTCCCTCGGAACACCTTGCAAGTCCTGTGTGGACCAAGCAAAAATATCCCGATTCTCACGGAGGAAGTTGACGAGCTCGCTTTCCTATTTATCATTTAACTCGGAACCAATTGTTACGGTGCGCTCTGGGAACATATCATCAACAGGGACTTTCTTGGTATCCTTTGTGGCTTGGAATGAAATGCTACCATGCGGATTACTCAACGCCAGCATATATTGCTGCGCGGACTGAGCCAACGCTGCCACCTCCTGGATTTTTCTTTTCTCTTGCGCAATCACGAGCAACTCGGCTAGGTTAGACCCGGCTGACGCACACTCAATGGAACGTCAGAAATATCCAGCAATGGTAATCACTCCATTTGGCTCGGGTAACTTCATCTTCAGATAACTGATGTGGCAGCTTGCCATGAACTTGTTCAGTGCTGGTCTTCCGAGTAACGCGTGATACGCACTTTCCAAGTTCACCACTTCAAACTCCAAATTCTCAGTTCGGCAGTTATCTCTCGTGCCGAACAATACGTCAACACGGACTTTGCCTATTGGCTCACAAGAAATACCTGGCACAATGCCACGGAAAGTTGTCCTCGTAGCTTGGAGCATGTTCTCCGAGATGCCCAACTTGCGCATTGTATCCGCATACATGATGTTAATGCTACTGCCATTATCAATGAGTACCTTGGAGAACCTTACATTGATGTTAGGCCCAATGACTATCGGATCCAGCAGTAGCGCATACGAACCAGGACTTGGCATAAGTTTGGGATGATCTTTGATGCTCCAGGTAATTTCTTGGTCTGACCAAGGCATATACCTCGTCACTGCTGGCATTACCGGATTGACCTCCATATGTCGGTGTTGCAAGCTCTTTCTATCTATTTCCTCAGTGGTGAACACACAGTAACTCTGATGATGCTCCCTGTACTCATTCCTCCCCTCATTTCCGGGGTACCTTTGATCCGGCTGATGCTGGTCTTCCACTTGATGCACTGCATCCCTTCTCTCATGGTTATCATACCTCGGCGGAGGGGGAGGCAACATTAGCTGTTGCGTGTTTGCTCTGGAGAGCAATTGCTGCCGGGGTAACTCCTGCCGAGGTTGATCATTCCGAGGTGCCTGAGCATTCCCCGAACCCCCTTGTTCTATCTTACGCATCCACTCACATTGCCTCGTTGTATGACTCGCTGGGTTACTCGGATTTGGCGTGTGAAACTTACACGGCTGATCCAACATTGACTCATAAGTATACCTCGGACGGTCCTTCTTTTCCTGCCACTATTTCTTCTGCTCTGGCGTCCAAGTTTTCTTGCCATCATTTCTCGGTGTCCATTGTTGGCCCCCAGTTTTCTGACGTTGATTTCCCCCTGCTCCGGGCTGATCTTGATTTATAGTAGCAACTTGCTGCGAATTATACCGGTAATCCAGTTTGTCATCTCTTCTTTTACCCCGGTAATCATTCCTCCAGGATGACCCGGCTCCATCTCTCTGGTAACACTCCTCATTTGACTCATTTGACACGAGTCTAGGTTGAGTCGGATCACCCAATGCATACGAATCTGCAATCTGGATCGTCTCTGCCAATGTAGTCGGCATATCCCTTTGCAATCTTTGCCACAACATGCTCGCATATCTGCATCCTTGCGCGAACCATGCTATGGCCTATGACTCTATCACACCCTCACACGAGTTTCTGACGGTACACCACCGGGTTAAAAACTCTCGGTCCGTCTCGTTCGGTCTCTGCTTACACATAGCTAGGGTCTATGGCCTATTTGGCCTCTGATACGTACTTGATAAATTGCTGATAAACATTTCCTCAAAATCGATCCAGCAGTTAATACTTCCGGGCGGCAAATTGTTTAGCCATACCCTTGCTGGCCCCTCCAACAGCTCGGGTACGTATCTCACAGCCCATCTCAAGTTGCCTGTAGCAATTTTCACAGTTGTAGCATAGTTTATCAACCAATCTTCCGGCTTAGTACTGCCGTCATATGTCTTTGTGCCTCTAGGTAACTGGAAGTTGGGTACTGGAGGCTCCTTCATGATTCGGGGTCCAAAACACGCAGGACCCGGGGGACCTTGACATTCAATCTGCTCCGACCTATACAGCCGATCTAATTTCAACCTGGCATCGTCAGGCATCAAGTCCCTACTTCCCAGTCTTGACCCTATCACATGATAGTCCGGCCTTGGGTATCCTGCGTTCACCATTTCCAAATCTCCATCTTTTTACGATCTTGATCTCGTGGAGCACCTCTCTGTTGCATACCTCGGCCGGCACTTTGCTCTTGCCTTGGTATATTCCGCTGCTGCGGTTATCCTGCCGAGTTGCGCTGTCCGACATTGCCATTTATAGCGTTTCCTTGACCGGCATTGCCTTGGTCGCGGTTACCTCGGCCAGCTTCACCTCGGCTCACACTTCGTCGATCATCATTTCTCTGTACTTCTTTTGCTTTTCCTTCCCTTGTCGGGTCATACGGGACGATCTGTTTGTTTCTCCTGGCCGAGGTTACTATCTCTTCTCTCCTAGGACCACCATGAGGAGACGATGCAGCTCCAGCGGATTTCTCCGGGTTACCAATCGTTGAATGAACGATCTTGGAGGTCCCAGCCCTCTCCGGGTTAGCCCTGAGCAATTCCTCATTTTGCCTGTTCGCGATCCAAACCAACTCATTGACCCTATCTTGCTGTCTCTGACGGGCTTCACCCGTTAGACCCTCTAACTCGGACGCAGCTGCATCTGCTGCTCTGAGGTTTTTTCCCGGGGTACTATACTTCGGCAGCCCCACGGATAAATAGTTCTCTGACTCCTCAATCCTAGTATCACCCTCTTTGCTCATTTCACTCATGAGATTTCTCCCCTTCACTTTTACACCATCTACTTTATTTACCTTTGCGTACTCACGCAGCGTCATGTTCAACAACTGCTGAGCCACAACTATCTTTTTCACTCCCTCTAGAATTTTTTGCCTAGTTTCCTCTAGCTCGGCCTGTGCCTGAGCCGGATCTACCACTGCTGCTATCGGGTTTGCCAAGCTATCCATCGCTTCTCTCAGTACATTCTCAGGCCTCTCTAGTGGAGGACCTCTACCTTTCCTTGGTGCCTTAGGTGTTACCTCCGGATCTGGTGCCGGATCCTTGCTTGCGCATGCACCAGGCGCAGTCATCATCACCTCAGCACGGTCCGGGGAGCGAGTGATACGCGCCCCGTGAACCACGCTAAGGGGTGGCTCCCCTGCCCCGACGACGTGTCGTGGATGTACGCACGACACATCGACAGCAACATAGACCTTGTGCGCGCCGAGCTTGACGAAGAGGCCGTTGCACGGAAGTGGGCGCGTGCCAAAGCAGCCAGCGTTGTCGCTGACAAAGTCCAGCGCTCCAAAGCACTGAACGAGCCCGGAGACGACGTGTTCGCCGGTGCCGATGAGGTTTTCCGTCCGGATCTTGACCCCTGCTAGCACCGCTAGCCCCAAGGTGGGCGCCAACTGTTGTGGTGGTGTCACGGCAGATGCCATGGATAGGCTAAAGGTGGGGACTAATTACACTAGGGGAATCCAGGGAGGGATAGTGTGGTGATTCCACACATAGAAGCTTTGTATTTGATTCACTTCCAAGGTTACAAGTGCTCCTCGAGCTGTATTGGAGAGAGGAGGAAGAAGGAACTCTCTTACTCTCACCGCTAGCTAGCCCTCAGGAACCAAGTAAAATCTAGCCAATAGAGATCAACCCTTCAAAGACCAACCCCTTCTACAGAGGCCCTAGCCCTCCTTATATAGGGGTGGCTAGGTCTCCACTTAGGGCATACGTGGAGGCATATTCCTGGGAATATGCCTCCTCCCAAAATAGTAAGCCGACCGGGTCGCTTTCCCCCGTGTCATCCATGCAGAGGCTACGTGAGCCTCTGCGGCGCCTGCGTTAGCCGACATTGGCATCGTCACCTTTGTCGGCCACGCCTCGGTGGTCCTGCCCCTGTCTGCTTCGCTCATGCTATGTGTACCGGGGTTACTTTTGACCAACGAGATACCTTCCTTCTCCTAGAAGCTTGCTATGACCCGGATCGTAGTTGATCCGGCCACACCTGTTCCTGCATACAAGCTAGATTCATCCATCCGACTTACGGCTTGAGTCGGTTGAGACCCAGTTAGGTGGACATCCCCTGGTCCGGGTTACCCCGAGATTCGGCCTGCCTTAAGGTGACTCGGCCAGCATTCGCTTTGACGTTGCCGTACCTCGGCTAACTCAGCATTTATACCCCAGCGTGACCCTACCCGGGGGTATCCCCCCAACATTCCAGCTCTTCATCACAAGCACCTTCTGCCTCGTCCAAGTCTCCCAAGACTCGGCGAGAAGACCAAACCCAGCCAAAGCCTCAGACCAAGTCTTCCGCGCCAGCTTCTTCGGTCGGAGCACAACCGTCAGCTCCGCAGCAGCAAGCCAAGCCAGCCGCCAAGAAAGCTTCCGACGTGACCAAGGCCAAGCCCGCTGCTGAGGAAACCAAGGCTGTAGCCAAAGGATCAACGGCCATATATGGGTAGCGCACCCTTGCGTCCATGATGCAACAACGCAGCGCTGCCTTTGGCCCAACTCCGAACAAGCATCTCACGCTGCATTCTAGTTTGGCCACTGCCAAGGCTGCACGCCAAGCTACGCATGGTAAAGGGTTAGTCCTGACTCGGACTCTCAGTGGTGGCAGCCTCGGCTCACTCGTTAAGTACGCCAAGAACTAGAATAACGCTGAATGTGTTGATGTCAGCTCCGGCAACCCGCTGAAGTTTGGTCCTACGGAGATTGGTGCCAAGATGAATATGACAACCAAAGCCATTGCTTATGCTAGTAAAATGATGGAGGTAAACTCTTCAGCCATCTCTTTACATATGCGCAAGTACTTATAGATATATCCTCAAGTCCCCGAGCCTTCGGGGGAGTAACGCGTTACTCGGCCGGATGCTCCAAATAAACTTGTGCAATCTTTCCGTAACTTGTTCCCAAACCCGAAGTACTTGAACTAAGTTAAATTCCTTAGTAGTTTCGAATATCCAATCACCTAGAGCTGGGTTATGTTCCAGTTGACTCGGATCTGAATAACTTCAAATATTCACTCACCTAGAGTCGGGCCCGGGTCTTGAGTAGCTTCATATATTCACTGACATAGAGCTGGGTTAAGTTCCACTTGGCCCGGGTCTTGAGTAGCTTCAAATATTCACTCACCTAGAGCCGGGTTAAGTTCCACTTGGCCCGGGTCTTGAGTAGCTTCAAATTTTCACTCACCTAGAGCCGGGTTAAGTTCCACTTGGCCCGGGTCTTTAGTAACTTCGAATATTCACTCACCTAGAGCCGGGTTAAGTTCCACTTGGCCTGGGTCTTGAGTAACTTCAAATATTCACTCACCTAGAGCCGGGTTAAGTTCCACTTGGCCCGGGTCTTGAGTAACTTCAAATATTCACTCACCTAGAGCCGGGTTAAGTTCCACTTGGCCCGGGTCTTGAGTAACTTCAAATATTCACTCACCTAGAGCCGGTTAAGTTCCACTTGGCCCGAGTCTTGAGTAACTTCAAATATTCACTCACCTAGAGCCGGGTTAAGTTCCACTTAGCCTGGGTCTTGAGTAACTTCAAATATTCACTAACCTAGAGCCGGTTAAGTTCCACTTGGCCCGAGTCTTCAGTAACTTCGAATATTCACTCACCTAGAGCCGGGTTAAGTTCCACTTGGCTCGGGTCTTGAGTAACTTTGAATATTCACTCACCTAGAGCCGGGTTAAGTTCCACTTGGCCCGAGTCTTCAATAACTTCGAATATTCACTCACCTAGAGCCGGGTTAAGTTCCACTTGGCTCGGGTCTTGAGTAACTTTGAATATTCACTCACCTAGAGCTGGGTTAAGTTCCACTTGGCCCGGGTCTTGAGTAACTTTGATTTTCCTTATTACTCCTGAAGTAATGTTTCCCTTTGCAGATCACCACCAATCAACGCACCGTCGAGTTCAGAGGCTTCTAGACACGCATAAAGATGTTTCTTCGAAGCACAAGGCCTTGCTGCCCGAGCTGAAGAAGAAAGGTAAAATTTTCTCTTTGAAATGGTCATTCCTATTTATCTTCATCTTGGCATGCCAAATTAACTTGTGACTCGGATCTTGCAGCCAATGTGGAGGCCCAGAACGAGGCGCTGAAGAAGGAGGTGGCCAAGTTGAAAGGTACTTTTCCTTCGCGTCTTATCCTTTGTCCTTTTCATTTTGGTTCGGCAGGTAATTATACCTCGGCTCTGCCGGGTCAAAATATTTATTGCAGTGTCTCTTCAAGATAGCGTGCCCCTGCCTGACATGATGCTCCATTTTCCCGAACAAGCAGGAAAATACCAAGCCCAACTTAAGGAGAAGGATGAGGAGATCACTCGGCTCCGTGGCAAGAATGATAACTCAAACTGCTCCATAAGACCAAGCTTGAAAAATTAGATCAGGAGTTCTCTAATGCAAAGGTCCACCTCAGTAGCGAGCTTGATAAAAGCAAAAGACTTCTTCAAGAATCCGAGGTCAAAATTGAGTCGCTGAATACCGCTCTTGAGGAATTCTGAAAGAACCAGGCAGCTTGGCTGGCCCAGTTGACCCGGATCAATGGCCTCATAGCCCGTAAGTTTCTTTGCTCCGAGTTTGCTTTTTATTTCCGAGGTTACTCTTATAATTGAGTTTTCTGAGTTGCTTTCTGTTTGTACTTTCAGAAGATTTCCCCCAGCCCAAGGCCCGCTCCAACGTTGCCATCCGCAAGCTCTAGGAGAAGAGAGCCGAAGCTGGCCCTATCTCGGAAGAAACAACCATTGACGAGTCCTTGGCTAGTCTTGCAGCCTGCCTCGGGCGCATGAAGGTATTTGGGGTGGGGATCCTCGGCGCTGCCATTCACGCTTTTCATATACTCTGGCCGGGTGAAACTGATCCGGAGGGAATTGCCGTGTTAATCGAGAGACTCCGGGAAAGCAGCACTCAACTCAGCTTGTGGCGAGAATCCGCTGCACGCGCTATAGCCGACACGGCCTTATCCTTTGTTCTCTTTTGGTATTAAGGCGTTGACCTGAATGTCCTTGGTCACCTACGCACCGGATCCAAATGGACCAATGATCCGGCCTGCATCGCCTAGCGCCAAGCTCGCGCCTATGATCTCATCCAATATGCTCATTGCCATCAGTGTAATGAAGGTCCAAGCTTCCTTGAAGCCATCAATGATGAATACGTCAAAGGAGACACGGACAAGGATGAAGAAGGTTCGGACTATGCCGAGGATGTCGAGGAAAACCCAGACGACCATGATGCCAAAGCCGAAGCCAATGCTGAAGACAATATGCCTCCTCCTGCTGTGGGTGACCCGACAGCTGTTGCTCGTTGAAGCGATAAACTTTAAACTTTATTAGATCCCCGGTATGCCGGGTGCAGATTGACACATTGCAAATGTATCTATAATTTTTGATGTTCCATGCTTCGCTTTATCCACTTTCTTGTGTTTTCTCCACACTTTGGAGTACTTTTCATATGATTTCTTGGACTAACCTATTAACAAGAGCCACGATTACTGCCTGTTTTCCTGTTTTGGTTCCGTGAAAGTCAAAAATGAATATTCTTGGAATTGGACGAGATAAAAGCCAAAGTGCCTATTTTTGCGAAGTCATCAGATGCCGAATATTTGAGGCGGAGGGCAGGGGCCACCACACCACCTGGCCTGCGCTGGGTGGTGTGGTTAGCCTGAGCACCCACTGGCCTCCCTTCCGCCTATAAGATGCCCCTGGCTCGGGCGAAAACCCTGGGTGATCAAAATCCACGAAAGAGTCTGTAGCCACCGTCATCTCCATCCCTAGATCGGGAGGGATCTAAAGCTCTTCCCGACACCCTTCCGGAGAGGGGAATTCACCCTAGAGGCCTTCTTCATCATCATGCAAGCCTCCGGTGTGATGCGTGAGTAGTTCATCCTTGGACTACGGATCCATGTAGTAGCTAGATGGCTGGTTCTCCTCCTTTGTGCTTTCATGTTTAGATCTTGTGAGCTCTGTTCATGATCAAGATCATCTATTTGTAATTCTGTATGTTGTGTTTGCGGGGATCCGATGGATATTGAGATGCTATTTCAGATTGATTATTGATTCTATCATGTCTTTGTTATTTGTGATCTTGCATGCTTTCCGTTGTTAGTAGCTATCTTGGCCAAGTAGATGCTAGCAACTCCAAGAGTTAGTATTTATGCTTGATAGTGGGTCCATGCCTCTGGTAATCTGGGGAAGTGACAGAAATCTCTAAGGTACTAGATGTGTTGTTGCTACTAGGAAGAAAACAATAATCCTTTGTTCATAGAATAATCGTATTGTTTACATTACACGCAATTTGTAAAGCAATAATCTGTTGCTTGCAACTTAATACTAGAGGGGGTTTGGATGATAACCTGAAGGTGGATTATTAGTCATAGATGCAGTTGGATGGCGGTCTATGTATAATGTTGTCATGCCCAATCAAGTTCCAAAGGAGTCAAGATGATTAGTATATGCATGCATTGCTTTCTCGATGTTTGTCAATTACCCCGCTGTAATTTGTTCACCCAACATGTTATCTATCTTAAGGAGAGCCACCTCTAGTGAACTATGGATCCCGGTCCTCTTTTCTTTTACATACAATCTACAAACTGTTACTGCTTTGTGTTTACTTTCTGCAAACTATTACTTCTTTCCATTCGATACGTTTAATCCTTTGTTTTCAGCAAAACACGGTGAGATTGACAACCTGATCGCAAGTTGGGGACAGAGTTCTGTGGTTGTGTTGTGCAGGTCTCCACGTTGCTACTAGCACCGGTAGTGCGCCCTGCCAAGGCTCATCTAGCAACACCTTTGGGGTGTTTCCTTGCTCCTACTTGTTCGATTAAACCTTGGTTTCATAACTGAGGGAAACTTGTTGTTGTGCTCATCATACCTTCCTCTTGGGGTTCCCAACGAGCTCTACATCAACACTGGGCCATCAAGCATTTTTTCTAAGCGCCATTCGGAGTCAAGGACATCTTCACAAGGGGAGTCCCTCATAACCAATCTCTTTACTTTGTTATTTTTGTTTTGCTTAGTTTCTTTTTGCTTTGTTTGCTTGTTTCTTTATCAAAAACACACAAAAATTAGTTTTACTAGTTTGCTTTCTTATTTGAAAACACAAAAAAATGACTACTCTTGAAAACACTAAGTTGTGTGACTTCACTAGCACCAAAAACAATGATTTTATGAGCACACCTATTGCTCCACCTGTGCCTGAAGATACTTTCTTTGAGATAAAACCTGCTTTACTCAATCTTGTTACGAGAGAAAAAAATTCTGGTATTGGTAATGAAGATGCTGCTGCCCATCTAAATAACTTTGTTGAACTTTGTGAGATGCAAAAGCATAGGGATATAGATGGTGATATTATTAAGCTGAAATTGTTTCCTTTCTCTTTGAGAGGAAAAGCTAAAGAATGGTTCAATTCCTTAACTAGGAATAGTATTGATTCTTGGACTAAGTGCAAAGATGCTTTCATTGGAAAGTACTATCCTCCTTCTAAGATTATATCTATGAGAAGTTAAATAATGAAGTTTAAACAATTTGATAATGAGCATGTTGCTCAAGCTTGGGAAAGAATGAAATCTTTGGTTAAGAATTGTCCCACTGATGGACTGACTGCTTGGATGATCATCCAAACTTTTTATGCAAGATTGAACTATTCTTCAAGGAACCTATTGGATTCTGCTGCTGGAGGTACCATTATGACCATTACTTTGGGTGCTGCAACAAAGCTTCTGGACAATATGATGGTTAATTATTCTGAATGGCATACCGAGAGAGCTCCACAAGGTAGGAAGGTAAATTCTGTTGAGGAAACTTCCTCCTTGAGTGATAAGATTGATATTATTATGTCTATGCTTGTTAATGGGAAAGCCCATATTGATCCAAATAATGTTCCTTTAGCCTCTTTGGTTGCTCAAGAAGAGCAAGTTGATGTGAACTTCATAAGAAATAACAACTTTGGCAATAATGCTTATAGGAATAATTTTGGCAATAATACTTATGGTAATAACAATTATAGGCCTTACCCTCCTAGTAATACTTATGGTTATAATGGTAAACCTGGATTACCTAGTGAAGGAAGAATTTTAGAAGTTGAAAGAGCCACTAAAAACTTCATGCAAATGCAATATGAGCAAAATAAACTATTCACTAAAACTATGGAGGAACAATCTACCATTTTGAACAACATTAGCCATCAACTTGAGAGTCTAAATAGGGAAATTCCTAGTTTACAATTGAAACTCTCTAATGCTGAAAGAAATATATCATCTTTGTCTAAAGCTCAATCCTCTTTGATCAATAAAATGGCTGCTAAACCTGAAACTAATGAGAATCCCTTTACAGCTACTAATGCTATACAAGTAAGAATTTATGAAAATGTTAGACTATTAGCTGAATTACATGCTAAGTGGGAAAGAGAAGATGAAATTACTAGAAACATTAGTGTTTCTACTATTACCACCACTAGTGTTGAGGCTAGTAATCGTTCTACTACTCTAGATGATAAATTTGATTTTGATCTTGATGGTTACAATATCTCTGAAGTTATTAAGTTCCTACAAAATCTTGCTAAAAGTCCTAATGCTAGTGCTATGAACATGGCCTTTACAAAACACATTACTGATACTCTCATAAAGATTAAAGAAGAAAAGATGAAACATAAAGCTTCTATTCCTATTAAACAAGAAGATGGTTGGGAACCCATCATTAATATGAAAGTGAATGACTTTGATTTCAAAGCTTTATGTGATCTTGATATTAGTGTTTCTATTATGCCTAGAAGGATTTATGATATGCTTGATTTGCCTCCACTTGAGGATTGTTATTTGAATGTCTCACTTGATGATAATGCTAAAAAGAAACTCATGGGGAGTCTTAATGATGTTCTTATTATGGTTAACAATGCCTATGTCCCTGTTGATTTCTATGTTTTGGATGTTAAATGCAATGCTTCTTGTCCTATTACTTTGGGAAGACCTTTTCTTAGAACTGTTGGTGCCATTATTGATATGAAAGAAGGCACCATTAAATATCAACTCCCACTCAAGAAAGGTATAGAACACTTCCCTAAGAAGAGAGAAAAGATTTCTTTTGCTTCTCCTATGAAAACAAAATTTGGTCTTAATGCTTCTTTATTTGAGAACACTTGATTCTTTCTTTGCTTCTTATGCCTAACTTAAAGACGTTAAAAAAAAGTACTTATTGGGAGATAACCCAAAAGTTTTAGATGAGTCTTGGAAGTTATTACTTCAGTAATAACCGCTCCTTATCCTTTTTATTTTCTTTTTGTGCCAAGAGTAACCTCTAATGAGAGAGAAGTAATGATTGAGAAAGTTGTTGTCCCAAAACAAATTTGTGTGCTTCACCGTAAAAATTCGTGTAAAATCTCTGAACGTCTTTTTGAGGCGTGCATTTTTTTGCTTCTTCCCAGGTTGTTATCTCACTTTTGTTAGTTCAACACTTTTTGATTTGAGCAACAGAAGGTCTTCGAAAAAATTCGTCTTTACCTGCTGGTCTGTTTTGACAGATTTCTGCCATTTTCTGTATTTGCTTCTTGTTGGTTCCTTTTTGAGTTCTTTTGGGAATTGAGCTTTTTGAGGTAAGTGCTACAGTAGCTAGTGTTTAATGGAAGTTTACTTGGTGTTAGAACTGAACCTTAAGACTTATTTATCTTGAGTGCACTAATGTTGCTAATAAAGATTGTGTGAAGTTTTGTATGAAGGAAAAATTTCAGGTGTATGGAAGGAATGAGTAATGAGATGAAGGATGGACTAAAGCTCAAGCTTGGGGGGCGTGTCACCCTAAGAAATATCCAAGAAGTACAAGCGTCAAAGCTTGGGGATGCCCAAGGCATCCCCTCTTCATCAATAAAAATCCCAGGTTTCTTCCAAACGCTTCATTTTTCTTGTTTCATGCACAGTTGTGTTGTTCTTGGAGCGTCTTCTTTTTCGTTTTTGTTTTGGTTTTCGTTTGCTTTTGTTTGCTTAGTTTTCTTAATAAATTGGTTGGACCCCCTCTTTAATACATTGGTTTTCAAATAGTTTGGTTTGGTTTGAAAAAGTGTAGGAAAGTTCATGCTTATGTGGTAAAAAAGAGCTCGTTTTTTACTGTGGCCTATGCTCTGTCATGCCATGCTTGATATTGTTTTGGCTTTATGCTTAGTATTCTTTGCTGTAGCATGACTTGTTATAAACAATTTAGATTGCTTAATGTGCCTTGGATGAATCAAGCGTTGTTTTAGCATATTAAAGCATAGTATAGTGGTATTCTCCTTTGATGCTTTATTTGGGTTGACTTGGCACATGCTCACACCATGTTATGACTATCTCAAGTCACCATAGCCTTTATGATCCTTTAGTTTTCAACTTGTAGTATCACTTTATGCTTTGATCAATGATGTTTTGTTGCTCTACATGATTATGGCCATTATTGCTCTCTTAGTTTGTCGCTCCTAGTCTTTTGCTAGCCTCCACAACCAAGTATGAGTTCCACTCATGCATCCAAATCCCTAATACAAGTTATTCCAAAGAGTCCACCATACCTACCTACTAGCTTATGCTATTCCAAGTATATTCATGCTTTTGTTTACCTTCCAAATTAAACTTGTTATGAGAAAACTAGTGATTAAAGCTCTCACGAACTTGATGGCACACTTTACTTTTCTTGCCCTTAATAAACTTGAACCATTGTGTCGTCTATGTTGTATATGCTTGCACTTATTTGTTGGGAATTAGCAGAACCATGCTTTCATGGGGAACGCTTTCAACATTGCACTTGGTACTTGTACCTAGTTCATATCATGCTCTTTTGTATATGGATGTCGTTGGTGTGAAATGAAAGGGGGGCTTGTAAGTCCATGGAGTTATGTATATGTGTTAGAGAAATGCACATTGGTCTAATCCATGCTGACATGGTGGAAACCTGCAGCGTAACCATAATGAGCTGTCTATGAAGCATTCTTCTTATAAAAAAAAGAGTCCTATATTGAAAAAAAGAGAAAAACAAAAAAAGATATTATGAAAAGAGGAAAGAGAGAAAAAAGCACCATATTCCCATGGTAAATAAGAAGATTGCTGAGATGCTCGTTGTCTGCTTGCCTTGTCATTTTGATATGGGGATTCTTCTGTATCATCGGGCAAAGGGGTACCCCGTTGGTGGTTCTCTATGATACACATGTACGTACGATGACAAGAACTTACCGGTGACTAAACTTGTGTAGCATGAGGAGCGGCCCTCGTATACAAGGGACATGAGATTCCTAACTTATACTTCGTCAAGCATGTTCACCATAGTTTTTTCACTTTAACCTTAATCACTTCAAGATGCTTATGATAGGGGAAATGAGAGCTGAAAGCTATAAGTACCATAATTTTTGGAAGCTCTTTATGAGACTTAAATCCCTGCTTCCTTCTATGAAGGCTTTTCTTCCACCATTATATTGAGTCTCCACCTTCTACCTTTATGCACCTACATTGAGAGCATAGTGGCCATTCTTAGTTCTATGTGCATTGTCCCAAGACTAGTTGATTGATGCATAACTTGATATTGCTTGTTTTAAACTATTTGTATCTAGTCACTCTTATGAACTTTGAAGGTGTCCTATGCATTTATGTTTGCTACTCTATGAGGGGAAAGCTGAATACTATTATGCTATGTTTTCTTTATGTGAAACAAGCAAACGTCTTGCAAAGCATTGTTATTCATGAATCTTTTGTTTGTGCCTTTTCATGTTGCATCATAGTTTCTTTGTCTTATTGCTAGAACTTCGTCTTTCATGTTATGATTGAAGTACTATGATCCCAGCTTTGAGTGTTTTACAAATACTTTGATCAAGTCTTTGATGGTGCATGTCACCTAAAAAATTATTCTTTCTTTTTATCACTTACCTACTCGAGGACGAGCAGGAGTTAAGCTTGGGGATGTTGATACATTGCAAATGTATCTATAATTTTTTATGTTCCATGCTTGGTTTTATCCACTTTCTTGTATTTTGTCCACACTTTGGAGTACTTTTCACATGATTTTTTGGACCAACCTATTAACAAGAGCCATAGTGCCAGCTGCCTATTTTCTGCTGTTTTTGGTTCTAGGAAAGTCAGAAAATGAATATTCTCGGCATTGGACAGGACAAAAGCCAAAGTGCCTATTTTTCCGGAAGTCTCAGATGCCAGAATACGAGACGGAGAGGAGCCAGGGGGCCACCACACCACCTGGCCGTGCCAGGGGGTGGTTTGGCCAGCCCAGGCACCCCCTCGGCCTCCCCTTCCGCCTATAAGATGCCCTCGGGACGAAAACCCTAAGTACCCGATCAAAAATCCACGAAAGAGTATGTAGCCACCGTCATCTCCATCCCTAGATCAGGAGGGATCTGAAGCTCTTCCCAGCACCCTACCGGAGAGGGGAATTCACCCTAGAGGCCTTCTTCATCATCATGCAAGCCTCCGATGTGATGCATGAGTAGTTCATCCTTGGACTACGGATCCATGTAGTAGCTAGATGGCTGGGTCTCCTCCTTTGTGCTTTCATGTTTAGATCTTGTGAGCCCCGTTCATGATCAAGATCATCTATTTGTAATTCTGCATGTTGTGTTTGCGGGGATCCGATGGATATTGAGATGCTATTTCAGATTGATTATTTATTCTATCATGTCTTTGTTATTTGTGATCTTGCATGCTTTCCGTTGTTAGTAGATATCTTGTCCAAATAGATCCTACCAACTCCAAGAGTTAGTATTTATGCTCGATAGTGGTTTCATGCCTATGGTAATCTGGGGAAGTGACAGAAATCTCTAAGGTACTAGATGTGTTGTTGCTACTAGGGAGAAAACAACAATCCTTTGTTCATAGAACAATCGTATTGTTTACATTACACGCAATTCGTAAAGCAATAATATGTTGCTTGCAACTTAATACTGGAGGGGGTGCGGATGATAACCTGAAGGTGGATTATTAGTCATAGATGCAGTTGGATGGCGGTCTATGTATAATCTTGTAATGCCCAATCAAGTTCCAAAGTAGTCAAGATGATTAGTATATGCATGTATTGCTTTCTTGATGTTTGTCAATTGCCCCGCTGTAATTTGTTCACCCAGCATGTTATCTATCTTAAGGAGAGCCACCTCTAGTGAACTATGGATCCCGGTCCTCTTTTCTTTTACATACAATCTACAAACTATTACTTCTTTGTGTTTACTTTCTGCAAACTATTACTTCTTTCCATTCGATACGTTTAATCATTTGTTTTCAGCAAAACACGGTGAGATTGACAACCTCATCGCAAGTTGGGGACAGAGTTCTGTGGTTGTGTTGTGCAGGTCTCCACGTTTCTACTAGCACCGGTAGTGCGCCCTGCCAAGTCTCAGCTAGCAACACCTTTGGGGTGTTTCCTTGCTCCTACTGGTTCGATTAAACCTTGGTTGCATAACTGAGGGAAACTTGCTGCTGTGCTCATCATACCTTCCTCTTGGGGTTCCCAACGATCTCTACATCAACACTGAGCCATCATAGATGTAGTATACAATGGGTTATTTTGCTATAGTTTATGTTCTTATGCCGTATTAACTTGGGCAAAGTCCTCGGGTTTCATTTTCTTGTTCTCTCAATTCAGTGACTCGGCTCGTGTCTACCTTTATTCGACGTTTGACTTACAAGTCCAGTGTTCAAAAGATTATTCTAACAATACTTGAAACTTTTAGGATTAGCTCAAGATAACTCAAAATAACAAAGATATAGTAAATAGAGGGGTTAGTCCAAAAACAAACCTTGGCTCGATTATGTTCCTTTCCTTAGTCGTTTTTCATGTGCCATGCAATTCCAAACTTGTTCTCTTGCTTGCCATGAAGCTAATTCTTGTTGGACAGCAGTAAATCGAAGAGTTAACTTTTGGTGCCGACACACTACTAACTCAGCTAAGGTGTAAGTAATTTAAACCAGCTGATGTATAAAAAGTAAGTACAAAAAAATACAATTATAATTAAGGCAGTCCTCGAGTTTATGCTCGGGTTGCTAATATTTCATTGATAGGCTTATTGCCGACATATAGACCGACATATGAGAGTTCGGGATACATACACTTTTGCTAAGTGTAAAACAAACAAAGTAGAGCTACATTCCATGGCCGCTTCGATTCCTCGCCGGAATTGTCCGCCTTGTTCTTCTCCTGTGGGTGCGGATCAATGAGGTAATACGCATCATTGTGTAGTGCTTTGCTTACAATGAATAGCCCTTCCCATGGGGGGACAGCTTATGCATGCCAGCAGTGCGTTGCACCAGCCGAAGTACCATATCTCCTTCCCAGAAAACTCGGGGGTTCACTTTCCGCCTATGATAGCGTTAGAGATTTTGTTGATATATGGCGGATCTGGACAATGCCAATTCTCTCGCTTCTTCCAGCATATCAACATCATTTTGCCGGTCTTCTTGCACTCCGTCTTCATGCTCTATGTCGGCGAATCATTAGCTTCGGCCCCATATACCAGAAAGAATGGCATATAGCATGTTGATCGATTCAAAGTTGTTCTTGAGCTCCACAATACCGCTGGTAGTTCATCTATCTAGCACCCCGCTGATCTTTGTAGCGGCTCAATGAGCCTAGGTTTTATCCCGGATAGTACTAGTCTGTTGGATCTTTCCACTTGTCCGTTCGATGCGAGGTGGGCCACTGATGTGATGTCTAGCCGGATCTTCTTATCTTGGCAGGACTAGGCAAACGCTCCTTCGGCAAAGTTTGTGCCATTATCTGTTATGATACTGTGTGGATAGCCGTATCTCAGGATAATATCTTTGAGGAATGTTACGGCAGTGGCTCTATCACACTTTCTTATTGGCTTTACTTCGATCGACTTTGTAAACTTATCAACTATAACCAAGATGTGTGTCATGTTTCCTCGTGCCGGCTTAAATGGTCCGACCATGTCTAAGCACCACACAACAAATGGCCAAGTGATTGGTATGGTTTTTAACTTGGATGATGGCATATGGATCTTGCTTGCATATCTTTGACATCCATTGCACTTCTTCACCAATTCCTCGGCTTATTGTAAGGCACTTGGCCAATAAAACCCATGTCGGAAAGCTTTTGCCACTAGTGCCCTAGACGAGGTGTGATGACCACATTCCCCCGGATGAATTGTTGGAGATATGCCCAAGAGGCAATAATAAAAGTGGTTATTATTATATCTTTGTGTTTATGATGAATGTTTACATCCCATGCTATAATTGTATTATAAGGAAACACTAATACATGTGTGTTTTGTAAACATAAAAGAGTCCTTAGTAAGTCTCTTGTTGAACTAGCTTGTTGATTAATAGATGATCATGGTTTCCTGATCATGGACATTGGATGTCATTAATAACAAGGTTATATCATTAGGAGAATGATGTGATGGACACACACCCATATTAAGCATAGCATAAGATCAAGTCATTAAGTTCGTATTGCTATAAGCTTTCAAATGCATAGTAACCTAATCCTTCGATCATGAGGTTATGTTAATCACCATCACCGGATGGGTACTTTGATGACATCAAACACCGCTTCGTAACTGGGTGGTTATAAAGGTGTCATTGGGTATTCTGAAAGTATGTGTTGAAGCGCATGGACCAAGAGTGGGATTTGTCCATCCATATGACGAATAGATATGCTCTGGGCCCTCTCAGTGGAATGTCATCTAGTTAGCTTGCAAGCATGTGACTAGGTCACAAGGGATGACATAACATGGAACGAGTAAAGAGTACTTATCGATGTGAGGTAGAACTAGGTATGGAGATACCGATCAAACCTTGGATAAGTAGAATATCGCGTGACAAAGGGAATTGGTTTCAGATGTTAATGGTTCTATCGATCACGAAGTCATCGTTGAGTATGTGGGAGACATTATGGATCTCCAGATCCCGTTGATGGTTATTGATCGGAGAGGTGTCTTCATCATGTCTGCATATTCACGAACCGTAGGGTGACACACTTAAGGTTCGAAGTTGTTTTAAGTAGATATGGAATGTGCATTGGAGACCGAATGTTGTTCGGAGTCTCGGATTGGATCCAGGACATCACGAGGAGATCCGGAATTGTACAGAGAATAAGATGCATATATTGGGGATCATTTTCTAAGTTAGGAAATGTTCTGAAGTATTTGTATGGGGATTCTAGAAGGTTTCGGAATGTTCCGGAAGGTTCTAGAAGATTTCTTGGAGTTTGCTTGAAAACCAAGAAGGATCAAGGAATCCTTCTAGGGCAAGGCAAGGAGTAGTGGGCGAGGAGGACTCCTCCCCCCTTCCCAATCCACTGGCCAAGGAGGGAGGGGAGTCCTACTAGGACTCCCCCTCCCATGGCGCCTCCCCCCTTTAAATAGAGGGGTGGAGGCGCCACCCCCTGGCCCCCTTCAATCCTTAAACCCTAGCCGCCTCTCTCCTCCTCCTTCCCTCTGCTCTGGCTTAGGCGAAGCCCTGCAGAATTCTCTACTCCACCACCACCACCACACCGTCGTGCTGCTGGGATTCCGTGGAGAGATCTACTACCTCCGCTGCTCACTGGAATGGGGAGAGGAAGGTCTGCTTCGACTCCCATGCGTGTGACCGGCTGCGGGCTAGCTGGGAGCAGGCGGAAGGATTGTCTACTCGATCTTGAGATCGGCAAGTGATCGACTACATCAACCACGAGATCCGATCTCGTAACGCTTTCGGGTCTACAAGGGTTAGTACAGATCTATCAGATTTTGGCTTTTATCTAGATTAGATCTGAGTTTTGTTCGTTCTTGCGGTAGAATTTTTTTTGTTTTCCATGCTACGAACCCATCAGTGGTATCAGAGCCGTATCTATGCGTAGATCTGTTGCACGAGTAGAACAAAATGGTTTTGTGGGCGTTGGTGCTCGTGCCGTCTTTTGCTTTGTGTACTTTGCATCTTGCGGTATGGTGGGATGAAGCGGCTCGGGCTAACCTTACATGTCATCGCACATGAGACTTGCTCCACGCTTGACGTGTAACTTGCTTTGCACAAGTGGCTTTGCGGGTGTTTGTCTCTCCCACCATAGTATAGATCCAATCTACAATTTGCACTTGATAGCACTTGTATCAACGTTGTGGTTCAGTTTTGTAGGTAAGATCCGTTCTTATTCGAAAGCCCCAAACCACGTAAAACATGCAAAGAAAATTAGAGGCGTCTAACTTGTTTTTGCAGGGGTTTTATGATGTGATATGGCCATCATGTGATTGTGATTATATTTGATGTATGCAATGATCCTTGTTGTAATATGGCAACCGGCAGGAGCCTAATAGTTGTCTTTAATTCTGTTGAGACTTGCGTGTCTATTCATCTTGTAATAGCTTTATTCCAAGTAGTTGTAATAGTTGCTAGTGATGATGGACAACCATGAAGCGGCGCCACTGACCTTGACGCAATACTGGTGATGATGGAGATCATGTCCGTGCTTTGGACATGGAGATCAAAGGCATAAGAAGAAAGGGCCATATCATATCACACTAATTATGAATTGCCTGTGATGTTAATCCTTTATGCATCTTGTATTGCTTAGATCGCGACGGTAGCATTATAAGATGATCCTTCTCACTAAATTTCAAGTAATAAAGTGTTCGTCCTTAGTTGGCACCGTTGCTAAGACTCGTCGTTTCGAAGCATCTCGTGATGATCGGATGTGATAGATTCTACGTGTGCATACAACGGGTGCAAGCCATATTTGCACATGCGGAAACTAAGGTTAATCTTGACGAGCCTAGCATGTATAGACATGGTCTCGGAACACGGAATACCGAAAGGTAGAGCATGAATCATATGAGTGATATGATTAATATGGAGATTGTTCGCCGATGAAACTACATCTTCTCTCATGAAGATCGGACTTGGTGTAGTGGACTTGGTTCGTGTAATCACTAAGACAATGTGAGGGATGTTGTTTTGAGTGGGAGTTCACCTAGTTAATTTAAGAATTAAAATTGAACTCAATTTATCATAAACTTAGTCTAAACTACTTGCAAATTTGTTGTAGATTATGGCGAACCTCTCCATCAATTTCAATGCGTTCCTAGAGAAAGAAAAGCTTAAGAACAATGGAAGCAACTTCACAGACTGGCTCCGTGGTCTGAAGATTGTCCTCAGGGCTGGTCAGATGACCTATGTGCTCGAAGCACCGCTAGGTGACCCACCTGCAGAAGATGCCACCGATGACGTAAAGAATGTTTACGCCACTCAGAAAAATCATTACTCCACAGTTCAGTGTGCCATCCTGTACGGTTTAGAAACGGAGCTCCAGAAGCATTTTGAGCACCATGACCCGTTCGAGATCATTAAGGAGCTCAAGCTCATTTTTGAGACTCACGCGACCGTGGAGAGCTATGAGGCCTCCGAAAAGTTATTTACCTGCAAGATGGAAGAGGCAAGCTCCGTTAGCGAGCACATGCTCACCATGTCTGGGCACGCAAACAAGCTCCAAGAGTTGGGGATAACGATTCCTAATGAGTTAGGGATTCACCGTGTCCTCCAATCACGCCATAGTTATAAGAACTTTGTGATGAACTACAATATGCCTTTGCATGAACAAGGCGTTGCACGAACTATCGTCCATGCTGAAAACTGCTGAAGTGGAGATCAAGAAGGATCACCAAGTGTTGATGGTCAATAAGACCACCAATTTCAAGAAACAGGGCAAGCCTAAGAAAAGGGCAACTTTAAGCGGAATGACAGAAAGCTGCCGCTAAGAAGCCCAAGGCTGGTCCTAAGCACTGAAACTGAATGCTTCTCTCAAGGGTCTTTGGTCCTTTGGAAGCATAAGCGCCCCAAGTACTGGCGGATCTAAGAAACGACAACATCAAGAAGAAGGGTATATTGTATATACATGTTATTGATGTGTATCTTACTAGTAATCGTAGTAGTGCACAGGTATTTGATCTTGGTTGTTGCTCATATTTGTAACTTCGAAGCAGGGCTGCGGAATAAGCGAAGACTAGCGAGAGGCGAGGTGACGATGCTTGGCGTTGGAAATGGCTCCAAGGTTGATGTGATCGCCGTCGTACGCTCCCTCTACATCTACCTTCGGGATTAGTTTTAAATTTAAATAATTGTTATTTGGTGTCTGCGTTAAGCATGAACATTATATCTGGATCTTGTTTATTGCGAGACGGTTACTCTTTTAAGTCTGAGAATAAAGGTTGTTCGATTTATATGAGTAATATCTTTTATGGTAATGCACCTGAGATGAATGGTTTATTCTTATTGAATCTCGATAGTAGTGATACACATGTTCACAACATAGATGCTAAACGAATAAAATTGAATGATAATTCTACATACATGTGGCACTGTCGTCTTGGTCACATTGGAGTGAAGCGTATGAAGAAACTCCATTCTGATGGACTTCTTGAATCACTTGATTTTGAATCACTTGAAAGATGCGAAGCATGTCTAATGGGAAAAATGACTAAGAATCCATTCTCTGGAATAATGGAGCGAGCTACAGACTTATTGGAAATAATACATACCGATGTGTGCGGTCCAATGAGTGTAGCATCGCGTGGTGGATATCGTTATGTTCTCACTTTCACGGATGACTTAAGTAGATATGGGTATGTCTACTTTATGAAACATAAGTCCGAAACTTTCGAGAAGTTTAAGGAATTTCAAGTGAAGTGGAAAATCATCGTAACAAGAAGATTAAGTTTCTGCGTTCTGACCGCGAAGGTGAATATCTAAGTTATGAGTTTGGCATGCATTTAAATAAATGTGGAATACTTTCACAGTTGACACCGCCGGGAACACCACAGCGTAATGGTGTGTCCGAATGTCATAATCGAACTCTCTTAGATATGGTTCGGTCTATGATGTCTCTTACAGATTTACCGCTATCATTTTGGGGCTATGCATTAGAGACAGCCGCATTCACTTTAAATAGGGCACCATCTAAATCCGTTGAAACGACACCGTACGAATTGTGGTTTGGTAAGAAACCTAAGTTGTCGTTCCTTAAAGTTTGGGGTTGCGAAGCGTATGTAAAGAAGTTACAATCTGATAAGCTTGAACCCAAAGCGGAGAAATGCGTCTTCATAGGATACCCTAAAGAAACAATTGGGTATACCTTCTATCATAGATCCGAAGGCAAAGTTTTCATTGCCAAGAATGGATCCTTTCTTGAGAAGGAGTTTCTCTCGAAGGAAGTGACTGGAAGGAAAGTAGAACTCGACGAGGTTATTGAACCTTCTCTCGGAGTTGAGAGTAGCGCAGCACCGGAAGATGTTTTTGTGCCACCTGCACCAATTGGAGAGGAAGCTCATGATGGTGATCATGAAACTTTGAACGAAGTTGCTGCTGAACCTCGCAGGTCAACGAGGGTTCGTACCACTCCTGATTGGTATGACTCTGCCTTGAACGTCATGTTGGTGGACAACACTAATGACCCTGCGACGTATGAAGAAGCTATGGTGAGCCCAGATTCCAACAAATGGCTAGAAGCCATGAAATCCGAGATGGGATCCGTGTACGAAAACCAAGTGTGGACTTTGGTGGACTTACCGGATGGTCGTAAGGTTGTCGAGAACAAATTGATTTTCAAAAGAAAAATAGATGTTGATGGTAATGTTACCGTCTATAAAGCTTGACTTGTCGCGAAAGGGTTCCGACAAATTCAAGGAGTTGACTACGATGAGACTTTCTCACCAGTAGCGAAGCTAAAGTCTATGAGGATTCTGTTAGCAATTGCTGCATATTTCGATTATGAGATTTGGCAGATGGATGTCAAAACGGCATTCCTTAATGGTGACATTGAAGAAGAGTTGTATATGGTACCCCAAGGGTTCTGTCGATCCTAGTGATGCTGACAAGGTATGCAAACTTCAGCGCTCAATTTATGGACTGAAGCAAGCCTCCCGGAGTTGGAATCAACGTTTTGATAAAGTAATCAAAAACTTTGGATTTATACAAACTTATGGAGAAGCTTGTATTTACAAGAAAGTGAGTGGGAGCTCTGTAGCATTCCTAGTACTATATGTAGATGACATATTGTTGATTGGGAATGATATAGAACTTCTTAATAGCGTCAAAACCTATTTGAATAATAGTTTTTCAATGAAGGATCTTGGCAAAGCGGCATATATTCTAGGCATCAAGATTTATAGAGATAGATCAAGACGCCTAATAGCGCTTTCACAAAGTACATACTTAGACAAATTTCTAAAGAAGTTTAGAATGGAAGAGAGCAAGAAAGGGTTCATGCCCATGTTGTTAGGTAAAACCTTGAGTAAGACTCAAAGTCCAGCTACGGCAGAAGATAGAGAGAAGATGAATAATATTCCCTATGCCTCGGCCATAGGTTCTATCATGTATGCCATGCTATGTACAAGACCGGATATAGCATATCTTTCGTTAGTTTGACTAGCGAGATATCAAAGTGATCCGGAATGGAGCACGGACAGTGATCAAGAATATCCTAAAGTACCTAAATAGGACTAAGGATATGGTTCTTTCTTATGGAGGTGATGAACAGCTTGTTGTAAACGGTTACACTGATGCTAGTTGGAACACCGATCCAGATGACTCGAAGTCACAATCTGGATACGTATTTATTTTGAATGGTGCTGCAGTTAGCTGGAGGAGTGCCAAGCAAAGCGTTGTGGCGAAATCTTCAACTGAATCAGAATACATAGCTGCTTCGGAGGCTGCACAAGAAGCCATATGGATGAAGGAGTTCATTACTGAACTTGGCATGGTTCCTAGTGCGTTGGACCTGATGGCCATCTACTGTGACAACATAGGTTCCATAGCTAATGCACAGGAGCCAAGGTCACATAGCAAGTTGAAGCACATCAAGCTACATTTCCATGCTATTCGCGAGTATGTCCGAGATGGTGACATAAAGATTTGCAAAGTACACACTGATCTGAATGTGGCAGATCCGTTGACTAAACCTCTCCCTAAAGCAAAGCATGACCAACACCAGAACGCCATGGGTGTTAGGTATATTACTATGTAATCTAGATTATTGACTCTAGTGCAAGTGGGAGACTGTTGGAGATATGCCCAAGAGGCAATAATAAAAGTGGTTATTATTATATCTTTGTGTTTATGATGAATGTTTACATCCCATGCTATAATTGTATTATAAGGAAACACTAATACATGTGTGTTTTGTAAACATAAAAGAGTCCCTAGTAAGTCTCTTGTTGAACTAGCTTGTTGATTAATAGATGATCATGGTTTCCTGATCATGGACATTGGATGTCATTAATAACAAGGTTATATCATTAGGAGAATGATGTGATGGACACACACCCATAGTAAGCGTAGCATAAGATCAAGTCATTAAGTTCGTATTGCTATAAGCTTTCAAATGCATAGTAACCCAATCCTTCGATCATGAGGTTATGTTAAATCACCATCACCGGATGGGTACTTTGATGACATCAAACACCGCTTCGTAACTGGGTGGTTATAAAGGTGTCATTGGGTATTCTGAAAGTATGTGTTGAAGCGCATGGACCAAGAGTGGGATTTGTCCATCCATATGATGGATAGATATGCTCTGGGCCCTCTCGGTGGAATGTCATCTAGTTAGCTTGCAAGCATGTGACTAGGTCACAAGGGATGACATAACATGGAACGAGTAAAGAGTACTTATCGATGTGAGGTAGAACTAGGTATGGAGATACCGACGATCAAACCTCGGATAAGTAGAATATCGCGTGACAAAGGGAATTGGTTTCGTATGTTAATGGTTCTATCGATCACGAAGTCATCGTTGAGTATGTGGGAGCCATTATGGATCTCTAGATCCCGCTGATGGTTATTGATCGGAGAGGTGTCTTCATCATGTCTGCATATTCACGAACCGTAGGGTGACACACTTAAGGTTCGAAGTTGTTTTAAGTAGATATGGAATGTGCATTAGATACCGAATGTTGTTCGGAGTCTCGGATTGGATCCAGGACATCACGAGGAGATCCGAAATTGTCCGAAGAACAAGATTCATATATTGGGGATCATTTTCTAAGTTAGGAAATGTTCCGAAGTATTTGTATGGGGATTCTAGAAGGTTTCGGAATGTTCCAGAAGGTTCTAGAAGATTTCTTGGAGTTTGCTTGAAAACCAAGAAAGGATCAAGGAATCCTTGTAGGGCAAGACAAGGAGTAGTGGGGGAGGAGGACTCCTCCCCCCTTCCCAATCCGCCGGCCAAGGAGGGAGGGGAGTCCTACTAGGACTCCCCCTCCCATGGCGCCTCCCTCCTTTAAATAGAGGGGTGGAGGCGCCACCCCTGGCCCCCTTCAATCCTCAAACCCTAGCCGCCTCTCTCCTCCTCCTTCCCTCTGCTCTGGCTTAGGCGAAGCCCTGCAGAATTCTCTACTCCACCACCACCACCACATCGTCGTGCTGCTAGGATTCCGTGGAGAGATCTACTACCTCCGTTGCTCGCTAGAACGAGGAGAGGAAGGTCTGCTTCGACTCCGCACGTGTGACCGACTGCGGAACCCCTGCCGGAACGTGGTGCCGGAAGGATCGTCTACTCGATCTTGAGATCGGCAAGTGATCGACCACATCAACCATGAGATCCGATCTCGTAACGCTTTCGGGTCTACAAGGGTTAGTACAGATCTATCTCGTTGCACATGTCTAATAGATTAGATTTTGGCTTTTATCTAGATTAGATCTGGGTTTTGTTCGTTCTTGTGGTAGAATTTTTTTGTTTTCCATGCTACGAACCCATCATTAATATCTTGGAGGATGTCCAGCCCTTCTTTCGGGTCAACACATCACTGCAAGACACTTGTGATACTTCTCTTGTATAACTCGACATTAATGATAGTGTATGCCTTTGCTCTCCTCTACACTTGCCTCGAGAGTATGTCTTCACTTGGCAAAGTTCCATCTTTCAAGTACTCAAATATTGGATGCGCCCATGTTGGTATAGTATGAGCTAGGAAAAGTACTTCGTCAACCTCCATTGCATCAACCGACATAACCTCTATCGAATCAAGATGAACAGTCCTCCGGTTCTACAAGGCAGTCCCCAGGTTTACCGAGGTAGTCCCCAGGTTTGCCGAAGTAGTCCCTGGGTTTGCCGAGGTGTTCCCCTAGTTAATGTCCATTGGGGTAGCTTCTGATCCAGGGTTTGCCGGGATATAGATTGCCTCGGATTCTGGTGAAGGGGTAATAGATGGTTTTCTCAGATGCTCCAAGGCAACTCCTGGCGGGATGGTTGCCGAGATGAGCCCAGTTTAGATAACATGTCGGCTGCATCATTTTCAGCTCTTGGCACATGATGGAATTCACATCCCTCAAAGTAGCCATATATATTTTGGACGTGAAATCTATAAAGCACAATGTTCGCGTTTAACGCATCCCAATGACCAGACACTTGCTGCACCACTAGATCCGAATCACCGAAGCACTGTATCCGACGTATCCCAATATCTTTTGCCACTTTTAGTCCGTGCATGAGTGCTTCATACTCGGCCACATTGTTTGATGCTCTAAAGTAGATCTGTAGGACATATCTCAGCTGGTCTTTCTTGGGCGAGGTAAGGACTACCTCATACCTTCGATCCAGATTACGGATGTAGTATAGCTCTTTTTCCCTAGTAGACCTAGGTTTATCGAATCCTCGGGAAGTAGAAAGCATAGTGAAGTTACTTTAACAGGCCTTCGAGAGTTTTAGAATTCTTTTTGTGTTTTACTGGACCAACATTTTGCTGTCATTTGTTGTTGTCGATGATGGAGAGAGAGGGCCTAGGGCTTTCGGTTTCACCTGTAGTTGTCAAAGCATCTTATGGGAATAAAAGATGATAATAAAGTATGCATGTAATTGTTAGAGCAAGATAATTATATGTGGACAGTGCATCCATAATTGTTATTGCCTCCGCAACTGCTTATAGCAATAACCTACTAGTCTCATCCATAGAAGAAAGAGAACTAATGATATGCATAGTGATGTCACCGTTAATTCCAAGTAAATCCCTCACATACAGCCGTACTAGCCCTTTTGTCACTAGGGTTCCCAACCTGCAGATTAGTCATTACTCATAATCCCTATACCTGGCTCAATCCTCCGGGTCTTGGGTACGTGACAACTCCTTGGATTGAGGCAAGAGAGGATACAATAATCATCATGTCGTACAAACTAATACATGATCCCATCTATGATAAATAACATGCATAAAAGCTACATGGCTAGGCCAAAGTCCTTAGCCCAAAGAGAATTACTCACACATAGAGATGAAATCAACAATCATAAACATTGTAATGGGAATCATAAGATTGATAGCAAATAGTCTTACAATGTTGCTGATGTCTATGCACTTATATTCTTGTAGACAGTTGTTGGGCCTCCAAGTGCAGAGGTTTGTAGAACAGCAGCAAGTTTCCCTTAAGTGGATTACCCAAGGTTTATCGAACTCAGGGAGGAAGTGGTCAAAGGTATCCCTCTCAAGCAACATTGCAATCAAGATACAAGAAGTCTCTTGTGTCCCCAACACACCCAATACACTTGTCAGGTGTATAGGTGCACTAGTTCGGCGAAGAGATAGTGAAATACACGTGGTATGGATAATTATAAGTGGTAACAGTGCCAGAAAATAGCTTTGATGGCGCGTGGTTGACGGGTTGGAAGAGACTAAAGGAAATCTGAAATAAAGATGGAAGCAAGCAAACATGTAACAGATCTAGTTGCAAACGGTGTTTCAATGCTTAGAAACAAGGCCTAGGGATCATACTTTCACTAGTGAATACTCTCATATAAATATCTTCTCTTTATGATACTACTCTGAACTACTCTCCGGTTGGACACTCTAATCCATGGTAGGGCTATAACAGCACACCTAAAAGTTTGCTTTCCCCATCTAGATAACCCCACACTGTCGCCTTGAGCACTAGATGGTTCCAACAAACACCACAGTTTCATAGAGGCATCCAACTCCAAATATATCTCATAACAAGTATTTGTAATCTCTAGCCTAAGTGCCACCATGGTGTGCACGCTGTCACTTTCACACATATGGGGAGAGCAGAGATATATTAAAGCACTTGAGTAGCAAGGTAGATCTACTTGATTACAAAGCTCATGATCACAATATGATCATGCATAGAGAGAGAGAGATGAACACACGGCTACCGGTAGAACCCTTAGCCTCGAGGAAGATCTACTCCCTCGTCATCATGGGAATCAACAACAACGATGGAGATGGTGGTGGAGATCGATGGAGATGGCTCCGGGGGCAATTCCCTGTCCCGGCAGGGTGCCGGAATAGAGACTTTCTGTCCCCCGAATCTCCCCTTCGGTGGCGGCGGCGGTGCGGAACTTTTCGTGGCTGGAGGCTCGATTCTTTAGGGTTCTCTCATCGGGAGGCTTCTTATAGGCGAAGGGGCGATGTTAGAGGGTGGACCAGGGGCCCACACCACCTGGTGGCACGTCCAGGGGGACCCGCGCCACCCTATGGTGTGGCCAGCCCCTGGCCCCTCTCCGTCTCGTCCTCTGGCTCCGTGAGTCTTCCGGTAAAATATCGACTTTGGATTTTGTCCGGTCCAATTATGAGAATATTCTATTTCTGGCTTTTCTGGAACCAAAAACAGAAGAAAACAGGTAACTGGCACTATGGCATCTTGTTAATAGGTTAGTTCCAGAAAATGTGTAAAAGAACTCCAAAGTGTGGACAAAAGATAAGAAAGTAGATATAAAACAAGCATGGAACATCAAAAATTATAGATATGTTTGCAACATATCAGTCGCCAATTGAAGATGAGATCTACTATTACAAGTGGTGGAATATGGCTATGGTGGTGTGATTTCTACGCACTTCTATTCTTGTAGACAGTTGTTGGGCCTCCAAGTGTAGAGGTTTGTAGAACAGCAGCAAGTTTTCCCTTAAGTGGATCACCCAAGGTTTATCGAACTCACGGGGGAAGTGGTCAAAGGTATCCCCTCTCAAGCAACCCTGCAATCAAGATATAAGAAGTCTCTTGTGTCCCCAACACACCCAATACACTTGTTAGGTGTATAGGTGCACTAGTTCGGCGAAGAGATAGTGAAATACAAGTGGTATAGATAATTATAAGTGGTAACAGTGCTAGAAAATAGCTTGCTGGCATGTGGTTGACGTGGGAAAAGACTAAAGGCAAACTGAAATAAAGAAGGAAGCAAGCAAACATGTAACAGATCTAGTTGCAAATGGTGTTTCAATGGTTAGAAACAAGGCCTAGGGATCATACTTTCACTAGTGAACACTCTCATATAAATATCTTCTCTTTATGATACTACTCTTAACTACTCTCCGGTTGGACACTCTAATCGATGGTAGGGCTATAATAGCACACCTCAAAGTAAGCCTTTCCCATCTAGATAACCCCACACTGTCACCTTGAGATCTAGATGGTTCCAACAAACACCACAATTTCATAAAGACATCCAACTCCAAATATAACTCATAACAAGTATTTGTAATCTCTAGCCTAAGTGCCACCATGGTGTGCACACTGTCAACTTCACACACATGGGGAGAGCAGAGATCTATTAAAGCACTTGAGTAGCAAGGTAGATCTATAGACTACAAGCTCATGATCTTAATAAGATCATGCATAGAGAGAGAGATGAACACATAGCTACCAGTAGAACCCTTAGCCTTGAGAGAGAACTGCTCCCTCCTCATCATGGGAATCAGCAATGGTGATGGAGATGGTGGTGGAGATCGATGGAGATGGCTCCGGGGGCACTTCCCCGTCCCGGCAGAGTGCCGGAACAGAGACTTTCTGTCCCCCGAATCTCCCCTTCGGTGGCGGCGGTGCTGCGGAACTATTCGTGGATTTCTGATTGATGATCTAGGGTTTTTGCCTCGGGAGAGATATATAGGCGCAAGAGGCAAGGTCGGTGGCCAGCCAGGGGCCCACACCATGCCCTGGCGCGACCTGGGCTGGCCCGTGCCAAGGAGGGTGTGGCCACCCTGTGGCCCCTCTCCGACTCTCCTTCTGGCTCCGTGAGTCTTCCGGGAAAATAGTAACTTTGGATTTTGTCCCGTCCAATTCCGAGAATATTCATTTTATGACTTCCTAGAACCAAAAACAGCAGAAAACAGGCAACTGGCACTATGGCATCTTGTTAATAGGTTAGTCCAAGAAATCATATGAAAAGTACTCCAAAGTTGGAACAAAACACAAGAAAGTAGATAAAACCAAGCATGGAACATCAAAAACTATAGATACATTTGCAATGTATCAACATCCCCAAGCTTAACTCATGCTCGTCCTCAAGTAGGTAAGTGATAAAAAGAAAGAATAATTTTTGAGGTGACATGCACCATCATAAACTTGATCAAAGTATTTGTAAAACATTGATAGCTGGGATCATAGTACTTCAATCATAACATGAAAGATAAATTTCTAACAATAAGACAAAGCAACTATGTTGCAACATGAAAAGGCATAAACAAAAGATTCATGAATAACAATGTTTTGCAAGACATTTATTTGTTTCACATAAAGAAAACATAGCATAGTAGCATTCAGCTTGTCCCTCATAGAGTAGCAAACATAAATGCATAGGACACCTTCAAAGTTTATAAGAGTGACTAGATACAAATAGTTTAAAACAAGCAATATCAAGGTATGCATCAATCAACAAGTCTTGGGACAATGCACATAGAACTAAGAATGGCCACTATGCTCTCAAAGTAGGTGCATAAAGATAGAAGGTGGAGACTCAACAAAATGGTGGAAGAAAGGCCTTCATAGAAGGAAGCAGAGATTCAAGTTTCATAAAGAGCTTCCAAAAATTATGGTACTTATAGCTTTCAGCTCTCATTGCCCCTATCATAAGAATCTTGAAGTGATTAAGGTTAAAGTGAACAAACTATGGTGTTCATGCTTGACGAAGTATAAGTTAGGAATCTCATGTCCCTTGAATACGAGGGCCGCTCCTCATGCTACTCAAGTTTAGTCACCGGTAAGTTCTTGTCATCGTAAGTACATGTGTATCATAGAGAACCGCCAACGGGGTAACCCTTGCCCGATGATACGGAAGAATCCCCATATCAAAATGACAAGGCAAGCAAACAACAAGCATCTCAGCAATCTTCTTATTTACCATGGGAATATGGTGCTTTTTTCTCTCTTTCCTCTTTTCGTAATCTCTTTTTTTTCCTATTTTTTTCTCAACATAGGACTCTTTTTTTATAAGAAGGATGCTTCATAGACAGCTCATTATGGTTACGCTGCAGGTTTCCACCATGTCAGCATGGATTAGACCAGCGGCCCAGGCGTTTCTCTAATACATATACATAACTCCATGGACTTACAAGCTCCCCTTTCATTTCACACCGACGACATCCATAGACAAAAGAGCATGATATCAACTAGGTACAAAGTACCCATGCAATGTTGAAAGCGTTCCCCATGACAGCATGACTCTACTAATCCCCAACAAATAAGTGCAAGCATATACAACATAGACGACACAATGGTTCAAGTTTATTAAGGGCAAAAAAAGTAAAGTGTGCCATCAAGTTCGTGAGAGCTTTAATCACTAGTTTTCTCATAACAAGTTTAATTTGGAAGGTAAACAAAAACATGAATATACTTGGAATAGCATATGCTAATAGGTAGGTATGGTGGACTCTTTGGAATAACTTGGTTTTAGGAGTTGGATGCATGAGTGGGACTCACACTTGGTTACAGAGGCTAGCAAAAGACTGGGAGCGACAAACTAAGAGATCAATAATGGCCATAATCATGTAGAGCGACAATACATCATTGATCAAAGCATAAAGTGATACTACAAGTTGAAAACTAAAGGATCATAAAGGCTATGGTGACTTGAGATAGTCATAACATGGTGTGAGCATGCGCCAAGTCAACCCAAATAAAGCATCAAAGGAGAATACCACTATACTATGCTTTAATATGCTAAAACAACGCATGATTCATCCAAGGCACATTAAGCAATCTCAGTTGTTTATAACAAGTCATTCTACAGCAAATAATACTAAGCATAAAGCCAAAACAATATCAAGCATGGCATGACAAAGCATAGGCCATAGTAAAAAACAAGCTCTTTTTACCACATAAGTATGAACTTTCCTACTCTTTTCCAATCCAAACCAAACTATTTGAAAACCAATGTAAGAAAGAGGGGGTCCAACCAATTTATTCAGCAAACCAAGAAAACAAAGCAAACGAAAAACCAAAACGAAAATGAAAAAGAAGACGCTCCAAGAACAACACAACTGTGCATGAAACAATAAAAATGAAGTGTTTGGAAGAAACCTGAGATTTTTATTGATGAAGAAGGGGATGCCTTGGGCATCCCCAAGCTTTGACGCTTGTAATTCTTGGATATTTCTTGGGGTGACACACGTGGCATCCCCAATCTTGAGCTTTAGTCCATTCTTATCTCATTACTCATTCCTTCCATGCACCTGGAATTTTTCCTTCATACAAAACTTCACACAATCTTTATTAGCAACATTAGTGCACTCATGATAATAGGTCTTTAGGTTCAGTTCTAACACCAATAAAACTTCCATTAAAATACAAGCTACTTTAGCACTTCCCTAAAAAAGCTCAATTCCCCAAATGAACTCAAAAAGGAACCAACAAGAAGCAAATGCAGAAAATGGCAGAAATCTGTCAAAACAGACCAGCAGGTAAAGACGAATTTTTTCGAAGACCTTCTGTTGCTCAAATCTAAAAGTGTTGAACTAACGAAAGTTATATAACAACCTGGGGCAGAAGCACAAAAATACATGCCTCAAAAGGACGTACAGATATTTTACACGAATTTTTATTGTGTAGCATAGAAATCTGTTTCAGGAGAGCAACTTTCCCAATCATTACTTCTCTCTCATTAGAGGTTACTCTTGGCACAAAAAGCAAAAAAAAGGATAAGGAGCGGTTATTACTGAAGTAATAACTTCCAAGACTCATCTAAAACTTTTGGGTTATCTCCCAATAAGTACTTTTCTTTAACGCCTTTAAGTTAGGCATGATAGTTTGAGAAGATGCTCACATAAGAAATATGAATTGAAGTAAAAGAGAGCATCAAGACGCAAATTCAAAGCACATTTAAGTCTAACCCACTTCCTATGCATAGGAATCTTGTAAATAAACAAGTCATGAAAGCACAAAGCAACAAGCATAGTAAAGCAAAACAAGTGCAACTTCAAGACTTTCAACATAAAGAGGGGAAACTTAATATTATTGAGATGCATAAAACCATGTTTCCCTCTCTCATAATAACTTTCAGTAGCATCATGAATGAAATTAACAATATAACTATCACATGAAACATTCTTATCATGAGCCACATGCATAAAAGAATTAATACTCCCCACATAAACATAGTCATTCTTATTAATTGTAGTCGGAGCAAATTCAACAAAATAGCTATCATTATTATTCTCATCACCATAATCATCAAATATAGGAGGCATATTGTAATCATTAATTTTCTCCTCAATAGTAGGTGGACTGAAAATATCATATTCATCATTGTAATCATCATATATTGGAGGTTTGGTATCATCATAAGCAATAGAATAGCTATCTTCCAAAGCTAGGGAACTAAAAAGATCATTTTCATAAAAACTAGCTTCCCCAAGCTTATACTTTTCCATAGCATTAGCAATAATGGTGTTCAAAGAATTAATACTAATGGCATTGCTATTAGCACGCAAATAAAGTTCCATAGGTTTTTAAATTTTCTCTTCAAACACTTCATGTCCTAACTCAAGATAAATACTATAAAGCTCTCTAATTTTGTTGTTGTTTTACATTAAGCCTAACTAGTGAAAACACGAAACAAAAAGACAAAATTGCAGAATCTAAAAGAAATAACTTCGAGCAACACCGGAGGATGTGATTACCTTTTACCTTACCTCCCCGGCAATGGCGCCAGAAAATAGGCGTTTGCCGTGGGAGGTTCTTCTTCTTTCATCCTCCGGTGTGAATACCTTTTACCTTACCTCCCCGGCAACAGTGCCAGAAAATAGCTTGATGTCTACGCACTTCTATTCTTGTAGACAGTAGTTGGGCCTCCAAGTGTAGAGGTTTGTAGAATAGCGGCAAGTTTTCCCTTAAGTGGATCACCCAAGGTTTATCGAACTCAGGGAGGAAGTGGTCAAAGGTATCCCCTCTCAAGCAACCCTGCAATCAAGATACAAGAAGTCTCTTGTGTCCCCAACACACCCAATACACTTGTCAGGTGTATAGGTGCACTAGTTCAGCAAAGAGATAGTGAAATACAAGTGATATAGATAATTATAAGTGGTAATGGTGCCAGAAAATAGCTTGCTGGCGTGTGGTTGACGTGGGAAAAGACTAAAGGCAAACTGAAATAAAGAAGGAATCAAGCAAACATGTAACAGATCTAGTTGCAAACGGTGTTTCAATGTTTAGAAACAAGGCCTAGGGATCATACTTTCACTAGTGAACACTCTCATATAAATATCTTCTCTTTATGATACTACTCTTAACTACTCTCCGATTAGACAATCTAATCGATGGTAGGGCTATAACAGCACACCTCAAAGTAAGCCTTTCCCATCTAGATAACCCCACACTGTCACCTTGAGCTCTAGATGGTTCCAACAAACACCAAAATTTTATAAAGACATCTAACTCCAAATATAACTCATAACAAGTATTTGTAATCTCTAGCCTAAGTGCCACCATGGTGTGCACACTGTCAACTTCACACACATGGGGAGAGTAGAGATCTATTAAAGCACTTGAGTAGCAAGGTAGATCTATAGATTACAAGCTCATGATCTCAATAAGATCATGCATAGAGAGAGAGATGAACACATAGCTACCGGTAGAACCCTTAGCCTTGAGAGAGAACTACTCCCTCCTCATCATGGGAATCAGCAATGGTGATGGAGATGGTGGTGGAGATCGATGGAGATGGCTCCGGGGGCACTAACCCGTCCCCGGAGTGCTTGGAACAGATTCTGTCCCCTCGAATCTCCCCTTCGATTGGCGGCTGTAGAACTTTTCGTGGATTTCTGATTGATGATCTAGGGTTTTTGCCTCGGGGGAGATATATACGCGAAAGAGGCAAGGTCGATGGCTGGCTAGGGGGCCCACACCATGCCCTAGCGTGGCCTAGGCTGGCCCGTGCCAAGGGGGGTGTCCACCCTATGGCCCCTCTCCGACTCTCCTTCTGGCTCCATGAGTGTTCCAGGAAAATAGTAACTTTGGCTTTTGTCCTGTCCAATTCCGAGAATATTCATTTTCTGACTTCCTGGAACCAAAAATAGCAGAAAATAGGCAACTGGCACTGTGGCATCTTGTTAATAGGTTAGTCCAAGAAATCATATGAAAAGTACTCCAAAGTTGGAACAAAACACAAGAAAGTAGATAAAGCCAAGCATGGAACATCAAAAATTATAGATACATTTGCAATGTATCATGGTGGAGAAGGGTTTGGAGATTAGATCTAAGTCTATTCCTCCGGTGGCTCTTCGGTGTTGTGGATGGAGTTCTGGGGGCAAGAGTGGAGCTCGTTTCTCATCGCCCGAGGCCTCTTTATATAGGGGTCCCTTCACGAAAGTTATTCTATTTGACCTCTCAGGGTCGATGGCAACTATACGACCAGAACTATATGGCCGGAATTTTATTCCCGCTGTATAGTTGGTCGTTAAAGCATATGTTTCTACTTCACGACCCCTGGTTTCTTCGGGTTGTTGGAAATCTTGTATCTTTGACTTTAATGTTGTGATTCCCATCATCAAACATCATTATCTGTGTGGGGAAAAATAGAAAGAAAGGATTGCATACCCCTTTGATCATTAAGCATTAGTGGCAGGGTTTAGAGAGATATTTCATCAAAAATATGAATAATATCCAGTTTAAATGTGGACGTAGATAGCTATATTTCATAGCCATCAACCTCCCCAAGCTTAAACTTGATCGTCCTCGAGCAAGAAAACCAAAATCAAAAAGGAACTCAACATTTAAACTGAAATAACGAGATGATGATCTTACTCATGATTGGTAGTCTCATGTTTCCTCCACTTTATAAATCTGAAAAACCTCAACATAGATAGAGTAATGTCAAGCATATCATACGGGCTTTTATGCATCCTTATAGCGGAGCAAAATTATTGTTAACATGGATGATTCAAATGAGTAAACCTTATTCCATGTCATGTAATCAACTCATAGGCTTGCCTTTGAACAATAAAGTATAATCATGTAAAACTGAGAGTGTGAGAGTTTGTCATAAAAAACATATACACTAGAGTATCTCAATTCTCCCACATCAATAAATCAAGACTTTTCAAGCAGTACTTTTCTATTCATTGTCCTTCAAGAATTTCAGTTCTTAAGTAATTGAGAGCATGCCAAAGATTTTAATTAGTTTAACGGGCTATGATGGACACTCGTGGCATTACCAAGGTTTTTGTTCTTTTTGCACAATGATTACTCATAACAGCCAGAGGAGTGATTCCATCTTGAACACAACTACCCGGGAATGCCAAGAATCTTACCCATTATAGCATTGCTGCTACATATGTTTAATCAACTCATAGCCGAAATCTAGGAGTTTCCTCCATGAAGATCGTTCGTAGGCTAGCAGAGTTGTTCGCATCCCATGAAGTTAGACACTCAAAAAGCTATATCAATCTTATGATTCACAAGTCAAACTTTGGCATGCTCACAAAAACCGCTAAACATTAATTCAATCGAACAAATCCTTTTAAAGAGAGCTATCAAGTCAATCATTATTTTCTGTGGTGTTGAGAGTCTCTAGAAATAAGCTTTCAAGACTAAACACTACAACACCCAAGCCTTCAATTGTGAGACTTTTTCTTATTACAATTGTTTAGCAAATTTTTAGGCAAAACTTGGTTAACTACAAGAGGTGGAACAAAATGTACCCAACTAAATACCCATGCAAACAAATTTTTACTACAATATAAAGACTCACTCCACCAATATAACATCTTATCATTTACTACTAACCAGTATGGGTTTCTCAAACTTCAAAAGTGGGGAGTCTTAAGGCATACCTCTCATGATTGGTTTCACTTCTCTCTTCCCTTTTGATTTTCTTCTTGGAAACTCAAAGTCGATCACTCTCCTGCAAATATGTGAAAGCCACAAGGAGAATAGAAAATAAGGAAGAGGGAAAATAAAGATAAATGGAAAAATATTTTTGTTCTTTTAAGAGAGGGAATTAAAGAATAGAAAATTAGCGTCAAAGTTTGGCTAGAAAATCTCGAAAACAAATAAAAGTAACTAAAGATAAAGTGTTGGGGAAACCAACACGAGTGCTCATAAACTCGAATTAAAAACATAACCTCAAAATAAATAAAAACAAATGAATGCCAAATAAAGATAATGAGGAAACTTCCCCAAGCTTAGGATTTTGCAAGCCCTTCAAATCATTGTGGTGGTGGGAAAAAGTTGTAACTCCAGTTCGCAAATTGAGTTGATAAATTACTAGTTGTTTCTCGGAGGTTCAAGGAGAGGTTTTGCGTTCTCTCCACAATTCCTCCAAGTTCTTGGAAGTCTTGGTATGTAGCGAACCGGGTTGGTGTCTGCTCCTGTTCTTGGTCCTCATCCTCATTCGGAATCTCCTCGAGTTGGTGTTGCTCAACCTGTAAGTCATATATCAAACGTCCTTTCTCGATAGAGAAAAGACCATTAGGCAAAGGAGCGGGATAGAGATGCCCAGCTCCAACAATATGCAAGTAATAAACACCACCTCTCCTAGTGAGCATTCCACAAGCTTTTAAAGTAAAGAAACCAACACGTCGCTCACCTAGCACTAGTTGCAACTCACCTAGGTCGATGCCTAGGGTAATGGCAAGCACAGTGATGACGCCTCCACCTGTGATTGGTTCTTGGCTTTGGGAGGATTGGTACTCCAGGTAGCACACAAGAATTGCGCCCAAGTTGAGTGACAAGTCGGTGTTGTTGAAAGCAGCTTTTGCAAGGACTAAGATTTCCTCCTCATTGAGTCTCATGAACTCATTTCGTGCCTACAAAATGTTAGCAATAACATAGAACAAAAAGTGAATTGCAGGATGTGAATATTCTTCCCCTTGCTTACTCTAGAAGTGAAACTCATTCCATTATAATATTGTTCCGAGGAAGGGTCTAAGCCAGTAAATGATGTGTGTAAGTCATTAGCATTATTGCTTGGAAAATTAAAACATGCACCATTCATCTAGTGATAAAGCATAATTGTTGTTCATAAGTCAGAAAGAAATCATGTACTCTCCATGCCATGCTTTAATGGTGCTTTGCAAAGAACTTAGTAATTCTAGAGTTAAACCAGCGATAAGTAGGCATATCATTGAATACAAAATTTGCAGGCCAACCCTATTGCAAAGTAAATTGAAGTCATTAGAAATACCGAGTTTATTCAATATAATGGGGCAAGCCCACTTGGTTGCCTTCACTTCTCGGTTCTTGATCCTGTTGAAGCGATCACGTTGGAGCTCATCCCTGAACCGTATCCCCATGCGTTCTTGAGCGGCAGCCCGAGAAGCGCTAGCGGTGGCACGAGCACGAGTTGGCTCCTTGTGTTCATCATCTAAAATAACAAGGAAATACAAAAATAAAACTTTTTGATCCAACAATAATAAGCATAACATACTCCTCATCATAGCACACTAAAGAATCCCCTCAAAATAATAATCTAGGCAAGAGAATCATGTCAATTAGTTCATAGTAGGTCTCACCCTAGATTGATAATGACAACAGATCAAAGATGAATTTGCAAAAAGTAATTGGAGGATCGGAGGAGAAACATACCGTAGATCACTTGTGTGGGAGGAAATCGAACGAAATTGAGTAGAGATGAAGATCTCTTGAGGTTTTGAGAGAGTTTGGAGGTAGAAGAGAGAAAAAGGATTGAAGTTTTGGGGTTGGAGGTACCTCCCGTGGCAATTTTGTGGTCGGACGCAACTATAAGACCAAACTATACGACTGGAACAATTTGTTCCTGCCGTATAGTTGGTCTGCTATCAAAAAGTTAGGGTTTCCACCTAGCGGCACAACTATACGGCCTGAATTTATCCCCACCATATAGTTGGTCGTCAAACTTTATGTACCTGGAAAAGAAATTTTACAAAGGCACCGATATCTATACGACCGGAACTATACAGCCAGAATTTTTATTCCCGCCGTATAGTTGGTCGTTAAACCTTCAGTACTTAAGAAAGACAAATTGTCGATGGTAAAGATATCTATACGACCGGAACTATATGACCAGAATTTTTATTCCCGCCGTATAGTTGGTCGTTAAACCTTCTGTAGTCATTAAAAAAGTTCTGTTTCTTTGAGAATTATTTCTTATCCTGAAACTTAGTGAAACACCATGTTTTTGACAAAAAAATGATAGTAAAAATTATCGACCAACATCAGCATGTATAAAGCATGATTTTTAGTACTACCGATCTTCTTCTCCTCAACTGGATCTTTCTAGCACTCTTTAAACATAAAACTTAAACTAAAACAAAAAAACTTTTACTCAAACCTTTATTTCACATGGGTTGGCTCCCATGAAGCGCTCTTTTATGGTCAATAGCTTTACCTTGATGTTGCTCACTTAGGCCAGATGAGTGGAACACCCACTCCAAAATAGTTGGCCTTCAAAGTGATGGCCTCCTTTTCATCATGCTTTGCTTTCTTCTTCTCGAGAAAATGAATAATAAAAGGATCCCACGAAGGCAATTGAAGCTTCACGTTCCCTTCATGTAGATTAATCAAAGCCTTAATAATCCTTAAGAATGGTCGGCCTAATATAATAGGAGCAGTAGCATCTTCAAGCATGTCAACAATAACAAAATCAATAAGAGCAGGACAGCCTTTAATGTATACTAAAGTATTTTATTTAATCCCTACAGCTTGTTTGTAGGTAGAATCTGCTATATGTAATTTTAACTCGATGATTTCAAAGGAGCCAAGATTTAACTTATTAAAAATACTTTTTGGAATTGTTGAAACGCTTGCACCTAGATCACAAAGTGCAGCTATCTCATTAGTCCCAATTTTAATCTTAATAGTAGGCTCAAATATATCATCAAGCTTTATAGGTAATTTTTCAGCAATTTTACCTTTATTGCTACTTGATTAACGAAGTGTTGATACATAGCTTCCTCATTTCCTTCACTTACCAGAATCTTGATATTGATCCTTTTTACAAGATCTTTAATGGTGTAATTTGGTGAAGGAGTATTACCATAATCAAGTTCTTGAGGCTCCTCCCTTTGGATTCTTATCATCTTGAGGTCTTCAACAGGATTAGACTCAGCTTTACCTGCAAATTTAGCTAGAATGAGTGTTTGACTCTCAGTTATATTACCTAGCTGTGCCTCAACAATCCTTGTTCTTTCTTGGAGGGCCTACAAATCATTCCTCAAACTTACAGCTTGGTTAGATAATTTACCAAGCACATCATCATGGTTCTCCGTTATTTTAACAAGTATATTGGTTTGCTCATTTTGTGAGTCTATAAAGGACTTAAGTGTTTCTTGGAGACTACCATTACTTGTCCCCATATTATTATTAGAGTTACCTGCAGGACTAGAATAGTGTTTCTAAAAATTAGGATTATATTTCTTCTTTCAAGCAGGGTTATAATCATTACGAGATATGAAGTCTATTTCTTCAATATTTGATTTTGGGATAGCTCTTACCTGGTTCTCCTTACCTTTTATGGCTAATATGAGTTCATCCAGCTTAGCATTGAGTTCTTCATTTTATTATGGTGAGACGGAGTTCACCTTCTTCGTGTTTGATCTATCCACATGCCACTGGGCATGGTTGTCTTACATATTGTCTAGCAGCTGCTTTACTTCGACAATATGTTTGCCCATAAATGTTCCTCCAGCTGCATTATCAAGCATAGACTTAGACACATGTTTAAGAGCATTATAAAATAAATGGAGAATTAACCAATCTTCCATCCCATGATTGGGACAGTTTCTCATGCATTCTTTCATTCTCTCCCATGCAAGCGCTAGTGGCTCACAATCTTCCTGTCTAAAACCAGTAATATTAGATCTTAGTTGCATATTTCAGTGAAAGTATTCATAATCAGCAGCAGCAATTGATTCATATTTCAGTTGCATACTTTAGTGCAAGTGCATCATATCACATATTTCAATGAAAGTATACAAGTGCATACATGCGTCCTCAACAGCAGAGCCTCCAAATTGATTCTGTTGAACCAAACTTAAATAATGGGGCTTAATTTCATAATCATTAGCAACAATTGCTGGCTGAGTAATAGGAGTATGCAAATAATCATTGTTGGGAGTTGCAAACTCCCCAAGCTTATTTTCATCCATATTTCCTATGTTTTTGGGTTTTCTTAAACAAAGACTTATGATAGTAAAAACAAGAAATTAAAGACTAACTATTTTTTTTGGTTTTTCAAATAAAGACTGAAAGCAAACTAACAAAATTAAAAACAAGAATTAAAACTAGCAAGGTTGCTACTAACCTCACCAGGGTAGCTATTGCTTCCCCGGCAATGGCGCCAGAAAAAGGATTGATACCTTCAATCCGGATTACAGATGTAGTATAGCTCTTTTTACCTAGTAGACCTAGGTTTATCGAATCCTCGGGAAGCAGAAAGCATAGTGAAGTTACTTTAATGGACCTTCTGGAGTTTTAGAATTCTTTTTGTGTTTTACCGGACCAAGAGTTTCCTGTCTTTTGTTGCTGTCGATGATGGAGAGAGAGGGCATAGGGCTTTCAATTTCACCCTGTGGCTATGCAAAAGATCTGATGGGAATAAAAGATGATAATAAAGTATGCATATAATTGTTAGAGAAATATAATTATATGTGGGCAGTGCATCCATAATTGCTATTGCCTCCGCAACTGCTTATAGCAATAACCTACTAGTCTCATCCATAGAAGAAAGAGAACTAATGATATGCATAGTGATGTCACCGTTAATTCCAAGTAAATCCCTCACATATAGGTACTACCCCTTCTGTCACTGGGGTTCCCAACCTGCAGATTAGTCATTACTCATACTCCCTATACCTGGCTCAATCCTCGGGTATTGGGTACCTGACAAGTGGCTTGGACTAAGGCAAGAGAGGATACAATAATCATCATGTCATACAAACTAATACATGATCCCATCTATGATAACTAACATGCACAAAAGCTACATGGCTAGGCCGAAGCCCTTAGCCCAAAGAGAATTACTCACACATAGAGATGAAATCAACAATCATAAACATTATAATGGAAATCATGAGATTGATAGCAAATAGTCTTACAATGTCGCCAATCGAAAATGAGATCTACTATTACAAGTGGTGGAATATGGCTATGGTGGTGGAGAAGGGTTTGGAGATTAGATCTAAGTCTATTCCTCTGGCGGCTCTTCGGTGTTGTGGATGGAGTTCTAGGGGCGAGAGAGGAGCTCGTTTCTCGTTGCCCGAGGCCTCTTTATATAGGGGTACCTTCATGAAAGTTGTTCTGTTTGACCTAGCAGTGTTGATGGCAACTATACGACTGAAACTATATGGCCGGAATTTTATTCCCATTGTATAGTTGGTCGTTAAAGCATCTGTTTCCACTTCACGACCCCTAGTTTCTTCGGGTTAATGGAAATCTCGTATCTTTGACTTTAATGTTGTGATTCCCATCATCAAACGTCATTATCTGCATAGGGAAAAATAGAAAGAAAGGATTGCATACCCCTTTGATCATTAGGCATTAGTGGTAGGGTTTAGAGAGATATTTCATCAAAAATATGAACAATATCCAATTTAAATGTGGACGTAGATGGCTATATTTTACAGCCATCACTACCCCGATACCCCTAATCCGTCCTTCAACTTGGATCCATCAAAGTGCATCCTCCAGTAATTTGAGTCCGGCAAGGGTGGTTCATATTGCATTTCTGCCCAATCCACGAAAAAGTTGGCCATAGCCTGAGACTTGATTGCGTCCCTTCTATCATATTGTGGAGCATAAGGGGCTAACTCAATTGCCCTTTGGCTATCCGGCCACTTGCATCTTTGTTGCTCATTATCTCAGATATAGGCGCTTCACATATCACCTTCACCAGGTGTTCTTCAAAATAATGCTTAAGCTTCTTGGCCGCCATATATACGCCATACACCATCTTCTGATAATGAGGATAGTTCTTCTTTGAAGTGGATAATACCTCGCTTTGGTAGTATACTGGCCTCTGCACTGACTTACCCTCCTTGTTACGCTCCACCACTATATATCACATCACTTATGACTCGGTTGGTCGCTGCTATACAGAGCAACATCGGCTCTTTGGATAATGGCGAAGCTAACACAGGTGCAGAGGCTAGCATCTTTTTGAGCTCATGAAATGCGCTATCTGCTCGTGGTGTCCATGTGAACTTATCCGACTTTTTCATTAGCTGATAGAGTGGCAACGCCTTTTCTCCCAGCCGACATACAAACCGACTTAAGGATACCAGGCAACCAGTGAACTTCTAAACATCATTAAGACACTTATGTAGCTCCATTCGCTCAATAGCCCGGATTTTACTTGGGTTTGCTTCGATACCTCGGCTAGACACGAGGAAACCGAGTAATTTTCCGACCGGGAGACCAAAGATGCATTTCTCCAGGTTAAGCTTCATGTAGAACCTCCTTAAGTTCGTGAATGTCTATCGGATATCATCTAGGAGTGTTTTACTTTACTTAGTTTTTATTACAACATCGTCGACATATACTTGGACATTTTTGCCAATTTTGATCATGCAAACATTTTTGCATACACCTCTGATACGTTGCTCCTTTATCACGTAAGCCAAATGGCATGGTGCGATAGCAATAAGACCCATACGGGGTAATGAAAGCAGTCTTTATTTGATCATTGATAGCTCCAAATTTCATCACTTTTTACCATTGGTTTTCCTCTTGTTTATTGCCGGATTTCCCTGAAGATTACCCTTTTCACTAATGTTAATGTCGAAATTAGCGAATCATTGGTTTCTTGTGATGGTTTTCAGGCAATCAACATTTATTGAAGATCTAATAGCATTTATGGGCTAATTACACCAGAATAAGCAAATCCCCAATTGGAGCCACTTTCATTGGAGGCGTTAGCATGCATAACAACCACTGGTACGGTCGGGGTGCGCCCGTACCGTCCGCCCGTACTACCCACCGGCGCCTTCCTTATATCAATACAAGAACTTTTCATAAAGGGGGAGAGACGAGAAGTGATGGGTTCGTAGCATGGAAAACACAAATTTTCTACCGCAAGAACGAACAAAACCCAGATCTAATCTAGATAAAAGCCAAGATCTAATCTATTAGACATGTGCAACGAGATAGATCTGTATTAACCCTCGTAGATCCGAAAGCGTTACGAGATTAGATCTCGGGGTTGATGTAGTCGATCACTTGCCGATCTCAAGATCATGTGGACGATCCTTTCGGCGCCGCTGCCCGCAGCGCTCCATGGCGGTCACATGTGCGGAGTCGGCACCTTCCTCTCCCTGCTCCAAGCAGCGGAGGTAGTAGATCTTCTCCACGGAATCCCAGCAGACGACGGTGTGGTGGTGGTGGTGGAGTAGAGATTGCAGGCTTCGCCTAAGCCGAGCAGAGCGAAGGAGGAGGAGAGAGGCGGCTAGGGTTTGTTATGGAGATCTAGGGGTGGCGCCTCCCTCTATTTAAAGGAGGAGGCGCCATGGGAGGGAGTCCTAGTAGGACTCCCTCCCTCCTGGCCAAGGATTGGGAGGGGGGAGGAATCCTCCTCCCCCACGAATCCGTGTCTTTCCCCACAAAGACTCCTTGATCCTTTCTTGGTTTTCAAGCAAACTCCAAGAAATCTTCTAGAACCTTCCAGAACATTCCGAAACCTTCTAGAATCTCCAGACAAACACTCCGGAACATTTCCTAACTTAGAAAATGATCCCCAATATATGAATCTTATTCTCCGGACAATTTCGGATCTCCTCGTGATGTCCTGGATCCAATCTGAGACTCCGAACAACATTCGGTCTCCAACGCATATTCCATATCTACTTAAAACAACTTCGAACCTTAAGTGTGTCACCCTACGGTTCGTGAATATGCAGACATGATGAAGACACCTCTCAAATCAATAACCATCAGCAGGATCTAGAGATCCATAATGGCTCCCACATATTCAACGATGACTTCATGATCGATAGAACCATTAACATACGAAACCAATTCCCTTTGTCACGCGATATTCTACTTATCCGAGGTTTGATCATCGGTATCTCCATACCTAGTTCTACCTTATTACTGATAAGTACTCTTTACTCGTTCCATGTTATGTCATCCCTTGTGACCTAGTCACATGCTTGCAAGCTAACTAGATGACATTCCACCGAGAGGGCCCAGAGCATATCTATCCGTCATATGGATGGACAAATCCCAATCTTGGTCCATGCGCTTCAACACATACTTTCAGAATACCCAATGACACCTTTATAACCACCCAGTTACGAAGCGGTGTTTGATGTCATCAAAGTACCCATCCGGTGATGGTGATTAACATAACCTCATGGTCGAAGGATTAGATTACTATGCATTTGAAAGCTTACAGCAATACGAACTTAATGACTTGATCTTATGCTACGCTTACTATGGGTGTGTGTCCATCACATCATTCTCCTAATGATATAACCTTGTTATTAATGACATCCAATGTCCATGATCAGGAAACCATGATCATCTATTAATCAACAAGCTAGTTCAACAAGAGACTTACTAAGGACTCTTTTATGTTTACAAAACACACATGTATTAGTGTTTCCTTATAATACAATTATAGCATGGGATGTAAACATTCATCATAAACACAAAGATATAATAATAACCACTTTTATTATTGCCTTTTGGGCATATCTCCAACAAGAAGAACCACATAACGGAAGTTACAGCCGTCACAGGTCATCTAGAGGGAGAGATCAGATCTGAAAGAGGAGAAGAACTTCACCTCGTTCTCCGACGATCTTCAAACTCAAAACCACACACTCCACCATCATTCCATCATTACTTAGAGAGAGAGATTGGCACTTGTAAGATTAGGGTTTGATACTTTTGATCTACCTTTGGTTTTTATTTGATTGGATCTTTAATCGCTATTGTGGTTTTCTACAATAACTTTGAGATGATTTCTATTTGCAATACAATTATGCCTTTTATTTGTCTACCTCTCATGTCTGAGTAAATTCCCATAGGTGTGGGAGATGTAGGGGATTGGTGAGATGTGATGTGCCTCCTTTAATTCCATCCATTTGTGATTGTTGCAATGTTTATTTAAACAGTGAGAATGACTATCTATGTTTGCCTAATGCGTGTTATCTAATTTAAGGGCTCAGGTAACACGATCCAAAGATCTCATATGTATGAACTTGTATGCTAGTAATTCGGCAACCCCCCGAGTGACACAGCTGATATAAAAAAAGAGCTAGCACTACTCGAGGACAACAAGGAACTATCAAGATTAAAGCCTTGATCAGGTTGACAGACTTTAATTAATGTGCTGACCATGGCCGTGGTAATAGGCAGATGGATCATTGGGATTGGGAATAATTGGCCATGAGGACTCCTAGTCGGTATATGGGTTGCTTGCCTACTCACTTATAAATAAGAATTATCATTATCACTTATTCTGCTTATTCCATTTGGCACTTTTACTATCACCATGAACTGATTCTCTCCGCGCCTAACTTCTCATCTGCAAGACCTTTACACACCTTTCGCATCTTTAGTTTCATGCAATTTACTTATTTACTAAGCAAGTTCCTCTATCTTTTACTCACCACTTCCACTGTCAACATTTGCAGTCAATTCAATCAAGACATGTGACACCTTGGTTGCAACAGAAACGCCGCATAAAAACACTTTCCTAGGCTCATTGGGATCGATATAAAAACTAGAATTAATACTTCCGTGAAAACATTTTTTGACGAACCTGTGCACTTGCAGGCTATCAAGATATTTTTTGGCACCGTTGCCGGGGATCTAAGCGCTAAGTGTTGTTTCTTGACAACAACAACAACAACAACAACAACTGTTGATACCATTCATGATCTCCATTGAAGACAGAGGCATCACTCGATCAGGAAAAACCTATTTACCTCCATATATTGATCGTGTTCCGATCGAGACGATTATAATTTATTGAAAGATTTACTAATTTGCGTACTATAGACATGAATAGCTTGATTCCATTGATGGATGATTTGACCATCATCTGAGGGGCCGAACTTGAGCTACCTTTGGGAGAGTATGGGAATCCATCTAGGCACTTGAGGAAAATGCCTATTCTTTATCCTGAACTTGAAGGCCAAGAATTTGAAATATATCCTGAGCTAATATATATGATGAAAGAAATTGCTTTCGCAGGAAAATAAGAGGAAGACCCTAGTGACCACTTAACTAGGGTACATGACCTTTGTGTTACTCTTAAACTAGCAAGTTTGCTAATAGAGTTTGTACTTCTTAAACTCTTTCGTTGGTCTTTGAAAGATAATGCTTTATCTTGGTTACAATCACTACCTAATCATACTATAAAAAGCTGGGAGGATTTCATCCGAGAATTCATGCACAAATATTGTTTATTTACTAAAATCATGCAAATCAAACGAAGCATAGCAATTTTTTTGCAAACAATTGGAGAGACCTTTTATCAAGCATGGAATAGATATTATACAATGATTATGAAAGTTCCAAATCATGGTTTTCACGAGAGTCTAGTTATCCAATATTTTTATAATAGGCTTAATGACGAAACAAAAGATGTGATTGATCTATCTGCAGGAGGAGCAATATGCAACTTGACACTATTGAAATGTGTTAAGCTTTTCGAGGTAAGATCCTTTAATGACGAACAATACAATCCAGTTGAGGATATTGTACCACAAAAAGGTATGATTCACATACCACAAGATCTTATATCGAAAGTTAAAAAGTCCATGGAAGAGAAATGTATAGCTTCAGAACTTGTAAAAGAAAACAAAGTTGACATTCTTCAAACTTATGCAATAGAAGATGATTTAAATCTTATAATGCAAAAGTTTAAATATCAACAAAATCAATTCCGTGAGAAAAACTATAAACGCCTTATGACACAAGAAAAGAATATAAGAGACTTAACAGAAGCTTTTAACGACTTGGGTTAAGACACGAAACATTTAGATAGATATCTCAGTATGGTTAAAACCCAGTGTGAGCAGATAATTGAAAACCAGACTTTGATTTGGAACCAAGGAAATTTCAATACTGTTTCTACTAACATTGTTACTAGGCGTGGTACAGAAACTCAGGAACCACAAGGGACACCTTGGTATCAAGAAGAGCAAGCTCGAAAAGCAAGAGAGACTCAGGAGATGAGTCAAGAAGAAGAGGATCTAGTAGACCCCTAGGATGATATTGATTATGAAGCCCATAAAAGGGAAAATAAAGCTTCTAGCACTCAATAAGAAGAGGAAGTGGGGGATAAGCATAAACCATATGATTTAGACACTAAGACTATCGATTCAAGGGAAGATCAGAAAGGAGCAAGAAGAGAAAGTTGTTATCCCGCATGAAGAACATGCCAATAAGAAAAAATCAGCTGCAAGGAAAAATAAAAAGAATGTTGAACTAGTGACAAAGGTAAAAGAAAATGTAATACCTACCAAAAAGAAAATTCCTTACCCTAACCGAGTTCATTATGAACCAGATAAAGCTATTTATGATTCTTTTGTTGAGGCACTGGGCAACTTGCATTTAGAACTTCCTTTAACTGATGCTATTAAAGTTCGTACTTATAAAAAATTTATGCGAGATATACTTAGTATAAAAAACAAAGTAACCAAGACTGTAGCAGTTATGACAAGCTTTGGTGATAAACTTCTTGCTAAGCTTGGGGATCCAGGGATACCAACCATCTCCTGTGCAATAGGGAAAACTAATATATTCAATGCTCTTTGTGATTTAGGAGAAGGTGTTAGTGTTATGCCTTATTCCCTATTTAAGAAATTGAATCTTGGAGAATGTTCTCCTACTTCAGTAACACTGCAAATGGCGGATAAGACAACTAAACGACCTGTCAGAGTGATCGAAGATGTTTTACTTAGAATAGACCATCATGTCATACCAACTGATTTTATTATTCTTGATGTCCGTGAGGATGACAAACTATCTATCATTCTTGGAAGACCTTTTCTTAGTACATCTGGAGATAATATAGATTATTCTAGCGGTAAAATTATCTTTAATATATATGATGATCAGATTGTTCGATTATTTCCTAAGAAACAAGAGCACAATGGAAAATACATTCCACCGCCTAAGCGTGATCAGGCAGCAAAAACTAAAGAAAAATTTTCGCTTGAGATAAACGCCGATGATATGGAGTTTGATTAGTCAAATCTCTAGAATTAAACACTTAATGGGAGTTAACCCATTCTTGATAAATTTAGTTTAAGTTTTTATTTTATTTTTGCATTTACTACTTTATTATTTGTATTATTTAATAAGTTTGTTTTGACTTTTTAGCTCATTCAGAGAATTCACCTTAATGAAGTTGAGAAGCAAGGGAAAAACGAAGAAAAGAAAAAGGGTTCAGCACAGATAATGAGCATCGGTACGGCCACGGTACGACCGTACCGCGCGCCCGTACCATGTCTTGACAAAACCTACGGTAGGAATAGTTCTGGCAACGACCATCGGTACGGCCGGGGTACGCCCGTATCGAACGTCGATGAAATAGACCACGGACTCCAAATAGATAACGACCACTGGTATGACCGGGGCACGCCCGTACCGCGCGCTCATACCAGGTCGACCAGGTTTGATATCGAACCCTAAAGTTGATCCAACAGTGACGACCACCTATACGGGCGGGTTGCGCCCATACCGCCCGCCCGTACCGCGTGCGTCGCCAGGTAAAGGCCGACGGCGGCTGGCTCACAGCCAACCTCCTTCTTCTTCTTCCTCTTTCTTCCTTATTATTTCTCTCTCCACCTCAAACCCTAGCCTTCTAAAACCTTTGATTCTTCATCGATTTCGTGTTTTTGAGTTGGGGAATCTTCACATCGGTGAGTTTCTCGTCCGATCCATACTCTATTTTCTAAAATCCATGGTTGAATTCATCACATTGGCTATTTAGATGAGTTCATCTAAGATTATTATTGATTCCTCACGTTAGGATTTGTAACTTCTGTCTGTAATCGTTTGTTTATATGATAGAAACTTGATGCCTATAGTTTTCTTCAAAAAATTCGTAGCACAATGCATAACATTGGAATGATGTTCCGCTCAGGCAAGGGCTCGGGTGCGGCGGGATCTTGGGCTCTGCCAAGCCGCCGGGTTTGAAGAAGATACGCTCGGAGGTGGACAGCTTGAGGGTTGCCATGAGCCGAGACTATGAGAGGGTGAGCAACCGCAAGGTTTTGCCCACTAAGTGGGTAGACTGTCAGTTCCTCTCCCACCAGGGTCTTCTGGAGGACTTCGAGCAGATGACTGTGCAAGCTGGCATGGTCGACTTCTACCTCTCTGTCGACACCTACAATCTTGCCACGTTCGAGTTTATTTCATTGTTCCATGATGATCTCGAGACCCAGGAGCAAAATTGCACTGTAAGTTTTGTGCTCAATGGGCAACTCCACAACTTGACCTTCTATGAATTTTGTGATAGTTTCGAATTCTCCCATGAGGAAAAACTCGACATCAATGACAATGTGTACTTAGAGGCAATGCAATCTTGGGGGGAAATTTATGTCCATAGGGACAACGATTATTTGCGCAGGAAGAGCGCCACTATCTAGAATCCTACTATACGTTATTTTCATACCTTCCTTGTTAATTCTTTATTTGGGAAAGACGATGTTGGGGCAATGGCAGGCCTCGAGATGAGTGTAATTCACATGGACTTGCATCTAGATATGTATCACAAGGTAAACTTGGGGGGCCTTGCTCATCCAACACTTTCGCCGCCAAAGGCCAGCTTCCGTAGGAGAAATTCGTTGTGGCGGGTTAATCACACAGATCGCCTACGCAAACGAATTTGTCCTACCACAGGAAAGAGCTGTGGCTGGCAGTAAGGGCCTGGATGACATTCATATGGCTAGCACCAAGTTCATGGGTGTTTATAGGCCAGAGTGTTCCCTCCGTGCTTACTAGTTTTATTTGTTCCTAACGGTGATCTCCACCAAATCTTGCTTCCTTTTGTCCAAGCTTTTGGTTTGCTAGGTAAACAGAGTTGGGTCCTCACTGAGGAGGAGTTCCAGTAGGCACTGATCCTCTTAGGAAGGACTGTGCCACCAGGTGGCCATCCCAACTAGGAAAACGCAGCCGCTGGCCAACAACATCATGATGAAGAAAGAGGAGGCTGGCATGGCGTAGGATGGGACGACTTCAGCCAACAAACCCACCACCAACAACCTTTCCACCAACATCAACAACAAGGTATGCCCCCACCACAGCCGGGATTCAACTATGTCCCGAGGAGCGATTTTGACCAGGTGGTGCATCGCATTGACAACATAGAGAACACGTTGTATGATGCGAACGCCAACATAGTCAACCTCACTCAAGACTTCACATCTTTCATGACCAACTTTCCAAACCGCTACCCGAACTTCTCGTATCAGCAGTCGCCACCTGACGGTAGCGACAACTAATTCCAATTAGGCAAAAGCCTAAGATTGGGGAGGTTAAATCCCTCCCACCTTTTAGCATTCATATTTTTCTTTCTTCTTTTTATTTGTTTGTTTTTGTTTCAACACATGTTTACTTTTAGTTTTGCATTCGATAAAAGAAAACCCAAAAATATTAGACTATTCTCTAGAGTTATTTGTGCAAATTTCTCTCGGCTCTTGTTGATTCTTTCTGCAGGTTACTCACTTCTAGTGATCGAGCTATGGGATGAACGTAAAGAGTTGACTCAAGTATAAGACGAACAAGCAAGGGGAGGTACCACATTCCTATTTTCCCTCTTCCTGTAAGCTTATTCATGAATATTTTATGTCCGTTCGGTTGCACTTGATTTTGGTTCCACGATTAGTTTGTTATCTTTTAGAATTTGAGCTCAAAGGCTTTTGTCACCTCTTTGGTTAAGACTTTCGACAATTAAATCAGTTTGAAAAACAACTCTTGGGATATTATTCCAAACTTTTTAGAATAAGACAAAGTGTCCATCGACAACTTTCGTGCCATATTTTTGTCTTAAGGGCTTAATCTTAGTAGTGCTCAACCCCACATACTGATCGTTGACTTGATGATACCTTCTGAAAAAGAATTGCTTGATGGAACGAACTTTTTAGAGTAGGAGAGGGAGATGCCAAAATTTGAATTCACCTGATATATAAAAAAAGAGGAGAGAAAAGAAAAAGAAAAGAAGAAAGCAAAAGTACTATGTTTCAAATACACACCTTTAGGATGCCAACAACTCTGCTAGCTTTTGAACGATCTATGGTATAACCCCGGATTTCAGCTATGAGTTGATGGCATGAGTGGCATACGTGTTGCTATATGGGCAAACTTATTGGTATTCCCAATAGGTTGTGTAGGAGTTTACAAAAGAAATATTCGTTGATCCTTGAGAAGGAAAAAAGAAAAGATCCATTATCAAAATATGAGCTACTTTCGATACCTTTTGATTATTGGCATCACCTCACTTCCTAAAAAGTGCAATTAGAGTTCTTAATAAGCAAGGAAAAGAAGAGGTATTTGATAGCCGTGATTATCAAAGTGGGTGATTAATGAAAAAGCTCCAAGTTTATCCTTCGTTTGATATCTACATGTGCACCCTTAATTTTGACTTAAGCAGGATGGCTTAAAAACATTTTTACTCTCATAACAAGAGAGGCGCTGAAATAAATTGTTTTGCAAAGCTTTGCCAAATTTTTAACAATCTCATTTGAGTTATAAGAACTATCAGCTAGCGAATTACTTGCGTTTAGGGATCAAGATTATGTGCAACTGTTCAGATATATTATGCTCGTGTTCAAGGTTGCAGGATTTGAGATGATGGAATATGATACAACCTCGAACTTGTAAGTCTTTATCTTGATTCAATTCTTCGCTATTATTCATTATAGCTTCGTCACTCGAGGCGAGTAACCGCTAAGCTTGGGGATGTTGATAGCTCAAAATTTCATCACTTTTGACCATTGGTTTTTCTCTTGTTTATTGCTGGATTTCCCTGAAGATTGCCCTTTTCACTAACGTTAATGTCGCAATTAGCGAATCCTTGGTTTCTTGTGATGGTTTTTAGGCAATGAACATTTATTGAAGATCTAATAGCATTTATGGGCTAATTACACAAGAATAAGCAAATCCCCAATTGGAGCCACTTTCATTGGAGGCGTAAGCATGCATAACGATGATGGCTCAATGCACGGCGCCTAGAAAAGTGCTGGTGCATGGTTGATGTAGAGCTTGTTGGGAACCCCAAGAGGAAGGTATGATGACCACAGCAGCAAGTTTCCCTCAGTTATGAAACCAAGGTTTAATCAAACCAGTAGGAGCAAGGAAACACCCCAAAGGTGTTGCTAGCCGAGCCTTACCGTGGGTGCTAATAGCAACATGGAGACCTGCACAACACAACCATAGAACTTTGTCCCCAACTTGCGATGAGGTTGTCAATCTCACCATGTTTTGCGGAAAACAAAGGATTAAGCGTATCGAATGGAAAGAAGTAAAAGTTTGCAGAAAGTAAACACAAAGCATTAAAAGATTGTAGATTGAATGTAAAATAAAAAGGACCGGGATCCATAATTCACTAGAGGTGGTTCTCCTTAAGATAGATAACATGCTGGGTGAACAAATTATAGCGGGGCAATTAACAAACATCGAGAAAGCAATACATGCATATACTAATCATCTTGACTCCTTTGAGACTTGATTGGGCATTACAACATTATACATAGACCGCCATCCAACTGCATCTATGACTAATAATCCACCTTCAGGTTATCATCTGAACCCCCTCCAGTATTAAGTTGCAAGCAACAGATTATTGCTTTACGAACTGCGTGTAAAGTAAACAATATGATTGTTCTATGAACAAAGGATTGTTGTTTTGTCCCTAGTAGCAACATCACGTCTAGTACCTTAGAGATTTCTATCACTTCCCCAGATTACCATAGGCATGAACCCACTATCGAGCATAAATACTGACTCTTGGAGTTGCTAGCATCTACTTGTCCAAGATAGCTACTAACAACGAAAAGCATGCAAGATCACAAATAACAAAGACATGATAGAATCAATAATCAATCTGAAATAGCATCTCAATATCCATCGGATCCCCGCAAACACAACATGCAGAATTACAAATAGATGATCTTGATCATGAACGGAGCTCACAAGATCTAGACATGAAAGCACAAAGGAGGAGAACCAGCCATCTAGCTACTACATGGATCCGTAGTCCAAGGATGAACTACTCACGCATCACACCGGAGGCTTGCATGGTGATGAAGAAGGCCTCCAGGGTGAATTCCCCTCTCCGGCAGGGTGCCTGGAGAGCTTTAGACCCCTCCTGATCTAGGGATGGAGATGACGGCGGCTACAGACTCTTTTGTGGATTTTTGATCGGGCACTTAGGGTTTTAGTCCCGAGGGCAATATATAGGCGGAAGGAGAGGCCGAGGGGGTGCCAGGAGCAGTCACACCACCCCCTGGCGTGGGCCAGGCCTGGCCGCGTAGCCAGGTGGTGTGGTAGCCCCTGGCCCCTCTCCGTCTCGTATGCTGGCACTTGATGACTTCCGGAAAAATAGGCACTTTGGCTTTTGTCCCGTCCAATTCCGAGAATATTCATTTTCTGACTTTCCTGGAACCAAAAACAGCAGAAAATAGGCAGCTGGCACCATGGCTCTTGATAATAGGTTAGTCCAAGAAATCATATGAAAAGTACTCCAAAGTGTGGACAAAACACAAGCAAGTGGATAAAACCAAGCATGGAACATCAAAAATTATAGATACATTTGCAATGTATCAAACGACCACTGGTACAGTCGAGGCATGCCCATACCGTCCGCTCGTACTATCTACTAGCGCCTTCCTTATATCAATACGAGCAATTTTCGTATAGGGGGAGAGACGAGAAGAACCACATAACGGAAGTTACAGCTGCTGCAAGCCATCTAGATGGAGAGATCAGATCTGAAAGAGGAGAAGAACTTCATCTCGTTCTCCGACAATCTTCAACCTCAAAACCACACACTCCACCATCTCCATCATTACTTACACAGAGAGAGATTGGCACTTGTAAGATTAGGGTTTGATACTTTGATCTACCTTCGGTTCGTATTTGATTGGATCTTTAATCGCTATTGTGGTTTGCTACAATAACTTTGAGATGATTTCTATTTGCAATACAGTTATGCCTTTGATTTGTCTACCTCTCACGTCTGAGTAAATTCCCATAGGCATGGGAGATGTAGGGGATTGGTGAGATGTGATGTGCCTCCTTTAATTCCATCCATTTATGATTGTTGCAATGTTTATTTAAACAGTGAGAATGAATATCTATGTTTGCCTAATGCGTGTTATCTAATTTAAGGGCCTAGGTAACATGATCCAAAGATCTCATAGGTATGAACTTGTATGCTAGTAATTCAGCGACCCCCGAGTGACACGACCGATATCAAAGAAGATCTAGCACTACTCGAGGACAACAAGGAACCATCAAGATTAAAGCCTTGATCCAGTTGAAAGACCTTAATTAATATGCTGACCATGGCCGTGGTAACAAGCATATGGATCATTGGGATTGGGAAGAATTGGCCATGAGGACTCCTAGTCGGTATATGGGTTGCTTGCCTACTCACTTATAAATAAGAATTATCATTATCACTTATTCCGCTTATTCCATTTGGCACTTTTACTATCGCCATGAACTGATTCTCTCCGCGCCTAACTTCTCATCTGCAAGAACTTTACACACCTTTCGCATCTTTACTTTCATGCAATTTACTTATTTCCTAAGCAAGTTCCTCTATCTTTTACTCACCACTTCCACTGTCAACATTTACAGTCAATTCACTCAAGACCTATGACACCTTGGGTGCGACAGAAATGCCGCATAAAAACACTTTCCTAGGCTCCTCGTTGGAATTGATATAAAAACTAGAATTAATACTTCCTCAAAAACATTCTCTGACGAACCTATGCACTTGCAGGCTATCAATCATCCGGGTTCAAGGGTATCTGGTGGAAACCAGAATACGCATCTACAAATGACAACAACTCACACCCAATGGTTGAATCAATGACCTGATCTATCCTTGGCAGTGGGAATGAATCTTTTGGACACGCCTTATGCAGGTCCGTGTAATCGATACACATACGCCACACCACTGCTACATTTGGATCATCCTTCTTCTTTTCCACAAGCACTGGATTAGCCAGCCAATCCGGATAGAGTACTTCCATGATAAACCCGGCTGCAAGGAGCCAAGATATCTCATCACCAATGACTACTCTCCTATCTCCGGCAAAGCGCCGGAGAGGTTGCTTCACCGGCTTTGCTCCGGGTCTCATGTGCAAAGAGTGCTCGGCCAGCTCCCTCGGTACACCTTGCAGATCCCGTGTGGACCAAGCAAAGATATCCCAATTCTCACGGAGGAAGTTGACGAGCTTGCTTTCCTATTTGTTGCCAAGGCCCACACCAATAGTCACGGTATGCTCTAGGAACTGATCATCAATTGGCACCTTCTTGATATCTTTTATTGGCTGAAATGAGACACTTCCATGCGGGTTACTCAGAGCCGACATATTCAGCCGTGTGGACTTGGCCAATGCCGCCACCTCTTGGATTCTTCTCTTCCCCTGAGCAATAACCAGCGGTCAGTTTGACCCGGCTGAGGCACATTCCATTGAGCGCCTGAAATCTCCCGCTACCCCATTTGGTCATGGCATCTTCATCTTTAAGTAACTGACGTGGTCACTTGCCATAAACTTTGATAAGGATGGCTTGCCGAGTAATGCATGATAAGCATTGTCCAATTCCACAACCTCAAACTCCAAGTTCTCTGTCCGACAATTGTCCCTTGTGCCGAATAAGACGTCAATCCGGACCTTTCCAATGGGCTCACAAGACAAACCTGGAACAATGCCGTGAAATGTGGTCTTGGTTGCCTGTAGCATATTCTCTAAGACTACCAGCTTGTGCATTGTGTCCTTATACAATATATTAATGTTGATGCCATTGTCAATCAACACCTTGGAGAATTCCACATTGATGTTCGGCCCGATGAAAGTTGGGTCTAACACTAAAGCATATGATCCAGGACCCGGCATGAGCCTAGGGTGATCCTTGATACTCCATGTGATTTCCTGATCAGACCACGACATTTACCTCGGCATAGCCGGCATAACTGCATTGACTTCCATATGTCGGCGTCGCACACTTTGCCTGTTAGTTTCTTCCATAGTGAACACACAATAGGCCTGATGATGTTCCTTGTACTCATTTCTCCCGTCATTGCTGGGGTTCCTTTGGTTTGGCTGATTCTGGTCATTCACATGATGTACTGCATCCCTTCTCTCATGGTTCTCATACCTCAACAGGGGTGGTGGTAACATCTGTTGCTGCGCATTCGCTCCCGCGAGCTGTTGCTGCCGAGGTGCATCGTGCCGAGATGCATCATGCCGAGGTGCCTGAGCATTCCCCGTGCTACTTTGCTCTATCTTCCTCATCCACTCACATTGCCGAGTCATGTGGTTCGCTGAGTTACTCGGGTTAGGTGTGTGGAACTTGCATGGTTGGTCCAGCATAACCTCATACGTATACCTCAGTCTATCTTTCCTTTTCTGCCATTGTTTCTTCTGTTCATTGGTCCAAGGCTTTTTGCCATCACTTTTATGTGCCCACTGTTGGCCTCCATTCTTCTATCGCTGGCTATTTCCAACTCTGGGTTGATCTTGGTCCACTGCTGCAACTTGTTGCGAACCATATCTGTAATCCGTCCGTTCATCTCTCCTCTTACCTCGGAAATCATTTCGTCGGGCTGACCCAGCTCCATCCCGAGGGTAATATTCTTCATTTGACTCATTTGACACAAGTCGAGGTTGAGTTGGATCACCCAATGCATATGAGTCGGTGATTCTGACTGTTTTAGCCAATGTAGTTGGCATATCTCTTTGCAGTGTTTGCCATAACATACTTGCATATCTGCATCCCTGTGCAAACTAGGCAATAGCTTGTGACTTGATTACCCCTTCGCATGAGTTACACATGTTGCACCACCGAGTCAGAAACTCGCGGTCTGTCTCATTCGGCTGCTGCTTACACATTGATAGTTGTTGTGGCCTGTTCGGCCTCTTGTGGGTACTTGTGAAGTTGCTGATAAACATCTCCTCGAAATCTATCCAGCAATTGATGCTTTGTACCAGTAGATTATTAAGCCATATCCTCGCTGGTCCTTCCAGCATCTGGGGTACATATCTCATGGCCCCTCTCAAATTTACCATGGCAATGTTTAAAGCGGCGGCATAATCAATCAACCAATCTTCTGGCTTGGTACTTCCATCATATGTCTTTGTCCCTCTAGCCAACTAAAAGTTCGGCACGGGAGGTTCTCTCATAATCAGAGGTCCAAAGCATGATGGACACGGAGGACCTTGTCCCTCTATCATTTCTGACCTATAAATTTGGTCTAGTTCCAACCTTGCATCATTTGGCTGCAAGTTCCTATTTCCCAGCCTCGATCCTATCACATGGTGATCCGGCCTAGGAAACCTAGCATCGGCCATAGCCAAATAACCATCATTGTACCTATCTTGACCCGGACGAACATATTGTTGTTGCATAGCTGGGTCGGCACTTTGCTCTTGCCGAGGTATGTACTATTGCTAGTGCTGCTGAGGCGGATTTCTTCCAGCTCCTGCCGAGTTACGCTGTCTGGCATTGCTGTGCCCAACGTTTCCCTGTCCTGCATGGCCTTGGTCGTGGTTACCTCGTCCAGCTTCACCTTGGCTGGCACTATGGCGGTCCTCATCATCCTGCACAACTTTTCCTTTTCCTTCCCTTGCCGGGTCATACGGGACCATCTGCTTATTATTTCTTCCTGAGGTTACCACCTCTTCTCTTATTGGGCCATAATGAGGGGATGATGCTGCCCTAGCGAATTTTGTCGGAACGCCCCCTACCGAATGAACAACACGGGAGCCTCCTGCTGGGTTTGCCTTGAGCAATTCCTCATTCTTCTTGTTAGAAACCTTTACCAGGTGATTAACCCTTTCCTGCTGCCTCTCTCGGGCTTCACCAGTCAGACCCTCTAACTTGGACGATGTCGCATCCGCAACCATGAGATTCTTTGTCGGGGTGCTATACCTCGCCAACCCTGCTACCACTAGGGTAGCTGAATACCCCGGCTTAGGTACATATTCCTTGTCTATCTCAGTGATGAGGTTTCTACCCCTAATCTTCATGCCGCCCGTATGGGTGGGACTAATCCGGTTTGCTTTTGCATACTCACGCAGCGTGATGTTCAATGACTGCTGCAACTCTGCTACTCTCTTTTCCCCTGCTAACATTTTAAGCCGGGTCTCCTCTAGCTCGGCCTGTGCCTGAGCCGGATCTATGATAGGTGCTATGGGAGTGGCTAAGCTCTGTATTGCCTGCTGCAACACGTTTTCTAGCCTCTCTAGTGGAGGACCTCTAGTCCTAGGTACCTTCGGCGTTGCCTCTGGGTCTTCTACCGGGTCTTTGCTTGCTCCTGCATCAGGCACATTCATCATTACCTCGGCACAGCTAGCGGGGCGAGTGATACGCGGGTCGCGAGCCGCACTGAGAGGTGGTTCTCGTCCCACGACGACGTGCAGCGGGTGAACGCAGGACTCGCCCACGCCAACGTAGATCTTGTGGGTGCCGAGGCTGATGAAGAGGCCGTTGCGCGGAGGGCGGTTGCCAAAGCTGCGTGTGTTGTCGCTGACATAGTCTAGCGCTCCAAAGCGCTGAACGAGCCCGAAGACGATTCGCTCGCCGGTGACGATGAAGCTTCCCTTGCGGATCTTGACTCTAGCTAGCACCGCTACTAGCCCCCATGGACCGCGGGTTTGTGGTGGTAACTTGATCTATATCTCTCTATGTATGATCATTTTTAAGTCCATATGATGTGCCTTGCATTATTATCGATCTATTTATGTAATTCCTATGGTGGATATTATGGTATGAGATAATACTTTTTATTCATTTGCCGTTGTGTTGGATCTTTTATGGCTTGTCATACTTTGGAAATATTCTATGATGCATGTAATGGTTGATCTATACAAAATGCCTTATTTACCCATGGCATGAGGTGTTTGACACCACCAAGTGGAGGTAGATGAGAGAGATGTGGTAATACACACAACAAATAAATCATTATATTAGTGTTTGGAATGTTTTCCATTAAGAAGTATGATGTATGTAGGTAACAGTTGGCCGAGTGACATTGGCATATATATTGAGTGACACAGTGCATCCAAACATCCTTTATCTAAGGGTAAAAATGGAGAAGTGTGATGTGTGGTGTGACAATAACCAACGCTAGTCTGACGAGGGTGACCTAGCAACACAAATGAGTATTTCTTTTAACTATGACATGTAGATGCCATAAAGTTATCATTAAAATATGACAATTATGTGTATTTTTTATTATCTATAACATGATCATCACCATGATAGAGAGAGATGATTGAGTGAACCCATGAACCCATGTACATTGTTCCTTTAAGAGTAAACCCACATCTTTTCCTCTTGCATTGAAGAGGATTGGGGAACTTCTATATTATTTTTATTGTTGCATTTTACTTCCAAGAATTAAATCAACCTCCTTATTACATTAATTTGTTTAGTGCGTAAACAACTAAAACTTAGTGACACTTTAGTTGTAGAGAATAAATAGCTTTTCTTTCTTACTCCTATGAATTAATACCCTACTTTCACATTGAGAGGTACTATAGTGATCCCCTGCTCTTGGGGGTTATCCGTGTGTAGATCATGAACACAGTGGGCATGGCGATTGGAGTCTGCGGCAAGGTGGCCGAGCAGTCCATGGGTGTCAGGCAATGAATCTCGCCTCGCATGTGGTCTCTAGCACCACCAAGAAGGCCATGGAGGCGCTCAAGGGCGTCGACTCAATTCCTTGTTGATTCAATAACACTGCTCTATTTAGTAGGACCTCGTAGATGCGGAACAACCAGCCATTGGTGAAGCGAAGATAGGGTGAGCCATGTGCAGGGAGTAACAAATCAGCGGTGGTGGCGCTATGTTAGAGGTGAAGAAGACATAGATGATTCAGTCGATTTCTAGAGTCTTGGCTCAATTAGTTGGACGAGGAGGAGGAGTAGGGTGAGGTCAAGCTGGTGTGCACGATGACCTCGACCGAGGAGGTCTGCAATGATAGCACGACACGTCGAGATCGGTGACGGCCTTGAGTGAATGAGATGGGTTTTCCATAGAAGACACGGTGGAGGAAGCTGATAGAGGCCTAGATGGAGAGGGGATAATCGTCGTTGGAGAAGCCAATCTCTCCTCCCGTTCTCCTAGGAGGTGGAGGTGAAAGAGAGGTCTAGCGCACCGGCGCTAGCCTCTCTTCTTCGTGTTGACCTGGAAAATTCTTTCTTCTTATGTTATTTTGAGGAGCCGTGGTGCCATGTCACCCATTATAAATGTTCCCCATTTGTAAAATTGATGTTAAAATACGATTAAACACCATGTTAGTCGTTACAGAAACTTAGGATGTTTTCTATAAAAAAAATAGTATGCCAATGATCACAGGTGATACGCACACGTGACTGGTTTTGGTAAAAACCCGCCCAGTTGACCGATTTGTGACCCACAATACATGTGAATGACAAGTTATGTGTCCGAATTCATTAGTTTTGCAAGAAGTGTGACTTAATTGCATATGCGGGACAAGTTCTATGACTCCTAGTGTCATTTATTTGTGATTATAAGGTTGAGATACAACCTATAGTGGGCGAGTGTGCAGATGGTCTCCAAGTTTATCACAAAGTTCTTGGCCTGCTCTGCGAACTCAGATCTTTTTATAGGCCAAAGCGGTCGTATCCACCGTCCGATTAGATACAAGAGAGTAATCCAATTTATGAGAAAAACCAGGTCCAAAATCATATAAAATATACATTGCCCGGTTTATGAGAGAAACCAGAGCGAAACGCGTGCATGGGAGGAGACTTGTCGTCCACACAACACATCCACCATAGCGCAACAAACACACACCACCATTTCCGGGCTTCCGCCTCGAGTAGAAATATGATAGTTGATACTACAATTCATCTTTTCGACCATTTTTCTTCGAAAATATGCAATGACATCATCATAGGTGTATATCTCCAGATTATCACCTTCAATAACAGATTATTGGCAATAAAATCATTCTCCATCTTATTGCGCAACCTTGTTTTAATGATCTTCATACTAGAAAATGCATGTTCAACGCTCGGAGTAGAAACTGGAAGATATACACCTATCAATTAAATTGTAGATAGTATATGTTCATGTCTCCACGAGGCACCGAAAAAGATCAATTAAGGTTGATATTTTTTTTAACTCTTCGTCTTCTCTGACTAATCCACAACAAAATGTTTAAGTTGTTGTCGTGATGCATAAATATCTTGAGAGAAATCTGTAGGGTAATACCTTTTCGCTATCTCACATATGTTAGTAACTTTGAATCTTTTGAATTTGTTTGTAGGAATCAAAGTGGCACTAGTGGATAGAAGATCCATTACCTTCTCATTGAACCTTCGATTTAATTCAAATAGTTAAATGTCTAGAGTTGCATGAAATATTTCCACTCGAAATAATGCTCCTTGCTGAGCTGATCAGGCTAGTGATGGGCACAACCAACTCGTAGGATGTATGTGTCCTTAAAGTCCGGAATGTCAATGGAATGGTTCACACAAAATTCAATAACATTGTCAATAAATACACTCTCCTCACGGTATCTCTTTGCTCCGGTGGATATTGCCAAATTTGAGGGTGCAATCGAGGGTTTCGCTGTAAGAACTCGATACCTTGAAAAATAACAGGTTCACTTGCGTGTGTGTTGTCATGGCTGTGTTGATGTTGTTTCGATTCAAGCAAGGGCAAAGAATCAGTTGTTGCCGTAGGATCTTTTTCAAGTGCACTAATTTCATCAATTTTTCTTTTCAAGACAACATCGATTATTCTCTGACTATGAGTGACCTTTCCTATGGCTGTGGCAATTTGTAAAATTGAAAACAAATTTAGGAACAATCCAATCTATTATAACAAATTCAGGAACAATCCGGTTAAAAATTAACAAATTGCTAACTAAGGATTTTGAGAAAAAGAGAAATATACCTGGATTGGGGAAGAAAGGAAGCGCATGGGGTCGATTTGGTCGCGGCGTCGACTGTATGTCTGGGCGTGCGGCGAGCCGGAGCCGCTGCTTCCCTAAATATTTCCAACCCTAGTGCTCCAGCAGTCCAGCCTCCATGGAAGCAACATCTGCTCATGTACTTGTGCGCGCGAGGTAGCATCGTCTAGTGAGGTCACTGGGAGAGTTCTAGTGTGACTTGGGCCTCATGCTTAGTACTGGTTAATTTTTTTACCAAATTCCTGGGCGGGCCCTGGCCTAGTTCGGCATGTACATAGCTTGTCCAGTGATCGTCCGGGTAGAAATCAAAGATAAGCTAGACATTTTTCTGGACAAAGAGCATATATTAGCGAAGATACCAATTACACCAGTCTTTGCAATGACGCATTGCCCTAGCGACCTTACATATGCACATAAATAAAGAAAAATTTTAATAAAAGAAAAGTCCTACTACTATGATCTATTCTTGGTAGCAGCAGTACTAACACCACCAAGATATCACCAGAAGTACACTCCTTGAAAAGCAACACCTTCAAGAAGAAAACATTGCACACACGATGTTGTCATCTGATCATAGATCTTAGGGTTTTATCTCGGAGGAAGTACACGCTCACAAAACAATGCCTTCAACAAGGCCATTATCAGACACAATCAATTAAGGCCAGACCTTGGATTTTCATCCTCAAAGGTAAGACTTTGAACTTCTCCTATGATGTCGCTAGCACTTACGATGTCGCTGCTCCAAGTCACGAATCACCAAGCCAATGCCTCATCGCCACAAAGTCTCGAAACACCATTGCTACTACTCAGATCTCCACTTTCATGACATTCTCCGCCAGCTGACTTCACCACGGAACGAGAAAGCATGCCCCATGATGGTAACGGCCAACAAAGCTTCGTAGCGTTCCCTCTGAAACCAACGGTCAGAGAAAAATATGGGTACGCACTATCGAATCTCACCCGATCCAGCAATATCTAGGCATAAATCGCTCAACGGAGTTCGCCGGCAGAGCCTTCAGGAACACGACACGCCAGCCAGATCGATGGGGACACGCATCCGACAGTCGGCAAATCATCATCTTGACGCGAGTTGGAACCCTAGGACTGCCACATTTATTCAAGCCGAGCTAGTAGCCCCTACGCCACCCGCCGACACCCTATTGGATCAGTCGCTCCGAACCTCATCGGCCAGGCTAGCATAGAGGAAGAAGACGGCGGACAGGGGCGGTCTTCCGCCGAATCCGGTCCAACCGCTCAGCGAGGAGAAGCCCCCGCCACTGGTCAACGCACCGCCACCACCTATGTTGCACATGCTCCACTCTGGAGTCCGCCTCACGTGTAGGAGACAGTCGAAACTCGCCCGTCCTCACCCCCATCTTTGACAGACTGGACGTGGGAGTAGATCAAGTGGCGGCTCGCTAGGCTGGGAGATAAGCTAGACATGGTACCCCATTTTCAGACTTTTTTAACATTTATATTACAACAAGCTCGCTATTTTTTTTGAGAAACCGACAAATGTTCTGCCATCCATTAAGAAAGATAGAAATCGAGAGTTTATATACAGATCAAGATCCGGAGAGGGGGGACGAAAGGCCCCCAAACTAAGGTCCTAAACACCACCCATGTACCCTCAAAACTAATTAAGCTCGTTATTTTCCCATATAACGAAGTTTGTCTAAATCTAAAGAAGAAGAAAACCTCCTTTTTGGTCACGCCACAAAAGCTCTAAGAGAATATAAACTGTTTTGAGCCAAATCAACCTGCCATTTCACGAAGAAAAGAAAGCCAATGATTGTTTAGAAACAAAATAAAAAACGCCCTCTCGCTTCAGGATCTTTAATTATGTTGTGCTATTTGGCTTATTAGAAGAAAAGCCTCTTCTTCCGCCAGGAGAGAAAACCTGAAGGAAATAATAGATTGGCTCAGAGTTTCAAATCAGCCTGCCATTTCATTTCACAAAGAAAAGAAAAGAAAAGCTTGGGACTATCCGGAAAGAAAAAGATGTACAGTAAATAACGCTCTCGCCACAGTGATCTTAAATTGTTTGGTGCCATCAGTCATAAAACCACTTGGCAATCCGCAGCCAGGACTAGCTAGGAAATTCAGAAGAGTTCATCATTTCCCCCGCCGGTACACGTACCATTCAGCATGTTTCGCCCTTAAGAGGTAAAGAGCGCTGAACCCTTTCTGATCGTGTACTACCCTGTCCAGCGATTTCCATTTTTTTTCCAGACCATATTTGCACATGCACATCCAACCTCCAGAGCTATTCAACCATGCAGACTTCCCAGCAACTGCCACATTCCTTTGTGCCACCGGCATGTGGGCCGGGCTATGAGTCTCTTTAGCTACAATAAACTCCATTCATTTCACGCCCCCAGATTAAGAAATGGGGGAAAGAGAACATGTCCATGAGGCAGGGTCGCTAGAGCCGGACACAGCTGGAGATCTTGATGCTAGCCAGAAGCTGAGTAATCAACAGCGCAAAAACGGAATTGAAAACCAATTCTTGGGTTGTTAATAGCACGGTCGCACGCGATGGGTTGTTGGTACGTCCAGATACCGGCACCAACCAGTAGGGCCCGCCACCCAGTGCGATGGCGACGGGGGGTCTACGGCGTTAGTCGGTGGCCCGAACGAGCAACCTGAGCTTCTTCACGGCCTCGCGAGCGCTAACACCGCTGTTAGTGTTAATCAATGGAGGCTATTTTTCTCGTTTCCCTCCACCGACAGAAAGAAGGGGGGGGGGGGGGGGGCTGTGTCACGACGAGTTTCTTTATTCCCCCGAGGTGTCGGCCTGCATGTGTGGTTTACCACCACGACGCCATTTAGTCTAATGAAGCTCGTGACGGAGCATTTCCGTTTCTGCCCCTCGCGACCGGCCGGGAATCGCGTGTGCGCCTTGCGTGTGACTAATTGATCCAAGCAACGATCACTTGTTGGCACACTGATGCAGTACGCTGCTGAATGACAAAAAGAAAAATTAGCGTGTAGTAAGTGGAACGGCAACGTCGAAGCTTTGCTGTGCACTGCTGCATCGATCGATCACTGTCGCTGCTAGTAGTTAGAGCGAGCGATGGAGAGCCAAGCGTGGCCGTGTGAACCTTCCTTCTTCTTTTTCCAGGCGTGTCGCGTGTTTCTGTCTGAACACGATGAATTGGTGGGAATTTAGTTAAAGCTGATCGTCGGTTAGGACAATGATGTGATCAGCTTCGTGAATTGCTCCTTCTAGTAAACCGTAAAGCCGGGTTGGCTGCCCGACTCCTTAGGACATGTACAATAGTCTACCATCAGCTGTCTATAAGGGCTGCCAGCTAGGATTTTTTCTTACGTGGAGCAAAGAGAGGGAGAGAGAAAAGGAGTCCGTCGATAGAAATCTAGACGGTCTGCAGCCTTGAAAAATCGCTCACTACCAATGGCAAAACTCCGCTATACAGGAAGGTGTCTATATAAAAAAAACTCGTCCGTTCCTATTGGTCTGGAGTCTCAGTTCTCGGTAACTCAAGTCCCGAATTATACGTACATTACAGATAGGCAAATAGACAGCCTATTGTATACACGGGTTGTAGTACTCCTTTCTAGTGACGTGGATGCAACTACAGACGGGCAACCGTCTAAACGAATGCTCATGCCCTTAGGCCGCTCCGCCCGTTGGATATCTGGCAAGAGTCATCTCGATCATCCATTGCGGCTGCTAAGCTTGGGCATTTTGATACTGCTAGTCGTTGTCTTTGATGTGATGGGAATAAGCAGGTTTGCAAACAAATGTTACACATTAAAACAGTCATTTCGGGGCGTTGCCATGATCCACATGTTGTTGCATCTTTCTGGTTGAAAGTAAGAAACGTGATTGAATCTAGGTAAAACCTGTTGAAACAATTACTAACAATTTCTAAATTAATTTAATCCATATTAAAACCATGACAACATTGTTCCAAAACTAACTAACATAAGCGAACTCCGTGGACATGGTGGCAATGGTGGCATGAGGTCAGTTTTGTTGGACTTGGGAGTAGAGGAAGTTGTTCGAGCTAGAAGTCGTGCCGATGTGTTTCGGAAAACTTTATCGCCCCTATTCTCCTTATGGAACTATGGCAACGGTAAGTGCACGAGGAGAAGAGAAGTGTACTATCTGTTGGGGAACGCCTAGGGCTAGCCAGGTAAAGACATGTGGTTAATTCCACGTCCTTAATTAACACATTTGTTGATGACTCAGAGTTATTTATTCTTAAGCGACAAAACTGAAGCGCAAACTCGACCCGACTTGTTCACGAACCACGACATGCACATGGTAAAGCATGCGGGAACCGACCCTTTTCTCCTAACGGATGCTAGAAGACCAACCGTTACATTCTAAGCTATCGATATCGAACTAAACCTAGTGTCAGCTTTTGTCATGTATGAGTCACAATTTGAGATTTTCCATGAAATATTTTCCATTGACCTTAAAGCCCACAAATTATAACAAAACATGAAATATGTAATATCAAGTCGCCCATTACTACTCGGTGTCCACCAATATAATGAACCCGTTATCTTCAACATCACGGGAATGAACATGAGTTCTAGAATCTTTATGAGCAAACTGGTTGTCTTCATTGGCCAGTTTTTTGTTAAAACAAAGTCATGACACATTGGCATCAAACTTTGTGCAGTTTATCTTAAAAAACAACTTGGTCAGACCTATGACAAAGTTTGCTGATGCGGGACTGAATTTGGCTGACAGACATTCAAATACGAATATCCAATTTCCCAGCTCCAAAGCCGGGAGGTTGCAGTCCCTGTCCCAACTCCCGAGCAAGAACCTCCACCATCCCCAACAGCTGTATGCACGAGGGGCATTTCAGTCAAAAGTGCGCCGGAGGTTGAGCCGTCACATCTGAAAAAAAAAAAACTGATCCTTCCCCGCGATATAATTCCCACCGAGGCGCGGAAGGAAGCGTCTGGGAGGGAGCAGACTCACAGAGTCACAGAGCGCACCCGCCTCTCGTCGCAGTAAAAACAGGGGGAGACGGCCGCGGCCGCACATGCTTTAAGTTCCACTCCCACCACCTCCTCGCCCTCAGTCGCCTCGCCTCCCATCCACCGCCCCAGATCTCCAGCTCCCCCCCTCCCCGGCGGGAGCACGACACCGCGGCCGCATTCGGCGCCGTGCATAGCTGAAGCAGGGATCGGTGGGTCGGCGTAGCTGCTGCCTGCGGAAGAGGGAGTGTCGGTGGACTAGCTGGTGGGAAGAAAAATGGCGGCGGTTGGTGGATCCGCGGCCTGCTGTGCCGTGCTGCTCGCCGCGGTGCTGCTCTTCTCCGCACCGGCCACCACAGGTTCGGCTCCTCTTTTCTCCTTTCCCTGCCATCCCGGCCCTTCTCTCTGTCAGTCGTGCCGGGAGCCGGAGATTCGGTGAGATCCGTTGGCCCGATCGCGGCGGAGTATTGGCGAGAGCGGAGCGGCCGCACGATTCTGTTCGCGTGCGGGTCAGTGCTACTCCCATTTCGCTACTCCCGTCGGTGTCATGGTGTCGGTGGCTCTAGCTCGGTGTCGGTGGCTTCCAGTTTTGATCCCACTTGGTCAATTCAGTTCGTTTCAATCGCGCCTGTCCGAATTAGGAAGCTACTACTATATCCGTATCTGGGAGAACAGCGCATGTCAAGCTTCCAAGTGCCGCTCTCTGCCGATTCTTGTTCTAAACCTCATTGTTTCGAGCTCTGCGACGGTAGATCTGTTCAGGGGGGAGCGAACTATTAAAAACATATCAATCAGTTGTGCTTTTCCTGCTAAAATAAAAAGGCCAGTGGTGAATTCAAGGGGATAGATCTTGCATCTATATAGGAAAATAAGGATGGAGCAGCATAGAGTGTAATTCACCTTCTTCTTTTGTTCTGTTTCCACATATATCTGACATGCCACCTCTGTCTGTTCTTTACAGAGGCTTATGATTCGCTGGATCCAAACGGCAACATCACGATAAAATGGGATATTATTTCGTGGACTGCTGATGGCTATGTTGTAAGTAACAACCCTTTCATCTCAACCTTTGATACAAACAACATTAGTAGCCACCAAGTACCGTTATCAGCAGATCAGGGATCCATCTGGCCACCCTGTGTACCTATATCACGATTTCTTACCCAAACTTGTCCTGTGCAGGCAACAGTCACAATGTTCAACTACCAACAGTTCCGACACATCGATGCACCTGGGTGGCAGCTGGGGTGGGCGTGGGCAAAGAAGGAGGTCATCTGGTCGATGGTGGGTGCTCAGGCCACTGAGCAGGGCGATTGCTCGAAATTCAAGAGCAATCCTCCCCATTGCTGCAAGAAAGAGCCAAATATTGTCGATCTTCTTCCAGGCACCCCATTCAACCAGCAAATTGCCAATTGCTGCAAGGCAGGGGTTATAAAAACATTTAACCAGGACCCAGCAAATGCTGCTTCCTCCTTCCAGATTAGTGTAGGGCTTGCTGGGACTACCAATAAGACTGTCAAGGTGCCCAAAAACTTCACTCTTAAGGCTCCAGGTCCGGGGTACACATGTGGGCGTGCACTTGTTGGCAAGCCTACCAAGTATTTATCCGCAGATGGGCGCAGGGTGACACAAGCTCTCAGTAAGTTGCTCATTTATTGCTCTTTGCTGTTCGCTCTCAATTGCTTGAATACTTTGTGCAAATGTATTAGCAAGCTCAACACAACACATTGTAATACTAGTTCAACATGTTTTTGCTTCTTAAATATGAACAAATGCTAGGTTATATTGTGTAGGGTTAGTGAAAGGAGTGAAACTATTGAAATGGGAAGTGATTTGTTCCTGAAGGGAGATGTCACCTAGAATCGATGTTAGCTCAGGCCTCAGGCAGCCTATTTTAGTTAGTTTTGTTCTGTCGCAAATAATGCAAGTCAAATCCAGGAAGCATCGGATTGGTTCCATATGTTTTTATGTTTGATTGCAGATAAATTTCATTTTCTTTATGTATTGAGTTTTAACAAATAAATTATCTACTTACAGTGAGCTGGAATGTAACCTGCACATACTCCCAATTTCTTGCTCAGAAGACACCAACCTGCTGTGTGTCTCTCTCATCGTTTTACAATGACACCATTGTGAACTGCCCAACATGCTCTTGTGGCTGCCAAAACAATATTACTCGTCCTGGAAGCTGCGTAAAGTGAGTTCAGATTGTTACTCTTCACTATGCTTTTTATTAAGGCTCTAATTTTCTGCAAAATTCCTTATGAATCCTATGCATTTTACAGTGAAAATTCGCCTTATTTACAATCTGCCATCAATGGCCCTGGCAAATATACCGGCCAGCCTCTTATCCAATGTACTTCCCACATGTGCCCGATAAGAATCCACTGGCATGTGAAGCTCAACTACAAGGAATACTGGAGAGTGAAAGTCACCATCACAAACTTCAACTACCGCATGAATTATTCAGACTGGAACTTAGTTGCCCAGCATCCTAACTTCGATAATATCACAAAGCTTTTCAGCTTCAACTACAAGCCACTTACCCCATATGGAGGCCGCATAAGTAAGTAACTTTGTGAACTGTTTTACTTGGTTTCTTAATTGAAATGCGCCTCGTGTCTGATGGTTTATCCCTTCCGCTTTCAGATGATACTGCGATGTTCTGGGGAATGAAGTTCTACAATGATTTGCTCAATCAAGCCGGTCCGCTTGGAAACGCGCAGTCAGAGCTACTAATGCGGAAGGACTCGGAGACTTTCACCTTTGATAAAGGATGGGCCTTTCCACGCCGTGTGTACTTCAACGGTGATAACTGTGTCATGCCGTCCCCCGACTCATATCCGTGGTTGCCTAATGCAAGCCCTCTAACAAAACAACCAATGAAGCTCTCAGTCTTGGTATTCTCGATTGTGTTGGCTACTTTGGTGGCTTATGTATGATGAATGAGACCAAGAGATCCAGCAAGCTTCTAGTTGTTGTCAGGTTCCTGAGGTGCGCGGCGACGCGTCATTTGTTCATTCAATTCCACTTGCATAGGAGAGACGGGTGTCGCGCTGAGGAAAGCTGATATATGTGTGTTTTGTAAGTTAAAAGGGCCGAAAATGTATTTCTTGTTTGGTATATACTGGCCACAACACGGTGAACTTAGTTACTGCAATTTAGGTAATTACAGTTGCACCTTTTGTATTTATAGCAAACGGAGTTTTAATTGAATCATATGACTGCCTTTCTTGTAGTAAATGTATGGGTTCCATAAGAATGTTTTGTATAATCAATGACACAGAGATGCTGTTGGTTGAGGTAATTTAGCATTGTTTCCTTGACCCCTCTGATGCTTGAAAAAGGTTGCTGAGCAGAATGATTTTAGTGTAAAGTGTGCTAGATAACACAGAACCAATAGAAGCTGCAACAGTATTTGAGGCTTAAAGAAACCGTAACCCAAATATCAGAAAGCTACAACAAAAGGCATGAAGCAGCAGTGCTAATTTCTCTATCCGCACATTTCAGGAACTTGAAATTTCAACCATTAAACTGTTATTTTACACTTGCCAGGTTCATCCTAACCCTAATGGTTGGCTAATACTCCTAACAATGCTTCTCTATCTACACACTGATCTGTTTTTCTGAATACAGTGCCTTTGTGCCACAAAATAGCAACATTTCGCGAGGGACAGAAAGTAACTAACGAAGATATACTCTCTTTTCGAGACAAATGATATGATCATCTACAGAAACTTTGGAGAAAGGAAAAACTGAAGCTATATATTTGAGATAGAGATCTTTCCTGCATATACTGTTCAGGCAACCTTTCTGATGATTATTTATAATAGAGAAACTGCTACGAGAAACACAACAAAATTAGAAAAATGTAGCACGATATCATAGCAGCACAGGAATTCCCGGAAACATTTTACCTTAGCAAGGACGATGGATCTATTGCCTCCATGATACAATTAAGCATACCTCGCCTTCTTTGAAGGGCACCATGCCTCGCCTTCTTTCTCCGAAGGGAACCATGCCTCCGTGATACCATAGTTTCACCCTGCTACTGCTCTTTTGAAGTCTCAAGAGGACAATGGAGGACAATATGCTGCCCATGGCCTGCTATATATATTACCCATGAGATGAGATGTAGTGCAATGGAAGGACTGGAGAGATGGTTCAACCGTAGCTGTTGGTTTGTTGGCTGGTTGCAGCTGCAAGCAAGCCTCAGGTTCAAGCTCAGCACCTTCCACATGTTGGCTTTTGCTCAGCCTTCAAGCAATGCCATCCAATCCGAGTGATTACCCCTGCACAATACTATCAGGCCAAGTGCATCCTTCCAGGTTACCCAGCAGTATCACAGAATAAGATCTCTTCAACTCTTACCTAGTGATGGTGAAACATCACCACTGCAGAAATATCAAAATGGGGGCCAGCAAAAATTACATGCCACCCTTCTGAAGTCTACTGCCCACCTATCTGCACCTTGTGAGGTCATACAGTGGGAGCGGAAGGAAAGGGTCACCATGAAAAATGTGGAAAAACTGGTTGCTGAGTAGCAAACCCATGTCCTCAAAACCAAGGGACTAGCAGAGTACAAAAGAACAAATAATACAGAACTATTCAGTTTACTGAAAAATCACAATATTCAGAAATAAAGTGGCATGGTGCATTTGCAAAACAAATAGCAGGGGTGGCATGGAACAAAAATATGCTAGCAGCTGGAAAAGAAGCCCTCAAAAGGTTTATATCGCACACACAGTTCAGAGTTTGTAACGAATCCATCCATTGAATGACATACTGATAAAATAGCACCACCAATTTTGTGGACAAATATTTGATTCAAGAACCTACGGCCTCAATACAGCAATATGTCTTCCACTTTGAAGAGAAGTACATAATCTCGACCCATAACCAGCTATAAATGGGTTGGTTCCCCCAAAATAGTCCTCCAATCAACCTATAATCCATCATCACTTCCTGCGTGCATACAGTATGGCAACAACGGCTGATATCCCGACTGCTGCTACCGGAAGGGCCCAGTACTGCGCCGCGTAGGCCACCAGCTTGCTGCCAAAGTCCATGTCCTGCTCTTTCCTGAAAACCTCCATCTCAGGGATGTCAGGCGTCTCATCCAAGTCCAACTCCCCGATGAAGTAATCCTGCATTAGCTTCTTGGCATCCTTGCTGTGGCCTGCATCTTCAAATTCCTCCGTTCCATCCTTACCTTCAAACAGGTTATCCATATATGATCAAACAGCCTAAGAGAAAATTAGAAGTGCCGAACAAGGGACATCAGGAGGAGAGTAGCAGCAGTACCTGTCACCTCAAGGAGAACATCAGCACCTCCAGGATGGTCCTCCAGATACTTGGTCACATCATAAATCTGCAACGCATTCATCAACATGGCATAAGCTCGCCGAGCAATAAGAGAAGGGAGCATATATGGACTACTTGAGACCAATTCAATTTGACTCAAAGCCTTCGACAGGGGCATCTGTGATCTCTTTCAATAGAGGAACAGAGCCTCCACAAACAAGATATCCCCGCACAACTGTCCCATGATGATTAATTAAACCTTGCATTGCCATTGCCAAGTATTGGTGCCTAGGTTGCCAGGCTACGCTACTCACAGAAGCTATTGGTTTCAATTTCTGCAGGTTTCCTCACAAAGAAAGCGAGCGCAGCATCTACTAGCCATTCCGTCGAACACGTTACGGACGGCTTCGAAGCCCAACAAGCAACAACCGCACCGGCGGTTCCACACGTGACACACCCCTACCTAACTACCGATTTACGGGTACAGTTCATGCCAGATCGGCAGCCATGAGTATGAGGGAGAAGAGGGGGCGCTATAGCGCGAGGCGTGCTACCTTGCCGTCGACGACGATCCAGCAGTCGTCGGCGGTGTTGTGGAGGGCGGACTCCTTCATGCTGTACAGCTTCGTGAGAGTCGGCATCTCCCCTCCTCCTCGCTTTCCAACCTCTCCGTGATCAAATCGGCGGACGCCGAAGGTATACTGTTTAACGAAGTGGGTGAATCTGCCGCGGCTTGGAGAGAAAGAAGAAGGGTGGGTATCGGTAGCAGGAATCTGGCTCTTGAATCTGCCGCGGCTTGGCTTGCTGCCGAAGAAGAACGGCTTGGGGAGTTGCGGACAGAGTTCTGCCTCGTGTGGCTAGGGTTCTGGCCCGTTGCGGCCCAGTGCAGCTGAATAGGCAACCCAGTAACCCCAAACTGAAGGCCCATAGGCAGCACAGTTTTTTGTTTTTTGAGAAATCCCATAGTCGGTGCAGTTGCGTCGTCAAGATGTGATTTTTTTTTCTGACGGACCTTGGCGACAGGGCAGGAACCGTAGGATGTTCCTACAATTCATAAGTGCTTTTTTTTCAGATCTCTAAAATTCATAATTAGAAACCTTAACCAAAAACCAGGACATCATAAATCTTATAAAGGAGGTTAATGAACGGAGAAAAACAAGATATAAACCCTAAAAGACTTGAGTACTTGATGTATAGTATATCAATCATGTTGAGAACAAGTAAATATAAATTTGGAAACACATCAAGTGTGGGCAGCGAATTTGTCTTATTGACCATAAAATGTTAGTATTTATTTTACTAAAGCTACACACTGGGTTTAGATTTAAAAGATTGTAACATTGATGACGATGCATGTATTATAAGTGTCACACATTTTCATGTATTTAGCAAATTTTAGACAGGACAAAACACCAAGAGTACCTGAAATACTTTACGTTTGGGAGTACAAGATACTCTGTTGAGGAGAGGGGAGTTGGTGACATAGAGTAAGAGCATCTCCACTCGCCCCACATAGACGCCCCTAGACCCATTTTTGGCTCCATCCGGCGAAAATCCCCTAGTCACGCCCACAAGAGCCTAAAATTTGCTGGATTGTGCCAAAAATCCGTCCGGTGAACTCAAGCCGAACTCAATGCCTCGGGGTTCGCCCGGGGCGCCGGATAGAGTGAAAAGGCGAACGGGCCCTGGTTGTTGGCGAGGGAAGCAAATTTCCACGCAAAGTTGTCGTCCAGTTCCCTCCCAGCTGCCGTCGTTCTCGCCGTCGGCACCACCCTCCTCTACTCCGCCGCCCTGTCGCCTCCACGAAACCAAACTCCGCCTAGACAACCTCCCTCCTTGCCGAGCTACTCGCCCAATCAATGAAGCTAGAGGATTCCCTGAGATGCTTGAAAGTATTGACTGCATGCATTGGAAATGGAAGAACAGTCCGTTTGCTTGGCAGGGAATGTACAAACGCCACAAAGGAGGTTGTAGTGTGGTACTTGAGGCAGTGGTTACACAGGGTCTCTGGATTTGGCTCTCCTTCTTTGACATGACAGGATCCAACAACGACATCAATATCCTGCAGTGCTCGCCTGTCTTCTCCAAACTTGTTGAGGGCCATGCCCGCCGGTGGACGATGTGATCAATGGTCACCACTACAACAAGGGCTGCTACCTGGTAGATGACATCTATCCAAGATGGTCAACATTTGTGAAGACTCTCCCAAGCCCTCTGATCAGCAAGCAAGCCAACTTTTCCAAAGAACAAGAAGCTTGCAGGAAGGATGTCGAGCAGGCATTTGATGTGCTCCTAGCTCTATTTGCAATTGTCCGGTTCTCCGCTCCGACCTAGTCGCAAGAGCAAATGTGGGAGGTGATGAATGTCTGTGTGATCTTGCACGACATGATCATTGAGAACGAGAGAGAGGAGCCGATGATTGATGATGACAGTGAACCATATTTCAAATAAGATCCTCTTGCAGAGCCTGATCACCAGGTGCCAGCATCGTTGGATGACTTTGTTGCTATGCGTCAAGAGATCCGAGATCCGCATGTGCATCAACAATTGCAGGATGATCTAGTGGAGCACATGTGGATGCTCAAAGGCAACACCTAGTTTGAGGTGTTCTTGTGTTTGAAAAGTTGTTAAATTATTTGCTATGTGTGCCGAATTTGTTTTGTGCGCCGAACTATGTGATAAATTGGCCGAACTGTTGTTGTTGTGTGAAAATTTGGCTGAACTGTGAATATTTGCGTCGAATTTGGCCCAAGCGAAATCGCCGATCCCAGGGGTGTTAAGCCGAGGTTGCGGCTGGGAGTTGGCGGACCCCTAGGCCAAATGCTCGTCCAATCCGACAAATAAAAACACCGGATTTCGGCCTGAGGGCTCCAACGAGTGAAGATGCTCTAAGAAAGTGGGACACATGTGAGTTCTGCTGCCGATGGACGCCCTTGAAGTTGAATGAGCGCCCCCTCTATTATTTTTTCTTCTTATTCGAGAAATCTTAAAGTCAGATGGGTCTATGGTATATAGATCTATAACGTTGCCCTAATTTTCACGCATACTCATGGCAACCGGCTTGAATCCCATAAGGTTGTTAAAGTCTTCATTTCTTGCGAACCGCCTCACCGTTTCTGAAGGTTGCCTCTCTAGCTTTTGGTGATTTTTTTCGATAGGGTAGAACTGGATAGGATGAACATCCTCCTCATGGCCACGAAAGGTTTTGGGAATTAGGACAAGCTCGGTCCTCTGAAAAACAAGGAATGGAAGAGATAATTAAATTAATTAGGCCTTGAACTTCTACTTTCGTTTAGAATTTAGGCATTATTTTCCCCCTAGCTTCCAAAAGAAAGGGCTCCGGTGTATAGAGAGGGCCTTACCGTTTAAAAGGGAACCATAGAAACGATGGAACCCACTATTTTTTTAGTATAGTTAGAATTAATTTGTTATTTCGCTCAGCCCTCACAGCCCATGCACAACGACGCAATTATCAGGGGCGCGCTCTACCACTGAGCTAATAGCCCGTCGCGCGGGCCTCCCTTTGGGAGGCTTGCTACGCCAAAAGCGAGAAAAACTCCATCCCTTTCCTTTTGACATCCCATGCCGCCACATGTTTTTTGTCGAATAATTCGCAATGTTCTTGCCAACCAAATTAATTTTTTAGAAAAAAATATTTAACTTATTTTCTTATATCACAAACCATGATGATATCCACGAGGTTTTTTTTTTGCGAAATTCCACCGATCTATTAATGATCATCAACAGCAGTACAAAGATTTCTAAAAGTAATAAAAATTATAAAAAGGTCAATGGACCACCTAGCGACGACTATAAACACTGGCACGAGCCGAAGGTGCGCCGCCGTTCTCGCCCCTCCATCATCGAAGCCTGGCAAAGCTTGTCGTAGTAGACGGATGGAAAGTCGTCGTGCTAAGGTCCAAAAAACCAGCGTACCAGAGTAGCAACCGTCACTGAAGATGACCAACGTAGATCGAAAAAGACTGACCTAACAAGTCAAAGTTTACTACGTGCGTCCAAACCTTTAAGAGTTCTAGTAGTCACTTTTCGTTGAAATCTTTGAATCCATGAAGCAAATTTCACAAGAAGAAGGGCCATCAAATTATATATGCCCTCTCAAAAAAAAATTATATATGCCGACATCGCCGACGCACCAAAGGAGAAGGCTTCCATCGTGTGCTTCAACTTGAGCCGCGTGTTGCAGCTTACAGATCCACTGCCTGATTGTTGAATTGCCGGTTCAAGTCCTCGTCGGCGCGCTTGTGGTGGTGTCTCCTTCAGCCAGAGCTGCATGTTGCAGCCTACAGATCCACTGTCCAAAGCACATGGTGGTGATTGTCTTGCATGATTGCTGAGTTTTAGCCAATAATAACAAGTCCCCAATGGCCCTGGCCCGCCGTTAGTGATCTCCCAATAAAGCTTTACATCAGTTCATTGTACTGTATATTTCGTACAGTACCTTTCACCATTTTAATTACACTAAAAACTTGTACCCTTTTAACATTTTATTGAAGTAGTAGACAGTAAACTTGGGCAACATGGTACCAAGCTTGGTCTGAGCTTTGATCTGCATCAGCGCTGAGCCTACAGGGCAATTCCGATGCACTCTGCTGAGACCTGCCACAGTGCCACGTTTCGAGCTCGGGAGCGGCGGAGCACGGTACTGGCGGAGGCCACTGTATGGGGAAAAAATGGGGAAGCCCGGCAAGGACGCACGGACGGACGGAAGGGCGTAAACCAGGCCGACCTGCTGCATGCATGCCGCTGCAGCGGCTCTGGCCGGAGGATGGGAGAGAAAGCAGCAGTGGAGGTGACCGACTGACCGGCGCCGGACGGACGGATGGATGGGGAAAGCGGGCCGGACGGTTGGATGGAGACGGCCATGATGAAAGCATGGACGGAGCCGCTGCAGAAAATGGGCACGCGAGGCCGGCCGCTCCGAGGCCCGACATGTCGCTCCCCGCACGGCGAATACGCCTCCTCGCCTTTTCTGGCGCCTCTCTATAGTGATGAGTGTCTAGTGTCTACCCTGCGGTTTCCTTTCCTTTCCGGTAGGTGCGAGTGTGTGTTTGCGCATATATGTTGCTTCCTCTTTGCGACTGGCATGATGCGGGTTCTCTCGCCTTTTGAGCAATCTTTTCCTTCGTTCTGTTTTGGATTACACACCGTTTCTTTCATGTTTGTAGAAAAAAAAAGAGTGTGTAACAGTGTGCTAGGTACGGCAAAAATAAGTAGGGGTGATATACATTAGTCCCTCCATCCACAAATAACTAACTTTAATTTGTCTAGATTTAAATTTATCTAGACGTGTTTTATCGTATAGATACGTTCGAATCTAGACAAATTGAAATCATTTATTTCTGACGGAGGGAGTAGGATTTCTCATGTTAGCGATGGATTAATACTCATTTTTCTTGAAAACAACGCGTTGCATTCTATGGTTTTGGCTTCAAATGGATTTCTTGGATTATAGGTACTCCCTCCGATACATTCTACTAATTCAGCGACACTTATTATGAATCGGTGTGATTATTTTACATCATGGCTCATTTTGTGTTAGATTTAATGAATTCCTACCCGTAAAAAGAAAAGATTTAATAAATTCCTATTTCCTCACCGGTAAAGGTCTTAAACAATGTGATCCTCTCTCCCCTGTTCTCTTTAATCTAGTAGTTAACATGTTCTCTACAAAGACTTGGGGCTTTGCCTCTTTTATTAAAAGTGTTCTCTAAAATCCTTTATAAAGCCGCTTCTCAAGACATTATTAAAGGACTTCTTCCTCACATCATTCTTGGTGGTGTCTTCGGGTTACAACATGTTTATGAAACCATTACCTTCTTGGAAGAATCTCATGATAATGCTAGAAATTTTGTTGATTTTATCATGTTTTGAACTACTTCCTTGTGCGAGCATGAACTTTCACATAAGTGATTTTTTTTCTATTTATCTTGATGAGGTGCTTATGCTCAAAATTTCGCTTGTAAACTAGGATCTTTTCCTTTCAAATATCTTGGAGTTCCCTTTCATTTCTCCAAACATTTTGACCAAGTCTTTAAAAGAATACCAGGCATGAAGGTAAACTTCTCCTTTATGCTGGCAAACTTATCTTACTCTGAACCTGCATTGCTAGTATCCCAACTTATCCGTGTTTATGATCAAGTGTCCTAAGTGGGATACAAAGCTATTTCTTTGCAGGTTCTCACTTTTCTCACTTTTTCAGGGGAAATGGTGATGATACTCATAAATACCATTTGGCTAAATGAGTCATACATAGATTGAACTATTTTCGATCAAGAGTTTTTTCCCAAGGGGATAGTGAGAAGAAATATCGACTCACTAAATGGAGTGTGGTTTGCATCAATGTGGGCTAGGTGTTTATGACCTTGAGGCTAAAAATACCGATTTACTACGCAAATGGCTCTTCAAGCTACATATCTAAGATGGCGTATCGCAAGCCCTTCATAAAAATATGTAAGCTCAAATACATTGAAGTTTATTAGAAGCCTGGGGACTCACATTTCTAGGATGGTACAATGGCTCAAAAGAATCACTTCTTCTGGTTTGGATCGTTTATAAAATTATAATTAAGGATGTCTCAAAAATTAGATTCTAGAGGAAAAGTGGTTGGAAATTGCTACTCTCCGAGATTAATATCTTTCTCTATACAACATTGTTCGTCACAACAACAATACTATCACATAGGTTTTGGAATCCTCTTCTCCGAAATACTATCACATAGGTTTTGGAATCCTCTTCTTCGAATGTGATTTTCTGGAAAGACTTAATTGGTCCCAGACTTGCATCTTGGAAAACGTCGTTATATCATTTGGAAATAGTCCAATTACACCGACGAGTTTCAATAAAATCTACATGAGAGTGATAAATTCTCCGTGGACTCATTTGTATGGAGTAATGGCCCAGCCATACGTGCCAGTTGATAAAAATTAAAAATTGAAACATTAAGATACAACTAAAGATTAAAATATTTTCTTGGTATCTTCGTCGAGGAATCATCATCACCAAAGATAATAGTGTAAAACGGAATTAGCATGAAAGTAAAAAGTATGTAATTTTTCATCATAATGAGACAATTAAACACTTATTTTTCCAGTGAAAACTTTCTCTTTCTGTATGGTCAGTCATCTAAGTAGCTTCCACGTAGTGTTACCAATTTTTTTGGAAACTAGCAACATGGTATTAATAGCAAGTTTAGAATTCTTATCAGGATGAAAGCGCTTGCCGTTATTTAGTCACTTTAGATATTTAGAAATGATAAGATTTTTAATGATAAGAAAATCATCTCTTAGTGGGTGTGAGATCCCGGTGCATGGCTTAATAGAATTGATAGGATACATATACCAATAAGTTACAACTTATTTTTCAGGGCTCATTTTCAAATAAAATTTAGGTTAAGCGTGCTTGGCTTAAAGCAATTTGACCATGGGTGATCGACCGGGGAGTTGTTTTCGGGTGCGCACGAGTGAGGACCATGTGTGCAGAAAGACAAATGTTGGTATGCGGGATCAGTCTAGAGATGCGGGATCAGTCTAGAGATCCTAGTAAGTTGCCAGGGGTGACAACCACCAGTCTAGAGAGGCTGGGGTGTTACAAGTGGTATCAGAGGTGATCCTCATGGTTACACATGCGTGTGTGGGTCAGTGGCGCAGACATGTGGAGCATGATACATGTGGCTCAGAGTGGACATGGCATGGCACATGTGCCAACATTGAACGCACAGACGTATGCCAAGAGGGAACGTTCTTGGCTCGTGGTTGATCGATGAGGGCGTCGATCTTCTAAGAGTAGGTGTGTATGCAATCTTGGTGCATGGCTTAATAGGATTGATAGGATATTTATACCAATAAGTTGTAACTTATTTTCCAAGGCTCATCTTCAAAGTAACTCCAGATTAAACGTGCTTGGCCTGGAGCAATCTGAGGATGGGTGACCGGCCGGCAAGTTGTTCCCTAGTGCGCACGAGTGAGGACAAAATGTGCAGCAAAAACAAGTGTTGGTCCGTGGAACCAGTCTAGAGATCCTAGTAAACTACCAGGGATGACAGCCGCCGATCCAGAGAGATCGGGATGTTACAGTAGGTTATCAACCGATGCATCACTACACTCCGTTTATGATAGTATCTATAACATGTGGAGAATCGAGAACTATTTACGGAGGTGTCTACATGGTTGGAGAACACGGCGAGGTATATTATTATCCAACATAGATGACAACATGACCTACATATTGGTCCTCCATCACCATAGGCTCTATGTAGGTTCTTTATGATTTCTTGTGTTTTGCCTTCTTATATTTTTCATTTCGTACATGTTTTTTTTAGAGTAACCACGTATCTCATTAATTGATAATCAAGTTACATGAAGTTACACATATGGACACTAAAAAGGGATAAAATGATTATTCTAGAGCTGTCTACAACCAATGAAGCCAGCGGGCGCCCAACACTAGCATCGTCGAGACACACGCAAGAAGAGACGTTGAGCCTCCATCATTGTAAGATCCAAAAAAACACCATCTCCAACTGCATTATGAGTCGATAAATAGTCCTACTTCACGTAGCGAGACACATATTGTTGTGGCACATCGATCGAGGGACGTCTCCCTGCTGTCTTGGACCAAGATCCACTGACTCCATCTACATAGTCGAAGAAGAAAAATAGACCCACCATATCTAGACCAACATTCTCGCTTCAGAGAAACCACCTCATCCTGGTAGCCAGCACTGTCACAGATAACAACGAATGCCAGTAACACACCAAGAAACTAATCTCGCTAGATCTAACGAATAGCAAGAATACCAAGATGGCAATATGAAGGATCAACCATCACACATTGCGATCAACTCCGAGGCGTGTTCGTGAAGGTCGCTGACGGTGTGGGAATAGAGTTGAGGCAGATTTATTTGCCTTTGCGCCACTCCTACCATCCCAACGGCACACCACATCATACAAACTCTAACCTTAACTATTAGGCTAGAATGGAGGAATGAGGTACCCTCCCTCCCGCGACTAGGGTGTCAAGGGGTAACCTCGGCAATGTCTATGGTTATGGACTTGGGTTTGATGGAAAAGAGAGCGTTAGTGATTTCGTTGGCCTATCAGACAAATAAGAGTCAAAGTCCCGCCTGATTATGAAAACAGAGGATTACAAAGTCGCCGATTCGCTAGATGTGATCTAGCTCACGGTGGGTTGTGTATCGCTCAAAGCTATGGTGCCCTCTTCGTCGGCTCCTGCCAGCCTATATATGAGAGGCTGGGTCTCAGAGTCCAACATGGATCGGCTACAAGTTTAATTACAACTACTCGACTATGTCGGTTGACACTTCTATCTTGATCAACACGTCTGGTTCCCGGGCTTCAGATGCTTCTAGGACTCTTAATTCTTTGTGGGCTTCGTGGGCCATAGTATAAGTATGTACCAGGTAATACCAATTATGAAAACCCGATAAGTCATACCCATGTTAGTAGCCCCGAGACTCCATCCGAATTATAGATTCATGTTGAGTCTCAAAGACATTTTCTGTATTGAATCTGAAGTTTTCTTCGAGTGACTTTTATACTTATAAATATTTTATTCATGGGAATTTTGGTATAACAGGTCTGGTGCATCCGATGGATTGGGAAATAGTTAATTGCTCTTGGGCAAAAACTTCGTGAACCTACTTCAATCTCAAGTCCCCGGACTTGAACTCGGTATATATCGGTATATACTGGTGTAACTCAATTCAGGCCATAGAGGTCTTACCGATTACTGAATTCCAGTTTTATGTTTTGGATACCCAACGCGTCTGACGGGATTTTTCATCGTATCATGAATACAGATAATCACTAGCAGAGCGCATTCAGGTGCGATTACTAGGCCTCACAGGACGGATCTTGGGGTCTTACCTTCATGTCGAGAGACACAACATTCATACATGTTATCATGGCGAACGCGATCTGAGAATTTTTAATAATTTATCGATTATCTTGTTTAGCTATTGGAGTTGCTAAATTTGTCAGCTTGTTTATCATCTTTGTCAGATACATTGCTCAATGCTCCCTATGGGAGTGACCGTTTGAGGATACACTTGTGTAACAGTCATAGGTTTTTTAATTTTTTATCATGTCTGTTGGAGGAATTTTGTTTTTATTCTATCGGGTGCGCGGCCAGCGCTCCTAATGGGAGTAGTCCCCGAGGCTACAGTTGAATATTTGCATTCGATTATAGGCTGGAGTCTTTCATTCTCTTCGTTTATTTTTTATTTTTTCTATCGGGTGCGTGGTTAGCGCTCCCGATGGGAGTGCCCCTCGAGGCTATAGTCAAATACTTTTATTCAAATGTAGTCCCAAGTCTTCATAATCTAAGGAAATTCTCGACTCAGGTCTTCTTTTTCTAGAATCATCAAAAAAAATATCAGGTGCGCGGTCAGCGCTCCCGATGGGAGTATCCCCCCAAGGCTATGTTTGAACGCTTGCATTCGAGCATAGGCTCAAGTCTGTCATCTCATGATTTTTCTCAACCTAGTACTTGGAATTATTTATTCGAGTTCCTTGTTAGTACATCCGAAGTATTTTCATTGCTTCCCATGACGTGTCATTGCTGATGATGATGTAGTGACATTCCAGTACTCCCGATGGGACATTTCAATAGTGGGCCTTATGACGCATGCTGATGATGCGTGGGGGCATGTCAGCGGTGAGTTTGACCGCACAACCCCATTGCATTGGAATCAAGGCACCATGCAGTTTCCTCTGAAGTTATCATGGTAATTAATTCTCACTGCGGCTCATCCCTTTTCTAACTGTGGACACATGTTGTCCCTAGGTTTTATGGCAGTTTATGTCTTTTGGATCCGACGGTCCTAAGCTGCGACGGGTACTTTATATGTGCTGAGGGGTGAATTTTTTACTGCTCATCCCTTCCTCCGTCTTTAGCCTTCTTCTTCCTTGTGTCAAATATGTTCCAGCACCGTTGCTCTCTTCTTGCTTTCTTGCTTTCGCACCTTCGCCGCCGATACCATGGGATGAGAAAGGGTGGAGGTTCCGCTGCTGACACCCCGACGACCAAACCATGGGTCATCGGGTGGACCCCTTCCAAGTGCTCGCAGCGGGATGTGCGCGAAGCCTGGAAGTACGTGTTCCTGAAGAAGGGCTCCTTCAAGCTTCCTGGTGACGAGGCCACGTCCGTGCCTGAAGATGGATGGCGGGTAATGTTCATTGCTTTCCTCTACCAGGGTCTTTCTCTTCCTTCCCACAAATTTCTCTATGGGCTTCTGTTTGTGTACGGCGTGCAACTCTATCAACTCACCCCCAACTGCATCCTCCACATTACTATTTTCATCATCCTCTATGAGAGCTTCCTAGGGATTCATCCCCACTGGGGCTTGTGGAAACGTATTTTTTCCATCAAGAGGAATGTAACCAACACATATGTCTATAATGTTGGCGGTGCTATCATCTATGTCCATCCAGATGTCGATTATTTTGACCTCAAGTTTGCGGATTCTTCCCAAGCCTGGAGGAAGAAATGGTTCTACATCAAGGATGAGGCAGTTGAGGGTCAGCGGTATGGGTTATCTCCTTTCGACCCGACAAAAAGCATTAGTAAGCTTAAGTCTTGGGGAGAAAGTGCAACTCCAAAGGAGATTAAGGAGACGCAGACCATGATGGACCATATCTGCGATCTTCGCTATATAGCTAGAAAAGAGATTTCGGGTGTTCAACTCATAGCCCATTTTTTTTGCATCCGCATTAAAACTCTTCAGGCCTGGATTGCTAGTATGTGGGGATACACTGGAAAGAGGCATCTGATGAGGGTGTCCCCAGATAATCTGCTATGCTCTGAGCTCGACAAAAAGGTCAGATCCCTCACCAAACTCACCAAGCATGACGAAATTATGTATGAATGTCGGGTTAGGCCTTTTGGCAAGAAAGAATCCTTTGCCTGATGTAAGTCCTTTTCTCTTGTCGTCCATTTGTCGGTTTCTTGTCCTTTGATGTATATTTTCTTTATGCCGAATTTGCTACTCTGTTTGTGCAGAACCATTATCACTTGGATTCACTTCCTCCACTTCCTGAAACCGGTGAAGTCCTAGAACCTGCTGTTGAATCTGAGGACAATACAAAGGCCGAGGTTGTGGGAGATACTGAGGAACACGATGAAAATTTTGTTTCTCATTCTTCTACAACTGGGGATATCCCTTCCGCAAATTCCGATTCCTTCATGGTTGTCACCAATCAAGGAAAAACGAAACACGATGAGGTGGACATCCAGAATATTGAAGACTCTAATGATTAAAGTGCTGCAAGGTCGCTGACGGTTCAACCACTAAGGATGGCTCTTCCCAAGAAAAGAGCACTTCTTCGATTTGCTCAAAACACCGGCTTGTAAGTACACATCCTTTTCTTTTTCCCACGAAAATTCCCTTTTTATGCTTCTAACTAAAATTACTCATGCTTTGGGCTAGTGGTGATGAGGAGGAAAAAACTTCTCCAGAATTGCCCATTGCTGACGCAACCGATGGGACGAATACCACGGCTAGGTCACCCATGAAAATGATAGAACTAGCCAGCCCGCAAGGATAAAAGGACGGTGAGCTGACCCCGAAAGATCTTGTGGTGACCCCTGAAGCTCCTTCCCGTAAGAAGTCGAAGAATGCTGGCAAGGGTATAGTCCTATCGGAGAACCCGACTGAGCCTAGCATGAATAATGTAAGTGTTTGTCCTCTTTCTTTTACCGTGCCTTCTTTTACAGTGCACCCTCGAGTATTTGAGGTTGTCTTGATTTTCGTCAGCTAATAATGCGCGAGATGGTTAAAATGGTCACTCGTTTTATCAGGATCCAACACGACGCTTCCTCCGCCAAACGTTCTTTATTCTTTTCATTTTATTCTCTTTATATATTCTACTCCTATAGTTTTTCCGTTGAATAACTCCGTCTTCTCCTATAGCTACTGCTGATGAGTCCAAAGTTATTCACGAAGCTACCCTGAAGCACGCGGATGAACTTGAAGCCAAATGGAAAACTGTTGTGCAGGAGCTAGAAAAATCCCGGGTAGTGGCCAAGGCTGAGGCATAGAAACGTGAAGCTGAAGCTGTTGCTGTGGCAAGAAGGGACAAGATTCTTCGAAAAAGGCTTGAAGAGCTGAATTCTTCCTTGAAAAGTAAGTTACTTTATTATGTAACTCAACATTTTTGGTTTTTGGATCTTGATGTACTTATGCTTTCTTCCTTTTTGCAGAGATCACCAACTCCGCTCTAGCACTGGCTGAGGATCAACATGTTGATCCTTTAATGGATGCTCTGAGTGTCTTGGAAGGGAATAGTGTCCGCGGCCGGAATCTCCTAACCCGTTCTCGCCGTGCCTTCAAGAGTCTTCATGCAGAGGTATTCCCTCACAAAGATGTCCCGTTGGACTTCAACGCCCTTATCGAGATCTTCAATGACGATACGAGTCCTCTCACCGGCTACGGGTTGGTCTAGGCGAAGAGTGGCGCAGAGAGTGTGATGGCTTTTGCCCTAGCGCATGGTGAGAAGGTCGACTAGGATAAGGTTAGCTCCTCAATCCCAGTCACCAGCGCAGACAAAGAGGTCGACCTCGAGCCTTATTTTAAGAAAATCAAGAAGTTATCTAGAGAGCTTCTTGATATATCTGAGGAGGAAGATGTCGCTCTTACTGCCTGTTTTTTGAAACCTTCGGCTGCTCATCCATCTGCCAAAGCTTCGACTGCTGCTCCGTTGACCGGCACTCCTAATGCTGCTAGTGGCGCCACTTAGTCTATAGTTGGGTTTTTTATGTCGACTGCTTGTAATGAATCATGTTCCATATATAGTTTTCTGGTCTTTTGGTGTTGGGGAATATTTATATTTTGTATCCTTGAATCATCCAGTAAGTTTGAATATTGAGTATGCTTGGTGAATCTTTCTTACTGATTACTATCTTGTGTTTTCTTCCTTCAGAGTGTATCTGACTTGCCTAGTCCTTCGGCTGCGCCCATTCCCCTGAATGCTCCTATTCTATTGGTTGCTCCTTCTCCTTCAACAACTATCATCAACCGAGGCAGATGTGTCTGCCGATACTACTACTATCATCTGATATATTGATCCTCCGCTCTATGCTGACAAGATCCACCGCATCAAGTAGTTGGAAGGGGAACTTGGGGTGATAAAGGCCCAAGTGGAAGTCTCCCTCTCCAAATCAAAGACATCCATGGAACACGAGGAATATCTTCTTGACGAAATTTCAAGGGCAAGCGAAAGTATGCTATGTAAGTTTCTCTCACAAAGCCCTTGAGTGTCTTGATTTTTACTATGTAGACTAATTTTTCTGTTTCTTCCAGGCATCCGCTTAAGTGCGGTGGAGGAGTCTCAGCATCTTAAAGCTCGGATGAGTGCTTTGATGGATGCTGCATCTCGTGCCGATATAGATTTCTGGACATACCATAAGCGGGGGTATACTTTGGCACTATTTCAGGATTGAGTGTCGGAGGTGGAGGAATCTGTCGAGTGGTGTGGTTCTGCTTTGGCGATGGTCTATAATGCCATGTTTCCCAGAGACTTGCAACCATAGGTACTGGCTACACTGATGCAGAAATTTCAACGAGGTGAAGCTATCCACCATTTTATCAAGCTTCGGCTTATTGCAGGTGCTAAGTACGCTCTTGCTTGGGTGCACGTACATCATCCGATGCTGGACTTAGATGTTGTGCTGAAGAGTCTCCCGTCTCCTCAGGGGGGTGGTGAGGTGGCTATGGATCCTTATTACGCGGCTGCTCATAAGCCTACCATCTGAATTATCCGCTCATGGCTTGACGCAGATCAAGAGTTTTTTTTTGAACTTTCCCATATAGTTAGGATAGTGACCCTATAAAAGGACATGTAAATTATGTAAAGCATGTGTGTAAACCCACCGAGATATAGCTATAGCTACTATAAATTTGTATATTTATGTCGATGGCTATTGCTATTGCCCCCTGCGGGAGACCTTTTCGTTAGCCTGATGCTCACTGGGCCAGATCAGCTACTCAGATCAAAGCGTGCTTGTGGATGTATTTCACGAAGCCGAAGAATTTTTGAGTTTTTGGTGAGTAGCGAAGCCCCGAATTATCGAAGTGCGATTATGTAATAGATTGCTTGACTGAGCCCCTGAATATCACATGTAACAGAAAGTGGAGTAATGAAATTCAGACTCAGTTGAGAGAACTTAGCTTTATTAATGTCAAGTATAGTGGTACATGTTTTGGCGTAATCGCCTAACCGTTGGCCTTATTGGAAGTAAACATAGTTTTTTCGGCTAAGTAGCCTGGTCGTTTGCCTTATTGAAAGTAAATTATAGAAAGTAATTGTCTTTGGCGTAGAATCAACGCAGCTACGCAATGTTCCACGGGTTGAAGTACTTGACCCTGGTCTTCTTTTCTTGGAGGCGATATGCTCCACCAGGGATTACTTCTGTGATGATGTAGGGACCTTCCCATGGTAACCCGAGTTTGCAATGGCCATATTGCTTGAGACGAAGGACCAGGTCCCGTACAGCAAAGGACCTGGGATGTAATCGACTACTGTGGTAGTTGCGTAAGCTCTGCTGGTACACAGTTGCTCTTGCGAGTGTGATGTCTCGAGCTTCGTCGAGTGGGTCTACATCATCTTCGAGTGCCTCCGTAGAGTTTTCTTCATCGTATGCAATGACCCAAGGAGCTTCGTGATCTATCTCCGTTGGAAGCACAGTGTAGGCTCCGTGGACTAGGAAGAAAGGAGTTTCTTGTGTAACGGTGTTTGGGGTCATGTGTAGACTCCATAGGACAGATGGTAAATCATCTACCCAAGCGCTTTTGCTCTTTCAAGTGATGTCAATAACGTTTTGTTGATGCCATTGGTCACACGTCCATTGCCTTTTCCACCTGGCCGTTGGTTTGCGGGTGGGCGACCAATGCGTAGCTCACTTGTATGCCTATCTTTGCAATATTCCTTGAATTCTCCAGAAGTGAAGTTTGATCCATTGTCGGTGATGATGCTGTGAGGCACCCTGAAACGGAAAACTATTGACTTGATGAAGTTCACGGCCGAAGTATCATCTTGGATGGTGATAGGCATTGCTTCGATCCACTTGGTAAATTTGTCGACTGCGATGAGAAGAAATGCATGTCCTCTAGGAGATGATTTGTGGAGTTTACCCACCATGTCGAGTCCCCACTGGGCGGATGGCCAAGCTCGAGGTATAGGGGCTAGTTCTTTCGCGGGTGCGTTAGATTTTGTAGCAAATCGCTGGCATGCTTCATATGTTCTTACTATATCTTTTGCATCCTGGACCACGGTGAGCCAGTAGAATCCTGCGTGGAAGGCCTTTGCTGCTGTTGCTCGGCTGCTGGCGTGGTGCCCGCGTATCCCTTCGTGGATGTCCTTATGGATGAGCTTCCCTTCCTCGGGTGTCACGCATCATCGGAGTAGACCCGAGATACTTCTTTTGTAGAGTTCTCCATTTATTACCCGGAAGGCCCTAGAACAGTGGGTGATTGATGTCTGCAAGATCACAAATCGTTTGTAGCTAGTTTCGAAGTTCAGATATCGATCCCACAGGGAGCCCAAAGGTAAGTGTTTATGGGTGAAGTCTCTATCACACCCGAAGTTGTCACAGGTCTTCGAGTGAATTGACTGCAAGTGTTGAAATAAGAATGGGGTTTGATTAAATGCGATAGATTTAAATAAAAATAGAATGTAAACTTCAGAAATGTAAAGCATAAAAATAAAGAACAACTTTGCTTGTTTGTGGTTTCCTGCAGATGACGAAAGAAGGAGTGGAGAGATTCAGTTCATGGTGATAGTGACTGTGCCAGGTGGATGAATGGTAAATGTAACAATTATAATCTTATAGATATGTGTGTAGGCGAGCAACCCATAATTATCCGGAACTCCTCTTGGTATATTTCATCCCAACTTCAATAATCCTACTAGCCTGCTACCAAAACCATGGTCAGACACTAGACGATTAAGACCCTTTAGGTCGCTTAGCGATTAAGCTCCTTGGATCAGACTAATGCAATAAGCATAGTGGTTACTCGTTATCCTCGAGTCAACTAGCTTTCCATTGATATCCCCGTGTCACCTGGGGGTCACCGGTCCACTAGCATACAAGATCTTATCTGTGTAGAACAAGGTATCATGTTGTCTGGGCCCTTAATTAGACAACAAGTATTAGACATCCCACAGATAGTCAAGCACACATATTATAGTAATTAAAATCAATCGCAAACTAACGAAAAATATATGTAGGCACATCACATCTCACCAATCCCCTACATCTCCCATGTCCAACAGAATTACTCACACATGAGAGAAGAACAGATCATCAATATAATTGAATAAAGGGAATTCGTCTTGGTATTACCGTGGAGATCCACAATATGAATAGAAAATATCCAACACAATTCAAGATGGGAATAAACAATCTCAAACCCTAGTCTTGCAAGGTGGAGATCCCTCTCTCTCTCTCAAGTACAACTAGTGGCTATGGGGTGTATTGGCTAGGAGGTCGAAGATCGTGGAGCGAGATGAAGAACGTCTTCTCCTTCTTCTCCGGATCTCTTCTTTCTCCCTTCTGGATGGTGTGGTGGCTGCTGCATTGTGTTTTCGTCCTCGGTCCCTTCATGGAAGTTGTCCCTTTTGACAAGATAGAGGTGGCGGAAACTATACGGCGGGAACTATACATCTGGAAAAATATTCCCGCCATATAGTTGCTCGTTGGAGCTTTTGTTGACTCCTCTTGCGTGCTTCCAAAGTGAGACTTGCTTGTTTTCCCAGAATATTGTGTTTCTGTAGTTAAATCCTCCTATTGATGTTCAGAACCTGAAAAACACATTAAAAACCAAGTTTTCTTTGCTACCGAAGTATTAGCGCTTGGTAAAACCAGAAAACGATCAAATCCGGGAGAAAACCATCAATAAAAGCCATAAAAATGTGTCGAATCTCACAGCTATCAACTCCCCCAAGCTTAGTTGTTTCTCGCCCTCGAGTGACAAGGAAATAAAGAAGAATAACAGAGATTTAAAACTGAAAATAGAGGAACTCACAAGTTTGAATTGGTGTCAAATTCTTTTGTTCATAATCCCTGCAATCTTGAATATAACCATACAAGTATTCACAAGGTTACACTGAGTCCACTTCCTAACCACGTATATCTTGTTAGCAAATAAATCATATTCCCAAGCAAGTGTCGATGGTTTAGCTAGGAAAGTGAAACAAATTCTTTTGGTCACTCTCTTTATAGAGAGATGAAAACCTTTTGCTCTTATTTGTTTACCCAATTAAGAGTACTCAGGTAGGCATCAAAGTATATATATTTAGAACAACTCATCTATCCCATGTCAAAACCTCAAGACTATCAAAGCACCTCTTTTCTTTTCTTTTGCCTTTCAAAAATTTTAGGTCTTTCATAGAGAAATCATGCCAGTATTTTTATCATGTTTAATTGGGCTATGTTGTGCACTCGTGACCATGCCAATAAATAATTATTGAGCAATAATGGGCCAGAGGAGTACTACAACTTCACTTGGAATGTGAAACCATGAGGAGACTAAAATTTTTACCCATCATAGCGTTGCTGCTACAGACGTTTACATAACTCAATAGCCGAAATCAAGTGGTTTCCCACATTTAGATCGTTCGCAGGCCAGCGGAGTTAATAGTTCCCCATGGAGCACGACAGAGTTGTAATGACACGCGTAAATCAATATCTTACGGTAATTATCAAAAAAGTAGTGGCATAATTTCTACTACTTCGAAGCATCCGTTTCATCAAACAATTTCAATCAAGGGTACTATCAAGTCTATTTGTATTAAGCTCAAATGGGATGGAGTGGTTCAAAAATTAATTTCTTCGGGCTAAACATGGACTCAAGTCATCTTTCAGATGCTTTTTCTTGTTGTAAAAATGTAGGAAGTATTTTAAACCAAGTTCTTTGCTCGTTGTTTCAAGGCTAAAAAGGAAACACTAGCAAAGGAATAAAATTTATGGGATAACAAGCTAAGTGGGGAGCATCCTTAGTGCAAGCGAGTAATTATTTGTAGGATCAATTTAAGGTTGTAGAGAGGATGATGAAAGGAACGTGATACCTCTTCTCACTTGCTTCATTCTTGTATTTGATTCAAAACTCCTCTATGCTTTCCTATTGCCAAGTCATCTGAAATTAAGCAATCTCCGAGAGAAACAAATAAACAAACTTGCAAATAGAATTACAACTAATTTTTTTGTATTTTTGTTTAGACATGCAAAGCTGAAGGTAAACATGCAAATTTGAAAAAATAAAATAAATCAAAATAAAAATAAATAAAAATATGTATGCAAAGTTTGGAGGTTTTCAAACCTCCCCCAAGCTTAGGTAATTGCCAGGCTCAGTTGTTGCCGTCATTTGGCGGCTGGTGCAGATACTGCTGGTAGAAGTTGGGGAAGTGGGTCATGAAGTGACTAAAGTTGTGAGTCAAAGTGTTCACATCTTCATTCATATCCTGGAGAGTGTGGTTGCCTCCCCAATGCGCTGGTTGAGCTGCTGGAACTCCTGGTAGGGGACGTAGCCGTACCCCTGCCGTGGCTGGTTGGGCCACGGGTCCCATGCTCCTCCCTGCTGCTGCTGTCCCTCCCAAGCAGGGTTATGTCCCTGCTCTTCCTCCTGCTCCTGCTCCTCATCATCCTGTTGTCCTCCATCTTCCTCCTCCTCGGGCTGGTGCTTGGCCAAGATCGTCGTCACTTGGTCCTTGGTGAGGATCCAAGCGTTCTTGTCCACAATTGAAAAGGCCTAAGGGTAGGGCAACTGGACCTGCTCACCCTGTACATCATCAAGATAACCAAATTGATATGCTCGGAGCCTCGAATTAGCATGGTAAACACCAAGGAAGCCACAAGCAGTCAAATGCTTGACGTCCATAAGTTTGGAGCCGTCAACAGGTTCCATGATAGGTAGTACAATGTTCAATGCAAAGGCAAGGTGGGTTACCAATCCACCAATGCGAATATCACCTTTGGTCTTGTTGCTTTGGTGGCGGAAGTGCTGGATGAGTAGAGCTGCAGGACTGGGGCTCTGCGGTGAAGTAGGGAAAAGAGCCTTGGTGATCATTGCCATGTCCGCATTGGCCATGGAGCCTGTGTCACCTCTCCCCAGTAGTGTGTTGGCGAGGAACAGAGCATAGTAGCGAATAGTTGGGTTCTGAATGGTGGACATCTTCTTCTGATAAAAGTGCCTGCCACCATTAACAGAAATAACCTCCCAAGTCGTCCCACTTGTGATGCTATAGAGGTTAGTAATATTGGGCTCCCTGGCATGGGGGAGGCTAAAAGTAGTGTAGAATTGCTCGTAACTTATGTCATAGTGTTGCCGGTTCATGTTGAAGCTGATAGTGCACATGTTACCTTTCTCCTTGTGGTCGTCGTAGAAGGAGGCAAGGAACTCGTGGGTGAGCTCAGCGTAGGTGTCGTGGCTCGCGAATCTGATCACCGCCAACCCCGACCTACTACACATGAGGTTGAAGTCCTCCTTCAACCCTGCCGCGGTGAGAAAGTTGTGGTTGACCCAACATGTGGGCAGCACCCTCCTCGATGATACAACGTCCAACTTGGAGTTGCACGAAGCTCGGGACCCCGAGCTTGATCCCTCACCCCGTTGGCGCTTGCTCGAACAAAAAAGGTTATCGATTTTGTTCATCGTGATGCACTAAAAAATTTCACCATAAAACCTTAGCATATAGTTTCTATATGATATATGAACGATCCTACATAGAAAAATTCAATCCTAACATGAGAAATTGATAGGGAAAACATATAAGCTTGAGTTCATCCACTAGATCAATGCGAGAGTTTCAACCATGGAAATCTGAAAATTAAAACATGGATAGGGAGAGAAACATACCGATCTGTTGATTCCCCCACTCAAACGAATGAAATCCGCGAAGAATCGAGAGTTCTAGGTGGATTTTGAGAGGTTTGGAGAGAGAATATGAGAGAAATAATGAGGAAAGGAGGATGCCCTAGCCTCCCCAGTGCGATTAAGTGGTCATGCCGACCTATACGAACAGAACTGTATGGGCGGGTGAAGTTGTTCCGCCCGTATAGTTGCGGGGGCGTAGCAAACTAGGGTTTCTTTATTCAGAAATCGACTATACGGGCGCAACTGTACGGCCGGATCAAAATGATCCTGCCGTATAGTTGGTCGTTAAGCCGTCTGCCTCTCGAGATAAATTTCTAAAACTAGCATCGATATCTATACGACCGCAGCTATATGGCCGGAATTTTTATTCCCGCTGTATAGTTGGTTGTTAAACTCCTAGTACCTTTTGAATGAAATTCTATGAAGGCATCGATATCTATACGACTGCAACTATACGGCCGGAATTTTTTATTCCCGCCGTATAGTTTGTCGTTAAACTCTCAGTACCTTTCAGAAAAATTTGTACGGAGGCATCGATATCTATATGGCTGGAACTATACGGCCAGAATTTTTATTCTCGCCATATAGTTGGTCATTAAACTCTCTGTGCCTTCAAAGAAAATTTGGTGATGCAAAGATAACTATACGACCGGAGCTATACGGCCGAAATTTTTTATTCCCGTTGTATAGTTGGTCGTTAAACCATCAGTAAACATCAAAAAAATTCTATCTTTTCGAGGATACCTTCTTATTCCATAAGTTAGCGAAATACCTAGTTTTTAACAGAAAAATGACAGTAAAAACTACTAACCAACATTAGCATATTAAAAGCAAAATTTTAGCTTCTGTAAATAGAAAACGCAAAGTTTTATTCTTATTATTATTCTCTACTTATTCAATCGATGTTTCTACTATTTTTTGACAGCTGTATCTTCACTGGCGCGCTTCCGCAAGAATGTCTATGAAAAAGTGGTAGGAATGCGATGAACTTTTTATTCTTTATTCTACTAAATTGACGAAAATGGGTTGACTCCCAACAAGCATTTATTTAAGAATGGTTGAATAACTCAACCTATTCTCTCTTCTCGAATACTTACCTTTGGTTGCCCCTTATCAATGGCACTTACCACGTAAACTCATTTTGCCGATGGAACATATCTTTCTCCCGCTTCTAGCTTCTTTGGAAAATACCGGATAATTTCAGCATCATAAACATTAAAGATTATCTTCCCTTATGCGCAATCTACTGATGCACGTGCAGTACTAAGGAAAGGTATTCCAAGTATTATAGATAATCTTTTATCTTCCGGCATTTCAAGAATAATAAAATCAGTGGGAATAACATATTCATCTATCCAAAGTAAGACATCCTCAATTATACCAACAGGTTGTTTAGTGGAATTGTCAGCCATCTGTAAAGTGATAGTAGTAGGAGAATACTCCCCTAATCCTAACCTTTTATAGAGGGAGTATGGCATTACACTAACTCCTACTCCTAGATCACACAAAGCATTGTGAATATCAGTTTTACCTATTGAGCATGAAATAGTTGGTATTCCGGGATCTCCAGACTTAGATAATAGCTTCCCATTGGCAGGATAGCTAGTTTCCATGGCAACAATTTTAGTTATTTCTTTCTTTCTACTAATAATATCATGGAGGAATTTACCATAAGTTGGAACTTTGGTTGCATCCACAAATGGAATTTCTAGACGAAGGTCAGTAAGTGCCTTTGTAAAAGAATTGTAAATTACCTCATCCGGTGCTTTATTTTTTCGATCAGGATAAGGGAGCTTTTTCTCACCTGACGTACTCTTGTATTTTACCTTCTTTGGGGGGTCAGGTTCTTTTGTTGCTTTCTTCTGTTGTTGCTTATTGTTTTTATTCTTTTTTACTACAACAACTTCATCTTCCTTACTTGTTTCTTTATCTTCTTTTGGATCAACCGTCTCAGTATCAGAGTCATAGTAATCATATTGTGCATCATTTTGGTCCCCCTTGGTCTGCTCTTGTGTCTCAATTTCATCTTGAGGATCCACCAATGTATCATCTTCTTGGCTTGATTCAAGCAAGGAATTTTCCTTGCGCTCTTTTTCAGCTTCATATTCTGGTGGTCCTAAGGGTCCTGTAACAACTGCACCCTTCCTTGTGATAACATTAGCAGAAACAGAAATATCTTTGTCTTCACGAAGAAAAATTTGATAACCAGATGCTATTTGCTCACACTGGGTTTCAATCATACTAAGATACTTATGAAATAATTTTATTTCTTGGCCTATCTCATCATAGTTTTCCGTGAGTTCTGCCAAAATCTTTTTATGTTTTTGGAAATGCCTATGCAAGTTATTATGTGATTTTACTTGTCGATGTTTTAATTCTTGAAAAACTTTTCTAGTCTCATCTTCTTAAGTAAAAACTTGGAACAAATCTTATTTATTTTCTTTAGCAAGTTCAGAAGGTATACCTTTTTCTTTCATAGTTTTGGGTACCTCAGGCATAAGATCAGTAGTTATCTGAAGTATCCCTTTTTTCCGGCTTAGTGCCAAAATCAAGATTATATAAAGAATCATTCTTAGCCGTAGTAGACATTAATTCCAAACATTCTTTAATAGTTAAAGTATTTATTGATCCTCCTGCTGAGAAGTCAAGAAACTCTCTACATTGAGTATTGAGACCATGGTAAAATAAATGGCAAATTGTTAGTTCAGAATAGCAACTCTCTACATTAGGAATACTATTGATCATTCCAAAGAATCTTTCCCAGGCTTATGGGTAGTTTTCTCCCACGTTCTGACTAAAATTTCTTATGTTCTTTCTTAGTTCAGTTACCTTTTTAAAAGGAATAAACATGTCTATGAATTTAGTAATGCAGTTTTCCCAACCTTTAATGTAGTGGTGAGGGAGAGAATATAACCAGTCTAGAGCTTTACCTTTAAGAGACCATCGAAATAATTTAAGAAGAGAGAAGTCTCTGGGCAAACCTTTTGGTCCAAGCAACGTTATCACATCGTCAAACTCTCTAATATGTCTTCCTGGGTCTTTATCTTCCCTTCCACTAAAAGCTTTTTCCTGCAAAATCTTAATGATTCCACGATCAAATCGATATTCTCTAACTCCAGGATTAGGGAACTCTATTGGTTGTTTAAGAAATTCAGAACTTGGAGCACTGTATTCCCTGAGAGTTTTCTCAGGTTTCATAGGAGTTGTTTTGTAAATAGACATAATTTCCATAATATCACTCATGTTTTCAACTTCAACTTTATTTGATTTTAAAAGTTTTTCAATAATTTCTTTGCCCCTCTGAGCAGGCACGCGCTCAATATAATCTAGCAGATAAGTCCTACCAGAGAGTGTAGACCCTTTGTCTCCTAAGGAGAACATTTTGTAGTAGCAACACCTGAAATGTCAAAAGACAAACACTTAGCGCTTAGCTCCCCGGCAACGGTGCCAGAAAATAGCTTGATGTCTGTAAGAGCATAGATCGTTTGTAGCTAGTTTCGAAGTTCAGATATCAATCCCACAGGGAGCCCAAAGGTAAGTGTTTATGGGTGAAGTCTCTGTCACACCCGAAGTTGTCACAGGTCTTCGAGTGAATTGACTGCAAGTGTTGAAATAAGAATGGGGTTTGATTAAATGCGATAGATTTAAATAAAACTAGAATGTAAACTTCAGAAATATAAAGCATAAAAATAAAGAACAACTTTGCTTGTTTGTGGTTTCCTACAGATGACGAAAGAAGGCGCGGGGAGATTTAGTTCATGGTGATAGTGACTATGCCAGGTGGATGAATGGTAAATGTAACAATTATAATCTGATAGATATGTGTGTAGGCGAGCAACCCATAATTAGCCGAAACTCCTCTTGGTAGATTTCATCCCAACTTCAATAATCCTACTAGCCTGCTACCAAAACTATGGTCAAACACTAGATGATTAAGACCCTTCAGGTCGCTTAGCGATTAAGCTCCTTGGATCGGACTAATGCAATAAGCATAGTGGTTACTCGTTATCCTCGAGTCAACTAGCTTTCCATTGATATCCTCGTGTCACCCGGGGGTTGCTGGTCCACTAGCGTACAAGATCTTATCTATGTAGAACAAGGTATCATGTTGTCTGGGCCCTTAATTGGACAACAAGCATTAGGCATCGCATAGATAGTCAAGCACACATGTTAAAGTAATTAGAATCAATCACAAACTAACGGAAAATATATGTAGGCACATCACATCTCACCAATCCCCTACATATCCCATGCCCAAGGGAATTACTCACACATGAGAGAAGAACAGATCATCAATATAATTGAATAAAGGGAATTCGTCTTGGTATTACCGTGGAGATCCACAATAAGAATAGAAAATATCCAACACAATTCAAGATGGGAATAAACAATCTCAAACCCTAGTCTTGCAAGGTGGAGATCCCTCTCTCTCAAGTACAACTAGTGGCTATGGGGTGTATTGGCTAGGAGGTCGAAGATCGTGGAGCGGGATGAAGAACATCTTCTCCTTCTTCTCCGGATCTCTTCTTTCTCCCTTCTGGATGGTGTGGCGGCTGCCGCGTTGTGTTTTTGTCCGCGGTCCCTTCATGGAAGTTGTCCCTTTTGATAAGATAGAGGCGGTGGTAACTATACGGCGGGAACTATATGGCCAGAAAAATATTCCTGCCGTATAGTTGCTCGTTGGAGCTTCTGTTGACTCCTCTTGCGTGCTTCCAAAGTGAGACTTGCTTGTTTTCCCAGAATATTGTGTTTCTCTAGTTAAATCCTCCCGTTGACGTTCAGAACCTGAAACACACATTAAAAACCATGTTTTCTTCGCTACCGAAGTATTAGCGCTAGGTAAAACCAGAAAATGATCAAATCCGGGAGAAAACCATCAATAAAAGCCATCAAAAATGTGTCGAATCTCATAGCTATCAGTGATGCGTTGTGATTTGGTTGTATCTTCTAGGAGTTCTTCGTTTATCATGTATGCCAGGTACGACTACATCCATGTAGTTTCTATCATGATGACATCTTCGGGTTCTTCCTCGTCTTCTGGAGCAAGTGTGGGTTCGGGTGATGGTGCAGCCCCTGAGTTAATCCGCGGCTTTGCCCCTTGCATGCATTTGGTTCTGCAGCTTTAGTGCCTTTTTTGACCTTGATGACGCGCTCACTAATTTCCTCCCAAAAAACCCTAGGTGGTACAGGTAGGTAGGGGGACCAATGTTTGCGAGATTGTCGGCTTCCTCATTGCTTCCTCTGCTGATATGGGAGATCTCACACCCATCGAAGTAAGCCTCCATGATGTTGTACATGTCATGGTACGCGATCATGTTGTGGTTGATAGAATCACACTTGTTCATTACTTGTGTGTCGAGGCTTGAATCTCCATAGATTTTGAGGCGAGTTCACTGAAGGCTTTTGCCATCCGCATGCTGTGCAACAAGGCCTCGTATTCTGCTTCATTGTTTGACGCGTTCAGGAAGCTCATCTGAAGTATATAATGCATTTTGTCTCCTTGAGGTGATACCAATATGACGCCAGCTCCTGCTCACTTAGTTTTTTTGACCCATCGAAGTACATGGTCCATGCACTCGACAAATCTAGGGGACCCGCGCTTTGGAGTTCCATCCACTCCATGATGAAAGTCAGGGAGGACCGGAGACTTTATTGTTTTTCGCTTATCATACGTGATGTCTCAAGGGGATAGCTTGATGCCTAGAGAGAGACATGCCCCGTAGCTTCAAGGTTGTTGAGGATGTTGGAGAGGGGAGCCTCATTGACCACCACTATCGGATGCTCAAAGAAATAGTGGCATAGTTTCTGTGCCGTCATGAAGACACCATATGCGAATTTTTGATAGTGTGGGTACCTTTTATTGGACGGAGATAGTACCTTACCGAGGTAGTAGACCAGCCATTGGACATCATGGGTTTTCCTTCTTCGGGTCGTTCGACAACCAGTGCCGTGCTGACCACTTGGTTGGTGGCAGCGATGTAAAGTAGTAGTGGTTCCTTTTCCTCGGTGACAATAAAATGGGTGATGTCGATAGTGTTTTTTCTCAAAGGCTCGTTGGGATTCGTCAGTCCACTCGAAAGTGTCTGATTTCTTCAGTAGTGCATAAAATGGTAGTTCCTTTTCACCGAGTCGAGCGATGAATCAACTTAGTGCTGCCACACACCCAACCAGCTATTGGACGGCTCGTAGGTTTGTCGGCTTCTTCATTGTAAGGATCTCCTGTATCCTTTTGGGATTTGCTTGATTCCCCTAGCTGACACGAGGTATTCGAGGAGTTGCCCAGCAGGGACTCCAAAGGTGCGCTTTGTCGGATTGAGCTTGACGGATTACTTATCGATATTATCGAATGTTTCGCGTCGATCATCGATAAAAGTTGAATCTTCCTTTGTTATAATTACGACGTCATCGATGTAGACTTGGACGTTTCTACCAATTTGGTTTCCAAGGAAGTTTTATATCATCCGATGGTAGGTGGCACCCGCGTTCTTCAGCCCTAAAGGCATTGTAGTGTAGTAGAATACACCATAAGGTGTGATAAATGTTGTCTTATCTTAGTCTTCTTTCTTCATCCGAATCTAGTGGTACCCGGAGTATGCATCCAAGAAGGAAAGACGTTTGCATCCGGCGGTTACATCAATGATCTGATCGATTTGCAGGAGTGGGAAGTGATCCTTTGGACAGTGCTTATTCAATGTGGTGAAGTCGATGCACATGCGTAGTTCGACCCTATTTTTCTTTGGGACGCACACTGGGTTAGCGACCCATGTTTCTTTTTTGATTTCCTTGATGAATTTTGCGTCGAGTAGGCGATGGATTTCTTTCCAATGGCCTTGTATATTGGCTCTACAAAACGGTGAAGCGATTTTTACTGGTTGTGCATTGGGATATATGTTGAGTGCATGCTCGGTGAGTTCCCTGGGAATTCCAAGCATGTTAGCTGGGGCCCATGCAAAAAAAATCCCAGCGCTCACGGAGGAACTCAACAAGCGCACTTTCCTATGCAGGGCTCAGGTTAGAGGCCACATAGGCTATTTTCTTTGGGTCCGTTGGACGGACCTGCACTTCCTTTGTATCATTTCATGCATCAAAAGATTGGTCAAGTATGAAGCTTGCTGCTTCTGGCATAATATCATGCTCGCCGGTGATCTTGAGCTGGGTGAACTCCATCTCCACGCCAAAGGACTTGGAGATCTTGTTGAACTCGTGGTCATAGTTTTCCGAGCAGGTGAAGCTTCCGCTGATAGATATGATTCTATTGGGTGCCGACATCTTCATTGTGAGGTACATGTAGTGTGGTACCGCCATAAATCGTGCAAATGTTGGTCGCCCTAGCATTGCATGGTACTGTGATGGCTAGTTCATGACTTCAAACTCTATTTTTTCTTGCCTGAAATTTTCTCGGGTTCCAAAGATAACATCAAGTTAGATATTGCCTAGAGGAACCTCGGATTTTCCTGGGATGATGCCGTGGAAGGAGTACCCGTTGGAGCTTGATTTGTTAGGGAACAATTTATTGCATGTAGCGTCTTGGCGTAAATGAGGTTGATGTTGCTTCCTGCATCCATGAAAACCTTTCTCATGTCGAACCCGCCAATTAGTGCTTCAAATATTAATGCCGAATAACCTAGTCAGGGTACTCGAAGGGGGTGAACAATAACCCTGCTGAAGGTGATATCCTACTAAGACCAGTGGAGGTACTCAGGTGTTGGAGGTAGCGTCCTTACTGCCATGTTGACTTGTCGGGTAATCAGTTTTTGCATTCTATTAGATGGGCGCCCCTTCTGTATCATGTGAATTTCTTACCTAGACCTTAGGTACTCATCATTCTGCTCTCTATTTTCCTCGGGTTGCTGATGGATTGTCGCGACTGCCGGAGGTGGCCCTGGTGGTGGTGGTGCGTTCAGCATCAGTGCCCCGGGTGTGGTGTTGTATCCCTGGTTTGTTGCCTCGGACACCTTACTATTGTACGCTCGCTGAAGCCCCAAAAAGGTGCGACAGTCCTTCATGAGGTGATTTGATCGCTTCCTCCCTTCTCATTCAACATAGTTATGCATGTGGCATGGTCCATCCAACATCTATACCGCTGGCATTGGGTCGTCTGTTGGTGGTCTAGGCCGGTATTGTTGTGTTGTCTCGCTTGGACCAGTTTAGTCTCGGTTGCCTCAATATACTCCAGTACGATTATCTCCCCGGCGGTTGTCCTCGTTGGCGTAACCCGCCATGACGTGGCTTGGACCACCATAGCCATCATAGTTACACCGTCTTCTATTATCATTGTTTCGCCTATCGCAATCTTCTTTGGGTGAGCACCCCTGTTTGTTGTTAACTGCATCTTCGCCATTAGCCCACCGATACACCATGTCCATCAGTTGGGATATTGTTTTTGGTTTTACTCGTTCTAGCTCCTCTATGAATTATTTTCGGCGCAGGCCATCATTGAAGGAGTCGATTGCCCTTTCATCAGAGATATCTCCGGCTAAGTTCTTGATGATGTTCCACCGCTATATGATTGCACATATTGGTTCTCCTGATTTCTGTTGACATGCCCGAAGATAGATGTGGGTCGCTTGAATGTGGACTTGAAGTTTCTAATGAATTTCTCCTCCAGGTCGCCCCAACTACTAACTGATTCTTCAGGTAGCTGCCGGAGCTAGGACTGTTCCGTGCCAGTTAAGTGCAGCTTTAGGCTTTACATGGCAGTGGCCTTTGATCCACCTAGGAGTTTCATGGTTTGCAGATAATCTCCAGCCATGCCTCTGGATCTTGGAGGCCATCATGCTTTTGACGATCATGAGGGAGCTTGAAGTCTTTGGGTATCGGTGTTTTGCGAACCCGATGGGTAAATAAAGTTATACTACATGGCACGAGGTCGTCTTCTCTTTCGCCGTCTGAGTACCTTCTGTGCCTCTCCTGGGCTTTGTTGATTTTACTTTGCATAATGTCATCCTTGGCATCATAACTACGCAAGGAGAGCACAAAACAAGCGTGGTGTGGCGATCTAGATCTTTGTGTCCCTGTCATATGCCGAGGGGTGCTGCCATGGCGTGGTGATCTGTTGGATTGTGGGACAATTTCCCGGTCCCCTTTTGCGAGTGTTGCTCCAACCATGCCGAGGCCCATGGGGGCAGAGCGATGGATGGCTGCCCGTGGATCGTCGGTTGCAGGTTGAGTTGTAAGTAGGTAGGTCTAAGCTCCAACAAGGGCGGCTTGCGCCATTTTAGCCTTGATGTGGCCCACCAAATATATGGACATGAATGACAGGTCCAGCTATCAGGTGATGTCGCATCTTTTGGCTTCGAGTATATTATTTAGCCGAGATCCGCCCCTTCCTGGTTGTGATCATCCTATGACGCTTCCGGAGTTGCGGGTGGAACTGAGCTGTGCCCATTGCATGCTTGATTTATCGTCTCTCCTTTTCCGTTCCTCTAGGTCCCTTTGCATCTTGAACAATTATATCTTCTTCTTGTGGAGGAGGTACTGCTATGCCATTAGTTCTTCACGTGAAGCGTCCGCGCCACTAGTACTACACCCGAGATGGCATTTCTTGCTTTTTCCTAGGAAGCTGTTGACATTCGAATAGTTATCCGTTTGCCATCGTGTGCTCCGCCTCCTCCTTGGACAACACGGTTTTCCATGGGTAGTTCCGATCCGTTCCTGCATGCAGTTGTATTATTTTCTAAAATAATATCATTAGGCTGGATAATCGTGTTACCGTGTTCATCAGTATCTGTTGAGCTATCTTTTTCTTTCCCCGTTGCTCCTATGATCATGCACACCTAGTGGCGCTCCATGCACAATTTATTGCTGTGGTTGTTAGAATCACACGAGACGCTGTCTTGGAGATGAGTGAAATCCCGCGGATCCTGTTCTGGGTATGATAATGCTTTTTTTTATCCTGGAGTCGATTCTTTCTTCGGATCCGCTATTTGTCGGGTCCATGCTTGAGGGTGATAGTGTTTTAGAATCTGATCCGAAGGAGAGGCTATCATAAAGATTGGTCAAATTCCCCAGATTCATGGCATGGCTGCTATTGTCTTCGATGCTTGTCGAATGCGAGGTGGCCTTTCTAGTGGAGCCTATAGAGGATGTTGGCGTTAACACATGTGTTACGATTGTAGCCTACAGATCCGAGAAGATCAGATCCGAAAGGCAGAGAACTTCCTCTCCCCCGATGCGAAAGTGGAGGTCCCCGATCATGAGATCTGTCTCCCGGTCGAAGCTATCCGAGAGAGGGGTAGGTGAGCATGGAACAATATCGGTGGGATCATGGTGGATCTCATCGACCTCAGTCGTCGGATTGCTTCTTGGTGAAGGTGAAGCCGCCGAATTCATGACTCCAGCGCTCAAAGTTCCCATATATGGCGCCAATTGTTGAGGGGTAACCTCTAAAATGTCCATGGTTATGGACTTGGGTTTGATGGAAAAGAGAGTGCTGGTGATTTCATCAGCCTATCAGACAAGAAAGGGAGTCAAAGTCCTGTCTGATTATGAAAACAGAGGATTACAGAGTTGCCGATTCGCAAAATGTGATCTAACTCATGGCGGGTTGTGTCTTGCTCAAAGCTATGGTGCCCTCTTCATTAGCTCCTCCCATCCTATATATGAAATACTAGGTCTCAGAGTCCAACACGACCGGTTACAAGTTTAATTACAACTACTCGACTATGTCGGTTGACACTTCTATCTTGATCAATACATCTGGTTCCTGGGCTTCAGATGCTTCTAGGACTCTTAATTCTTTGTGGGCTTCGTGGGCCGTATTATAAGTATGTGCTAGGTATACCAATTATGGGAACCTGATAAGTCATACCCATGTCATGGGGCGGCAAGAGGAGAGACAGGGGACCAACACCCTGGCTGGTGGAGATCAGGAGGGAGGTTGGTCACCGCCACCTCACACGAGAGGAGCGGAGACATGAAATTTAAACTGATCAAGGTGCTAGGCCACCATGTGCATCCTAGTTATACAGAAGACATGTGTAATGTTTAAACCTTTTAAGTAATAAAGCGTCTCTTATTGAAAACACCGTTCTTCCTTCTTTATTATTTTGCCTTAATTGATGTGTGCATCCTTGTAGGCTAGATATGGGCACTATGATTTTTTCATCCTGGTATAAACTTTTTTTCAAGGATAAGTCCTGGGAAACGTATCTTTTTTATAGAAGGAGGGCCAAGAGGCCAAGTTTTACAACACGTCGTGGCACAGATGCCACAAGTGCAACTCCATGCTGCCACAAGGGAAGCACATAGCCCATAGTCGACTACTGGCGACACTTCCACATATCCACTTGCCCTAGGCAGTCCCCAAAAAGCCCTGCAGATCTCCACAAGCCTTCCTCAGCAGACATCTTTCAGATGACCTCCCTGAACGATGGTGTGGCCCCTTCAAATACCATGTCGTTCCGGTGATGCTAGAGTGTCTAGCAGACTAAGGCAATACCTGTCCAGAGGTTGCACTCATGGCCCTTTCCACCCCGCCTATTCTGGAGCCATGCCACGAGCTTTGTGTCGTGATCCAGCATCCACTGTCCCTTGCTACACCACCCAAGGCAGGTTATGCACACCTCGTGGGCTAGGACACAACCCATCAGCTAGTGATCGATGGTCTCTCCACACTGGTCACAAAAGGGGTAGGCAACTGGATGTTGTAAACCCCTATGGATCAGCCTGTCGGCTGGCCAACATCTGTTCCCGACGGCCATCTAGAGTGCAACCTTACAATTGGTAGGGGCTCGAGAGCGCTAGATCTGTAGGTCTCCCGCCATCGAGGTCCGCCCAACAAACAAGACCTGGTAGTAGGACATCCTATGCCCCCTCTATCAAGATGATCTCCTCAAGCTAATCATCTATGTTGAGGAGTTCCCTAATGGCTATTGCGCCTAGATCAGGGGGACATCGTGTAGCCAGCCCCCATCTAGACCATCTTGCACTAGGTGTGTTGAAATTGAGCTCGTCGGGACCGCCTCAAAGAGGTTCAGTGCTACATCACAGATACGTCCACACGGCAGCCACTTGTCCATCCAGAACAAGGTAGTGGCTCCGTCCCCCAATACTAAGATAGTTGTAGCATCGAACAACTGCCTAGATAGCTCTGGCATTCGAATGTCAAGTTTGTGACATGGCTTATCCACCTCCACACGCTTCAGCCATAGCCATCGGGCTCTTAGCGCAATGTTCATGATTTGTAGGTTGGGGATTCCTAGTCCCCAATATCCTTGGGAACACACACCCTGTCCCATGCCACTAGACAGTGTCCACCACGCACGTCCTTTCTCCCCTTCTAAAGGAAGCCACAAATTATCTTCTCAATGGCTCTGATGATCTCCATTGGAATGTCCAGCGACATCATTGTGAGGATTGGAATGGCCGAGAGGGTTGTCCTTATGAGCTTGAGGCGCCCCTGATACCTTTGATCCGGATTCATGGATGTACTATAGTAGATTTTTCCCTAGTAGACCTAGGTTTAATCGAATCCTTGGGAAACAATGCTAATAAAAAATAATAAGGCACGTCTACAAGACTTGTTTCTTCGTTTTACCTTCGTTCCCTTGACCTTTCTAGTTTACTTTAGAACGTGGGTTGTTTCAATGGATGGAGATGGTCCAGGGTTGAAGATTCACCTGCATCTACACATCATATGGGATAAAGATAGTAATACACATATTCATGTGTAATGATTTAATATAGATAAAATTTGTGGACAACTAGATATACTAGAGTCCCTGCGAGTCACAGGCATAACAATAGTCTTTTGATCCAACTATTGGAGCCGTGAAGAACCGGGCTACAACAATTATTAAGTGAAAACACAGATCAAGGCCTTAAGAAGTGATGTTGCTGTTGTTCCCCAATGGATCGATAAACAAAGACTATACTCCCATTTCTGTCACTAGGTTTCCTATGAGATCGCCGCTAACCAAGTATCTCACCTCAATACTTTATCGATCTCTAGGATCTTGGGTACCTACAAGTCCATAGATCGAGACAAGAGACAAAGATACAAATCTCTATTCAATCAATACACGGTAATCCCATAGATTAGGTGCACATAAATGATGCGAGGTTTCACCCCAACCCACAGCCCCTGAGGACTACTCAATCATAACAATAATATCAAGGATAAAAAACATTGTGCAGAATACTTAGATTGAAATCAAATATCCTTACAATAGTCGCTGAATCACAAGGAGATCTCAAGTACAAGCTAATGGCTATGGCTATGGACATGATGGAGGATGGAGAGGATGAACTATGGTGGTTGATCTCCTTTGGTGGTGTTGTGATGCAATGGAGAATGGTGGCCCTCTGCGCGGCAGCTGGGACCTCGAAATATATAGGCGCCTTCACGAAAGTCGTAGGGTTTGACGAGATGAAGCCAACCACACCTGGTACAGGCGGGCCGTACGAGCGGACCTTGCCCTTAGTAGTGGTCATTATGGCCTCCATCAACTGGTTTTGGCTCCATGATTACTTGGTTGTGTGGACTTCCTCAAAATCTTCATTTATGGCTTCTACTTTCGCCTTAAAAGCATGATTTCCTGCACAACACATTTCAAAACAATGGATTACACGTCTTTGCAATAATTAGTCATTAGTAGAAAGGCTAGAGATTCTTGGTCAATTACTTAACTAAAAATAAAGTTTAAATGCGAAGAAATATGGATATTTTTATAGTCATCAACTTCCCCAAAGCTCCAACCTTGATCGCCCTCGAGCAAGGAAACAACAAAACCATAAAGAACTAAGCATTTAAACTGAAATAGCGAGAGTATGAATTCACTTACAGTTGGTAGTCATATCCGTCCAACACTTCTTCCATTTGAAAAGCTCATCAAAGTTAGATAGATGCTAAGAATACCATAAAACCTTCGATAACTCAAAACAATCAAAGTAGAGTTTAATATAAGTATGAATAACTAGAAGTGTAACAATGAATCCAATTCCTATAGTTAACTCTCAGCCTGCCAAGGAACACTAAGCTGTTTCATAATAGCAAAATTAAGTGAGAGAGATCATGTCCTAAGTGGCATAACAGTGAAGTATCTTATTGACACCCACATCAGTAAATCAAAACTATCAAAACACTATTGTTCCAATCACTGTCTTTCAAGAAAATTCATAGAGTAGTAACGAGACTGTGCCAAAGACAATTTTGTGTGGAAATTTATACTTCAAAGGTAATTCTCAACAAGGATCATTGAGTGATTTTTTAACAAATGGTTTGCACAGCCTAAGAGTACCAATACTTTTTCCTATTATGGGGACAAGTGCCACCCATGTCGTCAACTCATAGCCGATATCAGGGGCATCGATTGTTCGTAGGCTAGAGGAGTTGTTGGCATCCAAAGGTGTGCGTCAAAAACATATAAACTTTTTTTAAATAGTATCATAATTTGATCCACAAGGTTAGCTTTGGCATGAATCAAAATTACCACTAGACTTCATTTCAATCAAACAACTCATTTCAAGAGTGTCGTCAAGTCTATCAAAACATCTATAGGGTTAAGTATCTTCAAAGGTATACTCTTAAGACAATCATTCATCAAACAAGTCATAAATTTGAGACTTTTTCTTGTTCTACTTGTCTAGCAATATTATTTCCAAGGCAAGACTTGGTTAAATACAAGAACTAGAGCAAAAGCTTCCACAACTAATTACTCATGCAAATAAAAAGCTTTACTATAAATATTTTGAATTACTCCCACTAGCATAACATCTTAGTAAATCAACTAGCTAAGATAAACAATTCAAACTTCTAAAGTAGGAGACATAGGACATACCTCTCATGAGTGACTTCATAATTCTCTTCCTTATGGGGTCGTGTTTCTTGAAAACTCAAGTTAAAATCACTCTCATAATAATATTGAAGCAAAGAGGCAACATGCAAATCCACTTTCGCGAAAAAAGGATAAAAGGAAAAATACTTTTATATTTTTGAGGATGGGGATTAAAGAATATAAAATAACTTGCGACCAAGCAATGACCTAAGAAAAGGTAAACAAACAAACGAAAGCAAACGAAAACCAAAAGACCAACACGAGTGTTTCAAAGCTCACAAGGAGCTGAAGTAAAACCTCATCATTACACAAATATAAATACTAGGGGACACATCCCCAAGCTCAGGCTTTTGCAAGCCCTTTTTTTGCTCATTGTGATGGTGGTAGATAATCTCCCACATTCCATTGGCTGCTCCAATTGGTGAACTGGGTTGAGAGGTTGGCAGTAGCATCTCGAAGGTTGATGGAGAGGTTGCTCATGTTCTGAATGCTTCCTTCGAGAGCATAAATACCATCATAGGTGGTGTACTAGTTTGGTGGCTGTACATCTTGTTCGGGTCCTTCTTGTTATACTTCTTCATCTTCTCTTTATTCTCCCGATAGTTCTTCCTGTTGGGGTAGACTTGCTTCAATCTGCGTGTCAAAACGCAAAAATCCATCCTCGATAGAGAACAGACCATTAGGCAAGGGAGTTGGGATCATGTGATCCGCTCCAGGTATATCAAGAAAGTATCTACCATTAGATTTAGACATCATACCACAAGCTCTTACAGTAGAGAAACCGAGACGGCGGTCTCCTACCAACAGTTGGATATTACCTAGATTGACTTGAAGCACATGTGCAAGAACGGCGATGACTCCTCCTTGGCATATGGGACCACGAGATTGGAGAGTCTGATAATTAAGATAAAACAATGCAAGGGCGCCCAAATTTGGCATCAAGTTACACAGTTTGGAATAGCAGCTCTAGCGAGGATTATCCTATCCTTCTCATTGACTCTAGTAACTCACCATGTTCCTGGAAGGTGTTAGCAATAACATAGAACAAATAGTGAATAGCAGGGTGATCAATTTGGTTTCCCTTGGGAACATTTCCACGGATTCTCATTCTATTAAAGTAACCCAAGGGTGATGTATCAAGAACAAAAGTGGTGGAGCGTATGTCGATGGTGTTGTTTACAAACCCAAAATAATTAGCCCATTGGTCAAGTGTCAAGGTATACTCACGATTCATAAGGCGTAAGTTGATGCGATCAACTCCTGGTATATGCTCCTCGGAGCAGTAGTGTGAACTCACCATATGCGTCAAGGTACTAAGAAACTCAAGTGTCAAGCGACAATATGTGGCAGTGTCCCGAAAAACAAAGTGATACAAACTAACTTTGTTGCAAAGGAAATCAAAATCATGACCAATGCCCAGTTGGTTGAGGAGGTAAGGACACGCCTACTTGGTGGACTTGATCTCTCGGTGCTTGAGACAGTTGAAACAAGTGAGCTGAAACTCCTCGGTGAACTCAATGCCCAATGACTTAGGGGTTAGCGTATCAACAGGTTGTACGGCTTGTTCCGCATCCACTACACGTGTTCGGCTCCTCGTGTTCATCTAAAACAAAAAATAAAGCTAATTAAAATTTTGATCCAATAAAAACATAGCATAAGTGATCCTCTACACTTCTTACAAAAGAAACTCCTCTAAAGACAAAACTAAGCATGCTCATAATCAAGATTAGCTCAAGAACAAGACCTAAGTCTAGATTGATAATGGTGAAAGATTGAGCAAGGTTTTGATGCAAATAAGTTGGGGATCAGAGGAGAAACATACCTTAGATCAATTAGGTGCGAGGAATCAAAGAAATAATGAACATAAGTGAAGATCCAATGGAGGTAGTTTGGACTTTGGAGGAATAAGAAAGAGAAAATTACGATTTGGGGATTTAGGTTTACCTCTCCCTAAGGTTCTTGTCGCGGTTGGGTATGTGGTACGGGTGGGCGGTACGGCTGGAGCCCGCCCGTACCAAGTGTCCAACCTTGGGGTGGAAGGACCCTTCTAGTGGCGCACTCGGTATGGGCGCGTGGTACGGTCGCCCACACCCGTACTACTGGTCGTTAACAACTTAGTATGTTCACCTCAAACTTGATGTTTTGTTCATGTATACGGTACGGGCGGATGGTCCGGTCAGCTCCGGTCATACCAGTGGTCGTTAAGATCACTCTGTCCATTAGCAAAAATTAGAGTTTGCATTTTTTATGTCGTGATGTGGTACATGCGCGCGGTATGCCCAGCTCCCGTCGTACCAGTGCTTGTTAAGATGATTGTAAGCTTAAAAAACTTAGAGAATTATGTTAGTATCTTCACACGCATTTGCACATCTTAGCAACAATAAAATGAAAACAAATAAACTTCATAAAAATAGTAGTACCTTATGGCCATGTGTTAGCAAATAGATCGAGGATTACCTTGATTTCTTCTCCTCTCTTCAAAGGATCTTATTGAATACTTTTTATTAAAATATAACACATGATAAAAACTTTATTTCACATGGTTTGTCTCCCATGAAGCGCTTCTAGTTAAGGTCAATTAGCTTGACCCAAGATGGTGATTATTTAGGCTTTGCAAGTGGATCACCCACTACAAAGTAATTAACTTTTAAAGTGATTATACCATCATAATCATTAGGCTTGGCCTTCTTTTTCCTTGGAAAGTGGACTACAAAAGGATCTCTAGATAGAAGTCCTATTCTCACATTACCTTCATGTAGATTAATCAAAGCTTTAATGGTTCTAAGGAATGGCCTACCTAGAATTATAGGTGCTATGGGAACTTCAGGCATGTCCACTATAACAAGATCAATAAGAGAAGGACATCCTTTAATTTCATTATCTATATTTTATTTTATCCCAACAACTTGTTTATAGGTTGAACAAGTAAGATGGAGTCTCATTTCAGTAGTTGTAAACGCCCTAAGTTTAGTTTATCAATTAGGCTCTTGAAAATTATTGAGATGCTTGCACCAAGATCCCAAAGAGCAGATATCTCATTAATCCCAATTTTAATTTTAATAGTGGAGCAGATATCTCATTAATCCCAATTTTAATTTTAATAGTGGGATCAAAAATCTAGCTTAGCTGGAAGCTTATCAGCTAGTTTATTATACTCCATTTCTAGTTCATAAACTTTAGATGCTACTTATTTTATAAATTGTTGGTATGTAGCATAGTTACCTTGTTCTATACTAGGATTCTTTACGGTGGTCATCTTCAACAAATCTTCCACGGTATAGTCCGGTGATGGCGCATTGCTATTGTCTAGCTCTTTAGGCACCTCATCTTTATTTTCTGCCCTCATCATTTTGAGCTCTTCCATCGGGTTTGGCTCGGGCTTTCCAGCGAATTCTGCAAGTATGAGAGCTTGTCTATTAGCTACTTTGCCCAATTGTGCCTCAACGGTCTTGGTTCTTTCCTGTAGAGCCTGCACATCATTTCTAATTGCAATGGCTTAGTTAGATAATTTTCTAACACTAGTCTCATGGTTCTCCGTGATTTTAATAAGCATATTATTTTGCTCGGTTTGATCTTTGTATGAAATTTCTTACAATATTTTCAAAAGTGAGATTACCATGATTTGCTCCACTATGGTTATCATAATTATTATAAGGAGCACCTACAGAATTATACTATTGTTTTTCAAAATTTGAGCCAAAGTTTTGACTCTGCCAAACAGGATTATAAGGATCATGAGCTATAAAATTAACATCATTAGCATCAGTAGTGATAACATTAATTTGGGTACCTTTCTTACCCTTCACAATATTAAGTAACTCATCTATCTTTGATTATATTCCTCGGTGATTGAATTCACCATTTTTTAGGATCTTTGTACATGCCATTGAGCATGGTTATTTTGCATAACATCAAGTAATTTCTTTTAAAGCCTCACTTGCTTTCTCATAATGGTTCCTCCTGCGGTGGTATCTAGCATAGACTTAGACATTGGGTTAAGACCATTATAACACACATGTAATATAAGTCATTCTTCCATCCCATGATTAGGAAAGTTCATTACAGCTTCTTTCATACTTTCCCAAGCAAGCTCTAGTGGCTTGTGGCCTTCTTGTCTAAAGCTTGTAATATTGGACCTAGATGCATAGTCTTAGATGGAGGGAATTTGTTTGACATAAAAACATTAGTACGTTCCTCCTAAGATTTGTTAGAGCCTTTAGGTAAAGCTAGCAACTAGTCCTTAGCCTTTTCTCTTAGATAGAAAGGAAATAAACGTAATTTAAACGCATTTGGGTCAACATCCTTCATGCACATCATGTCGCAAATATCATTAAAAGTATTTAGGTGCAAACCCGAGTCCTCAACATATGAGCCTCCAAATTGGTTCTGTTGGACCAAACTCAAAAGGTTAGGCTTAATTTCATAAGTTTTCGCATCAACAGTGAGCTGATTAATATGTTCATGAATAAATTAATCTGTGGGAGTAGCATACTCGTCAAGATTCTTTTGACCCATGGCTCTTTTCTTTTTGGTGTTTTTGAATAAGAGAAACAAATAAACAAGTAACTGTTTTTTGTTTTTTCAATAGATAACAAAAAGTAAACTAATAACAAGAAATAAACTACAAACAAAAATAAAAATAAAAACAAGGTCTCTAGTGACCTCACCAAGATGGCTAATTGATTCCTCAGTAATGGCGCCATAAAAAGGGTTGATACCTTCGATCCGGATTTACAGATATAGTATAGTAGCTTTTTCTTTAGTAGACCTAGGTTTAATCGAATCCTTGGAAAACAATGTTAAAAGGAAAATAATAAGACACGTCTATAAGACTTGTTTCTTCATTTTACCTTCATTCATCGGACCTTTCTAGTTTACTTTAGAACATGGGTTATGTCAATGGATGGAGATAGGCCAGGGTTGAAGATTCACATGCAGCTGCACCTCATATGGGATAAAGATAGTAATACGCATATTCATGTGTAATGATTTAATATAGATAAAATTTGTGGGTATCACATCCCGACATACTAGAGCCCCTACAAGTCATACGCATATAAATAGTCTTTTGATCCAACTGTTGGAGCCGCAAAGCACCGGGCTACAACAATTATTAAGTGAAAACACATATCAAACCCTTAAGAAGTGATGTTGTTGTTGTTCCCCAATGGATTGCTAAACAAAGACCGTACTCCCCTTTTTATCACTAGGTTTCCTATGAGATCGCCGCTAATCAAGTATCTAACCTCAAGCCTTTATCGATCTCTAGGATCTTGGATACCTACAAGTCCATAGATCGAGACAAGAGACAAAGAAACAAATATACAAATCTCTATTCAATCAATACACAGTACTCCCATATATTAGATGCACATAAACGACGTGAGGTTTTACCCCAGCTTGCAGCCCGTGAGGACTACTCACTCATAACAATAAGATCAAGGATAGAAAACATTGTGCAAAATACTTAGGTTGAAATCAAATATTCTTACAACGGTCGCTGAATCACAAGGAGATCTCAAGTACAAGCTAATGGCTATGGCTATGGAGAGTATGGAGGATGGAGAGGATGAACTATGGTGGTGGATCTCCTTTGGTGGTGGTGTGCTGTAATCTGAGAATGGTGGCCCTCTGCACGGCGGTTGGACCTCGAAATATATATGCCCCTTCATGATAGTCGTAGGATTTGATGAGACAAAGCCAGTGCCACCTGGTACGGATAGGCCGTACGGGCGGACCTTGACCATACTAGTGGTCATTATGGCACATGTCGACTAGTTTTGGCTCCAGGATTACTTGGTCGTGTAGACTTCCTCAAAATCTTCATATATGGCTCCTAATTTTGCCTTAAAATCATGATTTCCTGCACAACACAATTCAAAACAGTGGATTGCACATCTTTGCAATAATTAGGCATTAGTAGCAAGGCTAGAGAGATTCTTGGTTAATTATTTGACTAAAAACAAAGTTTAAACACGGAGAAAGATGGCTATTTTTACAGCCATCATCCCCCTCTATTGAGCATGGATGCTTTCCATGATGGTAGTTTGGCAGCCACTAGATCAGCCAGAGATTGAAGCCGCCACCAATGGCTTCCGCAGGGAGAGCGGCAACCCTAGGTACCGTAAAGGGAATTGAGTGATCGGGCAACGTAGCTCCCGGGCAACCAAGTTTTTGTCCTCATCTAAGCATCTGATCAAGTTAACCTAGCATTTCTTCAAATTGGTACGGAGGCCAGATGCCGCCCGGAAGTCCTCGATGATCCCAGAGATCACCTGGAAATCCAACACTTAAGGTCTCAAGAAGGTGACCACATCATCAGTATAGATCGAGGTGCGGCGTCGGAGACCCGTTGCCGCGAGCCTGGTGAGAAGCCCCTGGTTTTCCTCTTTGGTGATCATCAGATGGAACACCTCCATGATCAGGATGAAAAACTGAGGTGAGAGCGGATCCCCCGGCCGAAGTCCACGCCTATTGTCCACCTTCGCACTTGGGTTGTCATTCATAAGGATGCGTTTGGAGGCCGTGGAGAGTAGCGCGCAGATGCATGCTAGGAGACGCTCCCCGAAGCCCACCGTTCTCAGCACTTCTATCAGGAAGGCCCAGTCCACTGTGTTGAAGGCTTTTGTGATGTCCAATTTGAGTAGCACTGCCGGGGTTTTGCGGAAGGATAGGTGCCACCCGGTTCACAATCACCTTGGCCACCAACTTGGCAATCCCGTGTATACGGCTGACTAATTTGAAGTACCAGACCTCCTCTGCGCCTGATTTCTTGGGAAGAAACGTGATCAGTGCACTGTTCATCTCTACAAAGCCACGGGAGTCAAGCCACGAGAGAGAGAGAGAGAGAGAGCGGAAGGCATCCATGATGTTGGTCTTGATGATATCCCAACAAGAAACAAAGAACCGAGTAGAGAAACCATTTGGGTCGGGGCACTTGTCCAATGACATGCCCTTGATGGCTGCCAAAACTTCCTCTTCCATAAAGACGTCGTCGATGTCCTGGAGGTCCCTAGACTGCAGCCCTAGGAAGTCCAAGTCGAGCGAAAAGGGTCGGTCCCCTGCTACCCCCAACAGGTTCTCGATGAAATTGTACATGACTGCCACCTTATCCACATGCTCTGAGATTCGTAGATTATCTACCAGATGGTGGCTGATGAAGTTTTTCCTCCTCCGATGGCTGGCATGAGTGTGAAAGAAGCGTGTGCACGTGTCTCCCTCCCAGAGCCAAAGGATCCGAGATCTCTACCCTGCCAGCGTCCGCTTAAGAGAAGCTAAACCAATAGTTTCTTCTTGAGTAGGCACCTTAGTCCACGCTCCTCTGGTGAGAGCTGTCTGCTTTCCATGGCAATAACAAAGCGAAGGATCATCTCTGTGGCTAGAAGAATCTGCATCTTGATGTTCCCGATGAACTTGGAGCTCTAGCCGGAAAGGCTTTTGGCCACCACTCTCAGCTTTGCGTCTAGCCTTTTGAAGGGGTTTGGTTCCCACTATTGCAGGGTCCATGCCTGCTGCACCACATCCATAAAGCCATCCGCTTTGGGCCAAAAGGACTAGAAGTGGAATCTACACCCTTGTTGCAAGTCTGGTGCTAGAAAAAGCAGTAGGGGACAGTGGGCCGAGGGTCCTGATGAGCTTCCCAATCCACTGAAGACAAGACCATCTCCAGGGTGGGTCACTGATGACCCACAAGTATAGGGGGTGTATCGTAGTATTTTCGAGGGAAGTGAAACCCAATTTATTGATTCGACACAAGGGGAGCCAAAGAATACTTATCAGCCTTAACAACTGAGTTGTCAATTCAGCTGCACCTAGAAACAATCTTGCTCACAACAGTTTATCAGTAGCAACAGTTTTGTAGTAGGAATAGTAAAATGTGCAGTAGCAAAGCAAAAGATGTAGTAACAAAAGAAGTAAACAGTGGGATTCGAGTGCGGTAGGCATAGGGATGGATGGACGGGCGTTGCATGGATAAGACAATTCACATAGCAATCAGAATATAGGGCAATTGCAGATAAATAAGATAAAGCATCCAATTACTAGACAATCCTACGCATGTGTTCCATATATAGTCATACGTGCTCGCAATGAGAACTTGCACAACATCTTTTGTCCTGCCAGCTCGTTTGCAGCGGGGCCTCTAGGGAACTACTGGCAATTAAGGTGCTCCTTTTAATAGAGCACCGGAGCAAAGCATTAACACTCCATGAACACATGTGATCCTCACATCAAAGCCTTTCCCTTCCAGCTACCCCGATTTCTATCACTTCAAGACCATAAGTTCCGGACAACGACGTGTGTATACAACTTGTAGATAAGACCCAAAATAATACTATCATAATGAATCAATAATAAGTTCAGATCTGAAATCATGGCACTCGGGCCCTAGTGACAAGCATTAAGAACAACAAAGTTGCAACAAAGTCATAAAGCACTAATAGAGATACTAGGCACTATGCCCTAACAATCTGATGCCATTACATGAACGATCTCATCCAATCCCTACCATCCCCATAGCCTACAGCGGGGGATTACTCACTCATAGATGGAAGAAACATGGATGGTAGATGAAGATGATGGTAGGGATCGATGGAGATGGCTCCGGGGGCACTTCCCCATCCGGCGAGTGCTTAGAAGAGACTTTCTCCCCGAATCTCCCTTCGTGGCGGTGCAGTGAAACTTTTCGTGGAAAATGTCGAACCCCGAAGTTTTTAGGTCAAGGCTTCTTATAGGCGAAGAGGGAGACCGAGGGTGCCTGGGCCACCACACCAGCCTGGCGCGGCAGTGCCCAGCTGCACAGGAGGGGGGTGTGGCCAGCCCCTGGCCCTCCTCTGTCTCGTATTCTGGCTCCGTGAGTCTTCTGGAAAAATAGGCACTTTGGCTTTTGTCCCGTCCAATTCCGAGAATATTCATTTTCTGACTATCTTGGAACCAAAAACAGCAGAAAACAGGCAGCTGGCACTGTGGCTCTTGTTAATAGGTTAGTCCAAGAAATCATATGAAAAGTACTCCAAAGTGTGGACAAAACACAAGAAAGTGGATAAAAACAAGCATGGAGCATCAAAAATTATAGATACATTAGCAATGTATCAACATCCCCAAGCTTAACTCCTGCTCGTCCTCGAGTAGGTAAGTGATAAAAAGAAAGAATTTTTGAGGTGACATGCACCATCAAAGACTTGATCAAAGTATTTGCAAAACACTCAAAGCTGGGATCATAGTACTTCAATCATAACATGAAAGATAAAGTTCTAGCAATAAGCAAAAAAACTATGATGCAACATGAAAAGGCACAAACAAAAGATTCATGAATAACAATGCTTTGCAAGACGTTTGTTTGTTTCACATATAGAAAACATAGCATACTAGTATTCAGCTTGTCCCTCAATAGAGTAGCAAATATAAATGCATAGGACACCTTCAAAGTTCATAAGAGTGACTAGATACAATAGTTTCAAACAAGCAATAACAAGTTATGCATCAATCAACTAGTCTTGGGACAATGCACATAGAACTAAGAATGGCCACTATGCTCTCAAAGTAGTGCATAAAGATAGAAGGTGGAGACTCAATATAATGGTGGAAGAAAGGCCTTTTGTAAAAAGGAAGTAGGGATTCAAGTCTCATAAAGAGCTTCCAAAAATTATGGTACTTATAGCTTTCAGCTCTCATTGCCCCTATCATAAGCATCTTGAAGTGATTAAGGTTAAAGTGAACAAACTATAGTGTACATGCTTGACGAAGTATAAGTCAGAAATCTCATGTCCCTTGTATACGAGGGCCGCTCCTCATGCTACTCAAGTTTAGTCACCGGTAATTTCTTGTCATCGTAAGTACATGTGTATCATTGAGAACCGCCAACGGGGTACCCCTTGCCCGATGATACGGAAGAATCCCCATATCAAAATGACAAGGCAAGCAGACAACGAGCATCTCAGCATTCTTCTTATTTACCATGGGAATATGGTGCTTTTTTTCTCTTTCCTCTTTTCATAGTATCTTTTTTTTTCTTTTCTCTTTTTTTCTCAATATAGGACTCTTTTTTATAAGAAGAATGCTTCATAGACAGCTCATTATGGTTACGCTGCAGGTTTCCACCATGTCAGCATGGATTAGACCAGCGGCCTAGGTGTTTCTCTAACACATATACACAACTCCATGGACTTACAAGCTCCCCTTTCATTTCACACCGACGACATCCATATACAGAAGAGCATGATATCAACTAGGTACAAGTACCAAGTGCAATGTTGAAAGCGTTCCCCATGAAAGCATGGTTCTGCTAATTCCCAACTAATAAGTGCAAGCATATAGAACATAGAAGACACAATGGTTCAAGTTTATTAGAGGCAATAAAGTAAAGTGTGCCATTAAGTTCGTGAGAGCTTTAATCACTAGTTTTCTCATAACAAGTGGAAGGTAAACAAAAGCATGAATATACTTGGAATAGCATAAGCTAGTAGGTAGGTATGGTGGACTCTTTGGAAAAACTTGGTTTAGGGAGTTGGATGCATGAGTGGAACTCATACTTTGTTGTGGAGGCTAGCAAAAGACTGGGAGCGACAAACTAAGAGAGCAATAACGGCCATAATCATGCAGAGCGACAAAACATCATTGATCAAAGCATAAAGTGATACTACAAGTTGAAAACTAAAGGATCATAAAGGCTTATGGTGACTTGTGATAGTCATAGCATGGTGTGAGCATGTGCCAAGTCAACCCAAATAAAGCATCAAAGGAGAATACCACTATACTATGCTTTAATATGCTAAAACACCGCATGATTCATCCAAGGCACATTAAGCAATATCAATTGTTTATAACAAGTCATGCTACATCAAAGAATACTAAGCATAAAGCCAAAACAATATCAAGCATGGCATGACAAAGCATAGCCACAGTCAAAAACGAGCTCTTTTTACCACAAAAGTATGAACTTTCCTACTCTTTTCCAAACCAAACCAAACTATTTGCAAACCAAAGTATGAAAGAGGGGGTCCAACCAATTTATTCAGCAAACTAAGAAAACCACGCAAACTAAAAACCAAAACAAAAACGAAAAAGAAGACACTCCAAGAACAACACAACTGTGCATGAAACAATAAAAATGAAGCGTTTGGAAGAAACCTGAGATTTTTATTGATGAAGAAGGCGATGCCTTGGGCATCCCCAAGCTTTGACGCTTGTACTTCTTGGATATTTCTTGGGGTGACACGCATGCCATCCCCAAGCTTGAGCTTTAGTCCATCCTTCATCTCATTACTCATTCCTTCCATACACCTGAAATTTTTCCTTCATACAAAACTTCACACAATCTTTATTAGCAACATTAGTGCACTCAAGATAAAAGGTCTTAAGGTTCAGTTCCAACACCAAATAAACTTCCATTAGAACACTAGATACTGTAGCACTTCCCTAAAAAAACTCAATTCCCCAAAAGAACTCAAAAAGAAACCAACAAGAAGCAAATACAGAAAATGGCAGAAATCTGTCAAAACAGACCAGCAGGTAAAGACGAATTTTTTCGAAGACCTTCTGTTGCTCAAATCAAAAAGTGTTGAAATAACGAAAGTTAGATAACAACCTGGGGCAGAAGCACAAACAATTACAGCTCAATACGACGTACAGAGATTTTACACGAATTTTTGCGGTGAAGCACAGAAATCTGTTTCGGGACAGCAACTTTCCCAATCATTACTTCACTCTCATTAGAGGTTACTCTTAGCACAAAAAGCAAATAAAAAGGATAAGGAGCGGTTATTACAGAGGTAATAACTTCCAAGACTCATCTAAAACTCTTAGGTTATCTCCCAACAAGTACTTTTCTTTAACGCCTTTAAGTTAGGCATAAGCAAAAACTAGAATGGATAGAATAGAAGTAAGCGGAGATAATCATGGTGAAAACATTGTTTTGTTCAATGAAATCCTTTTGTTAACAAGGTTGATCAGGTCTTGTTACCAAAACAATTTCATATGAGACAAAACTTTGTATTCCACTAATGATTATGTTACCTCAACCTTGATAGCAATGGTCCCAATTATAATAGTTTCAAATTTTTCTCTTGGTATGGGACAATATATTTCTCCAACTTGAATGCCCTCAACATGTTCAATTGAATTCAAACCATAAGTCCTTTCAATCTTCTTGGGGAAATAGATAGTATGTTCCTTGTCATTAACATTGAAGGTCACCTTCCCTTGATTACAATTAATAACAGCTCCTGCAGTATTTAAGAAAAGGTCTCCCAAGAATAATAGACATATTATCATCTTCAGGCATAAAAGTTTGAGAGGATGCTCTCATAAGAAATCTGAGTTGAAGTAAAAGAGAGCATCAAGAAGCAAAATCAAAACATATTTAAGTCTAACCCACTTCCTATGCATAGGAATCATGAAAGCAAATAAATTTGCAAAGAGCAAAGTGACAGGCATAGGAAGATAACACAAGAGTAACTTCAAAACTTTCAGCACATAGAGAGGTGTTTCAATACCATGAAAACTCCTAGCACCATATTTTCCTCTCTCAAAATAATTTTCAGTAGCCTCATGAATAAACTCAACAATATAACTATCACATAAAGCATGCTTTTCATGATCTACAAGCACTAGAGCCTTATCATAAACATTTTCAAAGGAAACCTCGGGAACATAACATCCATCCTCCTTTAGTAAGCATGGAGGACAATCAAATAATGTAAGGGATAAAGAGTTACTCTCATTAGAAGGTAGGCATGGGTAGCTAATCCATTCTTCCTCCTTTTGTTCATCACTCTCCTCCTCTTTTTCATCTAATGAGATTTCAGGTTCATCAATTTCTTCTTCCATAGGAGCCTGCAAGGATTTAGTCTCTTCCATTTGTGGAAAGCATCTATTAAAATACTCAAGAATATAGCCATTTTCATCCTTGTAATTATCAAAGCAAAATTTAAGCATACCATACACCTCATATTTGTAAGGTGAATCATCAATATTTTCAAGCAAACTAGCAAGTTCAAAAGCACCCTTCCAAGCAATAAATTCTTCAATTTGTTCCGCATCATAAAAGTCATAAATTCCTTTAGCATAGGAAGATATGGTATCATTATCACTATACTCACATTGAAAAGGGAGGTGTTTATACCTCTTTCTGCAACAAGACTCATCACAGCAATAAGTAACATTATAAGTAGAGCACACGTTTCTAGCAATGGTATACAATCTATCAATTTGTTCCCATAAGTGTTTCCCTTTTTGTGACAAGCGGTGTTTCTTATAATAATATTTTTGATCTTCGTGAACCCACCTTGCCAATAAGATTCAGTTTCAAAGAAACCAACCATTGACATCAAGCATGATAAAGTAAGACAATAACAGACCAATGAAAACAACAACTAGAGTAGGAACTATTTTTTTTGTATTTTTTATAAAGAAACAAGCAAACAAGGAGAAAAATAAACTTAGCTTGAACAATAGTGAATCTAGGTGAACTTGATAAATAAAGCTATGCTCCCCGGCAACGGCGCCAGAAAATAGTCTTGATGACCCACAAGTATAAAGGGTGTATCGCAGTATTTTCGAGGGAAGTGAAACCCAATTTATTGGTTCGACACAAGGGGAGCCAAAGAATACTTATCAGCCTTAACAACTGAGTTGTCAATTCAGCTGCACCTGGAAACAATCTTGCTCACAGCAGTTTATCAGTAGCAACAATTTTGTAGTAGGAATAGTAAAGTAACAGCAGTAGCAAAGCAAATACAGTAGTAACAAAACTAGTAAACAATGGGATTCGAGTGCGGTAGGCATAGAGATGGATGGATGGGCGTTGCATGGATAAGACAATTCACATAGCAATCAGAACATAGGGCAATTGCAGATAAATAAGATAAAGCATCCAAGTACTAGACAATCCTAGGCATGTATTCCATATATAGTCATACATGCTCGCAATGAGAACTTGCACAACATCTTTTGTCCTGCCAGCCCGTTTGCAGCGGGGCCTCTAGGGAACTACTGGCAATTAAGGTGCTCCTTTTAATAGAGCACCGGAGCAAAGCATTAACACTCCATGAACACATGTGATCCTCACATCAAAGCCTTTCCCTTCCGCTACCCGATTTACATCGCCACGGGACCATAGATTCCGGACAACGACGTGTGTATACAACTTGTAGATAAGACCCAAAACAATACTATCATAATGAATCAATAATAAGTTCAGATCTGAAATCATGGCACTCGGGCCCTAGTGACAAGCATTAAGCACAACAAAGTTGCAACAAAGTCATAAAGCACTAATAGAGATACTAGGCACTATGCCCTAACAATCTGATGCCATTACATGAACGATCTCATCCAATCCCTACCATCCCCATAGCCTACAGCGGGGGATTACTCACTCATAGATGGAAGAAACATGGATGGTCGATGAAGATGATGGTGGGGATCGATGGAGATGGCTCTGGGCACTTCCCGTCAATGAGGTGCCGAACAGAGACTTTCGGCCCCGAATCTCCCTTCGGTGGCGGGCAAGCAGCGGAACTTTTCGTGGAAAAATGTCGAACCCCCCGAAGTTTTTAGGTCAGAAGGCTTCTTATAGGCGAAGAGGGAGACCGAGGGGGTGCCTGGGGCCACCACACCAGGCCCTGGCGCGGCCAGGCCCAGCCCGCGCCTGGGGGGGGGTGTGGCCAGCCCCTGGCCCTCCTCCGTCTCGTATTCTGGCTCCGTGAGTCTTCTGGAAAAATAGGCACTTTGGCTTTTGTCCCGTCCAATTCCGAGAATATTCATTTTCTGACTTTCCTGGAACCAAAAACAGCAGAAAACAGGCAGCTGGCACTGTGGCTCTTGTTAATAGGTTAGTCCAAGAAATCATATAAAAAGTACTCCAAAGTGTGGACAAAACACAAGAAAGTGGATAAAAACAAGCATGGAGCATCAAAAATTATAGATACATTTGCAATGTATCAGTTGCTCCCGCTCATTGGTCCAGGTGAATCTACGCCCTTTGAGGTAGAGTTCCTTAAGCTCCAGAACTGCTAGTGTCCTTTTAAATTTGGCCATCACGTGGCGGTGTAGCGTTCCCTGGTTTTTATTCTCCGGGTTGACAATGAGGTTGAAGTCGCCGACAACAATCTACGGACTGGCGTGCAGGTCTCGAATGTCCTGCAGCTCCTGAAGAAAGGCCCTCTTGTCCTCGTCACTCTAGGGTTTGTAGACACCTATGAACCACCAGCTATGATCCACACTCGTCGAGATACAAGCTGTGATTGCATTGTCTGAGAAGTGGGGATTGGTCACGGATGCCAGGTTGGACTGCTAGGCAAGCAGAATCCCTCCACGAGTCCCCTTAGCTGGCAGAAGAAAAACTATCGACAAAGGGGCCAAGGCTCTCCCTTACCACGCGGTCAGTGATGACCGCCATCTTGGTCTCTTGCAGACATACCACAGCTGCCCTAGCGGGCGCCAGAACTTGCGAGACCGCTAAACGACGAACCGGGGAGTTCAAGCCACACGCGTTCCAAATATCAATGGAGAAGTCCTGGTGTAAACTTAAGAGTTTAATAACAAGCGTCCTTTATCAAAAAAATTCGATTGATCTGATGACAAAATTTGATCAGAAAAAAGAAAAACACGATGTGGATGCGGAGGTAGGGAGTAACTAGAGAAGAACGGGAACTGAAGAAAAAGAGACACCGGACGTGCAGCCTATGTATTCTCGGACAATATGATGAGACTAAACACTACGCTGAGTCTAGCTGCAACCCTATGTCTGTGCGTACGTAATAGAAGTACCACTCCTTTTTGTTCTTTTTTTGAGAGGTACTATAAATAGTACATCTGATCAGAACAAAGTAAAATTGATCTGATGGAGTACCTTTACTGCTCTATATGACGGCATTGAATTAAAGAGGGCTGTATGTATAAAACAAAGCTGCAAAACTAATACAGAGTAGAATATATCAATTAGCTAACTAGCTAGACTCACTAGATTTTGCTTGTGATAGTATTTGAGAAATCAGAATGTTTTTGCTAAAAACTTGCCATGAACTGTGCACTTAGATGAAGGGCCTTTGTATAGATTGATTTTCTGGCCATGAACCGTGCACTTAGATGAAGGACCTTTGTATAGTTTGATACACAATTGCTTCAAATGATAACATATATAATACATGCAAAATTATATTAACCTAGAAATACATTTGACACAAGCCATTACATATATTTTTCTGTTAAAATCAAAACATTATATAGTATTGGAAGTGATATCTTAGACAGAATGCATGCCAAAAACATGACTTATTTTTTCGCACTCTATATTATTTGTACGATCTATGGTTTTATCGAACCAATGCCGAATAGCTTCGAGAAAGCTCATGGGACCCAAAATCCATATATAGGGTGGAGCTGATTAAACCCCGCCTTGGCTTCTAGCAATGCAAGCTACAATTTGTCGTTTAAGTTGGGATAGCCTCTTAGTAGGATTCCATACCGTAGGAGGCGAATCGCACTCACAAATTTTAAAAATTAGTAGAACTTTCTTTTAAGAGAACAGTGGAACACTCCCTCAAGAATATGCTATTTATATATAGGGGAAAGTCATGTGGAAATGAAAATTGTTCATTTAGTACATGAAAAAAGTGACTCATTTGGTCTTTGTTTGTCTTAGGAGAGAAGTGTGGGAGAAGACTCGAGGCTCTCTAACAAGGAAAAGTGACCCTTAGAGAGCATCAAAAGAGCTTGACGAAGATTGTTGAGTGGGTAACCAGAGTTGGTAAATCCAATAAAACAAATAATGCTTAAATTTGAACTACTTTTTAGAATCTAAGCCTAATAACAGGGAGTAATTTAAAAAAAAAATCAAGAGTACGGGGAGGCCGTTGCCTGCCTTGGCCTTAGGGAATCTCCAGCGCTAGAAAATGCCAAGCCTAAACCCAGCATGTCCTAGAGTGTGTAGCAATATCATTTAAGCATCTCGCAAGTAAAAATGTACCATCTTACATGTTTTGCAAGCGTACTCGTGATTTTTCGTAGTATCGATGCTTCTAGGCTGGGCTGACCATGTTCATGGACTATCATAGGTTTACATGAGTTAGGAAAGATTCGCTATGCTCCTAAGAGCATCTCGAGTAGTGACTCTATATTTAAGAGCGCTTGTAGCACGTGGCGCCGGCGCGACCTTCATCGGAGGGGCCATTTCGCAGCGCGCGCTCCGACGCCAAAAACAGCCACCCACCAGACGCGGCAAACTACATCGCGCGATGCCGGCGCAACAACAAACACGCACTTGCATACAATCAACAAGATCAAACAAACCAAAATAATTCTACAATAAATATCATTGCACACTTTAAATCTCCAAATCTCAACCTAGATAACATAGTTCAAATCAAGTACATAGTTGAAATGCAAAGGATGGTTCTACACAACCAAGTTCAACACAAATAAGAACAAACACATCATTTGCCAACATCTTTATAGTAATTGTTATCTCCTTCTTCGGAGTCTTGGACGGTGGTGTTGGCTTGAGCCGTTGAATCTCCATAGGTAGAAGGCATTGGATTCACCAAGGAGTCCATGAATCCTCCCGGCGGTGCTACCATGCCACCCATGCCTCCAACTTGCCCCATCGGCATACTCATCCCACCCATGATCCGACAAAGCCTCAATACGTTTAAGAGTACGAACAATTACCATTGGAAACTTGTCTTCCTAGTCGGTATCCATAAGTACTCTATTCAGTTTCTCATATGTTGGCTCTAGAAGACTATTAGCCCAAGTAAACTGTCTTCCTAACATCGTCACCTCTTGTAGATCCAAGTTGTCAATGACAATGTTGAATCGGAAAGGCCAATGCTCAGTGAAACACCCCCGACTTTTCTCATGAGAAAATCTTAGAAAATTGAAATCTCCACCTATAAGAATAGGATACAAATTATTTTTTGCCAGATTAACCAATTCACGTAAAATGTTAGACTTAAAAACATCCTAGGCGGCACCTTAGATAGCGATGAGAGACCACGTGAAACCGTCAGCCTTATTACGAATATGGAGTTTGATATTAAAATCTCCAACCGAACTGGCTAATACTTCTATAGTCTCATTCCCGACGCCTACTAAGATACCACCAGATCTACCACGAGGCGCACATGAAATCCATGTAAACTCCACTTCGTCGGATAGGTGATTGAGTAAATTTTGTGAGAAATCACGTCTACCAGTTTCAGAAATACCCAGAAAATCCAACTTATAGTCTCTTACACAATCAACAAAGAATAAACGTTTAGCCAAGTCACGAAGACCTCTGCTATTTGAAAACATTCTATTCTTTGAGAAACTGTTGGAGATTTGGATAAACGGGATATTTTTTTGAGATACGACCAGAAGTTTTAAGTTCATAAAACAAACCAAGTCTAGTCTCATCAAAGTCCACTTTCGACACTTCACCAACTAAGTGAGAGACGAGTCAAACTCCATATGTCTCAATACATTAGAAGAAAACATTACTTCCTTTGCTGAACTACCCAAGATACCACCTACATTGGAAAAATTTGAATTAATAACAGGGGTATAAAACAATAGGAAGGACTTAGAAGAATTATTTATACCAGACGGATCAAGATTACTTTCTGCCTTACGCCGCATCGCTTTGACCAAAGAGTGTTCATCAGTGGCGGTCGCACCAAAGGCATCAACCCCATGGCGAGAACTCCTCCTGGACGGTGTTCCACCCCCCGCATGGTACCCTGGACGATGGCACCATCGACATCGGCATGCGTCGGAGACAGAGGCAGTTCCGACCCCTCCAAGGACATACCACCCCCATCTACACGAAGCCCCGCTTGGCCATCACGAGTGAAACAACTTCCGCCTGGTCCGACTCCCGTCCCAGCTGGAGAGCCTCGGTACCCTCCTGGGTTATCCCACTCAACGGCCACGCGTGGGCCTGAGAGGAGGCCTCCTGGCCGGCGTGCAACGCTAGGTCGTCCCGGACCAGCTCCATGTGGGGCATGTCTGCACGAGCCAGCCTCTCCTAGGCCAGCCCCTCGAGGGAGCACCCTGCCTGGGCCTTTCCGTCCGCGTCGAGGTCAACCAACCCCTCCTGGGATGGCTCCCCCCACGACAACAACAACGCCAACCTCCTGGAGCACCGGTTCCTGCCTTTCTAAGGATACCGACCTCGAGATCGATCGTCCTGTCACATTCAGCCTTGACCGTGCCAGAGAGGACATCTTCTGCGCGTTCTGTTCCACCACACATGATTCCGATGCCTCCTGCAAAGCCACCTGTAACTGAGAAGGTGTGACGCTGACACCCTGTCCACCACCGGAGACGAGCTACTCCCACGTAGAGGGGAATCAATAGGGAGCGCATCCAAAAGCGCCCTCCCTCAGGGAGTTTGAGGGTTGGCATTGAAAGGTGTAACCGCAACCACTGACCGAGCAACCTGTCTCGAAGAAGATGGCGATGAGTTTCCTTGCGCAGGCGGCGGAGTAGAGGAAGTATCCACCACGATACCATATGAAGCTTTGGTCGGTTCCAAAGTATCCATCACATCCTCCCCAGACTTCCCTTTCCTATCGTCCTTAGGATCCTCGTCAGTCCTTTTCCACAGAAAAAGTGTAAAATCTAGTTCCAGAGTATACCCCTCAGGCTCTCTCTCCTAAAGAGGAACTCATACCCTTTCAGTTTCACCACAATATCAGAGGTTAGATAAAACCCAAAGCATCATGTTTCTTCAAAAACACCGTAAGATCAAACATGGTAACTAGAACACGAACCACACCCCGCCTTTGCAAATTAAGGAGATCCACATCCAAAGTATTAGTTCGCATAAGAGAGCCAACAACCCACAAACCCAGAAAAGAGCACAAGCTTTGATCATGTACCAAGTGATCCTTGTGATATAATATTTATGATTTGTCACTGGATGACTTATTGGAGTGAATTACAGAAACCAAACATGAGCACGAGTGTGGTCTCCAACATGTCGAAGAATTGCCAATGGCTCATCTTTATAAGGAACTCTAGTTTCTGCTGGAGGGTGGGAGAGATGTTGGTGGTATGATGAAATATAAATTCTGTTGTAGTTTCCTTATGTTGGTTTTTGTGTTTTTCTATGTGCATTCTTGTGATGCGCACAAGTCAGTGGCGGATGTAGGACTAAATTAGAGGGGGTGCCAAGTTCAAAATTAGTGGCTTAAATATCATTTATAAGTATTTTTAACACATATAATATACATAAAATTAGACTAATCTCTACAAATCAAAAGAATCTGCATTTTTAGGGGGTGCCATGGCACCTATGGCACCCCCACTAGATACGCCCCTGGCACAAGACATGTAGTGGTATGTAATAATTAAACTTTGTAGACTCTTGCTTTCTTATTGAAGCGAGGGAGACCCCTTTGGTAAAAAAAAAGATGTCGGTGTCATAAGTGTGCACATGTTTTTCATAGAAAACGTACGTACAGTTTTGCGCCTTGTGTGACAAACAAACTTGATGCCACATTTTCCTTAAACCGAGTATATTTATTTTAATTTTTCAGAACACAATCATATGTCTTTCAATCATATGTCTTTTCTTCTGAAACCTTGGATGTACATGTACATAGAAGACATAGACATGTCTACTGCCAAAACAATAAATCAGATGGCTTTGAAATTTGAGAGCCAATACGCCTCCCTCGGCCACTCCATGTTAGTTCCATGAGGCAGGAACTTGGAGCCCTCCTATTTTTCATACGGCAGCTCCCATATACAGTATCGTCGCCGATATGATGAGCGGGCCCAATCGTCGACTGTAGCAGTCACCTCACCTCACGTTACTAGCTGGGTCGCGGCCAGTTGGCTGGCCCATCCATGATGCCTGTGGTGTGCCTGCGGAGTAGTTGCGGTCACTGTGCAGATTCGATGCACTCATATTCATCCGGCGACGTCTGACATAGGCCGAGGCCGAGAGGCGCGAAGGACGACGTGCGCGCGGTCACGTGTGAGGCGACGACCCATCGGATCGGAGTAGACGCGCACTGTGCTGTGTGCATGCATGCCATGCCAGGCCGCGCGCGCGCCCGTCCTATCGGCGCTCGGCAGCGCGACGGCGTCCCATCGGCGCCGCGCGCACCCTGCGTACGTAGCTACGTACCGCGCGGCATGCACGGCGCGCGGGGAGTGGCCGCCGGAGATCAAGATTGGTAAAGGCAGGGCAGGCAGGCGATGCGCAGCGCAGGGGTGCTCGTGTCGTGCCAGCGCTGGCCGGCGTCGGGCGCGGGTGGGTGGGTGGGTGCACTGGCGCAGCGGCAGTGGAGTAAATAGTAGCTGAGCCTGTAGCAGCGGCGCTCGCGTTGCCTTGCCACTTGACAGGGAGCAGCGGGCTAGCGGCGGGGGAGCTAGCTAGCTGCTGGCTGCTGCAGTTCCAGCGACCTTCGGTAGCTTTTCGTGCGGCAGTAAAGGCGCGGCACCAGCCGCCGGTCGACACGTCCGCGAGGCCTCGGTCTTGCCGCCCCGCGCGCCCGGCCCCGCTCGGTCGCACGTACGGTACGAGTACGATCGATGGCCTCCTCGCGCACGGCACGCACCGTGTTGATGAGCTCGCCGGCCGGTAACTTGCAAAGAATTTTTTACCTGCAGAAGTCCGGCCAGGTGACACCGACTACTCGTGCATCGGCGTCGGCGAGAACGGACGTTTTGCGTGTGCGCCGGCCGGTTGAGAGTTGAGACCTGACCTAGGTAGCCAGTAGTGGTGGTGTGTGTCTAGATATAGTAGTACTAGTACCCTAATTAAGCTAGGGCGAGAGCGAGTAGCCGAGATCCAATCCAATCTGTACCCCACGAAAGGGAAAGGAAAAAGATTCTTGCCTGCCCCGACCTCCCTCTTCTGTGTATACCCCTCTTCTCGGCCAAGCTAGCTATAGCCCACCACCACAGCCACAGCCACGGACACTACTGCAGCCTGCCTGCCAATCAACGCCCCTAAAAAAAATCAACAAGCAGCGCTGCTACTTAGGCTTAGCTTTGCGTGTGAGCGAGCCAAATCTCATGCCAACCTAGCTATCTTCTCCTAGGTAGCTTGCTAGAGCAGACAGATCGTGTGTTGTAGTGGTGGTGCTGAATTGGGTAGGTTTCATTTTGCTGATTCTGTGACCGGCCGAGATTTCGAGAGGGGGCCGGGGCCGGGTGAAGAGACCAGAGATCGGAGAAGATGGGTCGCGGCAAGGTGGTGCTGCAGCGGATCGAGAACAAGATCAGCCGGCAGGTGACCTTCGCCAAGCGCCGCAACGGCCTGCTCAAGAAGGCCTACGAGCTCTCCATCCTCTGCGACGCCGAGGTCGCGCTCGTCCTCTTCTCCCACGCCGGCCGACTCTACCAGTTCTCCTCATCCTCCAAGTAATTCATTCAGATTCCCCAACCCGTACCACCCACCATGCTTCGGTTTGCTTTGCTTTTTTCTCTCTGATATTGGCGCATCGATCGATCCTTTAGTTAATTTGCTTTTCAATCTCTTTCTGATTTAGCGCATCCATCCTTTGATTCGCTCTCCCGTTGCAACAATTTTGCACGCGCAATTGCCCGTACGTACGTACGTACGCGCGACGATCGATCTGACCTTTCTTGTGCGTCCGTGCATGAACTTATGGGAGCTGTGTGTTCGTACGTTCTTTTCCTGTTCCTTTTTTTTTTGCTGTTCTATTGGGGAGCTGTGTGAAAAAAGAGTCTAGCTAGCAAAGGGAAAACGGATGATCTCAGCAGCAGATCGATGGACATATATATGTGTACCTATATGTGCCATGTATGTGAATAATTTCAATAAACAGTCAAAAGGGGGTTTCATTTGATGTACGATGCACCTGTTCGGACTTGTATATCTTTCTAGGTAAAGATCACACCTGTATATTGCATAAATACGAATACTACCCACATAAGTAGAAGGGCCCAATTTGCTCCATCTAGGCTTTCTGGTCAAACTCCTTATGAACTCAAGTGTTGCCTCAGTTCTTGGGCTGTGTTGTCACATGTATGAAGTAGTACAATGTCAACTATCTAGATCGTATGTTTCGGGCGGTGACCCGTGAGTAGCATATACGAATGTCTGAGAATTCTAGTTAATCACTTATACTTCTGTGCAGAATTTCAAGTTCAGGATAATTCGAAGCTTTTAAGGTCAAACATGGGACTAGTATGTTTTTCATTGCATATGTCAAAGGATTAGGATAGTAGTATACCGCTTTCATTTAATTAACTTAATTCCATTAACTTTGTAGTCAAAGTACCTGATTGTTAATGCGCATCATGATATATTTAAGCCAACACTACATCGTTCTTTAATGTAACTGTGGCCTTACATGATGTGTGACAGCGCCAAGTACGGCATTGTATGTACTGCCCATTTCTACTTTATGGACAGAAAAAACTTGTTTGTAAGGTATTGCCGTAAGCAGCTTTATGGGACAGTATTGCCTAGAGCCCTAGACCAGAGCTTTATGTTTTTTTTGTGTCAAACGGATTTTGGTTATTCATCTGTCAAGATTAAGGACACTTATGCATGAAATGTGCAAATCACAACTAGTAAAGCGCTGCATATGCTATAATTTTTCTAGAGCTGACCACGATTAATCCATCCCAGCTATATATGAGAGGAGCATTGGTGGCTATCTTCTATTCTAAAGCAATTTTGACAGAATGACCTCCTTAGTGAGAAATTAATGCTACTATACATTTTTACAACACAAAATTTGCTTGTGCCTAGCTTAGCCAACATTTTATTTGGTCAAAGTCTGCAAATAAATTCTTAGTTTGCAGCCAAGTATTCACTAGGACATGATCGTTACACAAGTTCATTGTTATTAATTTGTTTTGCAGGAAAATTCATTGTTATTCCTAATTATCACCAAGAACTGATTTCAAAAGCTTCTCCATAATACAACGATGCCAAATGCTATTATTTAACACTGAAAAGGAAAATCTTCCCTTTCCATTCTTTTAGGGATTTTTTCTTAGATTCTTTGGGCTTGGCCACTATCTATATGCCAAACCACCTTTGCTCACATAAAAATTGCTAGGTTCTGACAAATTATCTACCCCAGGGACCAGACAACCTAGAATTGTTAAATGTTAAACATGCCATGAGACACGGTTGATAGTATTAGACCATATTTAAAATACATATGACATCTCCATGGTTCCAAGTTATTAATTTTCATTAGTATATCTAGCATATATTTATTTAGTATGCCATGTAAGCGGTATCTTTTAGTTTCTAGTAGCACACCATGCTTTCTCGATCGCCCCATGACTTTTGATTTTGTGTTTTCTATATATGTGTGCTTTGCATTACTTAATCCTTATTTTCAATTTATCGCAGCATGGTTAAGACCCTTGAGAGGTACCAGAGGTATATTTTTGCTTCGCAAGATGCCGTGGTGCCGACAAGAGATGAGATACAGGTCTGAGGTTTTCATTCACTTTATTTCTATTAATTTAGATTCTGCCACTTCCCTAAGAAACATAACATGTTTCATTTAGCAGATCACCATGTTAATTAGTTTTTCCTTTTTTTTCATATAAACAATTGCATCCCTAATTCTACGGTTCCCGAAATTAAAAATACACCGATGCTAGTTGTTAGTGAACAGATAATTAAATCATTGAGTTATACATGTAAATTATTTTCATTTAAAAATAGCATTTTTTGTTTCAAAACGTGTTTAATTTTTTGTGTGTGTGCATTATATTATCGTGAACACTGCTCACGGTCACAGACAAGTAGTTCTGTGATGACTCACGTGTTATATCTTATGCCTTGTTCTGTACATGGAATTTTTGTTACTTGTTACTTGTTCATGTATGGACTATGAATTGTTTGTGTTTCTTCTTTGTGAACTTTCTGTATTACTTGGTTATGTGCATCTATTGATTCAGAGGACGGGGAGAACCCCTTTTTGAAAAGAGAAAAAATCGTTTGAGACGCAAAACGTGTGCAACATAACAGATTCTAGTGGTTGCACAATATTAAGGGCCAACCTGGAAGCATAGAAAATGAGCATTGGCCTAAGATAATTTACTTACGTTGGGATTGCTGAGTCACTCCACATGTTTAGTGCTCATTCACGTCCTTGAAATATTACATAGGCACATGCATGCAGTACTGTAGGAAATAGCAACTTCAGCTTAGTTGATCATGCCATGCATAACCCTGCTGATGAGTTTATTATAACAGTGGAAATGTGGAACGGATTCAGATTTTACACAAACAGCAAGGCTACATGCTGTATTGTACAAGTACAGTAGGTGTTCATTAACTATGCACAGGTGCAGTGTTATATTTATGTTTCTTTAGATAACGGAAATGCTTTATTACCTTCGCGCCTCAGCATGAAAAGAATGCACACAACAGGAAAAATTTACAAAACGTAATAACTACACTCACTGGCACCAAAATGGGAAAAACAAAAGGAGATTTATAAAAAAATCTCAACTACTGCACTATTGATTATAACCGACCATCATGCTTGTCAGGACATAAATTCTATGATAATCGACTCCAACTAGCAACTACCATTGTGTTCGCAATCAGTTAATTAGAACCTAAATCATGATTCCCCTTCATCACACTCGTGGTCATATTTGGGCAATTCACATGTCTTTGGACTTGCGGGGCCCTGCTGTTCCTGTGAGAATTGAATGGTGATGACGTCATAGACACAACGAATTCTACAAATTAGAAATACCACAACATTTAGGAAGCAACAGAGGACTAGAAATACCACAACATTTTTTTTAAAGCAGGTTGTAGGCGTAAGAAAGACATGCTTAGATGATTGATTTCTTTAACACTAGACTTGTGATAGATCTTATAACATCTAGAAAATCTATTGGTTTTGTTCACTTGAGATTTCGTAGATTTTAGTGTTGGAGTTGTTATATATTTCCTCTTAAATCATAATGTACTTTGTCTCCAAAGTGAAAATTTGACCATCAATTTCTGTAACAGTATGCGTTTCAAATAAAATATGGTACATGCATGGTATGGGATTATGTTTCATGATAGATACAATAATGTAAACTTTCAAATAAAAATGGTACATGCATGCTATGAAGTATTATTTTTGTTGATGATCAAACTAAAATCTCGGACTGAAACAATATTTGAACTATGTACGCTGTGACTAGAGGAAAGGTATTTTGATATGGAGTAACCTAACAACGCTTTGTTCTGAAGTTACTCTTTTCCAGAAGAAACATCTTCAGAAGTTTTCCTTTTTCCCATATATTTCTTTCTTTTACATTGCAGAACAATTATCTGGAATATATGGAGCTGAAGGCAAGAGTCGAGGTTTTACAACACTCGCAAAGGTCATGTTTCTATATTCCTCTCAGATCAGTGCATGTTTCCTTTCCATTTCACAATATTTTCTATGTGTTTGCTGAAGTAAGTATTGGCTGGTGATGGTTCCACAGGAATCTTCTAGGTGAGGATTTGGCTCCACTGAATACATCCGAGCTTGATCAGCTTGAGGGTCAAGTAGGAAAGAGCTTGAGGCAAATAAGGTCAAGAAAGGTAACCACAAACAACTGCACTGTCGAACCTGTAGCGTTTATATGTTTCAGTGTTCCACTGAGTAAAAGAAAGAAAAATCATCCCTCCCTGGAATAATTCTGAATCGTTCACCGAAGTTGCTAGATTTTCTAACTCTAATGTGGATGGTTTCACTTCACCTGCATTTGACAGACTCAGGTACTAATGGATGAACTCTGCGACCTGAAGAGAAAGGTAATAGCTAGCTTATAGCTCGCACTCGAATTCTTTCCATTTCTGGTCCTCTCTTCTGCCGCGTCAAACACGGTCGTCTTTTGCAGGAACAAATGTTACAGGACGCAAACTTGACCCTGAAAAGAAAGGTAATAACTAATAACAAGACTCAACTCTATTTCCTGGCTAGGAATCTTTTCATCTGTACATAGCACTTAGCTAGGGAGGGACCGCCCATCAAGGAGAAACTGTTTTGCTTTGATTTGAGCCAGTGACAAGTGATTGGAAATTTCATGATTCCACAACTAGTTAGTACTAGCTACTAGTACTAGGTAGGTGCGGTACAACAACCACAATTGCACCTACCTGCAAGAGGCCACAGCAATCTTCTTTTCTGCCAGAAAAAAATTGTTTCATCTGTGTTGGTGTGATGTAATACTAGTTTTGGACCATTGGTACGTGCTGTTCCGTTTCAGCTGGACGAGATGGAGTTGGACGCGGCACCGCCTCCCGCGCAGCAGCAGCAGCAGCAGGAGCGGCCGTGGCAGCAGAATGACCGCGGCGTGCCCGTGCCGTCCCAGACGCCGCCGCAGCCAGACCACTTCTTCCAGGCCCTGGAGTGCAACCCGTCCCTGCAGCCAGCGTATGATATAGATCGAGCTACTTTCTTTGCTTGATGCATGGTGTGTGACAACGATCGATCATTGGTTTCATTGCTATATCCGCGTTCGTTTTCTGCAGATTTCGCTGCATGGATGTGAACCAGCCGCCGCCGGCATGGATGGCATAGCGCTATATTTGTTGATCGATCTCTACCGTTTCTGCTGAGGATCAACAAAATGCCTTTGCCTGCCCGTGTGTCCTGCGTCTCGGCTCCTATATATCGGCTGCTTTTGTGATTCCTTCTCAAAGTGCTTGCGCGACTTGCCTTTAAGTAATGTGTACAGGGCTTGTCTAATTTTTTACTACTAGCTACTTGCAAGTGTTATATCGCTCATTTTGTTTCCAAAAAAAGAGAGCAGGAAACGGGTTTCCTTTTGGAATTTTACATCAGCGTACTCAATAAACCTTTTTTCTTTCAGCCCGGCTTTCACCCCTTTCCATTTCATAAATGGAAATACAAGGTCTAAGTTAAAAGAAAACGGGGATATGAAAGCGAGTTGGGACAGTATCAGGAAACCCACTGTAGACATTCGTCATCGGAGAGAGGAAGCGGAGGTAGAGGAGGCAGATGTGAGGCCGCCATACCTATAGCGATAAGCGGGGCGGCTCTTTTACCTCCCGGGCCATCGCGCGTGGCGGCTCTGGAGGACTCCCTCCCAACCCTAGAAAACCACCTACCTCCGACTACTTTCCCATCGCGCGTGATCGGCACCTGGGCGGGCGAAGTACGTGCGGCGGTGAGGCGGCGTCTACTCCGGCAGGGAGGCATCGCGCGACGTCGCACGACTGGGAGGCGCGGAGCAGGCTGGTTGCGGGAGCGGAGATGGCCGGGGAGGCAGCGCGATCTGCCCTTCGTGGCGGCGGCATTGTTTTTCCTTGGATCAATTCGCGGACCAAATCTAGGGCTTCCACGGGCTCATCCGGGCCTACGGTTGTCCCGCTCGTTCCGATCGCCGGGAGCCGGCCAGCGGTGTGGAGACTGATGTGCTGGTTTGGCTTGAATAAAGGTGGTCTTCCTTGGATTTCCCTCTCGCCATGATGAAGAACTTCCTGCCGCCAGTCATTATTGATCTTGGGTGGACTACCGAGTTCTGGAAGACTCCGTCGGTGAATTCCAAATGGACGACATGCCTGGAGTTTGCCGGTGCGGACGGTGTTTCGGTGTGTCTTTTACTGGCCCTTTGGTTTCAGAGGTGGCGTTGTGAAGCTCTGCGGTCTGTTGCCATTATGGGACATGAATTGGTTCACAGTGAAGTCAAACACGGAGAATGGCATGGAAGACGAGAACTGAAGACCGGCAATGGAAGTTTGAGTCCTGGGGATGTAGGGTTTCTGGCTTGGTGTTTTGTGATTTGGAGCAGCGGAATTGGCAAGCGGGAGCGACAAACAGAAGGATTTCAGTGTCTAAACATGCAGGGTAAAAACCCAAGGTCTGGCTTTAATTGGTTGTGCCTAGCAATGACCTTGTTGATGGCATTACTTTGTGTGTGCGAACTTTCTCTAGGGTGAAAACCTATGGTCTTTGATCAGGGCGATGATGGCGCTTGAGCACTATTCCCTTCTTGGCATCGCTTTTGGATTCGTTGGATTTCTGGTGCTATTTTGGTGGTATTTTGTCCGCTGTTTCAAGGAACTGATCACTACAACGGGACTTTCTTTTTTGTAATTCTTTTTTCTTTTATTGGTTGTGTGCATCCATAATGCCAGTAGGGCATTGCGTTGTTACAGAGACTTGGTGTATTTGGTATCTCATGATATTAATATATGCTCCTTTCTAAAAAAAGACATTCACCATCGAAATGCTACTATGAGGCAAAAACCTGATACCACCATGTAGTTCAAAGCATCTACACCAAACAGTTCAGGATGACAGTTCAAACAACAAAAGGATTCCCAGAACAACATGACATCAGGTGGGAAAGATCAGGCTTTGGCGATCATCAGCAGCGGCTGAGTCCCGGCTCCAGGCACACCTCGAGAGTAGACTCCAGCAGTGCATTAGTTGCTTGGCGCCATCCACCACAACACTCTTGTCCTCCTCCTTCTATAAACCTGCCCAATACAATATTAAATAAATAAAAAAAGATGATTTCACTAGGCGAATGAAGCTTGTGTTTTTCAAAAGTTATTTTGTTGTGTGTGATCCAAACGTCCCAACAAATGGAGGCAATCAAAACAACATAGACTTTCTCCCTATGAGGTAGGAAGAAATGTAACCAGGCCATGGCTTGCCAGATTTTGTTTGGGACATAGAAAGTACCCATAGATTTTCCCAGGATACCCCAGACAACCCTGGATACGGGGAAAGTGAAAAACAGATGATCATTAGTTTCCACATGTTTACAGAAAGAGCAAAGGGCAGATCCGGGCCTGTTTCTTTTCCTCATATTCGTCGTGGTGAGGATGGCATCTTGACCCATCTGCCACACGAACACCTTAATTTTAAGGGGAATTTTGGCTTTCCAAATCCAAAGGTTGTTTGACCCTGCCATATTCCTTTCCAACCAAAGGTAGACAAATTTAGTTGTAAAGAGACCATTAGCATTCATAGACCATGAAACACAATCATCAAACTCAGAGAGTTGTAAAGAGCCAATAGTTTAACAAAAAGATTTCCAATGGGAAAGCAAATCTCCTCTCAGAGTTCTCCTAAAGGGAATGTTACAGTCAACCTCCACACAATGTTTTATGGTGTAATCTTGATCTTAACAAATATAAAAAGGTGATGGATTTTTTCAGAAAAAAGAAGGTTGTTAGCAATGGTATCTTTCCAAAGTCTTGTAAGGTTTCCATTTCCTAGGATAAGCTTTCTTCCATCAAGATAAGTATCTTTGACTTTAAGTAAAGCCTTCCAACAAGGAGAATTAGACACCCTTTTCTTAACACTAACTACATAGTGATTCCTGAGATAATTTGCTTTAATAATTTTTTGCAAAAGTCCATCATGTTTCTCAAGCTTGCACCACCATTTACATAGGATAGTTATGTTTTGTTTCCTTAAATGTTTCACACCAAGGCCACCTTTCTTTTTGGATCTACAAACTCTCACCCATTTCACCATGTAGTACCCTCTTTTTTGTTTCTTGCCATGCTAGAAAAATCTTCTTATATGTTTATCAAGCTTGCCAATGAAAGTTTTATTCAATAGGAATAATCCCATAATGTTAGAGGGAAGGTCTGAGAGGAAGGTATCGACTAAGATTAGCCTTCCACTAGAGGTGGTAGCCCCCATCCAATCAAACAACTTAGTAACAAACTAAGCATCCACAAAATCCAAATCATCATTTTTAAGATCCCTAAAGTGATAGGTACTCCAAGATATTTCATAGGAAGTAGCCCCACCAAACATATCAGAATAAAGCTCAGCTATATTGTTATCTCCTCCAATCAAGAATAACTCACATTTTTGGAACTTAATTTTCAACCTAGACATGAACTCAAACAAGTAAAGGAGCAGCTTCAAATTCAAGGCATCATGAGAAATGCAAAGGATAGTATCATCAGCCTACTGCATGATTGCTACACCCTTATAAATGAGATTAAGAATAAGTCCAGCAAGCAAACCATTGGACTAAGCCTCTCAAACCATTTTTGTAAGACATGGAACAACAAAATTACAAAGGAAAGGAGACAGGGGATCACCCTTCCTAACACCCTTGGCACTTTGAAAATAGGGACCATTAGTATTGTTGATTCTAATAGAGACAGTGTCATTGTTCAAAATATTTTTAACATATTCCTCCTAAAGTTTCCAAAGCCCATAACTTCATGGCAGCTGATAAGAAAATCCCAACCAACCTTATCAAAGGCTTTTTCAAAGTCCAATTTCAGGACAACACCCACTTGTTTTCAACATGAGTATGATGCATGATCTCATAAAGGTAAATAATTCCATAAAAATGCTTCTTTCTTCACAAAAGCAATCTGGTTAATATTGATCAACTTATAAAGCGAAGGTTCAACCTTAATGGTGAAGATTTTAGTGAGGAGCTTGTAAATACACCCGAGAAGACAAATAGGCCTATACTGACTTATCTTATTTGCTCCAGAAATCTTAGGTAACAAGGTAATAGTACCATAGTTCAGTCTCTAAACCTTAAGTGTACCAACATGAAAAGAAGCAAACAAATTCATAATGCCATACTTAACAATGTTCCAGTTCCAACAATGCTCATAAAACTCTATTGGAATATTTTCAGGGCCAGGGGCTTTATTTTTAGCCATGGAAAATGAAGCAAACATGACTTCATCCCCAGTAAAGGGTTCACTCAACTTTTCATTGTTAGTGTTTTTCATGTGGTCCCCACATCTCGAAGTTAATGGGGAAAAGGTTCCCATCAGCTCGACCAAAAAGGTCCTTATAGTAACATGTAGCATGTTTCAAGATATTTTTAGTACCTTCAATATTTACATCATTATCTACTAGGGAAAAATGGTATTCTTTCTCCCATTAGCCACTCTATGAAAATAACTGGTATTCCAGTCCTCTTCTAACAGCCATTTCTCATAAGATTTTTGGTACCATTGCATCTCTTCCTCGGCATAAAGCTTCATGAGCTTAACCAAAATGCTTCACTTTCTCACATTCAAGTCATGAGGCAACTCATCTTCCTCCTCAAGGGTTTCTAAATCATTCATCTCCTCTTTGAGCTCCGTTTTATTTTTCTTGTTGTGTCAAAAAGATTAGAGCCCCAACCTTTAAAATATTTTTTGAATCTCTTTAACTTGATGTTCAACACATCAATGGGATCGGAACAATGGGCATGTCTATTCCAAGTTTGTTCAACAAAGGGAAGGAACTCCTCATTGCTAACCCAGGATATATCAAATCTAAACTCTTTAGATCTGTGATTGATATTTGAACTATTGACAAAATTCATATGTAAAGCATTATGATCATAAATATCCCTTACCAGCTTCCTCATCGTAAGTAGGGGAAACAAGTCTTCCCAAGCAGGAGACATTAAAACTCTATCAAGTTTTTCTAAGGTAGGGGAAGCATGCTTACTAGACCATGTGTACTTGCCACCATGCATGAAAACCTTTCTTAGGCCATGATTATGAATGACAGAATTAAAGAAGTCAGAAGAATGAGAACTAGCAAAATTTTGTGTTTTTCTCACCAATGAGTCCAAAGATATTGAAATCACCTCCCACAATATAAGGCCTAAGTTTTCCATGACAAAAAGCAGCAAGCTTAGTCAGGAGATCTTCTTTATGCTCTTCATGAGCAGCCTTATAATCACAATCAGGCTCCAATTACAGTTTTTTGTCCCAAAGAACAAATTGCAGCATGTACCTGCTAGCATTGAAGGCATTAACATCCAAGGAATCAGTTTTAATGCCACAAAGTATTCCTCCAGATTTCCCCACAGAAGAGGACCACTTCTAGAAATAGTTGTTACTAGGGTCCTTCTTGAAAAAACTCATCTTGTAATCTTTTTCATAGTTTCTTGGATAACAATAAAATCCAAGGAAAAGTCAGACATCATATCATTTAAACAGGAGGTAATACATTTTTTTACCCACACCCTAACATTGAAGAAGGCTCCTTTCATCTATAACGTTGGGGTTTAGATATTTCTCTAACAACTCTACCAGGATTCAAGGAAGAGTTGTTAGTCCTCTCCAAACTCTTTTTTGACTTCTAGTCATGGGTCAAGACACAACCTACACTAGCTCTCCTTCTAGCCAATTTTTTTCTTACTTTCAACTAAAGTAATAGAGGAATCATCAACATCATAGGAGTCAGCCCATTGCATAGATAAAGGAGTACTAATCCCAACATTATTCTCACTGTATAATAATGGAAGAGAGGGAGGAAAAGTAGTTATTCTTGTCATGCAACTCACATCTATCATTTTCAAGTTCTCTAAGCAAATTAATAGATGAAAAATCATTGTTGGGAATATTTACTCCCATCATAGAAGCTCTAAACATAAGGTCATTATGAGACAAGACAACAAAAGAATTGCATGCTAAAGGATCAGGAGGTTTATTATGCTTACCTTCTAGATTCCTCTTCTTAGAGACACTGGCCACCTTTTCCATCACATGGGCATTGGCTTGACTTAGTAGTCTTGCAATGAACTTTCATGAACACCTTCATCCATCTCAGTAGTGATACCTTCCATGGGAGAGGAGTCAGGTGATTGTACAACATAAGTAGGAGGGTCCCTCATTGGAGATGTAGAATCAGAAGAAACATCAATGATGATCGGGAGTGAAGGCCAATCATGTTAGGGGAGAGTACTTTCATGGAATGAAGGAACATATTTCCCAAGAGCACTAGTTTGTTGAACATTCTGTAATAAGGGACATAGGACAAGCAATATGTTTGAATTGCAAAACATACCAGAAGAGAGGGAGGCTTCATGTTCTCTAGCCATGGTGTCATAAGAAGCTCATTTCCTATAGCACTATCTTCCTCGGACTCATGTTCAATCTCAATGACAATATCACCAATGGTAAGATTCCTTTGCTGTCTAACATAGTCAGTTTGGCTTTCCAAAGCTTGTTCCTTAGAGGCCTCATTAGTAACAGTCAGGCTTTTCTCAACTCTAGCCCTTTTTGGGGATGGAGCTCCATTGCCACTGACAAAGATATTGTTGGTTTGTCTAGGAATTCCAGCAACAATCACCTTGTTAATCTCATAGAAGAAATCAAATAAGTTGTCACCCAAGCATCCATCTGCTTAGAAGGAATGAGATCAACTTCCCTATAGCCAATGTGAACCTTAACATATTCTGCTTTGTGTAAGGTAGAGTTCTCTAGGTCCAGGGAGACACCCACAAGAGAACCAATAAACTAGGCAGTGGCTTAAATTCTTTTATTTGAGGGGATATTACTAATTCTGACCCAAGCCTTTTGGAGAATATCTTTGGCACGAACAGAAGCAATCCAAGTTGACAGCCTCACTGTGGCCTAAACAGTCTTCATGTGCATGGAATCTCAATAGTACACACCTATTTCCACCTCTCTAGGGTTAGGTAATCTCATGATGTATTGGTTTGTGACAATGTGCCTGGCTGTGCATCTCCAACTATCACCAAAAACAATGTTAAATTCCAATTCAATCTCTCTCGAGGTTGCAACACCCTCAATCACAGTAATCACCATAGTGCTAGATCTTTCCTTATTTTGCTTTGAAGTGCTTGAGTCAGGGATGAAGAAGAATCCCAGACCAGGAGATTGGAACCCACACATGGATGGGCCACATTCCCAAGGAAGCACAACTTAGCAGATCTGATTGATGTGTCCAAGTTTCTTACACCTCTCACAGCGAATGGTGGGACACATAGCCGCAAAGTGACCCTTCATGTTGCAGTTCAAGCAAAGAGGATCACTCGCTACCAAAGGAGGCCCAACCAACCTGTTCTTGCCCGAGGCATCAGAAGAAAGAGCCTCTTGGCGCATTTGCTCAGATGCACGGGCCGCAACTTCCTAGCGATCTCTAGATCCGCGACCGCTAGTGTTCGATGATGTCTGCGCATCGTCTCGCTACCAAACAGGACGCTCATGATACTGGACATTCATGTGCCTAAACTGGGTGTGTTCTATGCCATCTATGCAAGCAAATTTGTAAAATGTTGATTCACGCCTTTTCAAATGCCACTACATAATTAGAATATGACAATTCCAAAGTTTTGAATCGACATTCGTAATTGCATCCTAACCTATGAGGAAATATTGTCATGGTTAAATTTTGGTAGACTATCCTCGCTAGAGAGCGAAGACCTTGTACAAAGGCTCAACCTTCCTTTTTGTGAGGGAACGGTGCTGGCCTTCTTAGTCACGCTTGGCTCGTGGGGAGTCCGGAATGAAGAAACACAAAGGTCTTCCGGAATATAGCCACCTTACACATATGTTCATCATTCAACCACGTCAAGGTTGGCGGGTGCTAAACTAGGGTACTTTGATACCGACTGCGAGGGGGTAGACTATGTTTTCTAGCACATGGTTATGAGGGAGGTTTTTGAAATAGACAACAACAAAATATATGACAAAACATGACGATACACTTATGACTAAGTCACTTATTATTTTCACAATAATGTCTTGAAGAGTAAGAATGCTAAATCTTTTGTCTTGTTTTAAAGAAAAAGCTAAGCGTGGATGCGGAACAAATGATATTCGTGAGGGACCAAACAAAGTACTCCCTCTATTTTAAAATAAATGACTTGGATTTATTTAAATTTGTATGAATCTAGATAATAAAATGTAGACAGATCCAAGTCACTTATTTTGCGACAGAGGGAGTAGGTGAAATGAATCAACGCCCCAAAGTCCAAACTAGCTAGATAAAGGTTTCTTCTTCTTGCTCTATATCGACAACTGAAAGAGGAGAAGGAGAGGGATGAATACGCTCGATCACATCTCACATGCCGTGTTGCCGTAGAAGGCGGTAAAGCAAGGAAACGGCCAGGACAGCGAGTCCAGACGAGACATAAAGTTAGAGAAGCTGTATGGTGCCCCCGCGAAATCGATCGGCTGCGTTGCGTTACGTTGCCATGTTTTTATCTTGCTTTGATCGGGTTAGAACTAGTGCCCTTGTGCTCCGCCTTCGATCCTCTAGCCGTGCCGTGAACTGTTGTTGCCAGGGGTTGGAATTTTGGGGACGCGACGGCGGCATCTTTGCACACTGACCGGCACCGGCCGTCCTTTTCCTTTCCTCCATGCTTCCAGAGCCTATATTCTTCGCGAATATCTGCGATGTCTACCTGATGCTCCTTGTCGGTCCAATCCGCTACGGATCCCTACGCCTTTGGTACGGGCGAAATGCCAAAGCGCAGAAAAAAGCGGAGAGATATTTTGCTAGTGGAGTATATTTGCGTATACCTTATCCCTTCCCTCACTAGTGCACACCCCCCCTCTAACACCGGTTTGGAGGGCTCTCTAACACCGGTGTTGAGGGTTCGGTGTTAGAGGGGCCCCCTTTAACACCGGTTCTTATACGAACCGGTGTTAAAGGGTGGCGCACGTGGGGCTACCACAGGGCTCAGGCCCCCTCCCCTTAACACCGGTTCGTAAAGGTTCTGTACCGCGGCAGGAAAAGGAGATAAATCTCTGCCGCGGCAGAGTTCTGCCGCGGCAGGAAAACGGTCTAAATCTCTGCCCACAGAGTTCTGCCCTGCCCGTTCTGCGTATTTCTGGCGCGGGAGGGGAATCGATCGGGAGCGGTATACACATACATCGTCATCGGTACATACGAGTACATGAATAATTAAGCAACTATTATTATACACAACATCGTCATTGTGTGGTATTCTCCGTAAACGTTGAAGCATCAAATACAAGACAAACACGTTCAAGCATATATACAACGTTCATTTTGGTGGATATCTAAAGAGTTCTCCGCCAGGCGTGACGACCTCATCAAGTATGAACCCCGCCAATTCCTCTTGAATGGCTCGTATGCGGTCAAATGGTAGGAGTTGGTCCCGCATCCGTTCGATCTGAATATATATGAAGAATGGAGTCAATATATATAAGAATAAAACTCAACACAATTGATGGTAATAAAATAATGTTGTCTACTTTGTTTACGTACTCTAAGTTGTTCTAGTGCGGCTTGGCCCGTCGCACATATCGTGTTGCGAATGAACTCGCAAACATAGTACCCACATAAGTTATTGCCGTGTCCCTGATGTGCGCACTTTACGAGAATAGAGAGTTCAATCAAAATAATAATCAATAAAGCATGATATAATGGAATTGGAAGCAGAATCAAAGAGATACGCAGACCTAGCTAGCTAGTATTACTTATATTTTGATCTACAAATTTTAGTTCTTCTGACCATTCACCCACGGCCCTGCCCGTGAACCTTTTCCAAACCCTGTCCGGCAAAGAAAATGGATAAAAGAGTAATTAATTACTTGTTGTCATGAAAGTTGCCGATCTAGTGCGATAATATGATTGAAATTACCTCTGGAGCATCTCTCTAAAGTCTGCCCATAACTCTTTTTCTTTTCGTAACGAGTCCATGACAAGGACTTTTCCTGAGTCAGGTTGAATGACTAGCAGAATAAAATGGAACCTACGCACGTATAACTCATCATCAGTTACACTTAACATCGAGTAAGCCGAAACAAAATGTGTACAAGAGAGGGTAACAGTACTCACGAGAAGTTGTAAGGCAATAGTATTTCCCTTTTGGTTTGTTGTCTCAGTAAAGACCTTAGCAATAAATCTTCTGTTTGCCCGGGTTTGGTTCTTACCACTTCTTCATGAACTCTATTTGGGTCAACGAACCCAATGTCAAAAGGTCCTCCTTTCATGCGTTCCATAATCTTTTTACTGCATAATAGTATATACATATATGGTGAGCATATATATATACATGCAATTAATGAAGTGAATGAGATAAGATAGAAAATACAGAAATAGTACTTACACACAATAAAGGCTGATGGTAGCTTTGTCGAGTTCCTTCTGATTGAATAGAAAATGCAAGTCTTGAATGTTGAAGTCGATCTCGTCGTCTCCGCACAAGAAAATCTGATCTCTTATATGCGCTGTGATCCATTCTTCCTTTCTCGTCTTGCAGAAATCAAGGTACCACTTGTGCAATCTTCGCATCTTTGTTGGTAGATTCTTGAGCTCCTCTTTCTTGACGAGATTCTTCCCATACTTCCATGGCTGTATGGGGTTGGCATCGCATTTGGGCAAGTTGTCTCCCATGATGTTCAAGTATGCAATGTAAGTCATCCCCATCTCATTGGCCTTTCTTTGTAGCTCTGCCTCGTAATCATTTATGGGAGGAGCGTCCCGTGTGTCGAACACTTGGAGCGGGGCGCATGATTGGTTTTCCTGCTCTCCGAGCATGGGAACTGTTTTCTGGGGTGCCGCACTACTGCTACTTTCAGTCTCCCTACGGCGCCTTGCATCCGCCTTCAAAATCTGGCGCTCGTAGTCCGGCACAAGTGGGTTTTCAGGTTTCAAAAGATTTTTGTAAAACTTCTCCACCACCGCCGGATCTATTTTCTCCTTTGGCTCGGCCCGTCTAGGTGCAAAGAATTTCTTGACCTCTTCTTACGAGATCCTATTGGTCTCCTCGTCGCTGCGATTCCACGGTAAAACCGGCAATGGCTTGACGGAAGGCTGCGGGACGTAGTTTTTTGAACTCTTCGTGGCAGTGCTAGTGATGCTCTTCGTGGTAGTGCTCTTCCACTTACGCTGAGGAGATGGCTGAAGCGCCGGAGATGGCTGACAGGCAGGAGATGGCTGGCGCGTCGGAGATGGCTGCCGCGCAGGAGATGGCTGAAGCGCCGGAGATGGCTGCCGCGCAGGAGATGGCTGAAGCGGCTCGGCACGGCGCGCTGCGGAGACGGGCGGGGTGCAGGCCTCAATTTGGAAGCACGATGTGTTCCTTCTTCCAAAGAATGGTTGTTTTCACTGCAAATTTGAGTTGAGTTTCCCCTTCACCTGTAGCATGGTCAAGCTGTGCTTCCTCATATTCCTTCACAACCTCATCCACCCCGACAATAGCATAGCCATCTGGAATCGGTCGGCAGTGGTAAGTTCCACCAACTACAGGAGGTAAGGCATAGCTGACAGCCACCTTAATGGATAAGCCCATTAATCTCACATGCATCTCAGCGTGTTCGCTCTCCGTGATCTCATCCACGGGGTATCGAAGACCCGCCATTTCAAGCGTGGGCTGCACGTTCTCCGTGGAAGCCACGCTGCTTTTCCGCAGATGCAGGCCGGCAGCTTCCAATGCAGCTCTTCGTGCTGCTGAGATGGGCGGTAGCTTGATGGCTCATTGTGCATTCACTTGCGCCTTCAGCGCCATAAGTGCATGTTCTATCTGTGTCATCCGCTCAGACGCTCTTTTCTTTTCTGCCGCGCCATCTGTAAGAGTCGCTCCACTCGGCAAACCCATCCTTCCACGTCATACCCCCTGTGCCTCGTGCATGTCCAGGGTGTTCTTTTTTACCGATGGCGCGTGTGAGCTGGTCATTCTCGCTGTCGGGATGGAAGGTCCTGGCGGCTGTTTCCTCGTATGCCGTGATGAGTTCAGTGACGGGTTTGGCAAGGAGGGTTGGGAAGATACACAATCCTGTTTCTGGGTCCAACCTTGCCCCGATTCCGTAGAACCAAGTCTTTGCACGTAGGTCCCACCCATGTGTCTGGGGTGTGATCCCTCTGTCGCGCAGGGCCTTCTCAGCTTCCTCCCACTTAGGCCTCTGAGATATCTAGCCACCTGACCCTGTCCTCTGGTGATATTCCTTCTTCTGGGCATTTAGCGTATTGGTTTCTGACCTCTTTGTAGCTATAGCACCTTCCTTGTATGCCACAAATTCGCGTCAGTGAGGTCTTATCTTCGCATAATATGCGTCTTCGAAATCTGGAGTCTCGCGAGCTTTGACAAATTTGTTCAATTTTGTCTTCCAGTTGCGGAAAGCGTCAGCCATCTTCTTTAGAGTCCACTCTTTGACCTTTTCCTTTATAACCGGTTTGTTTTCATCCTCCTCTGGCGGAAGGGTGAAATTTACCAACAGCGAATTCCAAAGCGTTTCTTTGGATCTTTCATCGATAAAGGTACCGTCGCCCTTCTTTGGCTTATTCCAATATTCATTTATGATTGGGATTTGGTCCCTAACAAGAACTCCAACCTGACGTACAAATTTGTCTGCGGCCTTCTTGGGCTCCATCGGCCTGCCATCAACACAGACTGCTTCGATCATGAACTTTGCACGATCTTTCAACCGATGGCTCGCCCTCGCTTGCTCTTTTTCATAGAAGAAGATGGTTGCTGGTTGGTCGATCCAGAGAGCTAAAAGAAGAAAGAAGCGTTAGTTAATACATGTAGAAGAAGATTGTTGGTGGAAGTCAGCAGAGGCTTAATCAATGCATATACCTCGCCGGACTTTGTAATCACTAAATTGCGTTCACCGGAGACTTCATCTTCTCCATGACTACTTGAGTTATCATCATGTCCCTCCAAGTTCAGATATTGTGAGGTGTCCTCATTGATAATGTTCTCCATTATTTCTTCTTCTTCAAGGTTTCTACTAAGTGGATCCATAGTCTCTAAAACAATAATATTATCTAGAGTAAGAGAGTAAACATTCAAGTGGACTTGGATTCATACACAAATATACATATTGTTCATACAAAAATACACAAATAAATACACAAATGAAATTAAAACCCTAAGGATGCTTGATCATTTTAAACGAGTTCTGAGGGGTCCAAACCCTAATTCGGAGAAATCCCGGATGCATATGCGACGGCTGGACGGCGATTTTCTCTGCGCGCGCGCTTTCGATCTGGCTGGGGGGAAGAAGGAAGGGGAAGGCGCGCGTTATAACCCTCCCTTTAACATCGGTTCGTGGCTGGGGGGAAGAAGGAAGGGGAAGGCCCGCGAGCACTACCACCCTAACCCTAAGTACGGGGGCCCGCGAGCACTACCACCCTAACCCTAAGTCCAGGGGCCCGCGAGCACCACCATCCTAACCCTAAGTCCGGGGGCCCGCGAGCACCACCACCCTAACCCTAAGTCTTTGGGTGTGAGCACTACCACCCTAACCCTAAGTCCGGGGCCCATGAGCACCACCACCTAACCCTAAGTGCGGGGCCCATGAGCACTACCACCCTAACCCTATGTCCGGGTCCCGTGAGCACTACCACCCTAACCCTAAGTCCGGGGGCCCGGGAGCACTACCACCCTAACCCTAAGTCGGGGCATGAGCACTACCACCTAACCCTAAGTCAGGGGCCCACGAGCACTACCACCCTAACCCTATGTCTGGGGGCCCGCGAGCACATCCATCTTAACCCTAAGTCCCTGGGCCATGAGCACCACCACCCTAACCCTAAGTGCGGGGCCCGTGAGAACAACCACCCTAACCCTAAGTCCTGGGGCCCGCGAGCACTACCACCCTAACCCTAAGTGCGGGGGCCCGCGAGCACTACCACCCTAACCCTAAGTGCGGGGGCCCGGGAGCACAACCACCCTAACCCTAAGTGCGGGGCCCGCGAGAACCACCCTAACCCTAAGTGCGGGGGCCTGCGAGCACCACCACCCTAATCCTAAGTCAAGGGCCCAGGAGTGCTATAATATTACAATATACTACTATGATGCAATATACTACTATTACAATATACTACTATAATATTACAACTATATACACTACAAAATAATATTATAATATACTACTGTAATGCAATATACTACTATTACAATATACTACTAGAAAATTACAACTATATACACTACAAAATAATATTACACTAGCTACTAAATAATATTACAACTATACACTACTATTACACTACTAAATAATATTACACACAAAATAATATTACACTACCAAATAAAATTACAACTATATACTACAAAATAAAAAAAAGAGAACTTGAATCAGGCGCCGGTCCGTCAGATCGCCCCAAGCCCGCCGGCAGGCGCGGCCGTTGTCACTACCGCCATTGGCCGGCTGATACGCTTGGCCAGACGTGGGAGCGGGGAGCGGCGAGGGTGTACCTCTGGCCGGGGGCCCACAGTGAACCAGTGATTGTATACTTCCACATTGGGGTTATAAATAGAAGTACTAGTACAACAGATAGTACAATATAGCACACCAACCGAATTTCATATGCATGCTGGGGTCCTAGTCTAAAGGCTGAATGTTTCCTGGACAAGTCCTACATGTGATGCATCAAAGCAGATGGACAAGGTCGTGTCCTAAAAAAGAAGACAGCTGCATAACGCTCTCTAATAGCTACAGATCGAGGAATTTGACTCAGCTGTAGGGAATGTACAATACAAGATGCATCTATATGTTGGTCAAGGATAGGACACACCCACATCATCTAACCCTAATTCACTAACCTTCCAGAACACTCTAGAAACCCTAAAATCAACCTATCTCTGAGAACAAACCCTAGAACCCTAGAGAAAATTTAGTGAGATGGGAGAGGGGAGGGAGAGCTCAACCTGAGGTGGCCGATGATGGAGTAGAGGTGGTGGCCGATGACGGAGTAGAGGTGGCCGATGACGGGGAAGGGGCAACGCCTGGTGCTCGACGGGGATGGGAGGCTCCTGGTGCTCGACGGGGAGGGTGCGGCACTCCTCCTCCTAGTGGCGCCACATGGACGGGGCAGCGCTCCTGGTGCTCCTCGATGACGGGGGCGGTGGCGGCTGGAGTGAGTGGCGGCGGCGGTTGGGGTGGTGGCGGCCGGAGAGAATCGGGCAGGCGCTCCCGTGGGATGGCGACGGTGAGGGCTGGAGCGCGCGCGCTTTCGATCTGGCTGGGGGGAAGAAGGAAGGGGAAGGCGTGCGTTATAACCCTCCTTTAACACCGGTTCGTGGCTGGAACCGGCGTTAAAGGGGGATTCGTTGGCTGCTTTTTTTAACACGGTTCCAGCCACGAACCGTGTTAAAGGGGGGTATAAATCTTGAAATAATAAATCGTTCTTTAACACCGGTTCGTGGCTGGAACCGGTGTTAAAGGGAGGGGGACATTTATTTCATGCATTAAAGGGGTGGGGGCATTTATAATTCAAAAAATAGGATATGAATTTAGAAAATTCATATCTTATTCATTTCAACTCAGAAAAATATGAATAATATATCATAATTTTCAGAAAAATAATATCTATCCATTCATGTAAAAACATTTTATATTTACTCTAAATGAAAATTTTCAAAATGATTAAAACACTTACATATAAATTTTGATTATTCAATTCAAACAAAAATAAATTGTCAAATCCTAAAACTTTGAACATAAGAAATATTAAGCATCTAAAAAGGAATCTAACCCTATTTTATTAGAGCAAATCATATTTTATTTTGTATTAACATTTTTGAATTGATTGGATATTTAAATGCCGCATCTTTTGTATACACTTGAATCTGACAAAGCCTCGCTCAACTTGCATTGGATTTTTGATAAAATAGCATATTGTGAACCTAAAAATGATTTTTGTAAAAAATCATGAGCATCGTATCATGTACCTGTAGTTCATATCTGACCCACTTCCTACCGATTTGGCAGGAATTTGTCTTTTTCATCAGAGGTGGACGGAAAGGTTTCAGATCCCCCTGTTGGTACATTGTCCATATAAGGTGGTATAGTATTTTTGTAAAATGTGGTGGTGGTTTTTTGAATTAGCCATTTGGTGGTTGCTTCACAAAACCGTCCGTTTTTTATGCTCGAAAAATGGAAAATGCCTTTTTGGTGCGATAAAAAGGAAAACTTCCTCTTGCAACATTGTTTGCCATGCCATGATGCACATGTATGCATAATATGGCCATATTATCATAAACTATGCCTTGATTCTAGCTATAACATTGGTCATTTGACCCGAAAGCCAAGAAACCTCGAATGAGATAGGTCATTTTGTGAAGGAGATAGAACTGGAATTAAAATACAGAATGCAACTAATAGTAAGTTACATAAAGCATGACTGAAAATTAAGATACATAAAAGAACTGAAAATTAAGATACATGGCCAGATTAAGTAACAATCGAACTTGTTTCGAATGTTGTAGTGATTGATCATGCTCCCGCCTACACCTGTAATACTACCCATCGTAGTCGTACTCGCCGCCGTCGTCATCGCTGTCGTCGTCAGGGTCGCCGTAATTGAACCTTGAAGGCTGAGTATGCGTGGGCTGGACTTGAGGGTAGCGCAGACGGGGGTTAGAGTCGGCGGCAGTGTCATAGGCCATGACGCTCTGGAGAGTCCGACCGCGCCACCATAGCCGACGGACGGCCTCGTTGAAGTTCGGAGGAGGTGGGCCATCCTCCTCGTGCCTGGCGAGCGCCCTCTCACGCCGATCCACGAAGAAGGCTTCCCAAGTTGGGAAATAGTCGGGATGCCATCTGGGATTCCTCCGCTGCTCCGGCGTGAGCTCGAAGTAGTAGTGGTTCGTGATGGCCATCCGGCGCGCCACACCTAGAGGGACAGGAGGAACTGCACGCCTGGCCAAAGATCAGCATCCGGGGATATAGTTCAAGGGGGGGTAGTTCGAGGCGCAAAGCGCCCGCCTCCCGAGGTTAGTGCTACGGTGGAAGCCATGGGAAAGAGTGATGAGGTTGCAGATATGAGTCTAGAGATGTGCAATGACAATGGAGGCCAACCCTACATATATATATAGTGAAGAACTGGCGGGAAGAACTGGAGGGAAGAACTGGCGGGAAGAAAAATGGCGGGAAAAAATGGCGGGAAGAAAAATGGAGGGAAGAAATAGAAGGAAGAAAAATGGCTCATTTAATACATATACTGTTAACAGAAGAAATATGACATTGATTTCCATGTTGAGATACATATGTGTGCCAAAAATGGCTCAATTAATACATATAGTCAATCTTATGATCGCGTCGGCCGTAACCATGGAGTATCAACACCGTTTAACAGGATGGTTAGGTCAATCTTCACTCTGAAGGGCAGAATTTCATCAAACTTATTATAATCTTGTGACATGTCTGTCTTGTCCTCCACTCCCACGATGTTTCTTTTCCCTGAAAGAACTATGTGACGCTTTGGCTCATCGTGTGATGTATCTGTTTGCTTATTTTTTTTCTTTTTTTCGGTTTGGTAGACATGTCCTTCACATAGAAAACCTGAGCCACATGATTGGCTAAGACGAATGGTTCGTCTAAGTTCTTGTCTACCTTCATAAGATTGTTGAGATCCACCGTTGTTATTCCGTACTTCTTGTCTACCTCAACCCCCCCCTCCTGTTAGCTTGACCCATTTGCATCGAAACAAGGGGACCTTAAAATTAGGTCCATAGTCAAGTTCCCATATCTCCTCTATGAACCCATAATACGTGGTCTTTTGCCTATTGTCTTCTGCTGCATCGAAGCGGACACCACTATTTTGGTTGGTGCTCTTTTTATCTTGGCCTATCGTGTAAAATGTATTCCCATTTATCTCGTACCCTTGGAAAGTACATATAGTCGAAGATGGTGTCTTGGCCAACAAGTACAGCTGATCCCCAACAGTGGTGTTATTCGTGAGAAGTCTTTGCAGCGAGCCGCCAAAACTCGTCATGTGTTCACTTATAATCCATTCATCAGACTGCCCCGGGTGTTTGAGGCGTATTAAATTCTTGTATTCATTGATATAAGGGGCAACCAGGATAGATCTTTGTAAAACCGTGTAGTGTGTTTGATTGAGAGAATGCCCGTCCCTACATATCATTGCTTTACATCCTAGGGTGCCTTTTCCACGCAGTCTCCCCTCATGTCGTGATTCTGGAACACCAATCGCCTTAAGGTCAGGAATAAAATCAACACAGAACTCAATGACCTCCTCTGTTACATAGCCCTTGGAGATGCTTCCTTCTGGCCTAGCACGGTTATGAACATATTTCTTTAAGACTCCCATGTACCTCTCAAAGGGGAACATATTGTGTAGAAATACAGGACCGAGAATGGCAATCTCTTCTACTAGGTGAACCAGGAGATGCGTCATAATATTGAAGAAGGATGGTGGGAACACCAACTCAAAGCTAACAAGACATTGGGCCACATCTGTCTGTAACCCTGGTAGGATTTCTGGATCGATTACCTTCTGAGATATTGCATTGAGGAATGCACATAGCTTCACAATGGGTACTCGAACATTTTCAGGTAGAAGCCCCCTCAATGCAATCGGAAGCAATTGTGTCATAATCACGTGGCAGTCATGAGACTTCAGGTTTTGGAATTTTTTCTCTGCCATATTTATTATTCCCTTTATATTCGACGAGAAGCCAGACGGGACCTTGATACTGCTTAGGCATTCAATAAAGATTTCCTTGTCTGCTTTAGTAAGACCGTAGCTGGCAGGAGTTAAGTGGCATCGTTTACCCTTCTCGTTCTCAGGATGCATAGGCTCTTCAGGGTCTTTCAGACGTTGTTGGTCCTGGCGTGCTTCCGGTGTATCTTTAGAGGGCAGACAACCTTCTTTGCTTGGTATGTACTGTCGGGCAACTCATTATTTCTTGGAAGAAGATTCTTCATTTTTACCAACAACTTTGAAAATGCGCTATCAGTCACACCGTTCTCTGCCTTCCATTGCAGCAAATCTAGTGTGGTACCTAGCTTTTTGTGTCCATCTTCGCAAGTTGGGTACAATAATGTTTTGTGATCCTTTAACATCTGCTCTAGCTTCTCCTTCTCCTTTTCAGTTTCACATTCTTCCTTTGCATCAGTAATGGCCCGACCAAGATCGTCATCAGCGGGCCCATCTGCTGCCTCTTGATCTTCATTATCTGCCCCCGTTGCAGTATCATCATATTCAGGATACATATTATGATAGTTGTCATCATCCTCTTCTTCTTCGTTGTCTTCCATCACAACCCCTTTTTCTCCGTGCTTGGTCCAACAATTATAGCTGGGCATGAAACCGGATCGAAGCAGGTGGGCGTGAATGGTTCTGGTATTTGAGTAGTCTTTCTTGTTCGACAAGGAACACACGGACAACACATAAAACCATTGTGACCACGGTTTGCATTAGCCACAACGATGAAATTTTGGAGGCCCGTAATGTACTCGGAAGTGCGGCGGTCACCGTACATCCATTGCCGGTTCATCTGCATTAATATATAGTATATATCAAAAAATAATAGGGAGATGACCATTTATATATATAGTACATCAATGACACATGAAAGGATAGTTGCCGACCTCGACCGAGAAGAAAAGAGCAACGAGAAAACTTATTTTGAGCTCTCGGGCATTTCACCAAACACCTCTTGTGCATACGAAAAAAACACAAACTAGCACACTTCACACCCTCTTGCTAGGCTCCAAAATGAGATAGTGAAAAAATGGAAGAGTGGGGTGTGGGCTGCGGTGTCTTATATAGCCCCCCTTTAACACCGGTTCAAGCCACGAACCGGTGTTAAAGGGGGCTGCAAGGGCATAGGTTTAACACCGGTTCGTGCCACGAACCGGTGTTAAAAGGGGGCTCCTTTTTGCTGCACGGGCCACGCTGGTACAGGCCCCCCCTTTAACACCGGCTCGTAGAAGAACCGGTGTTAAAGCCCATTTCCAGGCTCAACCAAATGCCTCGTTTCCACTAGTGCCGCCTCAAGAGGAAAAGGTCGAGAGATACTTGCAGGTTTGGGAAGAGCGCACATGTGGTTTTACTGTTGCTGAAATAGATAGGGAGAAAGACTATACAATATAGTATGTACTCCTTCTGTTCGCAAATAAGTGTACTTTTAATATTGTTCTAAGTGACTAACTTTATAGAAAAACTAGCAATATTTATGATACTAAACTTGTACCACTATATTTATTTTCAAATTTAGTTTCATACTACGATAATTTTATGTAATATATGTTGCTATATTTATCTATAAGTTTGGTCAAATTCAATAAAGTTTGACTTAGACAAAAGATAGAAGTACACTTATTTACGGACGGAGGGAGTACGTTCACCAACGCCACAATGGCAAGAAAAAACTAGTTACACATGAAAAAAATACAATAAATCATATGAAACAACCCATCGAGTTCATCGTCGCGTCTTAGTAGGAAATTATGGAGTTTTACAATGAAAAACTGTTGCGTAAAGTCTTGTTTTTGTATGATGGTCACTTGTTCAGACGGGTTCAAACATTTTTGACGCAAGATTTTCTTTGTTTACGAAAAGCCAAATATACCCTAGCCTCTGCATCACTCGATGGACACAATCATTCTACTCTCGGGTGTTCATCTACCTCATATTTGAATTAGAGCTCAATACTCCCTCCGATCCATATTAACATTCTTAGATTTGTCTAGATTCTAGATACATTCGAATTTAGACAAATCTAAAAACATTAATTTGGATCGAAGGAAATAGCAAGTTTACAAATTCAATTACAATGTTGGCGTGACAGAAACAACTAGGCCTTTGAAGCCCATAGCAAGATAAATGCTCTATGCTTGCTATTGCGAGTTGCTCAAATAGTGAGCTGCTCATCGATCTTGTTTAGCAGGCGCCCTTTGGTAATGATCATATTGTTCAAGATCCGGTCATTCCTAGCGTGCCAAAGGGACATAGCACAACATTAATTATCTTTAGGTCCCTTGGTTCGTTGCCACACGCTCCGTGGTGACCAAACTGAGTGTAATAGCAGAATTCGAAAAGCTGCCGAGCCAATCGTTGAGAGGGACAGCCGAAATTTTTCTTTTCATGGCTTACCATGTTAAGGAGCGGCCAAGTGTTCTACCCAAGAGAGCCAGGAGGGCAGCCAGAGGTCTTGCAACCAACCATCATTGAGCAGCTACAGCACGATGAGCTTGATGAAGTGCAGAGCTAGCCCATGGCGGTGCCTGACCAAGATCCGGAAGATTGCAGGGGCTTTATGCAGAAATCTTCTGTCACCGAGAGGAGTCAAAGGTGATATTTTTTTAAATTTTGTTAATTATTACCAACGGCTTAATGACTGAAAATAGTAACGAAGCAACTATAATTTCTCGTTTTCTCCAAATATGTGGACTAGTTTCGATTCAGCGGACATATACGAACTGAAAATGCGAGTTCATCATTACACTGCTAGACTAGATTATGTCTTGGAGAGGAATGTGCGAACGCAGGATGTGCAAATGCCTGAATTGCGGTGCGATTATGTATGTTTTGCAGCTGGTTGACATGCTTCGTACTAGAATTTCTTGGGGCTCCAAAACGAAGGAAAATATTAGTGTGGATGAACAGGCAACATGTGTACAAACAAGTTAAGCATTCCCATCAGCTTACGCATATTTGGGTCAAGCTTTTAGTTACTCGTCACGTGGAATTGTTTTCTATGGTTGATGATGTTGTTGCACCTGATGTTGCCAATTCAAATGTTGCTATCAGGAAAATGTACCATATTATTTTATGAGTGAGCCCATATACTGATGATGGCAAACAAAGTGATGTGGATTCACTACTAGTAAAAGACTTATCTGTGGCGCATGGGTTTTGGGATTCTATGGCGTATATGGGATGCACCACTGTTATCTTGCCACTAAATTGTAATTTTATGACGCATATTGATATGCGCCACAGAATTCTCAGATTTCTGTGGCGCATTTCTCCCTATGTGTTGGGATATGCTAATGGTGTCACCATTGTATGTCTCTAATCTGGCTAACCCGGGTGACCCATAGTTGGTAGCATAGCCTATGACTTGTTGGGTGGTCTAGTTAGACGGATCCAGAAGGGAGGCCCATGCCGGATATAGGAAGGTTACATGGGGTCACCGACATACTCGGAGCCTTGGAGTACAAGACACGAAGACTAGTTAGTATTAGTGTAGGACGCTGTAACTTGTCCGACAAGGTCCTTTTCCTGTAACCCTAGGTTCTGGTGCCTTTATAAGCCAGACCCGTGGGAGCCTTTAGGACACGACACATACGATTCAGTGCAACACCTCGCACAGCGAACTGGTCCCTGTAACTCGGTATATTGCCATTATAGTGATTTATAGCAGGAGTAGAGTTTCGTCACCGTTGTGGGATTTGAACCTAGGTAAGCTGTGTTACCTCGTACCCGCCAACTCACCGACTTTCCACACATATCTAAACACACCCTGTGAGGACCCCTCCATGGCGTACTCGTCGGCAATACCACGACAGTTGGCGCCCACCGTGGGGTAAGAGGCGCTTCGAGCTCTACACCGGGCGAGGTCCAAGCTATTGGGCGTGTCCTCTTCTCTCGCAACGTCCCAATTGTTCCCCCGGACGAGTTCTGGATCCCGGCGAAGACGAACCCTACCAGCTGCTCCATCGTCCCAGTCGGAGACATCCACATCGTCATCAGCGAAACTGACTCGGGTCCTAGCTCCCAGGAAGTCGGAAACTCGTCAAGGCCCGCATGGACCGCCTACGAGCAGGACACGTTCGCAGAAGAATCTGGGCCGTATCTCTCTCTAGAGTATGGCGACTCAGATCAGGAAAATTCAAGGCCCACCCAAACTGCCCATGTGCAGGAAATAACGGTGGAAGGACCCCGTAGATCCGCTTGGCTTCCCTGAGCGTTAGAGACACGGAGGTCACACTTTGTCGGCGCCGTCACCATCTTCAATCTGGCCAGATGCGTTTAGAGGGACAGAGAATCTCCCCGTGAATACCTTTCCAGATGGATGAGGGTTAGGGAAACCCTGGAAGGTGACCGCGCTAACGAACTTGTCTACCACTTTGTGGAAGAGCTCACGCCCGGGACACTCCTCCGGCATACACTCAGGAGACGGCAAGCTGCTGGGTCGCTCACCCTTGGTGAGATGGTCACAATTGCCAACGACTACGCAGATGCCGAGAAGAACACCAAGTCCATGCCTGGCCCTGAGGCCAGACGAAGCAGCAACAACAGCCCGCCGCCATCACCCTCCACCTCTGCCATCGACAACACCGAAGCCAACTCCGACTCAGTGCTTGATGCACTGTATGCCGACATCAACATAGATGGCGGTGGCTCAGACGCCAACTCCGAGGAATACGAGGCTTCCATGAGGGAGATTGAGTAGGAGATCGAGAAGGAGGAGCGCGCCAAGAAAGCCACCACTTCTTGTCAAGTGCTAGTCGCCATCGGGAACGTGATGGAAGAAGACGGACAAGAACCGGAACCTGAGCGAGCTCTGCCCACACCTGCGGTTACCAGAGCGGCAGCGTCAAAGAAGTCCGCCATGCCTCCTCTGGCTATCCCTCCATAGCAGGCGCAGGAACTCGCCACAGGCCCTAGTACTGCCAAGCAAACAAATCTACCACCACCGCCACCATCAATGTCTGCAGCTGGCAACCCATTGGTTACTTCCACCGACAAGGCGATGTACGGTTCACTCCTCATCGATCCCATTACCGTCGCCCATATTCGGAGCGTTATGGAGCTTGATGAGAAACATGCAGAAATCCTCGCGGAGGCCAAATGCATTGCAGAACAGGGTGCCTAGCTAGACAAGGACATGGCCAGGGCGCAAGATCAATGAAGGCTAAGTACAAGCAGTTGCTATCACAAAGCAAAGAAAGCACTAGCTCATGTTGTCGAAGACACCGGCGTTCGACGCAAGTTGGGATGGGAAGGATCCAAACTGATAAAGGCCACCCCATACATTGATTCAGAGGGGAGGCAAGTAATGCCAACTCCCGCCCTCAATATGGCCATCACCGACCCTCCTCGAACAGGACAGGTCGCTAGAAGCGGTGGCTCAGGTCTATGACCTCGTAGCCAAGGCTTGCAAGCAACAGGAGAAGGCCACCTCACAAAGGCTTGAGTCCAATCCAGAGCTTTGCTAGTTAACCTTAAACAGCCACCGAAGGCCAAGATCTCCCCGTGACAAATGATCCCATACAGGCTCCATAGAGCAAAGACGGAGGGTTGTGTGCAACAGGGATGATGCCATACCCATATCTTCTGACAAGGGATAAAAGGCTTACCCCTGTCGATCGCCACCACCCCCGCCATCCCAGTGTCACGAGGAACCACATCCACGCCACCACACAAGCATGCCACCTCCCAGGTGTCCCCAGGTCGGTATTGTCATACGCGACCAGGGTGAGAAACCCTGGCATGCTGGAGAGCACAGCGGCAATGAAGGACACAGGAGCAGATCCTACAAGGAAGCACCACGTCCGATGCAAACAAGAATAGAAGCTAAAACTAAACTAGCAAACTACGTCCGATGCTAAAATAGGAGCAGATCCTACAAGGAAGCACCATGTCCGATGCACCACGTCCACTTTTTTGGGTTTTAATTTTATATGAAAGGTACTCAAACTAAACTATCAATGCAAACAAGAATAGAAGCCTAGGACTCCGCTCCTCGGCAACAACGCTGGAAAAGTATCTTGATAACCCCCAAGTGTAGGGGACCACCGTAGTACAATTCGATAAGTATTTGAGTCTTGAACCCACGAGGAGTTGAAGGTAAACTATCTATTCTCTAAATCCCTATAACCCACTTATATGGCCTTCTATGCAAATCTAGGATCTAAAGTGTGTGTGTGTGGTTGTTTTTAGAATTAACTAAAAAACAATAAAGTAGTTGAAATAAATACTATAAGTAAAATAATGCAAATGAAGTGGAGCTAGTGGAGTGGATGTGGATAATCTATGGGAGCAAATGTTTAGGCAAATTTCTATTTCATTCATTTGGTTATCACAATTAGTGAAGCACATAAATACTCTTTTTATTGTTTCTTCTAGGAGGAGCCATAACTAGGTGTAGCCATAGATACAAGATAATACACCACTAGTGATTGATCCCAAGGCCAATTAAGAACAAATAAGGGAATATTAAGACATAAAGTCCAATCACCGCATTTAGATCTAAGGTCCCCATGATGATACCCCCATTGATTAACCATGAATTAATACTACATATATTTCTAAGACTTGGGACTCGACTACTGTCAAACTCCGTATAACCCTCATCCTATCAACATGCAACGGTGACAACCTTGTGAATCCCCCAACATATGTGTGCACTCATATGTTAGTGCATCAAGATCATCATAGAAGATAACATATACTTGTATGCAAGCAAAACAAACTAGATCATAATTGCCATAACAATTCACTACTCAAACATCAACATAGTCATACAATAGATCATGGGAAAATAATATATTGCATCATACATCATGTTTTCCAAGAGATTAAAGTGGGGGATGATAGGATCTTGCAGTAGATGGTGATGGAGATGAGCCTCCCCATGGGGGAGAGGAGGCCATGGCGTGGTGGAGAGGCGGCTCCCGAGGGCGGCGCCGGCCCTAGGGCATGGAGGCCCCTTGCCCCTTCTTCTTCCTTGGATATGGTGATGGTGTGGAGGAGCTTCTCCCCCTCCTTAGGAGTTGCCGAGGGGGGTTTTCGTGGCTATGGGTGGATGCCTCCAAAAGTAGGGATTCCTACCAATATATAGTGGTTGAGATGCAATCTTGGCCATAGGATAGATGCCCCTTGGATCCAAGGGATCTTGGGCATCTCTAGAACCTTTCTAGGAGCCCTCTGTCCTTAATGAGTCCATCAAGTCGTTGTTGGGCCAAAATCATCAAAGATGGAAGGAGTTTGAGTTAACCATGTCACAATTTTCGGAGTCCCGAAACTACTTCTGTCCTCCGCAGTAATATGGCTATAAAAAATGCATCCTGACTCTGATTGGGCGAATTTTATGTCTAAATTGTTGCGCATAAAATTACCCACAACTTTCCTTTCTACTCTTTTTCCATTAGACATCATCTTCGGGGTCGTTTCTGGCAATCTTCAAAAAGAGTTCTATAGGGATAGATTCCAGGAATTTCAAGATTTCACCATAATCACCGGTTTCTTTACATATTTGTGTATTTCCTACACAACAAAGTGTAAAACAAGAACTTGTGCACTTTTGCAAGTATTAGTAGGTTAGTACCAATAAATATAATAATGTTGCAAAATAATAATGATTTTGAAGCAATAAATGACAAAGTTCATGGATGCATTTTACATGCATCAATCGGCGGCCGGAGGTGTCTCTTGAGAAAAACCATGGAAGACCACGTGTTGTGTGCATGTATTGGGACGACCGGCTTGATTGTCACGAGCAGAGGGTTCTTCATCCATGCAAGGCATATATAATCCTTTGCTGGCATCGGTGTTGATGAAGCTGTCAACGTCCACCAATTCATCATCATCTTCGTGGTTGCCATCATGTGGTGGTGGTGGAGGGGCGATGGCGGCTGTGGTGCAACGTATTTGCCTTGGGGAAGTACAAATGCTCCCAACAGTTGTTCGTGACAACTGGTGGTCGCTACGACGACGGATGGCTTCCGAGGTAGTGGCCAGACGATCAAGGTTGACCTGACCCTCATCACATCAACATCCATTGGATTGTTGTGCATCGTGCGGCTCGTCAGTTGTATGAGAGTGCCCTTGGCAACATCCTTCAACTCGCCGCCGACAACTTTAAGCAGGAGTATGCAAGCGGTGTCCTGAGTCAAAATGTGTTGGGCATCATGAGATGGCAGTCATCAAAGGCATAAATGAGATGATGCGGACTAACTAATTAGTTACCTTGGTGATGGCGTTGAGCTCGGATAATGTCGAGACACGACCGGTGCCGGTGGCTAGACTATCACCATTCTCATGCTCGTAGTGTGCATTGACCATAGCACGGACAAGGGTGCGTCGATCTAGCCTTTGCCACTGTCTTTGAGTTTGTTGAGGCCCTTGAGTACCTCGGCGTTGGCGCATTCGTCCTGGCCATTGCTTCATGGGTGTGTGACTGAGATGTAGCAGATGTTGGTGCCGAGGCTCGTGTAGTAGGACTTGAACAGGACACTAGTGAATTGGGTGCCGTTTTCGGTGATGATGCGGTTGGGTATGCCAAAGAGGCACACTGACCCTTTGGTGAACTTGACAGCGGACCTTGCCGGGATGGTGCATACAGGCTCCACTTCTGCCCACATGGTGAATTTGTCGATGGCAACATAGAGGAAGCAGTAGTCCCCGAGCGCATGAGGGAAAGGTCGCAGGATATCCAGCCCCGAAGTGGAAAAAGTCCATGAGAGGGGTATGGTTTGCAGTTCTTGCACTAGCTGGTGAATCTTCTTGGCATGGAACTGGCAGGCCTCGCAATACCCGACGAGCTCGGTGGCATCATGGAGCGCTTTTGGCTAGTAGAAGCTGCTTTAGAAAGATTTGCTGGTGAGGGTGCATGACAAGGAGTGGTGGACACACTCACCAGCATGCATGTCGATGAGGAGCAAGTGTCATTCTCCTACAGATATGCACCATAGTGCCACCCTGTTGGGGCGCCTATGGTACAGGTCGCCGTCCACCATGTAGTATCTCCTGGCTTGGCGAGCTATGTGCTCTTCCTCAGCATCTTCCTCGGGGTGAGTCCCATTCTTCAAGTAGTCCTTGAGCTCATCGATCCAGCTTGCGGCTTGATGAGTCATTACCATCATGCGTGGGCCGCAATCTAGAGCGCATGTTGTGGTTGGAGGCGGAAGTTCCTCGCTGAGAGGTGCGTTGTTGGCAATAGGTGGCGCGGTTGATGTTGTCATGATCCTCTCATCAAAGATGCAAGGTCATTGTGGTTCACACCATGATGCTCGCCTAGTGAACTCGTCAGCCTCCGAGTTGTCTCCGCGAGTAATGTGCTTCAGCTCCATGCCAAGGAAACACTTTTCGAGCTTGCGCACATCGTCAAGATAGGCAGTCATGTGCTAATATTTGGGCGTGTAGCTCTTGTTGGAGAAATTTATGAGGATCTAGGAATCGTCCTGAATGACAATGTTCTTGATGCCAAGAGAAATTGTAGCTCTGAGCCCGGTGAGGAAGCCCTCGTATTCGGCGATGCTGTTGGAGAGCTTCTCCTCATCATTGAAGCGGAGCTTCACGACATAGTATAGCTTGTCTCCAGTTGGGGAGGTGAGCACCACGCCAGCCCCTAGGCCTGCTCGAGAGAATGCTCCATCGATGTTCATGGTCCACCACTCCGACACTATCTTTCCTAGAAGTTGTGATTCTTCCTCGTGGAGATCGTCCGCGAAGGGATTAGTACACTCCATGGCAAAATCTGCCAGTGCCTTTCTATTGATGGTTGTGGTAGTGCGTAATGTCAACTCAAAGGGCTGCGGTTTAATGTCCCACTCTGCAATGCGACCAGTGGAGTTAGGGTTGTACAGGACCATCTCTAGAGGGAGACGTGTGACCACATTGATGGGGTGTCCTTGGAAGTAATGGCACAGCTTCCTGGAGGCAATGAGGAGCGTATAGAGTATCTTCTGTTGCATGGTGTAGCGTGAGCATGTGTCACACAACACCTTACTGACGAACTAGATGGGGTGGTGCACAAGAACCATCTATATGGATGTTGAAGTATACTCCTCTTGGAGCTTGGCGGATGACTTGCCGATGCTTTGCTCCTCTAGAGTCTTGGTGAGGTTCTCCTCCTCGGCGAGGTTCGTGGCCTTGGTGGGTGTTGGCGGTGTTGCTCCCTCATCGGGTGGTTCAGGGCTTGGTGAGGTGGATTTTTCCTTAGTGACCATCTCTTCTCGCTCCACCACGAGAACCACGCTTGCCGTTTGTGGAGTGGCTACCAACTACATCAAAAGAGGCTCGCGGGACCGCGGAGAGACCATGATGGGAGGGCTGGTGAGATACCTCCATATGCCCTAGAATGCCTCAGCAGCTTCTAAAGTCCACTCATAGGTGCCTGATCGCTTCATGATCTACAAGAAGGGCAAGACCCTCTTGCCGAGCCTAGAGATGAAACGCCCGAGAGAAGCCACACATCCTGCCAAGCATTGCATGTCCTTGAGCTGTGATGGCTCAAAATATGTAGAGCTTGTTGGGAACCCCAAGAGGAAGGTATGATGAGCACAGTAGCAAGTTTTCCCTCAGTTATGAAACCAAGGTTATTGAACCAGTAGGAGTAAGGAAACAACTCCAAGGTGTTGCTAGCAACTTGGAATCCTGCACAACATAACCACAAAACTTTGCCCCAACTTACAATGAGGTCGTCAATCTCACTGGTTTTGCTGAAAACAAAGGATTAAACGTATAGTGTGAAAGATAGTGATTGCTTGCAGAAAGTAAATAGTAAACGGTAAACAGTAGATGGTATATCAATGGTAAAGGAATGGACTGGGGTCCACAATTCACTAGAGGTGTTTCTCCTTAAGATAAATAGCATGTTGGGTGAACAAATTACAGCGGGGCAATTGACAGATTGAGAAAGCATAACAATTCATACACTAGACATCTTGACTCCTATGAGATTTGATTGGGCATTACAACATAATACATAGACCGTAATCCAACTGCATCTATGACTAATAATCCACCTTCAGGTTATCATCTGAACCCCTTCCAATATTAAGTTGCAAGCAACAGATAATTGCATTGAGAAAAGTGTGTAAAGTAAACAATACGATTGCCCCATGGACAAAGGATTGCTGTTTTCTCCCTAGTAGCAACAGCACATCTACAACCTTAGGGATTTCTGTCACTTCCTCAGATTACTAGAGGCATGAACCCACTATCGAGCATAAATACTCCCTCTTGGAGTTGCAAGCATATACTTGGCCAAGATAGTTACTAACAACGTAGAGCATGCAAGATCACAAATAACATAGACATGATAGAATCAATAATCAATCTGACATAGTATCTCAATATCCATCGGATCCCCGCAAACACAACATGTAGGATTACGAATATATGATCTTGATCATGAACGGAGCTCACAAGATCTAAACATGATAGCACAAAGGAGGAGAACCAACCATCTAGCTACTGTATGGACCCATAGTCCAAGGGTGAACTACTCACGCATCACTCCGGAGGCTGGCATGGTGATGAAGAAGGCCTCCAGGGTGATCTCTCCCCTCCGGCAGGGTGCCGGGAAGAGCTTCGGATCACCCCGATCTAGGGATGGAGATGGCGGCGGCTATAGACTCTTTCGTGGATTTTTGATCGGGTACCTAGGATTTTTGTTCCTGGGGTACTTTTATAGGCGAAGGGGCAAGGTCGGTGGAGCTCCAGGGGCCACACAACCTGGTGGCACGCCCCCTGGCTACGCGGCTACCAGGTGTGGTCACCCTGGTGTGCCACTTCGTCTCCCCTTCGGTCTCCGTGTTGCTTCGGGTAAAATATTGAATTTGTCTTTTGTCCCGTCCAATTTCGAGAATATTTCCATACTAGCTTTTTTGAAACCAAAAACAGCAGAAAACAGGAAACTGGCACTGTGGCGTCTTGGCAATAGGTTAGTTCCAGAAAATGTATAAAAATACCTCAAAGTGTAAACAAAACATAATAAAGTTGATATAAAATAAGCTTGGAGCATCAAAAATTATAGATACGTCGTTTACGACGTAACAAGCATCCCCAAGCTTAACTCCTGCTCATCCTCGAGTAGGTAAGTGATAAAAAGAATAATTTTTTAGGTGACATGCACCATCACAATCTTGATCAAGGTATTTTCAAAGCATTGATAGCTGGGATCAAAGTACTCTAAACATAAGCATGAAAGATAGAGTTCTAACAATAAGACATAGCAACTATGTTGTAACATGAAAAGGTAAAAACAAAAGATCATGAATAACAATGCGTTGAAAGATGTTTGTTTGTTTCACATATAGAAAACATAATAAAAGTGGTATTCAGCTTGTCCCTCATGGTATACAAAACATAAATGCATAGGACACCTTCAAAGTTCATAAGGGTGACTAGATACAAATAATTTAAGAACAAGCAATATCAAAGTTATGAATCAATCAATAAGTTTTAGGACAATGCACATTAAACTAAGAATGACCGCTATGCTCTCTCAATTGGTGCATAAAGATAGAAGATGAAGACTCAACATAAATGTAAAAAAGAAAGGCCCTTCTCAAAGGGAAGTAGGGATTTCATGTTTCATAAAGAGCTTCCAAAAATTATGGTACTTATTAGCTTCCAGCTCTCATTGCCCCTATCATAAGCATCTTGAGGTGATTAAGGTTAAAGTGACACAAATATGAAGATATGCTTGACAAGTTATAAGTTGAAAATTTCATGCCCCTTGATTACGAGTACCGAACCTCATGCTACTCAACTTTAGTCACAAGTAAGTTCTTGTCATTGTAAGTACATGTGTATCATAGAGAACTGCCAACGGGGTACCCCTTTCCCCATGACATAGGAGCTATCCCATATCAAAATGACAAGGCAACAAACAATGAGCATCTCAGCGATCTTTTTTATTTTCTATTTGCATAGGTTTTTATTGAGGATGCTTCATAGAATGCTCACTATAGTTATGCTGCAAGTTTCCACCATGATTAGGCATGGCTTAGGATAGCCGCCCAGGCGTTTCTCTAACACACATACAAACTCCATGAGATTATAAGCTCCCCATTTATTTCACACCGCTAGGATCCATAAACAAAAGAACATGATATCAACTGAATAATAAGTGCAATGTTTAAAGCGTTCCCCATGACAACATGGTTCTGCTAATTCACAACTTATAAAGTGCAAGCATATAAGCAACATAGATGGACACAATGGTTCAAGTTTATTAAGTGCAAGAAAATAAAGTGTGCCATCAAGTTTGTGAGAGCTTTAATCACTAATTTTCACATAACAAGTTTAATTTAGAAGGTAGATAAAAACTTGAATATACTTGGAATGGTGTAACACACCATGTATAGGAATTTATAGTGGACTCTTTGGAATAACTTGGTTTTCTTGGAGGTTGGATGCATGAGTGGAACTCATACTTGGTACAGGTGGATGCTAGCAAAAGACTGGGAGCGACCAACTAAGAGAGCAATAATAGCCATAATCATGCAAAGCGACAAAACATTATTAACTAAAGCATAAAGTGATATTACAAGTCAAAAACTAAATGATCATAGAGGCTAAGGTGACTGGTTCATAGTCTTAACATGGTGTAAGCATGTGCCAAGTCAACCCAAATAAAGCATCAAAGGAGAATACCACAATATTATGCTTTTGTATGCTAAAACAACGCGTGATCCTTTAAAGGCACATTAAGCAATCTCAATTGTTTGGAACAAGTCATGCTACAGCAATAATCACTAAGCATAAGCTCAAAGCAATATCAAACATGACATGATAGAGTCTAGGCCACATTCAAAACAAGCTCCTTTTGTACCACTTATAAGCATGAAGCTTCCTACTGTTTTCCAACACCAATCAACTTATTTGAAACCACATATGAATGCGGGGGTCCAACCAATTTATTTAACCAAAACAAACAAAATAAAACTAAAACAATAACAAAGACGCTCCAAGAACAACACAATTGTGCATGAAACAAATAAAAACAAAGTGTTTTGGAAGAAAACCTGAGATTTTTATTGATGAAGAAGGGGATGCCTTGGGCATCCCCAAGCTTTGATGCTTGTACTTCTTGAATATTTCTTGGGGTGACAAGGGTGACATCCCCAAGCTTGATATTTTGTCCATACTTCATCTCATCACATTATTCTTCCCTACACTTGAAAATTTCCTTCATACAAAACTTCACACAATCTTCATTAACAACATTAGTGTATTCAATATAATAAGTCTTTGGGTTTAGTTTCAACACAAGTAAAACTTTCATTAAAACACAAGCTACTGTAGCAATTCCTTCTAAAATCTCAAGTGATCAAAGAGAACTCAAAGAGAAAGAGATTAAGAGGCAAATGCAAATAATGGCAGAAATCTGTCAAAACAGACCAGCAGGTAAAAACCGATTTTTTAGAAGACCTTCTGTTGCTCAAATTGAAAAGTGCTAAACTAATGAAAGTTATATAACAACCTGGGGCATAAAAACAGAAAATTACAGCTCAATCCGACGTACAGGGATTTTTCATGGTTTTTTACAGTGAAGCACAAAAAATCTGTTTCGGCATAGCAACTTTCCCAAGTCTTACTTCTCTCTCATTAGAGGTTATTCTTGGCACAAAAACCACACAAAAAGGATAAGGAGAGGTTATTACTGAAGCAATAACTTCCAAGACTCAAAAAAGAAAACTTACTAAAAATAAAAATAATTTGGGTTATCTCCCAATAGTGCTTTTCTTTAACACCTTTCAGCTAGGCATATGAAGCAAGATTCAATTATTTTCGAATGAAGAAGCATTAAGATAAAATTTCTTGCCCCTACCTTTCTTACCTTTATTATTATCTTTTGGGAACGTATGATTGTTTGGTGGAGAGGCAAAATGCATGATGCCTTTTCCCACATCTATTATTGCTCCAAGGAGTTTCAGCACGGATCTTCCAAGTGTAATTTGTCCTTTTCCTACACATTCAATAACAAGATAATCAGTAGACACCACTTTCCCTAGGATCTTTGTAAACACTCCTTCAACTATTCCAATGGGTAATATTGTGACATTATTGGTAAGAGATATTTCTTCTCCTCCTTCAGAAAGTCCCCAAAGATTCAAAGGTTCATAGATATCTTTAGGCATAAGACAGAATTCAGACATGATATCACAACGAGCATAAAAAGTTTCATTATTTATAACAACTTTTATTGTAGGAATCCACTTTGAATATTTAGAATTTATTGGAACATATTCATGATGCTCTCTAAGCATGTTATAACATTCTTTTAAACTAGCTATGTTGGTCTCAAGAGTGTTTAATCTAGCAATAATATTTGTAAATGAGGAATCAGATTTGCTAGGCAAGTCATATGTTGCAACCAACTTTTTTATGGCATTAAAAGCTTCACCCTCATTGCACTAGAGGAAATCTCCTCCTACTACAGCATCTAAAGCATATCTATAACAAAGGGCAAGACCAAAGAAACTGCTAAGAAACAAGCCTTGAGTCACTTTAGGTTCAGTTTTTTCATGTAATTCAGAAATTATAGACCAAGCTTCTTTGAAACTCTCTTCAATTCCTTGTTTGAAAGTAAAAATCATTTCCTTAGGTGACATAGTGATTGGAGCAATGCTAGATATAAAAGCAACTTGAAGTGAAAAGTTTTCTATATTTTTTTAAGAACTAAGTTTTTTTGTGTTTTTGATAAAGGAAGCAAACCAATACAACTAATTTTTTGTGTGTTTTTGATAAAAAGAAACAAGCAAAACAAAATAAACTAAGAAAAACAAAAAAAGTAAAGAGATTGGTTGTGAGAGACTCCACTTGCAAGAATCTTCTTTCTCCCTGAAAGGTGATTGACGAGGAGGAAGAGATTGAAGCTGTCCTTAACTCCTCGGCAACGACGCTAGAAAAAGTGCTTGATCGCTCAAAATATGTAGAGCTTGTTGGGAACCCCAAGAGGAAGGTGTGATGAGAACAATAGCAAGTTTTCCCTTAGTTATGAAACCAAGGTTATCGAACCAGTAGGAGTAAGGAAACAACTCCAAGGTGTTGCTAGCAACTTGGAATCATGCACAACACAGCCACAAAACTTTGCCCCAACTTACAATGAGGTTGTCAATCTCACTAGTTTTGCTGAAAACAAAGGATTAAACATATAGTGTGGAAGATAGTAATTTCTTGTAGAAAGTAAACAGTAAACGATAAACAGTAGATGGTATATCAATGGTAAAGGAATGGACTGGGGTCTACAGTTCACTAGAGGTGTTTCTCCTTAAGATAAATAGCATGTTGGGTGAACAAATTACAGGGAGGCAATTGACAGATTGAGAAAGCATAACAATGCTTATACTAGACATCTTGACTCCTATGAGATTTGATTGGGCATTACAACACAATATATAGACCGTAATCCAACTGCATCTATGACTAATAATCCACCTTCAGGTTATCATCTGAAACCCTTCCAGTATTAAGTTGCAAGCAACATATAATTGCATTAAGCAAAGTGTGTAAAGTAAACAATATGATTGCCCCATGGACAAAGGATTGTTGTTTTCTCCCTAGGAGCAACAACACATCTACAACCTTAGATATTTTCGTCACTTCCCCAGATTCAAAATTTACCGCCTATGCTGTGTGAATGGAAGGTATCCAAGTTTTTGTGCAAAAAATGTTTACTAGAGGCATGAACCCACTATCGAGCATAACTACTCCCTCTTGGAGTTGCAAGCATCTACTTGGCTAAGATAGTTACTAACAATGGAGAGCATGCAAGATCACAAATAACATAGACATGATAGAATTAATAATCAATCTGACATAGTATCTCAATATCCATCGGATCCCCGCAAACACAACATGTAGGATTACAAATAGATGATCTTGATCATGAACGGAGCTCACAAGATCTAAACATGATAGCATAAAGGAGGAGAACCAACCATCTAGCTACTGTATGGACCCATAGTCCAAGGGTGAACTACTCACGCATCACTCCGGAGGCTGGCATGGTGATGAAGAAGGCCTCCAGGGTGATCTCTCCCCTCCAGCAGGGTGCCGGGAAGAGCTTCGGATCCCCCAATCTAGGGAAGGAGATGGCGGCGGCTATAGACTCTTTCGTGGATTTTTGATCGGGTACCTAGGGTTTTTCTTCCCGGGGTACTTTTGTAGGCGAAGGGGGAAGGTCGGTGGAGCTCCAGGGGCCACACAACCTAGTGGCACGCCCCTGGCCGCGCGGCCACTAGGTGTGACCACCCTAGTGTGCCACTTCGTCTCCCCGTCGGTCTCCATGTTGCTTCGGGTAAAATATTGATTTTGGCTTTTGTCCCGTCCAATTCCGAGAATATTTCCTTACTAGCTTTTCTAAAACCAAAAACAGCAGAAAACAGGCAACTAGCATTATGGCATCTTTTCAATAGGTTAGTTCTAGAAAATGTATAAAAATACCTCAAAGTGTTAACAAAACATAAGAAATTTGATATAAAATAAGCATGGAGCATCAAAAATTATAGATACGTTTATGACGTATCAAGCTGTTGTAGAGGCTATAGTTCTTCAACATCCCTAAACTTGTCAGGGTTTTCCTCGGTGTCGCGGTGCGAAATGAGGAACCTGAGGAGATTGCCTAAAGGAACCCCAAAGATGCACTTTGCATGGTTGATCTTGATGTTCACCTTGCGCAAGTTGGCAAAGGTCTCCTCGAGGTTCGAGATGAGTGTAAGCTCTTCACAAGTTTTGACAATGATGTCGTCGACATAGGCTTATGCATACTTCCCCATCTGGTCTCCTAGAGTGATGCGCATGAGCCTATGGAAGGTAGCATCGGCATTCTTCAAGCCAAAAACCATGCAGACATAGCAAAAGACACCACAAGGGGTGATGAACATTGTCTTCTCCTCATCCTAATTTTCCATATTGCTTTGCTGATAACCTGAGAAGGCATCCAAGAAATAAATTAGATTGCAGGCTGCATGGATTCCACAATCTAATTGATCCGTGGTAGTGGGTATGGGTCATTGGGGCAGGCCTTGTTGAGATCGATGAAGTCAATGAAGAGATGGCCTCTGCCAGTGGCCTTGGATACCACCATGGGGTCGTCGACCCATTTTATGTACTCGACCTCGCGGATGAGATTGGCCTTCTTGAGCTTCTGTATCTCCTGAACAATGAAACTTTGCTTCTCTGGTGCCATACGATGCACTTTCTGCTTCACGAGACGCATAGTGGAACACACTGCCAAGTGGTACTCGATCACCTCCCTAGGTACGTCAGACATATTTGATGGTGTACATGCAAACATGTCGGCATTTTCCCGTAGGAAGGCTACAAGCACCTTTCCCATCTGGGAGGCAGGTTGCCACCAATGGTGATGGTAGCCCCCCGAGCCACTTGCGTCCAATGGCACTTTATTTATTGCATGGTAGTGATGCATGTAAAATGCATAGATGAACTTTGTAGTTTATTGATACATATTCCCACATATTGGTAACTTATATAATGTTATATCCATGTTTTATATTGATTTTTTTAGATTAACCAATGATCCCCTTTATTTTGGTTAGAACTCTACAGGACATGAAAATCCTGTTTTGTGTATTTTTATCTTTTAAGGACCTAAACAAAGTCAAACAGAGCTTAGGTTCTAGGAAAGTCAATATTTCCTAAAGACGAAGGACCTGGAGTGCATGAACCTCACCAAAAGGGCCAAGAGGACCAAAACAGGTATGGTGGCACAACCCACCCTAGTGCACGTGCCACCTACCGACTTTTGGCCCTCAAATGTACGATTTTGCCTCAATCTTTTGCCCACAGACTTGTCTTGACCTAAAAACGCCTATATAAAGGTACCCTACACATCTCTAGAGGAGGGTGTCGTGGATATCAAAAACACCAAAATAGAGAGTCTATTGGCTGCCACCGGAGAAAGATTGTAGGAGGAACTGCTGCCGTGATCGCCTCTGGCCACCTCTCCTCCTTCACCAATGCCTCCTCATCACTCTCCATGATGAGAGAGAAGTAGTCCAACCCCTGTACTATGGGTTTGTGGTGGTAACTTGATCTAATATCCCTATGTATGATCATTGTAGAAGTCCATATGATGTGCCTTGCATGATTATGGTTCTTTCTATGTAATTCCTATGGTGGATATTGTGGTGTGAGATAATACTTGTTATGCATTTACCGTTGTGTTGGATCTTTTATGGTTTGTCATACTTTGGAAATATTCTATGATGCATGTAATGGTTTGATCTATGCAAAATGCCTTGTTTACCCATGTCATGAGGTGTTTGACACCACCAAGTAGAGGTAGATGAGAGAGATGTGGTAATACGCACAACAAATAAATCATTGCATTTGTGTTTGGAGTGTTTTCCATTAAGAAGTATGATATATGTAGGTAATGTGTGCCGAGTGGTAGTGGCATATGTATTGAGTGACACAATGCAACCAAACATCCTTTATGTATGGGTAAAAAGGGAGAAGTATGATGTGTGGTGTGACAACAACCAACGCTAGCCTTATTACAAGGGTGACCTAGAAGCACAAATGATTATTTCTTTCAACTATTGCTATGTTTGGATGCATAGAATTGGGCTCGGAATCACCGAATCTGGAATTCGTGAGCAATTTCCACCGTTTGGACAGGCCTTAGAATTAGAGCCTAGAAACTGAGCCCAAATTCCACGGGCCGAATCTGTATGTGTTAACATCCCGCGAAACATTCCGAGGTCAGACCCTCGGAATCGCTCGGAAACTGCCTGCCTCTTCCCCGTGAGCGACCAGAGAGCAAGCAGAACGTGCCCGTCGCCATCGCCGTCGCTGCCTCCATCCCGACGAGAGCGACCGGAGCCCGATGGTAGCATGCAGGTTCGGCCCCCTCCTCTTATCCCCGCCAGTTGCGCTTGACGGCAAGCACATGGTGAATGGCAGCGACCCTTTGCCGCGAGCTCTGGACAGTGGAGGCACTCACCGTCGGCTCCTGGCCGGGAGCGTAGGCGCTCGGTGTTAGATCTTGGACAACGGATGCAGCGCTCGGCCCCTAGCAGGCGGAGGTGCTTGGCGTCGGCTCTGGGACAGCGGATGCAGCGCTCGACCCCTAGCAGGCGGAGGCTCTCAGCGGCGGCACTTGGCTCAGGTAGGGTGGATCCAGGCGAGTCCCGCGTCGGAGATGACCACCGCCTCGCTGGCAAGTGTCGGCCGGAGCTGGGAACGATGGGGAGGAGGCCCCCATCATTTAATTCTTTATTCGGTTTTTTTAATATGGGCACGATGGATAGCCGTGGTCAATTTCTTTTGTATTGTGTGTGCTAAATAATATATGTATACATTCTAATATATATTTTTACATGTACATAAATTTATATTGTTCAAATTCAACAAAACACCAAATTCTAGGGTGTGTACATCCAAACATGATTTGGAATTGGGTTCACCCTTCGATTTCAACATGAAATTCCGAGCACATCCAAACAGTTGAATTCTATTTCAGGGCCAATTCATTTCCATCTCAGATTTGGAAACTAAAAGTCCAATTCAATTCTATATAGGATTCCATGCATCCAAACACAGCGTATGTGTTTAGGACTTGTAGCCGCCATAAAGTTACCATTGAAACATGACAATTGTGTGTACTTTTATCTATAACATGATCATCACCATAGATGGAGACATAGGATTGAGTGAACCCATGAACCCATGTCCATTGTTCCTATAAGAGAAAACCAATGTCCCGTCTTCTTGTACTGAAGAGGATTGGGATACTTTCACATTATTGTCTGGCTACATTCCTCCCCCAAGAATTAAATCAACCTCCTTATTACAATAACTTGTTTAGTGCATAAACAACTAAAACGTGTGACACTTTAGTTTTAGATAATAGATAGATTTTCCTTCTTTCTCATGCAGATCAATACCTTCAATACAACATGATAATAGATACGCACCTCCCTCAACCATTCGATAGGGTTCACCCCCTTTGAAAGGGCATTTATGCCCTTCTTATTATTTTGATGTTTGGTGACAACACTTGGATAAGTTTAATCATCTGTTAAATGTTTCAGGAGATACCTTCTGCTCTCGTGTTTGTTGCAATAAAGGAAAAGAGATCCCCAGGATCATGTCTATGCAGGAAACATGTCCCAGCCGGAGTGTCTGGCTAAGTTAAGCCGGAGTGTCCGCCTCCCGCCGGACTGTCCGGTTGGATCCGGCCAGACTGTCTGGCCATGGGAAGTGGGCAACTTCGTCGAACATTTAGGATGCTTGTTCGGACACTACTCGGACACAGTCTGGACTCTGGCCGGAAACTTGGCCAGGCCGGAGTGTCCGGCTGGTCACGCCCGGAGTGTCTGGCTGGGTCGGACTGTCCGGCTGGTGTTGGCCGAACTGGAGTGCATGAACCTCACCAGAAGGGCCAGGAGGACCAAAACAGGTATGGTGGTACAACCCACCCTAGTGCACGTGCCACCTACCCACTTTTGGCCCTCGACCATCCGGTTTTGCCTCAATCTTTTGCCCACAGACTCGTCTTGACCTAAAAACGCCTATAGAAAGGTCCCCCTACACATCTCTAGAGGAGGTTGTCGTGGATATCAAAAACACCAAAATAGAGAGTCTGTTGGCTTCCACCGGAGCAAGATTGTAGGAGGAACTGCTGCCGTAATCGCCTCCGGCCACCTCTCCTCCTTCACCAATGCCTCCTCATCACTCTCCATGATGAGAGGGGAGTAGTCCAACCCCTGTACTATGGGTTTGTGGTGGTAACTTGATCTAATATCTCTATGTATGATCATTGTAGAAGTCCATATGATGTGCCTTGCAAGATTATGGTTCTTTCTATGTAATTCCTATGGTGGATATTGTGGTATGAGATAATACTTGTTATGCATTTATCGTTGTGTTGGATCTTTTATGGTTTGTCATACTTTGGAAATATTCTATGATGCATGTAATGGTTTGATCTATGCAAAATGCCTTGTTTACCCATGTCATGAGGTGTTTGACACCACCAAGTAGAGGTAGATGAGAGAGATGTGGTAATACGCACAACAAATAAATCATTGCATTTGTGTTTGGAGTGTTTTCCATTAAGAAGTATGATATATGTAGGTAATGGTTGCCGAGTTATAGCGGCATATGTATTGAGTGACACAATGCAACCAAACATCCTTTATGTATGGGTAAAAAGGGAGAAGTATGATGTGTGGTGTGACAACAACCAACGCTAGCCTTATTACAAGGGTGACCTAGAAGCACAAATGATTATTTCTTTCAACTATGTGTTTTAGGACTTGTAGCCGCCATAAAGTTACCATTGAAACATGACAATTGTGTGTACTTTTATCTATAACATGATCATCACCATAGATGGAGACATAGGATTGAGTGAACCCATGAACCCATGTCCATTGTTCCTATAAGAGAATACCAATGTCCCATCTTCTTGTACTGAAGAGGATTGGGACACTTTCACATTATTGTCTGGCTACATTCCTCCCCCAAGAATTAAATCAGCCTCCTTATTACAATAACTTGTTTAGTGAATAAACAACTAAAACGTGTGACACTTTAGTTTTAGATAATATATAGATTTTCCTTCTTTCTCATGCAGATCAATACCTTCAATACAACATGATAATAGATACACACCTCCCTCAACCATTCGATAGGTTTCACCCCATTTGAAAGGGCATTTATGCCCTTCGTATTATTTTGATGTTTGGTGACAACACTTGGATA